>JAYEPQ010000002.1:18261339-19516339 GCA_036321105.1 Dracaena cambodiana | reverse complement strand
TTGTTTGATTAGTTTTCTGGTTGACTGCCCACAGCCTAACCAGGTATTTATAGTTAACTACGCTGTTTACCATTATACGTTTGTCAATTTACTTCATAAAGAATAAAATTTATGCTTCATCAAGGTCACTTTTGTAGTCAATAATTATTCATTAATTGTTCTTTCGATGAATAGTTATTCATATTTCTCTGTGCTGTTCAACTTGATACCCCATATTTAATTTTGATGATTGTTTGTTAACTCATACTTAAGATGCTAGATTAGTGTGCAAAGCCTGTTACTTTGTAAACTGGGAGAGAGCTTTACCATAGTTTCTGGTATTAGAATTTTGCTTTACGTAGCGGAAAAATAAGGACCAGGAGACCATGAACTAGATGGCTGAAGTTAATAGGGGAAAACTTATTGTTTTAAGGACAGAATGGTTAAAGGTTGTTGGATACTGGTTTACTGTTGAACTTCTGAAGTTTTAAATTAAGTAAGAAATCACATTTGGGCATACAAGTACTATACATCAGATCCAGCAGGCTTGTGAGTTAAGAGGTGCTTCTAGTTACCCTAGATGAAGCTACCATGGTATAAATGTGCTTCTAGAGAGGCGGTCAGCAGCCTTTGGACAGAGGACATAGTGACAGGTTGTGACAAGAGAAACACTGGGTCGGCAGCACTGGTCTGCAAGGGCGGATGGTCAGTATCGTGAAAAGTTCACATATGTGCTGCTGGGTGTTGATGAACGGTGGTGTTGTATTTCTAGTTAGTCCCATGCTTTGATACAATGTAATTGTTATGTCCCTCAGAAATAATGAAGTCTTGGGAGAATCTTCCTTTTACCATGCTCTGACCAAGGTGCATGCTGACTGTTATAACTTACAGAAAACTTAAAGTGCACATTAGCTCTTTAATATTTATAAACAGATGCATCAACCCAATCATTTGTTAAATTATAAAAAAAATTCTTTTACAAACTCAATGTGAAGATGACAGTAAGTGAAACCTGAATTTGCTATTATTCTTTAATAGTGTTGTTGATTTGCTATTATTCTTTAATAGTGTTGTTGTTTGAACCAAACTGTACGTACCATAAACCTTCTGGCATGTCTAAGGAACTTAAAAACTATATCACATGCATGTTCCAACAAATCTTAGAATGTTTGTGTATTTATTGGTGAAAAACTTCATGATATATGTCATGTCTTTTAGCCATAGCTGCCTTTTCCCTGAAGAATTTTACTAGAGTATGGACCTGTGTGGACCAGTGTCTCAGGCCTTGTGATATGTGCATATATATCACACAATTTGTAATAGTACCCTGTTTACATCTTAATTGTTATGTGATTTGCTGTGCATGACTTAATACATCGATTATGTGTTTTCCATGTTCTTTCAATAATATGCTACTCTAAATTAATGGACTTTGAAATTTTATTTGCTTACATAACTAAAATTTTCCATCTTGAAACTTTTGACTAGGTGGCGAGAGTGTTGCACCTAATTTATAGGTTGATCATGCAGCCCAATACTTCTCGGGCTCACACATTTGCTCAATCATTCATATCTTGTGGGGGTTTAGAATCTCTCCTTTTTCTTCTACAGCAAGAAGCAAAAATTGGTAACCATAATATTCTGGGTATTTCTTCCTTGTGTTGTGTTAATGATGTGTCAAAAGGAGACCCTAATTTGGAAACTATTCCTGGGGCAAGAGGAGAGAACAATCAGGTAGAATCACCTGAGAAAACAGAATCTGTTTCTCATGAAATGGGTTCATTTCATGAGTCATTGTATAGTGATGATGGTTCTTTGAAGATTACCTTGGACACAAATATTTACAGGATGGCGTCAGCTTCTGAGACTCAACTCTTGAAGAATCTGGGTGGCATAAGTTTTTCTATAAGTTCTGATAGTGCCAGAAACAATGTATTTAATATTGACAATGGTGATGGAGTTGTTGTTGGGATAATCAACCTTTTGGGTTCTCTCATCGTACCTGGCCATCTGACTTTTGCCTCAAATGCTGCATCTCAGACTCCACCAAGTAACATTTGGAGTAGTGTATTGCACGAAGAAGGAAGTACCATGTTCGATGACAAAGTTTCATTGCTACTTTTTTCATTGCAAAAAGCTTTCCAAGCGGCACCTCAAAGGCTAATGACTACAAATGTTTATATGGCTCTGTTGGGTGCAGCGGTAAAGTCACTATTTCATATTTTCCCTTTTTCTTATATTAGTCCATTAACTGCTATGGTTTGAAGAAAACTTAATTACACTTAACTGGATATTTATCATGGGGCTTAATTGATGATGTGAAATGGATTATCTCTGTCAGGAGGATTATCATCTGCTTCTGAGATGAAGCCTAGATGTTCAAGCAGTTCTTATAAAATGACATCTCTAAATTAAAATTAGTCTGGTCCTTGATTCTTTTTTATTAACTGCTTAAAGTCTTTTCAACTTATGCAAACTTTCCCCTCCATTAACGGCTGTTGAGTGGCTTCCTATCCATTTATCGTCAGTGTTTTTGTTGACAATGTTCACATGTTTACAATTATTAATAATATATATATTTTTTGTCTAGATGTGTTTCTCTATTAAATCTTTATAATTTACGTCGTGATATACTTTTCCCCATTTTTGTTCAAGTTTATTTTCTATTTTTCTCTTTATTTTCTTTTAACTTAAAAAAAAAAGAATATCAGCTATCTCATCCCTCTTCATGTTTGCCTGGCATTCGAGCCTTTATTGCCCTGCTGATATGCTTTAGTATGCTATTTCTTTTCTATTCACTAGTATATAGAAAACTACAAGATATTACTATGTGAATCTGTTCTTTGTTTTGAGGGGAAATTTCAAAAAATTGTGACATACAAGGTTCAGGTGCAAGACATGATAAACCCCAATACTCCAAGAGTTCTGATGACAGAATAGTAAGTTTCCCTTTTGTGTACCAAACCTCCTTTATTAGATCTACTACCCTCTGAGCCTCAACCACTGGCTCCAACTATTTGTCATAAGAAAGTACTGTTTGGTAGAACTTCCTAAACAACATAGAGCTAGAACTCTTGCCTGAGAGCATAAGCAACCGCTTGTCCCTTGAATGCCATAGTAGTTGTAGATTGAATTTGGAGCCAACCCTCGTCCAAACATCCATAGATGCCGAACATTTCAGAATTAAGTGCTCCAAGAATTTGCCCTCCAAACCACATCGAGGGCAAGTCAAATCCATCATGATCCCTCGGTTAAAAGTTGCTACCCCAAAACTGAGTTGGTCTATAATCACTAACCACCATCTATAAAAGACAAAAAATGTGTAAAAGACAAAACATGCCCCTTAATGGGGTTTGACCTGCCTTCAATCTCTTCTTTTCTTTTTTCTGTGTAATTAAAGAGATTTCCCAATTGGATAAGAAGTGATTCAAGTGATTATGGGAAAGGTATTTGGGTGGATCTTGAGTTCAACAACAGTGATGTGTGAAGATTGGCATCGGTGATTTACTATCAGCAAATACTGCAAGTTAACAACTCATTCTTCTTGCATTTGTTGATTGAGGAATTGTTGTGGTAGAAGATTTCGAGATTGAACAAGCACATTGGTACTATTCTGAGTGTTGATTGTCAAGGCAAAGTGTTCATATCCTCTAATTTGCAATAGATGCTACTGTAGACTGACATATAAAGTTGATTCTTTGGCTTTACACTTGTTGACTGTATAACATTGTGGTAGGCAATTTAATTAGAGTTAGATGAGGACGACGTGCCGCTTTGAATTGCAATGAAAGGAAAGCAAGCCTACCCAGAGAAATTAAATGAGGAAGAAAACACAGTATAAGGTTCACCTCAGTGAGGTGGAAGAAAAACCTAATTTAATTTAGGCATAGTAAAGAGAAGGCAACCAGGGAAGGTGGATAGGGGAATATTCACTGCAATTGAAAAATACCCCTTCTCGCTCAAGATCTGATTCAGGAGATATTTCTAACAATACTATTATGTTGGGATGGCAGGGGGTAGTTGAAGCCTAGTAAGGATGCCAAATTCAGTCACATATTCAGCTTGTGATGTACAGTTCAGAAAGCAGAATAACAGAAGGTACTAATGTGAGAACATGACAAACTTTTTGGTTTTATTAGAAACAAAAATACCCGAGGGTATTTTTTGTTCAAAGCATAACTTTAGAAATTTTTTTGTGAAATTTACCCTTAGGTTGACTTCAAAGTGTATATTGTTGTGCTATCCTCTTTACCTTGAATACTTATTTTTTTTTCCATTGGCTTATTAGTTCCTAGTGACAGTATACTCTCACTTGTTTAAGCTTTCTGTAGGGTCTGAGTTTAAATGAAACTAACCTTGTTGACTACATGGTTTTCTTAATATGTGGGCTTTCATTGTCCAGTCATTTTAGCAATATATATAATTCTTACAAGAAGTTCACCACTTTGGCTTTTTATGATCAATTGTATGTTCTGTGCAACAATGTTTTCTTCAAGCTCATACACATCCTAAGAACGTTCCAGAGGAGTGAAATTCTGTCACCAAGATTCTAAATTTAGAAAATATCAAATGATACTTTTTAATTAAAAAAGCAGTTTCTTAATATTCTCGCCAGATACTCATTTGGAAGCCTATATTTTATATTTTGTTAACTGAAGGCACTAGTATTAGCTATTCATATTGGCATTATCTAGGCTGTAGAAGTTGATTAGAAGTTTTACATACTCAGAAAGGCGACCTTTGAAAAGGTTGCACCTCCCAATATGTCTCAGTTTTTCCGAATGTAAATACGGATCTTCTCATGTTCCACTGTTGCATGAGGCAGACTTCGTGATCTAATTCAGTCTGCAAATTTGCAACGTTCAGGAGTCAACTTTGTTTTCAATTAATGGTCAAATTACACATAATTGCTGCAATACAATAAATAACTTCTTTACAGGAACTAAATTACAATGTAAAGGACACAGTACATATTTTATGCCTCAGCTGCAGATGCTGGCAGTCCATGATGGATTTAGATCATCTAATTCAAAATCTATTCAAGCATTGACACCTTGGCTGGCATAACGAAAACATTGGATATTCAGTTTGAATTACATTGACATGCTACACAATGATTGAGAAAACTTTTGCTTTAGCTCTCTTGTTTATGATTCAAAGGTTTCAATTTCTTCTTATTTCACTTGGCATTACACTGAGAACTAGCAGAATATGTGCCAATTTATATTTATAGTGCAGTTCTGCACAATTAATCTGATTAACCATTATTCAAGTGTAATCCTCTTGGTGGAGGTGGAATCGGCAACATCATATTGTTTCAGTAGTAATTAAATCACACTTGCCATAGTTTTTAAGGGCTTTCTATTTGTTATTTTTTTATTTATTCCATTTCTTTTTTTTATTTGTCTAACACACACCCAATGTCCTATACATGTTGGAAGCAGCATTTTCTGTTTGTTCTGTGGAATGGATATTTTTTCATTTTTGGGGAAGCACAATATTCTGATTTAATGCTTTAATTTAGTATCCCCTGAAAGCAGGTTACATTGTATTATTTCATTCAAAACAAAGATCCATGAAATAAATTTTTTTCTTACTGTCTTAAGATTCTTAACCAAACAGTCCTGATAGTATTCTTAAGGCTATGCTTGGATACATTATTACAGTTTGAGAGAAATTTATATATGGTTTCTTTCTTTTCCTTCGGGAAAAAAAAAAAATCTTCTAAGTTAGCCATGTTGGAAATTGCTAAGTTATGTTACGTGACACTCTTTAATTCACCCATTTTTATCCCATTGTACCGATATAATAACAATGGCAACAACTAGATCAACAACAATAACCATAATAATAATAATTATTATTTGCATTGAACTTACTTATTCCATCGAAAATTAGGATGCTAACTTGGATCGTCGTTTTTGATTCAGATAAATGTTTCTTCTACTGATGATGGTTTAAACATATATGATTCTGGTCACCGTTTCGAACATGTCCAGCTTCTATTGGTCCTTCTCCGTTCACTTCCATATGCATCCACAACACTGCAAGCTCGAGCTATCCAGGTGAGTGATATATTCGTCCAAAGTAACTGTCTTAATTAAGTGTACTGGTTTTGTAATTTGTATTAGGTGTTAGTCAGAACCAACTAATCTATCTATTATGAGTTAAAGAAATACATATATTTATAGGTATCTCAACACCATACAAACAATCCAATAGGCAATGTGGGGCTAAATTTAAACTAAATCCAAATACAAAATAGTTTTCTAATCTAATACTCTCCTCAAGTTGGAGTATATTGTATCCAACTTGTTACACAGATTAGAAAATACTCTCTCCCTCTTCAGTAGTTCAGATTAACTTAAAATGGATGGGCACCAGCAGTAATAATAGATGAATCACTTGAATCATCATAATAGACCCGTATTCGAGCAACAACAGCAGATAAACTTCTTTTTTAGAAGCAACAATAGTTAGTAGATAAACTTCTTTTTTAGAAACAGTAATAGGTAGCAGATAAACTTCTTTCTTAAAAGTAGTAGCAGGCAATAAATAAATTTCTTTTTTAGAACTAGTAGTATGCAGATAAACTTCTTTCTTATGAGCAGCATTAGGCAAAAAAAGTAGTAATGGGTTGCATCAAGTTTGAATTACACTCTTGCAGTTAATGATGAACTAATCAGAGTCCCTGTAGTCATAAAGTAGAGAAGAAGTAGAAATTGAAGCAGATACACAATCGAATTGGCGATATAATTGAGGAGTCAGAGTCATAATCGAAATTGATATCGAATTGGTAATACGATTGCAGAGCCAGAGTCGAAATCAGAGTCGGTGTTGGAATCGGAGTTGGAATCGTCACTCATCGATTATGAAGGTTGAGATTGACAGTTAAGATTTATTTTATAACGTACTCTGATACTATGTCATGAAATAATTAGAACCAACCAATCAATCTATTATCAATCTATTATGAGTTAGGGGTATATATATTTTATAAGTGTCTCAAAACCATACAAACAATCCAATATGTGATGTAGGACTAAAAGATAGTTTCCTAATCTAACACTAGTGTTAACCTAGGTATCTTATTTTGAATATTTGATATGCTACACTAAGGACACTTGGATACTATGTTGGCACTTCTCGACATTCTAAGAATATTTCGTGAAACTTGTTGAATACGTCAAGCTATCATACAAAGACGATATCCCCTTTCTAGTTCAATATTGGTGTTTTCCATATGTATAATATCAAGTTCAATTTTTTTCTTTTTTTCCTTTTGTAATAAAGTTTGTAGCCGGATTAATTGTCCAAGTTAAATCCCCGATTGATATCATTTGGAATCGATTTTAGGACCATCCTCTCGGAGTATGAAGTGTTACCAGTTAGGCTAATATGGTTTAACTATCAATTTCAATTGTCAAGTTTTAAATTTCTACTATCAAATTATGAGCTTGGTTATTCTTGCATATGTATGCTGACATAAACATTATGCATTTTTCAAGGTTTTAAATATTGGTTTTATACTACATGTATATTACCAGATTTTGACACATCCAATACATGATATAATATATATTATTGGTATGATAATGATAATTCTGATATCTTTGATATTGCCGATACGAGACGACTGATTCCAGTACCATAAGAAATCGGCCGATACCGATTTCTATATTTTAAACCTTAGTATTTGCATATATACCCATAATGTATAGCCATGGCCATCTTTAAGAATTTTGAATGTTCTTCAGCCGAAACACTTCTAGACACCTAAAACTTGTGTCATGTCTAAGTAATACTCTTGGTACTAGGGTCCCTATCTGCTTTCCTAGAAGTAAAAGGTTGGAAAATTCCTCTTGCTGTCGTACAGCATAGGCTATTGCATGCAGGAATAAATCCATATTCTTGATGAAAACCAGTATTTCATTCCCCCCGCAGATGCACCGACCATTGGTGATGCAACATCTGTTCATGTGATTAGGACTGGAGCCCTTTTGAAGTTCATTGTTTAAGCTCAGACCCACAGTTCTGGTATTATTAACTTTTCTCTTGTTTCTGTTTACACTACCCTTTCTAGTATCTTTATCCTACAAAACAGCGTATTTATAGGGTAGCGAAGAGTGTATTATAGACGAATTCACTTTGCCGCGCATTGTAGTTTTCCGTCAGGCTGCATTGCCTTTCTTACTGGCCAAAAACAAATACTATCCCAAACTTTTGGGTTATTTCCACATGAATTATTCTTCTTCATGCAGTTATGTTAAGGGCTAAGTTTACGTTGGTACAAGTACAAATATGCATAATACATCATATGGGTACACGAAGTAGTGAAGCTCTTACATAGATCCATCTTGGATATGCCAATAATTTAATTAGATGTGTGTGTGAGTTAGTGTTTTTTATTTTTAAAATAGATATCTAAGGTCATAATAGTTGTGAAAACACATTAGCTTAAACTATGTAAAACATTTGTAAGTTATGTTAATTGATAGTTGCACAAATTAGCGTAATTCTTAATATTAAAATAGAAAATGTTATAATGTATACTTAAACAAAATTGGATTGTTAACCATCATTATCGCAGTAGATTATTAGCTACTCTGACTCTTCTTGGTGCATTCTCCTTGATTTTTGAAGACCAAACTGCAACTGACTGATGACATCATAATAAGGATTTGTTATTTCTGTGCTTTTGGGGTTAAGTTGGTTGTGGATGTTGGTGGTTGCAGGTGGGGGTTCTGTAGCTGCTGTTTGGTAACATGGGGGTGAGAAAAAATGTGTTCAGGTGGGGATTATTTGTCTGTTTAACAGTGGTAACAGATAGAATATCTGACAAGCAGCGCTGGCTTTGGCATAGCATGCTGTGCATAATAGACGTAAAGAGGGAAAGGTCCTGTTTGTGATTCATAAATCCAAATCAAAATCGAACAAATTGACTTAATTGGGCAGTGTTATTGGGGCAGTAACTGAATCGTCTGAGTTTATGTTATCCATTAAGCACTAGCAGGATCTGATAGAAGACCTATGGTGGAGAACCTGCCCAGAAGTACTGAACCATTTGAATTTTCACAGTAGAAATCAATTTCAGGATGGGATTTCTATTTCTTTCTTCACTCTAGGGGTGGGCCAAAAAAATTAGAGATAACAGTTGGTCTTTGCAAGAGATGCACTGCTGCCAGCTAGATTTAACACCGTAGTTTGCCTTTAGCCACGTTTTTATGGTGGAAGAGTCCTCAAAATACAATACTGAGATGGCTATCTTCAGTTTTGCTTTTATGATTCATCTGTCTTTTTTAACTTCCTTCAACAATTATATAGTGTAGTTGACATGGAAAATTACTAGGATAGAGCAGTGGTGAAAGGTGGAGAATGCTGTCAGCTGTCTTCTGAAGCAGAAAAACACTGGATGCTGACAGGAAATTGGCCAGTAAAGAGGGAAAGTTGCATGAGTTAGAAGTGGAAAAGAAGGTCTTGGTCATGGTTCTTAATATTGATTGATACCAATATATCACATATATCATATTGGATTTTGAGATATTTGATACAAGATATAGCTTATAATATCTGTCCGATATTTCTGTCATCTTTGATGTTGCTGATATGATATGCCTGATACTGCTAATTCTAATACAATAAGTTATCAGTTATACCGACATATGTTTTGATATTTTAAACCTTGGTTTTTGGATGTGTGTGGGAGAGATATTTTCTTCCTGAACTCTACTTAAAGAAACGATTGTCATTTTGGCTTTTGGACTTGATTTTATCTAATCTTTTAGATGTTTCTTTTCTGAACACCAATGTTTTAGATGTTATGCACATATCTCTGTGTGTGTTTGTGTGGAGTTCATCTTTCATCCTTCATTTTCATTGAGATATGTGGTGGTTAAAATTTCTATAATGCTCCGTGCAGTAGCTTCCCAGGTGACCACCCATCTTAGGCACTTAACTTATTATCTTTTTGTTATTTTATATGACAAATTCTTCCCTCAAAGGCACTAGCTATGAGTACTTTTTGGGTTCACGAGAATCATTATAAACTACACAATTTGTCTCTACCCAATGTTGGCCTGTTTTTAGTTAAGGGTGTTATAATTTCATAAGTTGAATAGTGAGAAAGAAAAAAGGTAATGGTGGGAAACTAATACCTGTGTTAATGGAAAAATTGTTCAATCTAACCTTTAAGATGTAATGGAAAGTTTATAGTCCAACTTTCTCTCTCTCTCTCTCTCTCACACACACACACACACACACACTCTTACACGCTCATAGAGGTGGACTACAAAATTTCCATTAAATTTAGAAGGTTTAGTTTAGCACATCTTTTATCCTTAAATTGTCTTTGTGATATATGGCAGTCAAAATTTCAAAAAGTGAATAGCGAGAAAGGAACAAATCAATAATGGGTCATTAATGAACATGTGATGTAAAAGTTCTTAAAATCTAACCATTTTTGATTTAATGGAGAGTTTGTGTCGATTTAACACATATTTTTCACCCTTCATTTGCCTTTGAGAAGTGCTGGTTAAAATTTCGAGAAGTGAATAGTGAAAAAGGAATAAAGTAATGGTGGAGCAGTAATGAATGTAGGGGAAGAAGTGTTAATATTTAACCTTCTAGATTTTAGGGAAAAAATTTGTAGTCCAACACAACAAACTTTAAGCTAAATTTAGAAAGTTTGGCTTGACACATCTTTCACCCTTTTTCACCCTTTAATATATCTTTTATTCTTCATTTGCCTTTGAGATATGTATTGGTCAAAATTTCAAAAAGTGAATAGTGAGAAAGGAATAAAGTAATGATGAATTGCTAATGAATGTGTAGTGAAATTTTTTTAATCTTACCTTTTAGACTTGGCACACATAGACATATATATATATAGAGATTAATGTAGATGATCACCAACTCCTTAACTTCTTTATAATTAAATTTCATGGGCTTTGGAGATTACTTGCCCTTCCATTAATATAAGATGCAACAACAACAATAACAATAACAACTAAGCCTTTTATCCCAAGTACTTGGGGTAGGCTACATAAACCAAAAGAGAATCACGTTCGTTCGATCACGTTGATAATCCTACTGCATTCATTCCTATCAAGTAATATCTCTTCATTTAAACCTCTAGAATCCATATCTTTTTGTATTACCTCAATCCATATTTTTTTCGGTCTTCCCTTCGCTCTTTTAATTTGTCTTATATTGATAAGTTTCCCTTGTCGAATTGGTGCATTTGTAGGTCTATGTTGCACACGACTAAATCATCGTAAGCGATTTTCTTGTATCTTCTCATCGATAGAAACTACACCTAGCTTAGTACGATTATATTTATTTCTCACTTAATCTCTCTTAGTATTGCCGCATATATACATTTCTATTTCACTTATCTTTTGAGAATGTCGTTTCTTTATAGTCCTGTATTCCATGCCATAGAATAAAACTGGAATAATAGCAGTCCTATAAAATTTTCCTTTCAGCCTACATGGAATGTTTCAGTTGCATAAAACTCCCATTTCACTCCTCCATTTCAATCAGCCAGCTTGTATCTTATGGTTGACATCACTATCGATCTTTTCATCATTCTGAATAATAGAACCCAAATATCTAAATTGATTGCTCATTTGTATCTCTTGTCCATCCAGTGTTACAGTACTATAGTCTAAGATCCATTGTTTATTAAATTAATATTTTATATACTCTGTTTTAGACCTACTAAATCTAAAACTCTAAATTATAATGTGTGTCTCCATAATTCTAACTTGGCATTCACCCCTTGCTTTTATCTCATCAACTAAGACAATATCATCAGCAAATAACATACACCAAGGTATCTCATTCTGAATAGTTTTAGTAAGCTTATCTATTACTATAGAAAATAAGAACGGGTTCAATGCAGATCTTTGATGTAATCTAATTGTGATAGAAAAATCACTTGTTAGACCATCACAATATAGAATGCACTAACCAAAAATTATTAATTTTGTGTCTACTTAATGGAATGCCAAATCGAAACTAAAATCCTGGAAATTGGGCATGAGTCAATCTTGGGGACTGAGATCATAATCCAAAAAATGTTATTGGAAAAATTATTGGATATAATGGATTGATATGCATGCAACTTGTATGAGCCGTCAGCTCTTTTTCTATTATTCATTCATTCTCATATATATATATATATTATATGGAATAACTGTAGATAAGCTGTTAGTTCAGATAAGTTATATGAGCTACTGACAAAAAAATAGCGATCCAATTATTTTTTTCAAAATTTTTTGGGATCATGATCTCCATCTTTTTATCTTTTTAGGATTAAATTTCATGAATTTTGGAGATCATTTACCTTTTTATCAAGTAGATATAAGATGTATTAAGTGAAAATCATTAATTTTGTGTCTATTTGACGAAGATCAATCAAAACTAAAATCTATAAATAGGGTTTGAGTGACCTTATGGGCTGAGATCATAATTCTAAAACAAATTTGAAAAACAAATAATAGAATCTCTATCTTTTTTACTTCTAGCTAACATAACTCAGGTGAACTGAAGGCTAATTTCCATTTATTTTCTCTATATGTATATGTGGTTGGACGATAAATTTTTCCATTAAATCTAAAAAGTTAGTTTTAACATTTTTTGTATTATACATTCATTAGTGGCTCATATTACTTTATTACCTTTTCACTATTCACTTTTTGAAATTTTGACTAATACATATCTCGTGGTAAATGAATGATAAAAGGTGTGTTAAATCTAACAACCATTATTTGTTCCCTTCTCACATTCATCCTTTGGAATTTTGACCAATATATATCTCAAGGTAAGTGAATGATCAAAGATGTGTTAAATCTCACTTCTTAGATTTAATGGATAGTTTGTAGTTCAACTCTCTCTCTCTCTCTCTCTCTCTCTATATATATATATATATATATATATATATAGTTTATATGTACACACACATATATGTAAATAGGTTCGTTCCTTTGAGGCATTTATCAAATTAAGTTCCTTAAGAACTCCACCACCTGGCCATCCCATGAAAGATCTGAACTGTCCATTTTGATCTATGCATATTTATTAGTTTGCTGACAAAAGTTTTTTTTTAAAGTTATTTTGACACCATTTATCGATGCATCAGGTGATGTCTTTATGGCTGAAACTGTTTTAAAACCTCTTGAATAATAAGTAAATGGTAAATGACTTGAATGTATGTTTGTAAGCTAATAAACATGTGTAGATTAAGATGGACAGTTCAGATTTCATAGGATGGCTTGGTGGTTGAGTTTTCACTATGCTTAGTATAAAAACCAGCATCAAAGGAGTGATCTCCTATATATATCTATGTATGCATGTCCATATACACACGTGCATGCATACAGACATAGATGATGTGCATGGCATTCTCACACAATATTGCTTTATTGTTCTTTAAGAACAAACCTAAAGTTTGACTTACCAAACTGCATGGTTGTACACCCCAGCTGATACTAACATGATGACTATCATACAAGAAGTCTCAGTTAGGATGGTGCATTTATCTAATAGTTTTTCTCTTATTTCTTTTTTTTTTTTTTTTTGTGTGGATCATTAACAAGCTTCCTGCATTTCTCTTTTTAATCTGAGAAGTTTTGTTTTATATGATTTCAGGATCTTCTGTTTTTGGCTTGCAGTCATCCAGAAAATAGAACTAGTCTGACTTGCATGGCAGAATGGCCAGAATGGATACTTGAGGTTCTTATATCAAATTATGAGGTAATAACTATTACAATAAGTATTTGTTATGTGTCTGTGTTATTGGATATGCGTCTCTAATTGAGCGAAGCATATCATTGATGGCTAGAACTTTATGCATATATTGTTAATTCTAAGTTTTAATCCAGGGTTTGCATAACCTCTTATGAAATTGCAGCTAATATGCATTTTTGATTGTATTAACGTGCATGTCTGCGTAGATGGGTTCAAGCAAAGATTTTAATGGTGTTAGTATTGGTGAGATAGAAGATTTGATACACAATTTCCTCATTATTATGCTAGAGCATTCAATGAGACAGAAAGATGGATGGAAGGTTTGTCTTCATTTTTCTTTAGCTAGCTCTTGTCTTCTTTTCTTCTCTCTTAATCTCGTTGTTTCTTGGACTTTAAGCATCACTTCATATCTATCCTTGAGTCTGATCTAATGGGATTGATAGAGTAAAGTTTTGAATACTGGGTTATCAAATAATTAGCGGTAGAAAATATTAGTTGGTAAGTTTATTGAAGTAGTACCTCATTACCTCTTATTTGTACTTCCGGCTGTTGTATTTTTATGTTAATTCATTATAAGCAGATGTATAAAGGAGTTCAACCCAATGGAATTCTTTTCGGCCAGCTTTCAGTGAACCTTGTTTCACATGCTTAAACTTTTTAAGTCCTATACTTCCATTAACTCTGCACTTTAAGCTTCATGTACAACTGCATTTAGCAGTTTCAAAATTTAACATCACTTTTTAAATGGAATTGGTTTTGTAACTGTTCATTCTTTAATGCTTTCAGCTTTAGAAAAGTGTACTTGCTCTAAGAACTGATGTCTTTGAATTCTTGTTGCTTGACATATTTTTCCCCCCCTCTTTAGTTAGAAGTGTAGACATGAGGTGGTCCTCGAAAGATGAGGTTTACTGAAATTAGACTATTGAAGTCCCTTCTACCATACCAAAACTCCAACGTTGGTATGGGTTGAGGGTTATTGTTTTATATTCTAACACGTCCCCACATGGCAAACCCCTTTAGGTTGAAACCTGGGCATTTGCACAGTAGTAGACAACTTTTTTGGTATAGAATACGGAATTGAATGCATACCTAGTAGCACTTGAACTTGGGTTGTTTCCGTACCGTATTAAAGTTCTTTTCACTACACCAAAACATTGAAGTTGTGGTAAGGATTGAGAATTATTGTTTTATAGGCTAACCGAGACTATTGAAGTGGATGAGTGGGCCGAATGAGGATAAGGAATAAGTGCATTTACTAGAAGTTATAGTAGCTTCAGTTGAGCATGTTTACTTGTATGAATGACGGGAACATGCACATTGCTTCCAAGTTCCATGTTCTAAGAAAGCTCAATTGTAATGAGTTTATAAATAAATTTCGATTCCTCATTCAGGATTATAAAGAATGTACGAAATCTTCAATATTGAGTTCCAATGCTAAAGTACTTCAGCATCTTAAAAAAGAATCACACTTGATCTGCCTTGTGCTTTGATAAGTTGTCTGCTATGTAGCATGGGCATTTCCATCATGAAGCCATGCCATACCCACATATCCTATATATGTTTTGGAACTTTCTAGCATTGCCACTTATGTACAATATAGGCTGCCTCTTGTACGTAAATATTGGTCAATTTCTTGGTTTTGAACCCCTAATCGATAAGATATATGAATTTTTATATCGTTTCTCGTTTTGGACCAAAAAGGGTCAATATATCGGCTCGAGTGTGAGATATTGAAATATCGCCATGTAAGCATTAATATCATGTCTTCTTTCAATTGTGCAAAACAAATGCATGACCCAATCCCATAAGCTCATAAACCCGACACTATATATACATGAGAAAGAAGTAAAATTAGGGGTCGATTATTAGTCTCAGTTCCCTTTCAATCGTTTATCCATTGCGAGCAACGATTTAGTGATGTGACACCAGTAAGTGATACAACAGTAATAACCAATAATAACACTATATATATGGAGTTTTTTTTTTGTGTTTTGAAGGTTGGACATTGAGATTGTATATGTTTTGACGTATTTGAGAATATTCTAGAAAGACAAGTTATTTATATGCTCAATGCAAATTGTTAAGGTATTCCTTAAACTCTTATTTTTTTTTAAAATAGGTTTATATGGATTATGTAGGTATGACAGAAAAAACATCATATAGATATTTAGTAAATATCACGATATTTAAAAATGACAGGTTATTCATGTGGTTGATCCACCGTGTGATTCTCTTTTGGTTCTTGTAGCCTACTCCAAGTACTTGGAATAAACGGCTTAGTTGTTGTTATTGTATCATGAATCATGATATATGACGTGATATACAATATCTTGGTATAGGAATTTATTGATGGATATCACCAATATACGATATTTAAAAACTAATGTTCTGGTTGTTCACATTGCCCCAAAGTAGTTTGAGAAATCCTGTGATACTAGGCATTTGATAGACACCTTAAAGAATTTGCAATTTTTTTTAATCATCAAAATGCTTAGTAAATTAGGGTTTTTTTAGGTATACACCCCCAAAATCATCATTTTGTTAGTTTACCTCCAATTTACCGAGTCCAGCTATTATAGCCCAACAGTTACCCTTTGTTTGTTTGTCGATGGAACAAAGGGTATATGTATCGGATGAGGGAGAGCACATACCTCCAAAATATGGGTTAGTACTGATATCAGGGTGATTTTTTTTTTTTTAATGTGGCCTAGTATAAAGTTATTCCCATGCATTCTTCTATAAGTCATATATGCCTACTTTGTAATTTTAAAAAAAAGGTTTTCTGCAGAAAAAAAAAGAATTATTCCCAGTTTCCTACCATACTGAATTTGTTTTGCCCTATTTTTTCAACAGGAGGTTGAGGCAACTGTTCATTGCGCTGAGTGGCTCTCCATGATTGGAGGATCAAGTACAGGGGACCAGAGAGTCAGGTAGCTATGCGAACCTGTATCCAATATCAACTGAATGGAAAAGTTTCTTACTCAATACTCATTGGTGGAAGGATATATACACTTGTTTCATTTTATACCTGTTTCTCATTTTGAGAGACTATAATCTGTTTGTCCATATAAATGTAGAGAGCTAGTGATCTTTGATGCTGAATTATGCATTTTTTTCATATGCTTTTCACACACCTTATGATTGTTCCCCTATATCAGTTCTATTCTGTTGATTATTGTGTAAATGAGAAAGATTAGCCAGGTAATACTCTTATGCTTAACAATAATCTCAAATGATATATATGCAACTGTCTGCAAATTTATGCGTAGAGATGTGGAATTAGGATTTTATTTTCTGTGGAATTCTTTTAGTTGCCACTATAGACATTTATTTCTTCCTTGTTGATACTCTTCGATGTTCTTACATTCTCGTAAGAAGGAAACTTCATGCCATTTAAACCTTATAATAAATAGCTTGTGCTACTTAGTTTTTCCTAGTGAAATATGCTGTATTACTCTCTGACGAATATGCTCATTGAAATTGTTTTGTACTTGAAGACGTGAAGAAGCACTGCCTATTTTCAAAAGAAGACTCTTGGGTGGCTTGCTAGACTTCGCTGCCAGGGAACTTCAGGTTCAGGTAAATTTAACATTTTATATATTTATGCTTCTTCTTGCATGAAGTACTGTGGATGGACATCACAAACTAATATTTTGAGGAATAAATGTCCATCTGTGTCAAGAATTGTTTGGAGGTTTTTGAAGAATCCAAGGGTAATAGAGTACGTACTAAAGAGAGCTGGTGGGCGAATGACAAAGTTGTAATCAAAGTGAAGTGGGTTCGTTATAAAGCTTATAGAAATTAAATTAACGCAGAAGGATGCTAAAAGAGGTGGTTTGTGAGCTAACTCCGATGCTAAAAAGAATTTATATAAGAAGTAAGTAAGGGAGTGAGATGAGGATATCTATAAGGTTGTCAAGATGTTAGAAAGAAAGAGTGGAGATCTAGGTAATTTTACGTGTAGTAAGGCTAAAGATCAGAGGATCTTAGTTAAAGATGGTGCAACTAAAGAGTGGTGGAGTTATTTTCATAAACTGCTTTAGGCTGTGTTTGGATGTTAAACACAAAGTGTTTTTGGGTATTTTTAAAGTGTGTGTTATGGAGTATTTTGATGGTATGTGTTTAGGACTATTCTTATCATGGGTCTGGAGTGTTAAGAGTCTGGAGTGTTAGAGCTTGTACTTGGGAATTTAGTTTTTTCATGGATTTTCATGGGTTTCATAAATAGGTAAAATACACATTTATCCAATTAGGAAAAAAGAAAGTATAAGGGTAAGAGTTGGAACAAGAAAAAGAAAGGGTATTTTTGGATAAATAATTCAGAACACTCCAAAACACCCCGATTTCGAGTGCTCTAAAAAACACTCTAAAATGCCTATTCAGGTGTTTTGGAGTGTTCTAAGAACACTCCAAAATACTTGTAAAAAAACTCACGAGTGTTATTATAAATATTTCATAACACATCTCTCCAAAACACCCTAGAACACTTCAAAACTAATCTCACAAGCATAGCCTTAGTAAGAATCACATAGTAGTATCTATGGTTGAGTTAAATAGTCCATTTGATGGTTGGAACAACAACTATTATTATAAAACTGGCTTCATGAAGTTAAAGATGTTATAAAGAAAATGAAAATTGGGTTGATTATGAGACTTAATGATATTGCTATCGAAATTTGAAAGTGCATAGAAACTAGCGTGCTACCGTGAAGTTTGATAGTGTATACATACTAGCTTAATAGCTTGATATGTTTAACTAAGTCATTCAACAAAAAAATTGTTCTAGGAAATTGTTACTAGGAAAAAACCTGAAGATTGGAGGATTAGCAACTTGCTTTCTATACATAAAATAAAGAAGATATACAGTTGTGTTCAAACTATGTGGATTCAAGCATATGATCCACAAGAGGAAACTTAGTAAGAGATTAATTTAGTAAAGACGAATAGAATAGTCATCCAAAAGCCAATTTTGTGTCAAGCCAGGGAAGCTATTATGCAAGCTACTTATTTACTACTCTATTTTCTAAGTGGATTAATGGAAGGATATGATAAGAAAGTTGGACTCTTAGAACTTTTGATTTTCTGGCATGTCAGCCACTCCTACTGAAGTACAACGGTTTGAGGAATTGGTTTATTTGTTAACATTATGAAGGGACAAATGAAGAAAAGTATTTGTTTGGATTCTATTATTAGTTTTTTATATGGACTTGACATTCCTTACACAATATATCAAAGAGTATAAGTGTATGAAAAAAGTTCTTTTTCTCTGTGAATTTCCACTGGTGGTAGGCTGTTAAATTATATCTTATGTGTGAGAGGCCGCATCCATTGCTTTTGATTGTTTTCTTTTAATTGCTTCCGCTTGCACGCACTCTGGCTCACCTTCTGTTGATATTAGAGAAAGTTATATTGTTTTCCATTAGGTTCCATTGCACCAACTACCAAGATCTATTGGAAATAGAGTGTCATATGTATAGAGATGTCCGCATGTTTCTTGGTTTCAACAATTGGTACAAATATGAATGTTGAGAATCTCATGTAGAAGACCTTTTTTTTTATTTTAATTTGACTAATGAGAAGAAATTCCTTGTATTCCCAACATAAGTTAATGAGAGAAACTTGTGGGAAGATAATTGTAAGAATAGTTGATTATGACCGCGTATAAAGATGTATCTTTGGCACCATTATCTCCCTCCTTCCTATAGGTCTTTGTTAATTTCTTCATCATCATCATTATTATCATAGCAGTCTAACTAACCAAAGTTGACAACATGTAATGTCCCAAATTATAATCCAAAAGTTTTGGCAATATATTCCATTTCTTGGTAAGATATTATCTGTGGATGCCCAAAACAAGTACATAAGGTCTTTTATAATAAAGAACTACGCAATCAAGCACACAATATAAGAATATGGTCTTAATACAATTCATTCATCGCATAACATTATCCATGACCGTTGTTCTAAATATCGGCCAATGTGAATGATATATCGTCCGACATATTGTTTTTAAGTGTTTGCCGATACGATATAAAAGCTCAATATTGGCTAATATCCTTGATATCTCATCTAATATCTCGCTATTTGATATGAAAATCTCTTATCTAATACGAACCCGATATCTGATATTTAGAATATTGTCCATGAGAACGTTGAAAAGAAAATACGAACATAGATAATTAACTGCTGTAAGTAGCTCGATTGGACTTAGATGCAATAGTCAATCAGATAAAAAAGGAACTACCCTTGATATAAAGGACTATAAGTTTAGTGTTGAATATATTGACCAAGAGAAAAAAAAATATTTACAATAAAATGTTGAAGCTTTCCCAGCGTTTTTGTAGGCAAATTTCTGGAAGTAAGGATCATCGAGGATCGTCGACCAGTAGTTCAACCTCGTCCTCAATTGCACGATCTTCCATACCTGGGCAGATGAGAAAAACCTAGAGGCTAGAATGGGTAAGAAATAATTTGAATAGGCATTGATAAATATTAGAAATTAAAAAAACGAATTTAAGGAAACAGTCCGTGGTAAAACAAGCTTACTAGTTATTGAGCATCATTATAAGTTTAACCTTGATGCCTTGTGTTATTGATTAATTGGAACTAAGTAATGGATGGTTCAAGAGAGTATTCCATGGATCGAAGGTTACGGATATAGTCACGATCTAGGAAGCACAGATATAGATTTGGATATGGATTCGGATACGGATATGGAACACATTATTTGTGAAAAAAGGAGGACATGACATGATAAAGACATGAGAAAAATTTTAAGTATATATTCTTCTATTATTAACTTAATAATTTTACTAAAATATCCAAAATGAAAGTACTGACAATATATTAGTTCGTATCTTTTTGTTTCTTTACAAATGACAAGTCTTGCCATCCCATGCATTCAACTACCTAGATTCACCTTTTCTTTTTATCTCTTGCCTATAGAGAGCGAAAGAGAGAGAGAGAGAATATAACTTTATAAAACTAACTAGGTATTAGATAGATGTTACCAATTTAGTAATATTTATTTTCGATCTATTCGTACCATTTAACTTCTTTCAAACACAATATACAAGAAGCTCAGACACGATAAATACATAATCTATAAGAAGTTCTGACACGACAATGATATGACATTTTCCTTATTATTTTATGGGACACGCCGTATGGCGTATCCAATACGTTTTTGGCCTATCTGTGTCAAACACGTGTCTGACACGGACACGACATCCCTGATGGTTTGCCCGTGTTTCTTTGGTCATGACATAAGCTAGAAATTTAGGGCCTAGCTAAACTCGGAATATCATGTCACAGTTTTAGCATGAATATCATATTACAACATATGCTGGATTGTCGTGACTGCAATCCTGATAACAACAACACAAGGCTATGTCAGTTGATCAATCTTGTGGCACCTCTCCTTAATACGTTAACACTTTTATTCCTTATTACCTCCATACTTGAGTTGTTTTAATTTTCACAAAGTATGCAAACTTCAAGCAAGAACGAGTCAGGAAATATGGTTCATGAATTAAGCTTTGTTACATTATACGTGGTGTCATGCGAAGTCAGTAACGTGGTAGCATCATACACAAGTTGAATCACATCCAAAGATAATACATCACACGTTAAGATCTAAGAACATGTTTAAATAAGGCAAGAGGTGCACTCGTGATACAACTAGTATGCATGACACGTGTTAGAATGATGATTGACATGCAAGTATATAGGTATCATAGGTTCGAGTGGTTAAAAGAGAGTTAAATAATCAAAATAATATCAAAATCATATAAATGAAATCAAGACAAGTTCATGAATGGGCCCTGCTATTGGGCGAAACTCACAAAGGAAACTACAGGTTTCAAGGAGTTTCAGTCCACCGTTGCTTAGTCATGCAGTTTCAAAGACTTTAAATAATTTTCATATTCCTAAATAATTATAATTAGAGGTGTTAATGTGAATGAAAGTTGTAGGGTATTGAATTCTCTGCCAAACAAGCTTAGAATGGGCTTAGTTTTTGTGATGCCCCAAATCACACTTGTGGGTTCGAATGTGTGTTACAATAATGGGTAGGGTGTCACCGACGGGCACTCTCCATTTCAGAGTGCACGAGACTATTTTTTCTTTAAATAATCATAGATAAGAGATATGGAAATACACATATTTGATATATATACTACAAATCTGAATTTATTTGCCACAATGTCACAAGTATAAATATAGTAATATTCAAAAACAAGTATACTGCAAATGATAAGCACTATGTACACCAAAAGTTGCTCATGTAGAGTCTGTATCTGAACAGAGCAACATAAATGCTGAATATATAAAGGAGTATTTGGATACCATGGACAAAATTAAGAAGTATGATACATATGCACGTATAAGCGAAAATGATAAGCATACAAAAATAATGAAAATTCTAAAAGAAGTTAGCTACTGGCGCTCGACCAGTCAACCTACTTCTGAAAATATGGATCCTCGAGGTGTGGGTCCTTTGCTACCACTACCTCGGCTGGTAGACCCAAGGTATGATAATTCCAGGTGTCAGAACCCAAACGAGAATACAAATCCAAACTTGTACAATGTTATAAGAACTATAAAATAATGTGTATGAGGCATGCTAGTGGAAAATAATATAAAAGATGTATGCATATTAATATTAAAGTATGTTAAATATAACATAAATCAAGATGTACATGGATATATAGCATAAAATAATCAAGTAAATAGGGTATGTCAATTATAATAAGAATCATATGGTACATGATGAGTATAATATAACGTGGTCAAGTAACAAAATATGCCAAATATAACAAAAATCATATGGTACATGTTGAGCATGATATAACGTGGTCAAACAACAAAATATGCCAAATATAACAAAAATCATATGGTACATGGTGTGCATGATATAACGTGATCAAGTAACAAAATATGCCAAATATAATAAGAATCATATCGTATCAGTTTCCACACGAACTGGATGGCACGCTATTAGGCGAATTTAATAAGAATCATATGGTATCGATTTTCACACGATATTACACCGCTAGGTGAATTTAATAAGAATCATATGGTACCTGTTTTCACACGAATCGGATGGTACGTTGATAGGTGAATTTAAAAAGAATCATATGGTACCGGTTTTCACACAAACTAGAATGTACGCCATTAGGCAAAGTTAGCAAGAATCATATAGTACCAGTTTCCACACGAATCGGATGGCACGTCACTAGGTGAATTTAACAAGAATCATATGGTACTGATTTCTATATGAATCGGATGGTACGCTGCTAGGTGAATTCAACAAGAATAATATAATACCAGTTTCCACTTGAATCGGATAGCACGCTGCTAGGCGAATTTAATAAGATCATATGGTACCGATTTCCACACGATCCGGATGACATGCTCTAGGCGAATTTAATAAGAATCATATGGTACTGGTTTTCACACGAACAGAATAGCATGCCACTAGGCGAATTCAATAAGAATCATATGGTACCGGTTTCCATACGAAGCAGATGGCACGTAGCTAGGCGAATTGGATATGACTATAAACTCCCACAATTTAATATATGCTAAGTATCAATGTGACATATGCAATAATAGTACATGCATTAATAGCCATATGAATATGAAATGAGACACATGGCAATACTGGCAGGTATAAGAGTTATAGAACATGTTCTGTGTATGCGGTAACATTTCCAAGCAAGAAAACTATATGCAAGTAATAACATGCATAAATAAACATGCGTGCACGAATATCATATATTGTATCAAGTGTATATGTACAAATATGACATGTATATCTAAACATAGCTATGACAGGTCTGAAATCATCATATACAGATAATAAAAAGAGTGATTAAATATGTGTACGTAGGTATCATATCATAAATCAAGAGGTACACGCACGAACATTAGTACAATATCTATGTTGCAGCGATTCAGTGGGAAGTCAGACTTTTTAGGTCTTATTTGACTAGCGCAAAATATAATTATAGGTTAAGATTTGGTATAGTTGTAGAGAACTCAATTATCTTTTCAATGAATTTTGAATGGACTCAATTGGGGTTGTAGGACAGAAGTATATGTTGTTTTGCTATAGACATATTGCTGCAATTATGGACCTGGTATAACTGAGAATTCCATATTATTTTTGGCCAAGATAGAATTGAATTTGAAGCCTAAGATTTTTGTTATTCTTAGGTAATTCAATTAGCTTCCCAATGAAAGTTGAATGAGCTCAATTGGAGTTTTAGAGTAAAATTTATGGTTATTTTACTATAGACATAGTGTTGCTGAACTGCAGACCTGGTACAACTGCATTGGGTGAATTTTCAGGTTATTTTTTGTTAGCTAAATAACTAAATTAGGGTCCGCTATAGTTGGAAAAATTGTAGTTTAGTTATTCATGTTTCGAATGACATTGGAATGAGGTCAATCAGTATTAAGATGAAAAAGTTATATAACAGTTCAAAGATGGATTGTTGTGTATATATGGACGGTACATTTTGTACATGTATAACATGCACGGTGTGATACATACAATAAAACTCAAGATAAATGCAAATTTAAGCATCTATAATCTTGAAAAATATTTGATAATGCCTATGAAATCATATATGAGGTGATTGCATCAAGAAAATACAAATTTAAAGGATTTGAGAGTGTATTCCTATTTCTAGTAGAACCCAAATTAGAAAAAAAATCGATATTGATGTGCTAACTCTTCTAAAGTGGAGAAATTGTCCAAGGATCACTCAAGGGAGCAAGGTTAAACTCAAGAATAAGGTTAATATAGCAATTTTGTAGATTTCAGTACACTCTCAGGCTGAATATTTAGTAATTTATTTGAGCGAATTTGAGGCAGAATTAGGGTTAGAGGTCTGAAGAGAAAATGAAGATGAGAACGAGAGGAAAAAGTTTGATTTTTTAGATTTTTTTTGAATTTATTTCGAGTGTCAAACAACTGGTGGATGTTATGTATGCTGTTATATTAAAATCCTTAAAATTTCTCTTAATTACAAATTTGCCATTGGGTCAATTCCCATTCAAATTTGGTCAAGGATGGCTGTTGGGTTTCTGGAGATAAATTTGAAGTTGGTAGAAGAGTAAAATTGGAATTCTTGATTTAATTTGATTATTTTAATCTGTTATTTGTCCGGAAATCGGCGGATCGGGAATAATTCAAGAAAAGTATGAAAAAATCTAAAATAATAAGATAAGAGGTCTCCGCTATGCGGAATTTGAAATTGAAAATTAGATTGAAAAATATAACTCAATTTATTTAGTATTTGCCCATATCAGTATCTGGGTTTCCGAGTTGATACGAAATAAATCAATAGATGGGTTTAAAAATTAGGGTCATTATAATCAGAAAGGTTACACTGAATCTGGTATGGGAGTATTGCTGCTGTGCAACAATTTCGGCTTGAAGCTAAGTTTTGATAAGGATAGAATAGGGATTAACAAAAGATTGTAAAAAAGTAGCTGTAGATCTTTGAATCATCTTTCTGAGGAGCCCAAGATTAGCTTAATTAAAGTTTGGAATCAAAAGTTATCAACAAAATACCAAACTGGTACGAGTGGCTGGCAACAAACACGAATTATGCCTAAATGTGGTACGAGTGGCTGGCGACAAACATGGATCATACCCAAATGTGGATCACACCCAAATGCGGTTGGCGTCATCCACGTTTTGTACAAGATAAATGCGAATGATAGATCCGTATTTGGCACAAGAAAATGTGAATGATTGGGTTGTTTCGTGTTTTGCACCAAAAATGCGGATGATGGGTGCAGGTTAGTGTTTTGCACGAGTATCAATTTTAGATCCGATTATGGAAGGGTTAGAGGCGAAACTAGAAAGTGTAAAATACGAAAGTTGTAGGAAGTTGAATTATCTTTCCAGCAAGATCAGAATCAACTCATGGAGTTCTAGTTCAACTGTTATGATCAAAATAATGAGAGTGTACGCATATAACAACACCTTGACATTTGCATAACCAGCAATTTTAAGTTAATTTTTGATAAGTTTATTATTGAAATTTTAGAAAACAATTCATAGAAGAGTTTTAGGATTTTCAGTTTTCTTTCAAGCAAAATAAATAATCAACTTAATTGGACTTGGGGTTCAAAAGGTATGGCCGTTCTATGAGCAATATGATGCTAAACGGTAAGATCTCTTGCTAAATAGTACTAAAGGATAGATGATATGTGATTTCTTACCTTTTTTCTTTCCAAAAGACGAGTTTTTGGAGCTCGGTTGGACTAGAGAATTAAAAACTTTTGTGAGTAAAGAGCAAAAGTCTGATGAGCAATGTTTTAAAATACGTGCAGTTTGGAAGCACATAATGTATAAGCAGATTTCACGGAGATTAAATGGATTATGTAGAATTATGCAGAATATTAATATTTTAATATATATGAATATAATAATACGTAAAAATGTATATATTGAGTGTTATAAAATTCAAAAATATTAGGAAAAAGTATAACAAAGAGATAAAAAACCTAATCACCTAACCTGAATTTGTCTACGGTGTTCAATTTGATAATTTCTTTTTTGTGTTCATTTGTTTCTTCCCCATAGTATTCCTTGAATGTTATGATTTCTTTTTTAAAAACAAAACAAACACCTAATCATCTAATCACTATTTCACTTAATAACAAAAATTAAACATCACAATGAACTGATCTCAAAAAAGATCCAAAAAATTAATAGGTTCATAGTGAACAGAATCTACTGATCTCAAAAAAGGTAAAAAAAAATTAATGAAAACTTAAATATCACAATAATCTCAAAAAAAACCCAAATAGACTAGGAAACGAGAGCGAGAGAGAGGAGAGATATTGAGAAATCGCGGATTGATCAGGTATTGAATTTGGATGCCATAAGAGCTAAGAAAAGGGGTTTTAAAAGAGCGGATTGGTTTTTTTAGGGTTTAAAACTATAAACAAAGTAAACCCGCAATGCGGATTATGCGGGTTATGCAGGCGGATAACTCGTATAATCCACATTCAGAATGATTAATCACCCTGTCCACATGGACTGAGCGATTTCTTAATTCTACGTATGTTTTAAGTCCACATACGATTATGCGGAATCATAATCATCTGCATAAAATGCTTTTTAGAACACTGCTGTTGAGATGGATACTAAAAATACAAGGTCTTGAAGAAAAAGAGACTTGAAAAAGATTTTGCTGAGTAGCTCTCGCATGGAGCAAAATTTTAAATCTTGAAAGGTGAAAGAATGAGGATGAAGAAGATCGGGGATGATGAAGAGAATGAGGGGTTTAGTCTATATGTAATCAATTAGAGGGTGCAAGGTAGGGGGAGGTGCATATGGCTTGTGCTTAATGGACTTGGTGAGGGGAGATGTGCATATGGGTTGCATTTAATGCATTTAGGGAGGGGAGAGGTGCAAATATGTTGCATTTAATGCAACATGGGATTGGGAGTACTCCCCATCACTCCCCCACAATTTACAAGCTTGTTGTTGGCATGCCTTGACATGAGTCAAATAATCATATCATAAGACAAAAACTAAAATTAGAGGAAAAATAAAATTGGAGGGAAATACAAGAGTGGGTTTTAAAATGACATGGTCGTTACACATCATCGCTACCATTACAACAGCCAATATCATCACTTCACTTGCAAATTTTTCAACAAAATGTCATAGAGAATGTGAGGTCATTTTGATGATTTCACAATTTGCTCTCTTCACAAAAAGTAAGACAAAGTTGGACCGATATTGACAAAACTTTATTCCATCCAACCAACTGCTCAAGATTGAGATGCATCTGAAAGCGTAACTCTCATCTATTGCAAATTGTGCTCAATACAGGGATAGTGTGGGAGTGAGCATGAAGAGTTTGATGAAATGTCCAAGGAGAGAAAGCGCTTAGAGTTGATCCCATTTAATTGTTGGTTGAACCCAAGTTAACGATTGATTAACCACGATCCCTACTTGTAGACTAGAAAATGATAAAAAAAAAAAAAAAACAATCATCTTCGAAGAGGTTGAATTGGCCTACATTTATATCCCTCTACCACCTCCATTTAGGACCACATTATCCACTTTGCATCATTAATTACAAAGCCAATAGTACTAGTTCAATGGAGATAGTGCCATCTTTTGAAGTTTTGGTAGAGATCATTTTCTTCTCTACTCAACAGTGACATTGAGTTTGAAGGGTAGATAAGCGGCGAACGATGACCTTTGATGGGGGCATGTTCACCGAATCCACAGTTGAGGTTGATATCCGCTCCTATCTATTCGTTTGAGGTTCTTTAGTTTGTTCCATTTTGAAACTTGAGGACGAGTTTTCTCTCACTAGGGAGATTTGATGTAAAATGGATTTTTGAAAGTGGAGTTATTTGAAGTCCTCTTGAAGGTGAAAGTGATTTAAAAGTGAAGAAAAATATCTTTTTCTTTTGTTATAGGAGCTACCATAATCTTGGAATGGAGGAAAAGAAGTACATTTAGTACTAACATTTTGACTCTACTTTTACTGAATTTTTTTTGTAGGGTTATTTACAATAGGCAAATATCTTGTAGATAGAATTGGTTTTAATTAGAACCTATTCTATATACTTGATCAATCTCTAGGAGATTTGTTTGGATTATATTCTTTAAGGATATGTTTCTTTTGAGGACTTAAGGCTTCTGAGAGAGAGTTCCCTATGGTGTAAGGCTGTTATTTATTCATGGTGGAAGACCAAATCTATCCCTTTTCATTCTTTTGTTTGATTCTGGTCATGTGCTTTTGATTGTTGTACAAAATCCAAGCAAATATCTAAAAGATTTGATTAAAATTAAAAGATTCATCCTCAAACTAACCATATCTATAACCCCTTTATGGATAAGGCTAAAGTAGAATTTTCCACTAATATAAATCAAATTTCTATCATTATTTTACCCCTCATTATTGTATAAAGTATCGGTATTGGTATCGTTATTGATAAGACTAAAATAGAATTTTCCTCAAATCAAGGTTTAAAGTATCAGTATTGGTATCGGCTGATAACTTGTGGTATCGAAATTAGAATATTAGGCATTTTAGATCAACAATCTTGGAAATATCAACAGTGTTGGACTGATATTCTATGGTATATTGTGTAGTGGTTACCTCAAGATTTTATATATGTATATATATGTGTATGTGTGTGTGCGTGTGTGCATGTATACACACACACATGCATACATACATACATACATTTATGTATGTATGTATTTTTGAATGTATGTATGCATGCATGTATGTACTGGTATTGGCCGATATTGCTACAGTAACCTATTTTTTTTTTCCCTTCATTTGAACCTTTACAATGACTTGAAAAATCCACCATCACAAATCGTTTTACATCACATGCACTTGATACTTGAGGATGCTTCAGGGACACTCCAATGGTATTTTAAATAAAATTTTATGACAAATATTACAGTTCTGTTGCAACCTTTGAGGTTTTGATATGCAAGATATTGGCATATATCATATAAACGCTATATGTTATTAGGTGAACTTTGATCCAATTTCTTTAGTGTAATGCTTGTTATACATGGATATCTGTATAATTACATGTTTTACCATCACATCTATGTATAGCTGTTTGTGTCATATTTCTAAAAGGTCCGTATGTCATACACTTCAAGTCACCTGGTCACATGATACCCAACAATGTTTTTCATTGACCCAAAAGACGCTTTGCAATAGGGTTTTAGGGAGGTAATGGTGGGTTTTAGAGTTGAAACAAGTGTTTAGTCGGCACATTAATGTGATTAAATAACATATGGTGGAACAATTACCAGATTGGTATAACTGGAGGCAAGATGAAGCCATTAACCATTACTGGAAGGCATACCTGAGCATCAACATTAATTCTCGTGTTTTGACTTTTTATATATATTTACTTAGTTGTCATATTTAGGATGAAGTCCTAGGGTGCAAATTCTTTGCTGATAATGTAGTAATTGGTTCACCAGACTAGGGACTAGGGATAGACCTAAGAAGTATGGATTGTGGCAGTAATAAACGATATGGTACTTGCTAGTTAAATAAACAAAGATTCACCTGAATGATGCTGAGAGAAGATAATAAGATTCGTGTAGTCAGTCCCATAAATATAGGTTGAATGCTTTGTTCTCACTTTTTTTTTTGTTTCTATTTTGCAACTCATTTGAGTTAACCTTCTCACTTGATAAGTAGCATCTACGTATACCTCTTAGATCATAAATTTCAGTACTTCTGTCATGGACTAGAAGTGAACTGCACTTGGTTTTTTTTTTTTTTTTTTTTTTTTTTTTTTGGGGGGGGGGGGCGGGGGGGGGGTTGTGGTGTACACTTTTTTAATGTATATACTTGTGTTATGGTAATTCTATTGCTTTTACATGTTACTAGATATGCTAGGAAGGAGATGCTATATCCATATCGAACATGTGTCTAACATAAACACACTACAAATACGCCAAAAAGTACTGATGGACACACCACTTGACATGTTCAATACAAAAGGGGTAAATACCGTAGATTGTGTCTAAAAAAAAGAGTTAATTGGTATGGGAAAATCAAAAATAAATATTGTTAAATTTGTAACATCTATTTATAGCTAGTTAGTTTTATAAAGTTATTAATGTTTTTTTGTGGATACGAGAAATGTTTGGTTTCTATGTCTAAAGAAATATTTGGGTTCACACTTTCTATTGATTCATGACTTGCAATCATCACCATATTTTCTTTTATCGTATTGCTTACAAAAGGAAAGGGAGGGAGTTAGATGCATGGTTGCTTGTAAGATTTGTTCCTTATAAAGGAATAAAGAGACACAAACCAATACATTGTCAATACTTTTTTTTTGGATATTTTAGTAAAATTATTATATTAATAATAGAAGAATATGTACTTATATATTTTTTTTCTTGTGTCTTTGCCGTGTCCGTGCCCTCATTTTTTCACAAATATCTTTTACCATGTCTGTATTTCCTAGTAGATACATTAGCTTTAAGTATCTCTGTACATTGATAAATATCTGTTTCTTCCTATGAAAATTTGGTAAGGTTGCATGCTGGCACTTCTTGATTTAATAATTTGAAATCTGTCTCCATCAAATGTCAGCCCTATCAAAAAGAAGCGGAAAATTATTCTTGTTGGTTTTTGATTCCTTTGTTATTGATATTGTTCTTCTCTGGTAGTTCATTCTGAAATCATCCCTACTCTTCTTCCTATATAGGACCTAACAAAAACTCAGATTATTTATTTTGGTAAATTTCAATTCCAAACACATCCCCTTTCTTCTTTTCTGTATGACGGCTCTTCTATTGATTTCACCATTTGACATATCAAGTGTTAACCATATCTTAAAGAAAAGGAGAATCTTTCTTTTGGTCTTTGGATTTTTCCCCTTGATATTCTTCTTCTCCGGTAGTTCAGATTGAAATTGTTCATGCTGTTCTTCCTATATTGAGGACATACTGAAAAATGAGATTATTTATCTTGATAACTTCAATTACAACTACATTCCTCTTCTTTTTCCTATATACTACCAAGTTAATCAAAATATCTTCTTTCTCCCTTCCACATAGTATATCTAATTTTGGTTATGTGCAAGCAGAGTAGCTATCCAGAAATAAGGGATTAACATATCAACCCAGATAAGAATGATATAGTGGTCAAGGGACAGAAGTCATAATCCTGTTAGCTAATTTTTTTTCTACCAAACTTCTCAATCATCTGAGTTTAGTTATCGTTTCTGTTGCCTATACAAGAGAGCAACAATTTATCTGATAAGAAAAAGCTCTACCTCTCTAACTTGAGCTTTTTGTTGAGGTTACTTGTCAATGTCTTTCCCTCTTCATATTGTTCTGATGGGAGCAACATTGATTGCGGAAAGTGAAAACAGTCATAGTATTGATGGTCTATCCTAAAGTGTGCTAAGGTAATGTGTAATGCCTGAGCAAGGACTTCCTAGGAACTAACGCATTAAAGTATTACTTCCATCCTACCAGGCTTAACTTCTAATTTTTTGGTGGCTTCTCAACAATGTAAACTGTAGTTAGCTCTTACATTCATTGGGATTATTATATATGGGACACCATTCTTGCAAACTTTTAGAAGGCTAATATTTAATATTGAGAATAGAGTTAACATAATATGAAGAATCTCCTAAATATGACTAGTGTCTTAGTCAAGGCATAAATCTCCAGTGTCATTGTTGGTTTAAGCTGATCGATTTAGTTGATCAGGTTGAGTTGGCTGCAACATGGTCATGGCTAACATCTTGTTGGATTAGTTTATATGTGCTTGCATAAGGTTTTATCCATTATGAATCTATAGGCAATTCCATCTGGCACCTAGAAAACTTAATACTCTAGGAACAGTAAACAATGTGGCATCATAAACTTTTCCTGGATTTAGCGAAATACACCACTCACTGCTTTTTGGATAATAGATAATACTTTGTTATGGCAATCAGCTAATCCATCCGTCAATGCTTTAAACAATGATTAAAATAGCGATAACGTAACGTTTTGGCTCTGTTAGGTTATGTTGCATACAGCGTAACACATAATGCAGGTTATGTAATTTTCTATTTATTTAATAAAAATAATTATAAAACTATATAAAATAATTAATATAAATTAAAAAAATAAATTTAAAATTTCTAAAAAAAGGAATATAAAACCATTTTGTAATACACAATCTATTCTAATTTATGTAATTTCCTATTTATTTAATAAAAATAAATATAAAACTGTATAAAATAATTTTTATAAATTGAAAAATAAATTTAAAATCTCTAAAGAACAATATAAAACTATTTTGTAATACATAATCCATTCTAATTTTATATTAAATTTTACAATAATTTTCACATTTATATTAATCAATTATATTAAGCCTGCAATCGTAATTCCAGTTATCATCTAAATAAAAAAAATTCTAATTTTTTATTTCAATTCTAGTTATTATCATTATTGTAATTTATATTTTGTAATGTTTTGTAATGTTCAATTTATCTTATTTGTAATTGTTGATTTCAGTTCAGTTAGAAATTCAATAGAATGAACAAGTGAGATATTTCAGCAAGTAGAGAGGAATTACAACAAGCGAATAGGGAAACAATCGCAAATTAGTAAGTTAGCAATTCCACAAACTATCACAACTAATCAAGAAAAAAATTTCTGCAATTCACTAATAATCAAAATAATAATCAACAACAATATAGAAATTACTAAAAAATAATTGTAAATAATGTAACATAACGTAATTTAACGTAACGTTATGCAATATAACATAAAATAACATAAAAAACATATTGTTAGGGTGCACTGAGTTATTTTCAGTTGTTACATAGCATTGAGGTTCCGTTAGGTTTCATAACGCAATATAACGGGTTTCATATCGCGTTATTTTCAATATTGGTTTTAAAAATTGCTAGGCAGTTCTAGGCATCCTGGAGGACTCATAAGGCCTATAGCCACCCATATCCAAATGTGCAGCCGCCAAACTAAGGAGCCTCGACTCCTTAAGCAACTTTTTAGGAACCCACTTAGCCAATATTTACAATAATGATATCCTCTTTGAACACGAATATACTTGAACATAAGTGTGTAGGATTCTTGACTAGGGCAATATAAAACACTAAACAAATGATGAGCGGTAGTTATAAACAACTTATCAAGAATATAAATAACTTGAAATAAATCTGTCCGAATAATATAAGTTAAACCATAATTCAAGTCGCAAACAGAGAGTAACAAAAATTAAACCAGAGATAGAAGAATTTATCTTGGTTTGGTCCTCTAGACCTAATCTAGTCCCCAAGCCAATCCACTTGGATTTTCACTATCCTAGTTCTTGCAAACCACAAATCCAACTTGACAATTGACCATTGCCAATTGTATAGTCCCTTTGACAGAGACCACTGTCAAAGCCTTCATCCCTTCTCTACATCTAGAGAGAAGCTTGTAGACCTCTCTCTTGCAACCCAAGAGATTTCTCTTGCGACCTAAGAGAACTTTACATCTCTGTAGAAGATATATAATTTTTCTACAAATCTTAATTGTGATGCAATGCAGAAGTATCTAATGTTGGTCTAGTGGTTCTCACAAGACCTTTATCTAAGAATGCATAGAATAAGAAACTTGTTTCTTGGTAGAGTTTTATCAAAGAAAGAGTCAAAAACTTGTATATACTTGGTGAACAGAGGTGCGGAGAGCCCCTACTATTTATATTCATGATCCTTAACATCTGGAACGATCTCTAACATTGACTCATTAGAAAATGTAGCTATTGCAACTGAAATGATGTTAAAAAAATCAAACAACAAAAAACAACCATTTATACTTATAATGGCCATTATTTGACTAATCACTGTATTAGTTGTCTAGTCTCATGACATTAGTCGATTAACTCTTTAATATGGTAGAATCTTAGTTTCTGGATTGGTCAACTAGTCAAAGCTATTAGTTTACTAATTAGAATATTAGTCTACTACTTAAAAACTATTAGTCTACTAATTAGAATCATTAGTCTACTAATAAAAGTCATTAATTTACTATATGCATAGAAATAAATGAAACTTAGTCTATGATTTGCTATGATATAATTTATGGTTCTAGACTTAGTGAGTGTGTGCACATCAAGGCTTTTAACATGATATTTTAAGAATAAAAGAAAAATACATCATCCAAATATTAGAGCTTGATATTGCTTTATCTTCGTATGAGCCTTATCTTCCTTTATCTTTATATATGAGCTCTGATATCATAAATCTTTTTGTTCAGTTTTCTTTTAAGAGCAATGATATGGTTCGCACAAATACACATACTTGTTATTGTTAAAATACAAAATAATTTTCCTCAACCTTTACCAAAACCTCAGAGTTTTGGTGGTATGGAAGAGACTTTCAATATGGTATCAGAGCAACCCATGTTCAAATCTTACTGGACATGTATTTAGTTGCAGGTTTAAAAAAAATTATACCGTTGCGTAAAAACCAGATTTTTGTCCAAAATGGGCTTTCAACCTGCGGGGGCGTGTTAAAATACAAAATAATTTTCCTTAATCCTCGCCAAAACTTCGGAGTTTTGATACAGTGAAAGGAAGGGACTTTCAACAGTTATCATCACAACACTAACTAGATTATGTTAAGGATCCAAGATCCAACATAATGAGCTGAAAGTAGATTTATTTAACTAACTTGGGATATAGCTTCTCATAATAAGCTAATATCAAGAAACCGATCGAATTCTTATGCTAATGTAGCATTCTACTGCTGATGTAAAATGCGGCAAAAAATCACTGCAGAAGCGGCCCAAATGTGCCTGTGGCCCTAGTTGAGGCCCTTGTAGTTGTATTAAGCAGTTTGGCTGCTTTGGGGTTATAAAAATTTGCCAAACTATCAAGTGGGCCAAAAGTGGCAAAAGAGCAAATAAAGTGGCAAAAATTGACGAAAGTGGCTCAAAAGTGCCTAAACCTTCTTTTCTCGGAATTTTAATCAAACCAATAAAAAGTTGATTTGAACCATTTTATTTTATGAAATCAAATTCTGGACCATCCTAAACCCTAGGGCTTAAGCGGAGTTCTTCTTAGGTAGTTTACGGTAGTTTACTTCCACTCTTATTGATCTTCATTCTCTCATACTTTCAAATCCCATGAATCAATAATGATCATCCTCGTGCTTTTGATTGTTATTATTAAGAAGATGAGCTTTTAGTAATGAAGTTTGGGGTTATATTCCTCTCAAATCTTTTAAATTATGCAAAAATATCCCCATCTTAACTGTTATTTGATTATGAACAAATCATAATAGCATCTTCTTTAAAAATATTTTATCATCTCAAATATATCTATATTCCCAAAATACCCTATTTGAATACTTTAGGAGTTAATTGCGGAATTTAGAAGTTGTTTGGCTTAGGATAGCAAGATCGAGAGTTGCTGTTAGTGAAGGAGCTAAATAGAAGACGTTGTGGATTGAGGATGGAAAGAGGGAAGGAGATGGGGGGTTTGAGTTAGAATTGGGGAATAAGGAGATGGAGGGGGATGTTTTGTGGAGGGAGAAGAGGAATGTAACGCCCCATTTTCCGGAGAGATACGAAAACGGAGTGCGTTACCGGCGGGCACGTGTAAGTCGACGTGCACGAGGCCTATAAATATGTAAAAGAAGAAATGAATGGAATTGAATACTAGTAATTAACCAGGATCTTGGAAGTTAGTCTACTGCCATATAAAAGAGAAGATATACATGTCTAAGATAAGCAGCAACAAGTACAATACTGATACAAAAGTTAGAAATAAAGTCCCAAAGGAGTGATACATACCAAACCAAAAATACAAAAGCGGAGGCCTATAAATCTATTGCTGCTCGGTCTGCTCTAGAAAGTACGAATCATGCAGTGGCAGATCCTCGCTCACATCTTCAGTACCTGAGCGTGTGGGGGAGCTCATGGTCAAATCCAGCAAGTAAAATAATAAGAAGTACGGAGCGTGTAATATAAACAAGTAGGTAAGATATGGGTGTGGATATGAAACTATGCATATGTGTGGAAAATATTAAATGATCAAGTAATGATATCAAGAAAGAATGTACATGCTATCAAGTATGGAGACTAATGGTGAATAAATAGACTTGTATGGTAGAGAGCATGCAATATGTATTAACAAGTAAAATATGAATTGATGTAAAAAGCATATGCACATGCATTGTGAACTAATTGGTGAAGAAATAGATCTGTATCGTATGTGATCGATATCAAGTACGGAGACTAATACATATCAAGTCTAGGTTAATATCATATTTTATTTTATATTTGAACTAACTGGCGAAGAAATGACTCGTATCATAGGGAGTGTGCAATATGCACTAAAAAAAAGTAAAATATGACTTGATATAAAAAGCATATGTACATGTATGAAAACAGTAATGATTAAGTAGCAATATCAAGTAGGGATATACATGCATATTAAGTCTAACTTAATATCATATTTTATTTTATATTTTGAACTAACTGGTGAAGAAATGACTCGTATCATAGGGAGTGTGCAATATGCACTAAAAAAAAGTAAAATATGACTTGATATAAAAAGCATATGCACATGTATGAAAACAGTAATGATTAAGTAGCAATATCAAGTAGGGATATACATGCATATTAAGTCTAACTTAATATCATATTTTATTTTATATTTTGAACTAACTGGTGAAGAAATGACTCGTATCATAGGGAGTGTGCAATATGCACTAAAAAAAAGTAAAATATGACTTGATATAAAAAGCATATGCACATGTATGAAAACAGTAATGATTAAGTAGCAATATCAAGTAGGGATATACATGCATATTAAGTCTAACTTAATATCATATTTTATTTTATATTTTGAACTAACTGGTGAAGAAATGACTCGTATCGTGAAAGTACCCGTGCATACCCGGGACCCGGCCAAGATGCTGGCGCTGAACCAGCCGTGCCGCTAAGCACTCAAGCAGATACCGATTACTGAGTAATCGGTCGTCCCATCAACATGGACTAAACAAGAGATGATGGCTCAGTACCATCCGGGCGCCCCCGCGGATGGGCCCCTATTTCGGTTGCGCAACCTATCCTAAACCTTTCACGATACAATATTTGTCCACCCTTTAGTTCTCCCATAACCCAAAATTTCAAGTTATATTACATGCAAATCAATCCGGAATATGATACTAATCATGTCAAGATTTATACATATACATGTCTAGTAACAAGCAAGATATGGTCCATGTCAAAATCAAGGTAACAGGCAAGTTAGGATCCATGGCACCATCAAGATATGTGTATATACTAACAAGGAAAATCCGGAATATTTTCATGTATCTTGTACAAGTAATTAGTATGTATATGTCGAAGTAAATATGATGGAATGTCAAAATCAAGTTGACAGGTAAGTCAAAATCCATGGCACTATCAAGACGTGTATGTACTAATAAGGAAAATCCGGCATAATTTCGTATATGTTGTATAAGTAACTAGTATGTATGTGTTAATGTAACTATGATGGAGTATAGAATGTTAGAATGAATGTTATGAAAATGATCATTTATGTAAACTACACATAAATACAAGTATACATATAAATATATATGTGAGTTTTAAGATGTAAAGATACCTAGGATGATCATATATGTGAATCATGCATATACAATTATGCATATAAACACATATATAATTTCATGTATGTTGTACAAGTTACTAGTACGTATATGTTAAGGCAAGCATGATAGTCATAGAATATTAAAATGTGTTATGCAAATAATGATCATGTATGTAAACCACGCAATACAATTATGCATATAAACACATTAGGCAAGTGGGTACTAAATTTGTAAGGATATGAATTAAATATGCTTAACACTTTTATAACAATTAGTTTAACAACATATTGATTTTCTAAATTCTAGTATGATTTCATAGTATGGAAAATAGCAAATTTGTTAAATCTTAGACATGTATATATATATATGTATATATTTAAACATGGATTAGCATAGAAAGAATTATGACCTAACATAATATCTCGTATGAAAGAAATATTTTAACAATTTAATGTAGAAACTTATTTATTTGAAATCTTCTTTTTAAAACATGATTATGATTACATACATATATATATATATATATACCTATGTTCTAATGGCAAGTGGAAAATGATTTAAAAATCATTGCATTATATAATAAGAACTTATGTAGGAAACTTCAAATTTATATCCAATATGATGAACATTCATAAAGGTGGTTTCTTTGTAATTTCAAAACAAAACATATAGTTTAATTTGTAACTTATAGTTTAAGCATAGGAGACCTTAAATAAAATCATAAATTTAATACATAAACATAGAGTAGAGTGTAAGAATCATATTTTTATATTTAAAATAATTATAGAGAATTTTGTATAAAGATATCACATTTCTAAAATTAAACAAATCAAGATTCTAAGTTAACCATAAACCATTAGAATTAGAAATAAAACATGAGAGGGGATGTGATTTTACTTGCCTTGATTGGTTAGGGAAGGTAAGTCTATCTTGAGGCTAAAGAACTTCTCTTTTTATTCATTTTCTCCTCTTTTCTTCTCTTTTCTTCTTCTTCTCTTTTCTTCTTCTTCTCTTGAGTTGGAGTAAAAAAAAATAAAAAGAAGAGATGAATTAAAAAAAATATAAAGGAGAGAAAACAAATGAAAGGAGGTGAAGAAAAAGATATAAATAAATGAGAGATATAGGGTAACATGATGGTTTGTCATTCTTGACCAAAGGACAAGTATGGTGAAGGAGGTATGGGTGAATAAAAACAAAATAGGAATATGACAAATGATTAAAAATAATAGGTTATTAAACTTATTTAAGGTTATAATTTTAAATTAAACTAATCCAAATAAAATCAAATTTCATCTTTACAAGTCAAAAGAAGAGAGACTAGTAAAAATATGTGTAGGACCCACCGGTGATTAAAATAATATTATTTTAAGTGATTATATTAAAAATTTCAAGAAAATCACAAAAATATAGAAAAATGAGACAAACACAACGTATTCACTTTGGGATTAATCTGATATTAAGAATGTAAGTTATGATGAAATTAGGTTGTTACATTCTACCCTCCTTACAAAAAAATTTCGTCCTCGAAATTTAATTTTTTAACTAATTGGAATAATAAGATATCAATCAATTGATATGAATGTGGTTATTGAGAAAATTGTTCCAATCAGAATATAGCTGAAAACTAACTAACTTGTCATACTATCTAAACTAGTGGGATAAATAATCAAAAATATATGATGGAAAAATATCATAAGTCTCGCTTATTAAGGTCCTTGTGAATAGCTGCAATAATTTCCTGCAGATCAGTTATTGCCACGCCAATAGGTAAGACTCATAATAGCGAAAACATGTGATTTTGGTCGAAAATCAACTATGGAGTATCTCATAAATCTACTTGCTATAGTTCTAATGAATGACTGTAATTGTTGTCGACTGAGAATAAAACTCTATAATTATCACATCAACTCAATAGGACTCGACCAGCAGAAATACAAGACTAGGTACATAGAAAATCAAAAAATAGATACGGTATGGATAAAAGAACAAGGCAAGATAGAAAATCAACTAATAATAGGACCAAGATAAGGTTTCAGATCAAGGAAAAATTTGGACATATTTATATATGGCAGTAGTCCTAAAAACATCCTAAATTAACCTAGAGCTCTGATACCACTCTGTAACGCCCCATTTTCCGGAGAGATACGAAAACGGAGTGCGTTACCGGCGGGCACGTGTAAGTCGACGTGCACGAGGCCTATAAATATGTAAAAGAAGAAATGAATGGAATTGAATACTAGTAATTAACCAGGATCTTGGAAGTTAGTCTACTGCCATATAAAAGAGAAGATATACATGTCTAAGATAAGCAGCAACAAGTACAATACTGATACAAAAGTTAGAAATAAAGTCCCAAAGGAGTGATACATACCAAACCAAAAATACAAAAGCGGAGGCCTATAAATCTATTGCTGCTCGGTCTGCTCTAGAAAGTACGAATCATGCAGTGGCAGATCCTCGCTCACATCTTCAGTACCTGAGCGTGTGGGGGAGCTCAGGGTCAAACCCAGCAAGTAAAATAATAAGAAGTACGGAGCGTGTAATATAAACAAGTAGGTAAGATATGGGTGTGGATATGAAACTATGCATATGTGTGGAAAATATTAAATGATCAAGTAATGATATCAAGAAAGAATGTACATGCTATCAAGTATGGAGACTAATGGTGAATAAATAGACTTGTATGATAGAGAGCATGCAATATGTATTAACAAGTAAAATATGAATTGATGTAAAAAGCATATGCACATGTATGAAAACAGTAATGATTAAGTAGCAATATCAAGTAGGGATATACATGCATATTAAGTCTAACTTAATATCATATTTTATTTTATATTTTGAACTAACTGGTGAAGAAATGACTCGTATCGTGAAAGTACCCGTGCATACCCGGGACCCGGCCAAGATGCTGGCGCTGAACCAGCCGTGCCGCTAAGCACTCAAGCAGATACCGATTACTGAGTAATCGGTCGTCCCATCAACATGGACTAAACAAGAGATGATGGCTCAGTACCATCCGGGCGCCCCCGCGGATGGGCCCCTATTTCGGTTGCGCAACCTATCCTAAATCTTTCACGATACAATATTTGTCCACCCTTTAGTTCTCCCATAACCCAAAATTTCAAGTTATATTACATGCAAATCAATCCGGAATATGATACTAATCATGTCAAGATTTATACATATACATGTCTAGTAACAAGCAAGATATGGTCCATGTCAAAATCAAGGTAACAGGCAAGTTAGGATCCATGGCACCATCAAGATATGTGTATATACTAACAAGGAAAATCCGGAATATTTTCATGTATCTTGTACAAGTAATTAGTATGTATATGTCGAAGTAAATATGATGGAATGTCAAAATCAAGTTGACAGGTAAGTCAAAATCCATGGCACTATCAAGACGTGTATGTACTAATAAGGAAAATCCGGCATAATTTCGTATATGTTGTATAAGTAACTAGTATGTATGTGTTAATGTAACTATGATGGAGTATAGAATGTTAGAATGAATGTTATGAAAATGATCATTTATGTAAACTACACATAAATACAAGTATACATATAAATATATATGTGAGTTTTAAGATGTAAAGATACCTAGGATGATCATATATGTGAATCATGCATATACAATTATGCATATAAACACATATATAATTTCATGTATGTTGTACAAGTTACTAGTACGTATATGTTAAGGCAAGCATGATAGTCATAGAATATTAAAATGTGTTATGCAAATAATGATCATGTATGTAAACCACGCAATACAATTATGCATATAAACACATTAGGCAAGTGGGTACTAAATTTGTAAGGATATGAATTAAATATGCTTAACACTTTTATAACAATTAGTTTAACAACATATTGATTTTCTAAATTCTAGTATGATTTCATAGTATGGAAAATAGCAAATTTGTTAAATCTTAGACATGTATATATATATATGTATATATTTAAACATGGATTAGCATAGAAAGAATTATGACCTAACATAATATCTCGTATGAAAGAAATATTTTAACAATTTAATGTAGAAACTTATTTATTTGAAATCTTCTTTTTAAAACATGATTATGATTACATACATATATATATATATATATACCTATGTTCTAATGGCAAGTGGAAAATGATTTAAAAATCATTGCATTATATAATAAGAACTTATGTAGGAAACTTCAAATTTATATCCAATATGATGAACATTCATAAAGGTGGTTTCTTTGTAATTTCAAAACAAAACATATAGTTTAATTTGTAACTTATAGTTTAAGCATAGGAGACCTTAAATAAAATCATAAATTTAATACATAAACATAGAGTAGAGTGTAAGAATCATATTTTTATATTTAAAATAATTATAGAGAATTTTGTATAAAGATATCACATTTCTAAAATTAAACAAATCAAGATTCTAAGTTAACCATAAACCATTAGAATTAGAAATAAAACATGAGAGGGGATGTGATTTTACTTGCCTTGATTGGTTAGGGAAGGTAAGTCTATCTTGAGGCTAAAGAACTTCTCTTTTTATTCATTTTCTCCTCTTTTCTTCTCTTTTCTTCTTCTTCTCTTTTCTTCTTCTTCTCTTGAGTTGGAGTAAAAAAAAATAAAAAGAAGAGATGAATTAAAAAAAATATAAAGGAGAGAAAACAAATGAAAGGAGGTGAAGAAAAAGATATAAATAAATGAGAGATATAGGGTAACATGATGGTTTGTCATTCTTGACCAAAGGACAAGTATGGTGAAGGAGGTATGGGTGAATAAAAACAAAATAGGAATATGACAAATGATTAAAAATAATAGGTTATTAAACTTATTTAAGGTTATAATTTTAAATTAAACTAATCCAAATAAAATCAAATTTCATCTTTACAAGTCAAAAGAAGAGAGACTAGTAAAAATATGTGTAGGACCCACCGGTGATTAAAATAATATTATTTTAAGTGATTATATTAAAAATTTCAAGAAAATCACAAAAATATAGAAAAATGAGACAAACACAACGTATTCACTTTGGGATTAATCTGATATTAAGAATGTAAGTTATGATGAAATTAGGTTGTTACATTCTACCCTCCTTACAAAAAAATTTCGTCCTCGAAATTTAATTTTTTAACTAATTGGAATAATAAGATATCAATCAATTGATATGAATGTGGTTATTGAGAAAATTGTTCCAATCAGAATATAGCTGAAAACTAACTAACTTGTCATACTATCTAAACTAGTGGGATAAATAATCAAAAATATATGATGGAAAAATATCATAAGTCTCGCTTATTAAGGTCCTTGTGAATAGCTGCAATAATTTCCTGCAGATCAGTTATTGCCACGCCAATAGGTAAGACTCATAATAGCGAAAACATGTGATTTTGGTCGAAAATCAACTATGGAGTATCTCATAAATCTACTTGCTATAGTTCTAATGAATGACTGTAATTGTTGTCGACTGAGAATAAAACTCTATAATTATCACATCAACTCAATAGGACTCGACCAGCAGAAATACAAGACTAGGTACATAGAAAATCAAAAAATAGATACGGTATGGATAAAAGAACAAGGCAAGATAGAAAATCAACTAATAATAGGACCAAGATAAGGTTTCAGATCAAGGAAAAATTTGGACATATTTATATATGGCAGTAGTCCTAAAAACATCCTAAATTAACCTAGAGCTCTGATACCACTCTGTAACGCCCCATTTTCCGGAGAGATACGAAAACGGAGTGCGTTACCGGCGGGCACGTGTAAGTCGACGTGCACGAGGCCTATAAATATGTAAAAGAAGAAATGAATGGAATTGAATACTAGTAATTAACCAGGATCTTGGAAGTTAGTCTACTGCCATATAAAAGAGAAGATATACATGTCTAAGATAAGCAGCAACAAGTACAATACTGATACAAAAGTTAGAAATAAAGTCCCAAAGGAGTGATACATACCAAACCAAAAATACAAAAGCGGAGGCCTATAAATCTATTGCTGCTCGGTCTGCTCTAGAAAGTACGAATCATGCAGTGGCAGATCCTCGCTCACATCTTCAGTACCTGAGCGTGTGGGGGAGCTCAGGGTCAAACCCAGCAAGTAAAATAATAAGAAGTACGGAGCGTGTAATATAAACAAGTAGGTAAGATATGGGTGTGGATATGAAACTATGCATATGTGTGGAAAATATTAAATGATCAAGTAATGATATCAAGAAAGAATGTACATGCTATCAAGTATGGAGACTAATGGTGAATAAATAGACTTGTATGATAGAGAGCATGCAATATGTATTAACAAGTAAAATATGAATTGATGTAAAAAGCATATGCACATGTATGAAAACAGTAATGATTAAGTAGCAATATCAAGTAGGGATATACATGCATATTAAGTCTAACTTAATATCATATTTTATTTTATATTTTGAACTAACTGGTGAAGAAATGACTCGTATCGTGAAAGTACCCGTGCATACCCGGGACCCGGCCAAGATGCTGGCGCTGAACCAGCCGTGCCGCTAAGCACTCAAGCAGATACCGATTACTGAGTAATCGGTCGTCCCATCAACATGGACTAAACAAGAGATGATGGCTCAGTACCATCCGGGCGCCCCCGCGGATGGGCCCCTATTTCGGTTGCGCAACCTATCCTAAATCTTTCACGATACAATATTTGTCCACCCTTTAGTTCTCCCATAACCCAAAATTTCAAGTTATATTACATGCAAATCAATCCGGAATATGATACTAATCATGTCAAGATTTATACATATACATGTCTAGTAACAAGCAAGATATGGTCCATGTCAAAATCAAGGTAACATGCAAGTTAGGATCCATGGCACCATCAAGATATGTGTATATACTAACAAGGAAAATCCGGAATATTTTCATGTATCTTGTACAAGTAATTAGTATGTATATGTCGAAGTAAATATGATGGAATGTCAAAATCAAGTTGACAGGTAAGTCAAAATCCATGGCACTATCAAGACGTGTATGTACTAATAAGGAAAATCCGGCATAATTTCGTATATGTTGTATAAGTAACTAGTATGTATGTGTTAATGTAACTATGATGGAGTATAGAATGTTAGAATGAATGTTATGAAAATGATCATTTATGTAAACTACACATAAATACAAGTATACATATAAATATATATGTGAGTTTTAAGATGTAAAGATACCTAGGATGATCATATATGTGAATCATGCATATACAATTATGCATATAAACACATATATAATTTCATGTATGTTGTACAAGTTACTAGTACGTATATGTTAAGGCAAGCATGATAGTCATAGAATATTATAATGTGTTATGCAAATAATGATCATGTATGTAAACCACGCAATACAATTATGCATATAAACACATTAGGCAAGTGGGTACTAAATTTGTAAGGATATGAATTAAATATGCTTAACACTTTTATAACAATTAGTTTAACAACATATTGATTTTCTAAATTCTAGTATGATTTCATAGTATGGAAAATAGCAAATTTGTTAAATCTTAGACATGTATATATATATATGTATATATTTAAACATGGATTAGCATAGAAAGAATTATGACCTAACATAATATCTCGTATGAAAGAAATATTTTAACAATTTAATGTAGAAACTTATTTATTTGAAATCTTCTTTTTAAAACATGATTATGATTACATACATATATATATATATATATACCTATGTTCTAATGGCAAGTGGAAAATGATTTAAAAATCATTGCATTATATAATAAGAACTTATGTAGGAAACTTCAAATTTATATCCAATATGATGAACATTCATAAAGGTGGTTTCTTTGTAATTTCAAAACAAAACATATAGTTTAATTTGTAACTTATAGTTTAAGCATAGGAGACCTTAAATAAAATCATAAATTTAATACATAAACATAGAGTAGAGTGTAAGAATCATATTTTTATATTTAAAATAATTATAGAGAATTTTGTATAAAGATATCACATTTCTAAAATTAAACAAATCAAGATTCTAAGTTAACCATAAACCATTAGAATTAGAAATAAAACATGAGAGGGGATGTGATTTTACTTGCCTTGATTGGTTAGGGAAGGTAAGTCTATCTTGAGGCTAAAGAACTTCTCTTTTTATTCATTTTCTCCTCTTTTCTTCTCTTTTCTTCTTCTTCTCTTTTCTTCTTCTTCTCTTGAGTTGGAGTAAAAAAAAATAAAAAGAAGAGATGAATTAAAAAAAATATAAAGGAGAGAAAACAAATGAAAGGAGGTGAAGAAAAAGATATAAATAAATGAGAGATATAGGGTAACATGATGGTTTGTCATTCTTGACCAAAGGACAAGTATGGTGAAGGAGGTATGGGTGAATAAAAACAAAATAGGAATATGACAAATGATTAAAAATAATAGGTTATTAAACTTATTTAAGGTTATAATTTTAAATTAAACTAATCCAAATAAAATCAAATTTCATCTTTACAAGTCAAAAGAAGAGAGACTAGTAAAAATATGTGTAGGACCCACCGGTGATTAAAATAATATTATTTTAAGTGATTATATTAAAAATTTCAAGAAAATCACAAAAATATAGAAAAATGAGACAAACACAACGTATTCACTTTGGGATTAATCTGATATTAAGAATGTAAGTTATGATGAAATTAGGTTGTTACAAGGAACATGGCAAAATGGGTATTATTACACTTTTTCATCTAACTTCTAATTTGTTGTTTATTAGGGGTATCTTTGCTTCACTTAAAAGATTTGGGGATGTATCTGAATATGAAGATTAGGAGTGGTAACATTAAAATACTAAAGATTTGTAGGTATATATCCAAATAATTTTTTAGTAATCCAACTCATGTTATCATGTCCTTTTTTATTTTTCAAAATAAGTTAACAAATAAAATTGATTAATTATTAATGATAATTTTTTGTTATTATTAATTTATACTGAAATAATAATTTAAGTGGTTTTTTTGCAATAATTGATTTTTTGGTGTAGTAAAGTTCTATTTGCAATAATGGAGTTTATTATTTTTGGAATAAATTGCTTAGGTAATGATAAGTTTATTTCGTCCTCAGTAAATTTTTCTGCAATCAAGTATTTTCCTAATTATCTGAGTTTTTCCCCTAATTTTGAATTTTCTCCCATATCTTCATGCCCAACTTAAAACCAATGTTGAAAATAATGCGTTATGAAACTCGTTATGTTGCGTTATGAAACCTAACAGAAAACCAACATTATATAACAATAAAAAATAACTCAATGCATCGTAACGGTGTGTTTTTATGTTATTTTACGTTATTTTACGTTATATTATATTACGTTATTTACAATAATTTTTAAATAGTTTTTATATTAATTTCGATTATTTATTTTGATTGTTAGCGAATTGCTGTAATTATTTTCACTTGACGGCTTGTTGTTTGCTTATTTGATTGCTTGCGATATTGTTAGTTTATACATTCTTATTTACTTGTTATAATTTTTTTTCCAATTACTAATTTTTTTTTGTTATAATTCCTTTCCAATTACTGAAATTTCTTACTTACTAATTAAATTGAATTCTTAACTAATCTAAAATAAACAATTAAAAATAATATAAATTAAGCATTACAAAATATAAATTACAATATTGATAATAATTAAAAATAAATTTGAAATCTTGCTTTCTTATTTTAATGATGACAGAAATTATAGATGTGAATGTAATTTAATTTATGAAGATAAACATGAGAATTACTGTGAAACTTGTTAGAAATTTAGAATTAATATAAAGATATAATTTTTTATATTTTCTTTTAGAAATTTTAATTCAATTTTCAATTTATAAAATTTATTTTATATAGTTTTATATTTATTTTTAATTAAACAAATAGAAAATCGTGTAACCTACATTATACGTTACGCTATATGCTATATAAGTTAACAGAGACAAAACGTTGCGTTACCATTATCGTTATTTTAAACATTGCTTAAAACTAAATAATAAAAAATAACTTGGTCCTTTTTTCCACTTAATTTCCACCAAAGTCCTAAAAGTGTAGGCGACACCTAGATGTTTCGCCTCACTTCGTTCAGCTTCCTGCTTTTCATAGCCTTACACTGTAAAGCCCCGCTCGTCACTATGGACGAAATGGAATGCGTTACCGGTGGGCACGTGTAAGTCAACGTGCACGAGGCGTATAAGTATGTAAAAATAGAGATTAATAGAATGAAAATACTAGTCATCTATCAAGATTTTGGAAGTTAGTCTATTACCATATAAAGCATGTCTAAAACAGAAAGCAACAAGTACAGTACTAATATAAAAGTTGAGAACTAAGCCTTCAAAAGAGTGTACATACCAAATTCAAATAAATACCAAAGTGGAGGCCTAGGAATTTACTACTGTTCGGCTAGCTCTAAAAAGTATGGAGTGTACAATGGTTAATCCTTACTCACGTCTTCAATATCTGATCATGTGGGGGAGCTCAGTGACAAACCTGACAAGTAAAACAATAAAAAGTAGAGAATGTACAACATAAAATAATAAGTGAAATATGAAGTTAATATAAAAGTATGTGCATGTATGAAAAATTGTAAATGATTAAGTAAGAATATCAAATAAGGAGACACATGCATATCAAGTCCAAGTTGATATTTTAATTTATTTTATTTTTGATCTAATTGGTGGAGAAATAGACTCTTATTGTGAAATTACCCGTGCATACTCAGGATCCGGCTAAGATACTGGAGCTGAACTAAGCGTGCCGCTAAACATTCAAGCAGATACCGATACGAGTAATCGGTCGTTCTATCAATATTGACTAAATAAGAGATGATGGTTCAATACAATCTAGGCGCCCCTGCGGATGTGTCCCTATTTCGATTATGCAATCTATCCTAAACCTTTCATGATACAATATTCGTCCACTTTTTAGTTCTTTCATGACCCAAAGTTTTAAGTTATATTATATGGTTAAGATTAATACGTATACATGTCTATTATTAAATCAATATCCAGATAACAAACAAGACATGGTTCATATCATAATCAAGTTGTTGATCAAGTAGAATTTATGACAATATCAAGACATGTTTAAATATAAATCAAGGTAATCCAGCATATTTCATATATCTTATACAAGTAACTAGTATGTATATGTCAAGACAAGTATAATGGGTCATAGAATGCTAAATGAGTGTTATGGAATAATGATCATGAATGTAAACCACACATATATATAATTATGCATATAAACATATATGTAAGTGGGTATAAGGAGTGTAAAAATGCCAATTGAATATGTTCAACACTATCATGACTATTATTTTATCAATATATAAAATTTTCAAATCTTGCATGTTTTTATTATATAGAAAGGTAATAAATTTATTAATCTTACGGTTATTCATGTGAATATTGATTAACATAAAAAGTATTATGTCATAACGGGATGACTTGAATAAAAGAAATGCTTTAGCTAATTATGTGTAAAGACTTGTGTGAAACCCCCTCTTTAAAATATAATTATGAACAAATAGATACATATATTATGTAGAAATTTTCTCATGCCAAGGGGAAAATGATATTTGCTTAGGAATCAAATCATTGTAATTAAACATGAAGAGCTTATATGGAAAATTCCAAGTTGTATTTAAATATGATGAACCTTTATAGAGTAGCATCTTTATAATTTAAAATAGAGCATATAATTTAAATTTAAAATTTGTAGTTTAAGAATGATGGAACATATATAAATCATAGATTTTATAATATAAACATGGAGTAAAATATAAAAATTATATTTTTATTTTTAACATTATCATAAGATTTTGTACAAGGCATTACTTTTCTAAGTTTAAACAATTCAAGATTCTAAATTAATTATAAAATATTTTAGTTAAAAAAATTATAAGAGTGGATATGATTTTCTTGCCTTGTATTCTTGAGTTAGAGGATGAAGATGAAAATATTGATATTGGAGTTCGGAGTTTGAGAAAGCTTGGAAACTTTATGTTTTCTTTAAAAAATCCAAACTTAAGATGAGGATATAGAAGAGAGAAAAATTGAGAGAGTTTTTGAGAGAAAAATGAGACAAAAAATCTCTCTTCCTCTCTTTTCATTTCAGTCCAGCAGCATGTGGGAGATTGAGATCCACAATTTGGGAAGATGAGGTATGAAAGGTATGGGTGAATAAAGACAAAATAGATATAGGATAAATTGCAAGAAATAATATGTTATTAGAGTTATTTAAGGCCATAAACTCTAATTAAACTAACACAAATAAAGTCAAACTTGATTTTACAAGTTAAAAGAAGAGAAACTAGTCAAAATATGTGCAGGATTTGCTGCTGATTAAAATAATATTATTTTAAGTGGTTGTCCAGAAAATTTCAAGAAAAACACCAAAAATATAAAAAAATGAGACGAACTCAACGCGCTCACTTTGGGATAAATTTGATATCAGAATGCAAGTTATGATTTGTTACATATATCCTATGATAATTAGGAGTCATTAGTTATTGATGAGTATAGGAATGATATCCTTTAGTTTTTTTGTTGTTTTTACAATAACAAATTTTGATTTATTGTCTATTATGGATAATTTTATTACATTCGACCACTCAGAAATTGTTGTTATATTTCCTTTTTTATATAACAAATTGTTATTATCTAACATAAAATCCCTACACTTCTATTTTCTAGTCAAACTTGATAAGTATATGCTAGCATATTCATTTTATTTCTATTTTCAGTATTTTATGCTACAATGTAATATGCTTCTTATTTCATGAGGGGCACAAAGAAGGGAGATTTCAGTTTCAAGATAAATAAATAAATAAACGAAGACGAAGAAGGCAACAAAAAATAGAAAGAAAGAAGTGATATAGAAGGTGGCGGTTGTTTGGGAATTATGCATAATGGACTTTATTTTTCTCTGTTAAATTTTAATGTATATACTGTTTATTTTTTGAAGGTATAGAGTCACCAATCAAATGAAGATAAAAAAATGTTCATGTTTTTATCTTTATATTGTACATTATACTTTAACTTGCTTTGTTACTTAATAACTATAGAATTTTGCAATAATATCTTAATCCAGCTTTTCTTCTGCAGCAGACTGAAGTTATTGCAGCAGCTGCTGCAGGTGTTGCCGCCGAGGGTTTGTCACCGCAGGAATCAAAAGCAGAAGCAGAAAATGCTGCACAACTTTCTGTTGCTTTGGCTGAGAATGCCATTGTTATCTTGATGCTTGTGGAAGATCATCTGAGGTTACAGGCACAACTAACTCGCTCTTCGAAATCAGCCAGTGGTCTTGGGTCTCCCGCTACTGCAACTTCAACAAATATCAGTCGTTCGAATTCTCTTAGTAGAAGTGGTAGTGGATCATTTGATACTTTTGGTTCCAAGAGATCATCAATATCCAATGATACAGGAGGGCTCTCTCTGGATGTATGTAGATCAGTATTTCTCTTTAATTTTTTGCTGTTTTCTGATTTTTTTTTAAGAGCTATAATGCTGTTTTTATGTAGGAATGTCAACAATTTAAATTTTTCCTTACCAAGTGCATCTTAAAGTCCATTTTGATTCCATTGAAACTGCAGTGTTTGTGCAGGGGTGCTCTGGTTCCTATGATGTATTAGATGATTGTAGCATAAATGAGAGTTCCAAGATGGGTAAGTGGAAATAGCCAAAGAGATAGAATTAGAGACAGTGCGTTTGTAAGAAATTAGAGGTGATTCCTATTTTGGAGAAATGAGAGAAAAATTTTGGATGTTTTGGCATGTATAATGATATGCAATGGAGGCTCAAAAGCGTGCTTGTTATGGAATGAAATAAAGTTGTGAGAAATAGAATTAGGCATAGAAGAACTTGGATGGAGGCAATTGAAAAGGATTTGGAAGTGCTAATCTTAATGCAGGAGATACCCAATGAGAACCGAATGAAAGGTTCAGGTACCGGACGCTAATCATTTAAGGATAAAGAGTTTGTTGTTGTCATTGTTGTATATGACATCAGATGCGTTATTATATACCCAATGTTGAAAATAACGCGTTATAAAATCCGTTATATTGCGTTACGTGACCTAACTGAACCCTAGCACTACGTAACAAATGGAAATAACTCAGTGCATCGTAACAATACGTTTTTTATACTATTTTACATTATATTACGTAACGTTATGTTACGTTATTTACAATTTTTTTAGTAATTTCTATATTGTTATTGATTATTATTTTGATTATTAGCGAATTATTGTAATTTTCTTACTTGATTAGTTGTTGGCTTGGTTGATTGCTAACTTGTTAATTTGTAATTGTTTCCTTATTCGTTTGTTGTAGTTTCTCTTCGGTTGCTGAAATATCTTACTTGTTGATTCTATTGAATTTTGAACTGAACTAAATTCAATAATTACAAATAAGATAAATTGAATATTACAAAATATAATTGATAATAATGATAATAACTGGAATTGAAATAAAAAATTGGAATCTTATTTTTTTATTTAAATGATGACTAGAATTACGGTTGCAAATTTAATATAATTTATGAAGATAAATGTGAAAATTATTATAAAACTTAATATAAAATTAGAATAGATTATGTATTACAAAATAGTTTTATATTCTTCTTTTATATTTTTTAAATTTATTTTTCAATTTATAAAAATTATTTATAAAGTTTTATATATACCATAACCTTTGAACTTGCACGTCTCCATTATTTCTGTTGTATGGATCACAGTGTGGTCCATCAACATCATAATCTTCTTGGCTGACAGGACCAGAACCAGTAGTTTTGAGACATGGAAAAGATGGGATATTTGAAAGCCTGAGTTGATTACTGGTTGAAGTGAATTTAATCATTACACAAGCTGGGTGCAGTGAGACCCAAAGCACTAGTCTTTGAAGAGTAACTAACGAAACAATTTCAAAGTGAATGCACACAGAGGCTTTAGGGATCTAAGTGTTTAGGCTTTAAGGATCTAAGTGGTGAAACATACTGATTTGATGCTGTTAAAAATCAGCTTATTCTATAGTACGGGATTTGCCTTCTCCAGAATCTTGTATGTTAATTAGAACTGTAGTTGGGAACCTGGAAACTATTATGGCTGTAAGTCTTGCAGTGCAGGATTACAATTCTTAAATCCAAGTTACTAGCCAGCATAGAGCCTTTTTTTATTAACATTTGAACAAATAGCTGAAATGCTTTCAAGAACTTTAGATCTTTCTCCATTTATTTTAATAGTTTGTTCCTAATAAGGTTCAGCTCTAGATTGAAACATGTAGATGGCTCCTCAGTCTATAGTCTAAAATATTGGAATTGATATCAGTAGCGGCCAATGATTTATAATATCAGAATTGGCAATATTGGGTGTACCATATTGGTCCATCAGAAATACCAGCTCAGTATTATGCAGTATATCACATATCAGATACCTCAAAATTTGGTATGTGATATATATTGATGTTGGCTGATATTTAAAACCTTGCTTAGTTTCTTGTTGACTTTCTACATAATTATAGTGGAGACATCCGTAGGTGAACCTCTGTATTCTAGAAGTATTGTCCTGTCGTGGAAAGCCTTTCTCTACAATCATCCTAAAAGGAATTAAATGCTAATTTTACTGCAAATGTAGTAATACTGCACATTATTATGGGCATGACATGTGGGTCCGCTAGTAATTTGTTAGAGGGAGGTCTCCACTTCTCAGTTTCTAGTAATCCAATATAGTCCATCATTTGTAGTATGTTATCAATCAGCATTGTCCATTTTAAAATTTGGTGCATATAGTTGGTTATATATTTGATGCTGTGTGTGACAAATTTGTGGGCTGCTGAACATACACTGTTATGTTATTTCAATGTTATATATTCACTAACGCAAGTGAACTGGAATCTTTTCTTTTCACAAATGCTGTACTCTTATCTGTCTTATATTTTCCAGGTTATATTACACAAAAGCTGTAATATTTTCCAGGTTTTTTTTTTTATTTTTATAACTTTCTTGTGGAATTGATATATAAACTAGTGCTTTTTTGTCTGTTAATTCATAAAGCAATAACTGTCTCGAAGAATTAGTTTTTCCAGATCACTCTAGTTCCTTTCTTACTATTGTCCTTGCTATCATGCTTTAAACCAGGTTCTTGCTTCCATGGCTGATCCTAATGGCCAAGTTTCTGCTGCAGTTATGGAACGCCTTACTGCAGCTGCAGCAGCAGAACCTTATGAATCTGTTCGTTGTGCCTTTGTATCTTATGGAAGCTGTGTTTTAGATCTAGCAGAGGGCTGGAAGTACAGGAGCAAACTGTGGTATGGGGTTGGTTTTTCCGAAAAAACAACTTTTGGAGGTGGGGGAAGTGGTTGGGAACTTTGGAAGTCTATTCTGGAGAAGGATTCAAATGAAAGCTGGATTGAGCTCCCACTGGTGAAGAAATCAGTTGCAATGCTCCAGGCATTGCTGTTAGATGAATGTGCAATTGGAGGAGGTCAAGGTGTTGGATGTGGTTCTGGCACTGGGATGGGTAGCATGAAAGCACTTTACCAGTTGCTGGACAGTGACCAACCTTTCTTATGTATGCTGCGCATGGTACTTGCTTCAATGAGGGAGGACGACAATGGTGAGGATGATGTCTTTATGAGAAACATGAGCATCAATGATGGCATTTCAGAAGGTTTGAGTTATCAAGCTGGCAACTCTATGCCATTAGATAATAATAATCGTTTGTTAATGAGAAAGCCACGTTCCGCTCTTCTTTGGAGGTAATTTTCTTTAAGTCTGTTTTGTTGAAGCTGAATGTCGTATATATTCCCTTGCTGTTAGTGTTATGATTTGAACTGCACTTACGAGTTTTCAATGTCATACAGTGTTCTTGGACCTATTCTTAACATGCCGGTATCTGAATCCAAGAGACAAAGGGTGTTGGTAGCATGTTGCATTCTATATTCTGAGGTTGGTTATTATGTTTTCCGATGTGCTTGCTTTCCCAATCTAAAAACTAAACTATAAATTTTGTTGAGATAGGGAACTATATATAAATTATGAAAATCAACTTGAAAAACTTCTTGAAATATTTATCGATTTACTAGGATCTTGGAAATTTTTTTAGAGACAAAATAGTGCTTAATAAGCTCTAAAATTGTATTCATTGCCTAGTCGTGGATTTGACATGGGCTTTATTAAGGAGTAAAGCTTAAACTAGGCTGACGTAGGACTTAGGGGAATTTAGAGTTTATAGTAGATGATTAGGGAAGAAATTAGGACTTTAGGATAAATTGGGGGTTTTGGATCTCACTTTTAGGCGAATCACACGCTCACTTTCTCACGAATCATTCGAGTGAATATTTGATAAAGACAAATCATATGCTCTCAATTTTCATAATATCATCTCTCTATCTCCTAAAATCAAAGTTACAAGAAATATATATAGCAAAAACAAGATAAAACAAATCTTTTAAAATCCAACTAAATCCCTAATCTAATCAAATCCCTAATATGATCTAATCAAATCCAGTCTTGATTTTTATCTCTATCATTGGCTCCTGTAATCACAGTAGATTTTTCTCAACTTGATTAAGTGAGTTTAAAGGGAAAGCTTCTACTAATTTCAAAATTCCCACATCTCATACATGTCCAAACCAGCGTACTTACAGTAGGTTCCACAGTGAAATTCAAAGAAAGATAACCAGCACACTTAGAAGTAATTTTCTAGAGAAACTCACAGAACGATTCCTGGGGAGACTGAATATGCTGGCCATAGGCCTGATTCCTTTCATAGGTTGCCCGAAGGGCAGATATAAAATATATTTTCAAACTGCAGAATTGTTATTGTTTTCAAGTGCATTCTAAAAAAGTAGGATACTTTTTCTTCATCCATTGTGACCATGGGAAGCCTCATCTTTGAGCAAGTTTCATACTTTCTTGATAACTGAAACTTGGGCTACGTTATAAATTCTCCTCAACCCCAAGCCACCATCTTCCTTTAGTTTACATATCCTTTTCCAGTTGATTGTATGTATTCCTACTTTCCAGAGAAAATTTGACATTAACTTTCCAATTTTAAGCACTAGTTTCATAGCCAATTGGAAGGCTGCAGACTAATAATGATAACTGTAGATCACGCTCTGCAAAAGCTCAAGCCTTCTGATTTCAGTTTTTTCTGGATCTTCTCCAATTGCTCGGAACAATGTGTCTGTTTGAGTTTGCTGGTTACCAGAGGTAGTCCCAAATATTTGACTGGCATCTTAGATAGGGCGACACCAAGAGCTTCACATAGTTCTTCCTTATCAGCACAAGTGATGTTTAAATAAAGCTTTGTCTTGTCCTTGTTGAGGTAGAGACCAGACGTTGATGTAAATTTGGTAACAGTGTTCTCAACTGCTCATAGGGTACTCTTTCTTCCTTACCAAAACAAGAACATCATCACCAAAAATCATATCTGATGTCAGGATTGGTGATCCTGTAGCAAACAATTTTACATCTCTCTTAAATGCTGCAAGTTCCAACTCGACTGAGGACTCCATAGCATTACACAATAGATAGGGGGGTAGAGGATCCACCTTTCTTGTGCCTATGGTGCTTTGTAAATGACCTGTTCCGATTCCCTTATTTCGATAAGATAGTATAAAGGTTATCCTACCTAGAGAATCTGTCGGATTCGAGTTTGTCTCAACGAATTGAAAGATCTCTCGTAACTGTTTTCTAGAAAGTCGTTGGCCTTCTCTTGGATCTCCGAGTAAGGGGACACTTTGAAGGACGAGATTGAAGACCGACGTATTTCATCTGAGAGGGGTGTGAGGAAATACGTATTCTTGGTGGAGCGAGGACGGGCAATAACTCATGTATGGGTGGAGCATCGAAACTGGCAAACTCGGGAAGGGAGTAGTAAGGCTCGAAGAAAAAAAAAAAGGACCGTGCTAGGACTCGGGGATATAGCAAGTAAGCATCAAGGTTCCCCCCGACTACAATAAGCTCGGAACTCACAGAGAAACAAATGGTAAGGAGAGCCATTTAATGATATTGGGAAAGATGCTCCTAAGATATATATTTCTAGATCCATTGAATAAATGTTTTTTGCTAAATGCATTTCTACAAGAGTATGAATCAGATACTCCCTACATGCACTATCAACTAGGGGTGAGTAGAATTCGGTTAAAACCGAAATAACCGTTCGAAACTGACCCATATTAGCAAAACCGACCAAACCAAAATAATTTGGTTGGTCTTCGTTCCGAGCCTTTAAAACCGAAACCGAACCGATCCAATGAATTATTTAAAAATTATATATTTATACACAAATATATGTACATATATATATACACATATAAACATACATGTGTGTGTGTATATTAGATAATAAATTCAACACCTATTGGATACCTGGAAGAGACATGCTTACTAAAACAATTAAAATTATAATTTTAACAAGTTTTATTCAAAATTTCGGTTCATAACCGAACCGAACCTAATTAGCGTTTAGTTTGGTTGGCAAAAACCAAACTGAAACCGACTGATGCTCACACTACTGTCGAATGCTTTCCTGAGATCCACCTTGAGATAATATTTTTCTTAATGCTACTCTAGTTGTTAATTCTCTTGTCATTTCATGATCTAATAGTATAACATCTTGAATTCTCCTCTCTTGGATGGAAGCATTTTGGTCTAAGGAGATGAGTCTTGAAATAGCCTCTTTCAGTCTATTTGCAATCACGTTAGAGATAAATTTGTACAGGATGTTGCAGAAGGGATTGATTTAAATTACCTAACTCAGTTGCCCCTTTCTTCTTTGGGAGTAGTGTAACGGAAGTGTGAGATTTTTCCTCATTTTCCTCCTTGCAAGGACTGGTTTACAGCTTCATCATATATGTCATGCTTGATAAGTCCCCACTGAATTTGAGAGAATTTGAAGATATCATCAGGTTATGGACTTTTAGAAGGGTTAGGTACTTCACTGCTATCTCTAATTCCTCCATTGATAAACTCTGACATAACCAATGATTTGCTCCTTAATAAGAAATCACTAAAGAGGAACTTCTGCAAATGATGATATAAAAGTTGTATTGAATAGTGATGAATAAGAAGGTACAGCTTGTTCTTGGATGACATTGACATCCTCAGATGTAGAGCTTTCTGATTATATGTGTGTGTTTACATTTTAAAATAATATGTGTATATCTAACTCATACAATTATATTGGATAATTAAGAATATGTGAAAGAAGTTTGAATAGTAAGACGAACCAGAATATTTGATTATTGTGAAAATTGTGGCTTAAAATACTCCACCCTATGATATTTGTGTGTGGTAGAGGTTTTCAATATTTGTAATTATTAGACATGGGGACACGGCTGGACTTACCAATTTTTTGCCTTGCAGAAGTTGCTACATATCTAAAAACTTCTATTGGAAATTTTTTCCAAGAGACCTAATATAATGAATCCTTTTTAAGTTGGAAATCTAACTAAGTTATCCTCTTAATTATAAAATTTTCATTTGTGTATAGTAGAGGTTCAATTTGTAAGTATTAGATATGAGGACATGGCTGGACATGCCAATTTTTTGGCTTGCAGAAGTGTGCTACATATCATAAAATTTTTCATTGGAATTTTTTTTCACGAGGCCTAATATAACTCAATTGCATAAAACCAAATCCTATTTAAGTTGGAAATCTAACTAAGTTATCCTATTAATTTAATATTTTTTATAATAAATTTTTGCTAAAACGCTAAGCTTCTAACTAGATGAGGCACATTATTAAAAAATTATACCTCGGTTGTTGCACATTAAACCTCTTGATTTTTTCTTTTAGAATGTTCCTTGTAGGACGCTCATATATACTTTTAAGGTTGTCAATGGAAACAGCTCTGATGAATTGCTGAAGAACTCCAGAACTTGCAGCCGAAAAGTGATTTATATTTTATTTTACTTTTTTGACTCGTTAATACAATATAGATGAAACATCAATATAAATATTGTTCTGAACTGAAACTTACCGTTTGCCTTTATTTAGTCCCATAACCACTATGATGACTCCCATCATAGGGATTCCATTGATTAGGCTCTCATTCACATTAGCCCAACTCAAACTGGTAGACTAACAGCAGGCCTTATTTGTTGTCATAAGGGATCTACCAGTATAGCTCTCATTCACATTAGCCCAACTCAAACTGGTAGACTAACAGCAGGCCTTATTTGTTGTCATAAGGGATCTACCAGTATAAAATTTTGATATGATTCTTGTTTTTTTCTTAATTTCTATTCATTAATGCTGTTCCTTATTTAGTATAATATGGACAAAATCTTCAATTATCAGTCTCGTGATGCAGGTATGGCATGCTATTGGCAGGGATGGGAAACCTATAAGAAAAAAGTATGTAGAGACTATTCTACCACCTTTTGTTGCCATTTTAAGACGATGGCGACCTCTTTTGGCTGGTATTCATGAACTTACATCCTCAGATTACGAAAATCCTCTTGCAGTTGATGATCCTGCTTTGGCAGCAGATTCTTTACCACTTGAGGTAACTAGTTCTATTGCTTTTAGATTAATCCTAAAGTTTCATAATTTTTGTAGTTCATTACTTAGTTCCGAGGAGCGGAAAGGCCATGATCCATAACTTTGTTCACCACCTATATTTTGATTTATTATTTCTCTTCTAATATATATAAATGTTGGTGAAAATTTATATTTTTGAATTTATCGATGGTAAGGTCTGAAACCTGGTGATATAGTGCCACCTTGAGGTCCCTGTCACTTCACCAAAAGTCTGAAGTGGTGCAAGAGTTGAGGCTTATAATTTTTTATCTTAATATATCTGTTATGGACTTCATGCATTGTGTGAAGTGGATGCTAAGATCACAACTAACCAGATGGGACGAGGTTTTTGTGAATGTCTTCAGAACCATCAACTATTTATTTAAACTTATTTCAGGCTGCTCTTTCAATGATATCCCCTGGCTGGGCTGCTGCGTTTGCATCCCCTCCTTCTGCAATGGCATTAGCAATGATTGCTGCAGGTACTGCTGGTGGAGAAACCGTGTCTCCTCCTAGGACTTCTCATCTTAGGCGTGACACTTCGTTACTTGAGCGGAGAACAACTAGACTACACACATTTGCTAGTTTCCAGAAGCCTCTTGAGACAAGTACTAAAACACCACCTATGCCAAAGGATAAAGCAGCAGCGAAGGCTGCTGCGCTGGCTGCTGTGAGGGATCTTGAGCGCAATGCCAAGATTGGTTCTGGAAGAGGTCTCAGTGCTGTAGCTATGGCCACATCAGCACAAAGGAGGAGCATAACAGACACTGAACGTTCAAAGAGATGGAGTACTTCCGAAGCAATGTCTTCTGCCTGGACAGAATGTCTCCAGCCATTTGATTCAAAATCTGTTTCAGGGAGAGATTTTTCTGCATTGTCTTATAAATATGTTGCTGTCCTAGTCACGAGTTTTGCTTTGGCAAGAAACATGCAACGGATGGAGGTATTTTATTGTTGTAAACTTGCCATATTCCACACAATCCCCCTTACCAGGATGTTTTAATTTGTTATAGATTTAAAATATTAAACATGTAAGAGTGGATGCAGGTGGACAGGCGTGGACAACTTGAAGCTTTGAATAGATACCATCAATCCACTGGTAGTCATGCATGGCGGAAACTTCTTCATTACCTAATAGAGACAAGTGGACTTTTTGGTCCCTTAGGTGATCAACTATGCAATCCTGATCATGTACGTACAATAGTACATTCTTAATTAAAATAGACTATTTCCTATCTATCATTAGCATCAGATTATTATTATTATTATTATTATTATTATTATTATTATTATTATATAGGATATGATAATCTCTATGAGAATCTGAGTTTTTTGGAACCATTTAATTTTATGTGTTTTAGGTTTTCTGGGAGTTAGATTTTACAGTGGGTTCTTCAAGGATGAGAAGATATTTAAAACGGAACTACTGGGGTTCCTATTATCTGAATGAAGCTGCCGATTCTAAAGAAAGATTCCATCTTAAATCTAGTGAAGACTCACTATCCCATGCAATAGATTCAGAGACCTTGAACACAAGTTTTCTCAACCTGATGGTAGAAGCTATTTCTATCAAGAACAACGTTGATGATGATGGTGATGATAATGACAGTGATGATAAAGAGCAGTTATCAGCGTATAATATTAATCACAGTATGGTGGACAGACCAAGACTTTCTTTGTCTGCTGAGCCAATGGATTCTCGAAGCTCTGGTGCTTCTTCTGATCAAAATCTTGTTCATGCTACACTGAGAATTTCACCTGGACTTGTTCCCAGCGAAGCTGATGAAAGGATTGTTTTTGAAGTTCCCTCATCAATGGTGCGGCCACTGAAGGTGGTATCTGGAAATTTTCAAGTGAGTTAAAGATTAGTTATGCGTGTCTATGTGTTGATTGTTTTACATTTCTGCGCAAGTATCCACGTATTATGCAGATGAAATATGGAGAAATGGAAGTAAGAAGGTTTTCTGAACTCTTAAGTTAAATGGAGGTCTTGTGAGCTGTCAGTTTATCTTTTTGTTGTTTGCCAAAAATTTCTTTAAGCAATCTATGTACTAGAAACAAGTAGAACCTAAATTTCAGCATACTGCTTGTGACTGCCAGTGGTTATTTCATACATTCATTTAATATCACTTGCACTAAGTTCTTCTGATTTTTGGCCTACAATTTTAATCTGAAAATTATTGACTTCAATTTTTATTTCATTCTGCATACTTCTTCAGAGGGATTTTGTTGAACATTCTTGATGTTCTTTTATTGTTCTTATTATTAGAAGTGCCACTGATGGACACAGCAAATATATTCCTTGAAGTGAAAATTTGATATGAAACTTGTTTCATTCAGATAACGACGAAACGAATTATTTTCATAGTTGATGAGCCCTATAATGATAGTGTGGTAGCTGCTGTTCACAAAAATGACCTGGGCAAGGATAAAAGCTGGCTGATATCTTCCCTTCATCAAATATATAGCAGAAGGTAAATTTATTTGACTCAAAATTTATTATTGCTTAATAGTAGCTTTTCCCTCTGCATTTCCTTTGTGTTAATGTTATATAATTTATCTGTTTATGCTGTTGATTTTTTAAATAAGGAATTTAAACTCATTTTGTTTACTTTCTGCCACATTCCATTGCATACAGGTCCATTTTCATAGTTCCTAGAACACATGTTATTGCAGTCCAGCTATTTGTTGATTTTTTCAGCAACAACCCCCCCCCCCCCCCCCCCCCCCCCCCCCCCCCCCTCCGTTGCAGTGAGATCTCTGTCCATTTTGATGTAATATACGAATTCTTTATATTATCAGAACTTGTAAATGTGATTTGAGATTTTATTCTTTATATCGGAATTCTTCATAAAAAAAATGATCCAATTTAGTTCCTGATGGTCAATAGATGGAATCCTTTTATAGGTAACGGCTTTCTGGTCGGTGTTATCTGTTTGATTAGACAATTTTGTCTTTGTTAAGAAACTTGCATGTTTACAATAGAAACAGGTGCATGCCATTGTTTACAATTCTCATATAATGATAAAAACGATTTAGGATCAATGCTGACAGTTATTTCTATTCAAGCAATCAATTCTCATGAGGATCTCTGACTATTATCTTATCATGAGGGAAAAAAATGCTTGAAATAGTTCTCAGCTTCTTCTTTGTTTCCACCTTGGTAACTGTCATTGTTTCCATTTTGGTAACTATCTTTTTTCCTGTCTTTGGATGTTGTTTGCCTGCAGGATGTTTATCCATATTGTATTTTCTAAAATTGCTAAAGCATTTTTAATGCATTTATCTTTTGGTTTTGGCCTGTTTGTTCATATGCCAGCGATTAGGAAGTTTTCATTCCATTATCTTTTCTGGTAATTCTTGCATTACTTGATCTGCAGTGTCATATGCTTTCTGTTTTGGAATAATCTTTACAGATATCTTTTGAGGAGGACTGCTTTAGAACTGTTCATGGTTGACAGGTCAAGCTACTTCTTTGATTTTGGGGTAAAATTTCTATGACATAGCATGTTTTCTTTCATAAGTTTATTTTGTAAGTTGCAATTGGGTTTTATAAATGAGCTCCTCTTTTAGTTTGTACAAGGCACAAATCATTCCTCTTTTGGTCTGTACTAACTATAATCAGCTACTTTTTTGGATTATACAAAACTAATCAGCTGTAATGTTGTAATATAATCTAGACTGTTGAAGGACGCAAGAACGCCTATCATGCTATAGTTCACACACGTCCACGGCATTTGAACAATATCTATATGGAAACACAGGTCAGTGCAATCAACTTTTAAATACTTTATTGTTCTGTCGGTCTTCTTGATGGATGTCTATATTGGTTGTAGAGGCCTGGGAAACTCCTTAAAAGAACTCAACTCATGGAACGCTGGGCTAGGTGGGAGGTAAAGTATGCTGTCATTTCCTTTAAATACATCCTGTTTCTTCCTAGACACAGAAATGAAGCTCTAAGTATAATCATATTTGTTGCAGATTACCAATTTTGATTATCTAATGGAACTTAACATTCTTGCTGGACGCAGTTACAATGACATCACACAGGTAAACTTAAGGAGGCTCCTATAGTAATCGTAAATCTAGCTCTTTTAAGCTTAGAAAATAACATTTTAGTCTTTGCAGTATCCTGTTTTTCCGTGGATTATAGCAGACTACTGCTCTAAGACTTTGGATCTTGGGGATTCTTCCTCATACAGGGATCTTTCGAAGGTATATGTGAATTGTAATTTGCTTACTTTCTGTTTGTATTTTCCAAAATTCAGCACATTTGAGTGTTATATTCCTACATCATGTAGCCTATTGGAGCATTGAATCCTGATCGGCTAAATAAGTTCCAAGAGAGGTACTCTACCTTTGAAGATCCAACAATCCCCAAGTTCCATTACGGTTCCCATTATTCTAGTGCTGCAACGGTAATTTTTTATATCTTCATTTTCTTATTCGATCATTTTGGTTATTTGCAGGTCTACGATTGCATTTTACTTCCACTATACCTATTCTCTTTAGTTTCTTCTATAGTTTATATTTTTATTCTCCACAAACTCTCCTGGATGTTAAAATCCAGCTCTCTTTTATCTTCATATGACATTCTGGTCTTATAGCAGTTAAAAGCCCCTAATATCTTCAAGATGGATATCATTGGCCCTTTGCACCACGGGTTGTTGGAAAGATTATTTTTTCTGAGATTGATGTTATACAAATTTGGATTCACTTCAGCCCCTTTACTCAAACGCTTAAGATAGTGTATTCTGGAAAATTTAACAAGCTTAACCCCTTTACCCAAGCGCTTAAGCAAATGGCACATGCATTACATCTGTCACCAAAAGCACATGATATAATTACAGCTGCCAACCACCAAAAGCAGAGCCTAACATAGAAAGCTAATAGGCCTTCAAATTTGTGAGAAGATAATTTGCTCAGATTGAAAGATGAAATACAAACTGTGTTGTTTCTTCGCTCGTTTACCACTTGATGTCATTTAGAAGTTTGTATTTTTGCAATATTTTCAAAAACCTCAAATATAACTATCCTTATATATGTATGAGGATCCAATGCTAAGAGGGCTGGAAATAACACCAATATGGGGGAAAGGGAACCACACTGGAAGTGGCCGGGGTCATGAGGAGTGAAGCATTTCGAAAGCTCCACTGCTGCAGTTTGATGGCTGCCATAGACTAATAGCTTATATTTTTTTTATTTGTTGTTTTTATGTATTTCAGCCTGATTCTATTGGGCCTTTTGTACTAACTTATGTTCTGTCATTATTTTGCTAATGGAATGCAGAGGGATAGACCCACTGTTTAAGCTTCAAAAAAACTATCCTTTTATATATTCTTCTTATCGCAAAAGTCTATATCTGTCTCTTTACCCTTAGCCTATTCGCTGAATTAAGGTTCTAAATATCAGATATCAAGATCGTATCAAATGAGTTGTTTTCATATTGGATAGCGAATATCAGAATGATATATCAGTGATAAAAGCACATATGGGGTGATCATTATCAAACATTATATATACACATCAAATATGTAAATTTGATATCTTAGAAGTGATTTAATTTTATCTAACTAGTATGACATAATGTATATATATAGATATTCAATAACATGCGCATATATAAGTCATAACGCAATAAAATAAACTATAAACAGATTAAACTAAAGTTGAAAACATAATTATATAAATAACTGAGATTCAACATGACAGAGATAGTAGTTGAAGTAGGTTGATTGGAATAATAATGTTGGAACGACAATAATAGCAATGACTTGAACAAGCAACAAATTTAAAGAGAAAAGTTGAAGAAGAAGAAAATCTTATAGAAGGTTTTAAATAAGATTTAAATATTGAGTAGTACTGAAATAAGCTCCCCAAAATAGATCTCTAGCATTTTTAATCCTTGGCATGTCAAAGAGATCTTTTTCTCTCTCTCAAGTTCCTGCAGCAAAAATGTCTAAATCTGGTTGATTTAATAATAGGTGAGAGAATTTAGATTTTTCCTTATATATAGGAATGCTTTTTTGTATGAATATGAAATCTATTTCTAATTTAAAAACTCAATTAAATAGAAAAACCATATTGGTCGATATATCAGATTGATATATTGGGTCTATATATTAGGAGATATTGCAAATGCTAGCCAATATGCACATAAAATGGTGTTACCTCCTTTTTAACATCGGCTGACTTCGAAAAAATGACATATAGGGGAGATATATCAGTCATATTGGAATATTTAGAACAATGCGCTAAACCTTGTACATATTCTAGCTGGACCCTACCACGAGCATTGTACCTATACCACTAACCCATGTTCTGTACTTGTACAAATTCTAATCCTTTGTGAAACCTAAATTTATTACTTACTTTCTTAGACTAATAGTATATTTGAGCTTATTTCCCTGCCTGTCTACTGCTTTTTCTAGCTATTAGGACTGGGATTAATGAGCTTTCTTTCTTATTGACTACTCAACAACTACTTAAACTATAGGAGCGCTGGCAGTACGAGCTACTAATAGGCTTACTGGAAAAAAGTGCCTTTGAGATCTTTTTTTAGGCTCAATTACTTTGTCTCATGAGACCTATTAAGGAAGACCAATTAAAAGGGAAACTCATTCAAGATATCGATTAACTGCTTGTCATTCATGCTCAGAGGACAACCATATAACAGTAGCTATTCAGGAGCTAAAGGGGGAAGCGACGAATCAGATTTCTAGTAGCCCAGAGAAAAGGGTCTTGGAGAGAGCTGAGCTTGCAATGCCTTGCTAGTGAGCTATGTATAACAAATTTGTCGTAGGTATTTCCCACTGACTGGCACATGGGTTGGGCAACTGTTTTGTTTGGTGGACTGACCTCCTCATTCTAAGGGAGAGCTATTACATCCAATTACTATTCGTTGTAACCAGTTTTCACCGCTTGAGAAAGAAAGACGCTGCTCTGAACAACCCTAGTCGCTGGTTCTGCTCCTCCCCTGTTGTTGTCTGAACTACCACCTCTGCATAAAGCAGTTCTAACTGAAGTTGTTGTAGCAGCAACTCTGTCCCATTCATCACTGCTTTCTGTTGTCAAACCTAAATGGTTAACTCCTTTTGAAATCCCCATCCCAACTCATTGACCAGTTTAGATCACGCATAATACCTCCCTCATGGCGACTGGTTAACAACCCAAACCTGAACCTCCTTTCAATTCTGTATCCATTCTCTAACGTTAAACTTTTACCTTGAGACTTTTCAGAATACTCGTAATGCTGCTTATTAGTGTAGTATCCGTTGTAAACTTTAACTAGTATTATTTAAAAGCTCAAAATGACATAGAAGATATGTTTCTTGGCATTCATCCCAATATAGGAGGAAAATTTTCTCCTATCCTGCTCGATACCCATTAACATAACTTATTTTTGTATATGTTTACTGTTTACTGGCATTTTATTCATATAGATGCACAGACATTGACATGCTTATGTAAATTTTTCCGGTTGACGATTTTGAAAATGAAAAGAATATGAGAGGTAATACATATTTATTCTTCGCCAGTATGAGAGTGCGGATAATTGATAAGTTGGGGCAAACATGAGGACCTTACTTTTAATTTTTTATGTAGGCATAGTTAGACAGTAGTGAGGGCCACTTCTTTTTTCAATTCCTTCCTAAATGGATGACGTAGAATTGGTTGGTTACTGACTGCAGCACGAGTTGTTAAACAGAAGTTGTAGGATCTGATTAAATGCAACCCCTTGGTTTAATGAAAGTTTTGGCAAGTGGTAATTTGAAAATGGAAGAGCGGTTTAATGGAGCAGTAGAAAAATAATGGGAACCAAGGCCAGCTGAGAGAAACTCTCTAGCAATTGATTACATTGCTGTTATATAAACTTAAAATGTTGGATTAAAGCATGTCTTAACCAATTGAACCCAAACACAAACATATATCACCAAACGGAGACCAAAATACAATCTAATTGGCTGATAATCTGAAAATAAAAGAGAAATAATCCTAAAAGTCTAGCATGACCATGGTGGGTACTGGGTAGATTGCCTATAAGTGATATAGTTTGGGATAATATACATTTAAAGGGCGGTTAAGATGATTATAAATGAATTCAGAAGCTGCAAACGTATTTCAACACTACATTGTTAGTTAAAAAAAAAAAAAAAAAAAATAGAAGAATTTATGTTGCTTGTGACATAAAATTTGGTCTTGTTCTGGATCATAAATCAGCTAAATTTAATTTCTAGATGACCATATTTTTCCCTTGCCTTGCTCTCAACCAATATTTCACTTATCCCTCAGTTTGTTATCAGAATATTTGCTTTTTTTAGCATTAAGCAATCATTGGAAGTCATAAAAATACCATGTTGTGATAAAATGTTTATATTTTATACCATGCAGTTAAAAACATAAGAATTTCCTTATTGAAATGGCATTCTGTGCAAGACTTGTCCTCTTGGTTCATACTTAATAATTCCTTGTTTTTGACATGGTTAGGGAAAGAAGATTGTCTCTGACACTGTGTATTGCAGGCACTTTATTACCTTGCTAGAGTGGAACCTTTCACTACTCTTTCCTTTCAACTACAAGGTGAAAAATTTAATTATGCTGATCACATGTTATCCGATATTGGCAGTACCTGGAGTGGTGTTCTTAAAGGCATGAATGATGTGAAAGAATTGGTAGGTATTGTATTTAATAACATTGTGCTTAGCTTTTCCTGGCAACTTTTACAGTAGTACCAATAAATGTGGTGCTCCATTATTTTTCCAGAAATTAGCCGTTTCCGTATTTAATGTTATAAAATTTGATGTGTATTTAGGTTCCGGAGATGTTTTATTTTCCCGAGATTCTAATGAATGAGAATTCAATTAATCTTGGTGCAACTTCATGTGGAGAGCTGGGTGAGTGCATTGGATAATGCTGCTTTGGTGCATGACATGTTAACTGATACTTTTAAATGGTTATCTTACTTTGGTTCATTTATTGCAGGTTCTGTCAAACTGCCTCCGTGGGCAGAAAACCCTGTGGATTTTATTCATAAGCATCGCATGGCTCTTGAGAGTGAGCATGTGTCAGCCCATTTGCATGAGTGGATCGACCTCATTTTTGGGTATATATCAATTTTTTTTTTTTGCTGATGTTTTATTATTTTTCCTTTTTCTTTCCTTCAAATATACACCTGTGGCTATAAATGATTATAGACAGGTGTCTGTTGTCATATATTTACTATGATTAGATATTTACCTGGATAAAATGATGGTTCAGTTACAAACAGCGTGGTATGGAAGCTATACGTGCAAATAATGTTTTTCTCCACATTACATATGAAGGGACACTTGACATTGACAAAATATCAGATCCTGTAAGTGTTAACTGGTTGTATTGCTTAGTTTTTGGCTTAGTGTGATGATTTCTTACAATTAGTTTTGTGAAACTTTAAAGGTACGTAAGCATGCCCTACACAACCAGATCGCATACTGTGGACAGACGCCTTCTCAGTTATTGACTGTGCCACACTTGAAGAGAAGACCTTTAGCAGATATTATGCACCTGCAGGTACATTTTACTTATAGTTTTTACCATATTTCTAATGATAATTTATTAGTTATTAAATTTTCCACTTATCTGTATGCACTTCATTGTCATATGACTATTTGAACATATGCATTTGCATTTCACTGGCCATATGACTATTTGAACAGTTCTTTTACTGAACTTTCTCTGCAGTGATGTAATAAAAGTTATACAAATTTTTTAATAAATAGGAAGCCTTGAAGCCAGCGTTGCCTTTTGCTTTGTTTGTTGATTGCAAATGCTAAAATGGATTAGACATAGAGGATTCAAGAGTATAATATAACCATCTTATCCCTCGTGCTTTTACACATTTTTCTTTTAGCAAGAGGATTTCATACATCTCTTTCTTGAGGCTGCTTTGTATATTCCAAATAGTGAGACACTTCCTCATTTTTCTAATCCACTTAAAGTCCAACAAGTATTTTGTGGTCTTAAATTTTTTGAAAACCTAGTACCATTATGGATGCTCAGAATGGATTTTGAACCAACTACTAGTAGAATAAATTAAGAGCAACTTCTGTAAGAAGAATGAGTACAAGTTTACTGGGAAGAAGAGAATAGCTGGAGAAGAAGGTTTCTCTTTTCTATAACTTTCTATTTTGATGTTCCAAACTCTGTAGGCAGAAGCCTCAGAATTCAGTGTGCTACTGCTTTTTTTCTATATGTTTTTACTTTTTATTTCCCAAGCATTTATAAAAGCTAAACCTCTTCTCAGTGTTTAATTTACTTTAACTTTGAGTAATGACTGTTATCTGGAATTTAGTCATTTTATATTGTCATAAAAAGTAATTAACATAATTCTGCTTTACAGTCCTAAAATTTCTTCTTTCTTTCTAGACTATATTTTGCAACCCCCATGAAGTGAAACCTTATTCTGTTCCAAGCCCAGAACATTGCAATGTGCCTGCTGCTGCTATTTATGCATCAAACGACTCTATTATAATTGTCGATGTAAATGCTCCTGCTGCAAATGTCGCGATGCACAAATGGCAGCCCAACACTCCCGATGGACAAGGAAGACCTTTCCTATTTCATCATGGGAAATCTGCTGCAGGTTCCACCAGTGGAGCCTTTCTGCGAATGTTAAAAGGGCCAGGTTCTGCATCAGAAGAGTGGCAGTTCCCCCGGGCTTTAGCATTTCCTGCTTCTGGAATAAGAAGTTCAGCTGTTGTTGCTATTACTTGTGACAAAGAAGTCATCACGGGTATGTAACCTGTTCATACCAGTCCTCAGTTTGTCCTTCATCTCTCCTTCACAACTATTTTGCTTGTCTTATTCTAACTATCAAACTAGATCTTTAGATAAGGGGCTGAAACTGATGCCAAACCTGAGTTTGATAAGGAATGTGGAAATAAAGAATAAAAAGATTTGGGTAGAGAAAGTAAAAGTGGAAATTACTACTGACATTCTCAAAGCAAAATTGATATTTCCCTCAGTTGCTTCTCTCTGCTATTTTATCAGATATCGATGAATTGATCAAGCTTTACAAAAATTGTTTTGCTTCAAATAAATCCGAAGTTTTTTCAATGGTATTATTATCTTATTCTTACTTTCTTCAGTACTTATTCTTTGTGTGCCTGAGTAGCCACTGTACATTTTTCTCCTTAAACTAATAGTGGAATGACCTCGGAAGCATTACCGGTATTTGGTGTAATTTTTTCTAAGTTATTTTATTGTGATGTGCAGGGGGGCATGCTGATAACTCAGTAAAGTTGATCTCAGCAGATCAAGCAAAAACCATTGAAACTGCTGCCGGACATTGTGCACCTGTCACCTGTCTTGCACTTTCTCCAGACAGTAGCTATATGGTGACAGGGTCCTGCGACACAACAGTGATAATTTGGAGAATACACCGTTGCTCTTCACGTATAAACAACATTTCAGAAACTCCGTCAAGTGCTCCAACAACACCAAGTAGTCCTCTGATAGGCAGTAATAGCATTAGCAGTGCTTTAGAAACTAGTCGGAGTCGACGGATTGAAGGCCCTATGCATGTACTAAGAGGCCATCTAACGGAGGTGGTATGCTGTTGTGTTAATTCTGATCTGGGTCTTATTGCTTCCTGCTCAAATACTTCTGGTGTTCTCCTACATTCTTTGAGGAGAGGGCGGTTAATACGAAAGCTGGATGTTTCAGACGTGCATGCGATATGCATTTCACCTCAGGGAATGGTCTTGGTTTGGAATGAGCTGGAAAAGAAAATTTGCACCTTCACTGTGAACGGAATTCCCATTGCAACAAAAACTTTGTCGCCTTTCTCTGGAAGCATCAACTGCATCGAGATTTCCATGGATGGTGAATATGCATTGCTTGGTAGCTGCTCTGCTAGAAATGATAACTCCACACAGTATGGTGCAACACAGTCTAGCAATACTGATTCTCAAGAACTGGGTTCATCAGTCTCAAATGAAGGCAGTGAAAATAGAACGCTAATACCTGTTCCCTCAATTCTCTTCCTCAACTTGCATACCCTTAAGGTAAATGACATTATAAAAAACCTAGAGGATAGCAATTGGTGTCAAGTTATTATATCTGCAATTGATTTTGAGCGTGCTTGCAGGTATTCCATTCCTTGGCTCTGGAAGATGGACAGGACATCACAGCTCTAGCTCTAAACAGCGATAATAAAAATCTTTTGGTGTCCACAGCTGATAAACAGCTGATTGTCTTCACTGATCCTAACGTAAGTGTTTGGTTTAGATCTAATTCTATGATAGAGCTGCTTAAATTATTAGGCAGGTTAGCATTTACGTTTTTCCCCTTCTCTTTGCTTACAGCTGGGCAGGAAGGTAGAGGATCAGATTCTTGAGCAGCAAGGAGATGGTACTCCACACAAAAAATAGTTTTGAAGGGGGTGCATTTTTTTTTTCTGCAAAGGGATTTTTTGTTTCCCGGGGATTAGGGATAGGATCTGACTGACCCCGAGCTTTTACAACAGTCGGGAAATTGTCCCATTTGTAAATTCATATTCCTTTTGGACATTGTAAAGCTAGACAGATGAGAGGAGCGATGATGGCCTGTTGATTTACATTCATTCTTTTACTATAAATGAAAAAAGAAAAATAAATCAATTTTAAGGTGGTATGTTTTCACTTTTCTCCATGAGGATTGCTCCGTACTTATACTGTATTCTGTTTGTGTAACTTTTTAACTGCAACCTTGTTGGTATAAGAAATGTGAATTACGATTCCATTTGCTCTCTTTTTTCCAATATATTAGATAAAATCGATGGAATTATTGCTTGGTCGTAGCGCAACATGGTATTGAACAGCTGTATTTCATAAGCTTGCCAAATGCATTGTTCATTTTTTTTCGCTGTTATTTTTTCTTTTGGTGGCTGAAATTTAGAGTATTGAACAACTCAAATGCTTATATTTTAGTTCCTTTTGACATTCTAGTGTATCAGAGTTTTATGTTCCTATTTGATAGTAATATCCGTTCTTCTATTGTTCATTCTTGACATTGTTGGAATAACAAAGTTTTGGATCCGTCAACTGAATACCATTTGTAAATATGTGAAAACATTGTTATGCTTTGTTCTTCTGTTCCATACAGTTGAAATAAATATTATAGGAGCATAAATCCTCCTACTAATCTGTAGACAATTTTCAGAAAGACATTAAATACTTGAAACGAGGCTATTTTATTTTGCTTGGAGAAGGAAACCCCTTTTTTTTTATTCCATAGCAGTGATTGTATACAATGCTTCCCATGTTCTTAGTTTCTTTACGGAATTCTTTCAAAATCATCTGATAAGAAATTTATGTCATTTGTATGATATGATGCAAGATGATAAATAAAGATGATCATCGTCCGGGACCTATTTCACAGATTCTATCAAATTTAGCAGAAAAATATTACCATGATCCATAGTTAGCTGCCACTGTCCTTGTATACCAATATTATTATTATTATTACTACTACAACCATCCACCCCATTTCACTAAAAGGACAGCAATAAAATAAAAAAAAATTAGTGACTATTGATCAGTTTCTTTAGTGACGAGTCTAAGAGGTTCATTTTCGCGGGTGTCTCTACATTAGAAAATGTAAAATAGTAAATAAGGTAATACGAGGAGGAAGAAAAAGTTTTACATAAGAAATAAAAAGGGCAAACTCTCAAAGAATGAAACAAAAAAAAAAAAAAATACCAAGTGAACTTAAATTGTCTGGCTAAGCTCCATAATCAGTACACAGTGTATTTTCGTTTGGACTATTAGTAGTGATAATGTTATAGCTATATTGTGCAAGAGCTTACACAAGATTCCACACAGAAACCCGCATAGTAGCTCACGTGTAGTGTTAATCTTACTGAATATGGAGCTACTGTGCAGTTTCCTTTGGATTTAGTTCCTGTATTAATTACACCAAGACGTGGTCAAATGGCATGGCGTAAACAGTAGAGGTACCAAATTCGGTTCCCATGACAAGCACAAAAAAAAGGTGAGAGAGAAGTGAAACAAGAAAGGAAATATTAAAAGTAATTTTACTAAACATTAAGACTATGTTTGGTTTTAGTAGAAATTAAAAGAAAGAAAAAGAAATGGAAAAAAGAAAGAGAAAAAGAAAAGAGAAGAAATACAAAAGAAAATAGGATTATCCTTTGTTGTTCGGTTCAAAGAAAATTAAAAAATATATATAAAAGAAAAAATAATAAACTAAAATATAATTAATTTTTTATAAAAAAACTTTGCTCCAAAATTTATCCATTCTCTTTAATTCAATGTGACAGTAACATCATATAATTTTCTTCCATTTTCTCTGGAGTAGATGAAAGGAAAAGAGAGAATTTTTTTTAATAATATATTCTTTTTCCTTCCTTTTACTTTCTTTTTCTTTTATTTTTTTTTTCAAACCAAATAATTGAACATGTTTTCTTTTTTATTTTATTTTCTTTTCCCTCATTGTCACTCAAACCAAGCAGAGCATAGTAATAATTAAATTTACTTAACATTTTTAGATTATATTGAGAGATTCTACTTACGCACAACAATTTATTCTTAACATACAGATTTAAAACTTGTAAGTAATTACATGTTTGTCTTTTTTTTATAACTAAGTTGTCCTTTTAAATCCCAAATATTTTAGATTTTTTAAAATTTAAAATACTGTCATTGTCTTCCTCTTTTGTTCTTTTTCTAAAACCCAAAAAAAATATTTTTTTTGGTATTTGAATCTAAAAAATATATCTCTTTAAAATTTTTATATTCGCGTTCTTAAAAAAGTTAGAAAGAATTTTAAATTTTTCGAATTCACTGTGACAAGTAAAATTAGAGTTTAGAGCTTGAGTTTTTTGAAACAAATGGAAAAATTCAACATGCAATTGGTATCGGAGAATAAATCTTATGTGCGGATTAAAATTATTTTTAGTTTTTAATGTATTTTTGTTTGCAATTTATTATTACTATTTTTTTTTGTTCGTGCGAGAAAATGGCCAGGTCAGATATTAGGGGTTGCCGACAAAGTCGAGGAGAGACGCTAGAGGCATGGTGACATGGGTGGTGCTAGAGGCATTGGATGACGACGGAACTTGATTGGTGGCGACAAAGCAGTTAGAATGTGAAGAAGGGCTAAGAGAAGACACTCTTATAGGAGATTAGGATAGCAATAGTCGATAGAGGAGGGTTAAATTTGAAAAGAAAAAATAAGCGAATAAATTGACGATGATTCAAAATAAAAGATTCAAAATAAAAGGTAGGTACATTTAAAATAAGAGGTAGGTACACATAATCTGTGCGTGTGAGTAAATTATCGTGAGTAAAAAAGGATTTTCATATCGGTTTCGGATATTTCGACCCGTTTCCACGCAGGTGACCGATCCCACCTTCCGTGACTTTCAACGCTTCCGTTTTGGTCAGCGCCACCGCTTCCCCTCTCTCTCTAAAAACATCCCCAGCCCCAGAGCACTCGTAAAATCTCTTTTTCTTTCTCCTTTCCCATTTTTTTTTTTTTAAAAAGATTTTTCTAGTTTTTCTTTAATCTCCAACGCCTGATCTCAAAATCAAGGTAAAATTTCTCTCTCAATCCAAAATTGATATTCCGATCTCTAATTCCCCCATCATTTTCACCAACAATCTTGTGTTTTTCCTCGTATCAAGATGTTGGAGCAGCTTCTGATCTTCACGAGAGGCGGTTTGATCCTGTGGACCTACAAGGAGCTGAGCAACGCCCTTAAAGGGTCTCCGATCGAAACCCTAATCAAGTCTTGCCTCCTCGAGGAGCGATCCGCCGAGACTTCCTTCAACTACGACGCCGGTAGCGGCGGCGGCGGGGCCTACACCCTGAAATGGACTTTTCACAACGATCTCGGCCTCGTGTTCGTTGCCGTGTACCAGCGTATCTTGCATCTTTTGTATGTTGATGATTTGTTGGCGGCGGTGAAGCGGGAGTTTGAGCAGATCTACGATCCGAAGCGGACGGCATACGATGAGTTTGATGAGATCTTTAGGCAGCTGCAGAAGGAGGCGGAGGCGAGGGCGGAGGAGATGCGGAGGCTGAAGCAGTCGGGGAAGAATCCGCCGGTTTTGGCGAAGAAGGCCGCGGCTGGATCGCAGATGAACAAGAAAAAGAATGGTAAGAATGGTAATAGTGATGGGAATTTGAAGAAGGATGATGGTGATGGGGACGAGAGTAAGGAAAGGGGGTTAGCTAATGGTTGGATGAATGGGAAGGAGCATGACGAGGTTAAAGAAACCCGGTCCCTTCCGAATGTTATTGTTAAAGGCAAAGAGAATGGGAACCCTGCTGTAGGGGCCTTCGATGTAAATATGTTACAGAAAAAAGTGAGGGGGAAAGGAGGGAAGAAGACGGAGACGAATACTAATACTAACATGGGTGGTGGGAAAGGGGAGCCAAAAAAGGCTGTGAAGAAGAATAGGGTTTGGAATGATCCTCCGAAGGAGGAGGCCAAGCTGGATTTTACGGATCCTGTTGGTGAGGGAGGGGATGAGGTTCGTGAGGTCGTGGCGGTGGATGAGGGTGAGAGTATGATGGATAAAGAGGAGATTGTGAGTAGTGAAAGTGAGGGTGAGGTGGATGAGGAAATGGAGAGTGCTAAGCCGGCTGCAAAGAAGAAGGGTTGGTTTTCGTCAATGATCCAGAGGTATGACTTCTTTTTCATTCCCATAAGTATCTTTTTTGTAGGTATGGTTACTAGTTTGCTTGGCTATCACCTCTTGGTAAGAGGTTTAATGGTATATTATTCTGTTTCGCTTGAATTAAATGTAGTGTTTTGTTTATGCGGTCCATCGCCTTATAGAAGGATAATTAGACGTCATATAAGCCTGTTTATATCATAGGGATGATTGGTTGCACACAAATCGATATATTAGGATGGTTTCATTGAAACACTAAATAACCTGCTGTGGCCTGATTTAACCCTTTGAGTGCCAGATTCCTAGCTTACGCAAGTAAGCTTGTAGGGGGCTCTTTCCATAGAAATGCTAACCTGTGCATGTGCAAGTTACCTTAGCGATTGCATAGTGTGAGTTTGTGCAACCAATGTTAATCGAAACAAAGGAACATCCTACATGAAAAGGAAGAATGATAGATTGCTAGTAATGATTTTTTTTTTTTTTCAATTTGTTGCCACATTATGATCAAGATGTTGAAGCCTAATCTCAAATAGCTCCTATATACCAAAAAACCAACCTAGCCAATGAGTAATGTTACTAACAATTTGCAATGTCTGCAATTTTTTTCATAATAATATTGCATATTCATAACTTGATCTTAAGGGTAGGATGTGGACTATATTAAGAAGATTGTATACGCATTTAATTGTTAAAATTGGGATTAGGAGTTGATGATAACCTGAGAGTTGGTCATGGTCACTCTCTCTTGCTCTCATTTATTGCATAAGAGCTTTTTGCTTATAGATACATACACATTACCTAATCATCACTGCTATGTATACGCATGTGAGTACCATTTGAGTACCCAAACTGCTTTCAAACATTTTCAGAGGGAAAATAAGGGGGTCTTTGAAAATTGCTAACTAAATTTTACAAAGAACCATTTGCAAGTTGCCTTGGAATTTGTGTGGGTACTAATTGGGTACTCATAACATTTCTCTTTCCCAGTTATTCTCCAACAAGTATTCGTGATATTAACTGATTGACCTGGTATGTAATCTTCTACACTTTTACCTTGTCATTAATATATATATATATATATATATATATATATATATATATATATATATATATATATATATATATATATATATATATATATAGTTAACATAATCACTAAACATGGACATGAGATAATGGTAAGGAGATGGAGCAGGATAAAAGAAATGATGCATTATGAGCTTGATAAGAGCCATTGGATACATCCTACCAAATCAGTTGTAGCATTTCTTAAATGGAATGTGATAAGTAGGATTGGGGGTTTTTTTGTTTTGGGCGGGACTGTGACAGTTATGTTGATGATCATTGTGTATGGTACATGTTATATGCATCTCATTAAAGCAGGATTCTAGTATGAGAACTAGCGGTAACAACCATGAGATTATGGTAGCCATGATGATGATCATTGTGTGGTACAATGCAATATGCATCTCATTATACAGCTACCTTCTAACTGCAATTTTATTCTCAGTCAGCTCAGACTTAAGATATTCTATGAGGGGGAAATAATCTGTTGCTTAAAATATAGAGCATAATTTTCTTTTCTCAAGCCTGCGTAGCTGTATAATACGTAAAAAATTAGCATGGGAGTGCCATAAGTCAGGGCTATACTATTTTTTTGCCTGGAAAAAGAAACCCATTGAAATTCTGAATTTATGAGCTTGGGGATTTGAAGGATATGCACTTTATGAAATTCTGGACTTTTAATTCTGGATTTCTTATTTGTTTAAATTAACTTGCACTAGAATGAAAAAAATATGTTACTTAGCAATTTTGAAGCATTGTTAAAAATTTAATAAACATTCAGCATAGTGGATAAATGGAATCATGTTGTTCTTTCTTTTGCAGTTTTAAATTTTATGAGATGGTTCTGGATGCGCAAACATTTGGTTCAGCTCAAACTAAAAAGTATTATTTTCATAGTGCAGTGAAGGTCCAGAATTAAAATATCCATGAAAAAGAGGTTTTTTTATTGACAAATAGAGACCATATGTTTTTAACTGGTTCAAGTATATAGATTGTGCAAGTGTATCTTAATATGTAAATATTATTAATTTTTTTAATTATCGGTGTTGGATAATCAACAGGACACTCTCACCCATAAGAAAACTAATGTGTCTGAGCCCAACATAACCTGGACATAACATGCATGTGCACTCAGTTCCCACTCTTGGCAAATATCTTAAACGGCTATTTTTTTTTTTTTTTAAATAGATGACAATGGCTACTTTCTTTATAGGTTATTTTATTAAAATTAGTTTTTTTTTTTTTTTTTCCAAATGTAAACTATATCACATGTTTATATGCTATGCTGCTTGGATTCGCTACCACAGGAAGCCATTCTGAACCTGAATCTAATTTGTATGGGATTCGGTTCACCCTTATTCGAGCCCGATTCCCATTGGTTTATGCCCCCAGCGCAAATCGGCTGTGAATCCAATCACATGGATTGAGAATTCCAGTTGCCGACTGGAAATCCTGAATGAATCTGGGTTGCCGGTTGGGAATCTGGGTTGACATCCAGCTGCAGATCATAATTTGTGATTGAAATCTGGATCCTCATGTTAATCCAAACCCACTAGATTGAATAGACTTGAATGAACATAAATATGTGAGTTTGGGGAATCAAATAGCAACATCAATATGAACAAGAAGTCTTAAACGACTTTTCCAAATTTTTCCTGGTTTTATGATAGAGCCTGAATTAATTATTAAAATTTGTCAAAGTCTTAACTATATATTAGCAAATATATAAAATTTATATTCTTATACATATATGAAATATATTATAATATTTAACTAGTGTCATATACCCACGACGAATCCATGACCGACCTTTTGAAGTTTTGCATATCTACATATCTATATTGTATTGTATAGTATATTTCTATCTGATATTTGTAGACTTATCCATGTGACATAGTTTATGAGTATTCATATATTAGCCAAAATGCAGATATATAACCATGTCCTTTGTCTTGATTGTTCAAAACCTTGATAAATTATTGGAACATGACACTTATACCCATGTCTACTATCATTAACTTTTGTGCATTCTAGAGATTATAATTTTAATTCTTTTGCATCATATGTTTGATCTCTATTTGTGCTTTTGTATACTTCCAGTTAAAATTAATCAATTCTGGGTTTATTGATGAATACATTTTTTTTTTTTTTGGACCTCAGCATTTCGGGGAATACTGTTTTGGAGAAGTCAGACTTGAAACCAGCGTTGAAAGCCCTTAAGGATAGGTTGATGACTAAAAATGTGGTATGTTGATCTGCTCCTCTTATATATATATATATATATATATATATATATATATATATATATATATATATATATATATATATATATATATATTTTTTTTTTTTTTTCTTTCTTTCTGTAGTCTTCAATATTAAGATTCTATACATGCTTGTGAGTATATATAGAACTTAATGTAATTCATCATCATTAGATTATGATTTGGTACTAGCTTCCCTTAGTATGTTTCATGCAACATTCATGGATTATAATAGTTGAAACATTTATTGATTATAAGAGTGGAAGGTAACAAAGCTTGATAGACGAAAGAGACAGCATAAAAAAAAAAAACGAAAGAGAAGGAAAGAGCGAAGAAAATGAGAGGAGGAAAAAACAGAGAGAGAGAGAAGGAAATAAAACAAGAATAACTCTTCTTAACTTATTATTTGAGATAAATTATAACAGTTGAAGCAGTTAAAGAGTTACTGCCTTGGTGATGTTTGGTTAAAACTTGCATCCTCATATCACATCAACTAAAATTATCAATTAATGAAATTTCCATTGGTGGCAATTGTGTCCATCTAGTTCTAATCTTAGTGGTTAAGAGTTCTTGGCGTGTTGCATTGTCTTGGTATTTGCAGGCAGAGGAAATAGCTGAGAAGCTTTGTGAATCAGTGGCAGCTAGCCTTGAAGGAAAAAAGCTGGGGTCATTCACGAGAATCTCTTCAACAGTCCAGGTTTGTTATTCTGTTTATTTTCTTTCCCAGGATAAGTTGCTCCCTGTGGCTATATTTTGCTACCATTAAATACTTACATGGCCCATATCCAATGTTGGTTTCGACTGCAGACGGCAATGGAAGAGGCTCTTCTTCGTATTTTAACTCCAAAGCGATCCATTGACATTTTGAGAGATGTGCATGCTGTTAAGGAGCAAGGGAAGCCATATGTTATTGTTTTTGTTGGTGTCAATGGCGTTGGAAAGTCAACCAATCTTGCCAAGGTAACCCTCTGCAAGTGTATGCGTTTTTTTTTTAAATTTTAATTGTATTACTGAGAATATCAGTATTTGATCAAAACCTTGGTACTTATTTTATCTTTTTTACAGGTTGCATACTGGCTTCTGCAGCATAATGTGAGTGTAATGATGGCAGCTTGTGATACATTTAGGTCTGGTGCTGTTGAGCAGCTGCGGACTCATGCTCGTAGACTTCAGGTGTGAGATTTTTTTTTTTTTTTTCCTTTAATGCTTTCATTCTTGTGGATTTGTCACAATTTTGGGGCGTGACAGTTGTCTGAGTTACTGGTGTCAATTATTTATGGTTCTGCCAAAAATCTTATTGTTTCTAGAATGATCCTCAAATTTAAGCTTACTTCCTCCTATTGTCTACCATAGCATGTCTTGTATCTGTATTTGATCATTTGATGCATCTACATATATCATGCATTTAAACACTATTGGGAAACAATAACGGAAGTTCTGTGCAACATTGGAGCCTTGATTGTGGTTCCTAATCCAATTACATTTATTTGGTTTTTGAACAAAGGCGAGAGCTTGGTCTTAAACTGGGATCTCCTGTCACCTAATCCAAGCTTTACTGCTTGGTCGGGCCTTGCCACCTCGGTGGCAATTGCATTTACTGTTTGGTATGTAAAAAGACTATATATTTCTCGAGTTAAGAAAATAACTTGATTCGGCATAGTATATGCTAAATGTTACCAGAAACTTCTTTAACTGTTTTAATTTCTTCATCTACATGAGAAACACAGCAATGCTTCTTCCATAATATTCTCAACAAGCTACATGCATATAACAAACACATGCCACATGCATCTAGATAAACATTTTTGATACATCTGCCCTGAAATGTGCGAGTATGGATACACTCAATATAGAGTGGCAAGTATACTACTATCATTCATGCCATTATTGGTGAGTCCTATTCCTGTACCAGAAGCCTAGCAACTTAGCAGATACACAGAAAGGTTACTGCCTTTTAGCCACAGATATCTGTAGCTAGCTTTCTATCTCATGTTAAATCAAGGTAAATATTACAAATTACACTAACTTGTTACATGGATACTCCTTTCTGAATATTGTAGGAGATGTCCCTGGCATAACTATTTGATTTATGGTGGTTTGGCATATTTAGAAACTGGGTCTTTTTGGGCCTTTCTTGACCTTGAATTATGCTCCTTGACTTTCTGGAGGAAGGCTTTAGGAATGATTATGATAGATCTACGGTCATAACCTTTGTTGCGATAGACTTTGTTTATAAAATTTGTCTTTTTTGGCATTGAAGTGGCTAATTAATGTCATATATGCAAATGGGTCTGTAGATGCTTAAAATTTCACTCTTAAATAGTATTACTCTTCATGAACAAAATCAGTGACCAAAAATATGCTTTATAGATACCTATATTCGAGAAGGGCTATGAAAAAGATCCTGCAATTGTAGCAAAGGAAGCTATTCAGGAGGCTAGTTGTAACAATTCAGATGTCGTTCTTGTTGATACTGCTGGAAGGATGCAGGTAAAAAGTTTACTGAGATGGCTTGTAAAGTTGTGTATTTCGACAGGAGTTATTGAAGGGTGGCCTATCTGGTAGCTGAGAATTTGCTTATGTAATGTATACTTTTTAATCACGTTTCAGGACAATGAGCCATTGATGCGAGCACTCTCAAAGCTTATCAACATAAATAACCCAGATCTGGTCCTCTTTGTTGGAGAGGCCTTAGTCGGAAATGATGCTGTGGATCAGCTGTCAAAATTTAACCAGGTACAGAAGAATAAACCACTGTAAGCTCTTTTTTCTGGCATTGTAATAGTGTCATTTAAGTTGAGAAATTGTCATACTTTCTGCAGAAATTAGCTGATCTCTCTACTATGCCTAATGCGAGGCTGATTGATGGCATCTTGCTGACTAAGTTTGACACGATTGATGACAAGGTTTGCACTTAAGTAGCCATTTGTTCTCTTATACACAAAATTTTGTTTTCCAAGTCTTCTCTAGAGATGAAAATTTTAATTTTCATGTAGGTCGGAGCAGCACTTTCCATGGTCTACATCTCTGGAGCCCCTGTTATGTTTGTTGGCTGTGGCCAATCTTACACTGATCTCAAAAAGCTCAATGTCAAGTCCATTGTCAAAACTCTCCTGAAGTGAATGTAATGTTTGCGCAATCTAGCTATCAAGAATGTAATGTGTGCACTCTCACCATAACTGCTGCGTGCAGTGTCACCGGAACTGCTACGTCTGTATGGACTTAATCCCCTATGATCTCATTGTCTTGGCACTGGATGTGAATCAGCAAGTTGTAAGCTTTTGGTTGAAAATTAAGCATTTGTTTTCTGATTGCTTGTGATTTTCTGAGAGTTTCACATAAAATTTATTTGAGATGCATATATTAGTATATGCGCCTATCTTGGATGCTTTCTTTTTTTCTGTTCAGTTGTGAAAAATATTTGGAAGTTTATTGGGGAATCAACTGTTACCCCATAAGGAAGCTGTATGCTTATAATGTATCTTATAGCACTGGTGGGTGTTGATGCTCCTTTTGAAAGTATGTTTTGGGGTGGAGTGTAGTGTGTACTTCAAGTAAGATCCCTGGTGCTGCTTGATTGGTCCGTTGATCCCAGTCATTCTACTTCCTCCTAACAATACTTAGGTTTCTGCTTCACAGAAACACATACAGATGGGCATTGCAGCAGCAAAGGGAGACCCAGCTTGTGATGATGGAGAAATATGCAGTTTTGATTTAGGAAACCTAACATATATAAGTTGGGTCTAAGTTGGGTATAGGGTTTCAAAATGAAGAGATATATTCAGCTTTAGAAAAATCCATTTTGGGTGAAACTTTTGGTTTTGGTGTCCTAAATAGTCTTTATCTTTATGAAGTTGGAGTTATAGAAATTGGGAAATTCTATTTGAGTACACCACCTTGCTCAGTGAGCCCAACTCCCAATGCTAAAAAAGTTATAAATTTGTCATTCTTTTTGTGATTATATCTTTTTTCAACGTACAAAATGGTGTGCTTATTGAGCAAAATGATGTGCTTAAATAGAATTTTACATAGAGATTTTTGATGGATTTGTAGCCAAGGGAATTTTTTTTTTAGGTTGAAACGGTGAGCTAAGCCTCTCGTATTATATTAATGAGAAATAACAGAACAATTGTTTTACATCAAAATTCTAGTAGTATGTTCTTATAATAACTAACGTAAAAAATGAGATACAACTTATAAACCAAAAGGCATCCATTAAGGGTAGGCTATAAGAACCATGTAGGCTGCTTCCTCAGACACCATTCGCAGGTTCGTGTGGACTACTATCTGGGGATCCATCTTGCAGCTCCTCATCTGATTCCTGGTTCTCTGAGAGACATAGTCGCTCCTTCTCCGAGAGTAAACTTGTCCATAAAATTATATCAAGATATGTGAGATAAAAACAAATATCGGCGGGATGCATGATGTACCTAAAAATTCTATTGTTTCTCTCTCTCCATAAATTCCAACAAATTGCTGCTAACATAATGCGATGCAACTAGACACTGTATCTCGTGATCCTACCAAGTCCTGCTCTAACCCATACAACGGACGACTCGACCATGCAGATCGTGGTGTGCAGGTGAGCAGCATACTTCACCCATAATTTATGGTGTAGGCGCAGGTGAGAAAAACATGTGCGATCGATTTCGCTTTCGACTGACACAAGACACAGATGCTTGGTCCTTACCACCTCCTTCTTTGTAAGTTGTCCCAGATTAGAGTTGCACCCTTTACGATCAATCACAGAAAACAACTTACTTTGAGAGGACACCTAGTCCACCATATGTGGCGCGCATGTGGTTGCGTACGTCTGCCATCTATATAGTGTCTATATGTAGACCTGACTGTGAAGTTTCTGTATTTCTCCTATCTCCATATGACTTTATCATTTTGACTAGTGCTCAGGGGGTGCCTCTAGATAAGCTTCCTAAGTTCTGTGGCTTGTAGCTGAGCTGTAGCGTCCGCATGTACACGGAGCTCCAGATTCCACCTATTACAATACCACAACCGCCCCGTGAGTGCATTTATGTCTTTTACCATAGTAAAAACCTTAGAGAATCGCACTCTCAGCGGTATTTCTGTGCACCATTGGCCATTCTAGAAAGACACTCTTCCTCTCGAGCCCGGCTTGAAAGATATACTTGAGCGAAAAATATCTTTCGTTTTTAACACCTCTTTCCAGAAGACTGATGTATTGACTGTATTGTGTGATTCTCTCCACCATTCGTCTTCTTTCGGGCCATACTTGAGCCTAAGGAGCTTTTGTAACTATCCTTGTAGATTTTTTTAATATTCCCCACCACAATTTTGTCAGCAGTGCAAGGTTAAAAGTCTTCAATTCCAGAATACCCAGCCCCTCTTCCTCTTTGGGCTTACATACCTGGCCCCAAACTTCCAAGCTGTATTTTGACTAGTTCTGTGTCGTCCTACTCTACAGGAATTTTCTCCTAATTCTATCTATCCTTTTCCTTACCCAAGTTGGAATTATCAGGATGGACATGAGATATAAAGGAATTGATGATAGGACTGAGTAAATCAGCACTATGCGACTACCCAAAGAGAGGTATCTAGCCTTGCACCTTTTAAGTTTTCTCTTGATCCTGTCGATTACAGGATACCAGTCTTTTTTGTTAAGTTATCCCCTCCTAATAGGCACCTCAAAATACTTGATGGGGAAACTGTCTATCTTGCACTCGAGCATACTCTGAATTGCCAGGGTCGTTGTTCTAGAGGACCCAAGCACTACCATAGAACTCTTCCGGAAGTTAATTCTTAAGTCTGATCAGGCTTCAAAGCAACATAGAACCTATTTAAGGACTATAACTCCCCTAACCTTATTCTCATAGAAGAATACTGTATCATTCGCGTACTGAAGGTTAGTGAGAACGAAGTTCCTACTGTCCGATAATCCCTTCATGAGTCTGGCATCAGACACCTTTCTAATCAGTCTATTCAACCCATCCGCAATCAGTACAAAAAGGATGAGGGATAAGGGATCTCCTTGAAACAATCCCCGCTTACAGACAATTTCCCGATCAATTTCCCCATTGGCAAGTTCTGGACTTTCACAGAAGCAAGCCACATTTCTACCCATTGAATCTAGCGGTCCCCAAAACATCTTTTCCTGATGACTTCCAGTAGACACTCCCAACTCACCATATCATATGCTTTCTCAAAGTCGAGCTTGAGAAGGAAACCTTTTTTCTTAGTCTTCTTGCATTGGTGCATTACCTCTTTTGTAAGAACTATTCCGTCTAAAATACTTCTCCCTTGTATGAATCCTGATTGTGTTTTGTCGACCAACTATGGAAGGACAGTAGCGAGACGGTTAGCCAGTAACTTTGATATAATCATAAAACAACTGTTTAACAACATTATAGATCAGTAATCTCCAATTACTTCAGGTGAATCTCTCTTCAGGATGAGAACTATAAAGGAGCAATTGATTCTATCAATATTTGCCTTTCCTCTAGCGAAGTTGGATATTAGAGCTTCTAACGCCCCATTTCCCGGAGAGATATGGAAACGGAGTGCATTACTGGCGGACACGTGTAAATCGACGTGCACGAGACCTATATGTATGTAAAAACAGAAATGAATGGAACTAAATACTAGTTGTTCGTCGCAAAAGTTGCTTCGCTTCCTTCCATTGAATACATCTTAGATTACAATGAAAGTGAACAAGATATAAAAAAGAACAAACGAGAGGATTTTATATTTCAATCTCTCTCTTTTACAATAGTGTGGGATCTGTGGCGATGTGATCTATAGTAGTTTCTTTGGACGATCGGTACGTTGAAATCTTCTCTTTTAAAGATATCGGCCGAATATAGACGATCTTCTCTGGTTTTGATTCGTTCAAGGCTCTCTCGCGTAACTCGAACTTCTCAAGAACTCCAGAAAGAAGATGGTGATTTTCTCTGATCTTCACGAACTCAAGGCTCTGTGCGTAACTTGAATTTTCCAAGATCTCAGAAGATGATCAGCAAAGGCTTCAAGGCTCTCTCGCGTACTTGAATTGCCAAAGGATCAATAGGAGGCTTCCGATGCCAAAAAGAAGAAGAAGACGACCTCTGATCTCTGGTTTTGATTAGTTCAAGGCTCTCGCGCGTACTTGAATTTTACCAAAACTTCCAAAAGATCCTTTAGGGTTTCACCAAGAAGGTATTTATAGCCCCAGGTTAATGCAAGAGTTTCTATCTAAATAGAACTCGCATTCATCAAGGATTCCAATCAAATATCTTAGTTTTGATGGAATTCTGATTAGATTTGATTCGGGTATTTGGATAAGCCCAGAATCATAATCTCAATCAATTTGAGATTCTGGTTATCTGCTTACGCGGAGCTTTAATTGCATCAAAACGCGGCGCTAAATAACCAAAACGCGGAGGTAACGCGGAGCTATTGATCATCTCCGCGTTTTACTGAAACGCGAGGCTAATATAAGCCAGACTGCGGAATCAACGCGGAGCTATTAAACATCTCCGCGTTTTATTCAAACGCAGGGTTAATGTAACCAAACGCGGGGCTATTGAATTAGCTTCGCATTCTGTTGTGGAAAATCCTTTTAACTTAGAAATTTTCACTGCCAACAGAACCCCCTCCAAAGTTTTCAAAATGGCTTAGACTTCAGCAGATTTTGAAATACTTTGGATATCTAAACTGAAACGCGGAGTTAGAATACCAAGTCTATCTCGCGCTACGCTCACTTACGCGGAGCTAATCAGCTTCACTTCGTCTTCAGTGAAATGAGTAATTATGTCATTAATTACCCCGAGTTTCCACGCCGAATACCAAGCGACGAAATTTCTGTTTAAATAGAGCTCCCGGCTCGTCTTCTTCTTCATCTCATCTGAAGAATTTCTGAGAACTCGAGTGACTCACGAATGATCTTCAACTGATCTTCGTTCAATTCTTCATAGGATGTCTCTCCAGAGGAGTCTGGCTTTTCGCAAGTTGGTCGGCGTTAATGGCAGCAGCCGTGAAGGTAAACGCAACAGCGAACCAGTCTATGCAGCGTCTTCCGAAGGTAAAAACCTCATCTCTTGGTTTTCTAAGAACCATTTTGAGATATTTTGGCTTGGTTTATTCTGGACGATTGCTTTGTCTTGTTGGCGAGATCGCCGTTTTATTGTGTCGTCCCTGCGCTTGAAACGCGGGGTTTTACTAGTAGTCTCAATGAATCCGCGAGGCTATCTTTGATTAGCAGTCGCTATGAATTGCGAGGCTATCTTTGATTAGCAGTCGCTATGAATTGCGAGGCTATCTTTGATTAGCAGTCACTATGAATTGCGAGGCTATCTTTGATTAGCAGTCGCGATGAATTGCGAGGCTATCTTTGATTAGCAGTCGCGATGAATTGCGAGGCTATCTTTGATTAGCAGTCGCGATGAATTCGAAAGAGAAGGAAAGAGCAGAAAGAAATCTTGTCCCCCTTTACGCGAAGTTATCGCATCATCCTCTGCGTTTAAAGCGCGAGGCTATTTCTTCAACTGTGCGCGGAGTTAGCTTAGCTCCGCGTTTTCACTCTTTTGGAAACTCTGTTCCTTTTGCAGTAAGTTCAATCCTTTCTGAAGAGGAATGTATGTGGGTCCATCGATCTTCATCAGCAGAAGTGACTCTAAGGAAGTCAGAAGTATATGCTTTACAACATAGTTGCAAGTTTCAAGCTCTGGCTCCGAGAGATAAACTCCAGAAGGGGCTGTAAATAAGGAGCTGCAGCACTTGCAGTGCAGAATTGCGCTTCAGTGCAGCACTTTCCTTTCCTCTCGTACTTCATTTCAGATGACAGATCCGAATTGACATTTGCAGAGTAGATCTCTTGTATATGAACCAGGGAACTGAGCTTCAATACCCCGTAGAGAAATCTTGAATTCTTTTGCATGTGAACCAGGGAACTGAGCTTCAACACCCCGTAGAGAAATCTTACTGTTTTTTGCTTATTTGATGAGTTTGATCATGTAAAAAGCTTTTGGGAGAGTTATAACTCCTTCTTTGTAATCTCTTGCTTCATGAATAAAGATAAATTATTTTCCTCTCTATCTGTTGGCTTCAATAATTTTGCTTGCTCAACAAACAGATGGTTAATAATTTTGGTAAAATAATCTAAGGCTCTTCTGCGTAAGTTAGATTGATAATAGCCAAATGATTGGATAAGAATCGCTTTAACTTAGATGGAAGCGCTCAATTGCACTCATCAAAAATCCAAGTCTTTCAATGAAAACGCGAAGCTAAGGCACAGGCTATCCTCGCGTTTTGTATAGTTGCGCGGAGTTAATCAACTTCGCTTTTTCTTAGTCGCGCGAGGCTAATAACTTCGCATTTTAGAGAGTAACTGACCAGTCACTTTCTCCGAAATTCGCGCCGAATTCCAAGAGGCGGTTCTTTCGATTTAAAAGAAATCTCTATTTCTTATCCTTCTCACTCTATTTGAGAATTTTCCAGAAACTTAGAGATTCAGGCGATCAGAGTTCAGACGACCCAATCTTCTTCCGACCGAGTTTCTCCAAATTTTCAGTCGATCTTTCTCAGCAATGGCACCCAAAACTCGTGCTACTTCTCGAGCGGCTCCATCTTCGGCGACTGGCGCAAGCAGTGGTGGCGGCGGCCAAGACAGCGACGCGCCAGCCCACATTTCGCCTATCGGGGGTAAGAATCTCTCCATCGAGACTCTTTAGAACATTTCTAGAGTGATTTGGCTTAAATCTAACTGATCAATCAACTCCTTTACCGGCGAGATTGCCGTACTCCTGCCGTAAGGCTTGGAGAAGAAGAAAAGTCTCTGACTGCCTTCTTACGCGAAGTTATCGCGTCATCCTCGCGTTTAAAGCGCGAGGCTATTTTAAGTAGCAGTCGCGCTGAAAACGCGAGGCTATTTTTAAGTAGCAATCGCGCTGAAAATGCGAGGCTATTTTAAGTCGCAGTCGTGCTGAAAACGCGAGGCTCTTTTAAGTAGCAGTCGCGCTAAAAACGCGAGGCTATTTTAAGTAGCAGTCGCGCTGAAAACGCGAGGCTATTTTAAGTAGCAGTCGCGCTGAAAACGCGAGGCTCTTTTAAGTAGCAGTCGCGCTGAAAACGCGAGGCTATTTTAAGTAGCAGTCGCGCTAAAAACGCGAGGCTCTTTTAAGTAGCAGTCGCGCTGAAAACGCGAGGCTATTTTAAGTAGCAGTCGCGTTGAAAACGCGAGGCTCTTTTAAGTAGCAGTCGCGCTAAAAACGCGAGGCTCTTTTAAGTAGCAGTCGCGCTGAAAACGCGAGGCTATTTTAAGTAGCAGTCGCGCTAAAAATGCGAGGCTATTTTGAGTAGCAGTCGCGCTGAAAACGCGAGGCTATTTTAAGTAGCAGCCGCGCTGAAAACGCGAGGCTATTTTGAGTATCAGTCGCGCTGAAAACGCGAGACTCTTTTAAGTAGCAGTCGCGCTGAAAACGCGAGGCTATTTTGAGTAGCAGTCGCGCTGAAAACGCGAGGCTCTTTTAAGTAGCAGTCGCGCTGAAAACGCGAGGCTCTTTTAAGTAGCAGTCGCGCTGAAAACGCGAGGCTCTTTTAAGTTGCAGTCGCGCTGAAAACGCGAGGCTATTTTAAGTTCTACGCGGTCTAATTTTTAGCTTCGCGCGGCGCTATTCTTAGTTTCGCGCGTTCTAATTTTTAGCTTCGCGCGTCCATACTTAGAGAATTTTTTCTGTCTTATAGAAACTTCTCTCACTCTCTTTCTTTTTGCAGTAGGGTATTCGATGGAATCTCTTCCCCATAAGAACTACTTCGGCTTTGCTGGGGGTTCTGATCCCTCCGGCCAATTCCGTTTCACTACCATCCTGCCCTCATACAAACCAGACCCGAAGGAACGCAAGGAGAAGCTGATAAGTACCACCCTACTACTGCGCGAGAAATCATAACTGACGCAGCTTTTGAAGATGTGAACAGAAAGGCGATGGAGAAACCCGTCTTCCTCTTTGGAGACCAGATGGACCACTCAGATAAGATCCTTTCTGAAGAGGAGCATGTTTGGTTATATAACTCAGGCGAAATGCTGATGTTTCTGCCTAGAATGGATCGTAGCTATCCTCTGGTCTATCTTCAGAGGCTAGCGATGCCTCGAGAATTAAAGTGGGGACTGACTCAGGAGTAAGATGGCGTCCCAACAGGCAAATTTGGTGCAAAAAGGGTTTATCAAGATGGTTCCCCAAGATGCATTACTGGCTTGCTTCCAGGCCGATTTGGCAAGGCGCTTCCAGTGGGAGAAGTCCCATCTCGTGCCCAAACTTTCTTAAGTGAGTTCTTAGTGAAGGATGGTCAGTACCCGGCTAGCGACTTCAGGATGCCTGGCTGGGTTCATTCTTCTAACAATATGTGGTGGGCACGCCTTGTTCAGTACATGCTGGATTCCCACGAGCCCATTTTAAAGGATATTGGCTTGTATAAAGCCATCAGGAATGTCCAATTCGGGTTTCCCCAGAGTGCTTATCACTTTTACTGCCTCTTGAAGATGTATAACCCTGAAACCTGTACTTTCTTTACACCAGTGGGTGAGCTAGGGTTCGCTCTCCACGAGATGTTTGAGGTTTCTGGGCTCTCGATGGGCGAAGTCCCTTACGAGGAGTATATCCCCACCACCGATGAGTTGAACATGCTATTGGCGAGGGACGAGCGCATTCATGCCACATACTGGGAGATGATGTGCCATTATCATATTTGCGCTGACCTGACAGGTGCACGTAATCATGGTATTGGCCATAAGAAGTGGGCCGAATACCTCTTTGCCAACCTAAATTCTAAGAATAGCTCGGCCACTATCCATGGTCATCCACCCATCTATGGCTCAGAGATTGATCACCGTATTGCTAAGGGCCGCCATCTGTTATATTATACCACTGAATCCAATGAGAATGGATACGGTCCCGGTACTTCATTTAAGAGCTATCACTATCAAGCCCAGTTTTCGATCTCCAACAGAGGTCTCATTGCCGGGTTTCTGATGCTGTGGCTCAAAAGATGCGTCGTGCCGTCATTGCCCAAGAAAGCGATTGCAGTGACCGTGGTATATCCAGCGGTTCTTCTTGCATACGGCCGACCCCTTGGACTCCTTCCCGCTATGGTATGCAATTTGCAGTATGGACTGAGGGTATTCTGTTGTGATTTCCTCCCCACTATTAAGGTCAAGGGGAAAGGAAAGGGCAAGTCGAAAGAGACTGCCCAACCGAAAACTCCAAACCCTAGGGTGGAGATGCCCTACACCTATTTGATGGCATGGCTTGTCTTGCACTGTCCCTCTTTAATGAGTGCGCCAGAGCATCGTTCGGGCGAAAAGTGCTTCCTTGTAGAACTATATGAACGTTCTTCATGGAGGCAGAATTATATGTCCCAGATTCGGAAGACTCTTCGTAGCTTTCAGAATTACGAGATCTTCCGGTGTTTTCCTGACTTTCCCGGTGGGGGATATGGGACGAGGCTAAAGGATGCCATGGGAGCAGATAAGTTCACTACTTTATCTGCAGGAGCGTTCTGGTGGCTTCTCAACATCCGTCCCGGACACTTGGTGTATCGTCAAGATCTCAGGTGTCAGATTGAGCCATATACTCCGAGTCGCTTTGCTCGCCAGTTTGGATATTCTCAACTTTATGTGGGCAATCCAAATAAAGATCTTGCTTACGAGGGGAATTTATACGAAGGTGCTCGTGGCTGGTTCCATTTTGCAGCGGGCGGGACCGAAGCTGAATTCTCCTTGCCCCAGAAGGTACCAGAATTGGCCATGACCCTCAGCTTCTGCAATTGGTTCAACATTGCGAATGCTGACGTGCCCGGCTTCTCTCTCAATCGCAGTTGTTGCAAAGAGATTGAAGCCCTCTATATTAGCCGCCAGGGTGCTTCTAGGGTAAGGATAAAAGGAATGGAAGAATTCCTTGGCGCTGCGGCTGAACCTTCGGACATCAGCGAATCAGACGATGATGCCGGTGATGATGATGATGATGATGCTGGTGCTGGTGGAGTTCCTCAGCCTATTGTCAGTCGTTCCCTGAGTCCAACTCTCAAACGCCGCGGCACTTTAAAGAAAAGGCCGGGTAAGAAGCAAAAACTGACACAAGAAACCTTGATAGCCCCCCAAGAAGTGGCTATCAAACTTGCTTCCGACTTGTTGGCTTCAGCTGTACCCCCAGCGTTGGCAAGGGAGGATGAACCTGCCAAAGCTCCAAGTGTTGCTGAGATTTCAGCTCCTTCGGCCGTAGAGCCTGTAGCAGAACCTGGGGCGCAACTAACGGGTAGCGAGACGGGTACATTGCTGGAAACGACAATGGCTCCCCCTTCAAGTCCGACAACTGGACTTGTATCGCCTGGTATGGCCCTTGGCGTTTTATCTTTTGTCCGTTATTATTTTGACGTAACACTGCTTTTCTGGTCTTCTGAAATGTAGGTGATCAACTTCTTTCGCCAATGCACTCGACTACCCAAGTAGAGTCTGACGATAGAATGGACCATTCTGGCTCTGTTGGTGGTGTAGGTAGCTTTGCTAGTGAGTTTGCGACTGATTATTCCACACCGGCTCCTGCCTCTGTTTCCTCTTCAATTCCCCCAATTGACGAATTGGGAAGTGACGAGAGAACTGAGATTATTATTGCAGCTGCTGCTAATGAGGCTACACCTTCTCCTAGCATGCCATCTCCAACACCCGTTTGCTCTTCTGAGACATTTCCCACGGTCGTTGGAGCGCCTTCTCAGTCAGCGATTTTAACGTCGTCTGTTGTCGTGGCTGCTGAGATACCTGCAACTCTTCCGACTCCAAGCCTTACAGCAGGGGAGGAGAATAATTTGAAATTCTCGTTCGAAGATGCTTCTCCCACCGAAGGAGTTTCAGGCGAAGTGGTCCCATCTTCTCTTCCTGTTGGTGGGGGTACCCAAGTGATCTGTACCGACGGTACTTCGTCTGGGGTCTCCAGTTCTTCCAGATCTGCACTGGCTCTACTGGTCCCTCAGATCATGAATTTAATGCAGGGACGGGCTTCTTCTTCTCCAATCCCAGCCACTACTGCTCCCTTGCTCACGACACCCCTTTTGGCATTGCCTACTTTGCCTACCGACACTGCAAATCCTCTTGAAAGACTTTTTGGCTTCACTGTCGAGGATTTTATGTATTTGTTAAGAAGATGTGTCGAGATGGTTCTTGCTGGCCATGATTCCTTCAACTTCGCACGTCCACTGTTACTCCGGTATTTAGGAAATATCGAAGAATTCGGTGGACAAGATCGAGCAGGTCCATACCGGGCCCGCCTTGCAGCTTTAGAAGAGCAGGTGATCACGCTACACACACTCCGTCAGGCGGATGTGGAGGCGATCACTGAGATAGAGCTGGCGCGGCTTCGAGCAGAATCCTTATCTCGAAGAAATATTTTAAGGCAGCAGGAGGAGAGATGGTCTCAGGAGCTGACAGAGCTCCAGGCCAGTCGGGAATCCGTTCTTGGTGACCTGCAGAGGGTAAACTTTGGAATTGAGGAAAGTCAGGCCGCCATCTCTAAAGCCCAGGAGACGATTGCGAGAGCTCGGGCCACGTTGATAGAAAATGAACTCCGATTAGGAGAATCTGTCAAGAAACGGGAGATGTTGCTTGTCCAGCAGGAGCAGATTCAGCAGGAAGAGATGGCCAGGAATCGTGCCATAGAAGAATCTCGTCAGCAACAACTTTCAATAAGTGATGATGAGTTGCGTAGGCAAGCTCAGCAAAGCGTGGAGGCTTCTCATCGTAGAAATTTGGACGAGACAATAAACCAATTGAGACTTCTGGGAGGCCAATAGTTTCATCTCTCTTTACACTTTTATCTTCCTTGTAATAAGAACTTTGTAAACAGGAGAGAGATAACTTTACTATGTTTCTTTGAAATTCTTTTTGTATCTTCACCTTAATAAAGATGATTCTTTTGACTCTTTTATTTGCCGGCTTCAAAATAGATTTGCTTGCCTAACAAATAACCTGTCGTCAAAATGATTTATCTCGGTATCGTTTTATGCTCAATTTCTTGAACCAAAATAACAATTAACGTTTAATATGGGATTTTTAGCAAACCCCCAGCTATTAACGGATTTGATTAGCCTTTACCAACTACCGTTTGAGTTGGGCTAGCCATGTTATTCCTCTCAACATGGTGAGTTGTCGAGGACCACGTTTGAATTTAAATGCCAAACTTTTCCTCTTCCCTTTACTTTATCGGTATTGGGCGATTCATACTTTTACCCCAGTATGATGGGTTGGCGAGGAATTTAATCTCCTCTTCCCATTGCTATAGAAGCTTTGGGCAATTCATACTTTTACCCCAGCATGATGGGTTGGCGAGAAACTAGTTCTCTTCCCATTGCCTAGTTGGCGTTGGGCAATTCATACTTTTACCCCAGCATGATGGGTTGGCGAGAAACTAGTTCTCTTCCCATTGCCTAGTTGGCGTTGGGCAATTCATACTTTTACCCCAGTATGATGGGTTGGCGAGAAACTTGTTCTCTTTCTATTGCCTAGTTGGCGTTGGGCAATTCATACTTTTACCCCAGTATGATGGGTTGGCGAGAAACTTGTTCTCTTCCCATTGCCTAGTTGGCGTTGGGCAATTCATACTTTTACCCCAGTATGATGGGTTGGCGAGAAACTTGTTCTCTTCCCATTGCCTAGTTGGCGTTGGGCAATTCATACTTTTACCCCAGTATGATGGGTTGGCGAGGAATTTAATCTCTTCTTCCAATTGCTATAGAAGCGTTGGGCAATTCATATCTTTTAGGTCAGAGGCGCTTAATTACACATGCCTAAAAGAAAGATTGGGGGCTGTTCAAACTTGAGAACTGAGCATACCATGTTTGGGTCAGAGGCGCTCAATGCGCATGCCCAAGAAAAGACTGATGGTGGTTCAAACTTGAGAACCAAACTGGAGGCGGTTCAAGGCTCTCTCGCGTAACTTGAACTGGGCACTCCAAACATACCAGGTTTAGGTCAGAGGCGCCAAACTGCGCATGCCTAAGAAAAAGACTGGAGGTGGTTCAATCTTGAGAACCAAACGCACCAGGTTTAGGTCAGATGCGCACAATGCGCATGCCTAAGAAAAGAGACTGGAGGTGGTTCAAACTTGAGAACCAGACACGCCAGGGTTTAGGTCAGAGGCGCACAATGCGCATGCCTAAGAAAAGAGACTGGAGGTGGTTCAAACTTGAGAACCAGACACGCCAGAGTTTAGGTCAGAGGCGCCAAACTGCGCATGCCTAGAAAAAAGACTGGAGGTGGTTCAAACTTGAGAACCAGACACGCCAGAGTTTAGGTCAGAGGCGCCAAACTGCGCATGCCTAAGAAGAAGACTGGTATCTCCAGGGATACTAAGAATAGTATTTCTTCATAAATTTGCCATTGATCGGCATCATCATCCTATCGCCGTCTTGATTCATTAAGCAATAAGCTCCACTGGAGTAGACTGTCTTCACAATGAACGGTCCTTCCCACTTGGGTTCAAACTTACCCTTAGTCTTGTGGGTTAGCACCATTGGCCTTTTAACAGCCAGAACCAAGTCTCCTTGTTTAAAGGTCCTTGGTTTAACGTTCTTATTGAACGTTTGAGATATTCGGGCTTGATACAACTCAATTTGTTGTTGAGCCCTGAGACATTTTTCATCTAACGCCTCTAGTTCTTGCAACCTTTGCTGATGGCGCTCTTCTGTCGTCATCTTTGTGGCTAAAGCCACTCTTAATGATGGTATCTGGATTTCAAGAGGCAGAACAGCCTCACTTCCATAAACCAAAGAGAACGGGGTAGCTTTGGTCGGGGTGCGAACGGTGGTGCGATAAGCCCACAAACATTCTCCTAACTTTTTATCCCAATCTTGTTTATTGGAAGAGACGAACTTCCGAAGGAGTTTGATGATCATCTTGTTGAAAGCTTCGGCCAACCCATTAGCCGCAGGGTTATATGGTGTAGAAGCGATATCTTTGATTCTGAATTTATTGCAGAATCTGGAGAATCCCTGACTGATGAATTGCGGACCATTATCATGAATGATCCGTCGGGGGACGCCAAATCGGTAAATGACATGATGCTTGACGAACTTGATCACATCTGTCGTCTTCACCTCTTTCATGGGCACGGCTTCGTCCCATTTTGAAAAATAATCGGTTATTGCAAGAATAAACCTATGTCCTCTGGATGATGGGGGAGTTATTGGCCCCACAATGTCCATTCCCCAGGCTTCAAATGGCCAGCTTGCGATGGTATTGTGCAAGTATTCTTGGGGTTGATGAATAAAATTGGCATGTATTTGGCATGCATGACATCGTTTAGCGTATGCCATTGCTTCCGTAACCATGCTCGGCCAGTAGTACCCCAGCCTTCTTATACGGTCTCCAAGTTTGGGACCGGGCTGATGAGCTCCACATATTCCATCATGTGTTTCTTTCAGCACTTGTTCCGCTTCTGCTTTCGATATGCAGCGTAGCAATAGACCATCTCTTGACTTTCTATACAAAGTCTGAAGTTTATGATCATAATAAAATCTTTGGGCCCTCCTCTTTATTGAGGTGGCTTCCTTAGGATCTTCTGGTAATATCCCATGCAAAACATAATCCACAAACGGAAATCGCCAATCACGGGGCTCTAAGTTTAAGCCAATCTGGCATACCTCTTCGGTTTGAGATACCACATCTGGGTGGAGGAGTTCTCTGCTACCAATGGTGATGCTTTTAGCTTCACCTGGCGGGATTGGCAGTGTTGCTGCTAATGCGACAAGAGCATCTGCATAAATGTTCTCGTTTCGAGATACATGATATATGTAGAATTGTTCAAAATATCCTGCTAGCTCAATAGCTAGCTGATGATAGGGGATGAGGGCTTCATGTCTGACTTCATACTCACCTGTCATCTGATTGACAATGAGCTTAGAATCTCCATATGCCTCTAGATGGTTCACCCCCAGTTGCAGAGCTATTTTTAAGCTGATAATGAGCGCGTTGTACTCCGCTACATTATTAGTGCACGGTTCTATTAATGAGTAACCGTTAGGCAATATATGTTTTTGTGGAGATATTAGCACAACCCCCACTCCAGCAGCAGATCGTCTCGCGGCACCATCAAAGAACATTTGCCAAGCTTGTTCTCCGGTAACTGTGTTGACTTCTGATGTCTGCTTTAATTTGGACCAAATTGGATGGTCTGCAAGGAAATCAGCGATTGCCTGTCCCTTCATGGCCTTTTGAGGGACAAAATGTATGTCATAGGGCGACAGTAAGAGCGCCCATTTTGCCAATCGGCCATTCAAGGATCCCGATTTTGTCATCAGAATCTTCAGGGGATTAACCTGTGATATGACATGAATTGTTTGCCCCGAAAGGTAGTGTCGCATTTTCTGAACAGCAAACACTAGGGCTAAACATTCTTTTTCAATCGGGGTATATCGCTGTTCGGTCCCAATCATTGTTCTACTTAAATAGTAGAGGGCATGTTCATGGCCGTGCTCATTATATTGAGCAAGTAATGCTCCTAAAGCATTATCCATGGCCCTTACATATATAAGGAAGGGCTGCCCAGGGGCTGGTGCCATTAGTACAGGAGGCTTAGTAAGGTACTCCTTGAGGTCATCAAATGCCTGCTGACATGCCTCATCCCATATGAAAGACACTCCCTTCTTCATAAGTTTGGAGAATGGTTGGCATCGTCCAGATAAGTTGGATATGAAGCGCCGAATATAAGCGAGTTTTCCTTGTAATCCCCTTAATTCTTTAAGATTGCGGGGAGGCGGCATTTCGCTAATCGCTTTTACTTTTTCAGGGTCGAGGAAAATTCCTTTTGAAGTTATTACGAACCCTAGAAACTTCCCGCTGGATACCCCCATGAACGACTTGGTAGGATTCATCTTCAAGTGATGTTTCCGCATAAGATCGAAGACCACTCTTAAATCGTGAAGATGATCTTCTTTGTCTTTGCTTTTAACTGCTAAATCATCCACATAGCACTCCACTGTTCTGCGTAGGTGTTATTTAAATATGGCGCTCATTGCGCGTTGGTAAGTGGCACCTGCATTCTTTAATCCGAATGGCATCACCGTATAACAGTATACCCCCTGTGGCGTTCTGAAAGCTGTATGCTTTTCATCATCCGGGTGCATCTTGATTTGGTTATAACCTGAGAAGCCATCCATAAAGGACATCCTCTCATAACCGCAAGTATTATCGATCATCACGTCGGTGATGGGGAGTGGAAATTCATCCTTGGGACATGCAGCGTTCAGATCTCGAAAGTCAATGCATATCCGGATTTTGCCATTCTTTTTGCGAACTGGCACTATGTTTGCCACCCAGACAGGATGCTGTTCTTCACGGATGAACCCGGATTGTATAAGCTTATTGACCTCAACAACTATTGCCTCCATCAATTCCGGTCGAAAATGCCTCTGTTGCTATTTAACAGGTTTGACATCTTCTTTTATATTTAACCGGTGTGTGGCAATTTGAGGGTCAAGCCCAGGCATATCTTCATAACTCCATGCGAACACATCTATATACTCTTTGATAAGAGATATAAGTTCCTCCTTTTCTAAAGGAGTTAGTGTGTCGCTTATGAAAATGGGTTTCAGATTTTCTTCCGTTCCTATGTTAACCTGTATTAATTTGTCTTTTGTGGGCGGGTCACGCTGTTCAAAGCGGACATCCCAGAGAGTGTCCATATGCTTAGCCCAAGCATCATCTTGAACGTCAATTGGTTCCTCATCGCTTTCTGGCGCGGATGAAACCATATTGGCTGTCAAAGATTGAAACCAAGCACCGGTACTTATATCCGAATCATGATCGGGTGAAGATGTTTCTTCTTTGGCCGAAGAACTCTCTTCATCTTTTAATGGTGAAGAAGGTGGGGTAGATATATAACCCAACCCCCTGCGGGTCTTCTGATAATAATCAGGACTCTTTCCTCTCGGTCTAAACGAGAGTATGAGATTCCGCCGCCCTTTTCCGAAGTTTAATCCCGGCTTCTAGGTAAAATTATATCCCATTTTCTCCATCATCTGTCGGGACCTTTGCTCATATAAGTGAAATTGAGGTGATGTTTGTTCATCACTTTCACTACTTTGCCTCTGTCGAGGCGACGTGGCCACTTTGCTGAACATGATCGGCCTTTGGGACTTCTGTCGGGGAGGCACTTTAAATAAGTGCCCTTGATCCTCGGTTATTTTTAATTGAGAGAGGAGGGAAGACCTGAGGGGCAAATGGTATGCCGCCAGAACTTCAAGTTCGGTCAGGCCATCCGCTTCGGTGGAGGTACAAGAGGGCTCAGACTCAGTAGCTACTGCATGCTCGTAGACTAACTTTACACTTTCATTAATAACCCATTCACTTTCTATTACATCTACTATATTATCAAGACCTAAGCTAAGATCTAGGTGAGGGTTGATTTCGTAATCACCCCCGTAATCTTCTCCAAGGAGCTCGTACTCAGTGTCGGCTTCATTGCCACTGTCGTCGGGCTTTGGAGACTTGCTAAGACCGTCATTGGAGGCTTCATGTGCTGGCTTGTAGAGTGCAGCATCTGTGAAGTAATTTTCCAACCCTTTGAATGACTGCTTGTCAGCAATTAGTGTCCGGACCTCTCCTTCCTCATCGCACTATTTCATGCACTGGTGAAGAGTCGACGGAACTATCATATGAGAGTGAATCCAAGGTCGCCCCAATAAAATATTGTAGGAGGTATCAGCATCAATTACGTAGCATGTAACCTCCGTTTTCAAGTCTCCAATTTGACATCGCAATCGGATCTTACCAAGAGGATGGCTATTATTAGCGTTGAATCCATAGATGGTAGTGTGTGTAGGTGTCAAGCGATGAAGGGAAATCCCCAACAGCTGCATCAATCTACTGGGCACGACGCTGAGTGCAGAACCTGGATCAATCTGAATTCGGTCCCCTTTTGTGGACCCGATATATCCAGTGAAATATAAAAGCCTATTATGCTTTATATTCCTCACCTGCATGTCTTCTGGAGAGAAGATAATTTGTGGGACCTGCCTCCTCACTTGATGACAGTGGGGGCAAGAGTCCCGCTCTTCGATGGCCGGCTCGACAATCTGAGCTAGGAACGACTCAGAGTCTGCCAAGGCCTCTCTTAGAGCTTCACGTGTTGATTTTGATAATCTCAACAATTCGCAAAGCGTCACTCGCGCTGGGATATTAGCCAACTGCGCGATTATGTCAAATTCGAAGGGAGTTTCTTTGGCTCCTTCATCTCTGGTAGAATTCTTTTGGAAACGAAGTCTTTTCTGCTTCGCAGGCTTTGCGAGTTCTGCATAGATATCTTTTGGATCCACTCTGGTGTAGTCCTTAAGATATGTCTTTTCAGATCGAGTACCGGAAGGGCCTGCCCCATCTTGATGGGTGGCCATAGTTTCGGGTTCTTCTTCAGAATCTGTGAAGACCTCCGAAGCTATATATTCTCCTTTTATATCCGCAGAAATGGCATTGACAGCCCGCTTCTTCTCTGGACCTCTTGAAGTAGTCCATTGTTCATCTTCCAGCAAATCAGGGTGAACCCACATAATTTCCCCTCTTTGGGTTGTTATGGGGACAAGTCCTTCTTGGGCTTTGTTGTAAGGATCAAGATTCTTTGTAACTGCCTCACCCTTTGGGATTGGGGTCACTCCTGCGGGAAACTCGTGGGTTCCAACCACTATGGTTGCCATATTGGCAGTGACTTTCTTCTGCTCTTCCTTAAGCGTCAAAACTCCAGCCTCTATTAGTGCTTGGATTCTGTTCTTAAGGGGAAAACAATCCCTGGTAGGGTGCCCAACATTCCGGTGATAAAGACAGTAATTTGGGTCTTTAGTCTTACCCGCATCTTCTGGCTTCTTATTCTCCGGAAGTTTTAGCATTCCCTTCTTTTGGAGCAGGTGAAAGAGGACTGGTGTCTGTTCAGCTTTGAAAGTGTAATTCCTTTCTTGCTGTGGTCTAATTTGCCTTGACCCTCGTTGACCTTGAGATTTCGGCTCTGGCAGAGGACTGGTTTTCTGAGGAGCAGTCTCTGATGACATTACTGCTTTCCCTTTATTCTTGTTGCTGTTGTTTTGGGTATATGATTTACTACCCCCAGCACTTCTTAACCCGCGGGACTCTTCAACTCGGCGAATCAAGTCTTTAGCTTGCTCTCCTTGTTTGAGCATGTCCCTCCACGTCTTAGATTCTACGGCCCCCATTTTGAGGAGCACATTGGTCTTAAGGTTGTGTCGACAGGTCTCGACTAGAGTTTCCTGGATCATTCCGTGTTTACAATGTACGGACTTCTCCCGGAACCTTTCTATAAAATCTTTAACCATTTCTTGTTCTCCTTGCTTAGTTGCAAGAAGGGAATGAACCGTAATCTCGGTGTCATCCTAGAAGAAACGTGAGAGAAATAATTTCTCAACATCTAACCAGGTATTAATAGTACCTGGGGGCAATTGCATGAACCAAGTAAAGGCAGGCCCTCGCAAAGTACTTGCAAATACTTTGGTCATGATGGGATCATTACCCATTAAGTGTCCTGCTTGGGACTAGAAATAATAGATGTGCTGACTGGGCGATCCCTTCCCGTCATAGGGCTCCAACTTGAGCGGCTTATACTTTGGAGGATAGGGTACCACATCCCATTCTGCTGGATATGGTCTAGAGACTCCTGACTCCTTCAACTCTTTTTTACGCATCAAGACTTCGAGTTGATTTTGTAACTTTTCAAGCTTTTCTTCATGCGGATCATGGAAAGAAAATCTATCTTCTTCCTCATGCATCGAGTGGGCTTTCTCCTCCTGTTCTTCTTCATTTGGAGTCTTCTTGCCCTGTTTAGCATTATCTTCAACAACTTTTAAAAGTAGCATCTTAAGGTCTTCAATCGTTTTCTGTTGCTCTCGAATCATTCTTTCTTGCGCTTCAAATCTCTGATTGATATCACCAGATTTATCTGCCATATGCGATGCTGACTTCTGCAGTCGAGATGATGTAGAGGATGGAGGCGAGGCTATAGCGGAATTATCGTTGTCCTCATCGTAAGAAACCCCTGCTAGCTTTTTATAATTTCGGGGCGGGACGGCTCCTGATCTTAGTCGAGTAACATGATGAAGTTCATCATCGCTCGATTCTGAATCATCATCTGTCTCTGCAATTTTCTTCCCTTTTCCTACCATGTTGGAAGTTACAGCTCTCCCTTGTTTCAGGGGAGTGGTTCTTGTCTTCTTAGCAGGATTCTGGTTTGACTCATTTAATCGGTTGAACACAGATATCCTGTTCTTGCTGCAGCCAAGTTATTCATCACGGCTGATACTGTCATTATGAGTTGCTGGCAATGGCAACTATGTTCAACTTGAAGTTGGTCTATGCCTCTCTTCTTATGAAGATGCTCCCTGAGGTCAGTGCCTCTAGACATGAAATCAAGAGGTCCATTCAACTCTTGAGAGTGTTTAGGAATCCACTGAAGCTTCTTTGATTGATCAACCCTAGCTCTGGGGTCGGACTGATCCTCGCGTGGCTTAGGAATAGCCTCGCGTTTCACATTGCGGACCTGAAGAATAGCTCCGCGCTTATCCACACTAGCCTCGCGTTTCTCGCTGGCTTGGTGTGTTCTTGGAAGTTGAGCTTCTGGAATAATAGCCCCGCGTGAAGGGAAATTCTTGCACGCTGGCTTATTTTTGCGATTAACGCAGATCATAGCTTCGCGCTTAGCGCGGTTTTTACGACTGACAACTATCTGCCAATCATCCTCACGTTCCTTGCGGGTATCAGAAGTCTTGCGTTTATTGCAAGTATTACTGGCTTCGCATCTCTCGCTAGGCACAGTAATAGCCCCGCGTGGAAAATCACACGCTGGCTTTGAATAATTTTTATACTCGCGTAACTCGCGAGTGTTGGGTATTCTGCGACTAGCGCAACCCTTACTGGCTTCGCGTCTCTCGCTAGGCACAGTAATAGCCTCGCGTGGAGAATCACACGCTGGCTTGGAATAATTTTTATACTCGCGTAACTCGCGAGTGTTGGGTATTCTGCGACTAGCGCAACCCTTACTGGCTTTGCGTCTCTCGCTAGGCACAGTAATAGCCTCGCGTGGAGAATCACACGCTGGCTTGGAATAATTTTTATACTCGCGTAACTCGCGAGTGTCAGGAATTTTGCGTAACTCGCCAGTATTACCAGCCTCGCGTGGAAAATCACACGCTGGCTTTTCCTTGCTTTTAAGGCAAGTTGTATCTTCGCGTTTAACGCGGTAGAGATTGGTCTCGCGGGTAGCGCGAGCCAATTTGCGAGGGACCATAGCCTCGCGTCCTCTAGAGTTAGCTCCGCGTCCAAGGCGGGCTTTGAGGGCTCTACGCCTCGCTCTCCGGTTCCTCTTCCGGAGTTGGGTCCTGGTTAGTCCAGTTCCCACGTCTTCTTCGGCAATCGGAAGCTCTTCCTCGGCTAGGATTTCTTGTGTGGACTCCGGCGCTATAACCGTAGTCTCCAAGGATCCCCGTCTCTCGGTGGATACCTTTCTACCCGTCACTCGGGCATTGGAGTACATACGACGATAGTGCCGTGTCTCATCCAGGTCAGCTAATCCGGAGGAGAGGAACTCCTCATACTTCTGCTGGTCGATTTCAATGACCAGCGTGTCTACTTCGGATCCGATCAAGTCAACGTCCGATTGCGCCACAATCTCTTCATCAGTGAAAGAGATGGCTCCCACTGTGGTCGCCAGTTTGTTCGTCGCAAAAGTTGCTTCGCTTCCTTCCATTGAATACATCTTAGATTACAATGAAAGTGAACAAGATATAAAAAAGAACAAACGAGAGGATTTTATATTTCAATCTCTCTCTTTTACAATAGTGTGGGATCTGTGGCGATGGGATCTATAGTAGTTCCTTTGGACGATCGGTACGTTGAAATCTTCTCTTTTAAAGATATCGGCCGAATATAGACGATCTTCTCTGGTTTTGATTCGTTCAAGGCTCTCTCGCGTAACTCGAACTTCTCAAGAACTCCAGAAAGAAGATGGTGATTTTCTCTGATCTTCACGAACTCAAGGCTCTGTGCGTAACTTGAATTCTCCAAGATCTCAGAAGATGATCAGCAAAGGCTTCAAGGCTCTCTCGCGTACTTGAATTGCCAAAGGATCAATAGGAGGCTTCCGATGCCAAAAAGAAGAAGAAGACGACCTCTGATCTCTGGTTTTGATTAGTTCAAGGCTCTCGCGCTTACTTGAATTTTACCAAAACTTCCAAAAGATCTTTTAGGGTTTCACCAAGAAGGTATTTATAGCCCCAGGTTAATGCAAGAGTTTCTATCTAAATAGAACTCGCATTCATCAAGGATTCCAATCAAATATCTTAGTTTTGATGGAATTCTGATTAGACTTGATTCGGGTATTTGGATAAGCCCAGAATCATAATCTCAATCAATTTGAGATTCTGGTTATCTGCTTACGCGGAGCTTTAATTGCATCAAAACGCGGCGCTAAATAACCAAAACGCGGAGCTATTGATCATCTCCGCATTTTACTGAAACGCGAGGCTAATATAAGCCAGACTGCAGAATCAACGCGGAGCTATTAAACATCTCCGCGTTTTATTCAAACGCAGGGTTAATGTAACCAAACGCGGGGCTATTGAATTAGCTCCGCGTTCTGTTGTGGAAAATCCTTTTAACTTAGAAATTTTCACTGCCAACACTAGTTATCTACTAGGATCTTAGAACTTAGTTTACTGCCATATAAAAGAGAAGATATACATATTTAAAATAAGAAGTAACAAGTACAATACTGATACAAAAGTTGAAAATAAAGTCCCAAAGGGGGATACATACCAAACCAAAAATACAAAAACTGAGACTTAGAAATCTACTGTTGCTCGGCCTGCTTCAAAAAGTACGGATCATGCAATTGCGAATTCTTTCTCACATCTTCAGTACCTGAGCATGTGGGGGGAGTTTAGGGTCAAAGCTGGCAAGTAAAACAATAAAAAGTAGAGAGCGTGTAATATAAACAAATATGTAAGATATTAGTGTGGATATGAAAGTATGCGTATGTGTGGAATACATTAAATGATCAAATAACAATATCAAGAAGGGATATATATGCATATCAAGTTTAAGTTAATATCTTATTTTAGTTTATATTTTGAACTAAATAGTGAAGAAATAGACTCGTATGGTAGGAAGCATGCAATATGCACTAACAAGTAAACTATGAATTGATGTAAAAAGTATATGCACATTTATAGAAAACAGTAATAATCAAGTAACAATATCAAGAAGGAATATACATGCATATCAAGTCTAAGTTAATATCTTATTTAGTTTATGTTTTGAACTAAGTGGTGAAAAAATAGACTCGAGTAAAATATGAGTGTGGATATAAAAATATGCGCATGTGTGGAAAATATTAAATGATCAAGTAACAATATTAAGCAAGAATATACATGCATATCAAGTCTAAGTTAATATCTTATTTTAATCTATATTTTGAACTAAGTGGTGAAGAAATGGACTCGTATCATAGAGAGTGTGCAATATGCACTAACAAGTAAAATATGAATTGATGTAAAAAGTATATGCACATGTATGGGAAACGGTAATGATTAAATAACAATATCAAGCAGGGATATACATACATAACAAATCTAAATTAAAATTTTATTTTAGTTTATATTTTGAACTAAATTGTGAAGAAAAACTTGTATCGTGAAAGTACCCGTGTATATCTGGGACCCGGCCAAGATGCTAGCGCTGAATCAGTCGTGCCGCTAAGCACTCAAGTAGATACCGATACTAAGTAATTGGTTGTCCCATCAATATGGACTAAATAAGAGATGATGGCTCAGTACCATCCGGGCGCTCCCGCGGATGGGCCCCTATTTCGGTTGCGCAATCTATCCTAAACTTTTCACGATACAATATTTGTCCACCCTTTAGTTCTCCCATAGCCCAAGATTTCAAGTTATATTACCTGAAAATTAATCTGGAATATGATGAACCAATAATATCAAGATTTTTATATACACATATTTAGTAACAAGTAAGATGTGGTCAATTTTAAAATTAAGTTAACGGGCAAATAAGGATCCATGACATTATCAGACATGTGTATATACTAATAAGGAAAATTTAGTATATTTTCATGTACATTTTACAAGCAACTAGTATATATATGTCAACGTAAGCATGATGAAGTATACAATATTAGAATGAATGTTATGGAAATAATCATATATGTAAACTACATATAAATACAAGTATACATATAAATACGTATGTATGTAAATATTAGGATGTAAAAATACTTAGGATGATCATGTATGTGAATCATGCATATACAGTTATATATATAAACACATATAAGGTAAGTGGGTACTAAATTGTAAAGATTAGAATTAAATAGGTTTAACATTATTATAACTATTAATTTACTCATATTAATTTTCTAAATTCTAGCATGATTTCATAGTATGAAAAGTAGCAAATTTATTAAATCTTACTAATGTATATATATTTTTCAAGATGGATTAGCATAACAAGATTATGACCTAACATAATATTTCGTATAAAAGAAATATTTTAACAATTTAATGCAGAACTTATTTTTAAAACAATATTATGAATACACACACACACACACACCTATGTTCTAATGGCAAGTGGAAAGTGATTTAAAATCAATGATTATACATGAAGAACTTATATGAAAAATTCAAATGTATATTCAAATATGATGAACATTCATAAAGATAGTTTCTTTGTAATTTCAAAATAAAACATATAGTAAAAATTTGTAACTTATAATTTAAGAATAGAAGACCATAAATAAAATCATAAATTTAATACATAAATAAAGAGTAGAGTGTAGAATCATATTTTTATTTTTTTAGTATAATCATAGAGATTTTTGTATAGAGACATTATCTTTTTAAATTTTAACAAATAAAAATTCTAAGTTAACCATAAACAATTTGAGTTAAAAAAAAAAATGAGAGTGGATGTGATTTTACTTGTCTTGATGGGTTAGAGAAAGTAAGTCTATCTTAAATCTAAAGAACTTCTTTTCCTTCTTCTTTTCTTTTCTTTTTCTTCTTGAGAGTTGGAGTTAAAAAATATAAAGGGAAGAGAGGAAAGGAAAATAAAGGAGAGAAAATAAATAAAAGAAAGGGAAAAAAAGATATAAAGAAAGAGGAGATATGAGACAAGATGATGGCTTATCATGCTTGGCTAAAGGACAAGTATGGTGAAGGTAAGGTATGGGTGAATAAAGACAAAATAAGTATAGGACAAATAACTAGTAATAATAGGTTATTAGAGTTGTTTAAGGTTATAATATTAAATTAAACTAATCCATATAAAGTCAAACTTTATCTTTACGAGTTAAAGAAGAGAGACTAGTCAAAATATGTGTAGAGCCCACCGGTGATTAAAATAATATTATTTTAAGTGACTATCTAGAAAATTCAAGAAAATCACCAAAAATATAAAAAAATGAGACGAATATAACGCACTCACTCTGGAATTAATATGATACTAAGAATGTAAGTTATGTTGAAATTAGGTTGTTACAGAGCTACTATATCTTCTTTGGTTTCCTCCCAAAATGTTCTATAAAAAAAAGAAAGGGAAACCATCTTGGTTTGGTGCCTTTTCAGCCCCCAAGTCGCAAGCCGCTTTCTTTATTTCTTCTTCCGAAAAATCAATCTCTAGAGCATGGAGGTCAGTAGTGGGATGCCAATGTTCGTCAGTCATTTCAATTCTGCCGACAGTGGTCTTTCCGAAGAAATTCTTGAAATGATGACGGATATGACACTGTAACTCTGTCCCATTGATAGGATATTCTTCCGCTGAGGTCAGTGTGTGGATAGTATTCAACCTCCTTCTCATGTTCACCACTTTGTGAAAGAAATCTGTATTCGCATCCCCCTCCTTCAACAATTTGTTGTGTGCCCGCTGCCGCCATTTAATTCCTTCCCTCTTATATATCTCACCTATCATCTTTCTCGCTTCCTATAGACGGATGCTTTTTTCTTTGTCCAAGGTTCGGACTTCCTCTTCCTGCTTTAGGGCTTCAATCTCCTCTATGCACTCGTCTTTGGTAGCCCTTGTGCCCTGATATATCTTCTTTCCCACCTTAGGAGGGCTCTGTGCAGTTTTCAGAGTTTCGAACAGATGTTTTCTGTTGCGTCTTCTTTGTTTGTTCGTAACACCCAGCTTTGCCTTATAATTTCGTACACCTCCTGATACTCCAGCCACCACTTCTCAAACCTGAAGATTCATTTTTTCTTTTTCTTTACCTCACCCGATTCTAGTTTAATTGGTAAGTGGTCCGATGTTGGTCTTCGCATAGGGTGCGCAATGGCAAGACTGAATTTAGTTTCCCATTCTGAGGAAAAAAACACCCTATCTAATTTTGCCATACTCGGTTCTACCCTTATACGGGACCATGTATATCGGTGCTCAGTCATCGGTATTTTGATTAATCTCAGGTTCGCACTTAGTTCATTAAAGTTACCCCTATCTCGGTCATTTAGATTACCGCCTTTTTTTTCATTCGAAAACCTCACAATGTTAAAATCTCCCTGATGATCTAGAGGCCTGATCTCCATGATCTCATCCTCAATATTTCACTCCATAGGTCAGCTTGCCGTCCACTCTGATTTGGTTCATATACTGCCATTACCAGTTATGTCCAACCGCCACGCTTTCTTCTAATTATTATCGAAAGTGTGAATTCAATTTCCCAAGCATCCGTTACCTCAAAACCGCTCCGATTTGCACCGATCATTATTCCCCCTGATGCACCGATCGTGTTTTTAACGGTAAAGCTATATCTACTCCCTAGCTTGTCGAGAGTGCTTAACGATGGGTTATTTAGCTTCGTTTCCATCAAGAACACAATACCTGTACCTGTATTTCTACACATGTCCGACACCATTCGACGCTTGTCTTTGGTACCTATCCCCTAACATTCCAGAATAACTTATTCATTGTTATTCGATTTTTTCTCTCCATTTCAACCATCAAGGGTTAGTGCTTCCCTCCTAACTCCCTGAGCACTTCACACTCTATCCCTATAATCTCCAGGTTTCTAATCATTTCTAGGTTACGGGATTGTTCTTCAGTATTGGTGCCCATGTCAATGTCGCATGTGTGTGCAATAGACAATAATATATGATCAGGCAACAAATTAAATACATCTAAAGGGGCAATGGTGAGTGTTGCAGTTGTGTTCTCCCGCTGTGTTTCCAACTGGCAATTTGTCTGAAGTGCTTCTTGTGCAACCTTCTTATCAGCTTCTTGGAGCCTGATCAATTTCCTATGTCTATCTCTTATTCTTTTTGAGAATCTTGATGGCTGTCATCTTCGCACCTTCGGAGGTCTTTTCTTCTCTTTCCCAACCACTATATTGGATAGCAATTTTGACATGGCCTCTTTGATGATTTCCTTGTCAAATCTAGGAAGTATAGACAACAAACCCAATTGCCTAATCGACTTGGAGGTATCATCATCCTCATTGAGACCCATATTTTTAATTTTTTCAAAGAAATCTAGTACTCTGTTGGATGTTCTATTTGCCTCTATCCTACTGTTAGATGCATTGCTTGCATCTCCAAGAACCCCTCATTGTTTCTGGTTAAATAGTTGATATTAGAGCCCTTTTCATTGAAAGATTGGACCCCAATAACACTGTAATTTGGGTTTTTGTCTTTCCTCCGCTCTTGGGCCCCACCCAACCCAATGAAACCCTCCAATTCATCCTTCTCTCTATCAACCTTGTGGGTCCCCTATTCCTCATCTGGCGGAGTGCCATCAACATCATCTCCCGAAGAGCCATTTAAATGGAGTCTCTCCTCATCCGAGTGAACACCTGTCCAAATAATAAAATCATGAATGGTGAGTCTCATACAATACTTAATAAAGTGATATTTATAATTAAATAATCTATTATTTCTTTCTCTCTATCTCTCTCTCCATATATTCCAGCATAATACCGCAATAACAATTCTAATCTTATGGCTATAGTTATCCTCCCTATCAAGTCTCCTCCAAATATTTTCATCTAAGGCAGTACCGATGTTCAATCCTAATGCTCTAGCACACGACTCCCATGTACTTCTGTAGAACGAACAGTTACATATGATGTGTTCCCTTAATTCCGCATCCCTTTTGCACAAGATACAGATGTTAGGGCCAAATCAGCCTTTTTTTTTGTAGTTTTGGCCAGGTCCAGTGAGCATCTTTACAAGTTAGCTAAATGAAAAGTTTGACCTTTTGAGGGCATTTAATTTTCCAAATCCATTTGGTATTTGCTGAGATGATTCCACCGTTTATGATGCCGATATGTGAATTTTATTGTGAAATTATCATTCTTCTCCCATCTCCAAATCAGTCCATCCTTTTCTGATAGAGGGGGGTTAAGTCGTTCAGGGATAATTTTAGTAGTCTTATTCTGACAAAATCATGTCCAGATAATGCCGTTGAATTCTATTTCCATCTTGAACAAGCCTAATAGTCACAAACACTGGTATTTTTATCATTGGTTTTCTGAAAGACATCTAGATATAATGTCTTTAGAGAGAGTTGTGAGTACCATCTGTTATGCATAAAGCTATCTTATTTCCCTTTCCCAGAAGGCTATCTTGTCATGCGAGAAGAGTTATTAGTTGCTTGTGTGTTTTTACTTGATAATCTTAGCTACCAAAGAAACTCCCGGTAGACTAATCAAGGTCATATAACCAGAACGCGTTTTTCCTAATTCTTAATAGATTAAAGAAAGGCATTGCTTGACGCAGAGCCCGAGAGTTATATATGATAGAAAGTCAGTCTAGACTTCGAATCACAAGCTCCTTCAATCCATTCGAGACTGAAACTCGATAATGTCGATGACTTATCAAGGGAAGGCTGATTCGTGCATTCAATTTGCTGATGCTGTGGGGCTCCTGGCTGCAGCCAGCGGCTCAAACTTTGTATTCTCACCTTTGTCCATTCGGGCTGCACTTAGCCTTGCCGCTGTTGGATCAAAGGGTCAGACGCTCGACCAATTCCTCTCCTTTCTTGGCTCGCCCACAGTCGAGGATCTCAATCTGTCCGTGGACTTGCTTTTGGCATCAGCTCGGTCGACTGGTGCTGAAGAAAATGGTGGAGATGGGTCTCGCCTGTCATTTGTCAACGGAGTATGGGTTGAACAATCTTGGACCCTGATGCCATCGTTCCAGGAGATTGCCACTTCCATCTATGATGCTGTAGCCAAATCCGTTGACTTCAAAAACAAGGTAATTATAAAAAAAATTTGTGCATCTCGAGTTATTGTAAGCTAGACTTTCATGCAAATATTATCTTGGCTGCATAAATCTCGTAATATCCTGTAGAAAATAGTTTCACATTTTTTTTTTCTTTTTTAAACATATTATGTGATTATTATCTTTAGTTTATTCTTCATTTGGAAGTAGAGATTATTACATTGACAAATATTGCTCTTTCAGCATTCAATCAAGCTGTTAAATTATTTACTTATATTCTGTGGTGAAAGCTAACCATGATTCTTTTGCTGATGGTATCAGCATCAGGAAGCAGCTGGAGAAGTGAATCTCTGGGTTGAAAACAACACCAATGGCCTGATCAAGGATCTGATTCCCTCTGATGCCGTAAATTGCCTCACAATAGTTATTCTTGCCAACGCTTTATATTTCAAAGGAATATGGGCCGAGAAGTTTGATATCTCCAAGACTAGGAAAGGATCATTCTATCTCCTCGATGGAAGCAGCGTACAAGTACACTTCATGACTATTTCGAAGAGTTTCTTTAACAAGGATCAATTCATCGCCACTTTCGACGGCTTCAAAGTCCTCAAACTTGCCTACAAACCGAACCAAGCAGGACGAAACTTTTCCATGCTGATCTTTCTCCCAGACAGAAGAGACGGACTTCGTCATCTTGTGCAGAAGGCTGTATCCAGTTCCAGTTTCTTTGATAGTCATTTCCCTACCAGACGTGTCGATGTTGGCAAGTTCATGATTCCAAAATTCAAAATCTCCGCAGAATTTAAGGCGAAAAAGTTCCTAGAGGACATGGGTCTAAAAACTCCATTCATCGGGGGTGCAGCAGATTTTACAGAGATGGCACATCCCCTTGATGCCCCCCTTTTTATTTCGAGCGTGCACCATAAAGCCACTATTGAAGTAGGAGAGGAAGGCACCGAAGCATCTGCAGCGACAGCTGTGATAATGCAGGCGCTGTGTTCTACTCTGCCTGTAGATTTCGTGGCGGATCATCCTTTCATGTTCGCCATAAGAGAGGACCAGACTGGTGTCCTTCTGTTCGTAGGGCATGTGGTAAATCCATTGGAAGTGGAAACTTCGATAGAATGATTGATAGCTCAAGTTCAAAGCACATTCTGGTTGTGTGACTGTGTGTTCTATAATAAAGGAAAATTTTCAGTGCTATCATATAAGAATGTGAGCTCGAATTAGGACTTTCCCATCATTTTGTTGTAAACTGCAATACGAGCAGAAAATCATGGAGCATGTGTTTGTTATTCAAGTGTAACTTGTCAAGTGCTACTATTTACTAAAGAGGTCAATATAGAAAATTGTATCCTGGTGTTGCAAAAAAAGATGAGATTTATCTAAAGTTTTCAGTCTTGTTTAAGGACAATATATCATAAGGAAAACGATGATTATTCCTTGAGAATTATGCATTTGAGAATTATTCTAGAGAGACTGCGAGAGAGAGAGAGAAGGGTAATTCATTTTTTTTTTTTTTTTTAAAGAAAAAACTGACGTCTTGGTTCAGGATTATATGCATGTTTTTTTCTCTAATTCTAGGATAATTGAATCAGACCAGCTCAAATTGGAGTCAGGCTATTTCAGTAGTATCCGGACCCTACTCGGTATTATGCAACAATCTTCAGTATATTATACCCTTCGTCAACAAATAGTGTGTTCAGATTTTGGATCGGATCTGAATAGATTCTGTCGATTATTCCACAAAAATTATTCTTGTAAATGCACTCTACCGCCAAGGAACTTGGGCCTAGAAGTTCGACAAATCTATAACCACGGGCAAAAAATTTCATCTACTCAATGCTAGCACTATACAAGTTCCAATTATGACCAGCAAAGAGTGGCAATATACCTCCAATTATTCGAAAGATATTCAAGAAAGTAGAAATTTTTCCATGCTCATATTTCTTCCGAAGAAGATAGATGGAATGCTCCGAGATATGGAGAGGGCCAATCTAACCTTTTATGATAGCCATGTACAGTGAGGGGATTACAGAGATCAACTTCATGATTCCGTAGTTCAAAATTTCACAAGCTGATTTTATTAAGATGGTATCAGATACAACTTCCAAGATTATTCATTTTCTAGCATGCACACACAGCTACCATTGAGGTCGAATATTTTCATTCTAAAGCAAAATTTTCCATTAAAACTTTAAATTTTTCTCCTATAATAAAATTGTGATTGTGATATTTAAAGTTGGGAAGGTCATGATTCGATTTTTTGAGTTTGTATCCCTCGAATAGTTAACGTTTACTTTCCTAGCTTGCCCTAAATTTACTTTAGGAGTTAGGGTCCTCTAGAGATGTATCTAGTGAAAATTGAGAAAAGTGTTGACTTATCAGTTTTTCATTAAACCTATAGTTATTCCGCAAATTTGTGCATGCCAAACTGCAAACGCCATGATTTTGAGTCTGCATCCAAAAAACTGTTACCTTGTTTGATTTTTCTAACCATAATTTCCCTTTATGGTTTAGGGTTTAAGGGTTTAGCTTGAAGATTGAAGATACGGATGAGCAAATTCTCTATGGCGTATGGGCTATGGATTTGTGCCTGCAGTTTGTTGATCGCATGGGGCATGGGGCTGCAGCCAAGGGCTCAAACTTTCAGTTTTCACCATTGTCAATCCATGCAGCGCTCAGCTTGGCTGCCTATGGTTCCAAGGGCCAGACTGTCCAACAATTCCTCTCCTTCCTCGGATCAAACACTACCAATGACCTGAAGTCGTGGTCACCTGGGGTGACTGGTTCCAAGCAAGGTTATGGCAGTCCACTGCAAATTCGCAGTGGACATTGACCGGTCACTGACCCTGATTTCATCGTTCAAGGAGATTGCCACTTCCATGTACAATGATGAAGCCAAATCTGTCTGACCTTCAGAACAAGGCATTTAACCAAATCCATGACTTGCATCCTAAAATAAGTTTCCAGACTGAACATATTTATATAAGATTCTATATCATGTAATATCAACAATTGAATTACCGATAACATCCTCTATCTAGATATAGACTCTTGTTGTAACTATCGTATCCCCTGTTTTAACTATCTTATCCAGGAATGACGAAAAAAGACGTATGTAATAGAGAGCAACATGCATATTGCAAGAAATAGAGAACTTCAATAGTTTGGGAATGTTTCAAGCATACCCTGATGAGCAAAACTAATTTTATATGTTTTCTTTAGTAGAAACATAACAATTTAGAAACCAAGAAGACTTTTTGTGAAATATATACCTCTCAGCAACAGTTCTCATAACCATTGGCATGCAATACATAGAGCAATTTTATCGTCTATTTGTGGTTGGATGATGCATGAAGGGCTATATTACACTATGGAGCTAACATTCTGCGAGTGGAGAATCATAAGGAAATTCAAATTACAAAGAGGAGGGAATTGCTGAGGTGCTCACTTCTTTATGTGTAATAACGCTATTTCTTATCACCCTTCTTGTCGTCTTTCTTGTCGTCCTTCTTCTCTTCTTTAGCTGGTCCAACTGATAAGATATCAATCTTCCCTATTTTCTTTAGCTTCTTCGCAATTGCCACGGTGTCCATCTCGCCAATCACGGTCATCTTCTGTTCCTTTAGATCGGCAGCTATGGAATCGATGCCTGTCAACAATTTGTAGATCATGCTCAACACTGTTAGGATTTTACAGAACAGGAATGATCCATTTTGCTCATACTTCAATTCTGTTAAGTGTATGTCTTGCATCTGGTCTAGCATCCAATTAAGAGAGTACTGAATGCCGAATATTAATTAATTAATTATTTTTTTAGTCAATAACGGCGAGCTATTGCCCTCTGCACTCCATTATACCATGATAACAGAACAAAAAGTCAACCAGTGTTTTCAGGGAAATACCAAATATTAATTGAATCAAAGAAATAAAAAGTTTGAATTAACATATGACTATATGAGCTTAATTTAATTTCTTTTTCATTTTTATTGGGCATAATATAACAAATAACTACATATTGCTTGGATTGTAATTAAACAAGATGTAAATAGAGGTGCCACCCAATACGGAGAATCAAGGTTCAATCCAAATCCATTTTCATTTTTTAACCAGATACAGATCAGATTTATTCTTCTTGATTAGATGTGGATATGGCTACAGGTATAAATATTTTTTTGGAGTCGGACTACATGTGGAAGAAAATCCGGATCTGGATTTACCAAATGATGAAAAATTATTCGTAAATACCATTTTTTAAGTCAATTTGTTCTTAGGTCCACTAACTTTCATAACTATAACAAAACCAATACATCCAATATGATTTATTCCATACCTTAAAATTCAATATCCCTGTAATTTATAGAACTAGTAGTTGATAATTTCAACTCACTACAGTAAAGTTAAATTTTTTTTGAGGCCCAACCTTTGTAAGTTATTCAGAAACTAAGAACATGCACTGAGTGCTTAGATTTGACATCTTACCAAATATTATATTATTTGTATAAGAACATTCTAATCCAAAGAATTTCAAACTAAAATCATAAAAATAAACAGATCACCTTCATTTAACACACTCGACAAGCTCGTATTCCTGTAGTATTTATATCCGTTTTTTTATTAATATCCATTTTTTCCATATTTGATTTGTTTCCAATTCAAGTGGATATGGATATGAACATTCCTTAATGAACCATATCAATATATGCATCCTTAACTCTTGCCAGAAAGCGGATACGGATTTGGTATCCCGTACCCAACTTGTATCCAATCTGTTGGCACCCCTCGCCCTAGATGTAAAACAAGACAAAGACCTGGGCGTTCAGAGCCTTAAATAAACAAAAGCCAAGCCCGACTAGTTAATTTCAACTCGTTGAAGGATTTGCATTTGTGTACAAGGAACTAAAACAAGAATGTTAAGATTGACCTCATCTGTCCTGATCCCAAGCTTATTATTAAGACGGCACATTGTCCTCTTATATTTGATCATATACCAAGCAATAGTAATTCGAAATAATACATCAGCCTGCTGGAATCCCAAATTGAGCTCATAGGATACTTGCAAAACTCAGCAGAATTCTCATTCTAATTGTTTCAAATTAAGATGGGCAACTTGCAAAATTCAATCCCCAATCCCCCAACAAAAAAAAAAAAAAAAAAAAAAAAAAATCAATGTCTTCAGTGTTAATATAGGAATTGCATTATTCATTCATAAAAAACTTATAATTGGGGGAAAAAGTACCATAGATCTCAGCTACAGCCTCTATTGCTTTCTGCTTGGTCTTCTCATCATTCATGGCCAGAATTTTGAGCACCACCTTTTGCTGTTTCAACCCAAAAAAATTATAAATTAGTCGGAAAAAAAATGAGCTAAAAAGAAAATAAAATAAGAAAAAGAAAAAAGGGATTTTGATTTGAAAACATACTTGCACCATTTCTAGAGAGAGAAGCAAAGAGAGAACAAAAATCTCCAAAAATTGGTTGGAAAATAGGAAGCTGGTGGTGGGCGAGTATTGGGAACTAGGGAAAGGGGAAGACTCCTGTTTGTAGAAAATATGGGGTCATTGTTGTGATGCTCTTGAAGAGCAATTTAAGACCGTTTATCTTTTTTTTCTGGAAAAGGCACTCATGGGGAGCTTTCTGAGTACAATATGGGGAGTAGGATGGTGACATTTAGGGACAAGCAGTGTTCCTGAGGTGCAACGGAACTGTGATTATCATTGTGAGCGAGTCCAAAGTCATTGCCGACTTGGTCCACTAGGAAAATGCAAGTCCCTTTCCAAAGAAAAAGAGATGGACTCGTAAAACATTTTTCTTTCTCGATGGAAAATTTTTGGGAAGTGGAGGACAAATCAAGCCAATTTCTCCTCGTCAGTGGTTGAGCTCAGTTGATGGATCAGTTGGCTTTGTATCACTAATCAATTTTTAGTGATGGGAACTCCATGGTGATTAGGTAAGATTACAAACAAGTAAGTAGGTCTTGATGCTTATTTTCAATTTAGTATTGGTTTTCAAATATATATATATATATATATATATAGAGAGAGAGAGAGAGAGAACAGGAAATACACCGGCGGTGAAGGGAATTTCCTTTACCGCCGCTTAGGTGGCCCAATAAAATTATTATACGTGGTATCATTTAAGAGAATTCATTTATTTGTTACCTTGAATGACGCCCTGTGTTATAATTTTATTGGGCCACCTAAGCGGCGGTGAAGGAACTCCCTTCACCGCCAGTGTATTTCCCGTTTCCTCATATATATATATATATATATATATATATATATATATATATATATATATATATATATAAAGAACGGTGAAGCGAGTTCCTTTACCGACGCTTAGGTTGTCCAATAAAATTATTACACGTAGTGTCATTCAAGGTAACAAATAAATGAATTTTCTTAACCGCCCTTTAAGTGGTGCCACATGTAATAATTTTATTAAGCCACCTAAGCGGCGATGAAGAAACTCCCTTCACCGCCAGTGAATTTCCCGTTTACTCGTGTGTATATATATATATATATATATATATATATATATATATATATATATATATATATATATATATATATATATATATATATATATATATATATATATATATATATATATATATATATAGGGATTATTGTAGGTGAGCCGCCAGTTCAGAAAAAGTTATGTGAGCTAGCGGCAAAACTATAATGATCCAATGATTTTTCTTCTCTTTTTTTTTACAATTACTATCTCTACCTCTTAACTTGTTTCAGATTAAATTTCATAAATTTTATAGTTCATTTACCCTTTAATCAAGTGCATACAAAATCTTTTATTCATTGAAAATCATTAATTTTGTGTTAACTTGATGGAGGACCAAATCAAAACTAAAACCCAAGAAATTGGGTATGAGTGAACCCTAGGGGGTCGAGATCATAATCTCAAAAAAAAAAAAATTAAAAAATATTATTGAAAGTAGTGGAAATGAACTGCAGCTCAGATCAGATAATTTGAATGAGCTGCCAGCTCATTTCCATTTTTCTCATATATATATATATATATATATATATATATATATATATATATATATATATTCATATTCTAATACTAAGTTACTAATTCTGACGCAGGGGTTTGTCCCACCCCATCCTTTATGTTAAAAAAAGAAGTTTTTAATTTTGACGAACTAAAAAAAAAAAATCTGGAATGAAGAAATATCTGAGGAAAAATAGGTTTTCTAAGTGAAAAATTTATCTTTTCCTTGATAAGTTATAATGAAAAAATTACATTAAAATAACAACACAACAATAAAATTAAATTACAACTATTTCCTACAATGTTCAGTATTTTTTTTTAGCATAAAATATGAGAAGATCCAACCAAATTTTGTTATTAAGAATGTAATAAACAAGCATAATTTTTAAGAATGTAACGAAACAAGCAAAATATAGAAAAATTGAAAATACAATCAAAATCAAAATACCCTCTTGCATACATATTGGCAAGCAGATCTAAGATTTTCTTTAAAAAAATTATAAATACAAGTATAGGAGAGGTGGTATTATGTTTGGCGTAACAAGAACATGTAACTTCAATCAAACACAAGTAGCGAGGAAAGGACAATCGGTTTGAATTCTAAATTTGAAAATGGAATTGGAAATTCAAAATTGAAATCTAAAATTTAATTTCGATCTTTATATTTGAAAGTCTGTACAGCCAATCACCGATTCCGATAGGATACTCCTGTCGCCAATCTTTTACACACTAGGAACTTAGTGTTACTTTATGGTTGTAACTTCCATTTCTGACTTTAACGCTACTCCATATTACTCCGTCCTGTTCAATTTTTATGGTTGTTTTCTTCAAAACATATATATTAAGACAAACTGATTTTGATAAAACAACTAATCATTTGTTGAAAAACTCTTCCACTGTACTAAAACTCCGAAGTTGTGGTGATGGTTTAGAGAAATTATTTTGCATTTTAACATATCCCCGCAGGTTGAAGGCCCATTTTATGATCAGAAATCTGAATTTTACATAGCAGTATAATTTTTTTTAAAACCCGCAATTAAATGTGTGTCCAACAGGATTTGAATCTGGGTTGCTCTGATACCATATCAAAACTACAAACTAAGTATGAAGAATAGTTTTGTATTCTGAGATATAAATAAAACGTCACAATGACCATACTTTTATAGGTGAAGGAAACAAATATAAAAAGTAACGACAACAAAATATATAATTTGATACTGATTACATATAATTCTAAATCAATATAATCAGTCTAATTAGTGATATTTGATAAATATACTAATTTATGAATATATTCTGAGATATGCTAATAAATTAGAAGATTTATTAAATATTCTAATTTAGAAAAATATCATAAATTAGTTAGATATTCTAATATCCCTCACAAACTCAAGATGGTATGGAATATGCCAACTTGAGTTTGGAAACGAGATCATGATGACAAGCAGGTGGATGGGTCTTGGTAAAAAAAGAAAGTCAGTAAGCAATCAGGAGGATCAGACGTAATAGATGATATGAGGAGAATCTAAACATCTTAAGAATTAAGCAGCAATCCCGCCACTGTAGAAAACAAGAGAACAGGAAGAGCGGCATCACCAGTAGCGGAGTCAGTGTCCCTAGCACCGTTAGGCGATGCAGCCGACTCTATTGAGGGCGACAACACAGAAGATGGAGGTGGTGTAATTAGCGACAATGTATCAGATTTTGGTGGGAGAGTAGTTGACAGAATTTTTAGCACAGGAGACAACGACGGAGTAGCAGACGGAGTCACTGAATGAGTAGACAGAGATGGCAAAGGCTGCGTCTTTGAAAATGACGGTGATGACGGAGCATGAGCTGAAGATGACACACTAAATTTCGACGACGGAGTAGCAGGTGGAATCACTTGGGCACTGAGACAGAGACGGCAAAGGCGACCATTTGAAGATGACAGCGACAGCAGAGCAGGAGCCACCATAGGCTTAGGAGTTGCAATTGGCAACGATGAGGCAGTGGGTGGCTCACCAGGGGCAGTGGAGATTTTGGTAAAAGCTAAAAAATTGTGGTATTTTGGTAATAAAATGACATATAGTAAGTATTGGTATTAAAAAATATTTAGTTTAGAATTCAAAATATTTGTATTGGATTTCAAAATTGACAATTAATTCAGAACAAAAATTGCTAAAATAAAACTACTATTTACAGAAAGAGGTATTATTTTTTTTGTCGATGATGAGGCAAGGAGGGGAATTTCTAGATGGGCACAGTTTTTTTCCTAGTGAGCACACCCTCTCTTTTAAAAAGAGAGGGTTTTCCTAGTGAGCACACCAAAATTTCTAATCTATCCTCCTCTCTCTCTCCGATTGATTTCTGCTGCTGCTGCTTCTTCTTCTTCATCGTCTTCTTCTTCTTCTTCATCATCGTCTTCTTCTTCTTCTTCTTCTTCTTCTTCATCTTCTTCTTCTTCTCAATTTCACTCTCTCTTTATTTTTGAGAAAAAACAGAAGCCGCCCCGCCTCTCCCCCCTCCCCCTCCCTCTCGCTCTCCCTAATCAGATCCAGCCATCCGGGACTGTTAGTCCTGATGGATTGGCCTGATCCGGACTAACCAGTCCGGATCAGGCCAATCCATCCGGGTTAACAGTCCCGGATGGATGGGAGGATGAAAGAGGGGTGAATGAGAGACAGTTTTGATCAAAAATTTTAGTGGCAAAATAATAAATAAAAGAAAGATTTTAAGTGAGCTCACTAGGAAAAAAAATTGTGCCTATCTAGAAATTCCCGGCAAGGAGGCGTAGTGGTTTCAGAGACACGTAGGCCTAGGAATAAAGAGATCTCAAATCTTGTATTGGCTACTCGCCAGTTATTGTACATCTCACACTCATTTAATCGTCAACATCTCAAGTCGTCACTTAATTGGTTATTCGGTGCCGTCACCGAATATTCCAGCCACAAAGGTTTTTTTTTTTTTTGGGTGATCACACGTCATGTCGAAAAAATGCCACCAAACATTTACCTTTTTTTTTCTCTTTAGGTGTTTATTTCTCCTTACGCTTTCTTCACCACCAACCGCTTTGGCAGCCCCATTAATAATATCCTACAAGTTCCCATGACCGTCTAGATAGTTACTATGCAGGCTAGGCAGAGAAAAAGATATTTATGCATATAGAACTTCACTAGAAATATCATCAGCGTTCAATTTATTCTGTTTGTTCATTTGTGCATGATAAGCGTGTGAGTCAAGGATTCCATGGTTTAACAGAAGCTCATCATCCACTGTAAGCTTTGCAGCTCATTCCAATTTGTAACATTCATTTTATATTGTAATTGACATGTCCATAGTAATATTAGAAACGGGAGTCCGAAATCTCTTACTATTCGCTGCATATGCAAATAAATGCATGATAACAAATGATTAGATTGAAAATACAATATTAATCTGAGGCTCCTCACGTACGTAAGTCCCAAACTATTTGATAGATAACAGAATACTAATCAACCAAATAAATATTTACAACTCAATAATAAATTTCAAACAAGTTCTCACGTAGCTCCCAAACTACTTGATAGATAACAGGATACTAATCAACCAAATAAATAATCACAACACAACAATAAATTTCAAACAAGTAACTCAGACGAAAACAAAGATTATAACTATCTAAGATATTACGTTCTCTTTAAAACTCTTTAGTCTCGTTGGGTTGCCGTTTCACAGTCCACGAGCTGCATGCATGCCCGTGAGAAGGTGATGCATAGGTCTTGTGGTGTGGACACTGGAGGCATGAAAATTTAGGAGGGCAAAGCAATAGACGGAGGAGCTTTGAACACTTCTAGCTGTTGTGCTTATGTCTTTAATCATGCTGGACAGCAAGGATTATGTATATAGTACAAATGTAAAAGGAAGAAGCAATAATTGATAAATTTTAGGTTCAGAAAAAAAAAATAAACCAAAATTTATGCATGGCATAATCAATATGACAAAGATAAAAGTAACAAAGTTATGGTTTAATACTTGTCAAATCGTTAGTGTAAACTGATACCGATCTTTTCTTCAAGAATAAAAATTAAGTATTTGTTATAAACTTGATATCAATTTTTAGTTTAAAACTTAAAATTATGAAACTGCGACAAAAAGGGAGAACTTTAGTCTTAACTATTAACATTTCTAATATATATCAGCTAATAGAAATCATATTATTTCCAGATACAATTTTTTTTTTTGTGCTAACCCCTGATACATTTTTGTAAAACCGAAAAAGATGAATTCCTATAATTTAATTTGCATAGATTCTTATATATATAGAATTATAGATTTCCGAAAATTAAAATTTAGAACTTAAAAAATATAGTTTTGTAACTGTCTAGTTATTCAAATCTGAGTCTAGCTTTCCTCATATACAAAATTTAAATTAAATATGTTTTATCTGGATAGAGTTACTTTTAATAGAGGAACTATATTTTGATAGCTATCTTAAAAAAAAAAAAAAAAAAAAAAAAAAAAAAAAAAAATTTAAACTTATAGAAAGAGTGTTGCAACATATAGAAAAAAACGATACGGGTAGTTGCCTTCATTTTTTTTTTTAAAGGAAAAACTCCATGGTTTTATGACTAATTTACATAATTTGTAGATAGCCACACTCCCTTAAGTTTCTATATATCATAGTTAAACTTATGCAAATTGTGTATGAAATTTGTTAAAAAAGATCTAATACTAACCTAGTCAAATAAAGTCCTAGCTAGAGATAAGAATAGACAGGTCCATAATCTATCTCTTAGCCTGTTCTCTTAAAAAATTTGAACTAAAAAAAAAAAAAATTATTTTTCACATTTAAAATTTTAAATTGGGCGGACCAAAAACCAGTCTTAGACCTTTCTGTTTTCATTCCTGAATATAATATTTTTATTCTATTCTTGAAAGAAACACATGAATAATCACGAATTGTTTCTCATTAGACTATATTTAACTAATCCTTCATATCAATTGTGATCATTGATTTATCATTGATTTTCTCTGTTTCTCAGTAGACTAGTTTTTACTAATCCTCCATCGTCTTGTAACTAGGGATGGTAATGGACGCGTCCATGGACCAATTTTTGGGCCTCTCTATACAAAAATTTGAATTAGAAGAATGAGAATTTTATTTTCAATTCTAAATTTTGTATAGCGCGGGCCGAAAATTGATCCATAGATGCGTTCATTATCATCCCTACTTATGACCAGTGAGAGAAACTTGATCATTAATGATGTGGGTTGAAATCGAGCATTATTAATTGCAGTAACGTAAAAGGGAAGCGAATAACTATCTCCATGTTTAACCGGCCGGCACATCCTAGTATTGACCTTTGACGACCAACCTTCTCCTTCTGCAAGAACTGGACAAGACTAATTAGTTTTTAATTAAATTTGTAAAACAGATGCGATGTATAATATTTTGATATCAACAAGGCAGAAAGTAGCTCAGGACGAGTATTTTATAATTTTATATCTAGAGAAAGGGTAGGTTTGTTATTTGATCATGGCCACTTCAAAAATTTATTTTTCTTCTATGCCCCTCTATAATCGGGAATTTCTATAAGGGTCGTCAGTTTGTTCGCAGCAAAAGTTTGTTGCTTTCCTTCCATTGAATATAACTTGGATTACAATGCAAGAGAACAAGATAAAAAGAACAAACGAGAGGATTTTATATGTCAATCTCTCTCTTTTACAATAATTGTGTGGGATCTGTGGCGATGGGATCTATAGTAGTTCCTTTGGACGATCGGGCGTCGAACTCTTCTCTCTCGAAGGTGGTGGCCGACTGTAAACTATCTTCTCTGGTCTTTCACAAATTCAAAACTCTATGCGTAACTTGAATTCTCCAAGAGGAAAAGAAAAGCCGAAGAAAAGACCTCTTCTACGAACCCAAAAAAAGAAGACCCCCAGGGCTTCCCCAAGAGGGTATTTATAGCCTTAGGATGATTTGAGAGTTTCTATCTAAATAGAATTTGCTCTCATCAAGGATTCCAATCAAATATCTTAGTTTTGATTTAAATCTCTTGATTTAGAATTCTGATTGGATTCAATTCGAGTATTTGGATAAGCCCAAATCATAATCTCAATCAGTTTGAGATTCTGGTTATCTGCTCACGCGGAGCTAATCGCATCAAAATGCGGAGCTAAGAACCAGAACGTGGAACTAACGCGGAGCTATTAAACATCTCCGCGTTTTGTTCAAACGTGAGGCTAATATAGCCAAACGCGGAGCTACTGAGTTAGCTCCGCGTTCTGTTGTGGAAAATCCTTTTAACTTAGAAATTTTCACTGCCAACAGAACCCCCTCCAAAGTTTTCAAAATGGCTTAGAACTTAGCAAATTTTGAAATACTTTGGATCTTTAAATACAGAGTTAAAATACCAAGTTTATCTCGCGTTTTGTTCACTTGCGCGGAGCTAAATAGCTTCACTTTTTGGCAAGTAACTGCTCATTAATTATGCAGTAATTACTTAGTAATTACTCCTGCTCTGACTTTCGCTCTGAATACCAAGAGGCGGATCATTTAAATAGAGCCTCAAGTTTTTCTTCTTCTTCATTTCATCCGAAGAATCTAAGAGCTTAGAGCTCAGGCGACTCAGGCGAATCAGTTTGAAGGAATGATCTTCAACCGAGCTTCCTTGGACTTTCCAAAGATTTTCCATCACTAGGATGCTATCTAAGAAGAGTACGGCGTCGCGCGCCTCCTCACCATCGGCGGCCGGCGTTAGCAGCGGCGGCAGCGGCGGAGGCAGTGGCCACGACAGCGAGCCAACCCATGCTGCACCAATTGGAGGTATAAATTCTTAACTTTGAAACTCCTCAAATTAACTTTGGAGTGTTTTGGCTCGGTTTTAACCGACCAACCAATTTTGAACCGGCGAGATCGCCGTTCTCCGACCGTAAGGCTTGGGAAGAAAGGAGAAGACGGAGAGAAACTCTGATCTTCTTCTACGCGAAGTTATCGCATCATCCTCGCGTTTAAAACACGGGGCTATTTTAATTAGCAGTCGCGTTAAAATCGCGAGGCTATTTTGACTAGTAGTCGCGTTTAAATCGCGAGGCTATTTTGACTAGCAGTCGCGTTTAAATCGCGAGGCTATTTTCTCAACTGCGCACGGAGTTTATCCTTAGCTCCGCGTTTTCATACTTAGAAGATTTTTCGAGTTTTTTCTAACTCTTGATTCTTCTTTTGCAGTGAAGTACTTGGACCAGATTCTTCTTGAAGAGGAATGCATGTGGCTTTACCAGTCTTCGTCAGCAAAAGTAACTCTAAGGAAGCCAGAAGCATATGCTTTACAACATAGTTGCAGGTTTCAAGCCCTGGCTCCAAAAGATAAACTTTTGAAGGAGTTACAAGAATTCTGCGGCAGCTCATTAAGTTTTCTTGAGGACCATTTCTGTTAGATGACAATCTCTGTTGCTCTCCAAAGCAATAGAGATGATCATTTAAGGGTTTGTAGCATGTCGAATCCAACTTGTGCATCTTCATTAGGATTCTTGTAGCAGTATCTTCAGATAATCCATTAAGAACTTTAAACAGATCATAGTTGACATTTGCAGAGGAGATCTTTTGCATATGAACCAGAGAATTTCAACACTCCATGGAAGAAACTCGTTGTCAGGTTATTGATGAGTCGATGAATTTGTAGAAGCTTTTTGGGAGAGCTATAACTCCCTCTTGTTCTGTAATCCTTTACTTCATGAATAAAGATAATTCTTTTTCTCTTTATCTGTTGGCTTCAAGAATCTTACTTGCTCAACAAATAGATGGTTCATTGTTTTGGTAAAACAATCTAAGGTTCATTTGCATAACTTTAGACTTGTTAGTACCTGAAATGATCAGATAAGGATCATTTAACTTTAGACAGAGGCGCTTAACTGCACATGCCTTAGTTTGATGGAGGCAATTCAAGGCTTTTATGCATAACTTGAATTGCACATGCCAAGATAATTGAATGATGATTATCAGATTTTGGCAGAGGCGCCAAATAACGCTTGCCAAATCCAAGCTTTATAGAAACGCGTAGCTAAAATACCGCATTAACTTCGCATTTTGCATAGTTGCGCGGAGCTAATAGCTTCGCGTTTCTGATGACCACGCAAAGCTAAATAGCTTCGCGTTTTAGGAGTAACTGATCAACCAGTTGCTCCGATTTTCGCGCCGAATGTCAAGAGGCGGTTTCCTTCATTTAAATGGAGTTTTGAACTCTTTCTTCCTTACTCCTTTCGAAGAAATTTCAAGAACTCAGGCGACTAGAGACCGGCGATCAGGCTATTTCAGGCGACCCGACCAGCTTCCCCAAGTTTTTCGTCGATTTCTCTCCGTTTTCTTCAAGATCAATGGCACCCAAGACTCGCGCTTCTTCCCGCGCAGCCTTGCCATCGGCGGCCGGCGCAAGCAGCGGCGGCAGCGGTCGTGACAGCGGCGAGCCAGTCCATGCTTCGCCCATCGGAGGTAAGGACCTCACTTTTGGGGCTTTTTAGAACATTTAGAGAGTGATTTGGCTTGGTTTTAACCGGCAAATCTTCTCTTTTATCGGTGAGATCGCCATTACTCCGGCCAAACTGGCCTGGAGAAGAAGGAAAAAGGTCATTGATCTTCCTTCACGCGAAACTATCGCGTCATCCTCGCGCTTGAAACGCGGGGCTATTTTGACTAGCTTTCGCGTTTCATCGCGAGGCTATGAATTTTAGCTTCGTGTTCGTAAACGCGAGGCTATTCTAATAATTTTGCGCGGTCTAATTTTCAGCTTCGCGCGGAGTTATTTTCAGCTTCGCGGTCTAATATTTAGCTTCGCGCGGAGTTATTTTCAGCTTCGTGCAGTCTAATATTTAGCTTCGCGCGGAATTATTTTCAGCTTCGCACGGTCTAATATTTAGCTTCGCGTTTCCATACTTAGAAAAAATTTCTGTTTTTGTAGAAACTTTTCTGACTCTGATTCTTCTTTTTGCAGTAGGGTATTCGGTGGAAGCTCTTCCCCATAAGCACTACTTTGGTTTTGCTGGGGGTCCTGATCCATCAGCTCAATTTCACTTCACCACCATCCTGGCCGCATACAAACCAGATTCGAGAGAGCGCAGGGAGAAATTGATCAAATATCATCCCACTACTGCACGAGAGATTATAACTGATGCAGCTTCCGAAGCCATAAATAGAGATGTGCTAGAGAAGCCCGCATTTCTCTTTGGGGACAAGATGGAGCAATCAGACCAGATCCTCTTTGAAGAGGAGTGCATATGGCTCTATAATTCTGGCGAAGTTTTAATATTTCTGCCTAGAATGGAGCGTGGCTATCACCTGATTTATCTTCAGAGGCTGGCGATGCATCGTGAGTTAGAGTGGGGGTTAACTCAAGAAAAAGATGGCGTCCCAACGGGCAAATTGGACGCACATGAGGCTCATCAAGATGGCCCCACCAGATGTATTGCCGGTTTGCTTCCATGCAGATTTAGCAAGGAGCACCCAGTATGAGAGGTTTCAATTCGCGCACGAACTTTCCTGAGTGAGTTCATGGCGAAAGAAGGCCAATACCCAGCTAGCGACTTCAGGATGCCTGGCTGGGTTTACTCATCTGGCAACATGTGGTGGGCCCACCTCGTTCAATACATGTTGGATTCCCATGAACCCATTCTGAAGGAGATTGGTTTATACAAGGCCATCAGAAATGTTCAATTTAGGTTCTCTCAGAGTGCTTATCATTTCTTCTGCTTTCTGGAGATGTACAACCCCGAGACCTGCACCCATTTTACGCCAGTGGGTGAGCTAGGGTTCGCTCTCCACGAGATGTTCGAGGTATCTGCGATTTCCATGGGCGAAGTCCCCTATGAAGAGTATATCCCCACTACCGAAGAGTTGAACATGCTGATGGCGAAGGACGAGCGCATGTATGCTACATACTGGGAGATGATGTGCCATTACCACATTTGTGCCGACATGGCAGGTGTGCGTAATCAGGGTATCGGCCACAAGAAATGGGCCGAGTACCTTTTCGCTAATTTGCACTCTAAGGATAGTTCAACAACTATCCATGGCCATACTCCTGTCTACATCACGGAGATTGATCGCCGCATCGCCAAGACCCGCCTAATGTATTATATTACTGAATCCAACGAAGGTGGATTCGGTCCTGGCACCTCCTTCAAGAGTTACCACTATCAAGCTTTGTCTCCAATATTCAATAGAGGTCTCATTGCTGGGTTCTTGATGCTGTGGTTAAAAAGGTGTGTCGTGCCGTCTTTGCCAAAATAGGCAATTGCCATGACTGTGGTATATCCAGCAGTTCTTCTTGCATACGGCCGGCGCCTCGGACTTCTTCCCGCCATGGTGTACAATCTACAACATGGATTGCGAGCACTCTGCAATGACTTCATCCCTGCTGATAAGGGCAAGGGGAAAGGAAAAGGTAAGTCAAAAGAGATTGCCCATGTGAAAACTCCGAACCCTAGGGTGAAGATACCTTACACCTATCTGATGGCGTGGCTCATCATGCACTGCCCCTCTCTAATGAGTGCGGCTGAACACCACTCTGGTGACAAGTCTTACTTTGTGGAGTTATACGAGCGCTCCTCATGGAAACATCACTATATGTCTCAAATCCGGAAGACTCTCCGGCATAACCAAAATTATGAGATCTTCCGGTGCTTCCCCGACTTCCCTGGTGGAGGATACGGGTTGAAATTGAAGGATATTGCGGGAGCAGATAACTTCACTGCTTTATCCTCGGGAGCGTTCTGGTGGCTCCTTAACATCCGTCCCGGGCACCTGGTGTATCGTCAAGATGCCAAGTGTCTTATCGAACCATACACTCCGAGCCGCTTCGCTCGCCAGTTCGGATATTCCCAACTTTACGTGGGTAATCCGAACAAGAATTTTGCCTATGAGGGTAATCTGTACGAGGGTGCCCGCGGCTAGTTCCATTTTGCAACTGGTGGAACCGGAGCTGAATTCGTCCTGCCACTGAAGTTACCAGAACTGGCCATGACTCTTAGGTTTTGCACATGGTACAGCGTTGCAAATGCTGACGTGCCCGCCTTCTCCATCAACTGAAACTGTTGTAAAGAGATTGAGGCTTTCTACATTAGCCGCCAAGGTGCTACAAGAGAGAGAGTAAAAGGGATGGATGAATTCCTTGGTGCAGCGGCCAAACCATCAGACATCAGCGAGTCTGACGATGACGATGATAATAATAATGATGACAACACTGATATTGGAGGAGGTCCCCAACCTGTCGTCAATGGCCCCTGGAGCCCGACCCTCAAACACCGCGGTGCCCCAAAGAAAGGGCCTGCCAAAAAGAAGAAGTTGGCTCCGGAAACTCTAGTAGCCCCGCAAGAAGCGGCTATCAAATTTGCTTCGGATTTGCTGGCTTCAACTCTGCCTCTAGCGTCGGCAGGGGAGAGTGGGCCTGCTGGAGCTCCAAGTGCTTCTGAGGTTCCGGCTCCTCCGACGGTAGAACCTGTCGAACACCCTGCGGCGCAACCACTGGGTAGTAAGACGGGTACGCTTCTAGAAACAACAGCGGCTCTCGTTTCAAGTCCGACGACTGGACTTGTATCTCTTGGTATAGCTCTTCGTGTTCTATTTCTTGTCCATTATTTTACTTTATCATTATACGTAACACCATTTGCTTGCTTCCTGAAATGCAGGTGGTCAGCCCCACTCGCCAATGCATTCGACTACCAAGGGGGAGTCTGAGGAGAGGGTGGACTATTCTGGTACAAATGGCTCAGCGGGCGGCTCGGATAGTTCTGCAAATGAATTTGATGCAGACTACTTCACACTCACTCCTGCTTTTGTTCCTTCTTCAGTTCCCCCAATTGATGAACTTAGGAGCGACGACAGGACAGAGTTAATTGTCGCAGCCGCGGCAAGAGAAGCTACCCTGTCTCCAAGTTTGCCGTCTCCAACACCAAATGTCTGCTCCGAAAAGATTTTTTCAATAGTTGTCGGTGTGCCTTCTGCTTCTCAGCCAGCAATACTAACGCCTTCTACCATAATGGCTATTGAGATACCTACAACTCCTCCAGCTCCAAGTCTTCGAGTGGGGGATGAGGAAAATCTGAAGTTCTCATTCGAAGCTACTTCTGCCACCCAAGGAGCTTCGGGTGAAGACACACCGTCTTCTACCCCTGTTGGTGATGCTACCCGAGTGACCTGTACTAGCGATGCTTCCCCTAGGGTTCCCAGTTCTGCTAGGTCGATATTGGCTTTGCTGGCCCCGCAAGTTATGAACCTGGTACAGGGACGGGCTTCTTCCTTCTCGACCCCAGCGGACACCACTCCTCTGCCAGCGACATCTTCTTTGGCGCTGCCTGCTTTAAACGCAGATACTATGGACCCTCTTGAAGAATTCTTCAACCATAGTGTTAATGACTTTATGCGGCTGCTAAGAAGATGTATCGGGCTGATCCTTGATGGAAGAGATTTCTTTAATCTTGGACGTCCAATGTTGTCCAGCTATTTGGATAACATTGAAAGGATCGGGGGACGAGACCGAGCATCTCCCTACCGGGCTCGCCTTGAAGCTTTGGAAGAGCAAATGAGCACGCCAAACACAATCCGTCAAGCAGACGTGGAGGCGATCACTGAGATAGAACTGGCACGGCTTCGGGCAGAATCAACATCGCGTCGAGAGGAATTGAGGCGCCAAGAGGAAGTCTGGTCTCGGGAGTTGGCAGAACTACGAGCTAGCCAGGAATCAGTCCTCAGGGGGCTAGAGGCAGTGGAGTTTGATATTGAGGGGGACCAGGCTGCCATCCTCAGAGCTAGAGATACTATTGCTAAGGCCCAAGCTGTTCTGGAGGCCAGCGAATCTCGGCTAGGAGAATCCGTCAAGAAACGGGAAGAGTTGATCCTCCAACGAGGACAACTCGAACATGAAGGTGCAATGAGAAGCCGCACTATTGAAGAGTCTCGTCAGCGGTTGGCCCAGCAACTGACATAAGTGATGATGACTTATGCCGGCAGGCTCAACACTCTGTGGAGGAGACTCGTCGTCGATTAATTGACGAGGTGACGAATAAGTTGAGGCTTCTAGGAGATCCATAACTTTCTCCTATTCTTTTTCCTTCATTCTTTCTGTAAGAACTTGTAATAAAGAGAGAACTTTTTGTAGCCTTATTCTTCATTGATGAATAAAGGTAATCTTTTTGATTCTTTTACCTGTTGGCTACCAACTTTGTTTGCACAACAGATAACTTGTCATAAAAAAGATTTAGTTGTTCTAGGTAAAATAGTCCAAGGCTCATTTGCGTATCTTGAACGGAGATGGAAATAATCCAAATCATACCGTCAGAGGTAAAGACTTAATATGACAGGTTTCATGGGATTTTTAGCAAACCCCCAGCTATCAACGGATTTGATTAGCCTTTACCAATCGTCGTTTGCATTGGGATAGCCATGTTATTCCCCTCAGCATGGTGAGTTGTCGAGAAATTGATTTCCTCTCCCATTTGCCTTTAACAGCATTTGGTAGTTAATCTCATACTTTTACCCCCAGTATGATAGGATTGGCGAGGAGTTTGATCTCCTCTTCCTGTTATAACAACATTAGGTAGTTGATTTCATACTTTTACCCCTAGTATGATAGGGTTGGCGAGGAGCTTGATCTCCTCTTCCCTGCTGCTATAACAGCATTAGGTAGTTGATTTCATACTTTTACCCCCGGTATGATAGGGTTGGTGAGGAGCTTGATCTCCTCTTCCCTGCTGCCATAACGGCATTGGGCAATTGAAGGCTCTCGTAAACAAATGGAGGCGGTTCAAGGCTCTCATGCGTAACTTGAACTGGGCACACCAAGATGATCGGGTTAGGATTCATCAAATTTCGGCAGAGGCGCCTAATTGCGCATGCCTAAGAAGAAGTTCAAGTGCTCATCTGCGTAACTTGAACAAATAGAGGCGGTTTAAGGCTCAACTGCGTAACTTGAACTGGGCACACCAAGATGATCAGGTTATGATTCATCAAATGTCGGCAGAGGCGCCTAATTGCGCATGCCTAAGAAGAAGTCCAAGTGCTCATCTGCGTAACTTGAACTAATGGAGGCAGTTCAAGGCTCAACTGCGTAACTTGAACTGGGCACACCAAGATGATCGGGTTAGGATTCATCAAATTTCGGCAGAGGCGCCTAATTGCGCATGCCTAAGAAGAAGTCCAAGTGCTCATCTGCGTAACTTGAACAAATGGAGGCGGTTCAAGGCTCAACTGCGTAACTTGAACTGGGCACACCAAGATAATCGGGTTAGGATTCATCAAATTTCGGCAGAGGCGCCTAATTGCGCATGCATAAGAAGAAGTCCAAGTGCTCATCTGCGTAACTTGAACAAATGGAGGAGGCTCAAGGCTCAACTGCGTACTTGAACTGGGCACACCAAGATGATCGGGTTAGGATTCATCAAATTTCGGCAGAGGCGCCTAATTGCGCATGCCTAAGAAGAAGTCCAAGTGCCCATCTGCGTAACTTGAACAAATGGAGGCGGTTCAAGGCTCAACTGCGTAACTTGAACTGGGCACACCAAGATGATCGGGTTAGGATTCATCAAATTTCGACAGAGGCGCCTAATTGCGCATGCCTAAGAAGAAGTCCAAGTGCTCATCTGCGTAACTTGAACAAATGGAGGCGGTTCAAGGCTCAACTGCGTAACTTGAACTGGGCACACCAAGATTTCTGAACTAGATGAGATAGTTACTCTGCCACCATTTTAGTTCGTCAAGCATAGTATTTCTTCAGAAACTTGCCGTTGATTGGCATCATCATCCTATCGCCATTCTGATTCATTAAGCAGTAGGCTCCACTGGAGTATACAGTCTCCACGATGAACGGTCCCTTAGGTTCAAATTTACCCTTAGTCTTGTGGGTTAGCACCATCGGCCTTTTAACAGCCAGAACCAAGTCTCCTTATTTAAAGGTCCTTGTTTTAACTTTCTTATTGAACGTTTGTGCGATTCGGGTTTGATACAACTCAATTTGTTGTTGAGCCCTGAGACATTTTCCATCTAACGCCTCTAGTTCTTGTAATCTCTGTTGATGTCGCTCTTCTGTCGTCATCTTTGTGGTTAAGACCACTCTCAAAGATGGTATCTGGATTTCAAGAGGCAAGATGGCCTCGCTTCTGTAAACCAAGGAGAATGGGGTAGCTTTTGTCGGGGTGCGAATGGTGGTGCGATAAGCCCACAAACATTCTCCAAGCTTTTCGTCCCAGTCTCGTTTGTTGGAAGAGACAAACTTTCGAAGGAGTTTAATGATCGTCTTGTTAAAGGTTTCGGCTAACCCATTAGCCGCGGGGTTATATGGCGTCGAAGCAATATCTTTGATTCTGAACTTATCGCAGAATCTTGAGAATCCCTGGCTGATGAATTGCGGTCTATTATCATGGATGATCCTCTAAGGGATGCCAAAGCGGCAAATAATATGATGCTTAATGAACTTAATCACATCTATTGTTTTTACCTCTCTCATGGGCACGGCTTCGGCCCATCTTGAAAAATAATCGGTTATCGCAAGAATGAACCGATGTCCTCTGGATGACGGGGGAGTTATAGGCCCCACAATATCCATTCCCCATGCCTCAAATGGCCAACTAGCAATAGTATTATGCAAGTATTCTGGGGGTTGATGAATGCACTTGGCATTCATGGCACCGCTTAGCGTATGTCATAGCTTCTGTAATCATGTTCAGTCAGTAGTATCCCAGCCTTCTTATGCGATCTCCGAGTTTCGGACCGGACTGATGAGCTCCACATACTCCATCGTGTGTTTCTCTCAGCACTTCATCTGCTTCTGCTTTTGATAAGCAGCGTAGTAGAAGACAATCACTCGACTTTCTATATAAAGTCTGAAGTTTATGATCGAAATAGAATCTCAGGGCCTTCCTCTTTATCGAGGTGGCCTCCTTTGGATTCTCTGGTAATATCCCATATAAGGCATAATCTATAAATGGAATCACGGGGTTCCAGCATTAAGCCTGTCTGGCATACCTCCTTGGTTTGGAATACCATGTCTGGATGGAGGAGTTCACTGCTACCGATAGTGATGCTTTTAGCTTCACCTGGCGAGATTGCCAATGTTGCGGCTAAAGCAGCAAGAGCATCTGCATAGACGTTCTGATTCCGGGATATATGATATATATAAAATTGTTCAAAATATCATGCTAGCTCAATAGCTAGCTGATGATAGGGGATGAGGACTTCATGTCTGACTTCATACTCACCCATCATCTGATTGACGATGAGCTTAGAGTCTCCATATGCCTCTAAATAATTCACCCCCAGTTGCAGAGCCATCTTTAAGCCGATAATGAGCGCGTTGTATTCCGCCATATTATTCATGCACGGTTCTGTTAATGAGTAACCGTTAGGCAATATATATTTGTGTGGGGATATTAGCACAACCCCCACTCCAGCAGCAGATCGTCTGGCAGCACTATCAAAAAACATTTGCCATGGTTGTTCTTTGCTAACTGTGTTGACCTCTGACGTTTGTTTGGATTTGGACCAAATTGGATGGTCTGCAAGGAAATCGGCGATCGCCTGTCCCTTCATGGTCTTTTGAGGAACGAAGTGTATATCATATGGCGATAGTAATAATGCTCATTTTGCCAGTCGGCTGTTTAAGGATCCTGGTTTTGTCATCAGGATTTTCAAGGGATTGACCCGTGAGATAACATGTATCGTTTGCCCTGAAAGATAGTGTCGCATTTTCTGAATGGCGAATACTAGAGCTAAACATTCTTTTTCGATCGGGATATACCGACGCTCGGCTCCGATCATTGTCCTGCTTAAGTAGTATAGGGCATGTTCATGGTCGTGCTCATTATACTGAGCAAGTAATGCTCCTAGAGCATCATCTATGGCCCTTACATATATAAGAAATGGCTGTCCGGGGGTCGGTGCCATAAGAACAGGAGGTTTAGTGAGATATTCTTTGAGATCGTCAAATACTTGTTAACATGCCTCATCCCATACGAAAGAAACCCCCTTTTTCATGAGTCTAGAGAATGGCTGGTATCACCCTGATAAATTGGAGATGAAGCGCCGGATATAGGCTAACTTTCCTTATAATCCCCTTAATTCCTTAAGATTGCGGGGCGGTGACATTTCACTAATTGCTTTTACCTTTTCGAGGTCGAGGAAAATTCCTTTTGAGGTTATTATGAACCCAAGAAATTTTCCACTGGACACCCCCATAAAAGACTTAGTGGGATTCATCTTCAAGTGATATTTTCGCATAAGATCGAAGACTACTCTTAAATCATGAAGATGATGTTCTTTGTTCTTACTTTTGACTGCTAAGTCATCCACATAGCACTCCACTGTTTTGCGCAGGTGTTCTTTGAATATGACACTCATCGCACATTGGTAGGTGGCACCTGCGTTCTTCAATCCGAAAGGCATCACCGTATAACAGTATACCCCCAGCGGCGTTCTGAAAGCTGTATGCTTTTCATCATCTTGGTGCATTTTAATCTGGTTATAACCTGAGAAGCCATCTATAAAGGACATCCCTTCATAACCACAAGTATTATCAATCATCACATCGGTGATGGAAAGTGGAAATTCATCCTTAGGACATGCAGCATTCAGATCTCGAAAATCGATGCATATCCGGATTTTACCGTTCTTCTTACGAACCGGCACTATATTAGCCACCCAATCAGGATGTTGCTCTTCACGGATGAATCCGGATTTTATAAGCTTGTTGACCTCGGCAACTATTGCCTCCATCAATTCCGGTCGAAAACGCTTTTGTTGTTGTTTAACGGGCTTGGTGTCTTCTTTAATATTTAACCGGTGTGTGGCAATTTGAGGGTCAAGCCCGGGCATGTCTTCGTAACTCCATGCGAACACGTCAATATACTCTTTGATGATAGATATAAGTTCCTCCTTTTCCAAGGGAGTTAGCGAGTCGCTTATGAAGATGGGTTTCGGGTTTTCTTCCGTTCTCATGTTGACTTGTACTAATTTGTCTTCTGTGGGCGGGTCACGCTGTTCAAAGCGGACATCCCAGAGAGTGTCCATATGCTTGGCCCAGGAATCATCTTGAACATCAATTGGTTCCTCGTCGCTTTCTGGTGCGGCTGAAACCATATTGGCCGTCAAGGATTGAAACCAAGCGCCAGTACTTTGAGCCGAGTCATGATCAAGTGGAGGTGATTCATCATTGGCCGAAGAACTTTCTTCTTGTCCAGATGGTGATGAGGGAGGTGTAGATACATAACCCAACCCCCTGCGGGTCTTCTGATAATAATCCGGGCTCTTTCCTCTCGGTCTGAACGTGGGTATAAGATTTCGTCGCCCTTTTTCAAAGTTTAATCTCGGTTTCTGGGTAAAATTATAACCCATCTTTTCCATCATTTGCCGGGATTTCCGTTCATACAAGTAAAATTGAGGTGATGTTTGTTCATCACTTTCACTGCTTTGTCTTTGTCGCGGCGACGTAATTACTTTGCCGAACAGGATCGACTTTTGGGATCCTTGTCGATGAGGTACTTCAAAGAAGTGACCTTGTCCCTTAGTTATTCTTTATTGAGAGAGGAGGGATGACCTGAGAGGCAAATGGTATGCCGCCAGAACTTCAGGTTCGGACAGGCCATCCACTTCAGTGGAAGTACAAGAGGGTTCAGACTCAGTAGCTACAGCATGCTCGTAGACTAACTTTATGTTTTTATTTATAATCCACTCTTCCTCTATTACATCAGCTACATTATCAAGATTCAGACTAAAATCTAAGTGAGGGTTGATTTCATAATCACCCCCATCGTCTTCTTCAGGAAGCTCATATTCAGTATCGGCCTCGTTACCGCTTTCATCAGGCTTTTGAGGCTTGCTAGGATCGTCACTGGAGACTTCATGGGCTGGTTTGTAAAGTGCAGTATCTGTGAAGTAATTCTTCAGCCCTTTAAATGGTTGCTTATCTGCAATTAGTGTCCAGACTTCTCCTTCTTCATCGCAATACTTCATGCATTGATGAAGAGTCGACGGGACTATCATGTAGGCATGGATCTAAGGTTGTCCCAATAAAATATTGTAGGAGGTATTTGCATCAATAACGTAGCATGTAGCCTCCGTCCTCAAATCCCCGATTTGACATCGGAGTCGGATTTTCCGAGGGGGCGGCTATTATTGGCATTAAACCCATATATCGTTGTATTGGTTGGTGTCAGGCGATGGAGGGAAATCCCTAACAGTTGCATCAACCTTCTGGGCATGACACTTAGTGCAGAACCCGGATCAATTTGAATTCGGTCCACCTTTGTGGACCCGACATATCCGGTGAAATATAAAGGCCTGTTATGCTTTATATTCCTCACCTGCATGTCTTCTGGAGAGAAGATAATTTGTGGGACTTGCCTCCTCACTTGGTGACAGCGGGGGCAAGAGTCATGTTCTTTATCGACCGACTCAATAATCTGGGTTAAGAATGACTCAAAGTCTGCCAAGGCCTCTCTTAACGCCTCACGAGTTGACTTTGACAATCGTAGCAACTCGTATAGCGTGACTCGAGCTGGAATATTTGCCAGCTGATCTATAATATCGAATTTGAAGGAAGTATCCTTTGCTCCTTCATCTTTTCCAGGGTTTTTTCGGAAACGAAAACCTTTCTGTTTTACAGGATTGACGAGTTCCGCGTATATGTCTTTCGGATCTACTATGGTGTAGTCCTTAAGATATATTTTTCCAGACTGAGTGCCGGAAGGGCTCGCCCCATCTTGATGAGTGACCATGGCTTCGGGCTCCTCTTCAGAGTCTGTAGGTACCCCTGCAATATATTCATCTTTTATTTCTGCGGAGATAACATTGCTAGTCCTTTTCTTCTTCTGACCCCCTGTGTTTGGCCACTGTTCGTCTTATAGCAAATCAGGATGGACCCACATGACTTCCCCCTTCTGGGTCGTTATGGAGACAAGTCCTTCTTGGGCCTTTTTATGAGGGTCATGGTTCTTCGTAACCAGCTTACCCTTTGGAATTGGGGTCACCCCTGCGGGAACTCATGGGTTCCAACCACTATAGTTGCCATGTTGGCAGTGACTTTCTTTTTCTCCTCTTTAAGCGTCAGAACTCCAGTATCTATCAGTGCTTGGATTCTGTTCTTTAGAGGGTAACAATCCCTAGTCGGGTGTCCAACATTCCGGTGGTAGAGGCAATAATTGGGGTCGTTGGTCTTACCAGCGTCATCTGGCTTCCTATTCTCCGGAAGTTTCAACATTCCCTTCCTTAGGAGGAGGTGGAAGAGTATAGGCATTTGTTCCGCCTTGAAAGTATAGGTCCTCTCCTGCTGAGGCCTATTTTGCCTTGGGCCCTTTTGATTTTGGGGCTTTGGGCTTGGAGGAGCATTTGTCTTTTATGGAGCTGCCTCTGATGCCATCACCGCTTTCCCTTTATTTTTATTATTATTATTTTGGGTGTATGGTCTACTGCTCCTAGTGTTTTTAGATCCACGAGACTCTTCAACTCGACGAATCAAATCCTCGGCTTGCTCCCCCTGTTTGAGCAAATCCCTCCATGTTTTAGACTCTACGGCCCCCATTTTTAGGAGCACGTTAGTCTTAAGATTATGTCGACAAGTCTCGACTGGAGTTTCCTGGACCATTCCGTGTTTACAATGCACGGACTTCTCCCGGAACCTTTCTATGAAGTCTTTAATGGTTTCTTGTTCCCCTTGTTTAGTTGCAAGGAGGGAATGAACCGTAATCTCGGTATCATCCTCGAAAAAACGTGCGAGAAATAATTTCTCAACATCTAACCAGGTATTAATAGTACCTAGGGGCAGCTGCATGAACAAAGTAAAAGCAGGCCCTCGCAAAGTACTTGTGAATATTTTGGTCATTATTGGGTCATTACCCATCAAATGTCCTGCTTGGGACAAGAAGTAATAAATGTGCTGACTGGGAGATCCCCTCCCGTCATATGGCTCTAATTTGAGCGGTTTATACTTCTGGGGGTATGGTACCACATCCCATTCAGGTGGGTATGGTCTTGAGACCCCTGACTCTTTCAACTCCTTTTTATGCATCAGTGCTTCGAGTTGACTTTGCAATTTTTCTATTTTCTCTCCATGTGGATCATGAAAAGAAAATCTATCATCGTCCTCGTGCATCGAGTGGGCTTTCTCTTCTTTTTCTTCTTCGTTCAAAGTTTCTTTGCCCCTCTTGGCATTATCCTCAACAAATTTTGAAAGCATCACTTTAAGATCTTCAATCGTCTTTTGTTGCTCTCGAATCATTCTTTCTTGAGCTTCAAATCTCTGATTGATGTCTTCAGATTTATCCGCCATATGTGACGCTGACTTTTTAGCCGAGATGATGCAGAGGAAGGAGGTGAAGCTATTGCTGAGTTATCGCTGTCATCGTCATAAGAACTTCTTATAAGTCTCTTATAGTTTCGAGGCGGGACGGCTCCTGATTTAAGTTGAGTGACATGAGGAGGTTCTTCATTACTCGATTCTGAATTATCATCCGTCTCTACAATCTTCTTCCCTTTTCCCACCATATTGGAGGTTACAACTCTCCATTCTTTTAGGGAAGCGGTTCTTGTCTTCTTGGTAGGGTTCTTGTTTGACTCGGTTAATCGGTCGAACACAGATACCCTGCTCTTGCTGCAGCCACAATTGTCCATTACAGCGGATACCGCTGTCATAAGCTGCTGGCAGTGACAGACAGGTTCAGCTTGAACTTGTTCTATGCCTCTCTTCTTGGATAGATACTCCCTGAGGTCAGTGACCTTAGCCACGGAGTCGTAGGACCTATCCAACTTTTGACAGGGTCTAGGAACCGACTGAAGCTTCTTAGGATCACTGGAGTCCAGCTCTGGTCCATTGATGCGACGATCATCCCTGATTCTGTAGTCGGGTTGATCTACGAGGAGTTTAGAAATAGCTTCGCGTTTTGGAATGCAGGGCTGAAAATTAGCCTCGCGTTTTGCTATGCTAGCCTCGCGTCTTACGCTGGCTTGGCGTGCCTTCAAAAGTTTCTCTTCTGGAATCTTAGCCCCGCGCGGAAGAAAATTCCTGCACGCTGGCTTATTCTTGTGATTAACACAAGTCATAACTTCGCCTCTATCGCGATTTTTACGATTGAAGACAATCTGCCAATCATCTTCGCGATTTACGCGGAGGTGAGGCATCTTGCGTTTCTCGCAAATACTACTGGCTTCGCTTTTCTCGCTAAGCTCAGTATTAGCCTCGCGTTGAGAATCATACGCTGGCTGTAAGGAAACTTTATACTCGCGTTCCTCACGAGTATTAAAAGTCTTGCGTTTCTCGCAAATTGTACTGGCTTTGCGTTTATCGCTAGGTCCAGTAATAGCCTTGCATGGAAGATCACATGCTGGCTTTAAGAAATTTTTATCCTTGCTTTTCTCGCGAGTGTCAAAAGTCTTGCAGTTCTCGCAAGTGCTACTGGCTTTGCATTTATCGCTAAGCCCAGTAATAGTCTCGCATGGAAAATCACATGCTGGCTTTAAAGAGATTTTATACTCGCGTTTCTCGCGAGTGTCAGAAATTTTGCGACTAGTGCAAGTCTTACTGGCTTCGCGTTCCTCGTTAAGCTCAGTACTAGCCTCGCGCAGAGTACCACACGCTTGCTTTTCCTTGCGATTAACGCAAGTTGTAACTTCGCGTTTCATGCGATAGTGGCTGGTCTCGTGATTAGCGCGAGCCAGTTTGCGAGGGACCACAGCCTCGCGTTCATTAACCTCGCGTCCAAGGCGGGCTTTGAGGGCTTTTCGCCTCGCTCTCCAATTTCTATTTCGGAGTTGGGTTCTGGTCAATCCAGTTCCCAGGTCTTCTTTGGCAGTAGGGAGGTCATCCTCTGCTAGGATTTCCTACCCGAACACCGGCTCTATAGCCGCGGTCTCCAAGGATCCCCGTTCCTCGGTGGATTCCTTTTTACCCGTTACTCGGGTACTGGAGTGCACGCGACGATAGTGTCGTATGTCGTTCAGGTTACCTGATGATCCAGAGGAGAGGTACTCCTCATACTTCTGCTGGTTGATTTCAATGACGAGCATGTCTACGTCGGATCCGATCAAATCGACGTCCGATTGTGCCACAATCTCTTCTTTAGTGAAAGAGACGGCTCCCACTATGGTCGCCAGTTTGTTCGCAGCAAAAGTTTGTTGCTTTCCTTCCATTGAATACAACTTGGATTACAATGCAAGAGAACAAGATAAAAAGAACAAACGAGAGGATTTTATATGTCAATCTCTCTCTTTTACAATAATTGTGTGGGATCTGTGGCAATGGGAACTATAGTAGTTTCTTTGGACGATCGGGCGTCGAACTCTTCTCTCTCGAAGGTGGTGGCCCACTGTAGACTATCTTCTCTGGTCTTTCACAAATTCAAGACTCTATGCGTAACTTGAATTCTCCAAGAGGAAAAGAAAAGCCGAAGAAACGACCTCTTCTGCCGAACTCAAAAAAAGAAGACCCCTAGGGCTTCCCCAAGATGGTATTTATAACCTTAGGATGATTTGAGAATTTCTATCTAAATAGAATTTGCTCTCATCAAGGATTCCAATCAAATATCTTAGTTTTGATTTAAATCTCTTGATTTGGAATTCTGATTGGATTCAATTCAGGTATTTGGATAAGCCCAAATTATAATCTCAATCAGTTTGAGATTCTGGTTATCTGCTCACGCGGAGCTAATCGCATCAAAACACGCAGCTAAGAACCAGAACGCGGAGCTATTAAATATCTCCGCGTTTTGTTCAAACGCGAGGCTAATATAGCCAAACACGGAGCTACTGAGTTAGCTCCGCGTTCTATTGTAGAAAATCCTTTTAACTTAGAAATTTTTACTGCCAACAAGCACACCTATATACCCGAATTACCCTCACCATCTCCTCCTCTTAAATCCCTTTCCTCTCCCTCTAATTCAACCATCAACCTCCCCTCTCTCCCCTCTGCCGTCCTCCTCCACTTCCTGCACCACCCCTCCATCTCTCCCTCCACCAAGCTCTCCCTCTTCCTCTATGCTACGTCACCATCATCTCCCTCCCCCCTCCCCTCCTCAGCCCCCTCTGTCCTCCTACGATCACTTGCCCGCTCCAACCATATCGACCACCTCCTCCCCGCCCTCCGCCTCGCCATCCCCTCCCGCTCCCTCGACCCCACCATATTTGCCGCCGTCCTCAACTCTCTCCTCCGCCACTCCCGCTTCGACGACGCCCTCGCCGCACTCGACATTGCACAGCAAAACTCCGGCGCTGTTCTCACTCCCCAAACCTACAGCTCCGTCGTCCTCGCGCTTATCGACAAGTCCCAACTCCCCTTCACCCTCTCCATATTCATGAAAACGCTCCAGTCGTCGACGCATCACCACCCGGACGCTGCCACCTGCACCCGCTTGCTCGTCGCACTCCGCAGAGCCGGCATGCAGGAGGTCTTCCGCGACCTGTTCGATGAATTGTCCAAGAGAAACTTTCAGTTTGATTGTCGCAGTTACAACGTGCTGATACATGCGTTTGGGTGCTGGGGGATGCTGGGCGCTGCACTAGGCGTGTTCCAGGAGATGAAAGCGAGAGATGATCCGACCGTAACGCCGGATGTTTGCACTTACAATTCGCTGATCAAGGCATTGTGTTTAAACGGGTTCGGGATGCGCTGAAGGTTTATGATGAGATGAAGGGGTCCGGGCACGAGCCAGATGCATTCACGTACCAGACGCTGATCCAGGGGTGTGCCAAGACGTACTTGGTAGAGGAAGTGAGCCGGGTGTTTCGGGAGATGGAGTATAACGGTGTTCGGGCTGATACCGTGATCTATAACAATTTGCTGGATGGGTTTCTGAAGGTTAGGAAGCTGAGTGAAGCTTGCCAGCTCTTTGAGAAGATGGTTTCGGATGGTGTTCGAGCGTCTTGCAATTTTTTTTTCCACATCTCGTTGCTGGTGGATCAAAATATTAGAAATATGAAGCTTGTAATGATGATAATAATTTTAGAATTTGTGATGTTTCGTAGAATTATTTGTAATTTGTAAATTATAGAACCAATTTTTGAATTACGAGCAATATTGGACTGATATTGTAATAGCTACCTCAAAACTAATGTTTTTATTTGTTGATAATTAAAACCTCAGACTTCAAGATGATGATGACGATGATACATAGATATTGTTACAATCATTAGTTTGAGAAGCAGATTGATTTCTGCAAGCTTCGCTTGGGATCATAAATTGTTTCCTCACTAAAGATTCTGTTATATTTGTAGTGATTAACATTTTATTTTACTAGGCAAGATTCAGATGCTTTGTCCAAATATTTATTGTCCAAATAGTTTTTATCTTGTCTAGGTACATGCAAAAAAATTTGGATTTGAAGCTATGAATGAAACTTTGATATTGTGTATTTTGATACCAAATTTAGGTATGAAACATGGATAAGTAATTATATTTGGTAGGATATATTATTTATTTATTGTATTACGGGTTGTACACACCGTATCAGAGTATCTCTGGTTATGTATTCTTGATCCGGAGTTACAGTCCCAGATCATTTTTAAGTGATCCGGAGCTGTAAACCCAGATCAGGGAGCTAGAGCCTCTGGCTCCCTGTCCGGGCTAGCCAGCCCGGATCAACTTAGTTGATCCAGGGCTGCTAATCCGGATCAACCGAATTGATCCGGGCTGGCTAGCCCGGACAAGGAGCCAGAGACTCTGGCCCCCTGATCCGGGCTAGCCAGCCCGGATCAATGACACCCATCCGGGGTGGCTAGCCCGGATGGGTTGGCCTGGTTCGGGCTGGATAACCCGGATCAGGGGCTAGCTAGTCCGGATTAGGCGCCAAAGTCTCTGGCCCCTTGATCTTCTCTGTAGACCCACAAAAGAATTTTTTTTTCTATTTTCTAGGGTTTCACAATGGAAGAACCGATTTAAGCTAAATATAAACTTTAATTTTCATGATTTTTTACTAAAAAGAGTTAATATTAAAGAGGAATGAGATTTGATTCTGAAATGGGTTAGGGAGCAGGGGAATAGATTAATACCCCCTCCTCTTGAGTCTAGTCACCATCTTCACTCGACCAATCAAATTGAATTCAATTTTACGCAGGAGGAGGTGAAGGAGGAGAGAAAACAAAGAAGGAGATGAAGGAGCAGAGAAATTTTGGCCACTAGGAAAGTGGGCTCACTAGGAAATTTTTTACAAAGAAGGAGATGAAGGAGGAGGTGAAGGAGGGGCAATTTTGCCAAAAAAGTTGATGGCAAAATGGTAAATAAAGGGAGCTTATTAAGTGGGCTCACTAGGAAATATGCCGTGCCCATCTAGAAACTCCCCTCTATAATTCTATGCCCCTCTATAATCCTACATGTGTCAAATGCATCGAATCCTTAAATTGCATTTCCATTATGACTACTAAAGCGAGGAGCCAAAAAGAGATAGATATACTTATTGCTTCGAAGTTAGATAAATCATATCGCTATTACTTTTTGTTGGTGCATTCAGAAGAAGAGAAAGATCTATTTGTTATGTCAATTCACTTTCATAGAAGAGAAAGATCTACTATTTCTTTCTCCTATCTTATGTATGTTTTGAGTTATTCTATCTTCAGGAACTTGTTAAGTCTATCCATTTTCATATCAAGGCATATATAGCCTGCTAGTAATTTGTAAAATCCCTTCAAACTTGTGGATGAACTCTAGAAGTCTACTCCCATCCATATAAAAAAGTAATATAAATGTCAACTAGGACCTATATAGACAATACAATTTGAATTGGTAACAATTTCTATGCTATTAGTGCAATTTAACGTTTCTTTCTCCTGATTTGCTCTGCTATAGTTGAAAAAAAAAAAAAAGTTACACGTCTTAGCAAGCTATGTTCAAGTTAGATATATTTTAATAAATATACTCCCTTTCATAGCGGATGAGATTAATAAATAAAATTTTTCACCTTTAGTTACAAATTAAAACTCTTAATTAAATATAACAATACAAGTTACAGTAACTATTATTATTGCAACTTATTCAACAATACAACACTGCTACTAGTTCCAGACAACCCGACGGCCCCAAATTAAGCAGAAATGAGCGGTACTGTTTCAGAAACCGACAGCACCAGCGCAGAGCGATAGCTCACCAACCGTGTAGGTGTAGACTGTAGAGAGTGCACCAAACAACAGCCAGAGTAGAAAGCCCCCCCCCCGCCCCCCCCCCCCCCAAACAAAAAAAAAAAAAAGGAAGAGCAAATCCCATAGATTTTCTCTGGAGCTCTAGAGTTTGTAGATGTGGGCTCACGGGATCTCATCAACTTTTCCACGGGATAATTCTCCCTCTCCCACTTTCTTTCTATACTTGTAGTTAGTCTCTCTCTCTCTCTCTCTCTCTCTCTCTCTCTTTCTCTTTCTCAACAACCCCAATTCAAGAAACAGAGCAGAGAGCATTTCCAATCCCTGCATGTTTCTAAGAATCATTGCTGCTAACAATTCTTTAATCCTTTTTTTCTGTATCGCTCGCAGTTACAGGCTTCAACTAATTAAAGCTCAGTAGTTAACATGGAGCGGAGAGTTGAGAGCAGGGGTTTCATCACGATCAAAAGCCCAATCGCACTTCTGCTGGCCGCAGCAGCTCATCCATCATCAAACAGAAGTGTGCTCTTCTTCTTCGTTTTCGCCCTTTTCGCCGGAGCCCTCATCTCTGCTCGCTGGATCAACAATTCCGTGAGTTAATTAATTTCTCATTTCTAACCTTTTCATTTTTATTTTTTTTACTGCAACTAGAATTATGAATTTGGAACTTCTTGGTTGTCTTTGGCGGAGACGTGTCATAGTCCCTTTTTGTCGCCTGAGGTTCTTGTGACAAATGTTGCAGCGGACGAGAGTCCCGCCTAAAAGGGCAAAAAACTACTCTTTGCATGCGTACACTGGGTAGTATGGGGCGCGGTCTAGTAAACCGTGCTTTTAGATTCGTGCCGATTGATTGGTCGGTAGTTGACTGTTAATATGTAGTGCAGAATCTGCATCAGATTTTTTTTCAGGAATTGGGAAAGCAGTTTGCTCAGTTAATTCCGTTTCTAGCAGCTTCTGAAGGTACCCATTTCTTTCAACCCTGAGTGGAGTTGTGGGTCCCAGATTAGTTGGGAGAGTTGAATCGAATTGGAGGCAAGAGTTTAGCGGGGCATATGATGATATGTCACTCTCTGCCCCATCTCTGAAAATTCCTAGAAATGGATTCAGAATCTTGGATGGTTGGATATGGTATTGTTGGTTATTTTAGATTGATATAGATAGAATTATTGCTCTAGAGAAAAATATGTTTTCTAATCCAATCAAAATGATGATATTACATAAGAAATTCGAATTGATTTTATTATCTACTAGAAAGTAGCAGAATATATATATATATATATATATATATATATATATATATATATATATATATATATATATATATATATATATATATATATATATATGTTAATTATCTAAAAAAATAAAACAGTATTAGAATACTTTACTTGATTGGAAGCGAGTGTATGCAGAAGATGAATGGAAAATTAGCGAGACTAGTATTTGACACTATTTCCTTAAAACTGATTCGCTCTCCACCGTTTTATTTCTGAATTACAATGAGCGTCAGTCTCCTAGAATACAACGATCGGTCTGCAATAGGAAAGAAGCCGCAATCCTGTTACTCTGGCGAATCTGATAAAGAATACTCTTTGTTTTGTGTATGGTGTAGTGTAGGACAGAAATGAACATAACTGTTCTTCTGAAAACAGAAAACTTCTGTCTGAAAGACAAAATTTTCTGTTTGCAGAAGAAGAAAACGAAAAGAGAAATTTTTTTTATCCCTAATGAGTCTGGACAGAGGTCTATTTATAGGTTTTTGAACTAACAGTCGCAACGGTTGACTGTTAACAGTTGTGATTACCACCCGTGGTGCACAAGATTTCTCCTCTTCTTACATAACTAATGATATGAAACAAACAATCCTATATAAGCCCACATTCTAACAATAATCTATCCGATGTGGGACTATTTTTTCCTCTTTCCTTTTGTTCCCTTTACTATGCACTCTACTTTGAAGCCATTTTTCATTCACCTAATTCATTTATTTTTGAACTAGTGAATTGGCTCAAATATTTAATATTCAAACATACATGAATTCAATAATCCCTCACATGAATGAAAATGACTTGGACTCTAATGCAAATAAACAGAGAGTATAATAGAAAGTTACCGCATCGAGAGATGTGGCTTATGACTTTGAACCTTCTCTAGTGAAATATTATCAAGTTTACTCGCTAACCAGTGAACATGATGTTTTTGAACTTTTCAGTTTTTGATGTAAACTAAGACAATAATATTCACACAATTTCTTTCAACTTTAACAGATTCTTTATGTTGTGTCTGTTTTGGCCCTGAACAACCTGATAATTCTATGAGTGTTTTAGAGAATTTAGCCTTTGTCATTCTCATATAAGCGATTCCTTTACACTCATATAGGTAATCTTTTATTAAGAGTATTCTGTCATACTCCACTTAGATTTCTAAAATATAAGGATTATTAAAAACTTAGTTTATCCTTATATATTGCAGGTTAATCACTATTTTACTATAGAAATGAGATATGAATTATTTCCTCAGTGATTTTTACGAGTTCCCTCACAATTCGATTGTCCCTATGAACCTAGATTTTGGGATCTTCAATCAGCTAGGTTGACTTGGCATTATGGAGTTACTCTATTTAGTAGGCTTTAATCCCATTCCCCTTGATAACTTACTTGATCTCTAATCAAGCCTTTTGTTAATGGATCTGCAATATTATCTTTTGATTTTATATAATCAAGAGATATTATTCCGTTTGTAAGCAGCTGTCTTACAGTATCATGTCTATGTCTATGACGTATATGTCATAACTTTCTATTATACAATACATTCTGTGCTCTTCCAATTGCTGATTGATTATCGCAATAACTGCAAATTGCTGACACAGATTTAAGCCACATTGGAAAATCTTCTAAAAAGTTTCGAAGCCATTATGCTTCTTCTCCAGCTCTATCTAAAGCAATAAACTCAGAGTCCATACTGGATCTGGCTATACATGTTTGTTTTGAAGATTTCCAAGAGATGACTGCACCTCCAATAGTATATACATATCAACTTATGGATTTTATATCTTTAGAATTCATAATCCAGTTAGCATCAGTGTATCTTTCTATCACTGCTGGATATTTTGTATAGTGCAACCCATAGTTAGTAGTGTATCTCAAATATTTGAATACTCTAATTATTGCTTTCCAGTGATTCTCTCCTAGATTATTTGTAAATCTACTCAGTTTGCTTACTGAGTATGCAATGTTAGGTCTTGTGCAGTTCATTAAATACATAAGACTGTCAATGGTCTGAGAATATTCTAATTGAGATATACTAGCACTTATATTCTTCGTAAGATGTAGACTCATATTTACAGATGTCCTAACTATATCATTATTTCCTTTAAAGTTCTGTTCTTACACTCAGCAATTTCATTTTATTGAGGAGTGTAAGAAGCAGTTATTTGATGTATAATACCATGTTCTGCACAAATTTGTGCAAATAGTGACTCATATTCACCACCTCCATCACTCCTTCACATTTTTATCTTTTTACTAAGTTGATTCTCAACTTCATTTTTAAATTGTATAAACATTTCAATTGTCTCATATTTTGATCTTGTTAGATATACATAACAATATCTAGTACAATTATCTATAAAATGATAAAATATTTCTTTCCACCTCTACTTTGAATAGATTTTAAATCACATATATCTGTATGAATTAATTCTAAAGATTTAGTACTACGTTCTATAGAATGAAATGAAACCTTAACCATTTTTGATTCAATACATATTTCACATTTATCATCAAAGTTTATATTAAAATTAGGCACATATTTAAATTTATTAATATTTGTAAAGTATAATAATTAACATGTCGTAATCTACCATACCAAATATGAGATGACTCAGTCATATAAGCAGAATAATCAATTTTATTATTATTAACTTTAGGGGCAATTGTCATTATATTTATTTTAAATAGTCTATTAGTCATGTACTCCTTGCCTACGTATACACCATTTTTTATAAGTACAAACTTATCAGACTCAAATACAAGCCTAAATTCTTTATTACTCAAGACTGAATCAAAAACCAGATTCTTGCAAATATCTGGTACATGAAGTATATCAGTAAGAGTAAGTTCTTTTTTCGAAGTCATTTTTAGTATAATGTTTCCTCGTCCTTCAATCATGGAGGTTGCAGAGTTATCCATGTAGAGTAGTTCTCTTTCCACAGATTCATATGTAGAGAATATCCACTTGTTGGCGCAGATGTGGTGAGTGGCCCCAGTGTCCACCCACCATTCTTTGGAATTACCACCAACTATATTAACTTCTGAGACAACAAATGTACAATTTACATCTACATTTGCACAAAGATTTTCCTCTTCGGCCAAATTTGCATTAGCATGCTTCCTCTTCTTCTTCGAAGAATTTGGTGCCTTGCGCATATGGCAGTCCTTTGCACGATGTCCAAGCTTGTCACAGTTGTAGCACTTGTCATTGAATCTCTTCGAGTCACCACTCTTAGAGCCTTCACCATTATACTTTCACTTCCTGTTATTGGAATTTTTCATAATATTAGATTTAGAAATATTGTATGGATTTTCAATTTTCTTTTCAGAAAAATGGTTATCTTCTTCAATTCTCAAACGTACAATTAGATCTTCAAATATCATTTATTTTCGTTTATATTTTAGGTAATATCTGAATTCTTTCCAAGATGGTGGTAATTTTTCAATAATTGCAGCCACTTGGAATGATTCACTAATAGTCATACTTTCAGTAAGAATTTTTTGAATGATTACTTGAAGATCTTATATCTGATTGATTACATTTTTAGAATCAATCATTTTATAATCCAGAAATTTACCGACTATATATTTTTTAGAGCCGACATCTTCTAGATTATATTTCTTATCTAAGCACTCTCAAAGTTCCTAAGCAGTATAAATTGAACTATATATATTATATAATATATTGTCCAATCCATTGCGAATAAAATTCTTACTCAAGAAGTCAGCATATTTTCATGTATCAACCGCTTTCACAGACTGTTGATCATCTTCTACAAGAGTCGACACAGTCTCCTTCAAGTACTTGGCCAGATTTAGTGTAGTGAGATATAACAATATTTTTTATTGTCATATCTTAAAATCTGTGTCACTGAACTCTTTTGGTTTCTCATACTGACTTGAGGGCACAGTTGGAGTGACCTTGACAGGAGTTATGACAGTGGACATATTATATGTAAATACAATGACCATCTACAGATACAAAATTTTATCTATCTTAATTTTTTGTAATAAAATTTTTAACTTTCTAATAAAACTTGAAAATCAATTCTTACTTCAGATCACACTATCATATAAGATTTCTTAAATAAATCTTTCTTCCTCTAAACAGAATGTAACTATCTTTTCCAGAAGCAATTAAATTTAGATATAAAATAACTAGTGATTAAATACTATTATGACAGAGTTCTTATTAGTTACACAACAGTATTCAAAATTAATTTAAAACAAAATTATTCGGTTTTAAGATTGTTGGTTATTTTAGATTGATATAGACAGAATTATTAATCTAAAAGATTAGAAACGTATGTTTTCTAATCCAATCAAAATGATGATATTACAGAAGAAATCCGAATTGAGTTTATTATCTACTAGAAAGTAGCAGAATATATATATATATATATATATAAAGAAAAATGGAAATGAGCTGACAGCTCACGCAAGTTACCTGAGCTGCAGTTCATTTCCAATATTTCCAATAATATTTTTTAAAAATTTTCTACTGGATTATGATCTCGACCTCTTAGCGTTCAGTCATACCCAATTTCTTGGGTTTTAGTTTTGATTTAGTTCTCCATCAAGTTAACAAAAAATTAACGGTTTTCAATAAATAAAACATTTTGTATGCACTATATGAATGGGTAAAAAAAACTCCAAAATTTATGAAATTTAATCCTAAAGAAGTTAAGAAAGTAGAGATAGTAATTGTTAAGAAAAATTGAAGAAAAATCATTGGATGATTATAGTTTTGCCGCTAGCTCACGTAACTCTTCCTGAGCTGGCGGCTCACCTACAGTAATCCCATGTATATATATATATGTGTGTGTGTGTGTGTTAATTATCTAAAAAATTAAAATAGAATTCGAATACTTTACTTGATTGGAAGCGAGTGTATGCAGAAAATGAATGGAAGATGATTGAGGCTAGTGTTTGACACTATTTCCTTAAAACCGATTCGCCCTCTCCCGTTTTGATTCTGAATTACAGTGGGCGTCGTTCTCCCAGGATACAGCGATCGGTTTGCAACAGTAAGGAAGTCGCAATTCTATTGCTTTGGCAAATCTGATAAAGAATGCTCTCTGCTTTGTGTATGGTGTAGTGTAAGATAGAAATGAACAAAACTGTTCTTTCTAAAAACAGAAAACTTCTGTCTAAAAGACAAAATTTTCTATCTGCCGACGATGCGTAAGTGTCAAGTGCACCACTAAAGCGCTCTAAACGCCCATTCGCCATCGCACACGCGTACGCGTGCGATGCAGTGCGTAGGACCACCTGTGGTGCTCAAACATATATGAATTCAACAGATATATCTAAGCGACGAGCATGTTCTAGCTCATAATCAAGTCAAGACTAACAGGAGCATAGTACAAAGTTACTTAAACTAGTATGGGCTCATTATCCCCGAAGTACCATTTTACTTTCTTCAACTTGGGCGTGCCCCACAAATTCGATATTCAGAACTACTGTTAGGAATAGAAATTATATTTTACTGTGTTGGGTTTGACTTCTATATGGTAGACTTTTCAAAAGAAAAGTTTGGCAACACTGAACGAATTAAAGAGGCTGGGGATGTGGGCGCGTAGAACCCAGGAGTATGGCATGGTTATAAAGGGTTATTTATATAATTATACATAGAACGCCATATATAAAATCATTTCGGAAAATTTTAGATGGGCACACAAGTTGACATAGTGAGCACCACGTCCTAAGTTGTAAAGAATTACAATTTTGACATTTTTGTTTGATAAAGTTATCCTCCACCCTATTACCTTCTTCTCCAATACAATCACTCTCTCTTATTCTCTTCAAGCACACACCCAAATCCATAAATTTTCAAATTCTTATACTTCTATATTGAATCCATTCATTAAAATATTTCTTATGTTTTCTCCACAAAAAAAAAATCTTCTTATGTAAATTAATTTAAGTAAGTCATCAATAAAAGGTGATATACACAAGTTAAAAATCTTAAAGAAAATTTTATAAATCAAATGAAAGAGAAATTAAGATTAAAAAAACTACAGTAACCCTCCCCTCAAAGGGGATTAGAGTTTGAGACGGGAGGATAGGAAAGTAGATAAGGGTTTGAGAGGGGCAATATTGAAAGAATGGGTGCTTACTAATTAAAATTCTTTCTTTTTAAAAGAGAAAGTATGCTCACTAAGCAAATGGTGCTCACCAAGTCAAGTGGTGTGGTCGTTTAGAATTTCCCAATTGTTTGTAACCCTAATTAACTAATATAATGGAAAAGAAGTTACTGATGTTGGCACGTTATCAAACCATGTAAATTCTCCTACGTAAGTTCTTATGTATTATTATTTTTCTCTCTTATTTTTTTTTTTGATTGTAGTTTAATATCGATATTCGATCATCATATTGATCTATTATTGGGCGTCATTATTTACAACATAGAGAAATATTTGAAATGTTAAACAAGATCAAACTCGACAAATTTTGAACAATACTATATGAAATTGTGGGGTACTTAGGTTAAAATTCTCCATAATTGAAAAAATATGTCATGGTTAGAGATGACAGATTGAATTTTATAATTGGAAGTCTTGGGGAATATGTTGTTGGATCATTATCCAACATTGGCCCATATATATGTGAAATAATCATATATTGTAAACTGTCTGATATGCTTGGATCCGATTAAAAGTGATCTAATTAAGTTGGGTTTTAATATATCTAATAGGGTGTGGGCCTTTTATATGTAGAAACCTAATGGGTAATTTCTGATTTTATAATGGGTTAAATTAGAAATACCAATAGACAGATTTGTCAATAAAAAGGCGGTTATGGTCCCCAAATCACACGTGATTTTGATTCTTTTCTGTATCCCATCGACAGAGAGAAACTAGAGAGAAAAGTTAAAAGAGTTCTCTTAGGAAAACGTGTCGATCTGGAAGGCCAATCACACAGCTCTACAACGTGATCTTTGATATGGATTCAGGTACGCTTCCGCATATTTTATTTATAATTTCTTGGTGATTTGATATAAAAATCTATTGTGTAATTTTCGTATGGTTTCTAACAATTGGTATCAGAGCAACTTTATGTTGAATCATAAAAAAAAAATCCGATCACTGTTTATTCGATTACTGTTTCACAGGAAAAACGGATTACTGTTCATCGGATTACTGCTCATAAAAAAAATTTAAGGTTTTATTTTTGGATTTGGGCTTGTTTTAAAAAAAAGAATATGTATACACATATATATTTTTAAAGAATTTTCTCTGAAGGTCAATTTTTGACAATTTTTTAAGGATCGATTCGGCATAATTTTAAATATTTGTATTTTTGATATATATTTTGAGATAGATTGATTGAAGCAACATGTCACCAAAGTGACCTCTTTTGTTGAAATTGATTTTATCTTGAAATATAAAAGGTTGTGTGCATGTAACTTATATGAATATTAATCGGCCTAAAGGAAGGTTAATATTTAATAGAATTGTATGTGTACCTGTGGTAATAAATGCGTGGTGATTATTTGGTTTACATATGAACAATGACTCGGCCCAAAGGAAGATTTATTGTTTGATTTGTTATTTATCATCAGTATTTGATTACTACACCAAAATATCACTAAGAAGTTAATATTGTTGTCTAAAGATAAAATATTAATGGAATCCCAATATCTTGAGATGGGGTTTACATTTATTTGAAATTATTATTATTATTTGGTTAATGAATTTATGCGAACTTGTTATTTTTGTTCATTGTTATCTGGATTCAGCTTTACAAAATCCTTCCAATATTAGTGCCAACATCAATTCAATTCCTATACTAAACGGCTCTAATTTTAAGTCATGGCAAGAGAATCTTTTGATTGTTCTCGGAGTCATGGATCTCGATCTTGCGTTAAGATCTCCTCCTCCTGCACCTCTCACTGCTGAAAGTTCTTCTGAACAAAAGAGGGACATTGAGAGGTGAGAGAAGTCAAACGCATGTGTCTAATGATCATGAAGAAAGCCATTCCAGAAGCATTCAGGGGCACAGTATCTGAAAAGATTATTACGGCTAAGGAGTTCCTTGCGGATATTGAAAAGAGCTTTGTCAAGAATGAAAAGACTGAAATTGGTACGCTCTTGACAAATCTTATTTCAATGAGGTATAAAGGCAAAGGCAATATTAGGGAGTACATCATGGAGATGTCTCATCTGGCTTCAAAACTGAAAGCACTTAAGTTTGAACTCTCTGAGGACTTGCTAGTGCATCTGGTTCTGATATCCTTCCCCATTCAGTTCAACTAGTTTAAGGTGAGCTACAATTGTTAGAGAGAGACTTAGTCTCTGAATGAGCTCATCTCACACTGTGTTCAAGAGCAGGATAGGCTGAAACTGGAAAAGACAGAGAGTGCTTACTTAGCCTCATCCTCTAAGGACAAGGAAAAATAAAAGAGGAAAAAGAATACGGAAGCTGCAGATACAGCACCTCAGAAGAAACAACAAAAGAAACCGATTCAATCGAAAGGTACTGGTTATTTCATCTGTGGAGTTGAAGGGCACATAAAGAAGTATTGCAGTAATTATCACGCTTGGCGTGCTAAAAAATGTATGCTTCTTAATCTGGTTTGTTCTGAGATTAATTTAACTTCGGTACCTGTACACACATGGTGGAAAGATTCTGGTACAACCACTCACATCAATGTGTCTATGCAGGGTTGCCTGAGTTGCCGAAAATCAAATGATGTTGAAAGATACATCTATGTGGGTGATAGCAAGAAGGTTCAAGTTGAGGCAATTGGAAAGTTTAGATTATTGTTAAAAACTGGATTTTATTTGGATCTTGATGAGACATTTATTGTACCGTCTTTTAGACGGAATTTGATTTCTATTTCTACTTTGGACAAATTTGGTTTTTCTTGTTCATTTGGAAATGAAAAATTTAGTTTGTTTCATGATTCAAATTTGGTTGGATCCGGTTCTTTATCACGTTACGATAATCTATATTTAATTAACACAATAGCTTCATTTAATGAATCTCTGTATTTAAGTACTCGAGGTGTAAAGAAAAAATTAACCAATGAGAATTCGGTTGCGTTATGGCACAAGAGATTATGTCATATCTCCAGACGTAGAATTGAGAGACTTGTGTCAGACGAAATTCTTGATCCCTTAGATTTCACAGACTTTAATATTTGTGTTAATTGCATAAAGGGAAAACAAACCAACTAAAGGAGATTTGAAACCAATAGGACTCTGGACGTCTTAGAACTTATTCATACGGATATTTGTTGGTCATTTCCTACTGTTGCGTGGAATGGTCAACAATATTTTATCTCGTTTATAGACGATTTCTCTAGATATGGCTATCTATATCTCATTTATGAAAATGTACAATCGCTGGAAGTGTTAAAAAATTATAAGGCTAAAGTTGAGAACCAACTCGGCAAATGGATCAAAAGCGTCTGGTCTGACCGTGATGGTAAATACTATGGCAGATATGACGATTCAGGTGAACAACGTCCAGGACCTTTTGCTAAATTCCTAGAGAAATGCGGTATCGTCCCACAGTATACTATGCCGGATTCGCCCACTATGAATGGTGTTGCTGAAAGACGAAACAGAATGCTTAAAGACATGGTGAGGAGTATGATTAGTCATTCTACCTTACCTAAATCACTCTGGGGAGAAGCATTTAAGACTGCAGCATATATCCTTAACAGTGCTCCAACTAAAGCGACTGCCAAAACCCCTTATGAGCTATGGACAGGCAAGAAACCTAGTCTTAAGCACTTACACATTTGGGAATGTCCAGTTGAGCCAAGGCCTTATAGGCCAAATAAAAGGAAACTGGACTCAAGAACGGTTAGTTGCTACTTCGTTGGATACTCTGAAAGATCCAGGGAGTACAAATTTTATGATCCCACGACTAGGTCGATTTTCGAGACGGAAAATACCCGGTTCTTTGAGGATGTCGAGTTTGAGGGAGGAGATACAGGCAGGGACTTTGTCTTTGAAGAGGAATGTGTTGATGTTCCCACATGTGTTATTGGCATTGATCAGGATTCCATTCCTGACATTGTTCAAGACACAATAGATCAAGACAATATCGCACAACCTCCCGTTCAAGATATTGTTCCAAAAGAACAAACTCTGGCACCTTAAGAACCTATGCCATTAAGGAGATCCACTCAAGAGAGGAGAAGAGTATTGCCAGATGATTACATTGTATTTCTCCAAGAACATGAGGTAGACATTGGAGTGATGGAAGATGACCCGATCAACTTCCATCAAGTCATCAAAAGTTCTAACTCTCAAAAGTGGATAGATACTATGAATGAGGAGATAAAGTCCATGAAGAACAATGACATGTGGGATCTTATCCCATTGCCAAAAGGAGCGAAACCTATTGGTTGCAAATGGATATTTAAGACCAAAAGAGATTTGAAAGGCAATGTGGAAATGTATGAAACTCGTCTTGTGGCAAAGGGCTTTACGCAGAAAGAAGGCATCGACTATAAAGAGACATTTTCTCCGGTTTCTTCAAATGACTCTTTCAGAATTATAATGGCATTGGTGGCTCATTTCAACCTTGAGTTACATCAGATAGATGTCAAAATAGCGTTTCTCAATGGTGACATTGACGAGACGATATATATGGTCCAGCCAGAAAACTTTGTGTCGGGAGACTCAAAGCGTATGGTTTGCAAACTTAAGAAATCCATCTATACGCTCAAGCAAGCATCTCGACAATGGTATTTCAAGTTTCATCAAGTGATCATCTCATTCGGTTTTGAGGTGAACTTGGTCAATGACTGTATATACCATAAGTTATGTGGGAGAACATATTTTTTTAGTATTATATGTTGATGACATCTTACTTGCCAACAACGATATAGGCATATTTCACAAAATCAAGAGATTTGTAACTAAGCATTTTGAGATGAAGGATCTTGGTGACGCCTCTTTTGTATTAGGGATTCAGATACGCCGAGATCACTCTCGATTTATTCTTGGTTTATCACAAAAGAGCTATATCAAAAAGGTTTTTAAAAGATATAGCATGCAAAATTGTAAACCAAGTGATACCCCTGTGGCTAAGGGAGACCGATTTAATCTCAATCAGTGCCCTAAAAATGGTTTTGAGGAAAAGAAAATGCAGAAGATTTCCTGTGCCTCAGCAGTGGGGGGGTCTTATGTATGCTCAGGTTTGTACGCGTCCAGATATCGTGTATGTTACAGAGATGTTGGGCAGGTATTTAAGCAATTCAAGAGCAGACAATTGGAAAGCAGCCAAAAGGATTTTGCGATACTTACAGAGAACAAAGGATTACATGCTCACGTATCCGAGGTCAGATCAGATTGAGATAATTGGGTATACTGACTCTGATTTTGCTGGATGCCAAGATAGTATGAAATCCACATCGGGTTATATCTATTTTCTAGCTGGAGAAGCTGTCTCTTGGAAGAGTGCTAAACAGTCTCTTATAGCCTCTTCTACTATGGCAGCTGAGTTTATAGCGTGTTATGAGGTATCAAATCACGGGATATGGCTGCGAAATTTTGTCACCGGGCTGCGCATAGTGGACTCTATTGATATGCCACTCAAGTTATTTTGTGACAATAAGTCAGCAGTTCTATATTCTAATAACAACAGGAGCTCTACGAAGTCGAAGCATATAGACATTAAGTTTCTGGTTGTGAAAGAAAGAGTTCAGAATGGACAGTTGTTTATAGAGCACATAGAAACAAACTCCATGATTGTAGATCCGCTTACTAAGGGACTGCCACCCAAAGTATTTCATAAGCATACTGCTTGTATGAGTGTCGTGTCTATTGATGATATTCAGTTTTAGTGGGAGTTTGTATTATCAGATGCTCTTATGATATAGACATATTTTAATTATTTCAGTTTATGGTATTAAGGTTATTTTCTGCAGAAATAAGGTTTTGTTTTATTCACACTCTGAATATTATGTTGTTTGATCTCAATAAGGTTTAAGATAGAACCAATTAAAAATAGGCATGTTAAGATCACACTACATGAAATTTCTATGCTACACATCCACATCATAATTCATGTCATTCAGTTGTATTGATATACGTGACCATTGATGGGTTGAGTTACGATTACTGTAACAAAATCCGCTTTGATCCTATGTTAGTATGATTAACGGACCGGATTGGTTACAGATACATTTCGGAAATGATAGTAAAGTTGAGCTCATTCGGTAATTATGCAAAATATGATTATAAGGTTACATTTATGGTCCAAGTGGGACATTGTTGGATCATTATCCAACATTGGTTCATATATATGTGAAATAATCATGTATTGTAAACTGTCTAATATGATTGGATCCAATTAAAAGTGATCTAATTAAGTTGGGTTTTAATGTATCTAATAGGATGTGGGCCTTTTATGTGTAGAAACCTAATGGGTAATTTCTGATTTTATGATGGGCTAAATTAGAAATACCAATCGATAGATTTGTCTATAAAAAGGCGGTTATGGTCTCCAGATCACACGTAACTTTGATTCTTTTCTGTATCCCATCGATAGAGATAAACTAGAGAGAAAAGTTAAAAGTTTTCTCTTAGGAAAACGTGTAGATCTGGAAGACCAATCGCACAGCTCTACAATGTGATCTTTTGATATGGATTCAGGTACGCTTCCGCATATTTTATTTATAATTTCTTAGTGATTTGACATAAAGATCTATTGTGTAATTTTTGTATGGTTTCTAACATATATATCTTCTTACAATTCGTGATTGGTTCAAACAGAATGTGAATTTTATTGTGTTAATTTGTAGTCTACTCAAGTCACTTGGGAATTCTATGATCAGGGTTAGAAGACTCGGATGTTTTTTATTTATCATTGTTGACCTCTATCCTTTTACCATGGAACCACCATATTGGAGCTATCATGTAGGTCCAACTTCATACGACTTTTTTTTTTTTTTTTTTATAACATGACGAACCGTCATGAACTGCTTTATAGAAATATAGGTGAACTGCAAGAAATATAGAATGCAGATTTGAAAGACTTGCAGGGTTAAATAGTTTATTTTAATTAGTTCTTACCATCTTTCAAGGGTTCAAAAGAGATTCAAAGCCTAGTTGCTAGTTGTAAAAATGATTGTTTTACCTCCACCAGATACAAATATGAATCCAGAGTCAAATGTCAAAAACTAGCATGATGAGGGACATTTGTGAGTTATAAAAGAAAATAATATGTGAAATTAGTCCTCCTGAAATATAGAGATAACTGGATTAGTGATTATTTAAGTTTGGAACCTAAAATGATTTATTCTCTGTCAAATTGGGTATATCTGACTTAATTGGGTATATCTGACTTTAGTTTATAAGTCGACTAAAAATTTATCTCCTTGGTATATCGGACTTAGTTTCAAACTCCTCTTACAAGTTTCCAAGTTTAGAAAGAATTTGTGTACGTATAGGCTGGAAAATCCTTTTTTTTTTTTTTTTTTCAAGTTAGTGGGGAAAATCTCTTTATAACGAAAAGATCCAAGTTGGTCTAGATAATTGCAAACTTACTAATGCGTTGTCAACATCATGTGTAACATTACTCAGAGTTTGCTCGTTAAGCTGTTGAATCTTTTAAGTACACGTAGAATACAAATTTTGGACTATGTTTAATAATTTTCTAGGTTTATGGATCTTGGCCAAACCCCAATCTTGGCTATTTTCGATTGATTTTGCTGTCAAATTTTATTCAAAAAGTGATCCTAAAGTTTTCCACTAAAACATGTTGCACTTAAGCTATATCATGCAAAATCTTGTTCTGTTAATCAACTGAAAATAGTTAAATGTTTGGACTCGCTTTTGATTTGAGTGCAGCTCATGATCACCACCTCCGCCTCTCCTGCTACAGTCAGCGCAACAACCAAAACTCTAAATTTTGTTCATTCGAAAGAAGAGAATCAACGTATAATTCCCTCCAATCTTTCCCAATTAACTCCCCAAATCCAGAAAGAAGTACCAAAGCCAGAACCACCTCCACCGCCCGCATCGATACCCTTCGCCTGCCCCAGTACGAACCACAGCGCAACCAACATCTGCCAGTCACCACCCTCTCAAACTCTTACCCTTCTCGCCCCGTCCCCTTCCTGCCCTGATTACTTCCGTTGGATTCACGAAGACCTTCGTCCATGGAAGACGACGGGCATCACGAGAGAAATGGTGGAGAGGGCTCGCAGAACAGCCAATTTTCGGCTAGTAATTCTCAATGGCAGAGCCTACGTCGAGAGATTTCATCGGTCATTTCAGACTCGGGATGTTTTCACTCTATGGGGAATTGTTCAGCTATTGAGGCGCTATCCTGGCCAGGTTCCGGACCTTGAGCTTATGTTTGACTGTGTTGACTGGCCTGTTGTTAAGGCAGTTGATCATCGGGGGAAGGACAAGCCAGCTCCCCCACCATTGTTCCGGTACTGTGCAGACGACTCGACGCTTGATATCGTGTTTCCGGACTGGTCGTTTTGGGGTTGGTTGGTAATTCTTTCACTCAATTCTATTCCTGCTGTGATTCAAGAATGTAGCGCTCTAGGTTTTCAAACAATTAGCTTATTTATCTCTAATACTAAAAACAACAAAGAAAACAGTCTAATTGATTTTGTGAGGAAGTCTAACTTTTATTGTAAATTTGAAGGCCAGAGATAAACATAAAGCCATGGGATGCACTTTTGGGAGAGCTGAAGGAAGGGAATAGGAAGGTGAAGTGGATGGACAGGGAACCCTACGCTTTCTGGAAAGGAAATCCAGCAGTGGCCGCCACTCGGATGAATCTTCTCAAGTGCAACGTCTCCGAAGGTAAAGATTGGAATGCTCGGGTTTATGCTCAGGTACTGCTTCTTGCTAGCTAGTAAAGACTATTTACAGTGGAATTTTGAGTTTTGCTCAAATGTTCAAACAATACGTCGAAAGTTTGTTACTAACTGATTACAGTCACTATGTAGGATTGGCACAGTGAGATAAAGAAAGGGTTTAAGCAATCAGACTTGACCAGCCAATGCGTTCATAGGTAGATAATTCAGCTTGATATTGATGGCTTTATGAAATCAGATAACTGAAAGCTTGAATAATGAATGATCAATTTGTGTACATAGGTACAAGATATATATTGAGGGTTCAGCGTGGTCCGTAAGTGATAAGTACATTCTGGCGTGTGACTCGCTTTCTCTGATTGTGAAGCCACGTTTTTATGACTTCTTTACAAGAGGGCTGATGCCGGTGCACCATTACTGGCCAATAAGGGATGACGATAAGTGCAGATCAATCAAGTTCGCCGTCGACTGGGGAAATTCACACAAACAAAAGGTACTTTGTTCATCTACAGCATTCCCATCGATACAATCAAATTTCTACCTCTTAAACCTTCTTATGTAAATGATCTTAATGAACAATAGCTCTGTCAAAGTGATACCAAACCTTGAACTTTAGCTGACTTCTTATCTGGTAGTCCCAACTCCGTCTGAACAACGTACTCTAGGACTTGTTTGGATAGGGCTAATCCAAAGGTTTTTCTATTCTAGATTCCTTTTTTACAAAGGCTAGGCCAATCCTTCGGAATTGGGATGCTATTTTTTGACACAAAACCAAATAAATACAATCTAAAGAGAAGCCCAAACCTCAACCCATTTTTTTTTTTTTTTTAATCTTTTCTCTTGGCTTCATACCTATTTTGGGACAATAATTAATTAGATGAACGGAGTTAATATGCTATAAACAAACTTTTTGATTTTAATCCTAAAGATTCTAATCCAAAATTTTTTTATCCTAAATGAAATCCCGAGTATTTTCATCCCAACCATCCAAAGAAGCCCTTAAATAATTAAAATTTCTACTCTTAATATTTTCTCTCCTAACAACATAAATAGTTAATATAGATGCCTAGATATTGGACCTTGGATCAGACTAAACATCATAAGCAATGTTGAAAATAACGCACTATGAAACCCGTTATATTGCGTTACGTAACCTAACGGAGCCCCAGCGCTACGTAACAACTAGAAATAACTCAATGCATTGTAACAGTACGTTTTTTATGTTATTTTATGTTATATTACGTAACGTTACGTTAAATTACGTTATGTTTTTACAATTATCTTTTTAGTAATTTCTATATTGTTTTTTACTATTATTTGATTATTATTGAATTGCTGTAATTTTATTACTTGACTAGTTGGTTTGTTTGATTGCTTGTGGAATTGCTAATTTGTTAATTTGCGATTATTTTCTTGTTCGCTTGTAATTGATCTCCAATTGCTGAAATATTTTACTTGTTAATTGTATTGAATTTTTAATTGAACTGAAATCAACAATTGCAATTAAGATAAATTGAATATTACAAAATATAAATTACAACAATAATAACTTGAATTAAAATAAAAAATTGGAATATTGTTTTCTTGTTTAAATACAACAACAACAACTAAGCCTTTTATCCCAAGTATTTGGGGTAGGCTATATTTTCTTATTTAAATGATGACTGGAATTACAGTTGCAGACTTAAATATAATTTATAAAGATAAATGTGAAATCTATTGTAAAATTTAATATAAAATTTGAATGGATTATGATTATAAAATGGTTTTATATTTTTTTTAGATATTTTAAATCTATATTTTAAATTATAGAAATCATTTTATATAATTTATGTTTATTTTTATTAAATAAGTAAGAAACCGCATAACCTACGTTATGCGTTACGTTATATGTGACATAACCTAACAGAGGCAAAACGTTACGTTACCGTTATCGTTATTTTAAACATTGATCATAAGAGTTATGGAAAATCCTCTTTCCTAATTCTAAATTTCTTGTATTTTCCCATTTGGTAGTCAGTGTGCCGGTGTATCTTGAACACTCTTACTGTAGTGCGAGTTACAGATTTTCGCGTTCTGGCAGTTTAAGCACAGCCTAACTTTAGTGACTTGCACCTCTTTAGAACATAGCTTCAAGTAACATGTAGTTATCAAGGCACTGTTAGCTACCATGAGAGTCGATCCTTCAGGATTTATAATGAAACAAATCTCTGGAGTTTTTTTTTTTTTTTTTCCCCTTCATCCTGACCTTCAGATAGAAGTATTGAACTGTATAAATAGTATTGAACCTTCAGATAGAAGTACTAAACCAATGTTTAAAATAGCGATAACAGTAACGTAACGTTTTACCTTTATTAGGTTATGTCGCATATAACGTAATACATAACGTAGGTTATGTAATTTCCTATTTCTTTAATAAAATAAATATAAAACTATATAAAATAATTTTTATTAATTGAAAAATAAATTTAAAATATCTAAAAAAAATAATATAAAACCATTTTGTAATGCATAATCTATCCTAATTTTATATTTAGTTTTACAATAATTTTTACATTTATCTTCATAAATTATATTAAATCTGCAACTATAATTCCAGTCATCATTTAAATATGAAAGAAAAATTCTAATTTTTTATTTCAATTTTAGTTATTATCATTGTTGTAATTTATATTTTGTAATGTTCAATTTATTTTATTTGTAATTGTTGATTTTAGTTCAGTTAAAAATTCAATAGAATCAACAAGTAATATATTGCAGCAACCGAAGAGGAATTACAATAATCGAATAAGGAAACAATAAATTAATAAGTTAGCAATTATACAAGCAATCAAACGCCAACAACTAATCAAGTAAGAAAATTACAACAATTTGCTAATAATCAAAATAATAATCAACAGCAATATATAGATTACTAAAAAAATAATTGTAAATAACGCAACATAACGTAATTTAACGTAGCGTTACGTAATATAACGTAAAATAACATAAAAAACGTACTGTTACAGTGCACTGAGTTATTTTCAGCTATTACGTAGCGCTAGGGCTCCGCTAGGTTACGTAACGCAATATAACGGGTTATGTAACGCGTTATTTTCAACATTGTATTGAACTGTATAAACTATTTCAAAATATTGATCTTGTTCACCTTTACCCAAGCCAAACTTTTATCCTCTATAGTTTGTGTTGTGTTTATTGTATAAACTATTTCAAAATATTGATCTTGTTCACCTTTTCCCAAGCCAAACTTTTATCCTTCATAGTTTGTGTTGTGTTTATTGAGTTACTTGGTGATCCGTTTTGAATTTTACAAGTGAAATAGTAGTAGGCATTGCCACTTTGCTAATGTACCATTCGAAACAGGCACAAGCTATGGGAAAGGAAGCAAGCACTTTCATTCAGGAGAAACTAAACATGGATCATGTATACGATTACATGTTTCACCTCTTGACTGAGTACTCGAAGCTCATGAAGTACAAGCCTACTAAACCTCGCAGAGCTGTTGAGCTCTGCGCCGAGTCTATGGCCTGCCCAGCGGAAGGAGTCCAGAGGAAGTTCTTGATGGAATCGATGGTGAAGGCACCACGCAGTTCGGCACCATGCTCTCTGCCCCCTCCCTACCATCCTGCAGAGCTGAGACTGCTGCAGAGGAGGAAAGCCAACTCCATAAAGCAAGTAGAAATGTGGGAGCAAAAGGCTTGGGAAAGCAAGAGCAACTAATTTGAACCTTTGTTTTTTATATTTACTTATTCCCTTACAAATATAGAACAAATAATAATATATATCAGGCCAAGTTATATAGGTAAATGTCAATTGAGTTTATTAATTTCTTATTAAAAATGTGAGGAGAAATAAACTAAGGGATCTCATGTAAACAATAACTGGTTTCATCACAAGATATTGTGATTTCTTTACTCTCTCTAGATTGCGGTTACACAATTTGTCATGCAGGCTGAGATTTTGTAATATGTCTCAAGTTTTTATTCACTTGGGGTAGATTGCTCTAAATCTTATAATTAGGGTAAATTTTAATACTCTTTATTGAGTAAATGATCATGTAATCACACTTGAAAATAGTATAATAACAAACTTGTCACAGTCCTGATAATCATGATGATCATATGTAACAACTTACAGCATTCCTCGTGAAAATTAAGCCAGGAGAAGTACTTATCAGAATTATAAAAATGCATAAAAGGTACTGACAAATAAGTATGCCAACCAGATTAAATGGTATTTGAGATGAAGCTAAGAGAACGTTGACTCTGTCTTACTCACTCTGTTATGACTTATTAATGAAACACGGAGGCCATTGCAATATGTAAATCAAATAGTAATCAAGACAATAATTATTTCTCTATCTAAATTTAATCACCATATAGAATGTTAAAGTTGCTTGATATATCAAGCAACTTTAACATTCTCCCATGCGGTGGATATATGGAAAAGGATAAGTTAACTGGTTGGATAGAAGAATTCATCAATCAGTTCTACTGAAAAAGAACTATAAAGATGAATTCTTGAAATGAAAGGCAAAATAAATGAGCTATCCATGGAGAGAGCTCTCCTGCACATAGATGAGCCATCTCGAAAAAATGAATAAAGTGGGAAGAGATGGACGCATTTTAAACTTCAATAATCTTAATTCGAGATAATTTGAAATCTGGTTCTGATACAAATCATACCATGGCAGTAACTTTACCATTACTAAACTATATATCTGCTACCACACAATTGGCACAAAAAGTTACAACTGGTGTACTTTTCTAAGATGCATTCACTGAGTTGTAACTAGACTTTTATTTCAACAATCAAAATGAGATTAGTTTTTTTTTTTTTTTTTTTTTTTTTTTTTTTTTTGACTAGTCAAAAAGAGATTAGTTGAATCATGCACTAAGAAATCATATTTTTCTTTCCTGTTTGTTCAAAATAGATTTTTTTTTTTTTTCCACCTGTTACGTTTATATGTAGTACAGATAATGTTTTTCTCTTGATCGGAATATGCATACAGCTTGGGTATCAACGAAAAATAAGTGAAACAATGGGTATCAAACACCATAGAACCGAAACAATCATCCTTTGTAGCCATAATTTTACAATCGCTATCTCCTCCTTCAATCGGCCACTTGATCTCCCATATCCAATTTCATTAGGTTTGATTTCAGTTTACACAAATGATTCAGTTTCAAAAAAGATTGTCATGTCAAACTATAGAAATGAGAAAGCAGGATGATAAATGGATGCTTATTGTCATTCAAGTCCACATCTAAGCCCCAAAAAAGTTCTACCTACAGAAACTAATTAATGCCAATAAGCTTTGTTACGCAGTTCAATCTGAAATTAAGATTTATGTTTGCATGAAAACATACATATTTCAAGGATCATATTACTTCGTTTGGATGCTTGGAATAGGTGCTTATATAATCAGCAAGAACATGGGATACCTTAAGGAATGCCACTGTCAGCCTCTCTCCTAAGGTCCTCTAAATATGGAAATATTAGAGTTGCGTGAGGTCCATAATAAAGTGAAAATATAGTCTCAAGTCGCTGTATATTGCATAGAGCAGAAGTCCGATCACCCAACGATAGCTGAACTGACACATGCTTCAACAACTCGTGCCCAATGACAATGTGATTGATGACATAGAGCTTTTCAAGTATCTGTAACATTAACAAAAGAGAGGAAATCAGGAATATGATGTTACAGGCTTTCCATTGACACATCTTACAGTATCAGTTGTACCTGGTAACCAATAATGAAAAATAGAATAAACCAATTATGAAACAGAATCACAACCAATTCATACTAACAAAGAAAATATGCACCCTATGGAGAAAGATGCGCAATATACTTGCTGCAGAAATTTCAATCCCTTTAGCAAAAAAAGAGAGAAATTTCAATCCTTCAAAAATTTTCATCTATTAAGCCTTTTGAAGAGGAGCTAAGGCCACATACAAACCTGGGTTAACAAAAAGCAGGTTGTTATCATTCGGAGAAGAGCAAAGGGATTAATGGATTTAACCCCAAGGGATTTACTAATCCATCTTTTAGAGGATTAAGAAATAACCCCTCTAGTTATAGAGAACACATTCTAAACCTTTCTTTTTTCCAAACACGAAATTGAGCATAGTAATTAAGATAATTCTTGCCCAATGGACTAACTATGTAGTCATTCACTACTCAAGACGGATTAACCTTTTACTCCTCTACCTAATACTTTCTTCCTAACAATTCACCAAACTGGGTATTAAGAATATAATCTGGGTTTACTCTATGAGCTTTAAAACATTTGTATAATGTTATCTATAAAAATTAAATGCATACTAACTTTAAGAAATAACCCGGGTCATCTCTTAACCATACAGGTAAGTTAGTACATCCCCATTTAATCTGAGTTAGAAAAAAAAAATCTAAATTCTTAATCTGGCTTATATTAAGTCATTTAGTGAAAAAAAAGCATTTGATTACTTACACCTGGGTTAGAAACCCTTTACCCTAGATTGGGCAGAACAATGTTAGAGATTATGGAAATGCAACACATGCACCTTTAGCAGCTTATATGGTATACCATGGTATGAAGCAATAGGATTTCAATTGATTCCTACTAATTTATATTTTTAGATATGATATATGGTATTATGAATAGTAAAAGTTTTAATAAGTGGTTTGTGAATAATTCAAGTAGTTTGCAACCTAAATGCGATTTATTTAGAAAATACATTTATAATTGTGTATTTTCGATATTTAAACAAAAATTATACCTAAATGCATCCATAGGATTTGAGCTACACTCCCACAACTCCTCTATCCTTATCACTGCTGCATGAAACTGCTTGTGTTCAAAGATGATAACATATATAAATAGCACAAACCAGTCTCCATCTACATAACTCTATTTTTACATTAGAAAGTAGTATGTGTTACACACCAGGATGGCTAAATCCCCATCTTCTTATCCTGGATTATTGCCAAAAAATTTCCAATCTTTCGCAAACTCAACTTTTAACACTCATCCATGTCAATTTCTTACTGAATGTCAACCTCTGAATAAGCATGTGCATACAGGCACTAGTGTTTCCTCCAGGTGCACCAACTCAATGAATTTAACGTGGTTTGCATGGCTTCAAAATTCTTCTCCATACATGATCACACACTAAACCAATCCAAAAAGTATTACTATTGGTCAATGATTGAATCTGAAGTTGAAGGGCCAACAGTTTCCTTCCTGTGTGTGGGGAGGTAGGTGAACCAAGGATACTGCCCTCTGACAGTCCTAATAATAAAGTAACATTATCAATTCTGCATGCACAACTATGATCACTTGGAAGAAAGCCTCATCACTATGTAGTGTATCATGACAATTCCTCGTACAGGCATATATAGACATGAGTAAGGGTTAACATGAATCGGCCTCCTATTTTACTTTTCTATTTTGCTTTCTCCTTTTTCCTTGCTTCTTATATTATTTATCTATTATTGCTTTATCTTTTTGGGGTTTCAATTGGGGCTGTTTTTGGCCCCAAAGATTATTGGAGGAAAGAACATAACTAGAACCTAAGAATTATGAAAATAGACAAGGCATATAGCAAGATGCAATCAGCAACTCCTTAAAATATATGGAACAAGATTGTTAAAAAAGAGAATGACCAGAATCTAAGAATCATAGACGTATCATGGCATGCTACATATGCGACAGCAATTCCTTCAAAGATATGGCACAAGGATATGTCAACATCACAATGTTACTTCTTTCCAAGAACATGTGTAGATATGCAAGTACATAATGCACGCACACACATGCACACACACACACACACACCCTAATATATCTATCAAAATTATACACGAAGGACCTTGCATCAGGAATAGGTTGACCCGAGGTTTTAAAGCTTTTCTTGTTCGGGAGAGATAGCAGGTTGAGAAAGAGATTGGGCGCTCTAGCCAAAACGAATCCTATTTCGGCTTTATAGACCCATACAGATACATAACGGAAGTATCTTATTAGATTTTAAAGTATCCAATGTGATATAAAACCTTATAATATTCGTTTTGATATTCACAATACTGTTGACATTTTTACTGATATTTCTAATTTCCGATAATATTAACCATCAGCCAACACTAAAACCAATCCCAAGATTTTAAACCTTGCTCCGTCTTTCTAGAGAATAACTTAATGAATTCCACTCATGTATCTAGTCATATCCTAAATTTGGAACAGCTTCATGAAAATACCATTTGACATATCTTTTCAACTAAAAATATAATCTTTTTTGTAAAACTGACCATAAAGACGTATGATTTTGTGTTAATAAGCAAGGTTTAAAATCTTGAAATCTGTAATGGGCTGATGGTTTGTGATATCGGAAATCTGCAAATCCGGACGGATCATATTGGCATTTTTGGATAATATTGGAATCAGCCAATATTTAAAAACTTGGTAATAACTAATAAGTATGAAAGAAAAGTTTGAGATGCATTTATAATGTGTCCAAGAAATGTTGAAGAAGTGTCAATATCTAATGACATTGAGGACAAGCTCAAGGAGCATCTCTTACTCCATCAAGAACCATTACAAGATAACCTACTTAACACTAAATGCTGTCACATCCCTTTTTCTGTCGCTGCAATCCCGTTTTCGGTTCATCTCTCTTAGTCCTAGCACCTCCTATATCCATTGGGGCTCTCCTCAAACTATTTCAATTCTTTAGCCTCTGCCCACAGCATCTATAGGAGAAAAATAAAATACCTTAATTGACGCTTCGCAGTGCTGCATTGCATGTTCAAATTTTCCAACCCTTACAAAAGCCTCAGCAATAGTGTCTTCTGCCTGCATCAGAGGAGAATCTGTAATGTCAACTGCCATTGTATCATAATACCCACATGTTTGTCATTCCGTCATACCATAATTCCAAAATTTTCATTTTTCAGATGTGAAAAAGATCAAGGCAGAGAAGGAAGGATTCCTTAGAAGTCCGTGATCACAGGATAAAGAGATATGTTTTCACAAATCTCATCTAGTCAAATAATTCAGACAATCATGGTCAACATCAACAGTATGGATATATGTTCAAAAGACTAACCTGAGCAACAATCTTGCTATATTGATGCCTTATTGATCTTAGGTTACTAAGAGACTTCAGAGTATCCAAAACTAAGAATCCTGTAGCTTCTGAACCCATGCAATCCTTTAATCTGTGGATGCAGAAAAATGTTACTAATAGGTAACACCGTATAGGGAAGAACCAAGGAACAAACAAAAGACACTGATACATTATCACCTAGCATACTTTTCTATGTCCATCATAGCACATTTCAGAGGCTCTCTCAAGGATTCTAGGTGACGGTGAGAGCCGCAGGTCAAGCAGTGTTCTGGAGCAATATGGGACATGATGCTAGAATTTTGAACTAACATGTTTGCAACCTTGCTCATTTCCTCTTTCTGCTTAAAAAATATAATAAGTTTAAAGAATAATGTGAAAATCACAATACTTGTATAAGAAACATTGGACCAACGGGTAAAAACTACTTTCATCATAGACTTGTTTTCTTTTTTGCTTGAACACAGCTTATAAAACTTACTGGCAAAGAACAAATGCAGTTAAAGGATGAAGTAGATTCATGTGGAAAAGCTTCTTCAAGTTCTTTGTGCTGATCAACATCCAAGACTGCACCAACACAATTAGGCACATAACAACAGAAAGCACTTATTACAATGTCAGACAAATTAAGCTCCGAGCAGCCCCTGCACTGACATTTGAAAGAGTAATGCTTCTTAAGCAACTCCTGCCTTTCATGAAAGGTCAATTGTCCAACCTGCAACAAGCTATATCATCATTTGCCATTACAGATGAACAGATACAGACATGAATGGTTAAGCCTTAATGAGAAGAAAGGAAGAAAACAAATTAATATCATACTGAACAAAGAAAAAGGAGGATGTACAAAGTTACCTGGGGGCCATATGACAGCTCAAGTGGATTCCATGCTGGCACAAACTCTGTTGAACGAAGAAAGAGTGTGCGTGAAAGGAAATAGGCATGAATATTTGGCTGGCACGAATGATTAAATAAACTTCCAGTTGCATATATGGCTTTGCCTACTTGGACCTACAAGAAAAAGAAAGAAATAAAAAACTCAATATTAGAATAGTAAAGCAATTTTACTGTCCTGCAGTTAATAATACACCTGCCCCCCCACCCCCACCCAAAAAAAAAAAAAAAGAATTTCCCGTGCTGACAGCAAAAATACCCATGTTTTTGCAAGTAAATTGGATTCCAATCCATTTATCTTCATTTGCAACTCCGTCGGACCTTACTGACCAAAAATCATAGGTTTTAGGGTTCACTCTCCCATCCATCAAGTGCATATAAGATGATCTATTCTCATAAAACCGTACATCTTTTAGCGACTTGATGGAAGGACAAATGAACCCTTCTACCATGAGTTTTTGTCCCAAAAAAGATAAGAGACTGTAGGTAAATTATAAGGCTTGGATCATGATTATATTCTTTAATAGGTCTTTGGCTGCCAGCACAGGATCTGCAGCAAATTTTCCAGCTCCGACAGCACACATCCAGTATTCTCAAAAAAGGATGCACACACACAACAAACCAAAACATGGAAAAACAAAAGAAAGATCACAATATTGATCCAACTGTTTATGTGATCTGCATACCAGATTTTCTTGGAAATTTCTAATTTATTCATCACCAATGACTGAAACTAAAACAGCTTAGTCATAGAATAAAGAACCATTTAATGCATTTAGAAGCATTTAAAACACATGATTTTCTATCCATATACTTCTCATGATATGTCGATTTAGATGAAAGATTAGGATCCTGGTTTCAATGACCTTAAGAGGATGCATATGGTGACAAACCTACTTCTTAAAGGACTACATGGAAACAATAAAACGTTTGCAGTGGAGAGATTCCACAGCATGAGACAACCCAAAGATCTAAGTTTCTATCATGCTACAATGTAGTATGAACACGAGTACACACACAATGAGAAATACCTAATGTAAAAATTTATTCAACATATCTTTGCTTAAATAGAGAATCACAAAAACAACAGAATAGCGAATAGCACACGAGGTTGACAAGCATACCTGCTTTACACTACTAGTAAAAGCATTATCAATGCTAGGAAACGTTGGTGACTTCTGAAATTCCTCATGTCCATCTACTGACTTCATCCTGACAATAGCCATAGAATTGATCTTAATTTTGGATATCATCAGAACCAACTGCGGAAAGGTGAATTAGGTTAAAAATGGTTTTAATTTGGACACAACAAGTCTCAAACTGTCCAGAGTTTCATCCCACCTCTGAGGAAGAATTGCATATGGATAGGAAGTCTAAATCATAGTCATGTTTGAGACAGTATGACAAGACAATAGCATACAAATGCAACTCCAATTTGTTCTCTGGAGAATTTTGGTTATAATTGTGAGTAAACTCCTGTAGAAAAAAAATTTCTTTAAGTTAATTATAAAGGAACAATTTCCCAACGAAGTTGATACATAAAAAATATTGGGGTAGATTGCCAGTTAGTACCACAGTCTCCATGGACTTGCCGATCTCCCCAGAAAATTTCTTTTCCTCTTTAAACTTCACCATAACTCGACCAGCCAAAACTACATCAGGTGGTAAGACAGCAGGCCAATGTGCACCTCCACATTCATGTCTATGTTCATAAATATGCTTAGAATTAACATCTATTATTTCACATTTTTCACTGCCAGCCAGTGCAGTATCCATAAAATGGTTTGCAAGATCTGCTGGTAAGTTCTGTACATATTGAAGATTCTGGTTCCTCACCAACTGCTCACCTCCAGCTTGCTCTCGGCAATGCTGGGAACAGTAAATAGGTACTGTGCATGACGAGCAGAACACCACATCTGCTGGAACTTCATTGAAGCAAAAATGGCAGTGAGTTTCACGGCAAGACTTCATCACGATCTGCATATCACTGCCTAAGTAAGATGCATATAGAGACTTCAGCCCACACACAAGAAGTGACGGAAATATTTGACTTGCAACATAACACAGTTATAAGCCAAATGAAAAACATGGATAGAAACTCAATGCAGATTTTAAAATATACATGACATACCGCGGCAAGAGGTTCTTCACTATGTAGTAATGATGCTGGTGGGATGTCAGTTGGAGAAACCAATCCTCGACCTTTAGTTGGCGTTGAGACACATTGCAGCTTAATATTAGATTGTTCAGCTGTCAAATAACACGAAACATTTATTTATATAAAAAATTATATGATTAACAGGACTCTGGCTTGTGCCCTAGAATCATGTTTTGACTTCTAAAGTCAAGAAGAAGGCGGTTCTTATATGTTACAGGAAGCATTACCCCTTAAAGAAAATCCAATATTGAGAACACTAGGAATATAGCATTTTTATTACAAGAAATTCTATCACAAGATCTACTTGCCATTCTTAATTAAGAAGCCAAAAGATGCAAAAGGGTCAATGTCCTTAAATGGGATAGGGTGAAATGATGGAATTTTACGGGTTAAAAGTAATTTTAAGGGATGAGATTAGATCACAGTTGAAGAATCCACTTCAACTTATAAAGTTGAACTACAAAATAAAAGATTTTAATATAAAACTATGCTGGAGTTGCATAAACTACAGCTTTGCAGGTACACTCACTGATTCTCCCAAACGGTTCAAGGAAACCCCCAACCCCAAAAAAACAAAATACCAAAGGAAAAGGAAAAAAAACTGAAAGAAAGGAAAAAATAATATGTACACAAGCACCGGCACACACAAGGGAGTGGGGTGGGGAGTAAGGGGAGATATCCATTTCAGTGAAAGAAAATGATCAACATTTATGTTAAAAAATTTATGAGCATTGAGCAATGCTTCACAAAAATACTTTGTCAATTGGTGAAATTAATGACATGGTTATGCTAAAACTGTAATCCATTCACGTTAATACTCTGTTGCGATTAAATCATCAAAGAACATTACTGGATCTTCATTTGACAGGTACTCAATCCTATATGCACTTAAATCATAGTCAGAATGATATTTTTACTGAAGATATTGTATCCACTAAAATAATTGCTTCTGCAACCGTTACCAACTCCTTCCTTTTAACCCATCTTTCCTTATTAACACTATTCTATCAAATCTAAGTTTGAAACGCTTGCTTCGATATGCAAAGATGCTTATTAGTCATTTCGACATTCTAACCATCTCAACCTAAAGTGAACTATGATCTTAAAAATTAACAACTGAGTCACATTGTGTTAAAAGAAATTGAATAAATTCACGACCTTTCAAAGCCAGGAAATACTATCAATAGTTTAGTACAACTCTGAGTAGAAGAGGTGGTTTTAGAATTACGAGGGAACCAAACAACTGCATAAGAATAAGAGGTAAAAGATAATATGTGGATCAAAATTTATGATTTTGAGACTAGAACACAAGTGTCGCACTTTGACACAGACCCAAGATGCTAGACACAGCAATTACCCAAATTGACCTTTCAAAGCCAGGAAATACTATTAATAGTTTAGTACAACTCTGAGCAGAAGAGATGGTTCTAGAATTACGAGGGAACCAAACAACTGCATAAGAATAAGAGGTAAAAGATAATATGTGGATCAAAATTTATGATTTTGAGACTAGAACACAAGTGTCGCACTCTGACATAGACCCAAGATGCTAGACACGACAATTATTTGGTGTACATTAGGACATCGTGATATATGGATTTCTTCTGAATACATTTATTCATATGCAATAGAACATAATTTCAGTAAATAATCTAAACAATATTGGGGATGGAGTTGGTATTGGTCAATGGTTTATAGTATATTGGTACCGCTGTATTGATCAAAAATAACAGACGGATCATATCGACAATATTGGCCATATATTGGTACCGATATTATATGGCCTATAACACGTGGTTACCTCAACTCTGATCTGATGCTCACGATAAATATCCTTGTCGACTGATATTTAAATGTTTCCTATAAAATAATTATGTTAACTTTTATCAAAGAGGGACATATATACTTCAATTGATATTTATTTTTTTAGGTGAATAACAATGTGCACCTTTATAAATTGAAAGTTGTGGAACAAAAATTGAAATGCATGTTGTGTTCATGTGTGTCCAACACAACTTTTGGTTGGAGGGAAGTGCCCTATATACCATAAATCAAAACATATCTTTCTAGTGTATTAATACATTAATAAGTTGGGACATAGAATAACACTTGTCATGTTCGTGTGTGTACAACATGACAACTTTTGGTTAGGGGGGAGTGGCCCACATATCATAGGTCAAAACATAAGATATTTGCGAATCTCTATTTTCTTTCTAGATGACTAGGAGTTATTTGCATTTTGCCTAACCAGGTGAAACTTCTAAGAATTTAAGAGGATGCAAATGTAAATTTATCTTAAAAGTTGAATAGTGAAAACAACTTCCTGTTAAATATTCAAAACCATATTATATAAAACAACAAAAGTTGTTAAGAGTTACCTAGAACAATATAAGAATTCAAAAGTTACCTCGAATAACAAAAGAAATCATAAATATTTTATTTCAAATTTTAAATATTAGAATTACTCAAACTAATCTAGTGTTTTGCTCAATTATTAAATAATACCTCATATTAGCAAAACAATGAAAAATAACAAAACATTCCCTGCAAACATTTCATTTGATTTTAGATGTTGAAATCATTTCAGGATGACAAGTTTTTTACTTAATGTTGCATATTTTAACCAAGCATCAGAAACTAAATATGATATATTTTTTGACACCTCAAATATTGAATGCCACGTGAAATTTATAAATACAAGTGAGTACCGAGCTTTGGTTAAGCATAAGACAGTGCATATATATCATGGATACACAAAGAATGATCACAGTATATGATAGAAACATGACATTGTGTAATTAGGATCCTCTAACGTAGAAAGCTAAGATCAAAAACACAAAACAGGAAAGAGATATGCATTGTTCTAAATATAATTCGCTATGAACGATATATCGGTTGATATATTATTTTGGAAGGTCAGCCAATGCGACATGGATGCCTGATATTGGCTCAACCCCTGACATATCATAATATTATGCTATTCCAACATGAAAATCTCCCATCCAATATGAACCTGATATCCTATATTTAGAACCTGGGAGATATGCAATGGAGATCTTATGCATCCTTGAAAATACATCAAAACCATTTACAGCATCTCTTGCGCAAATTAATGTGAAGATGTTCTTGCCACTAACTTGATACACTGACAGGCTCATGTAAGTGTCTTGACATATTTAACTGAATAAAATGTATACCTTAAATTCAATCAAACCAAATCATAACTTCTTTATTTCGGACAGTTACAAACGGTAAAATGGATACTCCGTAGGTGGTGAGGAATATTCCATTCAGCTTTGCAATATGGAAAGAGCAAACTTCGAGCACCACAAGATTCGTATTAGTTCCAAGCAGCCAGTATGACCATGTAAAATACATAAACTGTTGAGACTTAATTTATATGAATGATGAAAATCAGATAGTTAGAATGCAAAGATGAGACAAACCTAAATCAGACACTTTGTTTCGTCTCAAATTACTTCTTGATAGGCTTTTCCCCATTAGACCATTTAAATAGACGGACATGGAATTTAACTCTTCCTTTATCTGCTTTTTCCCTGATAGTGAGCCTTCCATGCTCAAGGAAATCTCTAAATCACGAATTGCAGCTTCATAGTTTTTCAAGGAAGCATTTGCCTTCCCTCTCCTAAACCATGCCTGGAATTGAAGAAAAGTAGGTGCAGAATTGCAATTAAAACATGATAGATACCTAGGCAAGATAAAGAAGACAAGATTCAATAACAGTACTAATATTTTATGAAAACTCAATAGCACAGACATTGTCAAAATGCTTTCTCATGAGTAATGCAGCGGCAGTTTTGGATTTACTCTTTGATTTTGTCAAACATATGATAACAAAGATCAATGTGCACTTTTATTTTCCACAAAAGAAAGATATTTTTTTTCTAATTTTATGATCAGTTGCGAACTTAGCTAAAACAAAATATTTAAAATCTTCACCTCTACCTTCTTTGGAAAGAAAGTTTATTGATTTATGAACCAGTTCCTCCATGCATAAAGGCATGAAAGGCTGCCCGATAGTAACCTCTTAGTCACAGACTGGAAAGCCTGGTTTATGCATATTGCATGAAGACATTAATCTGAAATTTTCAATAAAATAGACATTTCAGAGAATTTAAAACGAGTCCTTATGGAAACTTTTAATTACAAGTTGCAAGAAAGTGTTTAGGACATTCAGTTTTTATAAGATAATGTAACATACCAAAAAAGAGAGAGAAAAAGAAAAAGGGAAGCTGGAAAAAGGAAAAAGAGAGTAAATATCCTGAATGAACTATGAGCACATAGTCATTTACATGGACAAACATAAGTTAAAGAATAGCAGAAAAAATAATAGATAACTTAGATGTAGATTTGTATATCCCTACCACTGTTCAATCAACGACTCTAGGGAGATATTTTTTTACAAGTCCAGGAGTCCAAGCAGTGCAGTATTTTCCCAGGTTAAACTGGAAAATTAGAAAAAAAATTAAGCAGATCTGAATTAGGTTTCATACCTTTGCATAAGCAGGAGAAAGCAGGATAGCCCGGTTGCAATCTCGTATGCACTCTTCTAGGAGGGCCATTTTCTAAAAAATCATAAACAGTTAGCAGCTGTCTGCATTTCCAGATACCTTCTCAGCAAAAACCATCGCTTTTTAGTAAATGATAAAAGCTCTTCATCAATAACACTAGCTGTGCCTTCACACTATGTGCATTTTACTAAATGACAGAATATCTAGTAGCCTATTCACATATAAGTTATGAGCTTACATTTCTTATAATTTTGTATCAGAACTCTTCGTTTCAAATGTGCTTGTGTGAGTGTTGTGGAGCATTTGCATATAACTATACATGTGGGGCGTGCATGTCTATATAAATTCATGCTATGATTAGATTGTAATGGTGATGGTGATCAACTCTGAAGAAGGTATTTCAGTTGCTGGGAACAGCTGGTGCAGCCGAGAATCACCATTTCGAAATCCTCTAGGGAAAGGGAGGAGAATCCAAGGGGAAACAAAGGCCCTCAAACAGGGAAGAGGGAAGGGATAGATTTTTGTGAGACGGCTCGATGATAGGTTCGTACTCATATATTGGTTAAAGAGGATCTGAAGATTGATGGAGCCGGTTACCAAATTTGAAAAAACAAAAGTTTCTCATATATTATTATGAAACTTTTTTCCACCTATGCCCTTCAGGATTTTGAGAATTTAACATTATTGCCATTTCATTTTCTATTAATTACATTAATGCTTTAAATTCTACACCGCAGATTAGGAATGGGCTAGTCATGGGCTTATTACGTAACATGAGTGTCAGGGTAAGAATAAAGCAGTAGGAAACCAAAAACAAAAAAATGACGACTGAACCTTCTTCCCCCTCCCTCTCCTATGTCTCTTCTCCTTTCTCCTTTGGGGAACTTTTCTTTAATGTTTCAGCCTCCCTGACATCGACAATGTCTTTTTACGGAGCCACGACCTCAAACCACTCGATCTCCGTTGTCCAAGCAAACTCACCCTAGAGGAGTAAGACCAAGTCTTGACCTCACATCTGCAACTAGCGTTGAGTCTACGATGAGCATGGTAGATTGAGGTATCTCACTATTAAACGTTGGCATTTTAATCATATCCATAGTGTCTTTTAAGTCATATCCATTGTAAAACTCTACCCTGAGCCTCTAAATTTGCTTAATTTTTTATTTATTTATTTGAAGCGATAAAGTTTAGGTCTGCATTCAAAAAGTCACATTGGAGCAGGGATAATTGCAGGGACGTGATCAAGGAGTTTGATGCGGTGAGAAGTTCTTGCATTTGGTGAAGCATTTGCAGCTCCCACGAGCAAAGATTGCTTTGGTGGGATGTTGCTCTTTGATGGGTGTAATCACTAAGTATATGACTAATATTGCAAGGGGTAAATGGAAGAGCAGTAGCTGAGCTATCACAATGTTACCAACTTACCATTGTTGAAGTAAGGAAGGACTTTGCATCAGCTAATCATCAGAATGATTCGCATATTGTAGTTTATAGTAGCAGAATGTAGAGAATCAAAGGGATTATTAAGTGAAAAAGCTATTTAAAACCATTTGAAAGTTTCTTGTTTTGTCATTGTTGTTTTGGAATTTGATTTTTTCAGGTTTGCTATCATCAATTCCGTGATTGATGTTTAATCAATTATTTGATTGGTTGTTCAAACTTTCATGACACCTGAATCTTGAAGCTAATCCATGAGCTTGGCTACGGGCCTGATGTAAGACCATTTCCTCTCACAGGCCGAGCCTTTAGGTCATCATTGCTTTTAGTTCCAAAAAATATACTTGCATCTACTACGAGTTCTTCTCAGATCCGGCCAAGGACTCCATAACAACTAGTGGTTTCGACCAAGATAGAGGAGCTCTTCGAACACAATATCATGGGATCATGGAATGTACTCAAGTTACGACTTAACCTTTATTAGTTGCTTTGATATCTAAGATAAGGAGCAAGGTAAAGAGTTAAGGATTATGTTTGGCGTCTCCGAAGTCGGACTCTTTTTATATATTTGTCCTGACGCTGAAGACTCTTCATTTTAGCACGTATCATCTTTGACTACGTGTTGAGTCACGGCTCACCAAGGGCGGGAACACTAGTGGGTTGCGTGTATCTTAGTGTTTGTAGTCTGTTGGCATTGTATACTCCCATTTTTACTTTAATACAACACAAATTTTTTTTTTTTTGTTTCTTTTTTATAGTGGAGAAGAACTATTCTTAACCAAATTTTTTAGATTGAGCAGGCAACTAATCTCATATATAATATAGATTTTCTGCATTCAATGTTTTTATTTATATATTTCAAAAAACTTCTGGTTATGTGCTGCCCTCAATCAGAAGGGTGTTAAAACTCCTAGGTGTAGTCCCAATTCAGGTTTTCCAGGCGGCAGCTTGGGAAATTTACACAAATTGAGGGAATTCTATTTTAATCATAACATTCGCATTGTGGCAATTTCTCAAAGTTTTTCATAGGCAGTGAGCTTGTTTGTCTATTGTTATTTTCCTATTAGATTTTATTCTAAGGATTTTAAAATTTTTAATAATACAGAGATTGTAAGCAAATTTGGAGAAACATAGGAACGAATTAAATTGGATAGGAAGCTTTTCGACTGTGTTATGGCTATGGGTTAGATGTTTCTCTCCTTGGACCATTTGATTGTCCAATACAATCAAAAGCATCGGATAACAGGTGCAAAAAATATAGATATATAAAAAGGACAACCCTTCTCCTTCTTCTAGCTTTAAGACCCTTCTCCTTTTTCTATCTCCGTTAAGACCGAACGTGTGATCTGACACTTCTCCTTGCGTTGGACCACCAAACGGTCCAATGAGAGGAGCTAATCCGGACAGATGTACAGTTAGAACTTACTAATTTACTAATATTACTTTTTTAGGTTATGCTTATTTATTACTTAATTTAGCTCAATGTAGTTAATTACATTACTTAAAATAGGTTGGTGCTTTTAATGAATTAATTAATTATGATAAGACTATCAGAGTATTCAGATTGGTGGGTTTGAATGAGTTTTCAAGAATGTAAAATACATTAGTTATGTCAGGGAAAAAATAGATTAATGAGTTCAAGGTAAGTTAATTAAGGCTGTCAACAATATCACTATATTAGAATAACTCACTTGATCATGCCAAATACACTTTTAACTTAAACTGTACAGTTAAGGGAGATAATTGTTTCTGTTAAGCCTCTTATTCAACGTAAACTGATGCATTAAGTGTTAAGTGTATAATCTGCAACTACCAGCTTACTTAGATAAGTGCTTATGTGTAATATACATACAACTTACAATTGCCAAAAAAAAAAACACAGTTCACAATGTGACAACGCACATGGATTTAAGATATTTTGATCATGGTTTCCTGTATTTGTTAAATTATACAAGCATAAAGGCACACCAATGTGCATGTAAAATTGTTTTTCCATTCAGAACTAAAAGAATACCATTATCGTATTTTCAGTATTACATATATATTGAAAATTTTATTGCTGCCAGATTAAAGGAAGAAGATTCTGACTTCAATTGAAGGGTAATTGCCCTACTATTAGATAAAAGCAGAGCATAGATGTAACACACAGATTAGATATCTTCCTCTACAGAAAAATTATTTCTGTATTTTCTCAGCTTCCATAACAATTGTAATCTAAAAAATAAAAGAATTATAAAGACACTCCTTCCCTTTTCCAAACTTCAAATACAAGCAATTATTTACAATTTAGTTGAAACTATAACTGGTATTCTCTTTCAGATTTCTATTTTAAAAAAGCCTAAAAGGCATCAAAATAGACCAAAGTTAGAATATCAAATATGGTAAGAACTTTAAAAAAAAGAATTTATTGTACATTCTTAAAAATACAAACTTCCTTCACAAGGCAAAATTTATGATTAGATTATATATTATAGTAACTAATGGTTCTCTAAACAATATAAATCAAAACAAATCACCGAGCAATAAATTTAACTCCAAAAAAGGTTCAACTGCACTGACTTGCTATGATCCGCAAAAAATGTTGGCAATTCATTGATCTGGAGCTGCACTAAGTGCATGCAAAAAACTTACCTATACTCAAATAGAATTGATCAAAACCATAGTTCTCTATTCAAAATTGTAAAAGAAAATCAAAAGGAACAATGACCCAACTTGACTAGAAAATAATTATAAAGAATAGTATTGAGAAGAAAAACAATTAAGGAATTAAAAGATAAAACTAAGCGAAAGACTTACTTTTATGGGCTTCGAAAATCTCTTGGAAAAGATGCCGAAGGGAGACAACATGGTGGATAGAGGTTGAGGGTAGAGGTAATAAGAAATAACCAAAAAAAAACTATTAAAAGAACATAGGAAGTGAACTGAAAACCTCCTGCAAGAAACCCAATCCTACTTTGAGTCCATATTCACGAAAGGACCCAATTCTAATTTGAGTCTAAATCCACCAAGTGTAATTCTATTTGTGTTAAGATCTAACAGCCTTGTTTCTTATATATATAATAACTTATAAACAAGGATATAAACTAGACAGTTAAATTTTCTTCTTAAAAAATGAATTGCTAAGTTTTTTCTTGACATGACAAAAAAGGAGGGGCCAAAGCAGCAAACTAGCTCTTTTTAAAATGGCATGGCACCATCATAAAAAGCACTGTAAAAGTGGCCCACAAAGCGCCTACAGCCTTGGGCCACTGCGCTTGAGGCCCCAATGGCTGTACTAAGAGGTGGCTGGCCAATTTAAACAAGAAAAAGAATGACAAATTGGCAAAATTGGGCAAGAAAAGGAAAAAGCGGTCAAAAGTAGCCCCAATGTGTAGAAAGCCGCCACAAAGCAGCGAAACCGACTTTTTTACCGATTTTTTATCAGAACCCACAAAATTATTTTATAAAACAAACGAGATAAAAAAAAAAAACCAAACAAGACATGAAATTGGAACACCGATCATATGTCAATCATATAGATTTGACTGCCAATGTTAATGAAAAGAAAAGAACCAAAACCATAAAATAAACGAGATCAAAATAACAAAACTTACGTGCATAGAAGACGCCCGGTTAACATAGAGTGTTGCAACAAAGCTTTCGTCCACATTGTCATTCGTCATAGGTGAACAACGAAGTGCCTGTTCAAGTAGAGTATAAAAATTTGATAAAACCACGGAAAAGTAGGGAAGCAGTAAAACTTTCCAACGTAACTTGTTTGTTTCATTAGCTATCTTCCATAAACTGGTCAATTAAACAAGAAAAGGAAAATAACTTGCATTGAGCATGATAGTAGCATTTGAGTGACACCACAGGATAACTTTTTAGAAAGAGAGACTAAATTCAATAAATTCTTCTAAATTAAGTATGTTATTGATTGAAATTATGATAATTACTCTCAGATGTCATATAAATAACTAAAAGTGAAAAATGTAATATCCATAGAGCATGGTGGCTTTTTCTACCAGTTTCTCAAACCAGGTTCAACTGTTAAATCGTTTTAGTTAACTTGAATCAGGAATTAAAACTTAAGGTTCAAACTTAATGGCGCTGCAAAGGCTCTATATCAACGACAGTGTCGACAACCTCAAGGTTCATCAGATGGACCCTTTGAGAAGATGGCCAAAGAAAATTCAAAATAGGAGGAATATGCTGGAACTCTCAAAATTAGGTTATAAAGAACTTGCTTGCTCATTTACTAAAAAAAGATTGTATAATTGTAACTCTTGCCACCCGAAAACTGGGTAGCAGAATTGGGCAACATATTCTCGTAGAAATATGTTAAGTCATCGATATAAGACCAATAGTCAAATAAATATTATTAACTATGAATTCTTTCCTCAAAAAGACGAGTTACAATTACTTTATGAATTCATAGGAATCATTATAACATACATTAATTGGAAACTCATATCCAATTTAGGACGATTCGAGCTAGGGATATTACATTCGTCCACCTTACGATATGACGTTCTCGTCAGAGAGACATGATAGCGCACTAATACTTCACCAAGTGATGTGGAATTCTATAAATGGCTCCCATAAATTCTACAGGTGACTCCCACATATGCAAGAGGTGGTCCCAAATTTCGTGACACTTTATTTCATGTAATATTTAGTTCCATGTGGCACTTAGTTTGATATATAATGATACTACTTGTAACACTCCCATCCAAAAATTAGACAATGGAATGTCGGCAATATATTCTCGTAGAAATATGCTAAGAATTTGATATAATACTAGTTTAGTATTAACTACAGATTCCTCACTCAAAAAGCTAGATACGATTACTTTATAAATTCACAGGAATCACTATAAACTACACTAATTTTTTACCTCATATCTGATGTGAGATTATTAAACCTAAGAATATTACAATATTAAATTATTTTGGGTAATTCAAACGTTTCATTGATAGGAATTAGGACAGTGTATTATTATAATGCTAGGCTTAGATGGACCTCAAATTCTCCCCTCTAATGAGGTATTATCCAATGTTTAAAAAAACGATAACGTTAATGTAACATTTTTTTTTTTTTAGGTTATGTAGCAAATAACATAATGCATAATATAGGTTACGCAATTTTCTATTTATTTAATTAAAATAAATATAAAACTGTATTTAATAATTTTCATAAATAAGTAAATGTATCTAAAAAATCATATAAAATACTGTAAAATTAATTTAAAGGCATAGAAAAATTTTAAAATTTGTAGCAAATATCACAACAATTTTTAAATTATGTTTACAATTCATAACTCATATTACAATATACAAATTGATTACATGATTATAAGTCATACACAACAAAGTATTGTTTTTCTTATAATATGAAATATAAATTCGTGTCATCATCTAATCTATAATAATAAGATCATCTCCCTCCAGAATGTAGTTCGCATTTTCCGGATCCCCCGTCTCATCAAAAATATCATCAATTATTTTTCTTTTGTCCGAAGAAGATGCTACACAAGAGATATACAAATTAGGATATTATTAGATACTCAAATCATGATAGTAGAGTATTCATTTAAGAATATAAAATTATAAAAATTGGATAACTTACAAGAAGTATCGATCCTTCGTTTATTTGTTGTTGTTTCAGTTTCATCTTATTTATCTTCCTTATGCACAATGGGTGAAAAAACATTTTGATTGCTATTAATTGCGGTGACTTCTAAGAAATCATTCGTTTTTGTATTAAAATCGTTATCAGTAGGCTCATCTAGCAATCCAAGATTTTCTAGGAGACAAAACTCTTCACTCTCAATAAGCCATTCATCCTCTAGTGTCGCCTCATCTATCATAATTGGATCCAAATTCATTCGCTTCCTCCAAATATTTCTCCTCTAAACTTAATATTGTACATGACGTTCACGAGGGAATGTAGGCGTTCTTGCTCAATGCGACATCTTTTTTTTTAATGCACCTTTAACAAAGTTATGAATTGTTATACAAACATGATGATAACTAAGGTACTTAAAAAAAAAACATTAAGTTTTTTAAAATTCATACTTGCTCAAAAGTGCTCCAATTGCGTTCACATCCAGAAACAACAGTCGTAAGAGAGAGGATTCGAATTGCAAACTTTTGAAGTGTTGGAACATACTCTCCAAATCTTTCCCACTAGGCAACTAAAATAGATAATTAATTTTGGTGTTAAGAAATTAAAAAATAACTTAATGATATCTCTACAAATAGAACCCTAAGTATGAAAATAATGAATTAAGATATACCAAGACTTCGAGCGTCATTTGAGCTAGCGGGGATGCAAATTCTCCAAACTTATGTTTATAATGATCCAGCTCCAGTCAGCTTGTACATACTCATTGAGGTCAAAGATCATTCGTTTCATGCATTCATGAAGGCATCTTCTAAGCTCAGAAATATTGGAGAATGTATCACTGTAGAAGCATCTAGAATTTAGAAAGTAAGCCACTGCACGAAGGTTCCTATGCAACATGTCTGTCCACCTCTTATCAATCAAATTCTAGTATGGCATGTACTTCCTCTTATTGCCACCACAGACATCGGCAATTTTCTCTTTGCAACTATCAAGCATCTCATATAGAAAAGGCATGGAAGGTTTCACATCTGAATCCACCTCCGCAGCACATAGACCAATGGAAGTGTAGTGCTAAAGCAAAAGAGAACTCGGCCTAGAAGTTTATGCTAGATAGCACAGTCCTTTTTGCCTTCACTGCATTTGGTTTCTTAGCCCAAGCACTCTTGTTGAAATCATCAGAAGCAAACATCTTCCTCAATGGTTACCTTAATTTATATAGTCTTTATAAAGTCAAGAATGACGTAACGAATCGAGTGATGGTCAGCCTTAACAGTTCCTTTCCCTTTGTATATGTCCACATCAAACTCAAAACCCAGCCATGGTTATATATGAATTGTATGATTCCCTTTGCTATTTCAAAAGTCTCCTTATGGATTTTCATCTTACCTATATCTTCAAGTATCAAGTCAATACAATGAGCTGCATAAGGAGTCCAGTAAAGACATTTTCGTAAATCCATAAGTTTTGTGCCGCATTGACATAAGAAACGTGACTGTCCGTAATCACTTATATAACATTATTCTCTCCAATCTCCTCAACTATCTTATCAAGGCACTCCCATAAGTAATTTCCTATTTTGAACTAAGCCGATGCATCAATAGACTTATAAAAGAAAGTCTCCTCCAGTGAATTCATAAAAAAAGTTATTAAACTTCTGCTCTTCCTATCAGTCCATCCATCTGACATTACTAAACATCCATATTTCTCCCAAACCGTCATGTGCTTCTCCTTAATCTTGTCAATATTTTCAACCTCGGCCTTAAAAACCCGCATCCTTATCTCATACGGAGATGGTTGATTCAAGCCAAACCCAAAGTTCCCAACTACTTCGATCATCTCTTTTCAATATAAACTATTCAAGATGTTGAATGATAGCCCGTTTGCATATATACATCTTACTATTTTTCTGATACAGTCCTCGCTTGCCTCCTTCTTTAAAACTATCTCCAACGTAGATTGGTGGGCTTCAAAATTAATAAATTTATTCATAGCACCTAGAGTTCGAGGTTGAGTGTTGTTGCCGACGGTGCTTTCAAACTCTTGGCTCACCATTTCAGCGTATGGTTCCCCATTCTCCCAATTTTATAGCTTAGTGATGCCTTCTTCTTTTCTACTTCAGTGGACTTCAAAACATCTTTACATGTTTTCTTCATAACTGACGGGACACGTTCACACATTTTTACCCTATGTCTCATACCGACCAAATGATGTTTAAGCCAGGTGATTCCCGCAGTTATATGGTGATTACATAATTTACAATAAAAAAAATTTGGAGGTTCACCTTGTGAATCCCCTATTCTCTGGCCGGATCCATATTTTTTGATATGATTCTTCGTGCGGATTATCAAATTTCAATCTACAAAAATAATACAATTTTTCAAGAATTACTTTTATACAAATGATTCAACAATTGCTTCTAATTACTTCTACACAAGTAATTAAATTTATTCAAATTCCAACAATTTCTTCTAATTCAAGTCATTCAACAATCACAAATTAATTTTTTTTCATAAAATTAATTCAAGTCATTCAACAATTTCACAAATTAATTCACGTCATTCAACAATTTCTTCTACACAAGTCATTCAAATTCCAACATAAGTAATTCATTTTTTTCATAAGTAATTCAGTTTTTTTCTTAAAAAATTTAATTCAGTCTTTTTTTTCTTAATTTTTACAGGTTTACTGTTTTAATTCCAACATAAGTAATTTTTAATTCAAATTCCAACATAATAAGTTCAGTTTTTTTTATTTTTTTTTTAATTCAGTTTTTACATAATTCAGCTTTAAGCCTTTAACCCTAACCCCCAAATTTTTTAATTACATAATCAGTTCAGTTTTTGGCCGGTTGAGAAGAACTGTGAAAATTGCTACAAAAAAATAAAAATCTAAAAAAAAAATTCCTAACACAACTTTCGATTTCTCCTAAGTCCTACAATCCATTGATTCCGTTCCACAATTGAGATTATTGGACAAAACAATAAGCAGTAGAAATAAATGGAAAAAAAAATAAATTTTCAAAAAATTCCCTCCACCGGAGCTGGGGACGGCCGGAGAGCGCACACAACGTCAGACTCCCTTCCACTGCTTTGGCTACAAATGAATCGGAGAGGGTGTCGGAGAAGAATCTACGGTTTGGAGGCAAATCGTGATGGTGGTCAATCGGAGAGGGTGTTGGAGGATGATCGAAAATGATCCGGAGTTAGTCGGAGTTGGAGAGGGGGTTGGATAGGGCGAACAGGCGATCAGGAGGAAAAAGAAGAAATCTCTACCAGGTTTTTTTTGCGGCTTGGAGAAGAATCATTGATAGGCATTCGATCGGAGAGGGTGTCAGAGAAGGAACGGAGATGATTCGGACCGGAGTTGGGGAATCGGCGATCGCGAGGAAAGGGGACGAAAATGTCGATTAGGGTTTTTTGGGCGAAGCTGCTAAGTCGGGTTTTTATGATAAATAAAGTGCATAAAAAACGTGTGTTACGTTACATTATTTGATAACGTAACGTAATGCCGTTATTAAAAAAACGGGCGATCCGCAGCAGGGCGTTATTTCGCCCTGCTACGGAGCACAAGAGTGCCCATTACGCTCCGTAACGCGTTAAAACGCGTTACGAAGCGCGTTCTTTTCAACATTGGTACTATCTAGTCTCCACATAGATGGACAGATGGCCATCTTGCTCAATAATGTTACTCTACTTTAGGGTGAGATAAAGTACAAGAGGAGTACGTATAAGAATATGAAGGGTATCGATGTTGGTTGTAGTCCTTTTCAACCCAGCAAAGAATCATTAATCAATGGACAATATTGTCATAACTTCTTCCTTTTTTAATTCATTGGTCTTCTTCCAAGAGCGGATAGGAAAGTTAGGAAAGTGGAGACCAATAACCAAGGAGTTGGATGCTTGTTATTTGAGATAGCAATAATATGATCAGTCCTCTGTTTAAAGACAAGATACCTGACTTCTGTTCACTTTTTAGCTCCTAAAACTAGCAAGTTCAATTTGGGTGTAGTTTAATTGAACAAACGGCTGCAGTTTCAGATGCACAAAAAAGTCTGACTTGTTCGGCTTTTTAGAACCTCTAGCCGACCACTCGTCATATCTTAGGTTGACAGCTTTGCAATTAAATTTCACATGTTCTTTTTAAACATTTAGTCACTTAAATTAACAACATAAGATGATAATAAAAGAAATCATTTGAAGAAGAACCACAACTGGATATGTTCAGATACCAAAGGAATAGAACAAATTGCTTCTTGCCCTGTGTGAAACGCAAGATCGTACGTATTAATTGCCACATTTAAGAATATTACATAAGCATGACCAATTTTAGAGGGAAAAAAATCCACTTTTCCTTAACAAATATCAGATGGGAGGTGACTGTGTGCATAAGGTCACAATGCATTTTAGCTTAATATCTATATCAATCAAAGAAAAACTGGAATTAGAAATATTTAATCTAAAACGATTCATCATTTTCAGCCAATTTCAACAAAACTTTGGCAGTAATGCTATCTTCCTAACAACAGTCCATCATAATATTCACCTTTCTAAATGTTTAATATTGTTCATTACTATCATTGACTGATAGTCTACAAACATTTTATCCAAGATCAGTTAAAAGTTGCCAACCTGAGAGTAAAAGCTCAGAGCTTTTACATAATCCCCTTTCGAGAAGCACTCATTCCCTCTCTTCTTGAAATCAAGCGCTTTCTCCTTGCTCTTGCGGCACAGCGCCAGCTCAGGATCAGTCAGATCCCAAATTATCTACAAATTCAAAAACAATCAGTAATTCAAGACGCATAGAAAAGAATTTCAAGAAGCAAAGAGTTAATTACCCGCTGAAATTGTGGCAGAGGAAGGAGGAACTCGAGAAGCGAAGAGCACGAGCGAGCTAGGGTTTCTGCAGTGCTCTCGCTGATCATTCGATTGAGATCGTTTGGGATCAGAGACTTCAGCTGCTCCATTTTTTAAAGTTTTTTAGCAATTAAACGGCGATAATTTTATTGCGGTTCTTCTGTTTCATCCCAAATCAAATTGGGCAGTGGGGAGCAGATACTTGCAGTGAAAAAAAAAAATTTCCCTTTTAGAAAAGCAGTTAATAAACCCTAGAACTCATTAGCTGGGTTCTGGATGTAGGGGAATTTCTAAAAGGAGCACACCTTTTTTCCCAATGAGGGAAAATTCTATTTAAGCCCGACAAATTATTTTGACGTATGGTTTTACACCTAACTTAAACATCACCAATTTTTCATCTCTAAATTTTTTTTTCAATTTTAACCCTTCATCCCCTTCTTTTTTTGTCTATCGTGACTTAATCCAAATATTTCCAAGCCTTACTCTGAGCCCTACTCCGCTATCCACCCACCTCCGTCGCTATCCCTAACTATATCGTCACTCATCAACTTCAACACCACCCTCTATCTCTAGCCCGAATTCTTTGCTCCAAGCAATGACCGATCATCGTGCCAACAAAAAAATTAGTAACAATCAATTGTAAATAAAAACATATCAAAAACTAAGAATAATTTTAATCCGTATCTGATCCTCCGACATTAATTCACATTGGATTTTTCCATTTGCTTCAAAAAAACTCAAGCTCTAAACTTTAATTTCGTTTATCACAGTGAATTTGAAGAATTTAAAATTCTTTCTAACTTTTTGAGAATGCGAATATAAATATTTTTTAGAGCTAGAAAATCGATGAGTTTGTAAAAGATGTGTTTATTTTAATATTTAAATAACACAAAAAATATTTTTTGGATTTTAGAGAAAGAATAGAGAAGGAAGACGATGACAGTATTTTAAATTTTTAAGAATTTTTAGAGATTTTGAGATTTAAAAGGATAAATTAGTCAAAGAAAAAATGGCAATCTCATAATTATTTGCAAACTTCAAATATGTGCCTGCAAAGTAAATTGTTGTGCGTAAATAGAATTTTCCCCAAGTGAGGACACTTACGAAATTGGTTAACATTACAAGTTTGTTATCATTCTTTTTGGATAGAATTATCCTTGTTTTCAATCTCTCTTCTCCCTCTCTATTTCTCACCAGCGAAGCTCTTAATTAAGTTTAACAACCAAAAGAAAAAATTGAATCCACTTTATCTCATCTTTCCCTCTATTAAATTTCCTCAAGATTTAAAGTCGAATATTGACTTTATTCATCTTTTGTTTGCTCACAAACCCTAAAGAAAAGTTTTTTTTTTTTTTTTTTTTTTGTACAAGCCAAAGAAAATGGAGAATACCAACATGGCATTGGTTCCATTCGACGATCGCAAGTCTTTGGAAGTTTGAATCCATCATTCTTTTTCAAATTTTAAATTCTTTAAGTTAGGGTTTAGATTAAAAATATATATATAGAAACGGGATCGAAGAGAAAGTGGTTTTGGAGTTAACAGCTGTACGAGTTAATTTCCCAGATAGAATGACATCTGTTCGGATTAATTTCCCAGATGGAATGACGTCTGTCTTGGTGACAGAACCCGAATAGAAGATCCAGATTTAGTAAAAGTCATTGGTCGGGGATTGATTCCGACCAGTAGAAAATCTGTCCGGACAGTAATCTGATTGTCCGGAAATAAACCCCATATAGTAGATTTTCCCTAAAATTTTGTAACTTAAATTATTTTTGGCTTTTTTATTTTGTTTTAGTGAAATTATTAAATATTAATCTGTGTATTTGGTGGCTATAGGATGAAGCTTCAACATAGTGCAGCCGAGTCCAGAACGAGTTAGTTATTAATTACAATTCGGACTTGATAACAAGCCGGGTACGATTACAGAGATAACTATGCATATTGAAGCTAACATATTCCATAAGAGTCTTATTTATCTATTGTGATTGTAGATTTTTACAAACCGAGACGAGTTTTGCAAGTGGGTGCATGTTATGGGAAGGACGTCAAATTTTGTCATCATGATTTCAAAATCCGATAGTGGTGATCAAAATAAGAAGGAAAAGATTTGGTTTGGTTGTGAAAGGTGTACATCCAAGTTTCAAAAAAATTTAAATAATGATGAGGGATTTAGGGGTAGCAAGAAATGCGATTGTTCCTTCCAGTTAAAAAGTCAACAAATCTCTATTGTGGGGCTCGAGTGGAGATTGATGGTTATAACCGGTATGCACAAACATCTGACAGTAGAATATCTTGAAGAACATTCGTACGTTGGAAGATTGTCATAAAGTAAAGCTTCCGCGGTAATAAAGATATCGAAGTGTTATGTCCAACTCAAAGATATCCTGATGGCGCTCAAGCTCAAGAACCCGAATAATGCATCAACTATGGAAACAATATAAACTGCACGATACAAGCATAGGATTAATAAACAGGACGGGAGAACGCAGATGCAACACTTATTACTTAAAATTTCGGAATATAAATACATTGAGTAGTTTCGAAGCAATAAACAAACCGAATAAGTAACGGATCTTTTATGAGCTCATCATATTGGTGTTGAACTTTTACGTGCATTTCCAGGTGTTATCATCATGGATTGCACATACAAAACAAACAGTTACAAATATATGAACAATTACACCTTCAGTGTGAAGGTTATTTTTATACTCCCCCGATGATATATTTTGTATTTTCAAATTCTTTCTCGATTTTTCCTTCTCTCTCATCTGCCAAAAAAGAAGACGGACCAGTGGTTCTAATTCTTCATCTTTGGAAATAAAAATAAATTAGATTCAATCAAAATATTATGAACTTGTAGCATGTATACAGTTCATATAGGTACATAAATAACCAAGCACTATAACTAACACAAATTCTTCTTTAAAAAAAAAATATGTATAAACAGTCTTTTTCAATTTCACATGTACATAGAATTTTCTTTTCTATGGATGCAAACAATGAAGCCAGTTGGTGAAAGTTTAATTAAATTATGAAAAATTAAGGTTGGGATTTTGGAATTTCCTTTGGAGAAAATATAGCATTCTAATGTTGGATCATTATCCAATATTGGCCCATATGTGAAATAATCATATATTGTAAACTGTCTAATATGGTTGGACCCAATTAAAAGTGATCTAATTAAATTGGGTTTTAATATATCTAATAGGGTGTGGGCTTTTTATGTGTAGAAATCTAATGAGTAATTTCTGATTTTATAATGGGCTAAATTAGAAATACCAATAGACAGATTTCTCTATAAAAAGGCGGTTATGGTCCTGAGATCACACGTCATTTTGATTATTTTCTGTTTTCCATCGACAGAGAGAAACTAGAGAGAAAAGTTAAAAGGATTCTCTTAGGAAAACGTGTAGATCTGGAAGGTCAATCGCACGGCTCTACAACGTGATTATTTGTTATGGATTCAGATATGCTTTCGCATATTTTATATATAATTTTTTGGTAATTTGACATAAAGATCTATTATGTAATTTTCGTATGGTATATAACATCTAAATCTACTAATATCTCTAGTTTTTTCTTTTTTTGTCGGAAATCCTCTCTACTTTGTATAAATAGGCAAGCCAATAAAACTATATCCTCATACAATACAATTCAAACACATTCCACAAACTAGTGTAATATATCACATACCAAGTACACATCATCTAGAGAACTTGTTGAATTTCTACTATGCACGAAACTTTCTAAAAAGAACCATATGCAAATGTTAAGAAAATCTTTAAACCGAATAACTATAAACAAATAAAGTTTACAAAAGAATAATAATCTTTAATATTTTAAAAATATTGTTCTCCCCTGTATAATTAAAATTATGGTCTAATTCTCAAAATTTTAAAAACACTAGCAAAGTTTCGATTTAATTAGATATATACGTAAAGGAATAATTTCATACAATTTTGATATTTATATACATAGATTCCTATTTCAACAATTATTAAATTATTATGATTTTATTTCTACTGAAAATTATATTTATTTTTATTTGCAAAGTCTTAACGATCTTTCTGTATAATTGTCATGTACTATATCATTTCACTTAATTGGAATGCTTTTTTTTTTTTCTTTTTCTTTTTTTTTTTTTTTTTTTTTTTTTGATGCCTTGCAACCTCTACCCTCTTTTCCCCAGCAATATATATAAATCAAATAATATTAGATTTATTAAGGCATATAATATCCTTTAATTCTTTGTTAAAAGCTTCATCGAACTCTTCTGCTGAGATTTTCGATGATACTATATTTTTCTTTACCACTGAAAAACATTATTATAACTATCTTGGACCTTAAGCTATATTCGTATAAAGATGCAACTTACACAACTTTATTATAAAGAATGAATATTAGCTTTTGTTCTAGGTTTTTCATGTTAAACTCTTTTTTTTTTAAAGTTATTATCAAACAATAAGAGAAGAATACCCACAAAAGAACAATTTATCTTGGCTTTATAAGTCTTTTTAAACAAGAATTGGGATGAATATGGGAGAAGATAAACCCCTAAAATAGAACGAAACCGATAGAAGATAAAAATACTGACTTGATAGCAATATAATTTCAAAATACATGTTTAAGATAATTTGATCTCAATCTAGTGAAGAGAATGGCAAGAGAAGTTCTATAAATTTGATCAAATAGAAAAAAAAAAAAAAAAAACCCATCACGCAAAAAGGTGTAGATCTTTAATAGGATCAAAGAGGAAGTGAGAAGGGGAGGCAAACCATGGAGTTTTTTGTTTTTGTTTTTTTTTCTTTTTCTTTTATTTACTTAATTTTTCTAGATGGAATCAGGATAAATTCATGCGTTCATTTCAGTGTTGGCGAATATACGTGTAGAATATTTCTCGATTAAAATAATTGAACTTCTAATGAGACATCGTAGATTGAATTACAAAGATAATAAGTTCCATTAGAATTTGTTTTCACATAAAAACTTAAAAAATGGATAAGATTTTCGCTCTAGACAAAATCAACCTTTATTATTGATACTTTTATAGTAGTAAACATCAATAATAAACTATATATGTATGTCTTAAATATACTTCTTAAGATGCATAAATGCCTTCGAACTTGAAATTCTTGCTCTTTTCTTTCATAAACTCCTCATTTTTGGCTTCAAAAATAGAAAGAGAAACAAATTTTAAATAAATAATGCATAGATAATTTGTGTTAGTTGTAGACATTAAAACAAAAATAGATCAATCAGCTGAAACAAGAGCTACTAAGGAGCGCGCGCCTGGACGCCAAGGAGCGAGTGTCTCCCATGCGAGCGCATCCCACACGTGCACATGCCCCAGAGAGCGAATCCCCAGCACCTGTGCGCTCATAAGCGTGCGCATTCCTGGCGTGTCCTGTAGACAATGAAAATCGAAATAGCTCAGCCCAAAAAGAAGTGACGCAGGCTAAAATAGTCCTACATGCGCCCGAGCAGGTGTGTGCCATGAATCAATGCACCTACCACTGGGCATGAGCTCAATTTGTTGGGCAGCACAGACCCATGCCTCTCGCTGGGCGCCCCCTGCATGCCGAGTAGGGTGTGGGATTGCACCTTAGACCATTACACAGACCAAGGGTTGCATGTGCCCAAGATCGCACATGCGCTAAGGATCACGCACGTGCCAATGCGCGCCCATTTAAAGTCGTGCCCGCTCCTGTGCCCAGAGTCACATCCTCGTCCATCGCTACACCTACACCTACACCCAATGTTGTGCATGCGCTCATGGTCACGCCTAGCACCGCCTACGCGTCCAGATTCATGCGTGCGCCCAGCACTGCGCCCAAGGCCACCCGCGCCCTGGTCCGTGCGTGCCTAGGGCTGCAAGCGCCCAAAGATGCGCGTGACCTGGTGTGCGCACATATGATCAGGTGAGCGTGCATGCCACCAGGTCGCGTGCACTGCTGCACATGTGCAACCTTGTGTGCTTGTGTGCATTGCTGCACGCGGGACCAAGTGCGCGCCCATGTATACTGTTGCGTGCATGACACGCACCAGAAGCGTGCGTCCCTGGCGTGCGCTCGTGAGCGTGCTCCCAGATGGGAACACGGAATTAGTTATGTACCAGAAAAGCACGTTGCAGCACTCTTCCCACTCCCTTCGAACATGGATTGAATATTCTAACTATGGAGAGATTGAGAGGAGATCCGAGAGTGGTTACGCCCTAAGGCTATAAAGGCTCTCTCCATATTAAGAAAGAAAAAGGAGGAATGGAGGATCCAATAAATGTGTTTATCCATCAACAGTGAGAAGAGTCTCAGTTTTTTCTCTCTAAAAACAGAATTATCTCCATGGGGAGATTTTGAGCTTGGGTCAAAAAAAGTCTACCTACATTTGGATCATCAACGAAATATAGTAACAACTTTCATTGTCCAAGAGAGCCCATGAAAATAAAATAGAAAAGATCAGTTGTCTCTTTTCTTTCCGTTAATCCCAGAAATAAAAAAAAGTCGTAACTTTCTTTTTATTTGCTATAATCTCAATTTACAATAGCAATAGAAAATACCACTCTGATTTCGTGTAGGTTCAAACGTGAAACCATGACTGGAACAGAAAAACAAGTTATAAAGAATTTCTTTTATGAATTTAAAATATATATTATGTTTCCGATTTTGGAATCATCGTCTTCGATGAAACGCCGAAACTCGAAAATGAATTTTGAATTTCATACTCAACTCTCTTCTGTAGAGTTTTATATTGTAATTTAAAAGGAATACTAATCGAAATATAATTCAAACTAGAATTGTCAATCATCCTAATAATTCATAGTTGAACTCACCTACTTAAATTATCATTCTTATGTTAACCAAAACTGGAAGTTATAATAAAAAATAATAAATAAAGACATATTGTATATGATCTGCTTACACAATAAACCTTCTTCTCTACTAATCAATATTAGCTAATCCTAACAAAATGTTAGAATTAACTAATCCTAGTGAAGAGTCCCGGTTAAAAAATAAAAAAAAACACTCGATTTTTTTACTCTAACAATTCAATTTCTACAAATTTCATACGGACTCTCTACAACAAAAAATTTAAAAGTCTAAAAGTGCAATATATATGTGTTTTGACAAAAGAAAAACATGAAGATTATTATTATTTTTTTTTTAAACTAGAAAAGAGACCTAGGGCATGATTCTAGATATGCGAACCTATATGTGAGTGATTTTTGTTTGGGGAGGAGAGGAACGGGGAAAAAGTTGAATTTCTTTAAAAATATTAAATGGCCACAAAGAGGATTCCAAATTTACTTAGCGAACCAATCTCACTTCCTACATTTTGACTCAAATAGGCAAATGGATACAATTATGGTATTTTCCAGGTATGGAGACTAATGGAAGCTGTTGTTCAGTATAGACGGAGAGCATGTAAAAGTGATCATGATGTTATTCGGTCTCACCCATGCACACACCGGTATATATTTAAGCGACTGATGAATGAGGTACTGAGACAATACAAAGGTAAATTCCGTAAACGTATATATACATAACCATGGGGACACCTCCCCCTACAATTACATTGAGGGGCACAAATTCCAATTAAAAAAATGTAATGATCAGGATCTGCTATGGACGTAAACCAGATTAATTGTTACGCTTGATGGTAGTAACGATTGATTGAGATTTTGGTAGAGAAAAAAAAAATAAACATAATCAATTCCAATAAGCGTATCCATTTGTTTGGACAACGGAGACCCGAATGAACTGCAAGTGTGTTCATAAGTACGTAGATATTGATATGCATTCCAATTAGGAGGGTGGAGTTATTCTGGCATCAAACTATCAGAACAACTTGTTCAAATGTTTGAAAGGAGATAGTAATTATTCGAAAATCGAGCTGTCCTGATAGTCTGTGGAGGTGGACCCAGATGCTCCAACCAGATGAGCAGAATTACTCGGGGTCAAATTGCCCAGACACCTCATCACGGTGCAATAGCGAAGCGCCTTTGTTGGAGGCGGAGAGATGAAGATCTCGATCCAAAAATAACTATATTGTTTTTATTTTGTTATGTAAATTTATGACATTATAATACGAATATAAATGTTTATCTTATATGATATATGGGATAATAATAATTTTTAATTTTTAATTTTTAATAATTCTTGTTATAATGTAAGAATGGTGCGACAAACAAAGCAGACACGTGCACTTCACATCACACATGTGGGGTATATAAATTTAAAAATATATTGAAATTTAAAAATTGAGTTTTTTTTATTGGTTTTCGGAGTATAAAATAGAATAAAAATATTCAATAAGAATATTAAGTTTAAAAAATATATGGGGGTGTGATGTGTGGCTCCAAAATAAATAGGGATGATAATAATGGACACGTTTATGAGCCAATTTTTAATCCGTTCTATTCAAAATTTTAAATTAAAAATAATTTTATTTATTTAATTTAAAATTTTGAATAAAACCTATTGAAAATTGATCGGGAGGCTCCCATGTCCATTTCTAAATACGAATGCTATAATTCACACTGCAATATTTTATAGAATAATAAATGATTCACATGTGGCAAGTAGGTGCACTTCCCATTGCAACGAAGAAGCTCTAATATTAAAATAGGTAACACCTCGAGTTCATACCAAGCAACATGTTGCCAGCTGAATTTGCATATTTTGCCAGCATATATTGTAAGCAATCACGCAACAAATCATAAATGTTTAACTAACACACATGTGAAATGTTCCTTTCAAATTAAATTGTTTAAAAATAGTGATCAACGCAAGTTGTAAGTCAAATTAGGATTTATTACTAAAAATTTAAGCGAAGAACAAAAAAAAAAAAAAAAATTTATAGAAAATTAAAATAAAAAAAAAAAGATAGTGATTGATTTGGAAATTCACCTAGTTGATTTATCACCACTCTCAACAAATCTACAAAGAGAGATTTAAAAATTGTATTAGGAATTCATCCAGGTAGATCTATGCCCACTCTCAGCGAATCACGAAGAGAGATTTTAATATATGAATCTATGCATAGTTTTCACAAAATTTTCAATTTATTCATTTCATCTTTCAATTGTTGATTATAAGACTTATTTATACGAAATTTCTAACAATAATAATAAGAAAAAAATCCTATCAAAATCAAATAAAAAATCGTCTTAGATCTGATTTCCAAAGTCAAACAAAATCCTATAAGATTTATTAAAATCCTAACAATAAATATAAGAATCCTATCAAATCATATCTGATAATAAATGATTTACATCGATTCTCCTCAGCTTCAAAACATTCATCCTGATGAATATGGAGATGATAAATACTAAACACGTTCAGGTTGAACTGATTTACATCCTTCCATAGAGCATTCCAATTGGGTCATGGTGGCAATCGAGACTGTAGCTTGCGCATTACATCTAAACCAATACAGTGGAGGTGATGCTTGTGTCCTGATGGAGAAGGAGGTGATGTCGGAATCCGGGATTGCTCAACAGCGATGGAGAATGACTGGAGTGATTTGAATGTTGTCACTGTAATGTCGTCACTAATGTTGTTGAGTTGAGCAGGATGACAACGGAGTGATGACAAAGGAAGGATCTGAGGAGATTGGGTTTTCTTTTCTTCTTCTTTTTTCACAAATTTTTTTTCTTACTTTTTTCTTTTTCTCATATCTGAAAGAAGGAATCAAATTAGATTTTTTTAGAAAAACTAAAATAAAAACACAAGAAGATGGGCGAGATTGAAAAGGATGAGATTGGGGATTTGTGGAGATTTGATAGAGATTTGTGAGGATTTGGTGGAGAATTGTAGAGATTGGGTTGTTGGAGGGATGAACAAGAGGGACGGGGAAGATCGGGGTTTTCCGATTTGATTTTGATTATATTTTTTTTTTTTAGTTTTGTCTTCTTCCTTTTTTCTGTTCGCTGCTTCTGATTTTTTTTTTTCACTCTTTTTTTTAATTTTTTCACTGATATTTTTTTGCTCTCTTTTTTTCTGAAATTTTCTTTTCTCTCAAGTCTAAAGCAGAAATAAAATAATAATTATTATTATAAAAATGAAAGGAGAGAGAAAAAAATTTAGGCTCCGATACCAAATTTAACGCATGATAGAAGCAGATTAGGGTTTTGAAATTTGGAAAAGAACAGAAAACTGAGGAAGAACACAAAAGATTCGAGAATCCACTCAGGCGAATCTACACCTACTCTCAACAAATCCACGAGGAGAGATTTTGACTCAAGCGAAATCCACGCAAGAATTTTCTCAAATTTTCATATATTATTCATCATCTCAAATACTTGATACAAAGCGCGCGCGTGTATGTGTATGGATTACTGTAGGTGAGCCACCAGCTCAAGAAAAGTTACGTGAGCTAGCGGCAAAATTATAATGATCCAATGATTTTTCTTCAATTTTTTTTTACAATTACTATCTCTATCTCCTTAACTTCTTTCAGATTAAATTTCATAAATTTTGGAGTTTATTTAACTTTTCATCAAGTGCATACAAAATATTTTATTCAATAAAAACTATTAATTTTGTGTTAACTTGATAAAGGACTAAATCAAAACTAAAACCCAAGAAATTGGGTATGAGCGAACCCTAGGGGGTCGATGTTGATGGTGAAAATTTCTAAGTAAAAAGGGATTTTCCACAACAGAACGCGGAGCTAACTCAGTAGCTCCGCATTTGGCTATTTTAGCCTCGCATTTGAGCAAAACGAGGAGCTATTCAATAGCTCCGCATTCTGTTTTCTTAGCTCTGCATTTTGATGCGATTAGCTCCGCGTGAGTAGATAACCAGAATCATAAATTGATTGAGATTAAGATTTGGGCTTATCCAAATACCCAAATTAAGTCCAATCAGAACTCTAAATCAAGAGATTTAAATCAAAACTAAGATATTTGATTAGAATTCTTGATGAATACAAATTCTATTTAAATAGAAACTCTCATATTGACCTAAGGCTATAAATACCCCTTTGAGGAAGCCCTAGGGTCTTTTTTCAAGCATCTTAGAGAATTCGAGTTACACGTGAGAGTCTTGAATTCGTGAAGATCAGCAGAGAAGATCCAAGTCGGCCGCCGTCATCTTCAAAAGAGAAGATCATCGTCGTCAGATCGTCAAAAGGAACTACTAGTTAGATCACATCGCTACGAGATCCCACGTTTTATTGTAAAAGAGAGCGATAAATATAAATCCTCTCGTTTGTTCTTTTTCTTGTTCACTTTCATTGTAATTAAGTTATTTCAATGGAAGGGAAGCAAATTTCTGCTGCGAATAAACTGGCGACCACAGTGGGAGACATCTCTTTCACCAAAGAAGAGATCGTGGCGCAATCTGACGTCAAGAGGATCGGATCCGACGTGAATATGCTAGTTGTAGAGATTAACCAGCAGAAGTACGAGGAGTATCTCTCCTCTGAGTCAGGTAACCTGACCGAAACGCGACGCTATCGTCGCGTGCGCTCCAATATCCGAGGATCGGATAATCTGGAATCCACCGTTAATCGGGGATCCGTGGAAACTGCGGCCATAGAGCCGTCGTTTGGGCAGGAAACCCTAGCAGAGGATGGCCTCTTTACTGCCGAAGAAAGCTCGGGAACTGGATTGACCAGAACCCAACTCCGAAATAGAAATCAGAGAGCTAGGCGAAAGGCCCTCAAAGCCCGCATTGAACGCGATGCTAACTTCACAAAATGCGAGGCTACGGTCCCTTGCAAACTGGCTCGTGCTAATCTCAAGACTAGCCAATATCGCGATAAACGTGAAGCTACAACTTGTGTTAATCGCAAGGACAAGCCAGTGTGTGATTCTCCACACGAGGCTACTACTAAGCTTAGCGATAAACGCGAAACCAGTAAGACTTGCGTTAACCACAAGATTTCAGACACTCGCGTTAATCGCGAGAATAAAATTTCCTTAGAGCCAGCGTGTAATTCTCCACACGAGGCTACTACTGAGCTTAGAGATAAACGCGAAGCCAGTAAGACTTGCGTTAATCGCAAGATTTCTGACACTCGCGTTAATCGCGAGGATAAAATTTTCTTAGAGCCAGCGTGTGATTCTCCACACGAGGCTAATACTGAGCTTAGCAATAAACGCAAAGCCAGTAATACTTGCGTTAATCGCAGGACTCCTTACCTTCGTGTAAGTCTTTAAGATGATTGGCAAATTTGCGTTAATCGTAAAAATCGCGCTAAACGTGAAGTTATGACTTGCGTTAATCGCAAGAATAAGCCAGCGTGCAAGAATTTTCTTCCACGCGGGGCTAATACTCCAGAAGATAAACTTCTGCAAAAACGTCAAGCCAGCGTAAAACGCGAAGCTAGCGTGTCCAAACGCGAGGCTATTTCTCAGCTCCGCATGTCGAAACGCGAAGCTACTTCTCAGCTCCGCGTTTCAAAACGCGAAGCTATCTTTCAGCTCCACGTAAATCAATCCGAATACAAAATCAGGATTGATCATCACACTAGTGGACCAGAACTTGACTCTAGTGATCTCAAGAAGCTTCAGTGGGCTCCTGGACCCTCTCAACAGGTGAATGGCCCCCACAACTCCACATCTAAAGCCACTGACCTCAGAGAATACTTAATCAAGAAAAGGAGTATAAATCAAGTTCAGTCTGAACCTACTTGTCATTGCCAGCAGCTTATGACAGCAGTATCTGTTGTAGTGGACAATTGTTGCTGCAGTAAGAACAGGGTATCGGTGTTCGACCGATTAACTGAGTCGGACAAAAACCCTGCTAAAAAGACAAAAACTGCTCCCCGAGAAAAAGAATGGAGAGTTATAACTTCTAATATGGTCATAAAGGGAAAGAAAATCATAGAAAGGAATGGTGATTCAGAATCAAGCGATGAAGAACCTCATCATTTTACCCGACTTAAGTCAGGCGCTATCCCGGCCCGAAACTATAAGAAACTTGTGAAAGGTTCTTATGACGACGATAGTGTCAATTCAGCCATAACTTCTCCTCGTTCTTCGGCATCGTCTAAATTGCAGAAATCAGCATCACATATAATGGATAGATCTGACGATATCGACCAAAGATTTGAGGCCCAAGAACAAATGATCCGAGATCAACAAAAGACGATCGAGAATCTTAAAATGATGCTCTCAAAAGTGGTCGAAAATACTCAAAAAATTATCGAGGATAACGCCAAGAAGGGAAAAGAAACTCCGTTCAACAAAATGAACGAGGAAGATAAAGAAGAAAAGGCTCACTCGACACATGAAGACGAGGATAAGTATTCTTTTCATGACCCTCATGAAGAGAAAATCGAGAATTTACAAAGCCAACTCGAGGCGTTAATGCACAAAAAGGAGTTGAAAAAATCAGGGATCTCAAGACCATACCCGCCTGAATGAAATTTGGTACCATACCCTGAAAAATACGAACCGCTCAAATTGGAGCCATATGACGGGAAAGGATCTCCCAGTCAGCATATTTACTACTTCTTGTCTTAAACAAGACATTTAATCGGCAATGACCCAGTAATGACCAAGGTATTTGTAAGTACCTTGCGAGAGCCTGCATTCACATGGTTTATGCAGCTGCCCCCAGGTACTATCAATACCTGGTTTGACGTTGAGAAACAATTTCTCGCACGTTTCTTTGAGGATGATACTGAAATCTCGGTTCATTCCCTTCTTGCAACAAAGCAAGGAGAACAAGAAACGGTAAAGGACTTTATAGAAAGGTTCCGAGAGAAGTCCGTGCATTACAAATACGGAATGGTCTAGGAAACTCTGGTGGAGACATGTCGGCATAATCTCAAGACCAACGTGCTCTTAAAAATAGGGGCTGTAGAGTCTAAGACTTGGAAGGATTTGCTCAAATAAGAAGAGCAAGCCGAAAACTTGATCCGCAGAGTTGAAGAATCTCGTGGAGTAAGGAATCTGGGGAACAATAGACCGCACACACAAAGCAATAACAAAAACAAGGGGAAAGCGGTGATGGCGTCAGAAGCCTCTCCGCAAAAGACGAACTCTCCAAACTCGAACCCCAAAATCAAAAGGGCCCGAGGCAGAATAAGCCCCAGCAAGAGAGTACCTATACTTTTAAAGCGGAACAGACGCCTACACTCTTCCATCTGCTCCTTAGGAAGGGAATACTGAAACTTCCAGAAAATAGGAAACCGGAGGACGATGGCAAAACCAACGACCCCAAGTATTGTCTCTACCACAGGAATGTCGGACACCCTACCAGAGATTGTTATCCTCTAAAGAACAGGATCCAAGTATTGATAGAAACTGGAGTCTTGACGCTAAAAGAGGAGCAAAAGAAGGTTACTGCCAATATGACAATCATAATGGTAGGAACCCATGAGTTCCCAGCGAGAGTGACCCCAATACCAGAGGGGAAGCTGGTCATGAAAAATCATGACCCACATAAGAAGGCACAGAAAGGACTTATCCCTGTAGCTACACAAAGAGGGGAAGTCATGTGGGTCCACCCTGATCGATTATAGGATGAACAATGGACCACCTCAAATAAGCAGAGGAAAAAGCGGACTATTAATACTATTTTCGCAAAAATAAAGGAAGAATACATAATCTCGGGAGCCTTCACAGATTTTGAAGAAGAACCCGAAACTATGGCCACTCATCAAGATGGGACGGGCCCTTCCGGCACTCGATTCGGTAAACCATACCTCAAAGACTACACCAGAATAGACCCGAAAAATATATACAGGGAACTCGAGAAGCCTGTAAAATAAAAGGGGCTTCGTTTCCAGAAAAATCTTGCAAGAGATGAAGAAGCCAAGGAGGCTGCATTTAAATTTGATATAATAGCTCAGCTGACAAATATTCTAGCTCGAGTCACGCTTTATGAGTTATTGCGATTGTCAAAATCAACTCGCGAAGCGTTAAGAGAGGCCTTGGCAGACTCTGAGTCATTCACAACTCAGATTGTCAAGCCAACTGACCAAGAACAGGATTCCTGCCCCCGCTATTATCAAGTGAGGAGGCAGGTCCCGCAAATTACTTTCTCTCTGGAGGATATGCAGGTAAGGAATATAAAACATAATAGGCCTTTATATTTCACCGGATATGTCGGATCCACAAAGGTGGACCGTATTCAAATCGATCCGGGGTCTGCATTAAGCGTTATTCCCAGAAGATTGATGCAGCTATTGGGAATCTCTCCTTACCGTTTGACACCGATAAATACTGCAATATGCGGGTTTAACGCTAATGATAGCTGTCCCCTCGGGAAGATCCGACTTTGATATCAAATCCGAGATTTGAGGACAGAAGTCATGTGCTATGTTATTGACGCAGACACGTCTTATAACATCATACTAGGGCGACCATGGATATACGACTATATGATAGTCCCATCGACTCTCCACCAATGCATGAAATACTGCGATGAACAAGGAGAAGTCCGGACGCTAGTTGCAGATAGGCAGCCATTTAAAGGGCTAGAAAACTACTTCACGGATGCTATGCTCTACAAGCCGGCCCATGAAGTCCTCAATAACAATCGCAAAGAACCTCAAGAACCCGACGAAAGCAGCAACAAGGCAGACACTGAATACGAATCTCCCGAAGAGGATGATGGGGGTGACTATGAGATAAACCCTCATATAAATGTTAAAGTGAATTTTGATAATAATATAGCCAATATAGCAGAGGATGAGTGGATTATTAATGAAAATATAAAATTGATCTACGAGCCTGCTATAGTTACAGAGTCTGAGCCTTCTTGTACCTCCACCGAGGCAGATGACCTATCCGAACTTGAAGTTTTGGCAGCATATCATTTGCCAATAAGGTCATCTCTCGTCTCTTGGTCTAAGATAACAAAAGGACGAGATCACTTCTTCGAAATACCTCCGCGACATGTATCGTATAAACCGATTGTCTTCGGCAAAGTGATCGCGTCGCCTAACCAAAGACAAAGTAGTGAAAGTGAGAAACAAACATCACCTCAATTTTACTTGTATGAACAGAAATCCCGACAAATGATGGAAAAGATGGGTTATAATTTTACCCAAAAATCAGGATTGAACTTTGGAAGAGGGCGACGAAATCTCATACCCTCATTTAGACTAAGAGGGAGAATCCTGATTATTATCAGACAACTCGAAGGGGGTTAGGATATGTGTCCACTCCTCCCTCTCCGTCATATAGAGACGGAGAGAGCTCTTCGGTCAATGAAGATCTACATCCGTTTGATCACGATTCGGATCTGAGTACTGGCGCCTGGTGTCAATTTCTAACAGCAAATATGGTTTCAGCCGCACCTGAAAGCGACGAGGAACCGATTGATGTTCAAGATGATTCCTGGGCAAAACACATGGCACTCTTTGGGATGTCCACTTTGAACAGCGTGACCCGCCTACAGAAGATAGGCTAGTACAAGTTAATATGGGAACGAAAGGGAATCCGAAGCCCATTTTCATAAGCGACACACTAACTTCCTTCGAAAAAGAGGAACTTATATCTCTTATCAAGGAATACATAGATGTGTTTGCATGGAGCTATGAAGACATGCCCGGTCTTGATCCTTAGATTGCCACACACCAGCTAAATATTAAAGAAGAGGCCAAGCCAGTTAAACAACAACAGAGGCGTTTTCGACCAGAATTGATGGAGGCAATAGTTACTGAGGTTAATAAGCTCATAAAATTGGGATTTATCCGTGAAGAGCAACATCCCGATTGGGTGGCTAATATAGTGCCGGTTCGTAAGAAAAATGGCAAGATCCAGATATGCATTGATTTTCGGGATCTAAATGCGGCATGCCGTAAGAACGAGTTTCCACTCCCAATTACTGATGTAATGATCGACAACACATGCGGTTACGAGAGAATGTCATTCATGGATGGCTTCTCGGGATACAGCCAAATTAAAATGCATCCAGACGACGAAAAGCCCATGGCTTTCAGAACACCGCTGGGGTGTACTGTTATACTGTAATACCCTTTGGGTTAAAGAACGCCGGTGCTACATATCAACACGCGATGAGCATCATATTCAAAGACCATCTGCGCAAAACAGTAGAATGCTATGTAGATGATTTGGCGGTTAAAAGCAAAAACAAAGAAAATCATCTTCAAAATCTAAGAATAGTCTTCAATCTTATGCGAAGACATCACTTAAAGATGAATCCTGCTAAGTCTTTCATGGGGTGTCCAGTGGAAAATTCCTTGGATTTATAATTACTTCAAAAGGAATTTTTCTTGATCCTGAAACGGTAAAAGCAATCAACGAGATGCCACCTCCCCGCAATCTTAAAGAATTGAGGGGGTTACAAGGAAAATTGGCCTATATCCGACGTTTTATCTCCAACCTATCATGACGATGCCAGCCGTTTTCCAGACTCATGAAAAATGGGATTTCCTTTGTATGGGATGAGGCATGTCAACAGGCGTTTGACGATCTCAAAGAATACCTTACCAAACCTCCCGTCCTCATGGCACCTGTCCCTGGACAACCATTCCTCATATATGTAAGGGCCATGGATAATGCGTTAGGAGAGTTACTTGCTCAGTATAATGAGCACGGCCATGGACACACCCTTTATTACTTAAGCCGGACAATTATCAGGGCCGAGCATCGGTATACTCCGATTGAAAAGGAATGCTTAGCCCTAGTGTTCGCCGTTCAGAAGATGCGACACTATCTTTCAGGGCAAACAATTCATGTCATATCACAGGTTAATCCCTTGCAAATCTTAATGACCAAACCAGGGTCTTTAAACTGCCGATTGGCGGAATGTGCGTTATTGCTATCGCCATATGATATACACTTCGTTCCTCAAAAAGCAATGAAGGGATAAATGATCGCCGATTTCCTAGCAGACCATCCAATTTGGTCCAACTCTAAACAAACATCAGAGGTTAACACAACTAGTAAAGAACAACCATGGCTGATGTTCTTTGATGGTGCTGCCAGACGGTCTGCTGCCGGAGTAGGGGTTGTACTGATTTCACCACATAAACACATACTGCCTAACGGTTACTCATTAACAGAGCCGTGTCCAAACAATATGGCGGAGTACAACGCGCTCATTATTGGTTTAAAAATGGCTCTGCAACTGGGGTGAACTATCTAGAGGCATATGCAGACTCTAAGCTCATCGTCAACCAAATGACGGGTGAGTATGAAGTCAAATATAAAGCCCTCATCCCCTATCATCAGCTAACCATCGAGCTGGCAGGATATTTTGAACAATTTTATATCTATCACATATCTCGGAATGAGAACGTCTATGCGGATGCCCTTGCCACACTAGCTGCAACATTGGCAATCCCACCGGGTGCGGCTAAAAGTATCGCTATTGGTAGCAGAGAACTTCTCCATCCAGATACTGTATTTCAAACCAGGGAAGTATGCCAGACAGGCTTAACTCTGGAACCCCGTAATTGGCGATTTCCGTTTGTGGATTATGCCTTATATGAGATGTTGCCAGAGGATCCAAAGGAAGCCGCCTCGATAAAGAGGAAGGCTCCGAGATTTTACTATGATCATACGCTTCAAACTTTATACAGAAAGTCAAGTGATGGTCTCCTGCTACGCTGCATATCAAAGGCAGAAGCAGTTGAAGTGCTGAGAGAAACGCATGATGAAGTGTGTGGAGTTCACCAGCCCGGTCCAAAACTCGGGAACCGCATAAGAAGGCTAAGATACTATAGGCCGAAGATGATTACAGAGGCAATGGCGTACGCTAAAAGGTGACATGAATGTCAAGTACACACTAATTTTATTCATCAACCCCCATAATACTTGCACAGTACCATTACTAGTTGGCCATTTGAAGCATAGGGAATGGATATTGTGGGGCCAATAACTCCCCCGTCATCCAGAGGACATCGGTTTATTCTCGCAATAATCGATTATTTTTCAAGGTGGGCCGAAGCCGTGCCCATGAGAGAGGTAAAAACGACGGATGTGATTAAGTTCATTAAGCATCATGTCATTTACCGTTTTGGCGTCCCCCGAAGAATCATTCACGATAATGGACCGCAGTTCATCAGCCAGGGGTTCTCAAGATTCTGTGATAAGTTCAGGATCAAAGATGTTGCTTCAACGCCATATAACCCTGCGGCAAATGGATTGGCCAAAGCTTTCAATAAGACAATTATTAAACTCCTTCGGAAGTTTGTCTTCTCCAACAAACGAGACTAGGATGAAAAGCTGGGAGAGTGTTTGTGGCTTATCGCACCAACGTTCGCACCCCAACAAAAACTACCCCATTCTCCTTGGTCTATGGAAGTGAGGCCATCTTGCCTCTTGAAGTCCAGATACCATCATTAAGAGTGGCTCTAACCACTAAGATGACGACAGAAGAACGCCATCAACAAAGATTGCGAGGACTAGAAGCGTTGGATGAAAAACGTCTCCGGGCTCAACAACAAATTGAGTTGTATCAAGCCCGAATCTTGCAAGCATTCAATAAGAACGTTAAACCAAGGACCTTTAAATAAGGAGACTTGATTCTGGATATTAAAGGCCAATGATTCTAACCCACAAGACTAAGGGTAAATTTGAACCCAAGTGGGAATGACCATTTATCGTGGAGACGATATACTCTAGTGGAGCCTATCGCTTAATGAACCAGGATGGTGACAGGATGATGATGCCTATTAACGACAAATTTTTGATGAAATACTATGCATAAAAAAAGAAAGGATATTATTTACTGTCACATCTGGTTCATATCCCTAGAAGTATAACCATCCACTTGTTCAAGTTACGCAGATGAGCACTTTAACTTCTTTATTAAACTAAGGCATGTGCAAATTAGGCGCCTCTGTCTAAGTTAATAATCCTGACCCGATCATCCTGGTGTAAGTAATTAAACGCTTTCACCAAACTATATTTAGCTCTGTTCAAAGGGCTTTACCGTTGTTAGTAATTGTGACCCGGTTGGTATCAACGATTCAAGTTACGCATATGAGCACTTGAACTTTTTTATCAAACTAAGGCATGGGCAATTAGGTGTCTCTGTCTAAGTTAATGATCCTTACCCGATCATCCTGGTGTAAGTAGCTAAACGCTTTCACAAAACTATCATTTAGTTCTGTTCGAAGGGCTTTATCGAGGTTAATAATTGTAATCCGGTCGGTATTAACAGTCTAAGTTACGCAGATGAGCCTTGGATTGTTTTACCAAAACGATGAGCTATTTTATGACAAGTTATTTGTTGTGCAAGGAAAATTTGTAGCCAACAGATAAAAGAATCAAAAGAATAAAGTTACAAAAGAATAAAGAATGAATAAATAGAGGGAGTTATGGCTCTCCCAAAATCTTCAACTTATTCGTCGACTCATCAATAACTCGACGACGAGTCTCCTCCACGGAGTGTTGAGTTTACCGACGTAAATCATCGTCATTTATTGCAAGTTGCTGGGTCAACCGCTGACGTGACTTTGCAATAGCACGACTTCTTATTATGCCCTCCTGCTCGAGCTGTCCTTGTTGAAGGACCAGTTCTTCCCGTCTCCTGACGGACTCCCCTAATCGAGACTCGCTGGCTTCTAAAATAGCCTGAGCTTTAGCAATAGTCTCTTTGGCTCTCAGGATGGCTGCCTGACTTCCCTCGATCTCAAAGTCCACCACCTCCAGTCCCTTGAGAATTGACTCCTGGCTGGCCTGTTGCTCTGCCAACTCCCGCACCATCCTTCTTCCTGTCGCCTCAACTCCTCTTGACGAGCTGTTAGCCCTGCCCGTAGCCGCGCCAAGTCGATCTCGGTGATCACTTCCACATCTGCTTGGCGAACTATGTTTAGCGTGTTCACTTGCTCTTCTAAAGCTTCTAGGCGGGCCCAATAAGGAGCTGCTCGGTCACGTCCCCAAATCCTTTTAATATTATCCAGATAACTGGACAACATTGGACGTCCAAGAGTAAGGAAATCTCTTCCATTCAGGATCATTCCAATACATCTCCTTAGTAGCCGCATAAAATCGTTGAAACTGTGATTGAAGAACTCCTCGAGAGGATCAGCAGTGTCTAAATTCAAAGCAGGCAGTGCTAGGGAAGATGTCGCCAGGGGAGGAGTGGCTTTTATTGGAGTCGAGGAAGAAGAAGCACGTCCCTGTACCAGATTCATGACATGAGGGGTCAGTAGAGCCAATAAAGATTTGGCAGAACTGAAAATCCGAGGCGAATCATCGCTGGTACAAGTCATTCAAGCAGCACCACCAGTAGGGGTAGATGATGGAGTGTTTTCACCCGAACCTCCTCCCGTGGCAGAAGTGACTTCGAACGAGAACTTCAAATTCTCTTCATCCTCGGTGGTTTCAGAGTAGTCGACCAACTCCTCGGACTCCACCCTGGTAGTTGAATGCATGGGAGAATGGAGCTGACTACCTGCATCTCAAAAAACAAAAAAAAGAGTGTTACATATAATATAGAAAAATGAACAGAAGATAGTATATAAAATCTGAAAGAACCATACCAGGGGATACAAGTCCGGTGGTGGGACTTGAAGGAGGAGCCGTGACCGTCTCTAGAAGCACACCAGCCTCACTACCTAGAGGTTGCATCGCAGTATGATCGACGGATTCTGCGGTTGGGGGAACCGGAACCTCAGTAGCGCTAGGGGCTTCTGCAGGTCTGCTCCCCTCTGTCGGCGCCGGAGGCAGAGTTGAGGCGAGCAAGTCTGTAGCGAACTGAACAGCTGCTGCTTGGGGGACTACTAGGGTCCCCGGGGCCAACTTTTTCTTCTTCTTGGCTGACCCTTCTCTTGGGGGTCCGCTGCGTTTGACAGTCGGACTCTAGGAACGAGTGACTACAGGTTGGAAAGCACCTCCAATATCAGTGTTATCATCATCACCATCATCATCATCTCCATCAGAGTCGCCAACATCTGATGGATCGGCCGCCGCGTCAAGGAATTCATCCATTCCTTTTACCCTTACTCTCTTGGCCCCTTTGCGGTTAGAGTAAAAGGCCTCTATCTCTTTACAACAACTCCGGTTGATGGAGAAGTTGGGCACATCAGCATTGGTGACACTATACCACGTGCAGAAGCTAAGAGTCATTCTCAGTTCTGGTGACTTCTGAGGCAAGACGAATTCAGCACCGATTCTACCAGCTACAAAGTGGAACCAGCCGCAAGCACCTTCATACAAGTTCCCCTCATAGGCCAGCTTCTTGTTTGGGTTACCCACATAGAGTTAAGTGTACCCAAACTGACAAGCGAAACAGCTCGAGGTGTACGGTTCAATATAACACATGGTGTCTTGTCGATACACTAAGTGCTCGGGACGGATATTAAGGAGCCACCAGAACGCTCCTGAGGATAAGATGGTGAAATTGTCTGTTCCCAAGATATCCTTGAATTTGGACCCGTATTCTCCACTAGGGAAGTCAGAGAAGCACCGGAAGATTTCATAATTCTGGTGTTGGCGAAGTGTCTTCCGGATTTGCGACATGTAATGACTCTTCCATGAGGAGCGTTCGTATAGCTCCACAAGGATGGGCTTGTCACGTGAGAGATGTTCAGCCGCACTCATCAAAGAGGGGCAATGCATGACAAGCCACGCTATTAAATAAGTATAGGCCATCTCCACCCTAAGGTTTGGAGTCTTCGCCTTGGCAGTCTCCTTTGACTTGCCTTTTCCTTTCCCTTTCCCCTTGACGGTGGGAATGAAACCATTACAGAGCGCTCGTAGTCCACTCTGCAGGTTGCTCACCATGGCGGGAAGGAGCCCGAAGGATCGGCCGTATGCAAGAAGAACTGCTGGATACACCACATGCATTGCAATTGCCTCTTTTGGCAATGACGGCACGACACACCTTTTCAACCATAGCATCAGAAACCCAGCAATAAGACCTCTATTGGACACTGGGAACTGAGCTTGGTAGTGGAAGCTCTTGAAGACAGTGCCAGGATTGAATCCACCTTCATTAGATTTAGTGGTATAGAATATGGCACGCGTCTTGGCAATGCGGCGATCGATCTCCTTGACATCAACAGGAGCATGGCCGTGAACTCTTGTTGAACTCTCTTTGGAGTTCAAATTTGCAAAAAGGTAATCGGCCCACTTCTTGTGACTGATACCCTGGTTACGCACACCTGCCATGTTGGCGCAGACGCGGTAATGACACATCATCTCCCAGTAAGTGGCATAGATGCACTCATCCCTCGCCTTAAGTATATTCAGCTCTTCGGTGGTAGGGATGAACTCTTCATAAGAAATCTCGCCCATTGACAACCCCGATACTTCGAACATCTCGTGGAGAGTAAGTCCTAACTCACCCACTGGTGTAAAGAAGGTGCCGGTTTCGGAGTTGTACATCTCCAGGAGACTGAAAAAATGGTAGGAGCTCTGAGGAATCCCAAATTGAACATTTCTGATGGTTTTGTATAAACCAATCTCCTTCAGAACTGGTTAGTGGGAATCTATCATGTATTGAATAAGGCGGGCCCACCACATATTGCCATAAGAATAAACCCAGCCAGGCATCCTGAAGTCGTTGGCTGGGTATTGGCCTCCTTACACCATGAACTCACTTAGGAAAGTTCGTGCACGAATTGGGACCTCCCCTACTGGGTGCTCCTTGGTGATTCTTTCCGAAAGCAACCCGGTGATGCATCTTGTGGGACCATCTTGGTAGGCTCCATGTGCGCCCAACCTGTCCGTAGGGACACAGTCGTACTCCTGGCTCAGCCCCCACTCCAATTCACAGTTACTCCTGGCTTAGCCATCTTGGTAGGCTCCATGTGCGCCCAACTTGTCCGTAGGGACACAGTCGTACTCCTGGCTTAGCCTTTGAAGATATACCAGGGGATAGTTACACTCCATGCTGGGTAGAAAATCAGCAGGTCGCCAGATTGGTAGAGCCACATGCACTCCTCTTCAAAGAGGATCTGGTTTGAGTGCCCCATTATATCTCCGATGAGAAATGCGGGCTTCTCCAACACTTCCCGGTTGGTGGCCTCGAAGGCAGTATCAGTGATGTTCTCTCTTGCAGTAGCAGGGTGGTTCCTAATCAACTTCTCCCTGCGTTCCCTTAAACCTGACTTGCAGGCCGGAAGATCAGTAGTAAATCGAGACTGGACCGTCAGATCCACACCCCCAACGTATCCGAAGTAGTGCCTATGGGAGAGAGCGTCCACCGAATACCCCACTGTAAAAGAAGAATCAAGAGTTAGAAAAAGTTTTACAAAACTCGGAAAAATCTTCTAAGTATAGAAACGCGGAGCCAAAAATAACTCCGCGCGAAACTGAGGAGATAGCCTCGCATTTCCGTAAAACGCGAAGCTAAACAGTAACTTCGCGGTGGTATGTAAAAAGCGAAGCTAATAGCCTCGCGTTTACAAACGCGAAGCTAAAGTTCATAGTATCGCGTTAAAACGCGACAACTAGTAGAAATAGCCCCGCATTTCCAAACGCCAGGATAACACGATAGTTTCGCGTAGAAGAAGACCAGAGGCCTTTCTTCTCCTCCAAGCCGTACGGCCGGAAAACGGCGATCTCGCCGGTAAAAGAAGTGATTGGTCGATTAAAACCAAACCAAACCACCCCAAAGTCGCTCTAAAGAGTCCAAAAGTTGAGATTTTTACCTCCAATGGGCGCGGCATAAACGGGCTCGCCACTGTGGCCGCTGCCTCGACCGCTGCGGCCTCTGCTAGCACCGGCCGCCGATGGAGAAGTGGCGCGAGATGAAGTCGCGATCTTCTTGGGTGCTATTGGTTCGAAATCTTGGAGAAAATCGATGAAAATAGGTGAAAATCCGGTCGGGTGCTATAGTTTAGATCGCCGGAGTTCTTGAAATCTTGAATTCTCAAATGAAGTGAGGAAGAAGAAGAGTTAAAGACTCTATTTAAATCAAGAAACCCGCCCATTAGTATTCGGTGCAAGAATCAGAGCAGAAACTGAGCAGAACACGAGGCTATTAGCCTCGCGTGTTAAACAAAATGCGAAGATAGTTGGATATTTCAACTCCACGTTTCAGTTTGAAAATACAAAGTATTTCAAAATTTGCTAAGTTCTAATCCATTTTGAAAACTTTGGAGGGGGTTCTGTTGGTGGTGAAAATTTCTAAGTAAAAAGGGATTTTCCGCAATAGAATGCTGAGCTAACTCAGTAGCTCTGCGTTTGGCTATTTTAGCCTCGCGTTTGAGCAAAACACGAAGCTATTCAATAGCTCCGCGTGCTGGTTTCTTAGCTCCACATTTTGATATGATTAGTTTCGCGTGAGCAGATAACCAGAATCATAATTTGATTGAGATTAAGATTTGGGTTTATCCAAATATCCAAATTAAATCCAATCAGAACTCTAAATCAAGAGATTTAAATCAAAACTAAGATATTTGATTAATATTCTTGATAAATACAAATTCTATTTAAATAGAAACTCTCATATTGACCCAAGGCTATAAATACCCCTTTGAAGAAGCCCTAGGTATCTTTTTTTGAGCATATTAAAGAATTCGAGTTACGCGTAGAGCCTTGAATTCGTGAAGATCAGCAGAGAAGATCCAAGTCGGCCGCCATCATCTTCAAGAGAGAAAATCATCGTCGTCAGATCGTAAAAAAGAACTACTAGTTAGATCCCATCGCTATGAGATCTACGTTTTATTGTAAAAGAGAGCGATAAATATAAATCCTCTCGTTTGTTCTTCTTCTTTTTCATTTTCATTGTAATTAAGTTATTTCAATATAAGGGAAGCAAATTTCTGTTGTGAACAGTCGAGATCATAATCCAAAAAAAAATTTAAAAAAAAGATTATTATAGATAGTGAAAATGAACTGCAGTTCAGATAACTTGTGTGAGCTGCCAGCTTATTTCCATTTTTCTCATATATATATATATATATATATATATATATATATATATATATATATATATATATAACAAACAAAATCCCAATCAAATATCATAATGAAATAAAAAATCCAATCAGATATTCTAATAGGATCCAAAATCCCAATAAAATCCTAATAAAATAAAATCTAATCTCCATCATATAAACTATTAAACATATTGCTCATAAATTATATAATCACTTTCACCTTATGCATAGTTCAAAGCCAAATAATCTCATCTTACAAGAACTTGAATAATGCCAAAAAAAAAAAAAAAAACTTTGTTCCGTTGACAAGATCCTAAGCAACATTAGAGATAACTTTATTCACTCCCAAACAATATGCAGGATGCAGACGGAAAGCGGTGTTTTAAAGATAAACTGCCAATATCCACCAAGTTTATGAATCTTCCATCATCTAGAATTGGAATAGCTCTAATAGGATTCATCTGGAATAGGAATGGCCATAATAGGTTTTGCCAAACCCACAGTGAACCCAAACTTATCACTCAAGTCCATATCCTCTGCTTTCGTACCATCAGCTAGCTCCCACTTGAATGAACGCACCAATGAAGCCAACATCAGATGAACCATCCGAAACGCCAGCGGCAGCCCCGGACATATCCTTCGGCCTGCACCGAACGGAATCAGTTCAAAGTGCCGACCCTTGTAATCGACTTCCATCTCCAAGAACCTTTCAGGCCTAAACACATCCGGATCTTTCCATACATTCTCGCTGCGGCCAATGGCCCAAGCGTTCACCAGAACTCGGGTGTTCTTTGGTATAACGTAGCCACATAATTCGGTGTCTGTCTCTGTTCGGCGTGGCACTAGGAAAGGCGCTGGAGGATAAAGCCGGAGCGTCTCTTTCACGACAGCCTGGAGATAAGGGAGCTTTAAAATATCTGATTCCTCGATTTTTGGCTGCTTGTTGAAGGCCTCTACAAGCTTAGCTCGTGCCTTTGACATGGACTCGGGGTTATGGAGTAGCTCTGCCATCGCCCATTCTACCGTGTGCGAGGTTGTATCGGTGCCAGCAACAAACACATCCTGGGCCACACATAAAGATACATAAGAAGAGAAAACATATAATGCGAAATAAGCGAGAATAAGTTAGAGATTTGCCACAAGTAACGATTTAATAGCATGTCGATCCATCCTCTCCTTATCACCGCCTTCGCATTCGTCGACATAACAATTGAGAAGTGCATCCAAAAAGTCTTTATTAATTGCAGAGTGGGCTTTCATTGCATCCAATCTTTGATCAATCAGCTCATCGAAAATCCTATGAAGTCTCTTAAAGTGCCCTTCATTCCGCCGCCTGTTTCCTTGCAAATCGAGCACGCTAAGGAACGGGAAGAAGTCGGAGATGTTTGCGTTCCCAACATCTTCCATGATCGCCCCCAACAAATCTCGAAAATGTTGAGCAGAATCAGAGATGGGATCGACCATGTCGATGGAGAACAAGGTGTTCGACAACAAATTGAGAGAGGTCATGAACGCGGCCACACCGACATCCACTGCTTCACCCGCTGCGCCTCGCTCTCTCAAGTACTCGACTAGTTCTTGAGCTTTCTTCTGCCTTAGGCCTGTGTTGCAGTCCAGGCTTTGGGAAACGAACAGCTGCGTGCTGCAGATTGTTCGGAGGTTCTTCCATCGCTGGTTCGCTGGTAAGAAAACCAAAGATGCGTCGCAATGGTTGAGGACCCGCATGGCGTCGGGGAGCGATCGGCTGCAGAAGTCTTTGTCCTTCTTCATGAGGACTTCACGTGCCAGCTCCGGCGAGGATATAACTATGGTTGTCGATTGGCCTAGTTTTAGAGACATGAAAGGGCCGTAGGACTTGGCCAGTCGGGCCAAAGACTGGTGGGGCTTGTCGCCGAGCATGAACATGTTGCCTACAATTGGGAGTGGCTTAGGACCTGGTGGGAGATTGGCATATTTCTGAGAAGATCTCAGAGAAATTGAGTAGAGAGAATAGAGGATTGCAATGGGGATGAAGATCCAAATGAGCCACAGGAGAAGCTCTGCCATGATGTCGTGATATTTTTTTCCTTTTTTGGTAAAGACAATGTTGCTACTGATGATGATACATCATCCCATCGTATGTATTTATAGATGATTATAAGGGAAAAGGGCAAATCCGTCTTTCCATGCTAAATGGCAATCAAAAGGGGAAGGGGAAATTCTAAATGAGCACACCATTTGACTTTGTGAGCACCACTAAGTCACTAAGTTACGTGGTGCTCACTAGTTGTAAAATGATTCACATTGTTAGAAGAAGAGGACAATTTGGAACCTCTCGTTATCTTTTTAGGTATTTTATAATGTATTCATGTAAACTTTTTCCCAATTATAAAATAAATAGAAGTGAAATTATGTTCTTTCCTACTGCGATCAGGGACGGGCCTCTGCTATAAATTAAAAAGTGAAATTATGTTCTTTCATAATATGACCAGGGGCATGCGTAGGCTTAGCAAATGTGCTCGTCTGACATGACCCGAGCCTGGGCAGCTGCATGCCTTGCCTAGCTCACTGTGCAGGATGACAGACGGGCTCACCAGATCCGATCTAGTTGTCATTAGACAAACCCAAATAAGACCCAGTGGTTGTTGACAAGAAAAATATTAATAATTCATGTAGAGAGTTCAAAGAGAAGGATATTCAAAGATATCACTATTATGATAAAAATGCAGATTAGTGAAAAGCCTTGTCAGCTATGAAAAGATCCAAACACGAATGATCAGAGAAATCTGCATTTCAAACCAAGAAAAAAAATTAAAGCGCAACTCTTGATGGGCTGCGTTTCATGTCTAAAACATTAAGGGATAAGAATTATCCCTATATTGTTCCAAAAATGGGTCTAATAAAGCAAAATTAGCTACTAAGAGATAAAATGCGATCATAAACTAAAGAGAGATCCACATTTCTAGCTAAAACGTGACTCTCAATGAGTCACATTTCACTTCCAAATATTAATATTTCAATAAAAAATGGATTATTAACCAAACAGAGATCTATGTTCCAAGCTAGATATGGCTAAAACGCGGATTCTCGGTCTTAGAGATCCATGATCCCCATTTCAAGCCCTGAAAAGATTAAAATGTGAACCCCCTTTGGATTGCTTTCTGATTTGAAAGCCTTAAAAGATAAAAATTATTCTTATTAATTCCAAAATGCGGGTCTAAATAAGAAAGATGAGTTACTAAGTGTAAAATGCATATTCTCAATAAAAGAGATCTGCGATCTTTATTTCAAACTATGAAAGTGCTTAAACTATAAAAGGCATCTTAAAGATGAAAATGTCTGAAAACTATTGATATTCAAAATAATCGAAACGCAAATGAATGAAACTCATCTCCATTAGTTGTTTTGTATACGGGAAAATGGCAAAACCATGTCCATATACAACATAATCGAGATATTTTCGGAAAAACCGGGGATCTTTCCATTACCATTGAGAGAATTAAAATTACATAATTTCTCTTAGATCAATTACAATCGATTTACAATGAAAAGAAACAAGAAAAGAAAAACAGATGAGAGGACTTATAAAACATATCGCTCTGTTTTTCAAAATTCGCAGGATCGAGACAGTTATGAGGTTTGATCTATTTTTCGTTGACGGTCCGACGTCGAAGTTCTATTTTACAGAATTCGTGGGATCGAGACAGGTATGAGGATTGATCTAATTCTCGTTAATGATCCGACGTCGAAACTTGGTGATGGTAGAGATTTCTTGAGTTTGCTCCTCTTTTCTGGTACTAGGAGAAGCTTAGACTATTGCGTGGGAGAGATATGTGGCCAAAGGTTATTTTTGAGTCCCTCTGGAGGGGTATATATAGCTCCAAGTTGTTGAAAGAGTTTTCTTATAGATAAAAACAGAATCTTCTAGTAATCTTGATGAGATATTTGAGTTTCCTTCCGATAAGATTTGCTTCCAGATATTCGTTATATCGGTCTTTATCCTGCATTAAAAATTAATTAGACTCTAATTAGAATTTGTGAAATATGCAAAATAGTCCGAGGCAGTGCCCGAATTTATTGTGCACGAGACGGAGGCTAGGCTTGCGGCTGCGAGTCTAGGTTGCCAGCCTCGCGACGTGAGGCTGGTTTGCTCGCCTCGCCGCGCTCGCGACACTTTTTATTTTTGCATTCGGGTCAATGCATGGTCAAATTTTTTTTCATTCAACACGAGACACATACAATAGAACACATATGGATTTCTTAATAAAAAAGGGAACGTACGCATACAGTTCGTTCAATGCAGCTATAACAAACAATACATGGATAGCTAACGGTATATTGTGTGAGACTATTTTTATTTTTTTTGACGATAAATGGCGAGATATATCTCTCCGCGTTCCATTAAAGAGAAAATAACAGACATAAGAAATCCGAGTCCACAAGTGGAGAGACCCAATCAAAAGCTTACAAAGCAAAAATTCTGAAAAGTACTAGAAAGAAATAGAAACATAACCAAAATAAAAATACACTTTTCCAGCAAGAGGTATATTTGATGGTCAGTCCACCTGCCCTCGCGCCTCTGATCAATATCTCTACTCCTCCTCTGACAGAGTGACCTCAATATCATCTCCCGATCCGCCACTTGAAAAATGAAGCCTCTCCTCATCTGATGGAACACCTGCCCAAGTAATGAAATCATGAACAATGAGTCTCTCGCAGTACGCAGTAGAATGATATTTATCATTGAATAATCTATCATTGCATTCTCTCCATATATTCCAGCAAAATACCACAATAACGCTTCTAGTCCTATGGCTATTATTGTCCCTCCTCTCGAGATTCCTCCAAATGCTTTCATCTAGCGCCGTTCCGATGTGCAAACCCAATGTCTTGACACATACTTACCATGTATTTTTAGAAAACGAGCAATGGCACAAGATGTGTTCGCTTGATTCCGCATCCCTCTTGCATAGTAAACAGATGTTAGGGCCAGTCCAGTCTCTTTTTTATAATTTTGGTCAGATTAGAAGGGTATCTTTACAGGTTAGCTAAAGAAAAAGCCTGACCTTCTTAGGGTATTTAACTCTCCAAATCCATACAGTATTTGCAGATATGATTCCACCGTTGACGAAATATCGGTATGTGGATTCACTGTAAAGTTACTATTCTTCTCCCATCTCCAAATTGGTATATCCTCTTCTAATGGAGAGGGGGTTATGTCACTCAGGGACTGTTTAATTAATCTTATTTGGGCAAAATCCTGTCCAGATAATGCTGTGGAATTCCATCTTTACCTTGAGCGCTCCCAATAGTCACAAACCCTGCCATTTTTATTACTGGCTTTTTGAAAGATAGCTGGGTATAATGTCTTTAGAGGGAGTAGCGAACACCATCTGTCATGCCAAAATGCTATCTTGTTCCCCTTTCCCAGTTTGTAATCCAGACTGTGACGGAATAAATGCCTTACTACCAACATTCTCTTCCAAAAGGACGAAGTATTAAGCTTTTTCTTTATTTCCCCATTGAGTGTTCCTCCCTTCGGGCCATACTTGTTAAGTAATAATTTCTGAAGTGAACCCTGGCTTCTCGTAATTAGATGCCACCACCATTTGGTCATAAGGAACAAGTTAAAAGTCCTGAGATCAATGACCCCTAAGCCTCCCTCTTCTTTTGACCTACACACTTGTCCCCAGGGAACTAAGTGATATTTGTTAGAGGAAGTATCACTACCATTCTAAAAAAATTTTCTCCTGATCCGATCGATTTTCTCTCGCACCCATCTTGGTATTATGAAAAAGGACATTAAATATAGCGGGAGTGAGGATAATACCGCATTGAGCATCACCACCTTGCCCCCTAATAACAGATATTTTCCTTTCCAACCATCCAATTTTTTCTCAAAACAATCCAAAAGGGGGAGCCAGTCCTTTGTTGAGGGCTTTCTTGATGTCACCGGTATACCTAAGTATGTGATCAAAAACTTCTCTTTTTTATAGCGAAATACCTCCTTAATAAGTTGCATGGACATGTTTCTTTCTCTCAAACAGATCAGAGCACTCTTGGCAAAGTTTATTTTTAGACTCGACCAAACTTCGTAACAACAACGAGCCCACTTTATGGTTAAAACCTCTCGTATGTTACTCTTTCCAAAGATCAACGTGTCATCTGCATATTGTAAATTAACAAATGACATGTTGGGGGCCCCTGGGAGACCTGCTATCTCTTCCCTCTTCTTCAACTTCTGAAGCATAGCTTTCAAACCGTCTGCTATCAGGACAAATAATAGCGGTGAGAGAGAATCACCTTGTCTTAGACCCCTGTTCAAGAGTATTTCCTTTCCCACTGTGTCGTTTATCCTGATATGTGTTTTTCCAGAATACAACCAAGATCCAATCCAAAGTCTCCATTTCGCTCCAAATCCCCTATATCTGAGGGTCTCCAACAGGTAGTTCCAATCCACCATGTCATAAGCTTTTTCAAAATCTAGCTTCAGCAAAAAACCATTTATTCCGGATTTCTTACATTGGTGTATAACTTCGTATGTTGTTGTCACCCCTTCTAGAATATTTCTGCCGGCAATAAAACTCGTTTGATAATCCTTTACCAATAACTGAAGTTTTTTGTTAGCCAGTACTTTTGATACTATCTTAATAGAGCTATTCAATAATGCTATTGGTCTGTAGTCGCCAATTTGTCCTGGCGAGTTCTTCTTTAGTATTAGGAAAATAACCGAATAGTTGATTCTATCCAGTCTACTTGTCCCCCGGAATACCTCCTCCATTAACCACACTAAATCCCCCTTGACGTGCTCCCAAAATCTCTTGAAAAAGAACAATGGAAATCCGTCAGGACCTGGCACTTTATCCTGACCTAACTCCCAAACCGCTCTTTTAATCTCCTCCTCCCTGAGCTCTTTAAGGTCTGAGAGATCCACATCCGTAACCCACGCTTCTTCCTTCAACTGAACACGAAATGTATTTGCCTTGCCAAGCAGTTGTTTAAAATGTTGATGTACATGTTCCTGCAGCGCCTCCCCTTTAACTTCCCTATCATTCACCGTTAACTGGTGTATTTTGTTCATTTTATATCGCATATTTGCCAATCTATGGAAGAAAGCCGTATTTGCATTTCCCTCCTTCAACCAGGTAATATGAACTCTCTGTCTCCATCGTAACTCCTCATTTTTATATATTTCTTCAATTTTTCTTCTTAAAATTGAAAAATGCATGTATGAGCTAATTTTTCTTCTTTTTATATATTGTATGAGACTAATTGAAGAAAATGCATGTCACAAACTGAGGATAGAAATTGTCGGAGTACATACTTGGAACAATAAAAGTAAAAACGGTCATATTTCAGGAGTACATATAAGGTCCCCACCGTTTATTATTAAATAATAATAATAATAATACTCGCTAATCTCCACCAAGTTTAGTATCTTTCATTCATCTAGAATAGGAATAGCTCTAACAGCTAATTCATCTGGAATAGGAATAGCCCTAAGAGGTTTCGCCAAACCCACAGTGAACCCAAACTTATCACTCAAGTCCATATCCTCTGCTTTCAAACCATCAGCTAGCTCCCACTTGAATGAACGCACCAATGAAGCCAGCATCAGATGAACCATCCGAAACGCCAGCGGCAGCCCCGGACATATCCTTCGGCCTGCACCAAACGGAATCAGTTCAAAGTGCCGACCCTTGTAATCGACTTCCATCTCCAAGAACCTTTCAGGCCTAAACACATCCGGATCTTTCCATACATTCTCGCTGCGGCCAATGGCCCAAGCGTTCACCAGAACTCGGGTGTTCTTCGGTATAACGTAGCCACATAATTCGGTGTCTGTCTCTGCTCGGCGTGGCAGTAGGAAAGGCACTGGAGGATGCAGCCTGAGCGCCTCTTTCACGACAGCCTGGAGATAAGGGAGCTTTAAAATATCTGATTCCTCGATTTTTGGCTGCCTGTTGAAGGCCTCTACAAGCTCAGCTCGTGCCTTTGACATGGACTCGGGGTTATGGAGTAGCTCTGCCATCGCCCATTCTACCGTGTGCGAGGTTGTATCGGTGCCAGCAACAAACACATCCTGGGCCACACATAAAGATACATAAGAAGAGAAAACATATAATGAGAAATAAGCGAGAATAAGTTAAGAGATTTGCCACAAGTAACGATTTAATAGCATGTCGATCCATCCTCTCCTTATCACCGCCTTCGCATTCGTCGACATAACAATTGAGAAGTGCATCCAAAAAGTCTTTATTAATTGCAGAGTGGGCTTTCATTGCATCCAATCTTTGATCAATCAGCTCATCGAAAATCCTATGAAGTCTCTTAAAGTGCCCTTCATTCCGCCGCCTGTTTCCTTGCAAATCGAGCACGCTAAGGAACGGGAAGAAGTCGGAGATGTTTGCGTTCCCAACATCTTCCATGATCGCCCCCAACAAATCTCGAAAATGTTGAGCAGAATCAGAGATGGGATCGACCATGTCGATGGAGAACAAGGTGTTCGACAACAAATTGAGAGAGGTCATGAACGCGGCCACACCGACATCCACTGCTTCACCCGCTGCGCCTCGCTCTCTCAAGTACTCAACTAGTTCTTGAGCTTTCTTCTGCCTTAGGCCTGTGTTGCAGTCCAGCCTTTGGGAAACGAACAGCTGCGTGCTGCAGATTGTTCGGAGGTTCTTCCATCGCTGGTTCGCTGGTAACCAAGCCAAAGATGCGTCGCAATGGTTGAGGACCCGCATGGCGTCGGGGAGCGGTCGGCTGCAGAAGTCTTGGTCCTTCTTCATGAGGACTTCACGTGCCAGCTCCGGCGAGGATATGACTATTGTTGTCGATTGGCCTAGTTTTAGAGACATGACAGGGCCGTAGGACTTGGCCAGTCGGGCCAAAGACTGGTGGGGCTTGTCGCCGAGCATGAACATGTTGCCTACAATTGGGAGTGGCTTAGGGCCTGGTGGGAGATTGGAATATTTCTGAGAAGATCTCAGAGAAATTGAGTAGAGAGAATAGAGGATTGCAATGGGGATGAAGGTCCAAATGAGCCATAGGAGAAGCTCTGCCATGATGTCGTGATTTTTTTTTTTTTTTCCTTTTTTTTTGGAAAGGTAATGCTGCTACTTTTGATGACACATCATCCCATCGTATGTATTTATAGATGAATATAAGACCAAAGGGCAAACCTGTCTTTCATATCAAGCAAAAGGGGATTTCTTTTAAAACACTCCAGTTAGGAAGAAAAGATTTTTGGGGTATTTACAGATTTGTCCCTTAAATCTTTATAAATTATAATTTAGTCCCCGAATCGTCATATTTAAGATTTAATCTCCAAATTCTCTAAGTTACTACACTTTAGTCCCCTTTCCTAACTTCTTTTAGCCCAGTTTATTTTTTGACCTGATTTTTCCATTTTAACTTTTTTAATTCCTTCTTCCCTCTTCCTCCTCTCTTCTTCTTCTCTCTTCCTCCTCTCTTCTCCTTTTTTTTTTTCATTCTTTCTCCTCTCTTCTCCTTCTCTCTTTCTCCTCTCTTCTCATTTTCTTCATTGGATTCATTGGCTTCCCCCATTCTTCTTCTTTTCTGTCTCTCTATTCTTTTCCACTTTTTATTAATATGGGTATTTAAATCATTTCATTATTTAAAAAAAATAAAAATCAAATTCTGCCTTTTATTTGTACTGAAAAACTAAGTGAGGGACTAAATTGTAATAACTTAGAGGATTAGGAGGACTAAATCCTAAATATGACGATGTGAGGGACTAAATCATAATTTATAAAGATTTAAGGGGCAAATCCGTAAACACCCTAAGATTTTTTTTTGTTAGAAGAAGAGAGGACAATTTGTAACTTTTTAGATAACTGATAACGTATTCAAGCAAACCATGCCCAATTATAAAATAAATAGTACAATTGAAATTGTGTTCTTTTTGACCATGATCAGGGACGGGCCTCCGGCCTCGGCCATAAAAATAAAATTATATTGCTTAAGAATGTGACTGGGGCGGACCTAGGCCGGCAAATAGGCTAGTCTAGCGTATCCCCAGCCTGTACATGTGAAAGTTGCGCCGAGCCCGGCCCATTGTGCAGGATAGCGATGGCGATGGCGATGGCGATGGCGAAGGCGGGCGGGCGGGCAGATCGGATAGAGGCTACTAGGCGGACACGGGTACGCCCTGGTGCCTGTCTCGGGCGGGCCGGACCTGACCCGAACAGTGGGCAAAACAAAAATTTTTTTTAAAATAAATAGAATCTTTAGAAAATATTACAATTTTTTTAAAAATAAAAGAAAAAAAAATTGGACATTATTAAATTGTAAAAAAAATTTCTTAAGTTAAAAGATCTTAACTTTTACGATTTTCTTAGTGTAACCCACCTCTCCTAAAATCTCTCCATAAAAATTAAAAAAAAAAAATTTAATATGGTTAAGTTTATCACGTATTTGATGTAACATTTAATATATTTCTTTAAGAAAATTAATATTTTATATAGTGAATTAATACAGCAGCTTGAAATTTGATTATGGATTCGTTCTTTTTATTTTTCTCTCCAAAGTTGACACATGGATTAAATTTAATTTAGTACAATCCTCACGATGAATTAATTTTATGAGGTGCCACTTGAAGTTTGATATAGCAGCTTGAAGTTTAATTATGGATTTATTTTATTTTTATCCAAAGTTGACATAGATTAAATTTAATTTATTGACGCATGATCTACACGTGCATAAATTTTGTGAGGTGCCATTTGATTTAGTAAATCGTCTTGCATACTTGCATGAGATGCAGATTGTGGAGTGAAGTTCACAAAGCTTGATATCACTTTGTTGTGGTGTCAATTTGTTATCCACCAAAACAAAAAAAAAGAAAGAAGAAGAAAATAAAAAACAGCTTGAAATTTGATTATAGATTTATTTTATTTTCTCCATTATTGACTTATGGATTAAATTTGATTTAGTTGTGTGGTGCCATTTGATTTAGTAAATCGTGTTGCAGATTGTTGGAGTACAATTTGCAGCTTGAGTTAATATAATAGATATTTATTACTTTTCATAAACGTGGAAATCTTAATATCATTTTTTTTTATCTGATCCAGCCACAACAAAAAAGATAAAGAAAAAAAATATATTGATTCAGAATTATGATATTTAAGCAACATCACAACTTTCTAGTTGGTTATATCATATTGATATTTTTTCCCCTCAATGAGAGATTTTAGGAATTGGTGGATCCCACCAAGAAAATTTCAAAACTTAACATATTTTAATATTCACTCTTCTTCAAATATGAAATCATCAATCTCAAGATCCAATAAAAAATCCAACGGTTCCTCCTCTTAAAATAGCCATTCGCCCTGTTATGTATTATTTTATACCGAAGTTAGCTAGAGAGTATCGATATCTTCAAATGTGGAAGACTACCATGGAATGACACTTTAAGGTAGAAATTTAACCCTGATTTAGTGAGCTTTAGGCATATTCATAGACCGATTGGACCAACTTACGCTTTCTTAAAACTTATCTTTTGACTGTGCGTACGTACATAGTTTATAAACTTTCCACTTACCTTTTCACATTTCTTTCAATTTTGAGAAAGTCAATTGTGACTAGTACTTTAAAGGAGTTTTTCTATATAGTAGTTGGGGGTGAGCAATTGGTCAGAATAGTTGGATTTTAGAAAAATCTGACTGATTCTAACCAGACGAAGTAAAAGTTTGACCATCGGGCTCCGCTAGATACAGTCAGACACCAAAGAAGCAGGACCAGGTTGGAATAAGAACTAAAAGGGAAAATAAATATTTGATGCTATTCTTCTCCCTCTTTCGTTATCTTTTTTCTTCCTTTTTCGCGAAAGAATTTAGCACCACCCTTCTCACTTCAATCCTCTAAAATTAACAATTTAGCTAAAAAAAAAATTTCCATTTTTTTTTTTTGGGCTGCTAAATTTGGATAGATTTAAACCGAATGGGAAAGGAAGTATTGAATGCACACCGCCTGTCTCATCTTGTCATCCATCAATCAATCGGTCTAAAAAGTAAACAAATGCTGTCATTGACTTCATCTCCCTCTCTTCCTCCTTTCTCTCCTCTCTCTCTCCCTCCCTATAGCCATAGCTCTAGGCTTTCAATCTTCGATCCAACCAAAGCCCATATCCCAAGCCAATCCTGCGCTCTCAGCAACTCCTAAGAGCGACAATCTCGCTAGAAAAGTACATGTTAAATAGAGTCGAAATCTGACTCCAACCCATTTCGATTGACTCCATTCGCATCCATCTTTCAAATACATGACTCTTCTCACGTTCAACTCTCAACTTCGATCGAACTCCGACCGAGTCCGGTCCGATCGGATTGGCCGACTCGGTAGGAACCGGCATAGTATGTACATCCCTAATACCCGTTTGTACGTGATCAAGTACAAACAGGTTTAAGTTTTTGCTGCGCTCTCAATCATCATTCATTTGGGACCAAAATTAATGAATTTGCATGCACTTTCTTGTTTTGTTCAAATTTTTTTTGGAAAGAAAAATTCTAATTGCACTCCGCTAATTTCTAAATAACCCTTGTTACTAAGTATATCTCCTATAAAAAAAATTAAAATATATGGATTTTCTAAATACACCTTTTTATATTTCTAAGATATTATGCTATTTTTTTTTCCCTCTAACCCTCCAATCTCTCTTTCTCGCTCTCCTTAGGAACGAACCTTTTCGAGTCCCATGCTCCATCCCTACTAGAGAATCGTGCCATGCCTATTGGCCTCTTGCTTGACATCTCTTTACTTTTCTAAAAAATTCTAATATACTGAACACATTTAAAAAATTTAATCTACTTTTACACAAAAAATAAAATATTAAGATACGTAAAATTAAAATTTTAATAAATTAATTTACGTATTATTAAATTTCTTTTTTAAATGTCAAATTGTTTTTTTAAAAAATAATGTAATTTAGCTATACTCTCAATAGCGATATTCTTCTTTCTAATCTTTTGAATTTTTCTTCGATGAAAAGAGAAGAGAATTTATTATTTATTTTAAATCTTGGGAAAGATATTGTTACTTTAAGTTTTAGGAGAATTTTTAGAATTTTGAGAAAGATTTGAAGGGTGAAATTCTATTTGAGCACACCACTTTGCTCAATGAGCCTACTCCTAAAGTTTAAAAATTACAAATTTGTCATTACTTTTTGTGATTATGCTTTTTCTCCTTGTCGGAGATTAATAATTTTTGAATGATGCTAAACTCGTTTTGAGATTAATCTCCGAATGGTGTAAAACCGACTAATCCCCGATTGAGAAAGGTGGGGTCACTGAGCAAAGTAGTGTGCTTAAATAAATTCCCGATTAGGAGAAGATATGCGAAGAAGACTAGACAGAAATGCCTTAAATAGGTTTAAATAGGTGTAAAAATCGTGGGAGTGTATTTAGAAGTTACTTTTGGAAAATAGGCTATATCCATGTGTTTGCTACTAGTAGGGTTGCTGGAAGATGGTGAAGTTGAGAGCAAATATTTTTTTTCCTAAATATTTTACTTTTATATTCTATTTTTTCTTATTTTCTTTCTAAATTTATTTCCATGCTAAACAACACAAAGATTAACAACATAGAGAATTTTATTTCCTTTTTCAATTACTTTCCTTTTCTTTCTTTTTCCCTTTTCCTTTTCTAAGTTTCTTTCATTTTCTTTCTGTTGGGCCAAACAAAGTGGTATCAGAATGCAGGTTGTGTATGGTTGATTGGCTTGCGTGAATTAAATAGAGTGGTTTAGGCACTATGATTAAATTCAGGATATCAAATTACTCAATTTGAAAACTGATGATGGAGGACATTCTCTATTGTAAGGATTTGCATGACCATTGAGGGTGATAGTGCTAACTAAAAGATGAATCCAGCGAGCAGGAAACAAAATCAAAAGAATATTGAATAATATTAAACAATGGATTGATCTTAGTGTGTTCCATCAATATCTCAAGAGACAAATGTTCAAAATCTATAGAAGAAATTAGAGCATTTTTATGAGAGGAAAACAAATAAGAATAAAACTTTTGCAATCAGAAAACTTGTGAATTTGAAGCTGAAAGAGGGAATGTCTATTGCCAAGCATTTAAGTGATTTTTAAGACTAGGTGAATCAGTTGATTACGATAATATAGTGATAGACAATGAGTTGCAAATACTATTACTTCTAAGTTCTTTACCAGATAGTTGGAAGACTTTGGAGGTATCACTTAGTAATTCTGCTCCAAATGGTGTGCTACAGTTCAGTATGCTTAAAAATAAGTTGTTCAATAAAGAGATAGGAAGAAAGGATATGAATAGAAAGAATGCACAGGCTCTTGTTACTGAGAATAGAGGAAGAAGTAAGAGCATAGATTCCTAAGGGCATGGGAGATTCAGAAGTCAGTCGAAAGGAAAAAAACAGACAAAGTGTTACTTTTGTAATAAAAAATTGTTATATAAAGAAGCACTACAAGGTTTGGAAAAAGAAACCGAAAGAGGAGAAAAATCATAAGACTGATCAAAATACCACAGGTAGTACTTCAGTTGAGAATATTGCAGTGACAATTTTTCTGCTGAAGAGGAATAGTGTTATCATGTTGCGGATCTGTTTATTGAGTGGGTGTTGACTCAGCGGCTTCCTAAATGTCACTCCAAATAGGGAGCTTTTTACTTCATACAAAGCGGATAACTTTGGCAAATTGAAAATGGGTAATGATAGTCATGCCGACATAATAGGAATTTGTGATATTTATCTACAGACAGATATTAGGTGCATCTTGACATTGAAGAATGTGCAACATGTGGCAGATATGTGCCTGATTTTCCTATCTACACATGCCTTTGATGAAGTTAGGTATGAAGCTATTTTGGCAATGGAGGAAGGAAACTTACGAAGGGGTCAATGATATTTGCTAGAGGAAAAATTTATTACACACTTTAAAGGCACATGTAAATATGTGTAATGAAGAAGTAAATGAAGCAGAAGTTGATTCTTTATCAGACTTGTGGCACAAGCGACTAGCTCACATAAGTGAGAAGAGATTGCAGATTTTGGTAAGGAAATCCCTCATTCTTTTTGCCAAAGGTACGCCACTTCACCCACGTGATTTTGGTTTACTTGGCAAATAACATAGAGTTTCTTTCTAAAAGTCCTCTAGTAGAATAATATATTGGATTTGGTTTATTCTAATGTGTGTGGTCCCTTTAAGGTGGAGTTTTTAGATGGCAATAAGTATTTTCTTACATTTATTGATGATGCTTCAACAAAGTTGTGGGTATTTTGTTTAAGATTAAAAGACTAAGTTTTTTAGCATTTTAAGAAGTTTATGCCATGATAGAATGGGAAACCAGCAAAATTTTGAAGTATCCCCAGACTAACAACGGAGGGGAATATACATCTAATGCATTTGATGATTACTCCTCAGAGCATGGTATTAGACATAAGAAAACAATTCATAATATCCATAATATAATGGTGTGAAAGAGAGGATGAATCACACAATTATTGAAAATGTCAGAAGTATGTAGAGGATGGCTGGCCTGCCTAAGTCATTCTAGGGTGAAAATGTTCATATTGCATGCTACCTAATTAATTGGTCTCCATCAATTTCTTAGGACTTTAAGATTCTAAAGAATGTGAATATGGAAGGATGCTTTTTATTCTCAATCGAAGGTGTTTGGGTGTAAGGCATTTATACATGTGTCTAGGTACAATAGTTGAAGGTTGATGATAAAGTCAGTCGTTGCATTTTTGTTAGCTATGAGGATGTGAAATTTGATTACAGGTTATGGGATCCGGAAAAGAAGAAGGCCATCCAAAATAGAGATGTAGTTTTTCATAAAAATGAGAATATAACAGATTTTGTGAAATCTGATAGTGTTGAAGGTATTTCTGACCTTACACCTGTCTTTTTCTCTTCAAATGGTGCTACTTAGGAGGGAGAGGCGCATGTTGATAGATATACTGATGAGTCAATAATTGTTGAAGAAAATAATACAGAGAATGTTGAGTAGGAAAAGCAATCTGCTTCATCGATACCTTAGGTTCGAAGATCTACTAGGGAGCATCATCAATCAACTAAATATTCTAAATCAGATTACATTTATTATATTTTTGTTAACCGATAAGGAAGAGCCAGAAAGAAGTTTTGTACAGTCTGATAAGGACAAGCACAAACAGAGCCAGATGAAGGCTATGCGAGAAGGAATGAATTCTTTGCAGAAAAAAAAAACTTTTACAAGCAAAGCTAGATGAAAGCTATGAGAAGGAATGAATTCTTTGCAGAAAATAAAACTTAAAAGTTAGTAGCGCTTGCGTTGAAAAATAAATGGATGTAAAACTGAAGAAAGATGTACAAACTGATGAAAAATAATAAAAGGTTTGATCAAAAGAAAAACATTAACTTCGATAAAATATTTTCTCCAATTTTCTCCAATCAAGATAACTTCCATTAAAATGTTTTTGAATTTAGTAGAAATCTTAAACTTGAATAAAGACTACCTTTCTCCATGTGCCTTCAGCCAGAAGGTTTTTTAAAAAAAAAAAAAAAAAAAATTAATTTATGATTTTACTTGGAATTATATAAATATGCTTGAAATTATTATTTAATTTACACCCAGCCGGTCATTTATTCAATCCATGCATCCATTCCTCTCATTTTCTTTCAAACCAAACCATGCATCCATTCCTCTCCTTTTCTTTCAAAACAAACATAGCCAAATCATGAGCTTTGTCATCCTATCTGACATGTAAATACTTAAGTAGTTCAACCCCAAAAAAAAAAAAAAAATTGAACACAACATAACCAAATCAAAGTGAACATAAGTGCGCCAACCATCACAATCTTTGGCGACTCTCCATTAAGCCAACATAACCAAACATCAAAGTGAACACAAGGGCAGCAACCTTCACATCTTTGGCAACTCTCCATCAAGCCAACATATCCAAATCAAAGTGAACACGACAACACCAACTTATTTACAATCACAAAAGAAACGAAAACATTTGCCCATGAGTATTACAAAGTAACACAACAAAATCAAAAGATCCCTTCTCTCTTCCTGCTCCATCTAGTGCCCAGTCACAGCTTCTTCCCCTGCATAATGATGCAATTAAAACCATTTACAATAATGCAAGACAACTTGCAGCCAGCCTTCTAAGCAAGAAAAACATCTAACCTTTGATGTCCGTATGGTCCGTTGCCGTCGGCGCACCCCGCACTGCTCCGGGAGTGCTACCGGCCCCGATCCATGACGTGACAGCCCCTTTAATCTTCCCCACCATCCCCTTCCCCGAACCACTCTCTTCGCCCGACTCCTTTGCCTTGCGGGAACCACTCTCTTCGCCCGGCCCCTTTGCCTTTGCGGTCCCCACCACCGCGGCTTCCTGCTTCTTGGCATGTATCGCCTCCGATATGACCTCGGACAATGCTCTGTCCTCATCGCCTGGCCTCAGTTTCCTCACAACGTACTCCTTCACCGACACCCCCTTGTCAAGCGCCCCCCTGTCCGGCTGCACTGTCTTGGTGTCGTTACTTTTTTCTCCTTCAGTTGTTCCCTTGCCCATTATGGCTGTTCCGGCTTCAGAGACCTTGTCATACACTGTAGAGACCATCTTCTTGCCGTACTCAGTTGATCCGATTGCTGCGGAGATAGCAGCATCCTTGGCTGCGGTTGCAGTGGATGAGATCTTATCAGTGTAGCTCGAACTCTTTTGTTCCTCTCTTCCTTCTATGGGCGCATCTTGCTGAGGTGGATCTGGGGAGATCAACTGGTCGTTCGTTCCGATGGGTGTGGGTGGCAATTCTTGTACGCCACCCGAACGCACGGGTTTGTCTGAGACTGCCATCGCCTCGAAGGAGCTTAGTAGAGGGGATTCCCCCACCTCATCTCCACCTGTACGTAAATAATTCCCGAGTTCTAAAACATGCAACTTATAATTGCTAAATTGAATGCAAAGTACTAACTAGAAGTTCTTATTTATGTTCTATTGTTTTAATATTATATATCAATTTGATAGGACGGAACAATGGCCAGCGCTTAGGCCCATCCATTCTCATTCCTACTATTTCATCCATCCATGCATTGCTCACTATGTTGTAAGGTAGCACTTTGTGGTAGATATAGCTGTAAGTCTCTTCCTTCAAGTTCATTTGTAGTCGAAATCCATTTTGCCCAGACTAAATAACATGACTTGCAAAGAAAAACATGCTAACTGTTTACTATTCAAATAAGTGTAGCGTAATGTGTTGTATTACCCATTGGAGGAGAGTAGTATGGATGGCACGGTTGAGTTGCACCTGCTGGTGTGCTGGTCATGTCCATGGGCGCAGAAGGGTCCTCTTCAGCACTCCCAGCCATCGCCCTCAAAGCCACCTTCTCTGGGTCTATATTTTCATCTCGGTCCCTGATTAAATTTCGTCGCTCACCCACTCCCACTCCAGTATCTGAGCATTACAATTGTATCAAAATTGTTATTAGAGGAAATGAATCCCGACATATATAATATATATAGGGAGAACATCTCTGCAATATATGTTTATGCCCACACACCCACACACACACACACATATAAGCCCCATCTACATGTTAATTGGGCACTTAAATTCAACATTGCCCTCTGCTGTATGAGTTAATTACCACATATTGTATTGTGGCTTGAAAATTTATCCAAAAATAGTATCAGCAGAGTAAATAAATTATTTCTTTGAAAGGGAAAGCTTTTTATGTACTATAGAAAAACAATAATAGACATCAAATAACTATAGAAGAATAAATTTAAAAAACAGTTTAATATTTGTTTAGTTGTGTATTTATCCATTAAGGAGTAGTTAACATACAAAATTATCAATAATAGAATGAATTTATTATTCATAAACCTCTCAACAGAGTCAATTATTAAATATTTACTTCTTACTTAAAATTAAATAATTCAAGATAAAATTATGATGTCTCAATTGTCATTGGGCCCATAGGTGTCCAAATGGGGGTGTTCCAATAAAAAGAATTAATTTTGACTATTCTATGCCCAATCTTTTGTTTTTGTTTTTTTTTTTAAGAGTAAAAGTGGGATCTCAGGATTAAGAGACTAAAAAAGAAAAAAATTATATGAGATAAAAGCTTGTCCTAATGGAGATATAGGAGCTACAAGATTTTTGGTGGTTGGTGTCATGAACGAGGGGAAATATATTTCCCCCTTTCATACCCACAATTAGCCTCCGCTTCAAAGATTAGTTTTGAAGTGCTTTGAAAATGTGTTGGAATGATAGTAATTATTTATAAGAACAATTGCTTATAAATTTTTGATAAGTGTTTTGAACACCTGGAGTATCTTCTGGCACACACTAAATTAAATTGAGGTCTCTTGTAGTGCAGAATATTTTATTTAAAAAATATTCTATCACTTTTTCTTGTTCTAACCAGCATCCTTGAGTATATTTATTTTTCTTATGAAACCTATTAAAGAAACATGAAAAACAAAACTGAACTAAATATGTACTTAAATACCCAAATATCTCGAAACATTTACCACCAAATCACTCCAAAATACACTTTAAGAACATCCAAACCCAGCCTTAATTTTTCCTCTCGTAACCCAAAAATGATTATTCTAGAGCAAAGTTATGCTGTAACATGAAAAAGTGTTCTATAGTGTTGTATTACTATGATAAAAAAAAATGTTATGTTACTTGCTATATGGTAAGGAAGTAAGTTTCATGCTATGATCTAACAAAAGTAGACTATAAATAGTGTAGAACCATGTAAAAAGTGTGAGGCTACCTAAAATGCTATTTAAATGAGATCAGCGGGACAAAGTAAACTAAAACCGATATAATTTTGTACTTAGGAACTTCTAATCTCACCGTTCAACAATTAATTAAAATAATTTATGTAAAATAAAATAATCGATATCAGTTGAGACATTTCTAAACTAAGACACCAATATTCTTCGGACTTGCACTCGCATCTATTTTAAACTACTTTATCTTAAGCATCCTATGTTCTTCCAGTTCCCAAAAGCATGATATAAATTAATACCAACTGCAGCTGGATGCAGCAGTTGACTGTCATCGCTCGCCACAGACACCCCAGTCCCAACCGGTGCCGAAGGATCCTTCACGGCCGTCGCAGAAACAACCTCCGCCGGAGTGACCAAACCCGGTCCAGAATCCAAATTCTCATCCTGCCCACCCACAAAATGTCTCCCCGCCTCGCTCTCATACACTGCAATCTCAAACGGAGAAAAAATCATAACAACTTCAAATTCTTATAGAAGTAGTTGCAAAGCGATGAGGAAAGCACGTACACGGTGCACCGTGTACTTCCGGATCAGCCTCTATCTCCTCCTCGTACACTTCCTCCTCTTCACTGACTTCGCCCTCGTGGTGATCGTCGCCGTGGTGGCCGTGGGTCTTCTTGCTGATGGTGTCCTTAATCTTCTTCACCTTGTCCTTCACTTTCTTCAGCACAGGCTTCTTCTCATGGCCCCCTTCACCTTCAATATATATATTTTACAAGAAAATCCAAGTGATTTTCGAAGCCAAACATCAACAGAAACATAACAAAAGCAGTAGACTACTTACCGTGGGGGTGTTCTTCGTAGTTCGCCTCCATTTTTTGATGGGAAGCGTGAGAGAGAGAGAGAGAGAGAGAGAGAGAGATGGGGGAGTTATAAGGGGGAGAGAGAGGGAACGGATAAAATTCAAGCGTGGGAATTATCTGCCACGCGTGCGTGAACGTGGAAGTTGGTTTTGTAAGGGGGTTGTAGTCGCTTGACACGTAGAAAGCCGGGCGGAGACACGTTGTCGCCGCTACGTGAAGAACGGATTTGGACAGTTTTGACTTTGGATTAGAACAACTGTCCTAAATCCATCTCAACTATTAACTAAATTAGGAAATTGTTGAGGCTGTTAGAATGTAAGCTAGTGTAAATCCGTGCAAATGCTTAGGATGTTAACTATTATAATAATTTATATTAATATAATATTAATGATAATATGCTAATAACTATTACATTAATTTATATTAATATAATATTAATGATAATATGCTAAGATAGTATGATCACATAAAAATAAAGATAAGCACATTACGCAACAAATGAAAATAGGTAATTTTAAATATATATAATTAAAAAATAATGTATCCATTAAATACACCACAATAATTAAGTTTTAGTTTACTTACTGGTAATATAAAAAAAATACAGAAAATAGAAAAAAAAAAGAAATACATGAATAAATTTTTTTTTGAATTTTCTTCACTTGTTACGTCAAAACTATTTGTGACCAAAAAAATTAATTCATATAAATGCACTCACTTATGAAAAAGTAGAATGAATTTGAAATAAAATAAGATATAAACTCTCCAAAAGTTTATTATATTTGATCATCCTCGTTAAAAAGATAAATTGCAAATAATGTGAGAAACATTTTATTAAGAAAAAATATAAATTGAAGTTTTATTTATTCTCGAAAATATCTTATTTCTTACTGTGAAGCGAAATTATCGCTTTCTATAAAAGAACGAATAGCATACTCCTAAATATTAAGAAGTTAATAAAATGAAGATAATGATATAAAAATCAGCATTATTGCTAGCTTGATAATTAATATGAAAAATGTAGACTAATTAATTAAGAAAGTCCTTAAGATATTTATATTAGATAATCAAGGTAGCAAGATAATATCATGGTATCATAATGGTCTATGACTTATGACTCTGGTCCATATAGTATAATTTTGTCCATTGTATATTATATAGAAAAGAAACAACAATACCAATAATTTTCATTAAACGTTTGTTCGCCGCAAAAATTTTGCTTCCTCCAATTGAATACAACTTAGATTACAATGAAAGTGAACAAGATAAAAAGAAGAACAAACGAGAGGATTTTATATTGCAATCTCTCTCTTTTACAATATGTTGTGTGGGATCTGTGGCGACGGCATCTGTCAAGCAACTCCTTTGGACGATCGAACGTCGAAATATTCTCCCTTGAAGATGGCGGCCGACTGTAGACGATCTTCTCTGCTGATATTCACGAATTCAAGGCTCTATACGTAACTTGAATTCTGCAAGATGCTGAGAAGAAGAAAAAAAATACTAGCCGAAAGGAAAAAGAAGACCCCTAGGGTTTCACCAAGAAGGTATTTATAACCCCAGGTTAATGCAAGAGTTTCTATCTAAATATAATTTGCATTAATCAAGGATTCCAATCAAATATCTTAGTTTTGATTTAAATCTCTTGATTTAGAGTTATGATTGGACTTGATCTGGGTATTGGATAAGCTCAAATCTCAATCACAATCAATTTGAGATTCTGGTTATCTGCTCACTCGGAGCTAATCGCATCAAAACGCGGCGCTAAATAACCAGAATACGGAGCTAACGCGGAGCTATCGATAGCTTCTCGTTTTACTCAATGCGAGGCTAAAACTAGCCAAACGCAGAGCTACTGAGTTAGCTCCGCATTCTGTTGTGGAAAATCCTATTTACTTAGAAATTTTCACTGCCAACAAAACCCCCTCCAAAGTTTTCAAAATGGCTTAGAATTTAGCAAATTTTGAAATACTTTGGATCTTTAAAACGCGGAGTTAAAATACCAAGTTTACCTCGCATTATACTCGCCTACGCGGAGCTAATTAGCTTCACGTTTTCAGTGAAATAAGTAATTGCTTCATTAATTTCTCTTGAATTTCTTCGCCGAATACCAAGAGGCAGAAATTTTGCTTAAATAGAGTTTTTGACCCATCTCCTTCTTCATTTGAAGAGTTTGAAGAATCCGGAGCTCCGGCGATCGAGTGACTCATGTCGATGAACAATTTTCGACTGATCTTCCCTCAATTCTCCGTTTAGGATGTTGCTCCAGAAGAGTACGGCTTCATGCACGTTGGTCGTGGAAGTAGACACTGTGGCGAACCAGTCTATGCAGCGATTATTTGAAGGTAAAAACCTTAACTTTTGGTCTTCTTAGAACCATTCTGGAATGTTTTGGCTCAGTTTTAACTGGCCAATTGCTTACTTCACTGGCGAGATCGCCGTTCTCCGGCCGTAAGGCTTGAAGGAGAAGGAGAAGTCAGAGAGGAACTCTGATCTTTCTCTACGCGAAGCTATCGCGTCATCCTCGCGCTTGAAACACGGGGCTATTTTAACTAGCAGTCGCGTTTTAACGCGAGGCTATTTCTTCAGCTGCACGTGAAGTTATCCTTAGCTCCGTACTTTTATGCTTAGAGGATTTTTCAAATTTTGTCGAACTCCTGATTCTTCTTTTGCAGTGAACCAGATTCAGTCTGATGACTTCCTGATATCTCTAGCCAACGTGGAGTGTAGCTTTTCCCTGATATATCTTCAAAAGCTGGCCGTGCACCGATCTTCATCAGTAAAAGTAACTCTAAGGAAACCAGAAGCATATGCCTTGCAGTTTTCAAGCTCTGGCTCCTTTTGAAGGAGTTACAAGGACTCTGCGGCAGCCCATTAAGTTTTCTTGAGGATCATTTCTGTTAGATGACAATCTCTGTTGCTTTCCAAAGCGATAGAGATGATCATCTAAGGGCTTGTAGCATGTCGAATCCAACTTGCTCATCTTCATTAGGATTCTTATAGTAGTATCTTCAGATAATCAACTAAGAACTTTAAACAGATCATAGTTGATATTTGCAGAGGAGATCTTTTATATGTGAACCCTGGAATTGAACTTCAACACCCCGCGGAGGAATCTCGTCGTTAGGTTATTGATAAGTCGATGAATATGTAGAAGATTTTTGGGAGAGTTATAACTCCCTCTTCTTTTGTAATCTTTTTCTTTTATGAATAAAGGCAATTATTTTCCTCTCTATCTGTCGGCTTCAAGAATCTTGCTTGCTCAATAAATAGATTGTTTATAATTTTGGCAAAATAATCTAAGGCTCATTTGCGTAACTTAGATCATTAATATCAAGATCGGGTAAAAATCATTTTAACTTAGGCGGAAGTGCCTAATTGCACTCGCTAAAAATCCAAGTTAGTTATAGGAACGCGAAGCAAAAATACCAGGTTAACCTCGCGTTTTGCGGAGTTGCGCAGAGTTAATAACTTCGCGTTTTCCATCATCACGCGAGGCTAATAGATCGCGTTTTTGGAGAGTAACTGATGAGTCATTTTCTCCGAAATTCACGCCGAATTCCAAGAGGGGTTTCTTCCATTTAAATGAAGTCTCTATTCCTTTTCCTTCTCACTTCATTTGAGAATTTTCCAGAGATTTTAGAGATTCAGGCGATCAGAGTTCAGGCGAACCGAGCTTTTTCCGATCGAGTTTATACCGATTTCCCATCGATTTTCCTCAAGTTTTCTACGAGTAATGGCACCCAGGACTCGTGCTTCTTCTCGCGCAGCCCCATCATCAGCGACTGGCGCAAGTAGCGGCGGCAGCGGTCGTGGCAGCGGCAAGCCAGTCCACGCCTTGCCTATCGGAGGTAAGAACCTCACTTTTGGGGCTTCTTAGAACATTTTTAGAGTGATTTGGCTTGATTCTAACCGATTGATCACCGGCGAGATGTACTCCGGCCGTATGGCTTGGAGAAGAAGAAAAGCCTCTGGTTTTCTTCTTACGCGAAGCTATCGCGTCATCCGTGCGTTTTGAAGCGCAAGGCTATTTGATTAGCAGTCGCGTTGAAACGCGAGGCTATTTGATTAGCAGTCGCGTTGAAACGCGAGGCTATTTTGAGTAGTATTCGCATTGAAACGCGAGGCTATTTTGAGTAGCATTCGCGTTGAAAAGCGAGGCTATTTTGACTTCTGCGCGGTCTAATTTTTAGCTTCGTGCGGAGCTACTTTTAGCTTCGCGCGGTCTAATTTTTAGCTTCGCGTTCCCATACTTAGAAAATTTTTCTGTTTTATAGAAATTTTCTAACTCTAATTTTCCTATTTGCAGTAGGGTATTCGGTGGAAGTTCTTTCCCATAAGCACTACTTTGGCTTTGCTGGGGGTTCTGATCCATCAGCTCAATTTCGCTTCACCATCATCCTGGCAGCATACAAACCAGACTCGAGAGAGCGCAGGGAGAAGTTGATCAAATATCATCCCACTACTGCACGTGAGGTTATCACTGATGTAGTTTTCGAAGATGTGAACAGAGAAGTACTAGAAAAACCCCCATTTCTCTTTGGGGATAAGATGGAACAATCAGATGAGATCCTCTTTGAAGAGGAGTGCATGTGGCTCTATAACTCTGGCGAAACTTTAATGTTTCTGCCTATAATGGATCGTGGCTATTCCCTGATCTACCTTCAGAGGTTGGCGATGCACCGTGAGTTAGAGTGGGGGTTAACTCGAGAACAAGATGGCGTCCCAACGGGCAAATTGGGCGCACATGGGGCTTATCAAGATGGCCCCACCAGATGTATTACTGGTTTGCTTCCGAGTAGATTTAGCAAGGAGCACCCGGTAGGAGAAGTTCCGATTCGAGCAAGAACTTTTCTAAGTGAGTTCTTGGCGAAAGAAGGCCAATACCTGGCTAGTGACTTCAGGATGCCTGGCTGGGTTTACTCCTCTAGCAACATGTGGTGGGCCCACCTTGTTCAATACATGTTGGACTCTCATGAACCCATTCTGAAGGAAATTGGTTTGTACAAGGCCATCAGAAACGTTCAATTTGGGTTCCCTCAGAGTGCTTATCATTTCTTCTGCTTTCTGGAAATGTATAACCCCGAGACCTGCACCCTATTTACGCCAGTGGGTGAGCTAGGGTTTGCTCTCCACGAGATGTTTGAAGTATCTGGGCTTTTAATGGGCGAAGTCCCATACGAAGAGTATATCCCCACTACCGAAGAGTTGAACATGCTGATGGCGAAGGACGAGCACATCTATGCTACATACTGGGAGATGATGTGCCATTACCGCATCTGTGCTGACTTAGCAGGTGTGCGTAATCAGGGTATCGGCCACAAGAAATGGGCCGATTACCTTTTCGCCAACTTGAACTCCAAGGATAGCTCAACAACTATCCATGGCCATGCTCCTGTCTATGTCACGGAGATCGATCGCCGCATCACCAAGACCCGGCTAATGTATTATACTACTGAATCTAATGAAGGTGGATTCGGTCATGGCTTCTCTTTCAAGAGTTACCACTATCAAGCTCAGTCCCCAGTATCCAACAGAAGCCTTATTGCTGGGTTCTTGATGCTGTGGTTGAAGATATGTGTCGTGCCGTCATTGCCAAAAGAGGCAATTGCAATGACTGTGGTATATCCAGCAGTTCTCCTTGCGTACGGCCGACCTATCTGACTTCTTCCCGCTATGGTGTGCAATCTACAGCATGGATTGCGAACACTATGCAATGATTTCATCCCTGCTGATAAGGGCAAGGGGAAAGGGAAATGCAAGTCGAAAGAGATTGCCCAAGTGAAGACTCCGAACCTTAGGGTGGAGCTTCCCTATACTTATCTGATGGCATGGCTCGTTATGCACTGTCCTTCTCTGATGAGTGTTGCTTCATGCCGTTCTGGGGACAGGTCTTATTTTGTGGAATTATACGAGCGCTCTTCATAGAAGCATCACTATATGTCTCAAATCCGGAAGACTCTCCGGCATCACCAAAATTATGAGATCTTTCGGTACTTCCATGACTTTCCTGGCAGTGGATATGGGTTGAAGTTGAAGGATATTGCGGGAGCAAATAATTTTACTGCCTTATCCTCAGAAGCGTTCTGGTGGCTTCTCAATATCCGATCTGGGCATCTGGTGTACCGTCAAGACGGTAAATATCTTATCGAACTGTACATCCCGAGTCGCTTTGCTCGCCAATTTGGATATTCCCAACTTTATGTGGGTAATCCAAACAAGAGTTTTGCCTATGAGGGAAATTTCTACGAGAGTGCCCGTGGCTGGTTTCATTTTGCAGCTGGTGGGACCGGAGCTGAATTCACCCTGCCCCAGAAGTCGCCAGAACTAGCCATGACTCTTAGCTTTTGCACATGGTATAGCGTTGCAAATGTTGACGTGCCTCATTTCTCCATCAACCGAAGCTGTTGCAAGGAGATTGAGGCTTTCTACATTAGCCGCCAAGGTGCTTCTAGAGTTAGAGTAAAAGGAATGGATGAATTCCTTGGCGCCGCGGCCGAACCATCATACGTCAGTGAGTCTGGCGGTGATGATGATAATAAGGATGATGACAACCCTGATGTTGGAGGTGTTCCCCAACCTGTCCTCATTCGCCCTTGGAGCCCGACCCTCAAACGCCGCTGTGCCCCAAAGAGAGGGCCTGCCATAAAGAAGAAGAAGTTGGCTCCGGGAGCGCTATTAGCCCCCCAAGAAGCAGCTGTCAAGTTTGCTTCGGATCTACTGGCTTCAACTCTATCTCCAGCGCCGGCAAGGGAGAGTGGATATGCTGGAGTTCCAAGTATTCTCGAGGTTCCGGCTCCCCCGACCGTAGAACCTGTTGAACACCCTGCGGCGCAACCACTGGGTAGTGAGACGGGTACGCTCCTAGAGACGGCGGTGACTCCCCCTTCAAGTCCGACAACTGGACTGTATCTCTTGGTATGGTTCTTTCAGCTTTTATGCTCTTTATCCATTATTTATTTTATCATTATACGTAACACCATTTACTTGCTTCTTGAAATGCAGGTGGTCAGCCCCTCTCGCCAATGCATTCGACTACCAAGGGGGAGTCTGAAGAGAGGGTGGACTATTCTTGCATGACTGGCTCAGCGGGTAGTTTGGGTAGCTCCACAAACGAATTTGACGCTGACTATTTCACGCCAACCACATGCCCAGTTCCCTCATCAATTCCTCCCATTGACGAACTAGGGAGTGATGAGAGAACGGAAGTTGTCATTGCGGCCGCCGCAAAAGAGACACACCGTCTCCAAGTATGCCGTCTCCAACACCACCGGTCTGCTCCATAGAGACCTTTCCAGTGGTCTCTGGTGCACCTTCTGCTTCTCAGTCAGCGATTTTAACATCATCTATCATTGTGGCTGCTGAGACACCTGAAACTCCTCCAGCTCCAAGTCTTCCAGCAGGGGATGAGGAAAACTTGAGGTTCTCATTCGAAGCTACTTCTGCCACCGGAAGAGCTTCTGGTGGAAATACTCCCTCATCTTCTCCTGTTGGTGGCGCTGCCCGGGTGATTTATACTAGCGACGCCTCTCCTCGGGTTCCCAGTTCAGCCAGATCTGCATTGGCTTTACTGGCCCCACATATTATGAGTCTGGTACAGGGATGAGTTTTTTCCTCTTCAATTCCCATAGATACTGCTCCTTCTCCAGTGATGCCTTCTTTAGCACTGCCTGCCTTAAATACAGACACTGTAGACCCTCTTGAAGAACTGTTCAACTACAGTATTAATGATTTTATGCGGTTGCTAAGAAAATGCATCGAGATGACTCTCGACGGAAGAGATTTCCTTAGTCTCGGACGTTCGATGTTATCCAGTTATTTGGATAATATTGAAAGGATCGGGGGACAAGACTTAGAGGAGCAAGTGCGTACGCTGAACACAGTTCGCCAAGCGGACGTGGAAGCGATTACTGCAATAGAGTTAGCGCGGCTTCGGGTGGAGTTAGCGGCGCGTCGAGAGGAATTAATGCGTCAGGAAGAAGGATGGTCTCGGGAATTGGCAGAGCTCCAAGCTAGTCGGGAGTCCATTCTTAGGGGTTTGAAGGCAGTGGACTCCGAGATTGAGGGGAGTCAGGCCGCCATCCTTAAAGCCCAGGAGACTATTGCTAGAGCTCGGTCGGTCTTAGTAGCCAACGAGCTTCAATTAAGGGAATCCGTTAAGAAACGGGAAGCGCTAATCCTCCAACGGGAGCAGGTCGAGCAGGAGGAGACAATAAGAAGCCGTGCTATGGAAGAGTCTCGTCAGCATCTAACTCAACAACTTGCAATGAATGACGATGACTTGCTCCGTCAGGCTTAACACTCCATGGAAGCAACTCGTCGTTGAGTGATTGACGAGGCGACGAATAAGTTGAAGCTCCTAGGAGATTCATAGTTTTCTTCTATTCTTTTATTCTTCATTCTTTTTGTAATAAGAACTTGTAATAAAAGAGAGAATTTTTTGTAACTTCATTCTTTTGTCGATGAAATAAAAATAATCATTTGATTCTTTTACCTGCTGGCTACAAAATTTGCTTGCACAACAGATAACTTGTCATCAAAATGATTTAGTTGTTTAGGTAAATCAGTCCAAGACTTATCTACGTAATTTAGACTGATAATACCGAGGTAATCGTGTCAGGATCACCTGATTTCGGCAGAGGCACCTAATTGCGCATGCCTAGAATTTGGTTGGAGGCGGTTCAAGGTTCTCATAGGTAACTTGAACTGGGCATACCAAAGATGGTCGGGTTAGGATCCATCAAATTTAGGTCAGAGGCACTCAATTGCGCATGCCTAAGAAGAAGTCCAAACGCTTATCTGCGTAACTTGAACAAGTGGAGGCGGTCCAAGGCTCAACTGCGTAACTTGAACTGGGCACACCACGATGATCTGGTTAGGATTCATCAAATTTAGGTCAGAGGCGCTCAATTGCGCATGCCTAAGAAGAAAATTGGAGGTGGTTCAAGGCTCAACTGCATAAATTGAACTGGGCACACCAAATTTAGGTCAGATACGCTCAATTGCGCATGCCTAAGAAGAAAATTGGAGGCGGTTCAAGGTTCAACTGCGTAACTTGAACTGGGCACACCAAATTTAGGTCAGAGGCGCTCAATTGCGCATGCCTAAGAAGAAGATTGGAGGCGGTTCAAGGCTCAACTGCGTAACTTGAACTGGGCACACCAAATTTAGGTCAGAGGTGCTCAATTGTGCATGCCTAAGAAGAAGTCCAAGCGCTCATCTGCGTAACTTGAACAAGTGGAGGTGGTCCAAGGCTCAACTGCGTAACTTGAGCTGGGCACACCACGATGATCTGGTTAGGATTCATCAAATTTAGGTCAGAGGCGCTCAATTGCGCATGCCTAATTTTTGATTGGAAGCGGTTCAAGGTTCTAATGGGTAACTTGAACTGGGCACACCAAATTTAGGTCAGAGGCCCTCAATTGCGCATGTCTAAGAAGAAGTCCAAGCGCTCATCTGCGTAACTTGAACAAGTGGAGGCGGTCCAAGGCTCAACTGCGTAACTTGAACTGGGCACACCACGATGATCTGGTTAAGATTCATCAAATTTAGGTCAGAGGCGCTCAATTGCGCATGCCTAAGAAGAAGATTGGAGGCGGTTCAAGGCTCAACTGCATAACTTGAACTGGGCACACCAAATTTAGATCAGAGGCGCTCAATTGGGCATGCCTAAGAAGAAGATTGGAGGCGGTTCAAGGCTCAACTGCGTAACTTGAACTGGGCACACCAAATTTAGGTCAGAGGCGCTCAATTGCGCATGCCTAAGAAGAAGATTGGAGGCAGTTCAAGGCTCAACTGTGTAACTTGAACTGGGCACACCAAATTTAGGTCAGAGGCGCTCAATTGCGCATACCTAAGAAGAAGATTGGAGGCGCTTCAAGGTTCTCATGGGTAATTTTAACTGGGCACACCAAATTTAGGTCAGAGGCGCTCAATTACGCATGCCTAAGAAGAAGATTAGAGGCGGTTTAAGGCTCAACTGCATAACTTGAACTGGGCACACCAAATTTAGGTCAGAAGCGCTCAAGTGCGCATGCCTAAGAAGAAGTCCAAGAGTTCATCTGCGTAACTTGAACAAGTGGAGGCGGTCCAAGGCTCAACTGCGTAACTTGAACTGGGCACACCACGATGATCTGGTTAGGATTCATCAAATTTAGGTCAGAGGCACTCAATTGCGCATGCCTAAGAAGAAGATTGGAGGCGGTTCAAGGCTCAACTGCGTAACTTGAACTGGGCACACCAAATTTAGGTCAGAGGCGCTCAATTGCGCATGCCTAAAAAGAAGATTGGAGGCGGTTCAATGCTCAACTGCGTAACTTGAACTGGACACACCAAATTTAGGTCTGAGGTGCTCAATCGCGCATGCCTAAGAAGAAGATTGGAGGCGGTTCAAGGCTCAACTGCGTAACTTGAACTGGGTACACCAAATTTAGGTCAGAGGCGCTCAATTACGCATGCCTAAGAAGAAGATTGGAGGCGGTTCAAGGCTCAACTGCGTAACTTGAACTGGGCACACCAAATTTAGGTCAGAGGGGCTTAATTGCGCATGCCTAAGAAGAAGATGTTCAAGTGCTCATCTGCGTAATCTGAACAAGTGGAGGCACGTATTTCCAGGGATATTAAGCATAGTATTTCTTCAGAAATTTGCCATTGATCGGCATCATCATCCTGTCGCTATTCTGATTCATTAAGCGATAGGCTCCACTGGAGTATACAGTCTCCACAACAAACGGTCCTTCCCACTTGGGTTCAAATTTATCCTTAGTCTTGTGGGTAGAACCATTGTCCTTTTAACAGCCAGAACCAAGTCTCCTTATTTAAAGGTCCTTGGTTTAACGTTCTTATTTAACGTTTGTGAGATTCGGGCTTGATACAACTCAATTTGTTGTTGAGCCCTGAGACGCTTTTCCTTCAACGCCTCTAGTTCTTTCAATCTTTGTTGATGGCGCTCTTCTGTCGTCATCTTTGTGGCTAAGGCCACTCTTAATGAAGGTATCTGGATTTCGAGAGGTAAGACGGCCTCGCTTCCATAGACCAAAGAGAATGGGGTAGATTTTGTAAGGATGCGAACAGTGGTGCGATAAGCCCACAGGCACTCTCCTAGCTTCATCCCAATCTTGTTTATTGGAAGAGACGAACTTCCAAAAGAGTTTAATAATCGTCTTGTTGAAGGTTTCGGCCAACCCATTTGCTATGGGGTTATATGGCGTTGAAGCAATATTTTTAATTCTGAACTTATTGCAAAATCTGGAGAATCCCTGACTAATGAATTGTGGACCATTATCATGAATGATCCGTCGGGGGACTCCAAAACGGTAAATGACATGATGCTTGATGAACTTGATCACATCTGTCGTTTTCACCTCTTTCATGGGCACGGCTTTGGCCCATTTTGAAAAATAATCGGTTATTGCAAGAATAAACCGATGTCCTCTGGATGACGGAGGAGTTATAGGCCCTACAATATCCATTCCCCATGCCTCAAATGGCCAACTAGTAATGGTATTGTGCAAGTATTCTGGGGGTTGATGAATAAAATTGGCATGTATTTGGCATGCATAGCACCGTTTGGCGTATGCCATTGCTTCCGTGATCATGTTCAGCCAGTAGTATCCCAGCCTTCTTATGCGGTCTCCGAGTTTTGGACCGGGCTGATGAGCTCCACATATTCCATCATGTGTTTCCCTCAGCACTTCATCTGCTTTTGCTTTTGATATGCAGCGTAGCAGCAGACCATCTCTTGACTTTCTATATAAAGTCTGAAGTTTATAGTCATAATAAAATCTCCGAACCTTCCTCTTTATCGAGGTGGCTTCGTTTGGATCTTCTGGCAATATCCCATGTAAAGCGTAATCCACAAACGGAAATCGCCAATCACGGGGCTCCATGGTCAAGCCTGTCTGGTACATCTCTTTGGTTTGGAACACCGTATCTGGGTGGAGTAGTCCTCTGCTACCAATAGTGATGCTTTTAGCCTCACCTGGCGGGATCGCTAATGTTGCAGCTAATACGGCAAGGGCATCTGCGTATTCATTCTCATTCCGAAATATATGATAAATGTAAAATTGTTCAAAATATCCAGCTAGTTCAATGGCTAGCTGATGATAGGGGATGAGGACTTCATGTCTGACTTCATATTCTCCTGTCTCTAAATGAGTTTAGAGTCTCCATATGCCTCTAAATAATTCACCCCCAGTTGCAGAGCCATTTTTAAGCCGATAATGAGTGCGTTTATTCCGCCACATTATTCGTGCACGGTTCTGTTAATGAGTAACCGTTAGGTAATATATATTTATGTGGAGATATTAGCACAACCCCCACTCCAGCAACAGATCGTCTGGCAGCACCATCAAAGAATATTTGCCATGGTTGTTCTTTGCAACTTTGTTGACCTCTGACGTCTGTTTAGACCAGATTGGATGGTCTGCTAAGAAATCGACAATTGTCTGTCCCTTCATTGCTTTTTGAGGAACAAAGTGTATGTCATAGGGCAACAGTAGCAGAGCCCATTTTGCTAATCGGCCATTTAAGGATCCCGGTTTCGTCATTAGAATTTTCAGGGGATTAACCCGTGATATGACATGGATCGTTTGCCCTGAAAGATAGTGTCGCATTTTCTGAGCAGCGAACACTAGGACTAAACATTCCTTTTCAATCGGGATATACCGTTGTTCGGCCCAGATCATTGTCCTGCTTAAATAATAGAGGGCATGTTCATGGCCGTACTCATTATATTGAGCAAGTAATGCTCCTAAAGCATTATCCATGGCCCTTACATATATAAGGAAGGGTTGCCCAGGGATCGGTGCCATAAGAACGGGAGGTTTGGTGAGGTATTCTTTGAGGTCATCAAATGCCTGTTGACATGCCTCATCCCATACAAAAGAAACCCCCTTCTTCATAAGTCGAGAGAACGGCTGGCATCGTCCAGATAAGTTAGAAATGAAGCGTCGAATATAGGCAAGCTTTCCTTGTAACCCCCTCAATTCTTTAAGATTGCGGGGAGGCGGCATCTCGCTAATTACTTTTACCTTTTAGAGTCAAGGAAAATTCCTTTTGAAGTTATTATGAACCCAAGGAATTTTCCACTCGACACTCCTAAGAAAGACTTAGTGGGATTCATCTTTAAATGATATTTCCTCATGAGATCGAAGACTGTTCTTAAGTCCTGAAGGTGGTCCTCTTTATTTTTACTTTTGACCGCCAAGTTATCCACATAGCACTCTACTATCTTGCGTAGGTGTTCTTTGAATATAGTGCTCATCGCACGTTGGTAGGTAGCACCGGCATTCTTCAATCCGAACGGCATCACCGTGTAACAGTATACCCCTAGCGGTATTCTGAAAACTGTATGCTTTTCATCATCTGGGTGCATCTTGATCTGGTTATAACCTGAGAAGCCATCCATGAAGGACATCCTCTCGTAACCACAAGTATTGTCAATCATCACATCGGTAATGGGAAGTGGAAATTCATCTTTAGGACATGCAGCGTTCAAATCTCGAAAATCGATGCATATCCGAATTTTACCGTTCTTTTTACGAACTGGCACTATGTTGGCCACCCAATCAGGATGCTGTTCTTCACGGATAAATCCGGATTTTATAAGTTTATTGACCTCAGCAACTATTGCCTCCATCAATTCCGGCCGAAAACGTCTTTGCTGTTGTTTAACAGGTTTGGCATCTTCTTTTATATTTAACCGGTGTGTGGCAATTTGAGGGTCAAGCTCAGGCATGTCTTCATAATTCCATGCGAACATATCTATATACTCTTTAATAAGATATATAAGTTCCTCCTTTTCCAATGGGGTTAGCGTGTCGCTTATGAAGATGGGTTTCGGATTTTCTTCCGTTCCCATGTTAACTTGAACCAATTTGTCTTCAGTGGGCGGATCACGCTGTTCAAAGCGGACATCCCAGAGAGTGTCCATATGTTTAGCCCAAGAATCATCCTGAACATCAATTGGTTTCTCGTCGCTTTCTGATACGGCTGAAACCATATCGGCCGTCAAGGATTGAAACCAGGCACCGGTACTTTGATCCGAGTCATGATCCAGTGGATGTGATTCATCATCGGCCGAAGAACTTTCTTCTTGTCCGGATGGTGACGAGGGAGGAGTAGATACATAGCCCAACCCCCTACGAGTTTTCTGATAATAATCAGGGCTCTTTCCTCTCAGTCTGAACGAGGGTATAAGATTCCGTCGCCCTTTTCTAAAGTTTAATCCCGATTTCTGGGTAAAATTATAACCCATCTTCTCCATCATTTGCCGGGATTTCTGTTCATGCAGGTGAAATTGGAGTGATGTTTGTTCATCACTTCACCACTTTGACTTTGTCAAGGTGATGTAATTACCCTGCCGAACATAATCGGCCTTTGAGACTTCTGCCGAGGAGGCACCTCAAAGAAGTGTCCTTGTTCCTCAGTTATTCTTGATTGAGAGAGGAGGGATGACCTGAGGGGCAAATGATATGCCGCCAGAACTTCAAGTTCGGACAGGCCATCCACTTCAGTGGAAGTACAAGAGGGTTCGGACTCAGTGACACAGCCTGCTCATAGACTAATTTTATATTTTCATTAATAACTCATTCACTCTCTATTACATTGGTTATATTATCATCAAGACTCAAACTAAAATCTAAGTGAGGGTTGATTTCATAATCACCCCCATCGTCTTTTCAGGAAGCTCGTATTCAGTGTCGGCTTCATTGCCACTGTCATCGGGCTTTTGAAGCCTGCTGCGATCATCGCACGAGATCTCATGAACCGGTTTATAGAGCCTGGCGTCCGTGAAGTAATTTTCTAGTCCTTTGAATGGTTGCCTATCTGCAACTAGTGTTCGGACTTCTCCTTCTTCGTTGCAATATTTCATACATTGGTGGAGAGTCGACGGGACTATCATGTAAGCCTGGATCCAAGGCGTCCCAGTAAAATATTGTAGGAGGTATCAGCATCAATAACGTAACATGTGACCTCCGTCCTCAAGTCTCCAATTTGGCACCGCAATCGGATTTTGCCAAGAGGATGGCTGTTGTTAGCATTAAATCTGTAAATAGTAGTGTTTGTAGGCGTCAAACGATGAGGAGATATTCCCAATAGTTGCATTAACCTTCTGGGAATAACACTTAGTGCAAACCCCAGATCGATTTGAATGCATTCCACCTTGGTGGATCCAACGTATCTGGTGAAATATAAAGGCCTGTTATGCTTTATATTCCTCACCTGCATGTCTTCTAGAGAGAAGGTAATTTGTGGGACTTGCCTCCTTACCTGATGACAGCTAGGGCAAGAGTCCTGTTCCTCATCGGCTGGCTCGATAATCTGAGCTAAGAATGACTCAGAGTCTGCCAAGGCCTCTCTTAACGCTTCACGTGTTGATTTTGATAATCTCAACAATTCATAAAGCGTTACTAGTGCTGGAATATTAGCCAGCTGAGCAATTATGTCAAACTTGAAGGTAGACTCCTTGGCTCCTTCACCTCTAATAGGATTCTTTTGGAAACGAAGTCCTTTCTGCTTTGCGGGTTTTGCAAGTTCTGCATATATGTCTTTCAGATCTACTATAGTGTAGTCCTTAAGATTTGTCTTCCCAGATTGAGTACCAGAAGGGCCTGCCCCATCTTGATGAGTGGCCATAGTTTCGGGCTCTTCTTCAGAATCTGTGAAGGCTCCCGAAACTATATATTCTTCCTTTATTTCTGCGAAAATGGCATTAATAGTCCGCTTCTTCCCTTGAACCCCTGTAGTAGTCAACTGTTCATCTTCTAGCAAATCGGGGTGAACCCACATAACTTTTCCCTTTTGGGTTATTGCGGAGACAATTCTTTCTTGGGCTTTGTTGTGAGGATCAAGGTTCTTTATAATCATCTTACCCTTTGGGATTGGGGTCACTCCTGCGGGGAACTCATGGGTTCCAACCATTATGGTTGCCATATTGACAGTGATCTTTTTCTGCTCTTTCTTAAGCGTCAGAACTCCAGCTTCTATTAGTACTTGGATTCTGTTCTTAAGGGGGTAACAATCCCTAGTAGGGTACTCAACATTCCGGTGATAGAGACAATAATTGGGGTCGTTGGTCTTACCAGCGTCCTCCGGTTTTATATTCTCCGGAAGTTTCAGCATTCCCTTCCTCTGGAGCAGGTGAAAGAGAATAGGCGTCTGTTCCGCCTTGAAAGTATAATTTCTCTCCTGCTGAGGTCTATTTTGCCTTGTGCCCTGCTGATTTTTGGGCTTTGGATTTGGTGGAGGATTTGACTTCTGAGGAGCAGTTTCTGATGCCATCACCGCTTTTCCTTTATTCTTATTGCTGCTATTTTGGATATATGGCTTATTACCCCCAGTACTTCTTGATCCACGAGACTCTTCAACTTGACGAATCAAGTCCTCGGCTTGCTCTCCCTGTTTGAGCAAATCCCTCCATGTCTTAGACTCTACAGCCCCCATTTTTAGGAGCACATTGGTTTTAAGATTATGTCGACATGTTTTGACTAGAGTTTCCTGGATCATTCCGTGTTTGCAATGCACGGACTTCTCGAAACCTTTCTATGGAATCTTTCACCGTCTCTTGTTCCCCTTGTTTAGTTGCAAGGAGGGAATGAACCGTAATCTCGGTATCATCCTCAAAGAAACGCGAGAGAAATAATTTCTCAACATCTAACCAGGTATTAATAGTACCTGGGGGCAGCTGCATGAACCAAGTAAAAGCAGGCCCTCGCAAAGTACTTGCGAATACTTTGGTCATAATCAGGTCATTGCCCATCAAATGCCCCGCTTGAGACAAGAAGTAATATATATATTGACTGGGCGATCTCTTCCCATCATATGGCTCTAATTTGAGCGGCTTATACTTCTGAGGATATGGTGTCATATCCCATTCAGGAGGATATGGTTTTCAGACCCCTGACTCTTTTAACTCCTTTTTATGCATCAGTGCTTCGAGTTGATTTTGTAATTTCTCTATTTTCTCTCCATGTGGATCATGAAAAGAGAATCTATCCTCGTCCTCGTGCATCGAGTGGGCTTTCTCCTCCTGTTCTTCTTCATTCAGAGTTTCTTTGCCCTTTTTGGCATTATCCTCAACAAATTTTGAGAGCATCACTTTAAGATCTTCAATCGTCTTTTGTTGCTCTCGAATCATTCTTTCTTGAGCTTCAAATCTTTGATTGATGTCGTCAGATTTATCCGTCATGTGCGATGCTGACTTTTGTAGCCGAGATGACATAGAGGATGGAGGTGAAGCTATAGCTAAATTATCGCTGTCATCGTCGTTAGAACCCCTTACAAGCCTCTTATAATTTCGAGGCGGGACGGCTCCTGATTTAAGTTGAGTGATATGAGGAGATTCTTCATCACTCGATTCCGAATCATCATTCGTCTCTACAATTTTCTTCCCTTTTCCCACCATATTGGAGGTCACAGCTCTCCATTCTTTTAGAGAAGTGGTTCTTATTTTCTTAGTAGGGTTCTTGTCCGACTCGGTTAATCGGTCGAACACTGATATCCTGGTCTTGCTGCAGCCACAGTTGTCCATTACAGCGGATACCGTCGTCATAAGCTGCTGGCAATGACAGAAAGGTTCAACATGAAGTTGTTCTATGCCTCTCTTCTTAGACAAGTACTCCCTGAGATCAGTGCCTTTAGTCATAGAGTTGGGGGACCCATTCAATTTTTGAGAGGGTCTAGGGACCCACTGAAACTTCTTTGGATCACTAAAGTTCGGTTCTAGTCTATTGATGCGACGATCAGCCTTGATTCTGTAATCGGGTTGATCTACGCGGAGCTTAGAAATAGCTTCGCATTTTATCTCGCGGGGCTAAAGAATAGCTCCGCATTTTGCCACGTTAGCCTCGCATTTCTCGCTGGCTTGGCGTGTCTTCAGAAGTTTAGCTTCTGGAATAATAGCCCCGAGCGAAGGGAAATTCTTGCATGCTGGCTTACCCTTGCGACTAACGCAAGTCATAGCTTCGCGCCTAGCACGATTTTTATGACTGACAACTATTTGCCAATCATCCTCGCGTTGCTCGCGAGTATCAGAAATCTTGCGTTTATTGCAAGTACTACTGGCCTCGCGTTTCTCGCTTGGCTCAGTGTTAACCTCGCGTGGAGAATCACACGCTGGTTGTAAAGAATTTTTATACTCGCGTTTCTCGCGAGTGTCAGATATTTTGCGACTAGCGCAAATCTTACTGGCTTCGCATTTCTCGCTAAGCCCAGTAATAGCCTCGCGTGAAAAATCACACGCTGGTTTTTCCTTACTTTTAAGGCAAGTTGTAACTTCGCGTTTAACGCGATAATGACCGGTCTCGCGATTAGCGCGAGCCAGTTTGCGAGGGACCATAGCCTCACGTTCTCTGATGTTAGCTTCGCATCCAAGGCGGGCTTTGAGGGCTTTATGCCTTGCTCTCCGATTCCTATTTCGGAGTTGGGTTCTGGTCAATCCAGTTCCCAGGTCTTCTTCGGCAGTATGAAGCTCATTCTCTGCTAGGATTTCTTGTCTGAGCATCGGCCCTATAGTCACAGTCTCCAAGGATCCCCGTTTCTCGGTGGATACCTTTTTACCCGTTGCTCGGGTATTGGAGCGCATGCGACGATAGTGTCGTGACTCGTCCAAGTTACCTGATTCAGAAGAGAGGAACTCCTCATACTTCTGCTGGTCGATTTCAACGACCAGTGTGTCTACTTCGGATCCGATCATGTCACGTCCGATTGCGCCACAATCTCTTCATCAGTAAAAGAGATGGCTCCCACTGTGGTCGCCAGTTTGTTCGCCGCAAAAGTTTTGCTTCCTCCCATTAAATACAACTTAGATTATAATGAAAGTGAATAAGATAAAAAGAAGAACAAACGAGAGGATTTTATATTGCAATCTCCCTCTTTTACAATATGTTGTGTGGGATCTGTGGCGATGGGATCTGTCAAGCAACTCCTTTGGACGATCGAACGTCGAAATCTTCTCCCTTGAAGATGGCGGCCGACTGTAGACGATCTTCTCTGCTGATCTTCACGAATTCAAGGCTCTATGTGTAACTTGAATTCTCCAATATGCCGAGAAGAAGAAGAAGAATACCAGCCGAAAGGAAAAAGAAGACCCTAGGGTTTCACCAAGAAGGTATTTATAGCCCCAAGTTAATGCAAGAGTTTCTATCTAAATAGAATTTGCATTCATCAAGGATTCCAATCAAATATCTTAGTTTTGATTTAAATCTCTTGATTTAGAGTTCTGATTAGACTTGATCTGGGTATTGGATAAACTCAAATCTTAATCACAATCAATTTGAGATTCTGGTTATCTGCTCACGCGGAGCTAATCGCATCAAAACGCGGCGCTAAATAACCAGAATACGGAGCTAACGCGGAGCTATCGATAGCTTCGCGTTTTACTCAATGCGAGGCTAAAACTAGCCAAACGCGGAGCTACTGAGTTAGCTCCGCGTTCTGTTATGGAAAATCCTATTTACTTAGAAATTTTCACTGCCAACAACGTTAATTTAAATTGGTATGGACCTAGAGTTAAAAAAAAATTGTTCTCATGCATTCCAATATATTTTGGAATATAAGAAAAATGCTGATTCAATATTATCAATATTCTTCAGTAACGTGCCATCATATTTGAGAGTTTTGCTAAATATTGATGTTTTAAAGAGTTCATCATGTATGTGCTTTTAAAACGAAATCAATCTAGTTAACCTTATGTACAGAATTTAATTAAAGTTATGATGTTTATTTTTCTTATAGTCTAAAATATATTGGAATGTGTGAGAACAAATTTAATTTAACATTTTCAGAAAATAACTGTTTAAGAAAATGCCAAGTAATGACATAACTTAATGACATAACTTAATGTAGCTTCTGGGTTGGGCTCAATGTGTGATAGCAGAGCGAAGATAATAAGAGATTACAAGTTTAAAATTGGACTATATTCTTAACTTATTAAATTATATGATTTGAATATTTATTTTGAATTTCATTATTGTTGAAAGCACATAAAGTGTTATACATTTAAATTTATTTATTTTAACGTAAAATATTATAAATTTAGATTCCTTACTCAAGTATTTCCAAGTATTTGCACTGGTATCATCATGTATGTGCTTTAAAGAGTTCATTTGCGTGGGTTTCAGAAAATAGCTTGCTGCGTAAAGGGTAAGAGTTGAGTTCCTGACCGTAAAATAAATCTATGGTACAGTAGTTAATTCATCTTCTTTTATCGACTTATTTAGTTTATTAGATTCGATGATTAAGAATTCAGTCAAAATTCAAGTCCCAGTCACCGATATCCACCACGGTGGCAGATTATTTGGCATCGTCAAAGTCTAAGTCTCCGATGTCCGTCACCGATGAGTCAATCTCGTCGTTAAAACTAATCAGCTTTGACAACATCTACGAAGAAGACGACATCCTAATCTTATTTTGATTTATCTAAATTTGAAATATTAAAAATTTTGAATTTAATGGTTGAATATTAGTTACCTTTTTATCATGGATACGTGTATTATTTGTTTGATAACTATCAATTTGTATCATAGTTAAAAGCAAGTTCAAGTAGTAAATTTTGAATTCACAGGATAATAATCCTGTAAACTTTTTGTGGGATGATAGACCTTTGGACTGCACCCATGGTCTTTTTAAAAAAAATCTAAGAATTAGAATCCAAAATTTTGTTTGAATACACATTAATCTTTCATACCAAATATTTAAATTCTAGAGAAAGGTAATGACTAAGATTATACTTTCAATTGGAAAAAGGTCAAGACCTACTTTTTTTTTTAATCAAAACAATTAGCTACTTTTGAGATTATAATCCTAGGAACAAGGACTAAAACAAAATATGGCCTAACATAGCGAAATCAAAGAAACAAAAACATATTAGTGATTACCTACAATTTCAAAGTTAGCTCGGCATCCATCTTTTGACAGGTCGAATTCTAGTTGTCCTGCAGAAAAAGATATGCACCGGAGATTCATTAAAAAAAATACTAAAGAAATTTAGAGAAATAGGAACTGACCAAATCATACCAAAGTTTATTTCTATTCTCTCAAGTTTTGAAATAACTAAGTAACTAACTCCTTTGAAATATAGGCTAAATCGCATGTAATCTACTAAAACTCATCTACCTGACTATTTCCCTACACATATTGATGTACGTACCTAAATTCCACAGGTACTCACCTAAGTAGGCACCATGCACTGATTGCTGCATGGTTAAGAGGGGCCAAGTGCACAAAAAATTATATGCGTAATACAGTTGTTCGAACAGAGTTATCTAGTGGAGCTTTGATCAGCTACACAAAAAACGCACCATTTCAAAACTCAAGCTTGGCATAGACATGTCATGGCAGACTGATTAAATTGTTTGCACAACTTTCCAAAAATATTTGTTAATGAAGGCTCCGATTATTTGGTTGTAGGTCTGCTACGACATGAGAAATGGGAGGCGGTTGAAGTAATTGTGATGAAGAAGCTCGATAATACATTCGAGTCTGATGCAACTTCGGCTTATGCAACTTCGATTGAGAGAAAATTATAGGAATTGTGAAGACAAAGGGATGTAGTATTTTAGGAAATTGTCAAATATACTGAGAAAATAACGGATTATCAAGCTCAACATTTACAAATAAGGGATTATTGTGCAAATGCCCCGATTCTTTAGTTGTAGGAATTTGATTTTTGTAGCTTGACATAAAATATCAAATTGTCATTTCAGGTGATGCAACTTCATATCAAATAATATTTGTAGCATGATAATTTCATAGAAGCATGGTAGTTTGAATGATCATTCATGAATTATTTCTTACATTTAGATTATTTGATATGCAGAACTGTGGTCTATTTTTGCTCGATAAAGATGATAAATATTATGATCAATTATTATTTGATATGAAGGAATTTTTTTGATAAATACCTTAATTCGTGTACATTATCCTGTTGCTTTTGTAATCTAGATCAACCCGAGTGCTTCATGTCAAATTGATGATGAGCCTTTTTTTTGTGGGATTTTGGGGAGGGAAACAAATGCATAGAAAGAGTGGGTCGCAGTTAAAATTGATGAGGCGAGATTGATATGAAAGGGATAAGTGGGTAGTTGTAAAAGTAGTTCTCCCTAAAATTTGGGTAATGATTAATTAATTTCATTCTTAAACCAATTTATTTTTTTTAATTTCGAAAGTTCATAAATTCTGCATATGAGGCAATTCCTTTTTCTAAGTTTTTCCTTTTTTTAGGGGTTTTTACATATCTGTCTCTAAAATCTTTAAAAATTAGAATTTACTCCTCCAAATCTTCATATTTATAATTTAGTCTCTCAAATCCTTTAACCTACTACAATTTAGTCCAACAGCCATATTTTTTGTCCGAATTTTCCATTATACCCCTGAGTTATTTTACTTTAATCATCCCTTTCCTCTTAGTCCTCTCTTCCTCTTCTTATTGGGTTCCCTCTCCATTCTTCTCCTCTCTCTCTCTTCTCTCTTCTTATTGGGTTATGTTCTCTGCAAAATTCTTAGTTTCTTCCATTGAATATAATAATTGCAACAAAAGAGGAACAATAGAAAAATAAATGAGAGGATTTATAATTTATCGCTCTCTTTTACAATAAAAGTGGGTTCTAATATAGTGATGAGCTCTATCTAGTAGAACATGTTGATGATCCGATGTGAAGATCTTCTCTGAGGAAGATAATGGCCAGCCCTAGGTCTCTCTCTCTGCTGATCTTTGTGAATTCAAAACTCTCACGCGTAACTTGAACTCCAAAACGATCGAAAGGGATTAAAGATCTATCAAAAGGATTAAAGATCTATCCCTAAAGTCTTCTCAAAGAGGTATTTATTAACTTTAGTTGGTTATGAGAATTTCCATAGGAATATGAATAGAAAGTTTTTGTATTCATCAAGGATTCTAATTAAATATTTAATTTTGATTTAAATCTCTTAATTTTGAATTATAATTGGACTCAATTCAGGTATTGGATAAGTCCAAATCTCAATCATATTCTAATTGGACTCAATTCGGTTATTAGATAAGCCCAAATCTCAATCACAATCAATTTAGAATTCTGATTGGACTCAATATTCGGATATTGGATAAGTCCAAATCTCAATCACAATCAATTTAGGATTCTGATTGGACTCAATTCGGGTATTAGATAAGTCCAAATCTCAATCACAATCAATTTAGGATTTAGGAAATCTGCTCATGTGGAGTTAAGTACTCTTGACGCGGAGCTAAAACTTTAATTTTGCATTTTACCTCTTCACGCGGAGTTAAGCTCTGTATGACGCGAAGCTAATCAATAACTTTATGTCCACCTGCCGCAAAGCTATTTATTTTCATCATTTTTGAATTTTTCTCCACCAACAGGACCCCCTCCAAAGTTTTCAAAATTGTTATGATTACAAATTTAAAAATACTTTGGACCTTCAATTTGCTGATCAGGTTAAAATCAAGAAATTCGGTAGAGGTGCCTAATCGTACATGACTGGAATTTTGATGGAGGCGGTTTAAGGCTCTTACGCATAATTTGAATTGCACCCGTCAAGAGGCTGTTTATTTCAGTATAACAATAGTTCAAATCTTACTGTCAGAGATAAAAGTTTAACATAACAGAGTTTATTATATTAAAATAACAAGGATAGTAATAATTCAAATCTTGTTGTCAGAGATAAGAGTTTAACATGACAGGTCCAAGGGATTTTTAGCAAGCCCTTAATTATAAACGGATTTGGTGTGTTTTTACTAATCGCCGTTTGCGTTGGGCTAGCCATGCTATTCCCCTCAGCATTGTAAGTTGTCGAGAAATTGATTTTCACTTCTCTTTGCCTTTAACAATATTGGGTATTTGATTTCATACTTTTACCCCAGTATGACAAGGTTGGTGAGAAATTTGATCTCTTCTTCCCACCGTTTTGACAGTATTGGGTAATTCTTGCTTTATCCCCTGGCATAATAGGTTTGGCGAGAAATTTAATCTCCTCTTCCCGCCACTTTAACAGTATTGGGCAATTTATGCTTTATTGCTCAGTATAATGAGTTGTCGAGGATATGATACTCTCTTTTCATTACTTTAACAGCATTGAGCAATTCATACTTTATCCCCTAACGTGATAGGTTAGCGAAAAACCTGTTCTCTTCCTGCTACTTTTAACAACATTGGATAGCAAAAATTCATACTTTTTTGTTATTTGTTGTTTTGTTTTGTCCTTTTTTTAGTTTTTATTTTTTTAAAATTTTTTATCTATAGCACTCATTTAGCTATTCCAATGGCTAGAAAGAGTAGCATAAGCAACATGATACTTATCACCGTCAATATCGGCACCTTCAGCCCAATCCGGCTGCTAGCCAATGAGGACGACTCGGTCGCAGCTGTGGTTCGGAGCGTACCCAAGGGGCCAGCTTGCAAGTGCGGGCTGCCCGTGCTTGGTGTCAATATTAGCTTTCCTACTAGTACAGGGGTCACTCTGGCAGGGAACTTATTGGTTCCTACCACCAAAATTGTTATATTTGCAGAAACTTTCTATTCTTCTTTAAGCTGGAGGACACTAGTTTCTATCAATGCCTGGATTCGGCTCTTAAGAGGATAGCAATTCTTAGTCGGATGCCCGATATTCTGATGATACATACAATAGTTAGGATCATTGGTTTTCCCAGCATCTTCCGATTTTTGATTCTCCAGAAGTTTCAGCATGCCCTTTTTTAGGAGGAGATGAAATAGAGTACATGTCTACTCCGTTTTGAATGTATAGGTTCTTTCTTGTCGGGGTCTAGTCTGACCTGTACCTCTCGGATTTTGAGGTTTTGGATTTACCGAACTTATTGGTTTCTTAGTAGCATCTGCTACCATCTTCTCTTTGTTCTTGAGATTCTGTGGATATGGCATGGTATTTGTAAAGTTTCTCGTACTACGAGATTCCTCAATCTGGCGGATTATATCTCCCACCCACTCTCCCTATTTTAATAAGTCCTTCCAGTTTTTGGACTCTACAACTCCTATTCTTATCACTACGCCGGTCCTGAAGTTATGTTTGCAGGTTTCCACTAGCATTTCCTGAGTCATACCGTGTCGAAAATGCACAAATTTTTCCCTGAAGCGATCAATAAAGGTTTTGACCTCTTTTTCTCCTTGTTTCGTCGCAATGAGTGAATGAACCGATATTTCGGTATCATCCTCAAAGAAACATGCCAAAAATTATTTCTCGACATCATACCAAGTGTTTATAGTTCCTAGGGTCAACTGCATGAACCATGTAAAAGCAGGCTCTCGTAGGGTACTCACGAATACTTTAGTTATTATGTGATCATTTCCCATTAGATGACCCGCCTGCGATAAGAAGTAATATATGTGCTGGCTTGAGAACCCCTTCCCATTATATGACTCCAATTTGAGGGGTTTGTATTTTTGAATATGGGGCGAAGTCCCATTCAAGCGGATACGGCCTTGAAACCCCTGATTCCTTTAGCTCATTTTTCTGCATCAGCGCATCAAATTGGCTCTGTAGTTTCTCCATCCTCTCTTAATGAGGATTATGGAAAGAAAACTTATCGTATTCTTCATGCAGTGAATAAACTTTTTCTTTTTTTCTTCATTTGTCTTAGGTGATGGTTCTTTTCTTTTTTTGGTAGTGGTTCCGAGAAAGTTTTAGTCTTATCATCGACTATCTTTTGGGTATTTTCGATCACTTTTAGAAGTATTAGTTTGGGTCATCAATGGCCTTTTGCTGATCTCGAATCATTTATTCTTGGGCTTCAAACCTTTGGTTGACATAATCGGACCTATCCATCGTGTGCGACGCTGATTTTCGTGGTCGGGAAGATGCACAAGATTGTGGGGAAGTTATTGTCGATGTCATTATCATAAGAACCTTTTGCAAGTTTCTTATAATTTTGAGGAGCGACAACGCCTGATTAGAGCCAGGTGAAATGATGAGGTTTTTCATCGTCTGCATCTGACTCATATTTTTTCTCCATGATCTTTTGCCTTTACCGACCATATTTGATGTCACCACGTTTAATTATTTTTCTTTGATTTTATACCTCAGATTATTCTTTCTCCTTTTTGGAGTATTTTGTTCAGACTTAGTTATTATGTCAAATACAGATACTCTTTTCTTGATAGAATAGCAGTTATTCAATACAGCAGACACGGTTATTATGAGCTGCTCACAATGCCATATTGAGTGCAGCTGAGCTTGAGTCATGCTCCTTTTACCTGTCAAGTAATCTCTGAGATCAAAAACTTTAGATGAAGAATTTTGGGCGTGGAGCCCACTTGGTTGTCGAGAGAGTCCGGGAGCTTGCTCAAGCTTCTTAGAAGTGGTAGTGTTAAATTGGTGCTCAACACCCTGATTATCAGTCTTAACTTTGTATTTTGGCTGGTTCACGCGGAGCTGGTAGTTAGCTTCACGTTTTGAACTATTTACGTGAGGCTGGATAGTAACTTCGTGTTTTAGATCATTTACGTGAGGCTGAACAGTAACTTCGCGTTTTAGATCATTTACACGAGGCTGGGCAATAACTTCACGTTTTATGCTAGCCTCACATTTTATGCTGGCTTGGCGTTTCTGCAAAATTTTAATTTATGATATTTTAGCCTCGCGTGGAGAGAAATTTTCACACGCTGGCTTATTCTTGCGATTTACGCAAGTTTTATCTTTGCGTTTAACGCGATTTTTGCGATTAATGCAAGTTTCATTAGTTTCGCGATTTACGCTAAGCTCAGTATTCTGCTCAAGTTTGATAGCCTCGCATGGAGGATCTCTATCACACGCTGGGCTTATCTTTGCGATTAACGTAAGTTTGAGAATTATCCTTGCGTTTTTCGCGAGTTTCTATTTTTCCGGTCTCATATCCAGAATCTGTAGGCTCGCGTGGAGAAACTCCATCACACGCTGACTTATAGTTAGCTTCGCGTTTAATGTAATTTTTACTGGACTTGCTATTAATACAAACCAGCTCGCAAGGTAAAGAATTACTCTCGCACTCTGCTTCAGCCTCGCGTTTTACGCGGGCTTTGTGAGCTCTTCGTTTTACTCGACGATTTCGATTGCTGATTTGCGTTCTGGTAAAACCAGTTTCTTGGCCTTTCTCAGCAGCAAGAACAACATCTCCCCTTAGGATTTCATGTCCAAACAACGACTCTATGGCCATGGACTCAAAAGATTCCCGATTAACAGTGGATTCATTTTTATCCGATTTATGGGTTATAGACATCACACGACGATAGTGCATCGTTTCGGTCAGATCACCCAATCCAGAGGAAAGATATTCTTTATACCTTTGCTGGTCGATCTCAACGACGAGCACGTCCACGACCGATCCAATTTTGTTCATATCAGATTGCGCCACGATCTCTTTTTCAATAAAAGAGATTTCTCTCACTAAGGTAGCCAGTTTGTTATCTTGGAAACTCTTGTTTTCTTCCATTGAATACAATAATTTTAACGAAGGAGGAACAATAGAAAAACAAATGAGAGGATTTATAATTTATCGCTCTCTTTTACAATGCAAGTGGGTTCTAATATGGCGATGGATTTTATCTAGCAGAAACTATTGAAGATCCGATATTAAGATCTTCTCAGAGGAAGATGATGGCCTACCCTAGGTCTCTCTCTCTGCTGATCTCTGCAAATTCATGGCTCTAACGTGTAACTTGAACTCCAAAATGATCGAAAGGGATTAATGATCTATCAAAAGGATTAAAGATCTATCCCTAAAGTCTTCTTAAAGAGGGTATTTATAAACTTTAGTTGGTTATGAGAGTTTCCATAGGAATAGAAGGTTTTTGTACTTATCAAGGATTCTAATCAAATATTTGATTTTGATTTAAATCTCTTGATTTTGGATTATGATTGGACTCAATTTGGGTATTTGATAAGCCTAAATCTCAATCACAATCAATTAGTATTCTGATTAGACTCAATTCGGGTATTGAAAAAGCCTAAATCTCAATCACAATCAATTTAGTATTATGATTGGACTCAATTCGTGTATTGGATAAGTCCAAATCTCAATCACAATTAATTTATGATTTAGAAAATCTGCTCACGCGGAATTAAAATACTCTGGACACAGATTAACTGGGAGGGAGAAAGAACCAATTTGTGTGGAAAAGCACAACTCGAAGGAAATTTAGTATCCAAGGACTGTGTGGCTTGCGGCAGACATCTGAATTTATTCAAACTGCCAAGGTAAGTGAGAAGTGCATCAACAAATCCTTACATGTAACACGTCTTAGTTGTCCCCAGGAAGCTCAAGAAATGTAGAAAAATCATACAAGAGAGAGAGCCCATCCACAGTTGTAGGTGGGGGTGTGGGCGGTTGGTGCGCACTTCCTTCGTTTGTTCTTCCAACATGGACCCCAGTCAAGAGGGAAGATGGGTATTATCTGTTGTTTGAAGACCATAGTTTCTTTAATGTGTGAAGAATCTTAGTTCATTTTATCACTGCATAATCTGTCGTTCTTAAGATCTGGAAACGAGAAGCAGAGCTAGTATGGAGAAACAGATGCAACCCCAGCTCAAGTTATATTTCAAGGAAACGAAACCGTGATGCAACAGAGGTGTGTTTATTTGACATTGCTGGTGTTGTTCTCACATTGCTATTGATGGTTAAAGAAACTACATATGTCAATGATATATGTATGCTAAAGTTTTCGTTATGCCAGAAAACAAAAGTCAATTTCATTCAGAAAGCTTACACTCCGAGCTTTTAGGATCAGTTTCAGGCATACAGAATATTTATCATTGTTTGATAAAGGATCACATCTAATATCACAGGCATTTTTGGAAGTCAAGTGTCTTAAGGAATATCAAAGGAGGAGATCTCTGCTTTAAAAAAACGAATACATCGCTATACATTACTTTTGAAAGCTCCATAAACAATATAGGTTTCTCTTGGCCATTTCATCAAGGTTAAGTGGCCATTATACATTAATGTAACAGTAAGGAAACATATGGCATCCAAATGAACAAAGAAAGTGGAAACACTTGGGATGTATATGTCTTTTCTTTTCTTTTTTTTCCTTTTTCCTGACAGTTAATACCGTCTGTACAAGTCTCGAATCTGCCATCTAGCAAACCCAATTGTTGCCTGTACAAAACCCATCTATGAAGTACCCTTAAGGAGACAAAGCTAATTCTTCATAGCATTTTTGAGGGAGCGGATCCTTATTACAAGCTGCTGCCTTTCACCTTCCACTTCTGCAAACTTTAAGCTCATTTCTGAATATCTTCCTTGCATTTCTTTCAGCTCTGCTTCCATTGATTCATTTCGCTCTTTCAATTCTGCCACTTGGGATAGTACCTCAGCTAATTTGCACTGATCGTAGGTGCTGGAAGCCAAAGTGCCTGCTTCCGTCTTTGGATTGGCATCGAGATTGCTGCAGATGTTTTTACAGTTCATGAGAATAGATAAAGCCTTTACAATTTAATCTGATGGTTTTGCCAACTCATTAGAATTTCCAATTCTATGACTCCTCTGAGAACAAAAATTGTAGATTGAAGGAGTGAGATTTTAGATGTTTACTTATTGATAGCATATTACCTTCTGATTCTTTCACTATGGTCATCTTCATCTTGTATGATTTTCTCCAGCAGACAACCCCCGTTGATTTTTAGCCTATCCTTGTTGAAGTTCTTGTTGGGATCACTTTCATCCTGCATCATAAAGTGCCAGAAATTGCCCCAAAAAAAGGGGAAAGAAGTTAAATCATCAACTCCATCGACAAGGGCTTCAATAGTGATTGACTACACTTTCAAGTATTAAATCTAACATCCAAAATTATTATGTATTTCTTGTTGATCTTCATGTTTCACCCCACCACCCAAACCCCCTCCCCCCATACCTCCCAACCAACCCAGCCCGCGCCGCCCCAACAAAATCATCTTTTCTGATTCTTATTGATAATAAAATTATAATAGTTAAACAAGATTTTGTTTAAACAAGCTCATGGTTAGATACTTCTTTCGTAAATGAAGTAAATATATGAGCGGACGAGTAATTAGCCTTCTAGATTGCACTCTCAACTTCTCTATTCGTTTTAATAACAATAGTCCATGGTCCCTATGGTTATTAATTTTACTGTTCAAAGCTCATTCATTGCTCACAACTTTAAGGCATTTTCAAATTTTAGTTTTGTATTTAAACAAGCTAAACATGATGCAGCTCTCAACTGCAACTTAAGATATTTCCTATTTGTGTTAAACAGGTGCCTTGTGCAATGCTGTTTCTTCTTTTAAGTTTTATGTGTTATCATCATCTTTATCTATATCCTCTTCGATAATGAACGTATAATTATCAGGCAACAACTTGATTAAACAAATTCATGGATTTGTTACTTTAGCATATGAAGCAAATTTTGAAGTAGAAACATAGATAGGGCCAACGATTGAACGAACTGGTCAAGTGTCTAAAACTCTAAATTGTACATTTACAAGTGTTTGAATTGTTTTCATGACATTATGTCCTTAATACCTGAAATTATTGAATTTATTGCATAATCCTCATCATTTTGAGTGCCCAACACTTTGTGTCAAGGAACTAGTCAATTCTTTCCTTTTTCCCCTTCATCGGTAGCAACAAGTAATGCAAGCCAGATACGGTAGAGATTTAAACTGAAGTTTAATATGTTTTAATTCATGTTTGTGAATGGATGTGCATATGTGCATGCGTGTGCCTGTTGGGGTATGTGTGTGAATTCAGGGGGCCGTGTGTATCCATGTAGTCAGGCATCTGAGCACAAGTGTATACGTCTGTGAGTGTGCATGCATGAGAGGGAGATTAATTTAGTTAAATTCAAGTCTATAAATGTTATATAATGGTCCACCCAGTACGAAAAATCGATTTCATTGATTTCATATTTCAGCATTTAAAATTCTTGAAAATAAGAGATTAGAATATTTGTATGGACTATGAGCCTTCAACTTATAAAGTGAACAGTAGTAAATTAGGAGAAACATTCTTTTTGTTAGACCATCAAAAGCATTCAAACAATTGCATATATGCTTTTCAGCATGTAAAACAAGGTCAATGGTATTTTACTGAATTCTTTCCCTACCCTTATTGGTGTGTGTACGTGTTTGTGCATGTTATTGTCGTATGTGTGCTTATAAGCATGCATTAATCATCTTAGGTTCCAATATCTAAAAACAGAAGGAATGAAAAATAAAAACCAACTCTTTTCTAGCTTGGGAGGAGGGGAAACTTACATCAAACGATTTGGAGTTGTCATGCAAACTACCAACCATTTGAGAGTCATGAGTAGCTTGAGAATATCCTTTGCTCTTGATTCTTATGTTTAGCATCGTGGCTCCTTCTGAGACCGTTAATTTTGCATTGTTGTCCTTGAGCCTTTTCTCTATACTTGAAATAATGTCTGCCTCTTTCCTAAGGTCTCCCCGTAGTAGATTCACTTGTTTCCGCAGGTTCTCTTTTTCGAATTCATCATCAGACAAGCCATTCTTCAAATTGGTATACTGTGTTGTAAGGGTTTGTACCTTCAAGTCTAGGGTTTTAATTGTGGTTTCTTGTTCTTCCTTCAAATGCCTCAAGGAATTTAGTTCCTCCAATGATCTTTTTGCTTCCTCCTTTAACATATAAAGCTCTTCCCCAAGCGCATCTCTCTCTAAGTTTCTTTCCTCTAATAACATTTCAATGTCTTTCATTGATCTCTTTAGTTTTTCTATCTCAGCTTCCAGCTTCTCCTTCTGTTCTATTTGTGCAGAAAGATGAGTTTTCTCTCTTGAGAGCTGTTCCATCTCAGTTCTAAGTATTGACATTTCTTCTCCGGAAGCTTTTTGCCTTGCCTCCTCAGATCTCTTTTGGCTATCAAGCTCCTCCCGCTTTTCTTTAAGTTCCAGCACGAGCCTGTCTACTTCTTTTGTTTTGAAATCTATGAGGCTAAGAAGCTGTTGACAGTTTACTTGGTGCTGAAGCTGCAAAGATGAAAGTTCCTCTTTAGTTTTCTCTAGTAATGTTTCAACATGGAGTTTCTCCAAACGTAATGCTCTAGATTCTTCTAATGTTTTCATCACCAGATCTTCGTTTGCATAAAATGTGGTTGATATCTGAGAAGACAGCCTTTTAAATTCTTCCTGAAGCTTTTCAACAGTATTAGCATTTTTCCACCTAGTCTTTCTCAATTCATCCTCTGCCTTTATGGCCCTTTGCTCATGTTCAACTTTCTCCTTTGTCAGATTTGCTAGACTAGCTTCATATGCCTCAGCTTGTTTCTCAATTTCTTTCTCCAGGTCCTCAACATGGGATTCGAGATCGTTGATGATGGCTAAATGTGCTGAACACTCGTATTGGATCCTCAGCTGTTCCCGTAGCTGGGTTTGCTCCAGTCTTGAAGCGATATTATGGTTTTCTTGTTTCAGAATCTCATAATCCAGTGCAAGCTGTTCCATTTGCATTTCTAGGTCTTCACGATCCTTCTTATACAATTCTAATTCACTGTTCAGGTCTACAAATAATCTCTCTTGTGAACATACTACTTTGGTATCATCATGCTCCTTAACTAATGTATCCAATAAACACTGTTCTTCCTCATGGTCTGAAATCGTTTCAAATGACTCTTGCTTGGCTTCAATGTTTCTGAAATAAGCCAATTGATTTTGGCCTTCCATTTCTGGAGAGTCTTCAAGAGTACAGGACTTTACCCTACTTTTCTGCTCCAGAAGTTCCTCAAGATCTCTCACAGCAAGTATCAACTCAGAGTTTGCCTCTTGTGTCTTCTGCAGTTGTACCCGAAGATTAGCATTCAAGTTTTTCTCATGATCTAACTCTTCTTTCACTTCTTCTAGTATGGACCATGGATCTTTGGCCCCAAACTGCAATTTAGCTGAAACATTCTCATCATCGGCTGCTCTTTTCTTGGAGGCCTTAAGTGCATCACATTCTTTGCTAAGTGCGTCTCTCTCTTCTTTCAGGCTACTTAGTTCCCGTAAAAATTCTTGCCCTCGCTTGCTCTCCTTCACGACCTGCTTTCGAAGCGTCTGCAATTCCAGCTCCGAAACTTCCAACTGCCTTGCCATAGTGTCAAGATTGCTTTTTTGTTTCTCAAGAGTGTTGTCCGATCCTGGCACTCTTTCTATCATTCCAGTCTCTCCTGAAATATTAGTCGAGGCAGCAATTGCATCCAGTGCTGAACTCACAGACCAATCAGCATTTCGAGGAGCATCACTGTTTCTGAGTGGTGATAGCAAGCTTCCATCATTATTGTTCTTGATTCCATTCCCTTTTGGCGTATATTGTCCTGAACTGGTTTCTGAACCTGAAGCTGATACAGTGTCAAAGCTGCTAGATTTTCTGAGGTTGCCAGTCGAATCGTCATGAAGATGCATATCTCTGCTGGAATGGAACTTCACCAGTGCCTTGTTTATAAATGATCCTTCCTGCCATCAAATAATTGAGACAATCTGCAATCAGTTATAGACTTTGGGCAGTTATGAGTTTACATTTCCATTGACTAAGTATGTCAGTTAAAGACAATCTGCAGTCAGCTGTCCAATCCTTCCTGCCATCAAGTATATTATGCTTTGGGCAGTTATGAGGTAAAGTACATGAACCAAGTACGTGCATATGACAGTAGGATAAAGGAATATGAGATCAAATTTTAAGATTGGAGTACTCATATTCCAAATGAGCATGGATCAATAATTTACCCAGACTTATTTATCAAGTTGAACATAGTTATATTGCCAATGACTAAATTCCATATACCAAATCTTTTGTCAGTAGTGATTTATAGAATGTTACATAAACCAAAAATTGGTGTTTTAAACATCAGACGTGATATTCATGTTCTACCATGTAGAAATACAAACAAATTTATAAAATGTTACTACAAGGTTCTAAATATATGCTAATACCAATATATATCGCAAATATCACATCGGATTGTAGCACCCGATACACGTTATATAGTGTAATATCAATTCAATATTGATGATATTTATGATATTGCTGATATAATATGCCTAATTTTGCTGATTTCGATACTGCAAGTGCATCAGCCAACCTTTCAAGTCATGGTTACTTACCTTAAACTACAAAAGATGGAGTATGTTGTGCCCTTTTGATAAAAAGAGTTTACATATCCATAAAATTAGGTTCATATATTCAGATGAACTATACATGTGTATCCATGTCCTCAAGTCTGGATTTTGCACAATTGTTGTGTCTAGCACCTTGTATTTGTGTCAGAACACGCATTCGTATCCATGCCAACTAATCATAGTTTAATGTTTAGTTCAAAAGAGATCATAGTTTAATATTTAACTAAAAAAAAATCATAGTTTAATATTCTTGACTCTCCTTGCACCTTAACCTAGTGAGTATCTCCTAGTTAACCAGACTATCATATCATAGGTTCGCGGTCTTACCTCAGTTGAATTAACATCATCTGCACCACCATTGGCAGCTTTGCTGTCTTCTTCATGTTCTTGATTGCTCAACTGGCTCTTCAATGTCCTTCGCTGCTGTTTCACAGTTGTACCTTTGTTTTCAATAATTTCCCTTGGCGTTTCACCGTTTTCAACAGTTTGTCTGAAGATTCAAGAGAATTAAAAAAAAAAAGTGGCTATTAAAAATAAATCTAACAACTAGATCAATAAACATCCTAGTTGATTATGTCTGAGCTGCTGAATATTTACCTTTCATCAACATCACCCTGTACTCTTTGAATGCTCACCTGCAAGCAGAAATCAAGTAATTAGGAAATGTATCATGCATAGCCATTGCTCACACCAAGTGTCCTGGCTAGTATTATTGTTTTTAATTTTTTTTTCTTAATATAATAATAATAATAATAGTAATAATAATAATATTTTTTTCTGCAGGACATAAATTTCAGTCTCTGTGATGTTCTTATCTGCTACATGAGTAGAGTAATGGGGAGCAGGTAAGAAACATGTGATTTCTAGGGATGTATAATAACTTAGTAAACTTACAACATATGGAATTTTTAATGCTATCAATTCAAAAAGATAGAATGCTCACATGCAGAATAGCTCCATTATTTGAATCTTGGAGTGGGAAAGAGACTGAGGTAGGCTTAAACACCTCAGCATAATCTGCAAAATTGATGTTGATTTCTCCTAATACCCCAAATTTTGCAGATCCCTGGTGGAAATTTAAGAAATTAGCAACCTTTGAAAGATAAATGTGAAGATCTAAGATTGCAAATTTAGAGAGTGATCCATCATATCATACAGATGCTGTAACAATGAACTGGTAAACTTTATCACTGATCTTTCCAGTTTTCTGATCCTGGTTGAGCTTCACAGTTTCATAGATTGGATTCAACCAGTGACACGCTCCGTCAACAATCGCAGTCTTCTCCGATCTCTGGCTCGGCTTTCCGACGTCCACCGGAACCAGTGTCACCATCATTGCCTCCCATCCTTTCTCAGGAACCTGAGGAACCAAAAGGTATAAATTGATCAGATCCTTATTTTCACAAATTATCAATGTGGATCCTCTCACATCACATCAAACTATTCTGAACTGCAATTTGAGTTGGTATTTTTTTTTTCAAGAGTCATTGTTTGGATAATAGTTGTTACCTGGGTTGCTGTCAACTGCAATTTGAAAACAGCTTTGATCTTGTTCTTCTCGCTCTTCCATCTAGCTGCCCTGAACATCTTTGATCTTGCCTTCAATCCCTCATAGTTTTCCTCGCAAACGGCGGCCCTCCGATGAGCCCAACCTCTCTGATACCACCTGCATCAAGAAACTCACCAACCTCTCCTCACAGATTCCCCGGCATTGTGGCACATATAAAACAAAGTAACGCTCTTGGCCAGAGAGGGAGTCCAAATTGGAGAGGAAGAGAACAAGCTAGCAGATCTGAGAGCAAGCTCGCTTTCTCTGTAGACTGTACCCCCTCCCCCTCTCTCTGGGGAGCAGGAGCAGCAGCAGCTAGGTTTTTGTTTGGATTGGAGAAGGGTAAAATATTGCTCAGTTGAAAAAAAATAATAATAATAATAAAATTAAGAAGCTTCTCTGAAATAATTTAAGTAATAAAAGCAAGGATTAGATTTAGATTAGATTAAGGGAAGATATGGGGAGCGGGGGAAGAGGTGGGGTCAGCTGGTGAAATGGTTACTTCAGACTCACATCAAACCCAGAGGTGGGAAGGAGAGAATCATAATGAGCGAGAGGGGAGAGAGAGAGAGAGAGAGAGAGGACTTGACTTGAGGAAGGGATTTGGGTCAGTCCTTGGGAATCCGTGTACTCCATTTTGAATTGGCAGGGACAAAATGTAGACGGTCACGCTGAGAGAAAAAGGCCAGCGTGGCCTTCGGCTTTTCTGACCTTGATTCTTACTGATTTAGACGGCAGGGTAGCCAAGGATGATGATGATGCTACTGCTAATGCTAATTTGGAGTCATATAGAGATTTAATTAGAAGCAACGAAACCATGGAACCGAATTGGATTTGGTTATCTTCTTCCTTTTCTTCTTTTTTTTTTTTTTTTTTTTTTTGGAAATTTCTAAATAAGCATTCCACTTGTCGAGCACGCTTTTTCTGATTCGAAATTAATTCCTGAATGATTTTCAACCTGTCCACGTTATTTGAAATTAATTTTCGATTATGGCAAAATAAAATTACCGACAAACTTTGACAGATGGTGTGCTCCTTTAGAAATTTCCTTTTTTTTTTTTCTTCCTTGCTGTTTTCAGTCTTTTGAGTGTCGGTTCTGGGACTCGTAAGGAACAAGGATGGTGTGGATAAAATGATGAGTCCTTTGAGTTCTTTTTTTGAGGGCGAAGGCTTTGGCCCCCCTCAAGCTGTGCTTCCACAAGCACGTGCTCGGGAGCCCCCAAGTCCACTGAGAAAGGATCCCTTGGTTGACAACATTGATTTGATTTTTAGAAGATTGGTATTTGCGTTGATCTGTCTTTGGGGATCTAATTTTGATATGCCATTTATTTTAACCTTATATAGGGATTTTGTTTTTGAATAATAGAAATATGTGAAAAATCACTTTGATTGCAGTCATGAGTTTGGTCCATAGGAATAATGTAGCTAATATGTTACTGTCAAATTCAAACCAAACAAGGAAGAAAAAAAAAAAATAATATATATATATATATATATATATATATATATATATATATATATATATGGGATTACTGTAAGTGAGCCGCCAGCTCAGGAAAAGTTACGTGAGCTAGCGGCAAAACTACAATGATCCAATAACTTTTTTTCATTTTTTTTAACGATTACTATCTACGCCTACTTAACTTCTTTCAGATTAAATTTCATAAATTTTGGAGTTCATTTACCCTTTCATCAAGTGCATACAAAATGTTTTATTAATTGAACACCGTTAATTTTGTGTTAACTTGATGGAGTACCAAATCAAAACTAAAATCCAAGAAATTGAGTATGAGTGAACCCTAGGAGGTCGAGATCATAATCCAAAAGAAATTTTTTAAAAAAAATTAGTAGAGATAGTGGAAATGAACTGTAGCTCAGGTAACTTGCGTGAGCTGTCAGCTCATTTCCATCTCTATATATATATATATAGTTGGTGAGTAATTAAAAGAAATGTTAATCCACAAAAGGAAGCTATAGATATAGATTTGAAAGAGTTGAATAACCATATAGTATTCAAAGCTATAATAATTTTCTTAGCAAAAGAAAGCTATAATAATTTGTGTGATCCCTATCATATTAATAAAAGGATTCTTGAATTTTATAGTCAACTTACATTTAGAAATTATTTATTCACTCCCTTAAAAGGATTCTTAAATTTTATGGACAATCTAACTCCATAAACAATAGAATATGTGATTCGGGAAACATTATAGTGTTTCTTATTTAGAAGGGGAATAATATAAGAAATCTTATCACAATTGGCATGGTTCCTTTCAATGATTCAACATACATATAGTTGTTTGTGTTTTGTGCAGTGCATAGAATTTGCCAAAAAATAATCTCCATTATTACATGAAAAAAATAAAAAAATAACTAGAATATCCAATTTCCCGATATATTAACAAAAAATAAACTAAAGCAATTATGAGACTATAAATAATTTTTTTTTGCCAAGGTTCTTTTTATATATTAAGTTTGCATCAAAGACAATCTAAGGTACATACAACAACCTAAAAAAAGGGAAATTTCTAGAGGGTCACACCTTTTTTTTTTTTTTTTTTTCTAGTGAGCCCACCATCTCTTTTGAAAAAAGAATACTTTCCTAGTGAGCATACTAAAAATCCAAAACTACCATCACTTCTACCATAGTGGATCCGGAACTATAATTCCGGATCCACCATAATGGACTCGGGACTGTAAGCCCGAATCCATCATGTCTAATCCGAATAAATATTAGGAGTTTGTGGTGAAAAACGAGCACATTGTTGATCAATGTATGGAGTTTGCGGTGAAAAACGAGCACACCTTCGATCTCACCGTCGGAGGAGAGCAGGAGCGGCGGCGGCGGAAGAGTAATGACGGTGGAGGAGATGAGAGAGAGAATAGAAAGGTTGAAAATGATGATATTTTTGTTTTAAGATTTAAATGGCAAAGTTATAAATAAAAGGGGTATTTACTGGTTTGTCCCTCAAATCTTTATATATTATGATTTTGCCCCCCAAATCTTCATATTTAGAATTTTGCCCCCCAAATCTCATAAGTTACAACAATTTTGCCCCTCTCTCTAACTTTCCCTAACACAGTTAAATATTTGACCATTTTACCCCTCTTTTCCTCTTTTATTTTCCTCCTCTCTTCTTCTTCTCTCTTCCTCCTCTCTTCTCCTTTTTTTATTATTTCTCCTCTCTTCTTTCTCCTCTCTTCCTCCTCTCTTCTCCTCTCTTCCCTAACACAGTTAAATACTGAAAGAAGAGAGGAGAAAGAAGGGAGGAGAAATAATGAAGAAAAGAAGAAGAGAAGAGGAAGAGAGAAGAAGAAGAGAGGAGGAAAATAGAAGAGGAAAAGAGGGATAAAATGGTCAAATATTTAACTGTGTTAGAGAGAGGGGCAAAATTGTTGTAACTTATGAGATTTGGGGGGCAAAATTCTAAATATGAAGATTTGGGGGGCAAAATCATAATATATAAAGATTTGAGGGACAAACCAGTAAATACCCCTAAATAAAAACAAACTTTTAAGTGGCTCACTAGGAAAAAAAGAAAAAAGGTGTGCTTCTTAGGGAATTCCCGAAAAGAGCCAACAACACAAATCATTTTTTGAAAGCCGTCCTATTTGAACATTTATAAATATAAATACAGTATCTTTGATAAGAGATTCGTTTGTCTACTAAGAAAACATCACCCCAGCCTCCTTTCGAACCGTAGGAAAGTTTTCAGTGTTCTCACTCAAAATCCCCAGAGAATGTCTTTAACACCTCTCCGATACCTACCTGAATTTGAGCCAAATAATTGGCATTCGCCACTTCCAGTTTCTGCTGCAGCACAATATTCTCCTTCTGTCATCTCTTTTATTGTGAAAATGACTCTTCAACAATAATTGTAAAAAAAAAAACGATCAGTCAAAATGACACTATATTTAATGGATAAATATAATGAAAGAGGCCCCATTTCCAGCTCATCCTGTTATTACGTCTTCCATTTATCGACGGTCCCAAAATAAGGCTCCGCACTTTTGACTCGCGCTAGTTTAAGTGCATGCAAGCAGATAACGACTGCACCCAATTCGTAACGGACCTCTGAAAGTGACCGCAGGAAGAGGACAGCAACAACAGCAGTTGTTGATAGAGAAAGCTCCTCGATTAAAATAATAATTGCAATTTGAATTGTAGCCTGAGTACGTTTCTGGCCTAGGTTTTTATGCGGATGGGCAAATCCAATGGGTGGATGATCGTCCTAGAGTTTGAAAAATGTCTCTGCCATTATTCTTTTTTTTATATGCGGGTCATAAAAACCCTCCGTATTTCATTAAAAAAGCTTAACAATATTTGATTCTTATGTTTCTCTCTTTCTTTCTTTTTCCTCTCTTTTTTCTTTAGCATGATGGTGGGAACTACATAACCCACACGATTTTATTAATAACAAAGAAATGAAACTAGATTACATCTTCAAAACATAGTTTATATATAGGGGTTTTTACATATCTGTCCCTTAAATCTTTAAAAATTAGAATTTAGTCTCCTAAATCTTCATATTTATAATTTAGTCTCCCAAATTCTTTAAATTACTATAATTTAGTCCCAAGTATATTTTTGGTCCGAATTTTCAGTTATACCCCTAAGCTCTAAGTTACTTCACTTTAGTCATCCCTTCCATTTTCCTTTGGATTCCCGTCTCCATTCTTCTCCTCTTTTTTTTCCCTTCCAGTTAATCTCTAAAATGAAGTAACTCATGAGAACCCAATAAGAAGACGGAAGAGAGAAAGAGAAGAGAATGGAGAGGCGAATCCAATAAGAAGAGGAAGAGAGAAGCGATGACTAAAATGAAGTAATTCAGGGGTATAATGGAAAATTTGGGTCAAAAATATGGATGAGAGACTAAATTGTAGTAACTTAAATGATTTGGAGACTAAATTATAAATATGAAAATTTGGGAGACTAAATTCTAATTTTTAAAGATAAGGGACAGATATGTAAAGGCCCCTTACATATAATGATAATAAGGGACAGGCAAATAAAATAAACCTGACATTTATCACATAGGCACTGAAGTTGTGCAGAGGGGAAGAACAAATTCCATAAGGTGATGCCAAGGCTGGGAGTGTCCAGGTACGAGATGATCATGTGTGGACGTTCGTTCAATCCGTTTGTTTTGCTTTAAACTAAGATTTCACCAACACGTACTAACTTTTCACCACTATAATATATCAACCGGATCGATGATGCTATATATAGATCATAAATCAGAAGGTACTTAGGAGCCAACACGAACTTCATTAGTAACATAGTCTGGTTGGAATTTTGAAAACAAATTCTCAATGAGATTTTATAATAATCGAAAAGTTTGTGCATTGCTAGACTTCGTTCTATGATTGAGCTTGTCTCAGAAAGCTCAAAAAAGTCGTATAAGAATCTGTTAACTTATATATCTTTATTTTGTTGGTATACATTCTTAACATCACATAATTTTGATATTTTTCAAAGAGATAGATGTGAAATTCATAAAGGGTTCTTCTCATTATTTTCCAAGATAAAATAGTGGACCGAGTGCTCTACATTCAATTATAAATTTAACAATACATTCCGTAGAATTTGTTTAATATGAATGGTATGACTTACCCCAGTGTTATATTTTTCTGAGCATAAATGCATTATATTAATTAGTAATTAACGAAACATTTTAGTACATACATATATAATCTACTACTAATGAGATCACTCCTAATGGAGGCCTTTAAATTCCATATCTTATTGCAAACAGGATACAGGAGTCCTCACATCCCTCTCTCCTCCCTTGCTTCTGCTATCTCTCTTGCTCCATCCTCCTCCTCCTGTTCTACCTCCTGCCGATTCTCTAAATATGGCTTTAGATCCAACCTCTCCCCCAGTTTTATATTAATTAGAGCATCCTATGCCTTTTTTGCAGCTACATATATAGTATATAACAAAAGAGTGCATCTCCAGGAAAAGCACAAGGCTCTATTCAATTCATAAAAACTTTTAAATTGTCTTGGGATCATTTCGTCAAACTTGACTAAACTTGGTGAGGACTGTAACTACATTTTATCAGACAACTCATTTAAAAACCTCACCATAATCCCATGGCTCAATCAAGTTTATATGTCAATTTACTTGAAAAAAGTAATCAAATTTCTTTGAAAAAATTCTTTTCTTCACACTTACAACATCCCCTCACGAGCCATCACGTGTCAATCTAATTTTTATTGCCCAAGCATGATATTTTATGAGGTAAGTTGCCTTTAAGTTAATGATGATGATCTAAGATGTCCCCCAGTCAAAAGGGAAGGACTAATTTAAATAAAGCAAAGCAAAGACTGGCACTTAGGCCACAAATCTCCCTTTTAAAAAGCAGTAGAAAAGACTAAATCATCACCTTCAACGTCTCTAATGCTCAGTAACTTAACAAAAATATTAGCATATTTGGACCTTGGCTATTCTATAATTAGGGTGAACAACTATGGCAATGGTGAGTCCAATTGGGATTGAGATTAGGAGCTCATCTGGTGGAATCTTACCACAAGGAGCAAACAAAAAAAAAAAAAAAACAAGGGTTTATGCCTATTGTATGCCCGAAAAATTGAATCTTCCTTTATATGCCAATTTAATTTTGAATTACAGCAATAAAAGAAAAATTACAAAATAGAAAATCGAGATTACAAGAATGGGGATCGATTGATTTCGATTTCCATTTATTTTTGTGGGTCAGGCAACGGTGGAGTTTTGTTTCTGTACTCCGTTGACGATCCGATCTCTCTGAATTGAGGAACTCCTCTCTGGATATTTGGACTCCGAAAAATTGGACTCTTCCCCAAAGAATCTCCCCCCAATCCAAAAGTCCTATCTCCAGTTAAATTCATGTGTTTTATAGGCCGCAGAAGCTCCAAATCCGGCTCAATTATTCCTGAAAAATCGGATCACGGAATATTAGCGAAATAAAATAGGAAATAAATAATCAACAACCCGCGGGTTGGCACCTGCGGGATCGCTCCCGCGGGTGGCAACCCGCGGGATCGCCCCCGCGGGTTGGCACTCGCGGGTGCTCCCGCGGGTGTGCCCACTTAGCAATTTTCAAAATTTTTTTTTAAAATTTTTTTTTTTTTGGTATCTACATAACCCCTCCAAAGTTTTCGAAGTTCTGTATTGAACCGTACTGAATTTCGAAATACTTTGGATTCTTTAATTTTGGTTATAAACCTTTTAAAAGATTTGGTCGATAGAGATAACTGTTAACATATTCATTTATTCAATAACAAGCCGAGATATGATTTTAACGTACTCATTAGAGGACAAGCAGAGGTATGATGTTAACATGCTTATTTTAGGTCAAGCAGAGGTATAATATTAACGTGCTTATTTTAATCATAACTGTTCAGTGACATCTAGTATGACGAATCAGGAAAAGACAGAGGTGATATTAAACGTGTTTTGGAGCTTAACCTATTCAGAGGATCTGGTCGTGATAGGGACAAGCTGACTAAACAGAGGTGACGGTTAACGTATTTAGGTTTGAAATCGGACTATCAGAGATAACTGTTTACTTGATAGGGAGATGATTTTCGTCAGAGGTGATTTTTTAACTTAACGACATCAAAACACGTTCATCAGAGGTTGTGTAATGTTGGACTTGATGAAGTGTGAATTTTCTTTTCTGTCAGAGGTGATTTTTTTTTTTAACGTGACAGGGGATTTAATCGGATCTTATCTCATTTGATTTTGAATTATGATGTCAGAGGTATGTTTTTAACTTGACAAATATTTTGGAGCGTCACTTGCTCTGTTGGAGCAAAATGACAAGAAAAGTTTTGCTGTCAGAGGTGAAATCTTAACGTGACAAGGGATTTATCTGATTAGGATTTTTAGCAAACCCCTAACTATCAACGGATTTGATTAGCCTTTACCAACTACCGTTTGAGTCGGGCTAGCCATGCTATTCCCTTCAGCATGATGAGTTGTCAAGAATTTCGTTTGGGCTTAAATGCCAAACTTTTCCTCTTCCTTTTGCCTTAGCAGCTTAGGGCAGCGATGTATACTGTTGTGACAGATTTGTCATGGAATTTTTAGCAAACCCCCAGCTATCAACGGGTTTAATTTGCCTTTACCAACTACCGTTTGAGTTGGGCAGCCATGCTATTATCCTCAGCATGGTGAGTTGTCGAGAATTTCGTTTGGGCTTAAATGCCAAACTTTTCCTCTTCCCTTTGCCTTAGCGGCGTTGGGTGATTCATGCTTTTTACCCTCAGCATGGTGGGGTTGGCGAGAATTTTATTCTCTTCCCGCAACCTTGTCGGCGTTGGGTAATTCATACTTATTACCCCTAGTATGGTGGGGTTGGCGAGAAATTTATTCACTTCCCGTAGCTTTAGCGGCGTTGGGCAATTCATACTTTTTACCCCCAGTATGGTGGGGTTGGCGAGAAATTTATTCTCTTCCCGTAGCCTTAGCGGCGTTGGGAAATTCATACTTTTTACCCTCAGCATGGTGGGGTTGGCGAGAAATTTATTCTCTTCCCGTAGCCTTAGCGGCGTTGGGCAATTCATACTTTTTACCCCCAGTATGGTGGGTTGGCGAGAAATTTATTCTCTTCCCGTAGCTTTAGCGGCATTGGGCAATTCATACTTTTTACCCCTAGTATGATGGGGTTGGCGAGAAATTTATTCTCTTCCAATAGCCTTGTCGGCGTTGGTAATTCATCATTTTTTTATTTTATTTTATTATATATATATATTTTTATTTCTTTATCTCTCTTTTTTTTTTTTTTTGCAATGATGTCCTTTTTTTTTTTTTTAGGTGATGACGCCTAGCATTTTATTTTTTTATTATTTATTTATTTATTTATTTTGGTAAGCGATGAGGCATTGCAAATATATTTTTATTTATTATTTTTTTGTTTATTTTTATTTATTTACTTTTTTGTTTATATTTTTATATTTTTTTTAATATTTTTTTATTTTTTATTTTAATTAATTTTTTTATTTTATTTATTTATTTTTTTGGCATCCTCGGGTGCATCCGTGGGATACAAACCATGGGTAGAGCACTCATACTGCATGTTTTTTTTCTCTTTTTTTTTTTAAAAATATTTATTATTATTTTTTTTAACTTTTTCAATTTTTTGTGGGCGATAACACCCTTTCTTTTTTTTTCCTTTTTTTTTTTTTGCCTTTTTATTATTATTTTTTTATTTTTTTTCGTGCGGGAGAGAGGGAGAAAAGTGCGGGTGACCCAGGTTCCATCTGCGGGTTGCGTCCCGCGCTTCCATATGTGGGTTGTGTCCATGTGGGCCCCAAGATTCCATTTGCGGGTTGCATCCCGCGCTTCCATATGCGGGTCCCAAGATTCCATCTGCGGGTTGCATCCCGCTCTTCCATATGCGGGTTGCGTCCACGCGGGTCCCAAGATTCCATCTGCGGGTTGCATCCTGGAGTTGTATCCAGTTTTGTCAATTTTTCCAAGATTCCATCTGCGGATTGCATCCTGGAGTTGTATCCAGTTTTGTCAATTTTTTTTTTTTGGGCGATAACGCCTCAAATTTTTTTTTTTTTTTTGACAGACGATGACGTCTTGTCATTTTTTTTTTATGGGCGATGACGCCTCAAATTTTTTTTTTTATGGGCGATGGCGCCTCATAATTTTTTTTTTATGGGCGATGACGCCTCATAATTTTTTTTTTTTTTTACAGACAATGACGTCTTGTCATTTTTTTTTATGGGCGATGACGCCTCATAATTTTTTTTTTTTTACATACGATGACGTCTTGTCAAATTTTTTTTCTTTATGAGCAATGACGCCTCATAATTTTTTTTTTTGACAGACGATGACGTCTTGTCAATTTTGGTGGGCGATGACGCCTCACATTTATTTATCGTTACCCGGCAATGACGCCTAGGCTCCGAAGAAAAAAAAATTTAAAGATTGGATTGCGCCGCCCAAACTCCCACTGTGGTCGCCAATTCTTGTATGCCCGAAAAATTGAATCTTCCTTTATATGCCAATTTAATTTTGAATTACAGTAATAAAAGAAAAATTACAAAATAGAAAATTGAGATTACAAGAATGGGGATCGATTGATTTCGATTCCCCTTTATTTTTGTGGGTCTGGCAGCGGTGGAGTTTTGTTTCTGTACTCCGTTGACGATCCGATCTCTCTGAATTGAGGAACTCCTCTCTGGATATTTGGACTCCGAAAAATTGGACTCTTCCCCAAATAATCTCTCCCCAATCCAAAAGTCCTATCTCCAGTTAAATTCCTGTGTTTTATAGGCCGCAGAAGCTCCAAATCCGGCTCAATTATTCCTGAAAAACCGGATCACGGAATATTAGCGAAATAAAATAGGAAATAAATAATCGGAAAAAAACGGAAAACAACCCACGGGTTGGCACCTGCGGGATCGCTCCCGCGGGTGGCAACCCGCGGGATCGCCCCCGCGGGTGGCAACCGCGGGATCGCCCCCGCGGGTTGCATCCCGCGGGTGCTCCCGCGGGTGTGCCCACTTAGCCATTTTCAAAAAAAAAAAAAATTTAAATTTTTTTTTTTTTTTTTTTTTGGTATCTACACCTATAACATTCTAACTTAGCACATAATTTAGATTCCTAATTTTACAATTACAGCTAATATAAAATATGTTTGTTGCAGTTTATAGCAAGAACACATTATTAATTAGGTGTCAGTACTTTTCTTATTTAAATTTAGGAAGTCGATTTTTTTTTTTTTTAAGGTTTAGATAAGTGGGACAAGTTAAAATAACGAAGAGAAGACCGAGAAAAAAAACATGAATGGAGGTGATACGAAAAAATATAAATTCTAGATGTTTAAATGAGGAGATATTACTTGATAAAAATGAATGGAGAATGACAATCAAAGTGATCGATCCGACGTGATTCTTTTTTTGGTTCATGTAGCCTAATCCAAATACTTAGGATAAAAGGCTTAGTTGTTGTTGTAGATGTTGAATTCATTCACTAATTTGAACATTAAATTAAGCCAATTCACTAGTTTAAATTATATGAATTAAGTGAATGGAATTTGGTTTCAAAAGTTGAGTACATAGCAAAAGGAACAAAAGGGAAGATGAAAAGATAGTCTCACATTGGATAGAGAATTGTAAGGATGTGGGTTTAAATATCGTAACTTGTTCCGTTACTTTGCTTATGTAAGAAGAGGAAAACCTTGAGCACCACGGGTGGTGCTACGCACGCGCACGCGCACACGCACGCGCGTGTGCGAGCCCGAATGGGCGTTTAGGGCGCATTGGGCGCTTTAGAGGTGCACTTTGCACTTCGCACGTACCCAACGTCGCGAGGAAAACCTATAAATAGGCATTTAGGGCGCTTGAAACGGCCAACCGTTACGACTGTTGAAAACCTATAAATAGGGTCTGGGTCCAGAGTTTCAATAGATATAAATTTTTCTTTTCTGTTTCCTCGCTTCTTCTGCAGACAGAAGTTCCTCAATTTCTGTCTACAGAAGAACCAGTTCTCTTGTTCCATAGTCCTGCATTACATCAACCAGAGAGAACCTTTATCAGATTCGCCAGAGCAGAGGGATTGCGGCTTCCTTCCATCTGCAGACCGATCGTTGTATCCTGGGAGACCGACGCCCACAGTAATCCAGAAGCAAGTGGTGGAGGGCGAATCGGTTTTAAGAAGATAGCGTTCAACACTAGCCTCGATCATCATCCTCTCATCTTCCTGTCGTCTTCCTGTCTTCCTTCAAGTTTCTGAAACATGTTTTTCTTAATTCAGTTTCTTCTTTATTCTGTTTAGATTAAGTAAACTAGTTAAAGAAGAATAGTTTAATAGTTTACTATTTTCTGAAAACAGTTTTCTTCTAATTTAAAACTGAAAATTCTGTAAACAGTTTAATTCTGGAAACTGTGTTAGGAAATAAAAACAGTAATAAGAATAATTTAATTGTTCTGTTTAACACTAAAAAAAACTGTAACAGAATAATTCTGTGCATGATTACAGTATAAAGTTTGTGTAGTAATTCTGTTAACTAAACAAGTCTGTCCATATTAATCTAAAGCATATTACCAAATCAAAAAAAATTTCCAACAGTAGATAAATGGTAGCTTGTAATATGTGGGTGAGAGTGATGGAGAGAGAGAGAGAGAGAGGGATGAAGAGTAGAAAGCCATGAAATATGACACTTACTCGAGATATAAGTAGTCGTTGTGAATGTGAATCAATATTTCTGTTAGCAATTTTTCTCTTAGACTATACTAATGAATGTAATATACAGGCTTTATCTAATACACGTACGAGTAGTTCGATAATTGAGTCAGTTCCACTTATCATTTAGGATGTTTTTGATTATAGTTTATAAAAGGTAGTCGAATTAATCTTTTATGAAAGACAAGGTCCTCGTTTCAACTTGAACCTATTGAATTTCTAAACAATTCTTTGATGCTCACACCTCTAATGACAGTTGCACATTTCCTTGTCCTAAGTTTATTTTTGCTTTAATTAGATGGTTAGCTCCAATTAATTATCAAGTAAAGCAATTGTTTTGATCAAACCAACCACCCTAGAATAAGCATTTTCATTCTGAAACAAACAGTATAACTAGCACTCTAGCTACCACCATCATGAAAGCTTCTAATTAGCCAACGGATCTCCCACTCACTACCCCCAAGTTATCATCATGCTCTTTAGTCTTTACCTTGTAAACCATTAGCTTTTACCTTTAAAAAATTCTTGGCTAGTTGCTAACTTCTTTTTGGCTTAAGGTAGATCTACTAACTAATCTCTCTACAAAACTAAGCTAAAATGATTGGAAGGGAAAGAGAAAAGGTAGCTTGTCGGGTGATGTGGGAGTTGGAGCGTGTTGTCTTTTCTTGCCTTTGAAGCTGGACCTTATTGTGGTGGTGCGTCTGGTCACTGCGGACACTTGACCAGCCAAAACTATATCAATGGCCCTGCTCAGGATTTGATATCGGACTGAGATGTACCCGTATCGGATGTGTTTCTAATACCCATATTCACACCAAGATAGTTAAACTATAACGGTTCACAATATGCGTAACAAAATATTCTTCAATTTTTATATCCACAAAGAGTCCATATGACTTAGCTTTTTAGATTTTGTTCTATATATTTATAGTGTATCGTAACTGATACTTCTCTCGTATCTGTCCAACCTAGCTGGCCATGAGATACACAGTGAGAAAGCAATGTTGCACTCAATGTTGAAAATATCGCGTTATGAAAACCGTTATATTACATTACGTAACCTAACGGAACTCCAGTGCTACGTAACAATTAGAAATAACTTATTACATCATAACAGTATGTTTTTTTTTTATGTTATTTTACGTTATATTACGTAACATTACGTTAAATTACGTTATTTACAATTATTTTTTTAGTAATTTTTATATTGTTGCTGATTATTAGTGACTTGATATAATTTTTTTACTTGATTAGTTGTTAGGTTGTATGATTGCTTGTGAAATTGCTAAATTGTTAATTTACTATTGTTCCCTTATTCGCTTGTTATAATTCCTCTCGGGTTACTGAAATATCTTACTTGTTAATTCTATTGAATTTTTAACTGAAGTGAAATCAATAATTACAAATAAGATAAATTAAACATTATAAAATATAAATTACAATAATAATAACAACTGGAATTAAAATAAAAAATAAGAATATTATTTTCCTATTTAAATGATGAGTGGAATTACAATTGTAGACTTAATATAATTTATGAAAAAAAATGTAAAAATTATTGTAAAACTTAATATAAAATTAGAATAGATTATGTATTACAAAATAGTTTTATATTCTTTTTTTAGACATTTTAAATTTATTTTTTAATTTATAAAAATTATTTTATTTAGTTTTATATTTATTTTTATTAAATAAATAGAAAATTGCATAACCTATATTATGCATTACGCTATATGTGACATAAACTAACAGAGACAAAATGTTACATTACCGTTATTGTTATTTTAAACAATGATTGCACTTAATTGCAAATGGGAAAGAGAGGGTGCATGATGCCCAAAACACGAGAACATGTCAGGTCTCTACAAGGATCATCCAGTGAGTTTGTAGTTGTTTTGTAAGTGTATCATAAGCCCATCCATTTGGGGCAGCTCAATTCTACCAAACACATGGATGGGGACCTTGTGGCATCGTGTCTTATACTAGTCTATGGCACATGCAACACACGTGCATCTCAACGCCAGACGGATACATAAGATAAATTATATTCCTGAAGGGTTTTAAAGTGATATTCTTACTATTGTAATGTTTATCACATATTTTAGACTGTTAGAATTTAAAAGGATTCAAATATGTTTATCACATATTCGTAAAGGGTTTTAAAGAATTTAAAAGGAACTAAGTTGCCTAAAAAACATAAAGCCGTTAATTGCTAATTAATGGAATACAGAAAACATTAGCTTAATGTTTGTGCTTAAAAAAAAAAGAGTTTAAAAGGAATTATGTTGTTTACGTTAGAAGAATGATGTCCCAGACTCCCAATATTCTAATGCCAACAATATGATGTCAGATACGGTAGCAGTTTTAGCTTTTGTTTGTTATGTAATCACTGGAGAATCATTTGTATGTATAGCTCATTTAATCATTTTCTTTGATAAACAAATAAACCAAAACAGCTTTTTCATATTGAGATTTATAAAGTAAAAATATTTTGATTGATAAATATTATAATAAAGAGAAGGCACTATCTTTATCTTTCTATATTACTAAGTAAATCCGTAAGAGGTAAAATACTATTTTTTTTTTATAAAAAATAATTAGTAGAAAAGAGAAAATTTAGATGGGCTCATTCTAATTTTTCAGAATTTTGAATTTATCATATTTGTAAAACTTAAAAAAAAAAAAAAAGTAAACACTATCCCTAAAATCTCTCTATATTACTAAACAGAAAGAAGAGAGAAAGACATGGTTTTAAAATTAAAAAAAAAATTAAAAAAACTGAGAGAAAAAGATTATCTCATGCTAATATTTCTGAATTTTTAATTTTTTAAAAAAATTGATTTTAAAATATTGATTAAGATATTTTAATTTAAACTCATCACATAATGAACATTTGATAATCATTTTGAAAGTGGTTAGGTAGCCACTAAAGAAAATCTAAATTCTAGGGATAAGTACTTTAACAATTTCTCATTTATTCCTAAGATATCAATCTTTCTGCATCAATTGGCTTTTAAATAAACTAATTCTATGCATTTTTTACATGATCTCCCCAAAATCCCCAAGAAAAGGGAAAACATCAAATTTAACAAGAGGCATTCAGATTGATCAAGAGTACAAAAGAAATTGGATGTTCTACATGAATTAAGATATTTGTAAAAAATAATTTTCCTTCTCATTCTTCTATCTAATTAATAATTTATCATGATCTCTATTATCTATATTTTTCTGAAATAAATCTTGATTTAAGTTCATTTTTTATTAGATAATATTCATATTATTTTCTAAATAGATATCATAATATAGTCCTCTTGGTCATTAGCAAATCTTGATAAACGTAAGAATGGAAAAAAAAAAATTGGATCGACTATTCCTAATTTTTGAGATTTTGGGAATGAATAAGGAAATCAAAAGACATTATTGTGTCGAACTTCTATAAAATAAACAAGAACCACCACAAATTGAGTGGCCATTCAGATGGGGCACTCCTAATTTTTGAAAATTTTAAAATTAAGAAAATATTATATCTAATTTCCATAAAAAAAATAACCAACACAAAATGAAATGACTTGGAAATATTTGGATAAAGAATCTATTGTATATTATTTAAAGCTGGTCATTTCATTTTGTGTTGGTTATTTTTTTTAATAGTAAAGAATCTATTTGCATGTATCTGCTTTCCATAAAGCTTTTACAAGTGGGAAATCCATGCAAATTACTTGGAAATATTTGGATAAAGAATCTATGGTATATTATTTAAAGTAAAAATAAGTAAATCTGAATGTGTGTAAAATTGTATATGCTTTCAATAATAAAGAAATTCAAAATAGATTATTAAGTCTGATTTATTTTATTGAGTTACGGATAATCTTATTTTAAATATTATAAGTTTTAATAATCTTATTTAAATAAGCCTTAATAATCTATTTTAAATTTCCTTATTGTTGAAAGCATATACAATATTACACACATTTATATTTACTTATTTTGACGTTAAATATTATACATTTAGATTCCTTATCCAAAATTTTTAATTATTTGCACGGATTTCCCACTGGTAAAAGCTATACTATGCATTCATGAAACTTGTAAAAGGCCATAAAACATAGTGGAAAACATGCTCAAATGCTTCAAAATATTTGGGGAGGTTAATTTTTGGAATAGTGGAATGGAATTTATTATTTATTTTTAATAGTCATAATTAGCAGTGTTTTTGAACAAAGGTCATGTCATCTCTTATCCAACCCCCTTTAATTAAAGAAAGTAGGAATTGATATTCTGATTGCATACTTCATAAGGGACTTATCCATTTAATAAAAAACTGATAGTTCTATCGTTAACTTATAATAATTTTGTTATGAATCTAAAAAAAGTTAAAAGTAAGATAATAACTTTTTATTAGTATATTCAAAAAAGAGTTGTCATCAATGGATACTAAATTGGGAACAGAATTCATATAGAATGAAACCAAATAAAAGAAAAAGGAAAAAGAAATTAATAGGGAAATGAAAAAGAAAAAGATATAGAATTTTAATTGGGATTACTGTAAGTGAGTCGCCAGCTCAGGAAAAGTTACGTGAGCTAGCGGCAAAACTATAATGATCCAATGATTTTTCTTTATTTTTTTTTAACAATTACTATTTCTATCTCCTCAACTTCTTTTAGAATAAATTTTATAAATTCTGGAGTTAATTTACCCTTTCATCAAGTGTAAACAAAATATTTTATTCATTGAAAACGGTTAATTTTGTGTTAACTTGATGGAGGATCAAATCAAAACTTAAATCCAAGAAATTGGGTATGAATGAATCCTAAGAGTTCGCGATCATAATCCAAAAGAAAATTAAAAAAAAAAATTATTGGAGATAATAGAAATGAACTGCAACTCAGGCAACTTGCGTGAGCTGTCAGCTCATTTTTATTTTTCTATTTTAATTTTATTTAAGGATAACGATAAATATAATAACAACTATTAAAAGTTTAATCAAGTGCGTTAAAAAAACAAAAAATCTAAAGCATGTTGATCATTTCATTTTATGTTGTTTATTTTTTTATAGAAATTAGACATGCTATTTTTTTTAATTTTAAAATTTTCAAAAATTAAGAGTGGCCCATCTGAATGTCCACTCAATTTGTAGTGGTTCTTGTTTATTTTATAGAAGTTTGACGCAATAATATTTTTTGACTTTTTTTCTATTCACTAGGAATAGTTGATCCATTTTTTTCCATTCTTATGTTTATCAAAATTTGCTAATGACCAAGGGGACTATATTATGATATTTATTTAGAAAATGATACAAATCTTATCTAATAAAAAAGAACTTAATTGAGAATTTATTTCAGAAAAATATAGATGATAGAGATTATGATAAATTATTATTTGGAAAGAAGAATGAGAAGGCAAATTATTTTTGATAAATACCTTCATCCCATTGCTTTTGTACTCTTGATCAATCCAAATGTCTCTTGTTAAATTTGACGTCTTTTTTTTTTTTTTGTTGGGATTTTGGAGAGGTCATGCGAAACAAATGCGTAAAATTAGTTTATTTAAAAGACAATTGATGTAGAGAGATTGATATGATAGGAGTAAGTAGGTAATTGTTAAACTAGCTATCCTTATAATTTAGATTTTCTCTAGTGCCTATCTAATCATTTTTAAAATGATTAACAACTATTCATCATATGATGAGTTTAAACTAAAATATCTTAATTAATTTTTTTAAACCAATTTATTTTTTGAATTTTAAAATTGAGAAAAATTAGGATGAGGTACTCCTTTTCTCTTCGTTTTCATTTTTTTGAAATTCTAAATCCATGTTTTTGTCTCCCTTTTATTTAGTAATATAGAGAGATTTAAGGGATAGTGGTTACTTCTTTTTTTTTTTTTTTTTTTTTTTTTTAGTTTTACAAATACGATAAATCCAAAATTCTAGAAAATTAGAAAGAGGCCACCTGAATTTTCTCCTTTTTACTAATTATTTTTAATCTAAAATAGTATTTTACCACTTATGAATTTGCTTATTAATATAAAAAGATTTTTCTCTTCTACGAATAAAAAGTTCGAAGTCTAAATAAACAAATATAGATTCCAAGAGAAACAATAGAATTTTTTTTTCCCTAAAAAAAGAAAGGGGGTTTTACATATCTATCCCTTACTATTTAAAAATTATAATTTAGTCCCTCAAATTTTCATATTTATAATTTAGTCCCCAAATTCTTTAAGTTACCTCACTTTAGTTCTTAACCATATTTTTGGCCCGAATTTTCCGTTATACCCCTGAGTTATTTCACTTTAGTCATTTCTCTTCTCTTCATTCTCTCTTCCTCTTCTTATCGGGTTTCCTCTCCATTCTTTTCTTATCTCTCTTCCTTCCCAATTAATTTCTAAAGTGAAGAACTCAGGAGAACCCAATAAGAAGAGGAAAGAGAGAGGAGAAAAATAAAGAGTGAAACCCAATAAGAAGAGGAGGAAGAGTTGAGAAAGAGGGAATGAATGACTAAAGTAAAGTATATCAGGGGTATAATAGAAAATTCATGCAAAAAATATGGCTGGGAGACTAAATGGTAGTAACTTAAAGGATTTGAGGGACTAAATTATAAATATGAAGATGTGGAGGACTAAATTCTAATTTTTAAAGATAAGGGACAGATTTGTTAAAAACCCAAAAGACAATTGAATAGAGCAAACACAAAACCACTCTTGACCACAATAAAGAGGCTTAGCCATCGAAGAACAGCAGAATACTAACTTGCACCTTCAATAATATGAAAAATTTCAATATCCAAAATCGACAATTAACAAATAAAAACAGAAAAAAGACTACGACTGCACCATGATGGAATTGAAAATTTAATAGAATGAAGCTGCAATTGAATAAAGCAAAGCAAGCCCCAAATTAAGCTTTCACTAGAGACAAATGCAGGATCAATATAGAGCCCCAAATTGAAACCCTAACTGAACGAAGAGCACCATAAATTCATGCCCAAATCTGGTCCAAACCGGATCTAACAGACAATCTATCGAGATTCAAGTCCGAGATACATTAGACAATTAGAAATTTTCCAAAACAAAATTGGTGGTCTAGATGCTCTAGAGTCTAGACCAAAGGGAGAACCACCTCAACCCATTAAAGACTATTTCATTTTTTTTTTTCCTTAAATAAAAAAATTGTAACCGTTGGTATTCCATTTTAGACAATAGATACTATGAATTAAAATAGTTTATAATTAGACACGGATTCCTTTACGAAAAAAAACTATATTGGAATTATTATGATTTACTTTATGATTTCATTGGAATCATTATAAACTACTCTCGATTTTATCTCACATCCGATGTGAAACTATTGAATTAACACTATCATAGATATCCCTTTATATATATATATATATATATATATATATATATATATATATATATATATATATATATATATATATATATATATATATATATATATATATAGGGCATGTCAATGTACTTATAAATAGGGTTAGCATGACAATAAATTTGGGTATGTAAATATTGTACTCCTATAAAAAAAATTATAGCATAGATGATGGGATAATTCTTCTCACATTTCATTATATAGATTTAAACAAAATATAAAAATGCATATAATTTACACACTCGTATCTCTTACTACAGAATATACTAATTAACTTAGAGCGTTTTTGTTTGCGAGGGAGTAAAATAGAACTAATGAAAGTAAGGTCACTCCGACTGCTTCATTTGTTTGCTTGGTCAAGAAAAAAATTCGAAGTTACTTTTACTAAAGATTGATGTAGATCCTATTGGCACCCTTATTCCTTTTTTCTCTTCCCAGTATTTTTAGTTAGAAGAACTCTTGAAGTTAAAGGAAATAAGTAAAATATTATTATTTTTTTATTGGCTTTCTATAGTTACTTCTCATTTATGTTAAGTAACAAATAGAATAATAATATTTATTTTATTAGATAATAAATAGTACATTTCTAGCTCACTTCTTACTTAGGTAAGTACATAAGCATTATAATTCTCTTAAAGAGGTCTCTTCCCAAATGCCCCTGGTTGGCTGCTAATCCGGCTTGCTCTCCTGTGTCTTTCTTAAACCTTTTTTGGCAGAGGAATAGAGCATATTTTTTGGACTTGCTGTTTTTTTCTTTTTTATAGTAATAATGATGGAAATATTTTCCGTAAATAATTAATGAAACAGTTAAAACACTATTTCTCTTTATTTTAAGTAAGATTTTGGATGTAGATCATGGTGGGTAGGGGTGGCAATCGGGCCATACTCGGTCCGGCTTGGGCATGGCTCGTGCCAGGCATGGACGTGTTGTGCCTGGCATGGCACGTCCTGTTTTCAGAACGCGCTGTGCCTAGGGCACGACACGTCTACCGGGGCATTTGCCCAGGCTCGGCTCACTGGCACGGCCCGCCGGGTACATGTCGTGCCTGTGCTTGGCCGTGTCAGCACATTTTTTAATTTTTTTAAAATTATTAATTTGATTATTAAGTTAGTTTTATTGAATAGTTAACTTAATTTAATTAGATCTAATAAGAAAAAAAAATAGTAAAAATAAAATTTTATTATATTAAATTTCATTACATTAACAAAATTACTCTATAAATCTCTTTGGAAATCATACAAAGCTCGAATGGATGAGAGAGAATGCTGGCCGTCACTCTCAAGTTGTTCTTAGTATTTTTTTAAGAGATTTATGAGTTTTAAAAAATTACATGAAAAAATTACAAATGTATAAATTAGAATTAAAAAAAATACAAATGTCTTCAATTTTCAGTCATCCTCTAATGAGTTCTTTTACTCTACTTCGTTAGATAGTCCTTACTCGCTTTGTTCTGCAACGAGCAAGTCCTTCGAGCAACACATCTCCAATGTGTTTGTTGTCATTGAGTTTCTCAACTCCATTAACACTCTACTACATGCACTAAAAGCAGACTCCGATACTGCCGTAGACACCAGACGGTTTAGTAGATCGCGGACCATGTTAAAAAATATATGATATGTTTTTTTCTGTGATCTCCACTAGTCCAAAATATGAAAGTCTTCATAACGTTCAGGAGACTTGTCATCTGCATAGTTGACCATTTCTAAATAGTAATAAAGTTCATTAAAAGAAGTATTAGATTGCGTATGTTTTTTCGGTGAAATACGAATGACATATTGGGTTTTGGGTTTCTTTAGTAGTTGGTTCCTTTGTAATTTGTGATTTAACACCATACATATTTTCATATGTATGGTACATAATATCTAAACAAGTTTTAATATCATTAACTAAATCCTTAACATTATCTGAATAACACATATTTTTATAAAATAATTCTATTAAAATTTTCGTTCCATCTAACTTACAACGCGGATCTACAACAATTGCAAAATATAGTATGGAAAATTTCTAAAATATTTATTAAATTTAGTTTTCATGGATTGAACAATATCTTCAAGTATTGGGTTATTTCTACTTTCATTAAAAAACAAACTAATTCGGTTAAATAATATAGTGCAATGTGTGCAGTTGGATAGTAAGTGACTGAAAGTGCTCTAGTTGTATCTTTAAATTTGCTTAAAAATTTTTACAAATGCAATGCAAATAGTGCCATTCATTAAAATCTAAACTACAATATAATAATTTTATTTCATTAAATATATTTACTATATCTTTATATTTAATTGTCATATTTAATATTTTATATGTAGAATTCCATCTTGTTTTTTATATCTAGAGTAAAATTTTAGATGAAATTTTAAAATTCTTACATTTTTTTGGCCCGCTATTTTTTATAAATACTATTGTGTTTCTAAATTTAGTTATTGAATTATTTACTATCCTTAATCCATCTTGCACACAAATATTAAGTATGTGACAAAAACACTAATATAAAATAATTTGTCATCTAAAATCAGTTTAGTAATATTTTTTAAAATTTTTATTGCTCCCGTATTTTCGAAAGTATTATCGAAAGAAATGGAGAAAATTTTTCTTTCTATTCTAAATGCCACAAAAATATTAAGGAAGGATTGTGATAGATTATGTACATTGTATTGAAATTCAAATCTCGCAGACCTAATTATTCTTTTTTGTATCATCAAATATTGATTTATGTAGTGGATCATTACACATAAATAATGACAACTATTTAAGCTCTCACAACAATCCGTGATTATTGCTACTCTGTAAATTAAAGAAGTGAAAATGACAATTTTTGAGAGAGTTGAATGTTTTGGAAGAATTTTATGTTTGGAAATTTTTTAGAAAGTTGAAAATTGAGAAGAGTTTGAGAGAATTGTGATTTGTGAGGAAAAAGGAAAATAGAGGAATGATGTGGTTATTTATACGAAAAGAAAATAATTTTTTAAAGAAAAAATTACAAAAAACTCTCCCAACAGCCATTTTGACCGTTGGGGGGGCAAAATGTGCAAATTTAATTTGTAAGAAACTTCCTAATGACTACTTTTATAGCCGTTGAGGGGTTTTATGTAAAAAAATTACAAAAAAACCCCTAACAACTATAAAAGGCCAGTTTAAAAAAAAAAAATTACTTGCCAGGCTGGCATGATCGGCACGTGCAGGGCAGCTTCGCTTGGCCGGGCCGAGCCATGCCGACATCTCGGGATACCCCGGTTTGGGCACGGCTCTGGCGAGCTGTACCGGCACGTGCCCAGTAGGCACGCACGACCTGTTTTTTTTTTTTTTGGAGGGGGGGACCCCATTCTGAAGACGGGTGAATTCAACTAATCGTCATGTATATGTGGTGTGGAACCGCCAACGCTCTAAGGATCCGAACCCGTTTTAGTTTCTGATGCTTGGACTAAGAAATGGGAACTTCTAAAGGGGCACAAGATTTTTCCTAGTGAGCCCAGATTTCCTAGTGAGCCCAGTTTAAGTTAAGAAAATGAGAGAATTTCTTAGTGAGCCCATATTTATTCCCAAAATACCCTTCACTAAAATTATTACACCTGCTCTCCTCTCTTCTCCTTCCCAAACCCACCCCCCCCCGCCGCCGCTCTCTTCTCCTTCCCAACCCCCCCACCCCGCCGCTCTCTTCTCCTTCCCAACCCCCCCCCGCTCTCTTCTCCTTCCCAACCCCCCCCCGCCGCCCTTCCCAACCCCCCCGCCGCCGCCCTTCCCAAACCCCACCCCCCCCTCCCCCGCCGCCGCCGCCGCCGCCCTTCCCAACCCCCTCCGCTGCCACGCCCCCCACTCGCCGCTGCCTCATTTCCTCTCTCTTGGTCTCAGATTTCTCACTGTAAGTCTCCTTTAATTTAATTTTAATTTATTACATTTAGTTTACTCTTATTTGCTCTGTGACTACTCTGAAAACTGAGAATTTCTTGTTTGGTCTGATAATATTTTAGAATGAGAAAATTCTAAATGAGTACATTTTTTTGTTAATTATGATTTATAATATTTAGATTATAATTATGAAGAAAATATAATATTGTAATCGTAGTTGTAAAATATGCGAAAAAATAGTTTTATTCTAATTAAAGATGTTAATATTAAAATGTATTAATTAATTTAGAATTTTAATAGTATTATCCTAATTGTTGATTAAGTAACAAAGAACGGTTTCAGTGTCTTTAAATTTTAATATTACACTATCTTGTAGGTAAAAAATCTGATATTTGTAGCAAATTATATTTTGTTAATACTTATTTACACATAGAAAATTTACTATTTTTATGCGAATCAATTATTGTAAGAAATATCTTTGTATTGCATAGATGGATCCGGCAGAATCTTCTCGCATTCGACCAACTACTTCGTTAAGGAGGAAGAAAGCAGTATCTCGACCACAAATCCAACGCCCGATACGAGAGAGATATCGAAGTGGCCGTAGATACTGAATTAAATATAGAAACTCCGATTTTGATCAGATATGATAGTGCAAGACTAAAAGAAGAGAATACTGATGCAGGAGGCTCTCAAGATGATCTTCATGAGTTAAATTACCGAGATCCAGTTGATTTATCAGTACTGAAGAGTTTCAAGACGCATGTTGCTTTCTTGATGCACCCAATTAGATTATATTAATTGTTTTTTTCAAACAAGGAGACAGTGATTAGATTATATTAGTTGTGTATTGATATCGATGTTGTAAGGAATTTCAAGTGACCGGTGTAATTGTTTTTTTCAAAAATTTTGAAGAATTTGTAGAATATATGGTTTTTGTTTGTAATGAACCCTATTATTTGCTTTTTGTTCGAGGAATATATACACTACGTTTGTTTTTGATCTTATTTCTTTAATTTGTACGAGATCTTGTTTGTTTTATACGTAGGGGACCTTATTTATAATCTTCACTATATTATTGTATCGGTTATTGTATCATTGTATCATTGTATCGGTGTATCAGTGTATCATTGTATCGTTGTATCGGTGTATCAGGAGTATCATTGCATTTGTATATCAGGAATATCATTGTATCGGTGTATCAGTGTATCGGTATATTGATGTATCAGTGTATCGGTGTATCGGTGTAGTAGTGTATCATTGTATCGGCGTATCGATGAATCAGTTTATCCATATATCATTGTATTAGTGAATCATTGTGTCGGTGTATCAGTGTATCATTATATCATTTTGCTTCATTCACTATATTTTTGTAATAATGTATAATTAGTTGTTAATATAAGTCCGTAAAGTGACGTTGAATTGGATAAACTAATGATATATCAGTTTATTATATAAATAGAGTGGGTGAGGTGTCCGGAATAGCAGATCGAATCAAGCCCCTGTCCGGACTGACAGTCCGAACAAGGGAGACCTGTTCGGACTGTGAGTCCGAACAGGACTGGTCTGTTCAGACTGAGAGTCCGAACGGGGCGTTTCCGTTCGGACTGAGAGTCCGAACGGTCCTGACCCGTTCGGACTCCCAATCCGAACAGGGAAGGCCCCGTTCGGACTGACAGTCCGAACGGGAAGCGCGAGCGCAAGCGGGAGCGGAGCTCTGGAGCGGGAGAATGAGGAAGGGCAAAATGGAAAAGTTTTTTAAGGGTAAACTTGTTATTTTTTTAGCGTTATTACCTGGGCTCACTAGGAAAAAAGTTGTGCCCCTTTAGAAGCTCCCCTAAGAAATTAGTGAGGTTTGGGCTTTCAGAGTCGGCTACAATTACTATGTGGGCCTTCAGAGTCAGTTCCGATTAGGATTCATGCGATCACAACACATTTGACCTAGGTTAATCTTGATGTTTTTTCCCCTTTCTTTCTACGTATATAAAAAAATTTCATTTTTCGATGCAAGATTAGTGGAATATTTTAACACGTGGAGTGGAATGACGATTGGGATATTATATATTTATATTATGCAGATTACGTACGAAGTTTTCTAAGTATATTTTATTCTTTAAACGATGGTTTTGTTCTCTCGACAGTTTTAGTCCTAAACAGTCTTTTACTCATGAAACTCATATTGTTTAGCGTAACTAGAAATGCATCTATTTTCTCAGGGAAAATGAAAGTTTCACATTGAGAGATGAGTCTTCTAACTAGATTTTGATTTCCATCGCTTTTGTAAATGTTTAGTAAGCATATGTGGGTGGACTTGCTCTTTTCTTTATTTAAAAAAGATTTAATTACAGTTGGATTCCTGGAGATATGTAACTTAATATTTCTGAAGTTTAAAACTCTCGAAAAAATCGCTAAACCGTTACACTTGTTAGTGAGCAAGCAGTTAGTTATTATCACTCCCCTTTTATATTAAAATGCACTTCATTTATCTAATACCTATTTTATCCACATCAAGCCAGCACGCCCCACTCTCTCTCTCTCTCTCTCTCTCTCTCTCTCTCCCCCTCTCTCTCTCTCCCTCCCCTCCCTCTCCCCTCCACTCTCTTTCTCAGTCACTCACGCCTCTACTCCCTCCCTTAATCCCGCCCTTTCTCTTCATCCCGTCCCTTTTTTTCTTTCAACCTAATACCACAAATTTTCTCCACAAATTGAGACTCACTTTGTAGCAGAGTAGCAGCTGCAGCTGTGCAGCAACAAGCAAAGCTTCTACTGTAGCAGCAGGCAGCAATTTGCTGCTCCTGCAGCGGCTTGCAGCAGCTCTACAAGCTGCTAAAGCTGCTGCTGCAACAGCTTGGAGAGAGAGAGAGAGAGAGGAGCGGGATAACTGTGAGAAAGAAATCAACCGCTGCTTCTCTACTTGAGAGAGAGAGAGAGAGAGAGGAGGAGGAGGAGGAGGGAAACTTCCGTTGCTGCTCTGCCGGCGATCGAGAGCGAGAGCGAGAGAGAGAGAAGGGGAATTGTTGTTGCTTCTCTGTCAGAGAGAGAGAGAGAGAGAGAGAGAGAGAGATTACGTGGGGAAGGATGAAGAGGGGACATTTTAGACTTTTATAACACGTGCATATCACGTGCCCCAAATACTCACATCCAGTTAACACTGTTAGGATATCTAGGAATTTTTTGAGAATTTCAAATTTCAAGCGTGTTAAGTTACAGACTCTCATACTACAAGGGGCTGCCTCTAATTAACCCTTTAAAAAATTATATTTTAGGCATAGATCGTAGCTGGATGTACTGTGCACACATTTAGTTCCCATTTTTCAATGGGAAAATATTTAGTGTATTGGGAATTTAGACAGTGGACCCAAAAAATCGTATAATAAAAGATCTCCGTGTGAATCTTTAAGCGCAATGATTTGAACTTGTGTACATAATAAACTAGCTAGCAAGTATGAAATGATTTCACTTGTATATTGTATATATTGTTTCAGTAGTATATCAATAGTTTGGATTCTTATTTGAGATGGTCTCGGTAATAGAAATAATAGTTCGTGTTTATTTTCAATCCACTCTAGAATTAATTAATAGATTAACATTTTTTTATTCCATTAACATGTGGCACATATGAAATTCAAAATCCAACTATTATTATTCCTCTCTTCTCTCCTCGATCAATACCTTAGAATTCTTAGAAAAAAAAATCAATACTTTAGTCTATGTAGTAAAACAGTAAAACCTCTTGGTAAATATAAACATAGTCAAAAGTTAAAATCAAGGGAAAAATATGATAGAAATGGTCATAATCGTTCAGGAAAAAAACCCATTTTTTCAATTTCTGAACCAATTAGTCAACAAAGCACTCTTTTTTTTTTCTCAACAACTGAAGTGTGTGAAAGAAAATAAAGATAAAAGTTTGATAGAGGAAAGGAAGAAAGGAAACATGAAAAAAGAGAAGTTTTATGATTGTTGCTATGTGGACGAATTATGTGGAACATATTGAATATAGAGTCCAACGACCACTTTGACTTTTTGTCCCATCCTTTTGTTTCTCTTTCAATCCAAGACCCAATTAATAAATCGGAGTAACAAGTTTTTCTTTTTTTTTTTCCTTTTCAAAGGGGAATGAACCGTAGTGGAACACGTTAATTAAGTATGTACTGCGTTCCCAATGTTAAACCTTACACCCAACCTAATCACTGAGCCTGGATTTTTCTTGATTTAATAATTCAGCTGAAAGGTCCTAATAAAAATGGGAAAAGATATATCATTAATGGAAGTAAATTCTCCGCCGTAAGGATTAAAGAGATAAAAGAAAAAGAAACTCTATAGCGAGCTTCCTATAGAAGCATCCAGGAGAAATAGAAAAATGCCACCTATCCCTTTGCCAGGGGAATTTCTAGATGGGCACAACATTTTTCCCAGTGACCCCACTTTTCCTAGTGAGCACACTCTCTCTTTTGAAAAAAGAGGATTTTTCCTAATGAGCACACCAATATTTCAAAACTCTTATCCTCTCTCTCCCACGTTCTTCAACTGCCAAAGCTCTCTCTTTCTCTCCCAAACTCCTCACTTTAGAAATTGAGCAGCTCCTCTCTCTTTCCCAACCCATCTCTCCCACTCTCTCCTCCTTCGTAAACCCTAAATCCCTTTTCCACCCTCTCTCCCAAGACTTCGTCGGAGCATTGTCCGCGCATCCTAGTCGCTCCGGCCGCTCTCATCCCAACTGATCCCGCAGCTCACGACCTACACTCCGCCACAAGGGCTAATTGAAAGGAGAAGAGGAGTTAGCGTTTTTTTTTTATATAAAAAGGTAAAAATGAAATCCTAATTTTTTGTGTTAATTCTTGCACTTTGATTTAGGAAAAATTTGGAAACGAGTGTTGATGATGGTAGATTTAGTTGAGGGGCAAAAAAATTTGGGTAAAATATTATTTCTTTACATTTTGTTATGGTGAAATTAAACGCTTCATTGGTTAAAATAGTTTAGATTTTATTGTTGTTATCGATTAATGATAGTTGGATTTTGTACTAGTAAAGTGCAAAATTTATATTGTGAGTATAGTTGGTAGTTTGTTGTGGTTGGATTAAATTGATAAGTTTTGATGTTCGAATCGGGAAAAAATTGAAATGTAGATATTGTATGTTTATATTATGATATTTAATTGATTTAGATAGACAAATATAATTAGTATATGGTGATATGTGATGGTTGATAATTTAAAATTTCATTGTGTAATAAAATTTTTGGTGATTTACAGATGGATCCGGTACAACTATCCCGGATTCGACCAGCAATATCGAATATGAGGAAGAAAATGGGGATCCGTCCAGCCGTTGATCCTAACATTCCTGAAATTTATAATAAACCGGATTCGCAGGTTGATGCTGCTACGGAGATCCTTCCGTTATGCATTCATCGAGGTGTATCGCAAGAAAGTGGGAGTATCGATGAGTCGGACTCGGAAGATCCCAGCTCTGTAGAACGCCGTCAACCCACAAGGAAGCAACCCGCTCAGAAGCAACGAAAAATCTATAATTTGTTGGGTTTTTGTTTTTAATAGAGTCTCAAACTATAGCTTACGATGATTGTTCATGTCAACATGGAAATGAAGTTGTTAGCATGGAATATATATTGATTTTATTTTGTCGTATCATGGAAATGAAGTTATAGTCAAGGAATATATTATATAAATGAACTTGTAGTCTTAGATATCACTCTTTAATTAAACCTTTGAAACTATGAATGAATTATTGATACGTAGAATTTATGTTGCCGTTGTTCTTTGTCTTTGAAGCTATGAATGAATTGTTGATATTTTGTATTTTGATGCCAAATTAGGGGTATGAAACACGGACAAGTAATTATATTTGCTTGGGTATATTATTTATCTTCCGTATTCCAGATTGTACACACAGTATCAGAGTATCTTTGGCTCTGTATAATTGATCCGGATTTACAGATCCGGATCATTTTTAGGTGATACGGAACTGTAAACCCGATCAAGGAGCCAGGGCTCTGGCTCTTTGTTCGGGCTAGCCAGCACCGGATCAATGTGGTTGATCCGGGCTATTAGCCCCGGATCAATGACATTGATCCGGGTTGGCTACCCGGATCAGAGGCCAGAGATTCTGGCTCCCTATCCGAGCTAACCAACCCTGATCAATGTGGTTATCACAATGAAAAAACCAATTAAGCAAAATATAGACTTTAATTTTCATGATTTTTTTTATTAAAAGAAGTTAATATTAAAAAAAAAAATGGGGTTTGGATTCTGAAATGGGATTTTTTCCTGCCTTTTTCTCTGCCTCTGCTCTGCTTTTACGCGGGAAAAAAAGGAATGCTGGGAGGATGAAGGAGGGACAGTTTTGACTAAAAAAAGTTATAGCAAAGTGGTAAATAAAGCAAATGTTTTAAGTGGGTTCACTAGAAAAAATGCTGTGCCCATCTAGAAACTCCCCTTTGTTAGTCTTAAAGCACAATAGAAATTGGACTTACAGTATTCGATAGTTTCAATACCAAACTATATATACATGCTCAAACCATTACATCTTTTACTAAAAAGTTAATTCCACTCAGACCCTCTGTAGTATGAGAGATATATAACTTATCACCCCTAAAGTTTAAAACTCTCATTTAGACCCCTTAGACCGTAGAAAAAAACTGACAGGAAAGCTCAGACGAAAATATTTTTTTCGCGGTCCAGGAGATCTAAGTGAGAGTTTAAAACTTTATATAGGGATGATAAGTTATACAGCCTTATACTACAGAAAGTCTGAGTGTAATTAACTCTTACTAAAATCATTACTTATAGAAACACAAATCATTATTATACTAGTGAAACTATTACATAAAGGAGCTCGGAAGCGCAAATTATTGTATGTGCTATAGAAACTATTTATGTTATACACAAGCCTCAGTCATTGCACTCTAAAATTCACGCAGAAATACACTGCATGTTTTCTATTCCTTTTACAGATAGGAATGGGAATAGACAGGACCAAGTTTAATTTTTGAGTAGTTCTATTGAAAAATTTAAATTAGAATAAAGTATATAGTTTTATTTTTAATATTTGAACAAATTAGTCATGCTAAAGTCTAACCTTTGGCTCGTCCATTCTCATCATGAACGTCGAGGGAGAGGGAATTTCTAGAGGAACACACCTTTTTTCCTAGTGAGCCTACTTAAAAATTTGTTTTTATTTACAATTTTATCATTCAAATTTTAGAACAAAAATGCCCTCATTTTCAACCTCTCTACTCCCTTTTATTTTCGTGAGATGCAGAAAAAGGGGAGGAAAAAAAAAAAAAATCAAATTTCATCACCCAAACCCAAATCTTTTTACTCTTTTACTTTATTTAAGTAAATTATCTCATAAATTAAAATTGATAATTGGTTTCAATTATCTATTTTTTTCCCTTACAAATCCTTAGAAAGAGTATTTTTTTTGTTAGGTCTACGACGTAGATAATGGAGAATACGAACATGATTTTGGTTCCATTTAATGATCGAAAGTCTCTAGAGATATGAATCTATCATTCTCTTCAAATTTCTATGTTATTTATTTTAATTTTTACATTTAATTAGCATAAAAATGGAATTGAAGGATGGTTTTGGGTTTTTCAACTGTCCGGATTTAACTTTTCGAATAATAAAGGATATGTCCGGGATTTTATGTATCGAACAAGTAGATTTGTGTTCGGAATATAAGTCCGGACGGAACATTATTCGTCCGGACTGTCTAGTCCGAGTGGCAGATTCTCCATCCGGACTACACAGTCCGGATGACATATTCTCTATCTGAACTGTCTAGTCCGAACGGATGAAATTTTCATCCAAGATGAATCAGAAGCTCCTTTGCACACACAACTCAAAAAAATTAACAAAACAGTGATCACTCGCACATAAATTTTTTTAACAAAACAGTGATTCGCACCTCCAGGTGTCACATGCACATAAAAATACATTTCATTTTAGCTTTCATTATCACTCGAGGTCACACTAATAACCACAAGCATATAGATTATATCCTTTTAACAACCTCAAAGGCTCAAACAAATAGGAGAACTGTCTAGATATTGTACAGTGTGATCAGTACATACATCAAAAAAGCTTCCATGCACTCTCAAGCAAATCGAATGCAACATAGAATCGAAGTAGAGGTGTAGACACCAAAAAATATATATATAATTAAAAAAATAATAATAAAATAAATAAATAAAAAATAACTCCCGCGGGTGCACCTGCATGGGGACTTCCGCGAGTGCACCCGCGGGTTGTTTTCCGTCTATTCCATTTGTTTGTTTATTTCACTGATATCTCCTGATCCGATTTTCAGGGAGGATTCGAGCTGGATTTCGAGCTGATTCGGTTTATAAAAAACAAGAATTGAGTCCAGAGAAAGGACTTTTGGACGATTTTGGGCGAGCTCGTGAAATCAAGGAGCGGAGCAGAGCCATCCTCTTCCAGGTCAAACGGTCAACGGAGTGCACCAGCGAAACTCCATCGCTACCCGAACCCACATAAAAAAAATGAATAAATTAATATTTCCGTTCTTGTTGTTCCTCAATTTTTTTTTTGTAATCTCAATTTTCTTTTGTAATCAAATAATTTTGCAATGGAAGGAGAAATTCAATTTTTGAGCAAACAAGAGGCATAGCTAATTTAGAATCTATTACCATCTTGACGGCGAGCCCATGAATATGCTTCCCCAATCCCATCTCTCCGACCTCCACACACGATCCTATAACAATCCCAACAACAAACACAAGCATGTTAGTAGGCTCTCTAGTCTCATCTTCCTGACCTGCCATTGCGTTGGGTGGTAGAGGAAAGCTGCGAGGGCGCGACGGAGCTAGACTGGTGCTAGGGGCGAAGATGTGGCAGGGAGACTTTCGGTCTAGGGCTTAGGTTAGGGTTCAAGAAGATGAAATGAGAGTAGGGATGGTAATGGACGTGCCTACAGACCAAATTTTAGGCCTTTCTATACAAAATTTTAAATTAGAAAAATAAAATTTTTATTTTTAATTCAAAATTTTGTATAAGACCGACCAAAATTTAGCTCGGAAGCGTGTCCATTACCATCCCTAAATGAGAGGGAGAACATGTGACAGTGAGAGAGAAAAACAGAAAAGGGTAATTTTTAAAATTTTAGATGTGCTCGTTAGAAAAAATCCTCTCTTTTCAAAAGAAATGGTGTACTCACCGGGAAAAGTGAGAAAAGAAATGGTGTACTCACTGGGAAAAGTGGGCTCACTGGGAGAGAAAAAAAAGTGAGCTCCTTCGTATCTTCTACAGGGAGCGCAACATAGGGTATCCTTTTATAACGTCATTGCTGACTTGGGTACGGGGGTGGGTCCCTATCCCGCGTGGGAACAAGCAGTCCCACAAATCTGATGGGAATTGGACGGCCAGATGTCCATCCGATCGAAGAAGTTGGTAGAAAATTCCATTTGACAATAAGGAGCACACACACAGAGGACAGGTGGCTGGCTCAAATCCAATCTCAATCTTGATGCTCGCATGAATTTGGTGTTTAAGGGAAAAAAATCTGTCCTTTATCTGTGCGTAGATTAAATTGAAATTGGAGCAACCCTTTTCCTTCTCTGGGCGAAGTAAGAAGAACAGAGAGTGAGAGTGAGAGTGAGAGAAGGAGAGAGACGAGATGGGTAGATTGGTGGGCGTAACCGCAGCTGGGTTCACGTACGCGTCGCACGTGCTGGGCGTGGCGGCGGCGGTGCTGGTGTTGATCTGGTGCATCCAGTTCCGCGGCGGCCTGGCCTTCGAGGCCACCAACAAGAACCTCATCTTCAACGTCAGTAGTACTAGTCTGCTCAATTTCTTATTCTTAGTTTTTATTAATTTATTCCCAAATGTTCTGTATGGTGGTCTGATTGATTCTTCTATTGGCTTTGATCTGTTTGGATTTGGATTTGGTTTCTTCTGTTTCTTTGCTTTGTTTTTATTGGGCGTCTGTTGCCCAATCCTGGTGCATCTGAAACATGAACTACTTGTAGATGTTTCTAAAATCTACCCAAAAAAAAAGTATATCTGCATCTTTTTTTTTAAATTTCCTTTTATATTGTAGATTTATGATTCAGTGGAAAGGATGGCTTTTTTGCAATTTGGTGAAAATTTTTGATGGAATAATTTTTTTTATTATTATTTAGGATATTTACTGGTTTGTCCTCAAATCTTTATATATTATGATTTTTTCTCTCAAATCTTCGTATTTAGGATTCTGTTCTCCAAATCTTACAACAATTTAGTCTCTCTCTAACTTTTGCCAATACAGTTAAATATTTGTCAATTTTACCTCTCTTTTCCTCTTCTATTTTTATCCTCTCTTGTTCTTCTCTCTTCTCCTTTTCTTCATTATTTCTCCTCTCTTCTCCGTCTCTTTTCCTCCTCTTCTCCTTTTCTTCATTGGGTTCATATTCATGCATTTTTTTTCCTAAAAGAGTAATACATATATTTTTTCTTCAATTTTTTTTACTCTTTTAGGAAAAAAATGCATGAACATGAAAGAGAAGAGAAGAGAAAGCGAGGAGGAAGAGAGGAGAAATAATGAAGAAAAGGAGAAGAGAGGAGGGAGAGATAAGAAGCAGAAAGGAGGAAAATAGAAGAGGAAAAGAGGACTAAAATGGTCAAATATTTAATTATGTTAGGGAAAGTTAGAGATGGGACTAAATTGTTATAACTTATGAGATTTAGGGGACAAAATCCTAAATATGAAGATTTGGGGATAAAATCATAATATATAAAGATTTGAGGGACAAACCAGTAAATACCCCTATTATTTATCCCTATATTAACCCTCTTTAGTAATGCCCAACATTTTGAAACACCCCAATTGAGAAAGTACTAACCTTGTTTCTGTTTTACTTTATGAAATGTTTACTAAAATTGCACAGTAATTACAAATAAAGAAATTTGAATATGATTCTAATACCGTGACTCATATGAAATGTTACTCCTGTAATATATAACATCAAACTTACACCTATAACAAAATTTTAGTAGTTTTTTTTTACCTCTGCATGACTAAATTTGTACAATATGTTGTTGCTTGGAGTTTTCTCTAAACTTTAGCTCTACTTTTGAATTGATTTCAGATCCATCCAGTTCTCATGCTGATTGGCTTTATTATCCTCGGGGGTGAAGGTATGTGAGTCAACGATTTCAAATGTTGTGAAACTTTTTTTGAAGCAGCAAACTTATGTATCCTTGTTTTCGAATATGTTTGCAGCAATAATGAGCTATAGAGGTCTTCCCTGGAATAAAGAAGTGAAGAAGTTGATCCATCTGATCCTTCATGCGATTGCGGTGGTTCTTGGTGCTGTGGGAATCTATGCCGCCTTCAAGTTTCACAATGAAAGTGGAATTGCTAATCTGTACAGCTTGCATTCCTGGCTTGGGCTTGGTACCATCTGTTTGTATGGCCTTCAGGTAAATAATCACACCGAAAGGATGAATATATGCTACTTATGATGATCATAATTCAATTGCCTTAGCAAGTATGAAGTTCTTAACCCATATTTTTTGTCAAATTACTTATAGACTAGTTTAGCGCAATATGGTGTCAAACGAGTTTTTGAGAAGTAGTTTTACTTATATTGAAACAGTGATCAGTTGATTGTCATTACCAATAATAGAAGTCAATATTGCAGTATCTCTGGGCTGATTATATAAATATGCAACATTTACGTAACACAAGCAACAACTATCTTGGAATGGAACTTTTTAACTAATCAGAATTGCTTGTCTTAGTGTTCTACAATCCGGAAAACTCGCCCAATTACTCGGACTCGGATATAGAATGCCCCCGAGATGTAGAAAACCGCTCAACAATTCAGACATAATAAATACTTGGTCTATGAGTACTCGACTCAACTGAGTATTCAGTCGAGTACTCGGCCAACTTGGTCGATTACTCAGTTGAGTTCTCATTTACTTAGGCGAGTATTGCATATTGGAACACATACATGATCTGACACATTGGGTATGTAAAAGTATCAAATATATAAAAAATATCTTTTAACGCATATATATTACATATATATGATATCCAATCTAACATGATTTTTTTTAAGAAGAAAAATCTAGTCTAAGTTACAGTTATATTACGACATAATTATAAAAAGTTGTAATAAAATTAAGTAAAATTATAATAGTTGTTACTCATTTCAAGTTGTTAGGAGCTGAAATATTGTTTATTAAAAAAAAATCCAGCAATTTGAGTATTGTTGTAATGTTATTAGTTTTCATATCTAGACAAAACAAAAAAGTAATTAAAACTTCAAATTTGGACACACTAATTGCAAATTTTATAATACATGTTACTGTACATATAATATTAATATACAAGAAAGTTGACGTTTGATCGATGTTGATATTATTATTCCGAGTTTTGAACGAGTAATCTGAGTACCCGCCGCCGAGTTTTCCCTGTACTTATTACTCGCCCTCGGAACGAGCGCTTAATGAAAATGGGTATTAAAACACAACTTTGTCTCTTTTAAACATTGTGCATATATGCCACAAGAGCACTCTTATTAGCATCACCATATTCATATCATTATACTATGGTGATTCAACTCTAAATTTTCATGTCTAGCATATTCACCAAAGATGGACCCCAATACATAAAAAAATAGTGCAACTTTAGAAGCATAAGCAAATTTGCTTATTCTTCTTCCAATCAATATTCCATATATGTGGGTCCCACATCTTGTCTCTTCTGAAAAATATAAAAGAAAGTGATTGTGATAGTGAGATAATATTTTAATAGGATGGTAATTGGGATGTTGAGAATTAATGATTAAAGTAAAAAAATATAATATTTTAATAGGATGGTGATTCGGACGAGGAAATGTAATAATTGTAGTGTAGAAGATATAATATTTTACTAAGATGGTGATCAGGATGGTGAGATTTTTAACGTATGGTAAAATATAGTAATTTAATAGGATGTTATTAGGATGGTGACTTTACTAGAGAGAACAAAAAAATCAAATCACCATTAGATAGTGAGCTTAAAATGGTGATTCTTTTTTTTTTTTTTGGAACTAATAAGAATGTTCTAACTGCCGCTTTAATCAATGTGTTGCATGTATATTGGACCACCTTATAAGGTATGAGTTTCATAATGGCTTATGTGTGATTAAAGATAGGTGAGTGACAAAATAATAAATTAATCAGGAGAATGGATCACGAGCTTGATTTCCCCTCTAGCATTATGATAGATATCCCATATATCTTAGTCAGTGATGATTACCACGAACTCAATGCCCTTTCTATCTCATTATGATAGATGCACCATATAGCCTGGATATTACTAATTAAGGGATTAGTACTTTGTTGTTTTACATAACAAGTGTAGTTCCCATCATGATGTTTTTTTTCCCCCTTATCAAAAGAAGACTGTTCCTTTTTAGCAACTAAGTAAAGGATCAAGGCAGTGTAATAACAAGCTTCAGAGTTAGAGAGAATCTAGATAGTGGGGGCAATTCTAACATTAGGCCTGGTGGCATGTCGGATACGTGTCAGGCATCATATTGGAAAATTAATCTCATTGTGCATAGCTTTTCTGTATATAATAGATTTAGAATCCGATGTTCGTTGGTGTGCCATGTATTTGTTTCAACGTGTGTGGGTCCCTGCTTCTTCCATACTTCTTCGAAGACAACATATTGATAATGCAGCAACATATATGAAACATTCAAACTTTTCTATGACACAGACACAATGATGTTACTTTGATTTGCAAATGGGGAACAAATCTTAGAAGTTGACGTCATGGATGCAGTTGGAGACATGAATCTGTGTCATAATTAGTAAATCGGATTTTGTTAATAAAAAAATAATGTTATGTATGGTAAATTGGTAATCATAAACATCTCTGGCAGTTAAATATGTAGGAATAGATACCGGCTTTCATTTTGTTTTAATCGTCAAGGGATGTTCTCAAAACAAATATGTTTTAATCACCATACAATTTAGGATAAGGCATTTTGAGTATGTGAAACACGAGTATTTCACAAGGATGATCGAAGTATCTGTTAAGTATCAAAATAGTAGTTAAATTTTAAAAAACAAGTAAAGGAAAATATGTCAAGATATTGCCTACTAGTAAGGAAATATAAGGGAAATCTCCAGGAATTATATAACCCCATCACGTGGCAAAGTCCATGTTCCCCCCTTTTGCTGTTTCTCCATTTAGTTTCACCCAAAAATTTAACTTAGACTATCAGAGGTTAGTTTTCAACTTTGCATTTAGCACATGAACACCCAAATACAAACAGTGATATTGTAAGGAAGATGATAGATTGAGTAAGAACCATTTAAAACATTACTCAGCTCAAGCGGCTGCTACCAGCAAACAGTCTGCAAGTCAATCAGCACTATGCACGTCTATGGTTTCTGAATCCTACTCCTACCACGTTTGGCCATTGTCTACGGTTTCTGAATCCTACTCCTACCACGTTTGCCGAATGGCCTCACAGGCCCAAGAACAACATCTATGTGTGATGATGAATATGCTTCTTTCTATAGAATCATTGGTGATCATAAACATGATGGAAACCAATTTGAGTTTAAATTTAGGCCGTGAAATTTTTGCGATGGACTTTTATGGTCTACAAGCACTTGAACTTGTGATTTCCTCCCTGTGCAGTGGATTTTTGGGTTCGTCACCCTCTTCTTTCCTGGAGCTGCACCAGCCCTGAGACGTGATGCTCTTCCCTGGCATGCGCTTTTCGGGCTCTTTGTCTACACATTGGCTGTCGCTACCAGCGAACTAGGGTTTCTGGAAAAACTCACTTTCCTCCAGAGTGCAGGGCTTGACAAGTATGGCACGGAAGCCTTCTTGGTCAACTTCACTGCTCTGATTGTCGTATTGCTTGGCACCTCAGTTGTGGTATCTGCTGTTGCTCCTGCTGATGTTAAAGACCCAAGTTGTTACAATCCAATAACAGAGGGTTAGCCTACTTTAAATATATTTCGTATGGGTATATGTATGTTATTTACTTATGATTGTGAAATATATTTGATGCCTGCACTGGTCATTCCGAGAATCAACTAGAATAACTTGATTAATGTACCCTATTCTGTGAAGAGTAAATAGAACAATATTTCTATTAAAATTCTTAGCTGTGGTATGAATGTATATTGGAAACAGATAGTTGTCCAGTGATTCTGATATTGCAGTGACTTTGCAAGCTTAACAGGCATCTGCTTTCACCTGAAAATTATTTCTGTTATCTTTCTTGTTAGACAGTCTGTAATTTTTTTTTTTTCCTTGTTCTTTGAAATGATTATGATATTTGATCATTTGTTGTTGAAGAGAACCTATTATTTGGCTACTTGCTTGGTTGAAACAGTGTGCATGGTTTACTTCTTCAACATGAACACATATGCAAATGCGAGAAAATATGCGGATTATTGCGACCTAATTCCTTAATTAAAATACTTAAATGTTAAGAATAATGATTACCAAGGTTTTAAATATCAGTATTGATACATATCACGTCTAATATTGCCTATTTTTTTAATATCCTCAAATGATATGCCTGATAGTGATGTATCAGTCTAATATTGACGATTTTTCTAATGTCCTGAAATATCCTTAACGATCATATCTGAGACCTTGATGATTACATTCCACATTATTAAGCCCACATATTACATCCTTACTTCCGAACAAATTAAAACAGGGATAAATTCATAACATCTTTAGTTATCAAACGTATGCTTTAAAGCCCGATCAAAGAATACTCTCAGGAACCTTACTGACATTAACATAAGCACAAAATCAATACACAAATTAAGCGAACGCCAACAGAGGAGGCTGGACCTGTAAACAGCAGTAGGGGAATGGTGACCAAAATCAAAAAGGTTGGGGTCTGCCTATGCACCCTTTGACACAGAAAAAAGGCACTAGTCCGTACATAAGTCCATGACTCCACCTAAACCTACTGATGGTGCTGTAAAATAGCAGGATATATATGTTGAAGATGAACTTTTTCACTGTATCTTTGATCCGGCAAGTGAGAATATTTTGTATGAATCTGTGTTGTGCAGTATATACTGCAAAATACTCAGAATTAAGAGAGACTAATAGCACAATTCAATATTCTCATAGCGTGACATGAGCATAAGAGCGATTAAAAGCTACTGAGACCCTCATTTCAAAGGTTGCTCCTATATCACAGTTAGCAAACTGATTCATAAGTGTATCTTGTTTACTTCGTGCACGCACTTGGCCTTCTCCTTGAATATCTCGAACCCTTACTGCTTCTCTGAGGGGTCCCTGGACATGTTAACAGCGACCTCTTGTTAAGTTCCCTGAGGCTGTCTTCTATTTCTGAATCCTTCTTGTTGCAATCAAAACTCGTCTTCTCTATCTCGGACTTTATCTTGTCAGGTGTAAGGTTTAGGTTACTTGAGTCTTTTCATAAATTACTGGGAAAAATTTATCCAGTACATCCTCTTCAACTAGCTTTTACTAAAGGAGGGATAGAGACTGGATGCATCTATTCTGTTATTGAGGAGGGCATATTACTCATTTCATGTCTTTATTTTTACTTCGTAACTGATTTACATACTAAGTTTTATCGTTGATTTATGTACTTTGATCTGAACTGAACTATGTATTTTATCCTATGTTCTATTAAAATTTCGTTAATGGAATACGGAGCGCTAGGCCCATCGTTTTAATTCAAGAAAAAAAAAAAAATAGCGTCTACTAATATTCATGTATGTGTACTGTTAAGTCACATTGAAAAGAAATTAATAAAAAAAAAACGGATTAGAAAATTGTTGAATTTCATTGGAATTTCACTTTTTCCATCTGAACGTCAATACAAACAGAGAAGCGTGGTCAACGTTTACACTCCTACGTCGAGAAGTTAATATCATGCACGGTATCATCACTGACCGCACCTACTGGCCTCTCCCTCTCAATCCAAGCCGTCCATTTCTTTCCGCTTTTTTCCTTGTCCCCTCGATCCGCAGTCCGTTCCCTCGTCTCTCTGTCTCTGATCATCCTCTTCTCCTCCCGCCGTCTGATCACGTACTCCTCGGAGATGTACACGTCCATCGCTACTTGACAATTCCCAAAATACCCCCCCACACAATCCCAACTATTTTAAAAGAGAGAGTATCAAGTGGAGATCCCCCGGTGAAAGATCATTTCAGTTCGGTATTTTTATAGGAGAAGAGTTGCACTTGCATCCGGTGGGCACACGCACACATAGATTCTGTCTCTACTTTATTTACGAAGGTGCCACTGGACAATCTCCAATCGTCTCTAACTTGGCATTAGGCTTCAGGCTTCTTCCATAGCTTTGTTTCTTCTCAACTTTAACTGCAGAGAATGGACGCATTTGTCAACAGAGGAAGGAGGAATTCCAGATACTTGGGCTGTTGAGCTGTTTGATTAGGAGATATTGTGGGAGAGAGATTGTTGTTTGGTTGCTTGTTTGGGATCAAGCAGTGGGCATGACTTGTAACCGTGGCTGCCAGGATCTAGTTTTGGGGAGGAGAGCACGAGGAACGAGTGGACTTGTCGGCGTAAGTAGCAGGTCAGTCTCAAATCTTGGAGTTCTAATGACCGTGTCTCAACAGTACTATCACAAAATTTTTTAAAATTTTTAATATCCTTGTCTAGAATATTGGAACTAAGATGGGAGTTAATATGGTTTATATGAATTTATAAAATAATCCTGACTATCCTATTTAAAGGAGGAGAAATAAGCTGATTAATTCTAAACTATTTTAATTTTTGTTATTATATCGAGACCTACCATAGTTAAATATTATACAATAATTTTGTAAATTATGAATTAAACTTCAATATTATCTTTTTGAGTCAAATTGGATTGGGTAAATGGTTCTGAGACGTCTGTTTGGTCAGATTGGTCCTAAATCCAAACTCATTTACAGCTATAATCTCAACTGCTTACCACTAAGTTAAGCTGTGGAAAACATAATAAATTTAATTTGGTCCTCAAATCAGTTCTAAAAAAAGAAAAATATAAAATAATAGTTTTGTAAAAAATAAATAGAAAGAATATCATCAACACGGCCATTCCTAAAGCCCAGGGCTCAATTGCTTCATGGGTATAGTATCTTTGACTAATAATTTGTACGCCCACCTTAACTTTTTTCCTATACTCAGCTAGGATAATAACAGCCCCGATTGTTCTTAGACGGCATATGAATACGTAAATGATAAGATTCTGATAGGAATCCTGTTCAATTCTTGTTGAATTCTTATTGAATTCTTCTATATGATATAGCAAATATGTTGTTCTAAAGCTAGATTTATTTTGAATATTTTTTTTTTAATGATTCAATTATAATTTTGCATAATATATACCACAGTTATTGTATTTATGGAGAATCCGTAACTTCTATTTTTCAAGATATATATATTTTACTTATCAAGATATTCATATTATATCTGATACAGTGATACCTGACATGACTAAGCATGTAATCTAAAATCAATTGGCTTGGGACCATGGGCCCAAGAACGTCGCAGGTTGTAGCTGTAAAGAAATGCACCAGCTCCTAAATATTTGATAATGGCTAATTACGAATGACTTTTGCGAGAACATGTCCTTACTTATTACAACCTCTCAAACAAATATGTATACTTTTTTTTTTTTAATGTAAAAGGTGAAAATCTCATCTAATAATAAAACAAACATGTTATAGTGATGTAGCGATCCTGGAGTTTTAAAACTCGCTTCTTCTTTACCTCTAAATTTTTATTTTGTTCCATGGTAAACTCTATCGACTTCGGTCAAAATGTGACTAGGACACTCTTGCAAATTGTAAGAGAGAATAGTTGGAAAAATACACTCTCCTGTACCTCTGTACCTCCTTTCAGGACGCCACCACTCATCTCTCTACTTGTCCTTGTTGAGTACAAAAAACTCAATTCCCTTTATCTTTATTCTAAACTCATTTGCTCTTTATTCCCTTCCATTCCCTCATCATCATCCTCCTTCTGCAACACATTCATACCCCAAACTCAATCCAACTGAACCTAAGCCCCGCTGAGGCTCCTCTTTGATAGCAAGGTAAGAAATCACATGTTTTTAGCAAAGAATCATGTGTTTACACTGGATGTTTAGCTCAAAATCATGTGTCTTTTTCTTAATTTCATTTTTATATTATTAATGATGGAGGTAAGATTTCAGCTAATCTTATTCCCACATTTTTATATGAGAATTAACATTCTATAGTTATGGTTTATTTTTATTAGTTCAAAAAAGCAGTCTAGCTAGCATGCGAGGCTTCGATCCACCATTGCAAGACCCAAGGGAACAGGAGCAATTAAGATTTGGGGACAATGAAATTGTTCAACAGATCAAATTGCTTCTAAATCAATACTTTTGCTTCCATCTAATTAAGAGATAACTTGACAAATGGTAACGTCTTTAGTTTGAGTTATTCAATTTTCTTCGTAGCCACGAAGAATGAAATCATAGCAATCTAAATGGTGAAATGTGATTTAGGATGGCAATATATGCATTGTAATGCTAGGCAAAAACTGAGAGAATACTATGTACACTTTAGATGGTAATGATCCAGTAATCGAAAGTATCACTAACCATCCAGCCTTAGCAGTACGGGACAAGTGGAATCATGTGAAAAACATATTAACACCACCTAGCAATACTACAAAGCAAATTAGTTATATAGAACATGAAACCGTGACCTCACACATTTAATTATAGTTGTTGGAACCTTTCAGCTGAGAATTTTTCCTTTGTTGAGCAATTGAATCATTAGTCGAATAAATAAAAATCTTGAAGCTCAATTTCAGCTTCAAAATAAAATCTTGGATCCTAATTAACAAAATACATGTTGAATCAGCAACTTACACATTTGAAAGGAGTAAAATATTGAGAGTCCTCTAGTTCAAGTAAACCAATAAGGTGTATAGTTTTCAGAAGGCTCCAATGATGTCATGCACAACTCAATAATCCCATATCGGATGTAAAACAAGAGTTTGTATAATTTATAATAATTTTCATTAAATCTAATAAAATAATTATAATTAGTTTTTTCAGGGAGGAATCAGTGGTTAAATTCTAAACTATCCTAAACTCTTGTTAGTATGTATATGTGTGTATGTATATATATATATATATATATATATATATATATATATATATATATGTATGTATGTATGTATGTATGTATGTATGTATGTATGTATGTATGTATGTATGTATGTATGTATATATATATATATATATATATATATATATATATATATATATATATATATATATATATATATATATATATATATATATATATATATTTATATATATCAAGAGCATACATATACATACATACATACATATATAATATCTAAGCTGTAGTTCATTTCTATTATCTCCAATAATTTTTTTAAAATTTTTTTTTTTGGATTATAATCTCGACCCTCTAGGGTTTACTCATATCCAATTTCTTTGGTTTTAGTTTTGATTTGGTCCTTCACCAAGTTAACAAAAAACAATGGTTTTAAATGAATAAAATATTTTGTATGCACTTGATGAAAGTATAAATGAACTCCAAAATTTATGAAATTTAATCCGAAAGAAATTAAGGAGCTAGAGATAGTAATTGTTAAAAAAAATTGAAGAAAAATCATTGGATCATTATAGTTTTGGTGCTAACTCACGTAACTTTTCCTAAACTGGCGACTCACCTACAGTAATCCCTACATATATGTGTGTGTGTATCTGAAGTGGGGCATGACAGGTATTGTAGTGATATCAGAGCTAGATAACAACCGGATATATCAGGAGCAGGTTTTGTAGTGGTATCAAAGCTATAAACCAGTCACGGGAGCGGGTATTGTAGTGGTATCAATACCAAACACCAGCCGGAAAGATGCGGAGCTAAGTGCCACATAGAAGTAAGTTTTACATGGAACAAAGTGTTGCACAAATGTGAAGTTAACATCTCATGAATCCATAAACTAATTATATCTAGTCTTTTTGAGAGAGGAATACATAGTTAATTATAAACTATTTTACTCTTGTTATTTTACTGGGGGTTTTAGTATATTTAAACCGAATATGTTACAAATACCTGTTATACATACTCATATACCATATATCGGGAACGGGACGTAACAAATGATATGCGCAAACTCATGAAGACCTGTCATTGAAAGTTAGTCAAATAATAATCTTGGCCAATTGGATCTGATCTGGAGTTGGATAGACAATTGATTGTATTGAAGATTGATGATTTTGTAGAATATTGCCATCTTCGGAGTTGATTTTATATCATTTTGAAAGAACGATGTATTTTGCTTCAGTTTTTATTTTTTATACAAGCTCCATGAATCATTAAGAAGTCTAAGTTGAGAGTGACGATCATGATTCTCTTGTCTCTTTATATTTCATAGGACATTCCAATGAAATGTTATAGAATCATATTATATGGATGACAATAGTTATGTCCACGGGTCAATATTTAACCTGCTTCATTAAAAAAATTGAATTAAAAATAAAATTTTTAATTTAAAATTTAGAATAGAACAGACTAAAAATTGACCAATAGACCTTCCCATTTCCATCTCTCCTATACTATTCTATATTGTTATAATGTTATAAATTTTACTTACTATTCACCAAAAAGAATATATTTTCCATTAATGTTGTTTATCGACATTACTAGGTATATATAAGCTGAAGAAATTTATTTGCCTAAGCTAGAGAAATGGAAGCAAGCAACCAACCAAACTAGCTTTTGCTCATTGTTACTATGTTGCCATCCTATGCGGCAACTGTAGGCTGTAGGCACTAGGGATGTTTAGTTGGTCAATCAGTCGGTGATCGGAGTTTTTCGATCGGATCTAAGGATAGAAAGCATTTACTGTCGCTGAAAATTTTTTCCAATCGAACTCTGACAGATTTCGGTCGGAATCGGTTGAAGTCGCCGGAGTCGACGGTGTATGCCCGAAAAATTGAATCTTCTTTAAATTGCCAATTTGATTTTGAATTACAGCAATAAAAGAAAAATTACAAAATAAATTCGAGATTACAAGAATGGAGATCAATTGATTTCGATTCTCCTTTATTTTTGTGGGTTCTAGCATCGGTGGAGTCTTGATTCTACACTCCGTTGACGATCCGATCTCTCTGGATTGAGGAACTCCTCTCTGGATTTTTGGACTCCGGCCTCTGGAAAATTGCCTCGCCAAAGAATTCCCTCTCCCAAAGAATCTCCTCCTTTCCTCCCTCGTTCTGAACTCCGTTCCCAATTTTATATATTGAGGAGTGCTTCTAATCCGGCTCAAATTCTTCCCTCGAATCCGATTAAATCCCCAAAAATCCGAATCACCATGCAAAACGAAACAGAAGCGGAACGGAAGTGAAAAACAACCTGCGGGTGGACCCCGCTGTAAAATTTTTTTTTTAGGTGTCTACATAACCCCCTCCAAAGTTTTCGAAGTTCTGAATTTAGCCGTACTGAATTTCGAAACCCTTTGGATTCTTTAATTTTTTGCTATCAGACATTTTAAAGGATTTGGTAGATAGAGATAACTGTTAACATATTCAATTATTCAATAACATACTCATTAGATGAAAAGCAGAGGTATGATGTTAACATGCTTATTTTAGGTCAAGCAGAGGTATCATGTTAACGTGCTCATTTTAATCCTAACCGTTCAGTGACATCTAGTATGACGGATCAGAGAAAGACAGAGGTGACATTAAACGTGTTTTGGAGCTCAACCTATTCAGAGGATCTGGCCGTGATGAAACAAACTGACTAAATAGAGGTGACGGTTAACGTATTTAGCCTTGGAATCGGACTATTAGAGGTAACTGTTAACTTGATAGGGAGATGATTTTCGTCAGAGGTAATTTTTTAACTTAACGATATTAAAAACAAGTTCATCAGAAGCTGTAATATCGGACTTGATGAAGTGTAAGGTTTCTTTTCTGTCAGAGGTGAAAGCTTAACATGACAGGAGATTTAATCGGATTTTATCTCATTTGATTTTGAATTATGATGTCAGAGGTATGATTTTAACTTGATAAATATTTTGGAGCGTCGCTTGCTCTGCTAGAGTAAAATGACGAGAAAAGTTTTGTTATCAGAGGTGAAATCTTAACGTGACAAGAGATTTATCTGATTAGGGTTTTTAGCAAACCCCCAGCTATCAACGGATTTGATTAGCCTTTACCAACTACCGTTTGAATTGGGCTAGCCATGCTATTCCCCTCGGCATGGTGAGTTGTCGAGGGTTTCATTTGGGCTTAAATACCAAACTTTTCCTCTTCTATTTGCTTTAGCGGAGTTGGGCAGTGATGTATCCTTATATTCGGATAAGGATACTGTTGTGATAGATTTGTCCTGGGATTTTTTGCAAACGCTCAGCTATTAACAGATTTGATTAGTTTTTACCAACTACCGTTTGAGTTGGGCTAGCCATACTATTCCCCTCAGCATGGTGAGTTGTCGAGAATTTTGTTTGGGCTTAAATGCCAAACTTTTCCTTCTTCCCTTCGCCTTAGCAGCTTTGGGCAATTCATACTTTTACCCCCAGCATGATAGGGTTGGCGAGAAATTTATTCTCTACTCTTTGCCTTGACGGCGTTAGGTGATTCATGCTTTTTACCCCCAACATAGTGGGGTTGGCGAGAAATTTATTCTCTTCCCGTTGTCTTGACGGCGTTGGGTAGTTCATGCTTTTTTAGCCCCAGCATGGTGGGGTTGGCGAGAAATTTATTCTCTTCCCGTTACCTTGTCGGCGTTGGGTAATTTATACTTTTTACCCCCAGTATGATGGGGTTGGCGAGAAACTGGTTCTCTTCTCTTTGCCTTAACGGCGTTGGGTGATTCATTATTTTTTTAATTTTATTTTATTTTATATATATATATATATATTTTTATTTCTTTATCTCTCTCTCTTTTTTTTGTTTGTGATAACGTCCTTTTTTTGTTATAAACGATGATGCCTTTTGAAAAAAATTTTTTAGGTGATGACGCCTAGCTTTTTTATTTTTTTTATTATTTATTTATTTATTTATTTTGGTAAGCAATGAGGCCTTGCAAATTTATTTTTATTTATTATTATTTTTTTTGTTTATTTTTATATTTTTTGTTTTTTATTTTTTTATTTTTTATTTTTTTTATTTTTAATTTTTTTATATTTTTTTTTGGCATCCGCGGGATACAACCCGTGGGTAGAATACTCATACCACATGTTTTTTTAATTATTTTTTATAGCTTTGTCAATTTTTTGTGGGCGATAACACTCTTTCTTTTTTTTCTTTTTTATTTTTTTTCTTTTTTCTTTTTTTATTTTTTTTTGCCTTTTTATTATTATTATTTTTTATTTTTTATTTTTTATTTTTTTTTATTTTCTCGTGCGGGGGAGAGGGAGAAAAGTGCGGGTGGCCCAGGTGGGCCCCACCCGAGCATAGTACTTTTTTTTTAATCTCGTGTCACGTTTTTCTTTATTTATTAACTTTTTTATTATAATTGAGGTAATTTCAATTTATTATTTTATTTATTAATATCTTATTATTATTATTACTTATTTTTTTTTATTATTATTTTTTTTGTCTTATGGATTCTGTATCCCGCGGGTTGCATCCCGCGATTGCATCTGCGGGTTGCGTCCCCGCGGGTCACGCGGATTGCGTCCCTCGATTCCATCTGCGGGCTGCATCCTGCGATTCAATCTGCGGAATGCATCCTCGCGGGTTGCGTCCCACGATTCCATCTGCGGGTTGCGTCCCACGATTCCATCTGCGGGTTGCGTCCCACGATTCTATCTGCGGGTTGCATTCCGTGGGTTGTATCCAGTTTTGTCAATTTTTTTTTTATGGGCGATGACGCCTCAAAAATTTTTTTTTTGACAGATGATGACGTTTTGTTAATTTTGGTGGGCGATGATGCCTTACATTTATTTATCGTTACCCGGCGATGACGCCTAGGCTCCGAATAAAAATAAAAAAAAATTAAAGATTGGATTGCGCCGCCCAAACTCTTACTGTGGTCGCCAATTCTTTTATACCCACAAAATTGAATCTTTTTTAAATTGCCAATTTGATTTTGAATTACAGCAATAAAAGAAAAATTACAAAATAAATTCGAGATTAAAAGAATGGGGATCAATTGATTTCGATTCCCCTTTATTTTTGTGGGTTCTGGTAGCGGTGGAGTCTTGATTCTACACTCCGTTGACGATCCGATCTCTCTGGATTGAGGAACTCCTTTCTGGATTTTTGGACTCCGGCCTCTGGAAAATTGCCTCGCCAAAGAATTCCCTCTCCCAAAGAATCTCCTCCTTTCCTCCCCCGTTCTGAACTCCGTTCCCAATTTTATATATTGAGGAGCGCTTTAATCCGACTCAAATTCTTCCCTCGAATCCGATTAAATCCCCAAAAATTCGGATCACAATGCAAAACGGAGCAGAAACTGAACGAAAGCAGAAAACAACCCGCGGGTTGGCACCTGCGGGATTGCTCCTGCGGGTGGCAACCCGCGGGATGGCTCCCGCCTCCCGCGGGTGGGCACTGTTGGTTATAATTTTGCAGAATGTCTTTAATATATTATGACAGTATATGTAAAGTGGAGGTTACTAATTCTGTGGTTGCAGATTGAAGCATACAGAATTGTTTTAGATTAACATAAAATGACAGATTTGTAGTTAACAGATTTACTACACAGAATTGCTACTGTTATCTTATAGGAAATTAATTCTGTAATTAGGTTTATATCTAAATAATTCCAGTTTCGAAGTAGAAGAAGACTGGTTAAAGAAAAACCATCAAACTGTTTTTCTTTATCTAGTATACTATCCTAATCCGAAAAATTATAAAACTGGATTAAGAAAAACCTGGTTGCAGGAAGACTGGAAGAAGACTTTACTGACAGGAAGCAGATTGGATGAAGATCGAGGCTAGTGTTGGACACTATCTCCTTAAAATCGATTCGTCCTCCACTGTTCGCTTCTGGATTTCTTGGACGTCGATCTCCCAGGATACAACGATCGATCTGCAGAGGGAAGGAAGCTGCAATCCCTCTGCTCTAGCGAATCTGATAAAGGTTCTCTCTGGTATATGTTATGCAGGACTGGACTTATGGAAAATGATGAACAGATTTCTTCTGTAGACAGAAATTCTGGAACTTCTGTCTGCAGAAGAACAAAGAGAAGAGAAAAGAAAAAAAAACTTTTGTGTTTCACTGACCCAGATCCTACCCTATTTATAGGTTTTCAACAGTCGCAAAGTGCGCCTCTAAAGCGCCCAATGCGCCCTAAACGCCCATTCGCCCTCGCACACGCGCGTGCGCGTGCGCGTGCGGGTGCGGGCGGTGCGTAGCACCACCCGTGGTGCTCATGGTTTTCCTCTTCTTACATAAGCAAAGTAAATGAGCAAGCTATCATATTTAAACCCACATCCTTACATTCCCCTATCCCATGTGGGACTATCTTTTCATCTTCCCTTTTTGTTCCTTTGCTATGTACTCAACTTTTGAAGCCTATTTCTATTCACTTAATTCATTTAATTTGAACTAGTGAATTGGCTCAATTTAAGGTTCAATTAGTGAATGAATTCAACAATCCCCCACATGAATGAAATGGCTTAGACTCTAATGCAAATAACCAGAGAGTGTAATAGAAAGTTACCGCATCGGGAGAGGTGGCTTTTGGCTTTGAACCTTCCCTAGTGAAATATTATCGAGTTTACTTGCTAACCAGTGAACACGATGTTTTTGAACTGTTCAGCTTTTGATGTAAACTAAGACAATAATATTCACACGATTTCTTTCAACTTTATCAGATTCTATGTTGTGTCCATTTTGGCCTTGGACAACCTGGTAATTCTGTGAGTGCTCTTAGAGAACTTAGCCTTTCTCATTCTCATAGAAGCGGCCCCTTCTCACTCACATAGGTGATCTCTTATCAAGAGTATCCTGCCATACTCCACTTAGATTTCTAAGATATAAGGATCATTAAAAACTTAGCTTATCCTAACACGTTGCAGATAATCACTATTTTACCATAGAAATGGGATAGGAAATATTTTCCTCAGTGATTCTTTCGAGTTCCCCCACAATTCGGTTGTCCCTTTGAACCTAGATCTTGGGATCTCCAGTCAGCTAGGTTGGGTTGCCATTATGGAGTTACTCTTTAGTAGGCTGTAATCACATTCCCCTTGACAACTTATATACTTGATCTCTAGTCAAGCCTTTTGTTAATGGATCTGCAATATTATCTTTTGATTTTATATAATCAAGAGATATTATTCCGTTTGTAAGCAGCTGTCTTACAGTTTCATGCCTACGACGTATATGTCGTGACTTTCCATTATATAATACATTTTGTGCCCTTCCAATTGCTGATTGATTATCGCAATGGATGCATATTGCTGACACAGGTTTAGGCCACATTGGAATATCTTCTAAAAAGTTCCGAAGCCATTCTGCTTCTTCTCCAGCTTTATCTAAAGCTATAAACTCAGATTCCATAGTGGATCTGGCTATACATGTTTGTTTAGAAGATTTCCAAGAGATGGCTGCACCTCCAATAGTAAAGATATATCCACTTGTGGATTTGATATCTTTTGAATCGGTAATCCAGTTAGCATCAGTGTATCCTTCAATCACTGCTGGATATCTAGTATAGTGCAATCCATAGTTAGTAGTGTACCTCAAATATTTGAGTACTCTAACTATTGCTTTCCAGTGGTTCTCCCCTGGATTACTTGTAAACCTACTCAGTTTGCTTACTGAGTATGCAATATCAGGTATTGTGCAGTTCATTAAATACATAAGACTGCCAATGATCTGAGAATATTCTAACTGTGATATACTAGCACCTATATTCTTTGTAAGATGTAGACTCATATCTACAGGTGTCTTAGCTATATCAGTATTTCCCTTGTCAAATTTTTCGAGTATCTTCTCGATATAATGTGACTGGGATAAGGTATATCCATCAGATGTCTTGGAGATTTTAACACCAAGAATAATATCTGCAATACCTAAGTCTTTCATATCAAATTTTCGTGTTAACATGATTTTTACTTCCTTAATTAGTGCCACCGTGCTACCGGTGATAATCATGTCATCCACATATAAACATACAATGACATAGTTGTGCATATCCCCTTTTACATATACACATTTATCGCATTCATTATAGCGAAATCCGTTTGACAACATAACTTGGTCAAACTTCTCATGCCATTGTTTAGGTGCTTGTTTAAGTCCATAAAGAGACTTAACAAGTTTACACACCTTCTTTTCTTTACCTGGAACTACAAACCCTTCAGGTTGTTCCATGTAGATTTCTTCATCTAATTCGCCATTTAAAAATGCTGTTTTTACATCCATTTGATGAAGCTCAAGATTATATAATGCAGCAAAAGCAATTATTAATCTTATGGATGTTATTCTTGTTACAGGTGAATATGTATCAAAATAGTCAATACCTTCCTTTTGTCTATAGCCTTTTATTACAAGTCTAGCTTTGTATTTATCTATAGACCCATCAGGTTTTATCTTTCTTTTAAAGATCCATTTATATCCTAATGGTTTACTTCCTGGAGGAAGATCCACAAGTTCCCAGGTGTGATTTTGAATAATTGATTCAATTTCACTATTTACAGCTTCTTTCCAAAAAGGAGCTTCAGGAGTAGACATAGCCTCTTTATAAGTTTGAGGTTCTTTTTCTAATACATATGTTAGAAAATCCGGACCAAATGATTTATTAATCCTGGCCCTTTTGCTCCGTCTACATTCATCCTCATTGGTTTTATTTCCAGAATCAGACTCTGTTTCTCTTATTATATCATCACAAGTCCTTTTAGAGGAACTTGATTCATGTTCTTTACTAGGAAATACATTCTCAAAGAATACAGCATTCCTAGATTCAATAATAGAATACTTATGTATCTCTGGATGATCAGAGTTAAAGACAAAGAAACGATAAGCACTGCTATTATGCGCATATCCAATGAATATACAATCAATAGTTTTAGGTCCAATTTTAGTCCTTTTCGGAGTAGGAATTGCAACCTTAGCTAGACACCCCCACACTCTTAAGAATTTATAACTAGGTGCTCGACCTGTCCATAATTCATAAGGTGTTTTCTCAAGTTTCTTTTGGGGTATCTTGTTGAGAATATAATTGGCAGAAAGCAGAGCTTCCCCCCACATGTTCTGGGGTAAACCAGAACTTATTAACATGGCATTCATCATTTCTTTTAAAGTTCTGTTCTTACGCTCAGCAATTCTATTTTGCTGTGGAGTGTAAGGAGCAGTTGTTTGATGTATAATACCATGTTCTGCACAAATTTGTGCAAATGGTGACTCATATTCACCACCTCTATCACTTCTTAGCATTTTTATCTTTTTGCTAAGTTGATTCTCAACTTCATTTTTGTATTGTATAAACATTTCAATTGCCTCATCTTTCGTTCTAAGTAGATATACATAACAATATCTAGTACAATCATCTATAAACGTAATAAAGTACTTCTTTCCACCTCTATTTTGAATAGATTTTAAATCGCATACATCTGTATGAATTAATTCTAAAGGTTCAGTACTACGTTCTATAGAGTGAAATGGAAGCTTAGTCATTTTTGATTCAACATATATTTCACATTTATTTTCAAAGTTTATATTGAAATTAGGCAACATATTCAAATTTATTAATCTTTGTAAAGTATAATAATTAACATGTCCTAATCTACCATGCCAAATAAAAGGTGACTCAGTCATATAAACAGAAGAATCAATTTTATTGATAACCTTAGGGGCAATGGTCATTACATTTATTTTGAACAGACCATTGGTCATATACCCCTTACCTACATATACACCATTCTTTGTGAGTATAAACTTATCAGACTCAAACACAAGCCTAAAGCCTTTCTTACTCAAGACTGAACCAGAGACCAGATTCTTGCGGACATCTGGTACATGAAGTACATCAGTAAGAGTAAGTTCTTTCCCCGAAGTCATCTTCAGTACAATATTGCCTCGTCCTTCAACCTTGGAGGTTGCAGAGTTACCCATGTAGAGTAGTTCTCCTTCCACAGATTCATATGTGGATGTAGACACTAAAAATAATTAAATTAAAAAAAAAAAAAAAAAAAAAATTCTAAGTGGGCACACCCGCGGGTGCACCCGCGGGATGCAACCCGCGGGAACACCCGCGGGTTGCAACCCGCGGGGGCACCCGCGGGAAGCATCCCGCGGGAGCACCCGCGGGATGCAACCCGCGGGTGCACCCGCGGGTTGCAACCCGCGGGGGCACCCGCGGGAAGCAACCCGCGGGAGCACCCGCGGGTTGCAACCCGCGGGAGCACCCGCGGGTTGCAACCCGCGGGAACCCCCGCGGGAAGCAACCCGCGGGAGTTCTCCCGCGGGTTGCAACCCGCGGGAGCCCCCGCGGGTTGCCACCCGCGGGAAGTCTCCCGCGGGTTGCAACCCGCGGGAGCCCCCGCGGGTTGTTTTTCGTTGTTTTCCCGTTGTTTTATTTCCTATTTTATTTTCCTGATAATCCGTGATCCGCTTTTTCAGGAGAGAATTGAGCCGGATTTGGAGCTTCTTTGGTCTATAAAATACAGGAATTTAACAGGAGAGGGGACTTTTGGACTTTGGATTTTTGGGGATTCTTGGACTTTGGGAAGATTTCGGGCGAGCTCGTGAAATCAAAGAAAAGAGCAGAGCCATCTTCTCCTGGTCGGACGGTCAACGGAGGCAGCAACGAGACTCCACCGCCACCCGAACCCACATAAAAAAGGGAATAAACTAATATTCCCGTTCTTGTAATTCTTCGGAATTTTTGTAATCTCAAATCTTCGTTGTAATCAAATAATTTTTGCAATGGAATCAAAGATGCAATTTTCGGGCGTACAAGAACTGGCGACCACAGTGGGAGCTCCTCTGTTTACCACAGAGAATTTGGTGGCGCAGTCCGACCGGGTGCCGATTGGCTCAATAGTTGAGATGCTGGTCATAGAAGTTGACCAGCAAAAATATGAGGAATTTCTTTCCTCCTCTGATTCGGACCCTAGGCGTCATCGCCGGGTGACGATGAAAAAAGGTGAGGCGTCATCGCCCACTGGAAATCAAAAGGCGTCATCGCCTATGAAAATTTACGAGGCGTCATCGCCCGTTGAAATTTACGAGGCGTTATCGCCCGTTCCAAAGTCAAGCCAAAAGTCAAACCAGTCCCTGACCCGCTCTCAGAAGAGAAACCTGAGGCGTAAGGCACAGCGGGCCCGCCTCAACAGTGCCTCTGGAAAATTGCGCTCAGAAAATCCAGATCAGGAAACATCGGAAAGAAAAAATTCCAAAAATAAAAATTCCAAAAATAAAAATCCGCAGGCAGAAGTGCGGGTTGCACCGCACGGGGGCAACCCCGAGGTTCACCCGCGGTTCGAACCGCGGGTTGCACCCCGCGGGGACAACCCCGCGGTTGCAACCGCGGGTGGAAACCCGCGGTTCCAACCGCGGGTTGCACCCCGCGGGTGCAACCCCGCGGTTGCAACCGCGGGTGGAAACCCGCGGTTCCAACCGCGGGTTGCAACCGCGGGAGGAAACCCGCGGTTCCAACCGCGGGTTGCACCCCGCGGGTGCAACCCCGCGGTTGCAACCGCGGGTGCAAACCCGCGATTCCAACCGCGGGTTGCACACCGCAAGTTGCAACCCGTGGGTTGCACTCCGCAGGAAAAATCAAGGGTTGGTTCTGGTGTCTATTCGGGCACACGCGCAGTGAGCACACAGCACACATCTAACTTTTTGGTTACTCTCTCAGATGTACCATCCCGTTCCTCTACAAATAAATATAAGGATGTGCTCATGAACTCACCTGAGGATAGATCTTCAAATTTCTCTTCGGATGAACATATTCATGATAGAATCCTCCAGATCCCGAAGAACAAGTCAGATGCGTGCGAGGCCCGCACAACTGCGCAGGCCAGCACACACTCCAGAAGAATCCGCAGAAGGGTTGGAGAACAATCTAATGCTGGAAAAGAGCTCAGCCCTGAAATATTACAAACTCTCCAGTATTATGAACCAAATTTGAGACGCAAAATACGTCAAGATGCAAATAGAGAGGAGAAGATATCTCAAGACTTGAGAGAATACCTCAATTGGAAGAAGAACTCTGCACAAAATACTCCTCAATGCCAATGCGAACAGTTAATCTCAGCTGTTCTATCAAACTGCGAGTGCCATCCGAGACAATCCGTTTTTGAGCGGATCACCGAACCTAAAAGAATACGGACGGTGAAAAAGGCATACTCTGGAACCGATCTACCTGCTGCCTCATCAAATATGGTTAATAAAGGCAAAAAGGTGGTCGGAAACAACCTTTCGGATAAAGAAATTACTCCAGGATCAAAAGGAGTTTCTAGCGAACCAGAGGGCGCGCTTCTAGAAGAAGTCTCTGAAAGGCTTGAGAGACAAGAAAAACGTCTCGAACAGCACGAGGAGACCATAGAAGAAATGAAACAACTTTTGATTGAGTTGCTGGCTCGAACTAGAAAGAACCAATCATCGCCGTCCATTTCTAGTCGGCAGAAAGGAAAACGGCCTGTCCAAATAAATGAAGACAGCGAAGACGAAGATGAAGAAGTGCCTCCTCATTCAAGAGAGGAAGAGGAAGTGAAAGTTATCCTCAATCCTCACGCAGAGAAAATAGAGAAGATGGAGAACCAATTACAAACTCTTCTTCATCGCAAAAAGCTACAAGAGGTGGGGGTAGTCCGTCCCTATCCCGTAGAATGGGAGACCGTACCCTATCCTGCAAAATATAAACCGTTGAATCTTCAATCATTCGACGGTAAAGGTTCGCCGCAGCAACACATCTTCTATTTCCTCTCACAGACAGGACATCTCATGGGGAATGATCCAACTATGACTAGGATATTTGCGAGCACTTTACGGGGGCCCGCATTTACCTGGTTTATGCAACTTCCCCAGGGAACAATTAAATCTTGGGCTGATGTAGAACGTGAGTTCCTAGCCCGATTCTTTGAAGATGATACAGAAGTCTCCATATTATCTTTGCTAGCAGCGAAGCAAGAAGAAGGCGAAACGGTCAAAACTTATGTCGAGCGGTTCCGAGAACTTTCCGTTCGATACCCACATGGCATGACGCAGGATACGCTTGTGGAAACCTGCAGACATAACTTGTTGACCGATATTTTAGACAAGATGGGTTCGGTCGAATCCAAGTCATGGAAGGATCTGCTTAAGCAGGGCGAACAGGCCGAAGAAATACTTCGACGTCTCGAAATGCAACAGTCTGCAACCGGAGACGGTGCAAACGAATCTTCATTCCATTTTTCCCGTTCAAAAGGGAAAGACATAACGGCAATGGCGGTAGAAAGTACACTGAAGCAGAAACTATGGCCAACTACAAGCAACACAGCAAAGTCGCCCAGACTTCAAAAGCAGTATTCGTTCAAGGATGAACATACTGCTACTATGTTCAATCTGCTCACCAAACGCAAGATGCTTAAATTGCCGGAGAGTAAGAGACCTGAAGAAGTAGGGAAAACTAACGATCCGAACTACTGCCTGTACCATCGGATTGTAGGTCACCCCACAAAAAATTGTTTTATCTTAAAAGATAAAATTCAAGCGTTGATTGACGCTGGAGCAGTTCAGCTCAAAGCTGAACAAAAAAGGAGTTAGAGCTAACTCCGACACATTTAATACGTGAGGTCTAAAAGTACCACTTGGGCTCACAACAATTCCCAAAAAATGGGCTCAGGGCGGTTAATTTAAACCCCCAAAAATAAAAAAAATAAAAAAAATAATAAAATATATATATATATATATATATATATATAAATAAAAAAAAAAAAAAAAAAAAAAAAAACACCCAACGCCGACAAGGCTACGGGAAGAGAATAAATTTCTCGCCAACCCCATCATACTAGGGGTAAAGTATGAATCGCCCAACGCCGCTAAGGCTACGGGAAGAGAATAAATTTCTCGTCAACCCCACCATACTGGGGGTAAAAAGTATGAATTACCCAACGCCGACAAGGCTACGGGGAGAGAATAAATTTCTCGCCAACCCCACCATGCTGGGGGTAAAAAGCATGAATCGCCCAACGCCGACAAGGCTACGGGGAGAGAATAAATTTCTCGCCAACCCCACCATGCTGGGGGTAAAAAGCATGAATCGCCCAACGCCGCTAAGGCTACGGGAAGAGAATAAATTTCTCGCCAACCCCACCATACTGGGGGTAATAAGTATGAATTGCCCCACGCCGCTAAAGCTACGGGAAGAGAATAAATTTCTCGTCAACCCCACCATACTGGGGGTAAAAAGTATGAATTACCCAACGCCGACAAGGCTACGGGGAGAGAATAAATTTCTCGTCAACTCCACCATACTGGGGGTAAAAGTATGAATTGCCCAACGCCGCTAAGGCAAAGGGAAGAGGAAAAGTTTGGTATTTAAACCCAAACGAAACCCTCGACAGCTCACTATGCTGAGGATAATAGCATGGCTAGCCCAACTCAAACGGTAGTTGGTAAAGGCAAAATCAAACCCGTTGATAGCTGGGGGTTTGCTAAAAATCCCACGACAAATCTGTCACAACAGTATTCTTATCCGAATATAAGAATACATCACTGCCCTAAGCTGCTAAGGCAAAGGGAAGAGGAAAAGTTTGGCATTTAAGTCCAAACGAAATTCTTGACAACTCACCATGCTGAGGGGAATAGCATGGCTAGCCCAACTCAAACGGTAGTTGGTAAAGGCAAATCAAACCCGTTGATAGCTGGGGGTTTGCTAAAAATCCTAATCAGATAAATCTCCTGTCACGTTAAGATTTCACCTCTGACAGCAAAACTTTTCTTGTCATTTTGCTCCGACAGAGCAAGCGACACTCCAAAATATTAGTCAAGTTAAAATCATACCTCTGACATCATAATTCAAAATCAAAAGAGATAAAATCCTAATTAAATCGGTCCCCTGTCACGTTAAGATTTCACCTCTGACAGGAAAGAAAATTCACACTTCATCAAGTCCAACATTACAACCTCTGATGAACGTGCTTTAGATATCGTTAAGTTGAAAATCACCTCTGACGAAAATTATCTCCCTATCAAGTTAACAGTTACCTCTGATAGTCCGATTCCAAAACTAAATACGTTAACCGTCACCTCTGTTTAGTCAGCTTGTCCCTATCACGACCAAATCCTCTGAATAGGTTAAGCTCCAAGACACGTTTAATGTCACCTCTGTCTTTTCCTGATTCGTCATACTAGATGTCACTGAACGGTTAGGATTAAAATAAGCACGTTAATATTATACCTCCGCTTGATCTAAAATAAGTACGTTAAAATCATACCTCTGCTTGTTATGGAATAAATAAATATATTAACAGTTATCTCTATCGACCAAATCTTTTAAAAGGTCCATAACCAAAATTAAAAAATTCAAAGTATTTCGAAATTCAGTACGGTTCAATACAGAACTTCAAAAACTTTGGAGGGGGTTATGTAGACACTAAAAATAATTAAATTAAAAAAAAAAAAAAAAAAAAAAATCTAAGTGGGCACACCTGCGGGATGCAACCCGCGGGAACACCCGCGGGTTGCAACCCGCGGGGGCACCCGCGGGAAGCATCCCGCGGGAGCACCCGCGGGATGCAACCCGCGGGTGCACCCGCGGGTTGCAACCCGCGGGGGCACCCACGGGAAGCAACCCGCGGGAGCACCCGCGGGTTGCAACCCGCGGGAGCACCCGCGGGTTGCAACCCGCGGGAACCCCCGCGGGAAGCAACCCGCGGGAGTTCTCCCGCGGGTTGCAACCCGCGGGAGCCCCCGCGGGTTGCCACCCGCGGGAAGTCTCCCGCGGGTTGCAACCCGCGGGAGCCCCCGCGGGTTGCCACCCGCGGGAGGATTCCCGCGGGTGGCAACCCGCGGGGGCGATCCCGCGGGTTGCCACCCGCGGGTTGTTTTTCGTTGTTTTCCCGTTGTTTTATTTCCTATTTTATTTTCCTGATAATCCGTGATCCGCTTTTTCAGGAGAGAATTGAGCCGGATTTGGAGCTTCTTCGGTCTATAAAATACAGGAATTTAACAGGAGAGGGGACTTTTGGACTTTGGATTTTTGGGGATTCTTGGACTTTGGGAAGATTTCGGGCGAGCTCGTGAAATCAAAGAAAAGAGCAGAGCCATCTTCTCCTGGTCGGACGGTCAACGGAGGCAGCAACGAGACTCCACCGCCACCCGAACCCACATAAAAAAGGGAATAAACTAATATTCCCGTTCTTGTAATTCTTCGGAATTTTTGTAATCTCAAATCTTCGTTGTAATCAAATAATTTTTGCAATGGAATCAAAGATGCAATTTTCGGGCGTACAGTGGAGAACATCCACTTGTTGGCGCAGATGTGGCGAGTGGCCCCAGTATCCACCCACCATTCCTTAGAATTGCCACCAACTAGGTTTACCTCTGAGACAACAGATGTACAATTTACATCTACATTTGCACAAAGATTTTCTTCTTCGGCCAAATGTGCATTAGGATGCTTCTTCTTCTTCTTCGAAGAATCTGGTGCCTTTCGCACACGGCAGTCCTTTGCACGATGTCCAGGCTTGTCACAGTTGTAGCACTTGCCATTGAATCTCTTCGAGTTACCACTCTTAGAGTCTTCACCATTGTGCTTTCTCTTCCTGTCATTAGACTTATTGGAATTTTCCATAACATTAGCTTTAGAAATATTGTATGGATTTTCAATTTTCTTTTCAGAAAGGCGGTTATCTTCTTCAATCCTCAATCGTACAATTAGATCTTCAAGTGTCATTTCTTTTCGTTTATGCTTTAGGTAATATCTAAATTCTTTCCAAGATGGTGGCAATTTTTCAATTATTGCAGCCACTTGAAAAGATTCACTGATAGTCATACCTTCAGCATGAATTTCATGAATGATCACTTGAAGATCCTGTACTTGGTTGATTACACTTTTAGAATCAACCATTTTATAATCCAGAAACTTACCGACTACATATTTCTTAGAGCCGGCATCTTCTGTATTATATTTCTTGTCTAAGGACTCCCAGAGTTCCTTAGCAGTAGCAACTGAACTATATACATTATACAGTATATTGTCCAAACCATTGAGGATATAGTTCTTACTCAAGAAGTCCGCATGTTTCCATGCTTCAACCGCCTTCACTGATTGTTGATCATCTTCAACAAGAGTAGGCACAGTCTCCTTCAAGTACTTGGCCAGATTCATTGTAGTGAGATAGAACAACATTTTCTGTTGCCATCTCTTAAAATCTGAGCCACTGAACTTCTCTGGTTTCTCGTACTGGCTTGAAGGCACAGTTGGAGTAACCATGACAGGAGTTATCACAGTGGACATATCAGATGTAGAAGCCATCTACAAATATTAAAATTTATCTATCTTAATGCCTTGTAATAAATTTTAACTAAACTGAAAAATAATTCTAACTCCAAACACAAAACAGAATTAATTAGTCTTCTCTAGAAGCAATTAAGATTACTAGTGATTGATTACTAGTATGACAGTATTTTAATCTAAAACAAAATATCAGTTTAAAGATTAAATACTATTATAACAGAGTTCTAATTGATAACAGTACTCTTAATTTATGGTATTTTGACATAATTCAAAGTATTAGTTTTAAGAAAGTAGGTTCTAAACAAAATGTTTAAACTGTATTCTAAAACAAGTACGAAATTCAATTTTAAGAATGTAGGTTCAAACTAAAGATGTTTAAACTGTATTCTTAAAAAGTTAATCTAAAACATGCAATAATCGATTTTAAGATTGTTGGTTATAATTTTGCAGAATGTCTTTAATATATTATGACAGTATATGTAAAGTGGAGGTTACTAATTCTGTGGTTGCAGATTGAAGCATACAGAATTGTTTTAGATTAACATAAAATGACAGATTTGTAGTTAACAGATTTACTACACAGAATTGCTACTGTTATCTTATAGGAAATTAATTCTGTAATTAGGTTTATATCTAAATAATTCCAGTTTCGAAGTAGAAGAAGACTGGTTAAAGAAAAACCATCAAACTGTTTTTCTTTATCTAGTATACTATCCTAATCCGAAAAATTATAAAACTGGATTAAGAAAAACCTGGTTGCAGGAAGACTGGAAGAAGACTTTACTGACATGAAGCAGATTGGATGAAGATCGAGGCTAGTGTTGGACACTATCTCCTTAAAATCGATTCGTCCTCCACTGTGCAAAGTGCGCCTCTAAAGCGCCCAATGCGCCCTAAACGCCCATTCGCCCTCGCACACGCGCGTGCGCGTGCGGGCGGTGCGTAGCACCACCCGTGGTGCTCATGGTTTTCCTCTTCTTACATAAGCAAAGTAAAGGAGCAAGCTATCATATTTAAATCCACATCCTTACATTCCCCTATCCCATGTGGGACTATCTTTTCATCTTCCCTTTTTGTTCCTTTGCTATGTACTCAACTTTTGAAGCCTATTTCTATTCACTTAATTCATTTAATTTGAACTAGTGAATTGGCTCAATTTAAGGTTCAATTAGTGAATGAATTCAACAAGGGCACCCGCGGGAGGGATTCCCGCGGGAGGAATTCCGCGGACACCCGCGGGATCCCTCCCGCGGGATCCCTCCCGCGGGTTGGCACTCGCGGGAGGAGTTCCCGCGCGTGGACCCCACTGTAAATTTTTTTTTTTTAGGTGTCTACAGACGGTGGAGTTCATTTTTGGATATTCAGTTGGTCGATCGATCGGAAATCAGAGTTCTCCGATCGGTTTCGAGGGTAAAAGGCTCCGACTGCTGTCGGAAAATTTTTCTGATCCAACTCCGACTGATTTCGGTCAGGGAGTCGAGTGAAGTCGCCGGAGTCAGCAGTCGTGTTCACACCTAGTAGGCACCACCCAAATTCAGTTGTCCTTGCCGTAATGCGGCAGCAGCAGGGGGCAGCTCAAACTCGGTGCACCGCATAAAAAACTATGTCGACGTCCTCAATTTTGTACTCCAGTAAACATGAGGGCACCCAACCTAACCGTCATTACGCCATCTATCTACTTGTCATCTCTCACTTTATCTTCATCCATTTGGATCGGCGTCATTCTTCACTAATAAATATTTACTCTCCCTTTCACTTGCTTACTTTAAACACAAAGTTACGAGTCCGTAAAATTAAATATTCTAGGCAATTATTTAGGTACGTGTGCAACCTTCATAGGGTCGCAAAATTACTCGAATAGTTTTGCAACACCTTATAGTGATCTTTTTTATTTAAAGACAAATATTGCGATTGCGATTCTTTAACTCAATCTTTCTTAAGTGACTCTATTACATCCAAGTACGGAGTAGTTTAACATCACAATCATATTATCACAATCGACATCAAGTCAGAAGTTACAGCTATGCACCCTAACTAGTTAAGATATTTATCTTACTGTAACTAAGCTAGTCGTTGTAACTAAATTAGTTATATTATAGCTATGCATACAGACAAGTTAGGAGACCAATCAATCAATAATTATCATTATCCTCAAAATCTCTTTATAATTTTATTCAAATGTTTTAACTTTTTTAATTTTTTTTTTAATTTTTTAATTTTTTAATTTTTTAATTTTTAAATTTTTTTTTTTGGGGCACAGAATGGTTCTTTAAGGATCCGGAGCCTTCCATCTGTGCAAAAATTACAACACCCTATCCATTTCATTTCGGGGATCTCAACCGTCTTTAATATTTGGGAACGAATAGGGGAATTCTACTTGCGCACGGCATTTTACTCTTGGTGTCCTGGTTTCTCTTTATACCAAACTCATATTTTGAAATACTGTCATTTTATTTTCAGCGTCCAAAATTTTTTCCAAAAAAATCTCTTCTCTTTTTCTCTAACTCCTCACCCGTCCAATTCCATTTAGCAGAAAATTATTTTGATCGGGTACTAATACCCGACCAGCAAGCGAAGTCTAAAAAAAAAAACTAATTAACGATAAATTTTAAACAAATACGTATAAAACCTAAAAAAAACTATCAAATCGTATCTTAGATTTGTTCTCTGATATCAATTGTATAATGGAATTTTCCATTTGCATAAAAAAACTCAAATGCAAATTCTAAACTCAAATTTCACTTGTCACGGTGAAATCGAATAATTTAAAATTCTTCTAATCTTTTCAGAAACATTAATGTAAAAAATTTTAAGGGGTCAAGGAATCAAATAGATGATTTTGTAGGAGATGTGTTTTTATTTAATATAAAAAAAACATTTAAGATTTTAGAAAAAAAATAGAGTAGGAAGACGATGAGTCGTAGTTTCAAATTTTAAAAAGTATTAGTTTGGAATTTATAAGGGTAATTTAGTCAAAAAAATAATGACAAACTTGTAATTATTTATAAGTTTTAAAACCATACATCAAGAGTAAAATGCCGTGTGCAAATAGAATTTCCCGAACGAATATGACTTACTACCGAGGCTCTTTGACAATTTGCTCCCCAATGAATTAGTTGGTGACATGACCATTATGCGCTCTCTCCTATTTTTTTTATCAAATTCGTTAGGTAAATTTCCTGTGTTTAATTAAATAGATTTTAATGAAACGTACTGATACATAACTTCTTTTTTTTGAAGTATTAGCAAATAAATAATAGAACTACAAAAGTAAAGAGTTTAATCACTCATATGAATGATACTCATAATACATTAGTTCTTACAAAAGTAAAAGTGAAAAAAATACATAAAAGAAAGTCTGAAGCATATATCTTTCTCCATTAGTGCCGAGGCAATAATTTTCTTCAAATGGACAGAAAGTGGATCATGTGTGTCCTGAAGAGCCCAAGTCATCCCCTGATGAATCGCCTGAGATCTGTAATCGCTTCTCGTCGGAAAGTATATCTATCCAATAGACAACATCATGCATTGTAAGCCTAAAACAACTGTGAAAAGAACGAGCTGGAGAATTAAAATTTCTTTTATTTCTTTCCAACCAAACATTCCAACATATTGCCGCGGCTAGTGCTCTAGACCTAACTGAACGTACTGATACATAACTAATATATAGATAATTATTCTACTATGCCCCATTATCCGAGGCTAATATTACACATATATGGTTACAATGTTTCGTTTGCATCGGTGACTATTTCGCTCGTCTCTCCTTCTTTGTATTCACGCTCCTCTATTCCCCATTTAGTGACTCTCCTCCCTCTATTCCCCATTTAGTGACTCTCCTCCTTGTGCTTCATCTTTCTCGGTCGGTGCATTTCTATGTAGTTGCTCATCTAACGATGCTCCTTCTCCGTGTTCCTCCTCCTCTTATGTTAACAGTGTGAGAAGATCCAATCTCCTTCTTTTGTATCATTTTGGCTACTACATGTGCTTGGCTGCTCCTGAATCTCCTCTTCCTTTTTGGCCATAAATCAATAATATTATTAATTCTATGATATGATGCGCTCTCTTGAGATATTTATTTAATTCTTAAATAGATCCTTTTGTCTATGTAGTCCATCATTCTTTGCCGACTCACTTTCTCACTCTCTCTCAAGGCTAGGAATGGTAATAGACACGCTCACATGTCAAATTTTATTCCGTCATATACAAAATTTTAAATTAAAAATAAAAATTTATTTTTTTAATTCAAAATTTTGTATAGAGAGGATCAAAATTTGGGCTGTTGATACGTCCATTATCATCCCTACTCAAGGATCTACAGGTAATTTACCTACCAAGCTAGCTAAGTGTACGATTCCTTAACTCAATTTATTCATCTCAATGTCCATTTATATTTAATAAAAAATAAAAAAGAAGCTGCTTAATGCAGTAAGTGACAGATTGGTTCTTTCAAAGTAATTCGTAAAATAGAAAGAGCAAACTTTCCATGAATTAGTCTATGGAAAGTAGAAAATGAGAGAAGTTGTTATTCTCTGTCCTATGTGTAAGTTATTTTTTAATTTTTTTTTCTTTTCTTATATATAGATTAATACTTTGATTCCAAGAAATTTTTTATTAATCTCTTATTATTTTGCTGATAATTCTCTAAAATTTTTATTTCTTTTCAAAGAGTAGGAAATAGTGTTTTTTTATGAGATTATTTTTTTTAACAAATTACTTATGTAGTAATTAGTAGCCGGAAAAAATTTATGTTAAATAAGCATTATAAAGAGGACAAAATTAAAATTTTTAGAAATTATTATTTTTGTTTATCAGAATATTTTTTTTATTATTTCTACTTTGCAAAGTACTGATCAACCAATTTAATGAACTTGTCGATCAATACATGATTTTTTGAAATTGGAGTTCTAGATTGGTCAACCAATCCTAACCAATTAGGGGGTTTTTTAAATTGAAACTTTAAATTGGTCGACCAATTTCTTTGTTGGTCAACTAATCAGTGAGAATTTGAAATACGAGCAGTGGATTGGTCGACCAAATCTTTTATTGGGCAATCAAAGGGATTAATTTATGTTTATGGAATCATGTTTTCTGGATGTTGATAGAATTTTGTTAATTTATAGAGTATTGTTCTGTTAAAAGAACTCGCTTTGTTCAATTAAAATTAGCATCTATACGATTCAAAAATGATACTATTGATACATAAATAAATATTAAGTGTGATCGGTGGACCAATCCTTCTGTTGGTCGTTCAGTCCACTACACATGACTCTATATGTTCTGGATCGGTCAACTATCACTTTGGTTTGTTGACTAATTCAAAATTAGTTATATGCGTATTCACATATTTGTTAAACAACCTTTGACCAATCCATCCATATTTCTACTTTGTAGTTTAATCTATATTAGTCGACTAACCATAATGTTGGTTGACTAACCTATGTGTTCCTCAGGCCAATTATCATATTTATTCGTAACTTTTAGTAATTAATTATTTTTTAGTTTTTAGAAATTAAAATTTCATTTAAATTCAACTATATAAATTTGATTATATAAAAAAAAATAACATTATATGTAATCTTGTTGATTCATCCCTTATAGGTTCATAAAGTTATTTTTTTTTTTTAAAGTAAAACAACAGATGAGAGCCCTTCGCGTTCCATTAACAAGTAGATAATAAAATTACAAAAGAGTTAAAGAGTTCAATTACTTATCTGAGTGACCCTCATATTACATTAATCCTTACATAAAATTAACGCGAAAAGTACATAAAAAGAAAGAAAGCTTGAAGCATATATCTCTCTCCATAAGTGTCGAGGCAAGTATCTTCTCCAGACGGGGGAAAAGTAGGTCAAGTGTGTCCCGAAGAGCTCAAGTCATCCTTGAGGAACCACCCGAGATCTATACCCGCTCCTCGTCAAAAAGTATATTTGTCCAAAAGGCGAATCATGTATGATTAGCCGAAAACAACTATGAAAAGAACGAGCGGTAGAATTAAAAATTCTATTATTTCTTTCTAGCCAAACATTCCAACAAATTACTGCCACTAATATTCTAGGCCGATTCGAAGGTCGGCTACTGAAGTTCAATATTCTCCAAATACAATTTTCTTCCTCCATATTGAGGTTGATCCCTAAATTTCTTGCACAATGAATCAAGAGATCCTTAGTAAAGTTGCAACTCAATATTAATTAGATGGTTGGTAAATTCTCCATCCTCATTACACAGGGCACAAAAATTTGGGCCTGACCAACCCCGCCTTTGTAATACTAGCCATGCGAGGAGGGCATTGTTATGAACCAGCCAAATAAATACCTTGACTTTAGAAAGACATTTTTATAGTTCTGATATATTTTGTGTTTCTAGAGCTGATTCCACTATCCATAAAGTGACGGTATGTGGATCTCACCGAAAACGCTCCATCTTTGTTCCATCTCCAAAAGGGTTTATACCCATTTATTTCCGATGGGTTTATTTCACATAAAAGGGATCTTAGATCCCAAATTTGTGTTTATGCCGAAACCAAGAGTGCTTAAAAAAAGCTCAATTGCCATCTCGCTCTCCCCCACTGAGAACAAACCAGTGCACCTTTGTTCGAGGATAGCTCGAATGTTGTGGGGAATAAAGTCTTGAGAGATATTTGCGTGCACCATCGATTATGCCAAAATGTGATTCTATGGTCATTGCCTAGTTTGTACTCCAGACTTGGCCAGATTAAATGTTTAGACATGAGTAATCCTTTCTAGAATCCGGACAGTCGAAGTGTCTTTTGACAAGGCGTGTGCCATGTGCCACTTCTAGAACAGTATTTTGAGTACACAAGTTTTTGGAAAGTACTCTCAGGATGTGAGAGCAGATGCCACCACCACTTTACTATTAGTGATAACTTGAAAATTTTGAGATCCAAAATTCCTAAACCACCTGCCATCGTAGATCTACAGACATGCCCGCATAAGATCAGATGGCATTTATTGGAATCGGATGTATAATTCCATTAAAATTTCTTTCTGATTCGGTCTATTCTGTTTTTAAGCCAACATGGAATCAGAAAGAAGGGCATATAATATAATGGTAGGTGGATAAGACTATATTGAGCATGACCACTCTTCCTCTCAAGGAGAGTAAATTGCCTCTCCAACTCTTCAATTTATTTTCAAAGCAGTCTAAAAGTGGATTCCAATCCTATTTGATGAGTTTTCCAAATTTGATAGGAATGCCAAGATATTTCATCGGAAATTTTTCCTCCTTACATTTAAAAATCTCAAGGATGAGATTAATGGTAAGATTCCTAGCCTCCAAACAAACAAAAGAATTTTTTGAGAAATTGATCCTCAACCCCGACCAGGCTTCGAAATAGTAGAGTCCCCATTTTATGTGAATCGCTTCAGACACACTATTATCACTGAATATGAGTGTGTCGTCTGCATATTGGAGATTGACATAGAAAGCCAATGCAGATCCTGTCAGGCCATTTATTAGAACTGCATTCTCCATTTTCCTAAGCATATTGTTTAGACCATCGGCCACGAGGACAAACAAGAGGGAGGAGAGTGGGTCCCCCTGTCATAGTCTATGTTTTACCTGAGGTCAACCAATTTGCTATCCATGTGATCCACCTTCGTCCAAAAACCCCAAAGGTATAATACTTCTATTAGACAATCCCAATCTACCATATTATATGCTTTTTGAAATCCAGTTTGAGAACGTAACTATTTGATTTGGTTTTCAAAGTCCAATTATTACTGTAAACCTCTTGGGAAAAGATAAATTTACCTCTCCTATTAATCCAACAATCTTTTGTCCCACCAGAGAGTTAGGTTTACCTGGAGTACCACATCTAACTTTCTATTTTTGACTTTCCATAACCGATTTTTATTTTGGTCCTTTGGAAGTAGAGAGGAAAAAAATATATCGATGTCTACTTCCAACGAACCAAAGTTACTGAATCCCATATGTCCACTTTCCATTTTGTATACTACGCACAACCAATCAGCTGCTAAGGCTACGTCTATGTTTTCAGCTACGGCCCCTGTTTTGTTCTATATTTAGCTAACTAGCCCCCAACGGTTCTTCTTGTACGCTTCTTTGTTTGTGAATTCTAGCTTTAAGTAGGCGGTTTAACAACCAGACAGAGCTTCTTAAGATGGCTGAAGAGACTAAGAAAATTGAGGTTGCAGATGTCTCCTCTGACCCAACTCCTCCCGCGACGCCACCGGCCGCAGTCGAGCCCCCGAAAGATGTCGCCAAAGAGAAGGAAGTGAACCCGACTCCGCCGGGCCCCGCCGAGGAGAAGGCTGATGACTCCAAGGCCCTTGTCGTTGTGGAACGTAAGAACTCTATTCCTTTCTTAGAAATTTTCACTCAAAGGTTTTTTTTTTTTTTTTAGTTATGTTTGTTTTCAAGGGGGGAATTTCATGAATATTGGACATAATATTGAGCTGAATTTATGTGAACCCCCCCTACCCCTAGTTGGAAAATAAATATTTTTGATAAATTTCCTACCAAAGTAAAGTTATATGTACGCAGAGGATAGTTTTTCTAATTAATATATATTGAATTATTTATCATCTGGCCTATTTCATTATATTCTCTAAGAGTTAGCAATTTTTCAGCATTATATTCTCTAAGAGTTAGCAATTTTTCAGCACTAATAATCTTGGTTCTCAATTAGTGAATTCTTCTATATTTCTCCGAGATCTATGTATATTAGAGGTGTGAATAAGTGGATCAAGGGTCAATTTTTGGTCCGTAAATTTTGAACTAAAAATAAAATTTTATTTTTTTAATTTAAAATTTTAAATAGAATAGACTAAAAATTAGCCGTTGGAGAGCACATTCTCATCCCAAAATTATTATTACTTTAATACATAACTAAAAGTCTCAAATTTCTACTGTCCCAAGAAATATTTTAATTTAACTTATGGATCTTACTTTTTCCATTGCTGATAAGATTTGTTCCCATGATTTCCCTTTGAATTGGGAAAAGTTATTATTCGACTATGTCCAGTCATATAATGTTTTTCTGTTGGGTATCATATTTTAGGGATGATAATTGATCCGTCCGTAGGCCATTTTCTGACTCTCTTTTTACAAAATTTTGAATTAAAAAAATAAAATTTTTATTTAATTTAAAATAGAACGAGTTAAAAATTGACCTATAAATACATTCATTACCATCCTAATGGTGGGTAATCTCCCCGCGTCCCATTAAATAGGATTCAAAGAAATGGGGATCATGCTTTTTCTTTGTATATATACTCTTTTTAGATGTGTCAGCCAGGGGAATATTTTTGCGGTGTAATTTTTTAATCAATGTTATATTTTCCCCTCCTTTTGTAGGCTTCTTTTATATGACTATAATGAGATATGCTCTTCTTAGTTGTAGAGGGAAGAATGAATCAGTATCAGCTTTTCGCTTTTTCAATACAAGTGCTGCTGCCTTTTGAGAGAATGACTCATGCTTTTACCTATAATCATGTACGATAAGCTTAGATGATATTAAAAAAAAAAATAAAAAAAAAAAAAAAAAAACCTCATCAGAAGTAGTGGGAGTTTATAAATTGGGTGGTCTTTCAATGATACACCTAACTGTTACTCAAGATTGCTTACTAAGTGACTGCAGCCAATCAGGTAGCTGAAGAATGCCGAAGCTCTCTGTTTCTAGCCGCAGTAGGTCTCTCTTGACTCTTGAGCCATAATTTCATATATGCTACTCAGGACTTGGGAAATTCTATTTGCACAAGGCATTTTATTCTTGACGTGGGATATTGAAACTTATAAATAATTACTAGTTTATCATTATTTTTTTGACTAAATTACCCTTATAAATTCTAAACTAAGACTTTTTAAAATTTGAAACTACGACGCATCGTCTCTCTTCTCTATTTTCTCTCTAAAACTCTAAATAATTTTTTTTTGTATTTAATAAAAACACATTTTCTATAGAATTATAGATTTGATTTATTAACCTCTTAAATTTTTTTACATTAACGTTTCTGTAAATATTAGAAGAATTTTAAATTCTTCGATTTCACCGTGACAAGTGAAATTTGGGTTTGAAGTTTGGGTTTGAGTTTTATTATGCAAATGGAAAAATTTCAATATGCAATTGGTGTCAAAGAACAAATTTAAGGTATAATTTGAATTTTTTTTTAGATTTTATGCATATTTGTTTGAAATTTATCGTTAATTAGCGTTATTTTGTAAGGGAGACTACCCAACCAGAATGTTTCTTGGTTGGGTATTAATTAGCGTTATTTGAACAAGGCTTGCGAGGACAGCGAGAAGACTAGAGCTGAGAACAAGTAAGTTTAGCATATTTTGTTCATCCTTCCATCTTATTGTTATTGCTAATTGGGTTTTGAATGATTCTTCTATGAGAATATAATTTAAATGCGCCTTAGATTGGAAATACATGGTTATCATATTTCTTATCGATGATATGAGCTAGATTGCCAAATTTTGCACATTATCAAATATTTTTTGTTTAGGGATTGATAGCGATGTTTTAATCATGTCTCAAAGCATTTACAGCTTCGGCTTATTTAGTTTTGAGTTGAAAATAGACAGTATCTCAAAATGTTGAGATAGTCTAGCCCTTGCGCGCGGCATGCAAATGTTTTTGGGAAATGATTTTTTTTTTTTTTTTCCATGAGTGTAAATAGTTCCACCTGCCTTATCGACCATGAAGGAATTTCTTTAAAATATTTTCCCTTATTTATTTCTTATTGGAGTCAATAATATCTATCATTTTCGAATTTAAAATTTTCAAACAGGCTTATTAAGAAGATGTCTGCAATTACCTCATGGGAGAACACTAAGAAGGCGGCCGTTGAGGCTGAGCTGAAGAAAATTGAGGTAACCAACGCCCCAAATATACAATTTATGCCATGTCAGTTACACGAACGGTAACAGTAATAACAAAACAATATATGCTAACATTTGAATTTGTGTATGCTTTTTTTTTTTTTTTTTTTTTCCTGCGAGGTGTATTATGAAAGTAATATATCTATTGGAAGTTGTTATCGCCCCTCCCTTAACTTTCAACTCAAATGAGCAGGAAACACTAGAGGAGAAGAAGGCTGAGTACGTTGAAAAGATGAAGAACAAGATTGCACTTCTTCACAAGGAAGCAGAAGAGAAGCGAGCCATGGTGGAAGCCAAGCACGGTGAAGAGGTTCTCATGGCCGAAGAAATGGCCGCAAAGTACCGTGCGACTGGCCTCCCACCGAAGAAGATCTTCGGCTGCTTCGGACCATGAAAGGAGTACAAGATGCAAATTAATGAATGAAGAACAATTGACCTGTTCGTATTAAGTTGTTCTAGCAGTCAGAAGTTTTTCATGTGAAGGTCTACGAGTGTGATTTGTGTAGAGTTTGATGTTCTTGTATATACATGTTTTTTTTTTTTTTTTTTTTTTTTTTTGACGATAAACGGCGGGGTGTGCCCCTCCGCGTTCCATTAAAGAGAGAATAATAGAACAAAAAGTATTCCGGATCCACAGAAGTAGTGGCCCGATAATAAGCTTACAAAGCAAAAGTCCAAAAAAGTACTAAAAAGGAAAGTAGCATAACAAAGTAAAAATACAAATACAATGATCCTGCAAAAGTGGCATTTCATAGTCAGTCCATCCGTCCTTGCGCTTCTGATAGAGATCCCTACTCCTCATCTGGCTGAGTGTCATTTCCCGAAGAGCCACTTGATAAGTGAAGTCTCTCCTCATCTGAAGGAACACCTGTCCAAATAATGAAATCATGAACAATGAGCCTCACACAGTACTCAATAGAATGATACTTGTCATTAAATAATCTATTGTTTCGTTCTCTCCACATATTCCAGCAAAATGCCGCAATAGCACTTCGAAGCCTATGACTATCATTTTCCCCTCCATCAAGGTTCCTCCAGATAGTTTCATCTATAGCAGTTCCGATGTTCAAGTCTAATGCCCTGGCGCACGCCTCCCATGAATTTTCTTGTATATACATGTTATTTTACAAGAACAGAAGGTTTGATTGTACTTGTGTTTTATTTTTATTTTTGTTTTTAGTTTGGGGATCCAAACTGACAACTAAAATTTTGTAGTAATCTGAAGCGGGTATTTTTTTAGTTGCTTACAGTTATAGAGTGCTTCATATCGCATCTTGGCGTTGAATCGTGGTGTTGAGTTGTTATCATGTGATGTGGGTGTTTCATGTCTTTATTGTGAGTTTCTCTTAGACTTTTTGTTTTTATTTTTTTGGTTAGGAACATGGAATTTTGTTGAATTGCTCTTCATTTTGGAAGATTCAAAGCCACGGCTTTATAACTATAAGAAGCATAAATAGCTCAGGATATAAAAATCTCAAAGACAATCTATAATAAGATGATAAGTAGGTTTGGGCTGGCCTACGGAAAAGCTCTATCCAGGGCAATCCCTCTCTGCAAGATTGTCAATGGATAGATGTTAAACTCGGTCTGGATAATGTTTGGCCCCATGTCAGGCCTATCTTCGGCCCTTGTCTTGTGTGGCTTGTTGCCTGATCCACTACAGGCTCCCACCTGTATGCCCGAAAATTGTATCTTTGATTCCATTGCAAAATTGATTGATTACAAGGAAATTGAGATTACAAAAATTCTGAGGAACAAGAACGGGAATATTAATTTATTCCCTTTTTTTATGTGGGTTCGGGTGGCGGTGGAGTCTTGCTGCTGACTCCGTTGACCCGTCCGACCAGGAGAAGATGGCTCTACTCTGCTTCCCAATTTTCCGAGCTCGGCCGAAATCTCCCCAAAGTCCAAGAATCCAAAAGTCCCTTCTCCAGTTAAATTCTTGTGTTTTATAAACCGAAGAAGCTCCAAATCCGGCTCAATTCTCTCCTGAAAAATCGGATCACGGATTATCAGTCCAAAAATAGGAAACAAATCAACGGGAAACAAAGAAGAAGAAAAAAAATATGGAAAACAAGGGGGATCGCTCCCGCGGGTGGCAACCCGGGGGATCGCTCCCGCGGGTTGCACCCCGCTGGTGCTCCCGCGGGAAGCCCCCGCGGGTGCAACCCGCGGTTGTGCTCACTTAGCAGTTTTTCCTTTTTTTTTTTTTTTTTTTTTTGTATCTACATAACCCCCTCCAAAGTTTTCGAAGTTCTGTATTGAATCGTACTGAATTTTGAAATACTTTGGATTCTTTAATTTTGGTTATAGACCTTTTAAAAGATTTGGTCGATAGAGATAACCGTTAACATATTCATTTATTCAATAACAAGCAGAGGTATGATTTTAACGTACTCATTAGAGAATAAGCAGAGGTATGATGTTAACATGCTTATTTTAGGTCAAGCAGAGGTATAATATTAACGTACTTATTTTAATCTTAACCGTTCAGTGACATCTAGTATGACGAATCAGGAAAAGACAGAGGTGACATTAAACGTGTCTTGGAGCTTAACCTATTCAGAGGATCTGGTCGTGATAGGGACAAGCTGACTAAATAGAGGTGACGGTTAACGTATTTAGCTTTGGAATCGGACTATCAGATGTAACTGTTAACTTGATAGGGAGATGATTTTCGTCAGAGGTGATTTTCAACTTAACGATATCAAAAGCACGTTCATCAGAGGTTGTAATGTTGGACTTGATGAAGTGTGAATTTTCTTTTCTGTCAGAGGTGATTTTTTTTAACGTGACAAGGGATTTAATCGGATCTTATCTCATTTGATTTTGAATTATGATGTCAGAGATATGATTTTAACTTGACAAATATTTTGGAGTGTCGCTTGCTCTGTAAGAGCAAAATGACAAGAAAAGTTTTGCTGTCAAAGGTGCAATCTTAACGTGACAGGAGATTTATCTGATTAGGATTTTTAGCAAACCCCCAGCTATCAATGGGTTTGATTTGCATTTACCAACTACCGTTTGAGTCAGGCTAGCCATACTATTCCCCTCAGCATGGTGAGTTGTCAAGAATTTCGTTTGGGCTTAAATGCCAAACTTTTCCTCTTTCCTTTGCCTTAGCAGCTTAGGGCAGTGATGTATTCTTATATTCGGATAAGAATACTGTTGTGACAGATTTGTCGTGAGATTTTTAGTAAACCCCCAGCTATCAACGGGTTTGATTTTGCCTTTACCAACTATCGTTTGAGTTGGGCTAGCCATGCTATTATCCTCAGCATAGTGAGTTGTCGAGGGTTTCGTTTGGGTTTAAATACCAAACTTTTCCTCTTCCCTTTGCCTTAGCGGCGTTGGGCAATTCATACTTTTACCCCCAGTATGAATGGGTTGGCGAGAAATCTATTCTCTTCCCGTAGCTTAACGGCATTGGGTGATTCATACTTTTTACCCCCAGTATGGTGGGGTTGGCGAGAATTTTATTCTCTTCCCGTAGTTTTAGCGACGTTGGGCAATTCATACTTTTTACCCCCAGTATGGTGGGGTTGGCGAGAAATTTATTCTCTTCCAGTAGCCTTAGCGGCGTTGGGCAATTCATACCTTTTACCCCCGTATGATGGGGTTGACGAGAAATTTATTCTCTTCCCGTAGCTTTAGAGGCGTTGGGCAATTCATACTTTTTACCTCCGTATGATGGGGTTGGCGAGAAATTTATTCTCTTCCCGTAGCCTTAGCGGCGTTGGGCAATTCATACCTTTTACCCCCGTATGATGGGGTTGGCAAGAAATTTATTCTCTTCCCGTAGCCTTAGCGGCGTTGGGCAATTCATACTTTTTACCCCCAGTATGGTGGGGTTGGCGAGAAATTTATTCTCTTCCCGTAGCCTTAGCGGTGTTGGGTAATTCATACTTTTACCCCCAGTATGATGGGGTTGGCGAGAAATTTATTCTCTTCCCGTAGCCTTAGTGGCGTTGGGCATTTCATACTTATTACCCCCAGTATGATGGGGTTGGCGAGAAATTTATTCTCTTTCCGTAGCCTTAGCGGCGTTGGGCAATTCATACTTTTTACCCCCAGTATGGTGGGGTTGGCGAGAAATTTATTCTCTTCCCGTAGCCTTAGCGGGGTTGGGTAATTCATACTTTTACCCCCAGTATGGTGGGGTTGGCGAGAAATTCGGCGTTGGGTAATTCATAATAATTTTTTTTTTTATTATGGGGGTTTAAATTAACCGCCCTGAGCTCGTTTTGGGAATTGTTGTAAGCCCAAGTGGTACCTTTAGACCACACACATTAGATGTGTCGGAGTTAGCTCTAACTCCTTTTTTGTTCAGCTTTGAGCTGAACTGCTCCAGCGTCAATCAACGCTTGAATTTTATCTTTTAAGATAAAACAATTCTTTGTAGGGTGACCTACAATCCGATGGTATAGGCAGTAATTCGGATCGTTAGTCTTCCCAATTTCTTCAGGCCTCTTGCTTTCCGGCAAGTTGAGCATCTTGCATTTGCTGAGCAGGTTGAACATAGTAGCAGTATGTTCATCCTTGAATGAGTACTGCTTTTGAAGTCTGGGTGACTTTGCTGTGTTGCTTGTAGTTGGCCATCTTTTCTGCTTCGGTGTACTTTCTACCGCCATTGCCGTTATGTCTTTCCCTTTTGAACGGGAAAAATAGAATGGAGATTCGTTTGTACCGTCTCCGGTTGCAGACTGTTGCATTTCGAGACGTCGAAGTATTTCTTCGGCCTGTTCACCCTGCTTAAGCAGATCTTTCCATGACTTGGATTCGACCGAGCCCATCTTGTCTAGGATATCGGTCAGCAAGTTGTGTCTGCAGGTTTCCACAAGTGTGTCATGCGTCATGCCATGTGGGCATCGAACAGAAAGCTCTCGGAATCGCTCGACATAAGTTTTGACCGTTTCGCCTTCTTCTTACTTCGCCGCTAGTAAGGATAATATGGAGACTTCTGTATCATCTTCAAAGAATCGGGCTAGGAACTCACGTTCTACATCAGCCCAAGATTTAATTGTTCCCTGGGGTAGCTGCATGAACCAAGTAAATGCGGGCCCCCGTAAAGTGCTCGCAAATATCTTAGTCATAGTTGGATCATTCCCCATGAGATGTCCTGTCTGTGAGAGGAAGTAGAAGATGTGCTGTTGTGACGAACCTTTACCGTCGAATAACTGAAGGTTCAACGGTTTGTATTTTGTAGGGTAAGGCACGGTCTCCCATTCTATGGGATAAGGACGGACTACCCCCACCTCTTGCAGTTTCTTTCGATGAAGTAGAGTTTGTAGTTGATTCTCCATCTTCTCTATTTTTTCCACGTGAGGGTTAATGATAACCTTCACTTCCTCTTCTTCTCTTGAATGAGGAGGCACTTCTTCATCCTCGTCCTTGCTGTCTTCATTTATTTGGAAGGGTCTTTTTCCTTTCTGTCGACCAGAAATGGACGACGAGGATTAGTTTCTCCTAGTTTGAGCCAGCAACTCAATTAAAAGTTGTTTCATTTCTTCTATGGTCTCCTCTTGCTGTTCGAGATGTTTTTCTTGTCTCTCAAGCCTTTCAGAGACTTCTTCTAGAAGCGCGCCCTCTGGTTCGATAGAAACTCCTTTTGATCCTGGAGTGATTTCCTTATCTGAAGGGTTGTTTCCGACCACCTTTTTGCCTTTATTAACCATATTTGATGAGGCAGCAGGTAGATCGGTTCCAGAGTATGCTTTTTTCACCGTCCGTATTCTTTTAGGTTCGGTGATCCGCTCAAAAACTGATCGTTTTGAATTGCACTGGCAGTTTGATAGAATAGTTGAGATCAGCTGTTCGCATTGGCAGTGAGGAATATTTTGTGAGGAGTTCTTCTACCAATTGAGATACTCTCTCAAATCTTGAGGTATCTTCTCCTCTCTATTTGCATCTTGACGAATTTTGCGTCGCAAATTTGGTTCATAATACTGGAGAGTTTGTAATATTTCAGGGCTGATCTCTTTTCCAGCATTAGATTGTTCTCCAACCCTTCTGCGGATTCTTCTGGAGTGCACACTAGTCTGAGTAGTTGTGTGGGCTCCGCACGCCTCTGATAGAGAGATTAAAATTCTTGGTGTATGTTGCGTGCTCATCATAGGTGTGCTCGAAGAGACATGAGGGTTGTGTTCATTCAACGTAACCCGTCGATTACATCTGCGGGATGCAACCCGCGGTTGCAATTGTGGGTTTATACCCGTGGGTTCGCTCCTGCGGGGTGCAACCCGCGGGTTGGCACCCGCGGTTGCAAGCCGCGGGATGGCACCCACGGTTGGCACCCGCGGTTGGCAACCGTGGGTGGCAACCCGCGGTTGGCAACCACGGGTATTCGTCGCAAAAGTTCCTTCGCTTCCTCCCATTGAATACATCTTAGATTACAACGGAAGTGAACAAGATATAAAAAGAGAACAAACGAGAGGATTTTATATGTTTAATCTCTCTCTTTTACAATAGTTTGTGGGATCTGTGGCGATGGGATCTATAGTAGTTCCTTTGGACGATCGGTACGTTGAAATCTTCTCTTTTAAAGATATCGGCCGACTATAGACGATCTTCTCTGGTTTTGATTTGTTCAAGGCTCTCTCGCGTAACTCGAACTTTTCAGGAACTCCAAAAAGAAGATGGTGATTTTCTCTGATCTTCACGAACTCAAGGCTCTGTGCGTAACTTGAATTCTCCAAGATTTCAGAAGATGATCAGCAAAGGCTTCAAGGCTCTCTCGCGTACTTGAATTGCCAAAGGATCGATAGGAGACTTCCGATGCCAAAAAGAAGACCAAAGATTGAAGATCTGATGATCTATTAAAGATTCATCTATTATTGATTTTCTTTGATTGATTGATCTTGCATATATTTATTCTCCTAAAATCTCCTCAAAGAGGGTATTTATAGACTTTAGTGGTTATGAGAGTTTCCGTAGGAATAGGAATAAAGAGTTCCATAGAAATAGGAATAAAGCTTTCCATAGGAATAGAAATAAAGATTTTTGTATTCATCAAGGTTTCTAATCCAATATTTAATATTGATTTAAATCTCTTGATTTAGAATTCTGATTGGATTCAATTTGAGTATTGGATAAGATCAAATCTCAATCACAATCAATTTAGGATTGTGATTGGACTCAATTTAGATATTTGGATAAGCCCAAATTATAATCTCAATCAATTTAGGATTCTGGTTATCTGCTCACGCGGAGATAATCTCATCAAAATGCGGAGCTAAGAAACCAGAATGCGGAGCTATTAAACATCTCCGCTTTTTACTCAAACGCGAGGCAAAAGTAGCCAAACGAGGAGCTACTGAGTTAGCTCCGCGGTCTGTTGTGGAAAATCCTTTTAACTTAGAAATTTTCACTGCCAACAGAACCCCCTCCAAAGTTTTCAAAATGGCTTAGAACTTAGCAAATTTTGAAATACTTTGGATACTTAAACTGAAACGCGGAGTTAGAATACCAAGTCTCCTTCGCGTTATGCTCGCCTACGTAGAGCTAATCAGCTTCACTTCATTTTCAGTGAAATGAGTAATTTCTTCATTAATTACTCCGAATTTCGGCGCCGAATACCAAGCAGCGGATCATCTATTTAAATAGAGCTCATGGCTCCTCTTCTTCTTCATCGGGAGAGTTTGAAAACTCCAAAACTCTGGCAGTCGAGTGACTCATGTCGACGAATGATCTTCAATTGATCTCCCCTTAACTCTCCATAGATTTTCATCATTAGGATGTTATTTCAGAGGAGTTTGGCTAGACGCACGTTGGCCGGCGTTAATGGCAGCGGCCGTGGAAGTAGACGCGACGGCAAACCAGTCTATATAGCGTCTTCCGAAGGTAAAAAGCTTAACTCTTGGTCTTCTAAGAACCATTCTGAGATGTTTTGGCTCGGTTTAATCCGGCCAATTGTTTGCTTTACCGGCGAGATCGTCGATCTCCGCGAAGTTATCGCATCATCCCCTGTGCTTGAAACACGGGGCTTATCTAACTAGTGGTCGTGATGAATCTGCGAGGCTATCTTTGATTAGCAGTCGCGATGAATTGCGAGACTATCTTTGATTAGCAGTCGCGATGAATTGCGAGGCTATCTTTGATTAGCAGTCGCGAGGAATTGCGAGGCTATTTTTGATTAGCAGTTGCTTCATGTCCCGAGGCTATGAAAGAGAAGGAAACAGCAGAGAGAAACTCTATCCTTCCTTTACGTGAAGTTATCGCGTCATCCTCTGCGTTTTAAAACGCGAGGCTATTTCTCCAGCTGCACGCGAAGTTAGCTTAGCTCCGCGTTTTTATACTTAGAAGATTTTCCAAATTTTTGTAGTACTCCTGATTCTTCTTTTGCAGTGAAGTACTTGGACCAGATCCTTCTTGAAGAGGAGTGCATGTGGCTTTACCAGTCTTCGTCAGCAAAAGTAACTCTAAAGAAGCCAGAAGCATATGCTTTACATCATAGTTGCAGGTTTCAAGCCATGGCTCCAAAAGATAAACTTTTTACAAGAACTCTGCAGCAGCTCAAAGCGATAGAGATGATCATCTAAGGGCTTGTAGCATGTCGAATCCAACTTGTGTATCTTCATTAGGATTCTTGTAGCAGTATATTCAGATAATCCACTAAGAACTTTTGACATTTGCAGAAGAGATCTTTTGCATGTGAACCAGGGAATTTCAACACCCCATGAGGCTTGATGTCAGATTATTGAAGCTTTTGGGAGAGCTATAACTCCCTCTTCTTCTGTAATCTTTTTCTTTTATGAAGTAAAGGCAAATTATTTTCCTCTCTATCTGTCGGCTTCAAGAATCTTGCTTGCTCAACAAATAGATGGTTGATAATTCTGGTAAAATAATCTAAGACTCTTTTGCGTAACTTAGATCATTAATACCGATATGATCGGGTAAGGATCATTTAAACAGAGGCGCTTAATTGCGCATGCCTAAGAAAGAAGTTCAAGTGCTCATCTGCGTAACTTGAACAAATGGAGGCGGTTCAAGGCTCTCTCGCCTAACTTGAACTAGGCACACCAAAGATAATCGTGTTTAGGATTCATCAAATTTCGGCAGAGCCGCCAAATTGCGCATGCCTAGTCCAAGTGCTCTCACGCGTAACTTGAACGGAGATTGGAATAATCCAAATCATACTGTCAGAGGTAAAAACTTAACATGACAGGTCCACGGGATTTTTAGCAAACCCCCAGCTATCAACGGATTTGATTAGCCTTTACCAACTACCGTTTGAGTTGGGCTAGCCATGCTATTCCCCTCAGTATGGTGAGTTGTCGAGGAATTGATTTCCTCTCCCATTTGCCTTTAATCAGCATTGGGTAGTTAACTTCATACTTTTACCCCTAGTATGATAGGGTTGACGAGGAACTTGATCTCCTCTTCCCTCTGCTTTAACAGCATTGGGCAAAAAAAAAAAATTTATTTATAGCACCCAATTAGCCATTCCAATGGCTATTGAGAATAGCAGAAGCATGATGTTTATCATCGTCAATATTTTCGACACCCCCAGCCAAATCCGGCTGCTAGCCAATGAGGACTATTCGATCGCAGCTGTGGTTCGGAATGTACCCAAGGGGCTAGCTTGCAGGTGCGGGCTGCCCGTGCTTGGTGTCGATATTGGCTTCCCTACTGGTACAGGGATCACTCTAGCAGGGATTGCTCTGGCAGGGAACTTATTGGTCCCAATTAAAGTTGTCATATTTGCAGAAACTTTCTTCTGTTCCTCTTTAAGTGTGAGAACTCCGGCTTCTATCAATGCCTGAATTCGATTTTTAAGAGGATAGCAATCCTTAGTTGGGTGCCCGACGTTCCGATGGTACAGGCAATAGTTAGGGTTGTTGGTTTTACCAACGTCTTCCGGTTTTCCATTTTTCGGAAGTTTTAGCAAGCCCTTTTTGAGGAGGAGATGGAATAGAGTACCGGTCTGCTCAGTCTTGAATATATAAGTTTTATCTTGTCGTGGCTTATTTTGACCTGCACATCTCGGATTCTGAGGTCTTGGTTTCGGATCTGCAACTGTCGCCATCACAGCCTTCCCTTTATTTTCAGGATTCTGTGGATATGGCTTGTTATTTGTAGAGTTTCTCATGCTACGAGATTCCTTAATCCGGCGAATTATATCTTCTGCCTGCCCTCCCTGTCTCAGCAGATCTTTCCAAGTTCTGGACTCTACAGCTCCTATTCTTATCAGCACGCCAGTCCTGAAGTTATGCTTACAGGTTTCCACCAGGGTTTCCTGGGTCATACCGTGTCGACAATACACGGACTTTTCCCTGAAGCGTTCAATAAAACTTTTAACCGTTTCTTGTTCCCCTTGTTTCGTTGCAAGGAGGGAATGAACCGATATTTCGATATCATCCTCAAAGAAACGTGCCAAGAACTGTTTCTTGACATCAAACCAGGTATTTATGGTTCCCGGGGGCAACTGCATAAACCATGTAAAGGCAGGCCCTCGCAGGGTGCTCGCAAATATTTTGGTCATTATAGGATCATTTCCCATTAGATGACCTGCCTGCGATAAGAAGTAATAGATATGCTGACTTGGAGACCCCTTCCCATCATATGACTCCAATTTAAGGGGTTTATATTTTTCTGGATAAGGGGCGAAGTCCCACTCAAGCGGATATGGCCTTGAAACCCCCAATTTCTTCAGTTCCTTCTTGTGCATCAAGGCATCAAGTTGGCTTTGCAATTTCTCGATCTTTTCTCCATGAGGATCATGGAAAGAATATTTATCATCATCCTCATGCATCGAATAAGCTTTTTTTTTTTTAGTTTCTTCATTTGCCTTAGGTGGCGGTTCCGAAGAAGTTTTAGCCTTATCATCGGCTATCTTCTGGGTATTTTCGATCACTTTTAGAAGCATTGTTTTGAGATCATCAATGGCCTTTTGCTGACCTCGAATCATCTGCTCTTGGGTTTCCATCCTTTGGTCAACATCATCGGATTTATCCACCATATGCGATGCTGGTTTTCGTGGTCGGGAAGATGCACGAGATTTTGGGGAAGCTATAGCTGAATTATCGTTGTCATTATCATAAGAACCTTTTGAAAGTTTCTTATAATTCCGAGGAATAACAGCACCTGATTTGAGTCGAGTAAGATGGCGAGGTTGTTCATCATCTGCATCCGACTCATATTCTTTCTCCATAATCTTTTTGCTTTTGCCGACCATATTTGAGGTCACTGCCTTTACCTCTTTTTCTGTGATTTGATATCTCAGATTATTCTTCCTCCTTATCGGAGTATCTTGACGAGACTCAGTTATTCTGTTGAATACAGACACTCTCTTCTTGGTACAACAACATTTATCCAATACAGCAGATATGGCTGTTATGAGCTGCTCACAATGACATATTGAGTGTGGCTGAGCTTGAGTCATATTTCTCATTTTTGTCAAGTAATTTCTGAGATTGGTGACCTTAGCCATGGAGTCGTGGGACCTATCCATCTTTTGAGAGGGTCTAGGAACCCACTGGAGCTTCTTGGGATTACTGGAGTCCAGTTCCGGTCCGCTGACGCGAGGATCTATCTTGATTCTACAGTTAGGTTGATCCACGCGGAGCTTAGAAGTAGCTTCGCATATTGTAGCGCGGGGCTGAGGAATGACTTTGCATCTTGCCATGTTAGCCTCGCGTTTCTCGCTGGCCTGGCTTGTCTACAGAAATTTAGCTTCTTGAATAATAGCCCCGCATGAAGGAAAACTCTTGCACGCTGGCTTATCTTTGCGACTAACGCAAATCATAGCTTCGCGCTTAGCGCGGTTTTTATGACTGACAACTATCTGCCAATTATCCTCGCGTTCCTCGCGGAGAATCTCGCGTTTCTCGCAAGTATTACTGGCCTTACTTTTATTGCTTGGCTCAGTATTAGCCTCGCGTGGAGAATCACACGCTGGCTTTAAAGAATTTTTATACTCGCGTTTCTCGCGAGTGTTAGGAATCTTGCATTTATTGCAAGCACTAGCAGCCTCGCGTTTCTCGCTTGGCTTAGCCTCGCGTGGAAAATCACACGCTGGCTTTGAAGAATTTTTATACTCGCGTAACTCGCGAGTGTTGGGTATTTTGCGACTAGCGCAACCCTTGCTGGCTTCGCGTCTCTCGCTAGGCTCAGCAATAGCCTCGCGTGGAGAATCACACGCTGGCTTTGAAGAATTTTTATACTCGCGTAACTCGCGAGTGTTGGGTATTTTGTGACTAGCGCAACCCTTATTGGCTTCGCTTCTCTCGCTAGGCTCAGTAATAACCTCGCGTGGAAAATCACACGCTGGGTTTGAAGAATTTTTATACTCGCGTAACTCACGAGTGTTGGGTATTTTGCGACTAGCGCAACCCTTACTGGCTTCGCGTCTCTCGCTAGGCTCAGTAATAGCCTCGCGTGGAAAATCACACGCTGGCTTTTCCTTGCTTTTAAGGCAAGTTGTATCTTCGCGTTTAACGCGGTAGAGACTGGTCTCGCGGGTAGCGCGAGCCAGTTTGCGAGGGACCATAGCCTCGCGTCCTCTAGAGTTAGCTCCGCGTCCAAGGCGGACTTTGAGGGCTCTACGCCTCGCTCTCCGGTTCCTGTTTCGGAGTTGGGTCCTGCTCAGTCCAGTCCCTAGGTCTTTTTCGGCAATCGGAAGCTCATCCTCGGCTAGGATTTCTTGTGTGAACTCCGGCTCTATAGCCGCAGTCTCCAAGGATCCTCGTCTCTCGGTGGATACCTTTCTACCCGTCACTCGGGCATTGGAGTACATGCGACGATAGTGCCGTGTCTCATCCAAGTCACCTGATCCAGAGGAGAGGAACTCCTCGTACTTCTGCTGGTCGATTTCAACGACCAGCGTGTCTTCTTCGGATCCGATCATATCAACGTCCGATTGCGCCACAATCTCTTCATCAGTGAAAGAGATGGCTCCCACTGTGGTCGCCAGTTTGTTCGTCGCAAAAGTTCCTTCGCTTCCTCCCATTGAATACATCTTAGATTACAACGGAAGTGAACAAGATATAAAAAGAGAACAAACGAGAGGATTTTATATGTTTAATCTCTCTCTTTTACAATAGTTTGTGGGATCTGTGGCGATGGGATCTATAGTAGTTCCTTTGGACGATCGGTACGTTGAAATCTTCTCTTTTAAAGATATCGGCCGACTATAGACGATCTTCTCTGGTTTTGATTTGTTCAAGGCTCTCTCGCGTAACTCGAACTTCTCAGGAACTCCAAAAAGAAGATGGTGATTTTCTCTGATCTTCACGAACTTAAGGCTCTGTGCGTAACTTGAATTCTCCAAGATTTCAGAAGATGATCAGCAAAGGCTTCAAGGCTCTCTCGCGTACTTGAATTGCCAAAGGATCGATAGGAGACTTCCGATGCTAAAAAGAAGACCAAAGATTGAAGATCTGATGATCTATTAAAGATTCATCTATTATTGATTTTCTTTGATTGATTGATCTTGTATATATTTATTCTCCTAAAGTCTCCTCAAAGAGGGTATTTATAGACTTTAGTGGTTATGAGAGTTTCCGTAGGAATAGGAATAAAGAGTTCCATAGGAATATGAATAAAACTTTCCATAGGAATAGGAATAAAGATTTTTGTATTCATCAAGGATTCTAATCCAATATTTAATATTGATTTAAATCTCTTGATTTAGAATTCTGATTGGATTCAATTTGAGTATTGGATAAGATCAAATCTCAATCACAATCAATTTAGGATTGTGATTGGACTCAATTTAGATATTTGGATAAGCCCAAATTATAATCTCAAATCAATTTAGGATTCTGGTTATCTGCTCACGCGGAGATAATCTCATCAAAATGCGGAGCTAAGAAACCAGAACGCGGAGCTATTAAACATCTCCGCGTTTTACTCAAACGCGAGGCAAAAGTAGCCAAACGCGGAGCTACTGAGTTAGCTCCGCGGTCTGTTGTGGAAAATCCTTTTAACTTAGAAATTTTCACTGCCAACAACGGGTTGCCTCCCGCGTTTGGCAACCGCGAGTTGCCACCCGCGGTTGGCAACCGCTGGTTGCCTCCCGCGTTTGGCAACAGCGGGTTGCCTCCCGTGTTTGCAAGTCACGAGTTTGCACCCGTGGGGTTGCTTCCGAGGTTTTTTACCGTCCCGGATTCTTCTGTCCCGGAATTTTCTGCAAATTTTGTTGTATGATTGAGACGTGCTTGTTGAGTTTTACGCCTCAAATTTCTCTTTTGGGAGCGGGTTAGGGACTGGTTTGACTTTTGGCTTGACTTTGGAACGGGCGATAACGCCTCGTAAATTTCAACGAGCGATGACGCCTCGTAAATTTCCATAGGCGATGACGCCTTTTGATTTCCGGTGGGCGATGACGCCTCACCTTTTTTCATTGTCACCCGGCGATGACGCCTAGGCTCCGAATCAGAGGAGGAAAGAAATTCCTCATATTTTTGCTGGTCAACTTCTATGACCAGCATCTCAACCATTGAGCCAATCGGCACCAGGCCGGACTGCGCCACCAGATTCTCTGTGGTAAACAGAGGGGCTCCCACTATGGTCGCCAGTCCTTGTATACCCGAAAATTGCATCTTTGATTCCATTGCAAAATTGATTGATTACAAGGAAATTGAGATTACAAAAATTCTGAGGAACAAGAACGGGAATATTAATTTATTCCCTTTTTTTATGTGGGTTCGGGTGGCGATGGAGTCTTGCTACTGCCTCCATTGACCGTCCGACCAGGAGAAGATGGCTCTACTCCGCTTCCCAATTTTCCGAGCTCGCCCGAAATCTCCCCAAAGTCCAAGAATCCAAAAGTCCCTTCTCCAGTTAAATTCCTGTGTTTTATAAACCGAAGAAGCTCCAAATCCGGCTCAATTCTCTCCTGAAAAATCGGATCACGGATTATCAGTCCAAAAATAGGAAACAAATCAACGGGAAACAAAGAAGAAGAAAAAAATACGGAAAACAACCTGCGGGTTGGCACCTGCGGGATCGCTTCCGCGGGTGGCAACCCGGGGGATCGCTCCCGAGGGTGGCAACCCGCGGGAGCTCCCGCGGGTGCGATCCCGCGGGTTGGCACCCGCGGGAGCTCCAACCCGCGGGTGCAACCCGATGGTGTGCCCACTTAGCAGTTTTTCCCCTTTTTTTTTTTTTTTTTTTTTTTTTGGCATCCCAAACCCGTATAGAAACATGTATAGGGTTCTTAGCAGGAGTGCCACCGTATTGCCAAAATATAGATACAAATACGAATATAAATATGATTCAGCATGGAAATATTCACGTCGTAATATTCAACATCTACACATTTCAGTTATTTTCTCAAAATTTGTAACTTAAATGGGCCATTAAACTTGTCATTGAGTGATTTTAAGCACATCATCAAGTGTATCTCATTTGATTCACTGCCCGTCCACCCAAAATCAAAAGAGGATGAGTCTCTTAAGGCAAGGACCCTAATGAAACTCGTCTTTGTGTACTTTACATAATATACATCCATTTAGTTAATAATATATTGATTGTCAATCAAGAAGGTGTTAGATTGAAGGATTTATATGTTAGATTTCGATTTCCCTAAATTTCCCCAGTTCCCACTACTGGGTAGGGCATTGGCATAGAAGAATTAATGAAAAGTAATTCATCGTACCTAAGACTATGGATATTAAAAACCATAAAACTCATGAATTTCCATTCTCAATGCAGTGATTAACACACCAATGTGACATGAAAGTTAATATATGCAGAACTAGCTAGGTGGATGAAATTACTTTTTGTGTAATAGCTAGAGATGACAGTTCAGCATGAACTCACCATGAACAATACAATTAACTTAGGATTTTTATCTTTTTGATATAAGTCACGTCATATTCCATTTAAGTTCATAGAGTTTTCATTATCTTTGTTTTAGGTTCAAATTCAACTTGACCCGCCTATTCTTGTTGTTCATGCTACATTATTGATGAGTTCGCTGATGCTTCCTCAAATTCTGCAACAATAACTCTTTACTGCAGTTGTTGAAACTGAGTCGTTCTTTCTTTCAATGGAAGTGGACAGTTTCATGTTCTTATCAGTATTGTGTTGTTTCTCATGTCGATATCTGAAGCACTTGCAGAGGAATTTTGTGTACTAAAACTCGAGTCTTTATATGTTGAATTTTAACAATTTCAGTACCTTCACGTAGAGATGCAAGCTTCAGATTGGAATTACTTCATGCATACAACATTAATTGTATCCCCACAAGGGTTTGTTTTTGAGAGATAGTTACTGCTAGAACTTATTATAAAGGTTACTTGTATACATAAAGGTTTTTGGTGATAACATTTAAAATTTTGAATAGAATGTACGAAAAACTGGCAAAGGCCGGCCCAATATCAATATGAAGAATCTCCAGAATCATCCTTGTTTGAACTGCCAATGGAATTTAAAGCTATGCTGCTAAATATTATGTTTCGATTTACTTCAGGGTTCTTAATCGTACCCCTCCAACACTCTCATACATTTCACAAGGATGACCATCTGTTGCTCAAGAGCAGGGATGTGAATGGATGCATCTACGGTCTATTTTTGCCCCTATTCAAAAATTTGAATTAAAAATGGAAATTTTATTTTTCTAATTTAAAATTTTAAATATGCCGGATAAAAAATTAGCTCGTGGACGCGTCCATTATTATCCCCACTCAAGAGAGAGAAGCACGTGAGTATGTAACAATATTTAAAGACCACACTCGATACTTTTTGTATTACTCATACTTTCATATGCTGAGACTTGATGCCGCTATCGTCTGTATGTATCATATACAATCACACCCATGTCGTCTTGCACATGTGTTAGAATTGTCAGAGTGCCAAGATCAGCCCATGTATTAGGCTACTAAAACATTGGCGTTAGGCCTCATTTGTTAGAAGGCCCCAATTTTTAAAATTTTTCCAACTCTAAGCCAATTATTATTATTTTTTAAATTTTTTCCAAATCTAAGCCTTTATAAAGGCTCGATTGATCCAACAGCCCTTCTAATTATATAGGTTTTAAATTTTAATTCAACAGTTAAGCTTTCTTTTTTTTTTTTCCATGACATTCACACATGTATCCAAACCTATTTAATTGTTATCAGTTTTATTTTTACTCCTTCCCAATCTGCTCTAAAATTTCTTTCTTCTCTTAAATCCTTTCTTTGCTCATTTTTAAAACTCAATTTTTTTTAATTCATAATTCTCAACTTAGTTATCAAAATTCAATTTACCTAATCCTTCTCGATTCTCAATTATGAGATTTTTTTTTTATCTCTCTCTCTCAAACTCACCAGTTATTTTACAACTCAAGAAAATAGAAGAATCAAATGATACAAAAATAATATTTATAATAATTAGACTTTATTTAAAATTTTACCATGGACCTCAACTTCACATGTTGTAGAGTGCCACATGTTGTAGAGTGCCAGTTTGTTGGCCCGTGGGCTGATCCATGCCAAGCACTCCAACGCTTGTATAGGAGGAGTGCATGGGAGGAACTTCTAAAGGGGCACAACTTTTTTCCTAGTGAGCCCAGTTAATAACTTCCAAAAATATCAAGTTTACCCTCTAAAAAAATTTTCCATTTTGCCCTTCCTCCTCCCGCTCCAGGCCTCCCGCTCCCGCTCCGTTCCCGTTCGGACTGACAGTCCGAACAGGGCCTCTCATGTTCGAACTGTCAGTCCGGACAGGGACTTGACCCGATCTGCTACTTCGGACACCTCACCTACTCTATTTATGTAATAAACTGATATATCATTAGTTTATCCAATTTAACATCACTTTACGGACTTATATTAACAACTAATTATATATTATTACAAAAATATAGTGAAGGAAGCAAAATAATACAATGATACACTGATACACCGACACAATGATTCACTAATACACCGATACAATAATATATGGATAAACTGATTCATCGATACGCCGATACAATGATACACTACCACACCGATACACCGATACAATGATACACTGATACATCGATATACCGATACAATGAAACACTGATACAACGATACAATGATACTCCTGATACACAAATGCAATGATACTCCTGATACACCGATATAACGATACAATGATACACTGATACACCGATACAATGATACAACGATACAATAACTGATACAATGATATAGTGAAGATTATAAACAAGATCCCCTACGTATAAAAATCACATACAAATTAAAGAAATAAGATCAAATACAAACGTAGTGTATATATTCCTCGAACAAAAAGCAAATAATAGGGTTCATTACAAACAAAAACCATATATTCTACAAATTCTTCAAAATGTTTGAAAAAAACAATTAAACTGGCCACTTGAAGTTCCTTACAACATCCATATCAATACACAATTAATATAATCTAATCACTGTCTCCTTGTCTTTCTCGGAAATTGACGTCTGCTTCTAGTTCGAGACATAAATGCCGTATCGGGTGCATCAGGAGTGGATTGATCTTGTCTTTGTTCCTCTGCTTGCTCTTCTGGTGGTTCTTCTGATTGGTTCTTCTGTACATGTAAGTATGAATTTACAAAGAAAAATTTGCTACAAATATCTTTTTTTGTCTTTTTTTTTTTTTTTTTTTTTTGCTGCAAGATAGTATAATATTAAATTTTAAAGACACTAAAACCGTCTTTTGCAACTTAATCAACCATTAGGACAATACCATCAAATTTCATAATTAACTAATAAATTTTAATACTAACATTCATGATTGTAAAAAATAACTAAATTTCGCATATTTTACAATTGGAATTACAATATTAAATTTTCTTAATAATTATAATCTAAATATTAACAATTAAAATTAACAAAAAAAATGCTACAACTAAACTTGCTACTCCATCTCCTCTTCCTCCTTCCAAACCCAACAAAATCACCAAATCCTAATATTTGAAGAGTTGTTTAATCCGAAAATAATAAAAACTAAATTTTAAAATAAATATTACTAAATTTGAAAAACTTACTTAGTAATGACGGGAAGGCGGCGGCGGGACTTCAGCGGCGGCGGCGGCAGCCTGCAGCGGCGTGAGGGAGAATAGTAGGGATTTAGGAATGGGAGAAAGAGAGAGGGTGATTAATAAGAATGGAGACGATGAGTGGAAATTTGGGTTAGGATTTGGAGGAGAAATGAGGAGAGAAGAGGAAGAAGAGAGGAGATATAAGGGAAAGGGCATTTTGAAAATACAATATGTGCTCACTAAGAAATTTCCTTTTTTAGCAAAAACTTTCTAGGCTCACTGGAAAATCTGGGCTCACCAGGAAAAAAGTTGTGCCCTTTGAAGTTCCCGTGCATAGGGGAATCATTAAAGTTGGGCCGCAGGAAGGACCCACAGGCTCCGCACTCCGGTTCTTGTCTGCCTGGACTGGCCGGCGTCAGTGGGGGTGGTCGTCTCATCCCTGTAAGTGAATGGTGTCGATATCAATCATATCATATGATAACTTTGCATTGATTGCACATCCCATTTATGACCTGATGCCAACATGAGATGGTGGTGTACGAGCAAAATCTCAGAGTTCAGATCAGGCCCCACCTTGAGTGCCTCTGTTAATGGATCCTCATTTATTACTCTTGCCAAATCTGACTTCGTGTACCCCAGCTCGGAGTGTGTCTGGCTAGCGGTGGAATCTAGGAAGAAATTGAGAAGTAGAATCTAAAATGAAAGTAAAGAAAGAGTCCACTTTGTGTTTGTGTTTGTTTGCTGATATTTAAAAAAATAATAATTAGAAAGTAAAAAAAAAAAATACTATTTAATTATTTTTTATATTATTTTATTTATTTTGTTATAGAGTATAAAAATATAATTTCTGAATGAGAATTTCAACTCTAAAAGATAAGGAATAAAATTTTGAAAGTAATATATCATAAACATAAGCATTATCTCATCATATAAGAAGTAGATTTTAATTTTTTTTTTTACCCAAACAAACACTTAAAGTAGTAAAAATAAACTTATTTTCACCGCTTTCTTTCTATTTCCATGTAAATAAACACTCTTGATGAACCATTCCAAAATCTTTCAAGACTTCTATTAACAAGAAGTATCGTATTTGTGAATAGAACATGTGTGTTATGGTATTTTTTTTTTGGAAAATATACACATGTCAAGTATCATATTTGTCTTGGTATTACCTTATTCAGGTCATATATATTATACAGTTGAATATATGCAAAACATCAGCTAGATAATCATTTATGCCGACAATGAATTTATTTATTTTTCTTTAAGATAAACGATGAGTTATCAGCTCATCGTGTTCTATTACCGCGAAGACAATAGAACAATGTAATACAAGCACTCCAAATCAGATGCCCTTGGGAATAAACATAACAGATCCTTCATCACTTGTTCTGCAATAGAAGGTTAAGGAGAGAAATAGCAAAATAGCCCCAAAAAAACATCCAAAGACCCTACAGATCAAACAACTAAAACTGATGCATAAGACAAGCAGCTCAAGCCAAACCAAAAGGTGCTCCTCCTTCGAAGCCCATGCATGTCAATGAGTGCCTCACTCCTCACGCTACAGGTCATCTAGTGTGTCGTCATCCTCCCCACTCCTTTATTGGATAATCTTGTTGTATTGGTTCAGCATTTTTAGATAAGAAGACTAGTTCAGTTAGGTTTTGAATTAGTCAAGATAAGAAGATTAGTTCAGTTAGATTTTTTGAATTAATCAAGATTAATTCAATTAGTAATTCTATTGTTATTTGAATTAGTAACCCGATTGGATTGGTTTTTTTACTCCCTATATATATATACATGAAATAATCAAGAGGAATAGCAAAGCCCTCTTCTCAAGAAAATCTTTTTCTTCTATTCATGTTCTTTTTATCTCTACATCCTTGTCTGGATCGACCTTCTGTGGTACTGAGAAACCCTTCTCATGCTGTGAGACCCATAGTGCCCTTTGCTGAGTGTCATGTCCAAGCATGTAAGTCAAAACTATATGAGATAACAATAATTATCAACAGAATGAAAAACATTATTAAAAATTCGCTCATTTCATTCTCTCCAAATTCTCCACCCCAACGCAACCGGCCATACGTGTATCATTCGAACTAACGAGGCATAGAGAGGCATCCTCACAATCATGCAAAAACTTTGAGGGTAGGGAGTGTTGTGGGTGTGTTGTTGAGTTTCTACCATACTTCATCTCGAAAACTCACATAGCTCCAGAATATGCCCGGTAGATTTTCCCTCCTGTCCACAGAGTACACACCTACTTGTTGAGGGAAGATTGGCAAGAGCAAATCTCGAACCTAATCGTACAAAAGAGATTTTGATAAAACTCAAATATAATTCAATAATCAGAATTGAGAAATAGTCCCTTGGTAAAGAAAGTGTTGAATTCAAAATAGATAAGGAAGTTTAATACAGTTAAATGCTAAAAATGTTTCAGATGCCCTTAAAATCGTGGAAACCCTATTTCTCGGCAAAAAAATCTTGATCTAATAGGTTGCATGTCTTCGTAACTACTTGACTCTCTAATACGTACTCTAAGAGTTTATGATAACAATTAGTTTATTATGTCAATTAGTTTTGGCATTGATCTTTAAAAAATAGGACAATAGCCTAATAAATTAATAACCAAGGTTAAATTTTCCAATTGACATTCCTACAAATCAAATGTGAAATCATCATCATCTTAAGAGCATGGAATATTACCGCCTGCATTAATCCACTTTACTTTTGAATTTTCATATGTCATTCATTAAATAACTAGAACAAATTATGCCACTTCATATTATACTAGGAAATTATGCACGCTAAGCAAACAAAAAATGCAACAGTTGTTTAAAGCATAACAAAAATGCCACAGTTCTACGCTCAAAGAAGCAAAAATTGCAACAGTTCAGAATTTTAAAATACACTGTTTTGATATATAGCTAGATAAAGTTTCAGTCAACTGTCTATATAATGACTAGGGTCAATCAGCAGTAGTTAGTTACAAAATGATGATCATCATCCATGCAAAAAGCTTCCCATTCCTGCAATTCTCCACTCCACTGTTTAAAGCTGGAAACTAAAACTCCCAGCATTATAATAAACCCCAACAAAACACTAAAAACTTCAACGGAAACTGAAAGAAACCCCAATAACAAACAACACCACATCATCATTCATTTAATCACTTGAAGGGATACTTATCATGATCAACAAGCGAAGCCTCATTTAGCTCACTCCCAAACAGGGAGTAACAACTCCCCATCTGATGATGGCTCAGAAACAGGCTCAGATCATCCCCTGCAGCCAAGTCCAGATAGAACTGGTACGTCTCGTCCGTCATCATGTCTTCGTTGTCCATCGTCATGTCTTTGTTGGAGCTCCTCGACTCCGCCTCCTCCCTCCTCTCGGCCGCCCCTGCAGCCTCCCCCTCAGCAGCATTCGCCCCCGAGACAGTGAGCGCGGATGCGGAGCTCTGCTTCGAAGAAGATGCATGTGACTCCTCCTCCTCCTCCTCCTCGCTGTCCTGCACTTTGTATGCATTGGCCTGTTTGCGGAAGGTTTCACCAATATCAGAGTTCCACATGCGGAGGAATACGTCAACGGGCTCTTTCTCGATGGACTGGGGATTGGCGGAAGTGGCGGTCTGGTTCGGGGAGGATGCTGAGACGGCCGTGGCTGCAGCGACCGATGAGGTGCAGGTGGCAAAGAGGAAGGATTGGCGGGAGAGGCGAGCCTCGGCTTCAAGGCGGGCACTCTCCCACTGGGCCATGTGACGCGCGGCGGAGAAGGACGAGGAGGAGGACGCATTGGCGGTGGATCTTGCGGCCGCGGAGGAGGATGGTGAGTTGGCTGCAGCAGCAGGGGAGGGGCTGAGGGGGGAGGCATGGGAAGGGGAGTGGGTGTGAGGGCTGATGCCCATGCAGAGGAGGCGCTTCTTGAGGTGGGTGTTCCAGTAGTTCTTGATCTCGTTGTCCGTCCTCCCCGGTAGCTGGGCTGCTATGGTTGACCACCTACAACCAATTTTTACAATTTTGATAGCTAGAGTTGGTGTATGAAGTCAAGAAGCTCCATTAATTGGGATGTAAAGGAACGAAATAGGTCTGATCCCATGGGGATGTTTAAGATTTTGGCTGAGAATAAACTACTTGGACAAAAATCAAAATATCATGATACCTGCAATAGTGGTGTATGGTGGTACAGTAAATAGTAGTGACCACAGTAAATAAGTAGTCACACTCAAAACAAAGTTCTACAAAGCTTATAAATGTAACAAGGGCCAAGGAAAAAGGAAAAAGAGAGACATTCATGATCAACCGTCAGCTGCGAGTAAATATAGAGTCGTCCAATAGGAACAGGGGTAGATCCATGCTCATGCCATGGTGAGCAGCCATCTCCCCTTCAATTATTATTATTATTATTATTATTTTTTACCCAGTAACGAATCTATCTACCCCCTTAAATTTCAAGTCTCTCTTCCTCAAGTTCCATGAATCTTTTCGAACATATGATATTGCATTTTTTCAACTTTCTTTAATATTCATCAAATTACGTTTTAATTATATATACTGATTTGTAAAATTATAATTTTATCATCAAATTAATATTTCTATAATATAGATTTTTTTTTTTTTTTTTTTTTTTTTTTTTTTTTTGAGTTAGAAGCTTCACTCTACAGTCCAAGGCGCTTCGCTACCTTCAATTTTTCATGAGATGTCCAAATAGCTGGACTACTGGATGACCCTGTCCGCCCATTCCAATGCCTCCGTCCCCCCCCCCCCTAAAAGTAACTGTTCTCGTCTAATGACATATCGCACTGTAGACACAAGAAAAAAAAGAAAAGAAAAGAAAAGAAAAGACTAGCAAAAAAAAAACAAAAGAAAAGAAAAAAAAAAAGAAAGAAGAAAAGAAACGAAAAGAAAAAGAAAAAGAAAAAGAAAGAAAAATAAAAAAAGGGAAGCGCCCCTGGGCCCCGCGCGCTGCAACAAACAACCACCCGCTAATAACTTTGGATAAGACCTTTCACAAGTAAGACACTACATTATAGTCTAGTGCTGAATCTTTGCTTATATAAAGGATTAAGCAAAACTAATAAAAAGTAGGACCTAATAAGTAGAGGCTTGGCCAGTCAGAAGCATCTACATCACACTTGCTATTCAATAAGCTATTCAATAAGCCACGTACACCTCAGGGTCCAGATATGCAGTTGAGAGAAGATTTTGTGGTCCTGAAATTTAAGTATTGTGATGAGTACCACTATATGCTGTCACTACTTCTGAAACTCGTGGGCCTACCCCTAATTAGATTTTGGCCGGTGAGATGTTGGCTTGGGCTGGTACCATTACTCTAAACATAAGCACCCCAGTTTGAAACTTAACTTGAAACTTCAACTTCAAACGATAAAGCTTCAGCTAGGTAGTACTTGTTCGGATCGTATCATAAACAAGTTGAGATAAAACTTGAGCATGCAAACAATTAAGTAGAGAAATGCCACAGGCACCGAAAGGTAATAATTGCAGAGGGCAGGGGCACATGTGCAAAAACACTCATCATTCAATTCGTGCGGGCCCACAAACACTGTGTACCGGCGTGGTTTGCATAGCATGGATATTAAATTAGGATTAAGTATGAAAATGAGAATGAAAAGAGACCCAAATAAATGATATAGTTTTTGCCTTATTTTTAAGGAATAAAATAAAATAAAAATTAAATAATATATACTTGTTACCGACGATGCCATGTAACTGAACGATGGACTTCTGCTCCTCTTGTGTGAATGGGCCGCGCTTGATGTCTGGCCTCAAATAGTTGGTCCAACGCAGCCTGCAGCTCTTTCCACACCTTTGCAAACCTACACAGCTTTTTCTATTCAATTTGATTAGTAATTCTTAAGTCTACCCATTTGGGAACAAAATAACTACTCCAACAACAAAGTGAGTATTAATGCCTAATTCAGATGCTTAAACTCTAAAGTAATAATTAAAACAAGGGGTACAGTGTCGCTGCTGGTTATGGGGCTGCACTGAGATCCAGCAGAAATTCAAGAGAATCCCCATCACAAGAGGAGACAATAAACTGATACTTTCACAGACACCCATGACTAGTCAGGATAGGACGTGACTTCGGTCAAAACGTTTGCTTGCTATTTAAGTTACTGACTCATAATTAATTAGCTTTCAATTTTTATTTTCAGAAAATAAATCAATAATAGTAACGAAAAATGATGGAAATTTGACCATACCTGCTCACATTTTTCTTAGCGGTGCATAGAGCTTATATGCGTAATTTATACATAAAACGGAAGCTTAGTTTCCATTTAAAGGTTTTGCTATCACGCTAGTTTAACACACTGGAAATCTCTGGTGTCAGTAATTATAGAGAAACAAGAAAAGCCCAGGTAAAGAATTTTCAAGGGATGCAAGAAAACCCCAAATGGTGCGTGTGTGTGCGTGTGTGTGTGTGAGAGAGAGAGAGAGAGAGAGAGATGGACCTGCTAGCTTAGGGAGAGATCTCCAGCTGCCATGGCCATGGGCCTGGACGTAATCAACAAGAAGCTTGTCCTCTTCAGGAGTCCACGGCCCTTTCTTCAGCCCCAGTTGCTTGTCACAACAAGGACTCCTGCCCATTCTCCACCTTTATCTCTCTCTCTCTCTCAAAACAACAACAACAACAGAGGCCACAATTCAACCCACTTGCAGAGATTTCTTTAATTTTATATAATTGCAAAAACTGTAGAAGATCTCCTCTCTTAAATGTCTAGGATCTCACCTGCTCTCCTGCAACAAGCGCTAGCTAGCAAGAGAGCTCGAAATCAGCACCCTTTCTCACTATTCTCTCTCTCTCTCTCTCTCGTCTCTTTCAACTCAACTGAATTCAAGCGAGAGTTGCAATAAATATAATGCGGAAGCAAAGTACATGGGCGTATTTAAGGATAGTTGGATGTTTTTGAAGATCCTTACGTAAAAATTGGAGGAGGGGGGAGGAGGAGTAAATGCCTGGAGCAGGGGGGCATGCAGTTAATGAGCCCTCTGCCTCTGCAGCAGCTCCATCGCCATTGGTGATTGAAATTACAAAGAGAAAGAGACAGAGTTAGGGGTAGGGTTTAGGCTGCGGGCTTTGAAGGCTATATTGCTGGAGTTGACGAGGAGAGAAGGGGTTTTGGGAGATGAGCAGCTCTCATCTTGCTAGATGATTCCCTCTTTGGTTCGACTATTTTATAGAGGCTCATTAGGGAAATTCTACATGAGCACACAACTCCTAGTGAGCCCACCATATTAAGTGAGTCCGCCTTCCCTTTTGGAAAGAAACGGTTTTTTGTTTAGTGAACGCACCCTTTTTGCCAACACTAGTCTCTGGTTCTCTCCACACCCACCATGCTAAAATTTCTCCAAATCCATGCTCAACCCCTGGCGACTCCTCCAAGCTCACCCGTGCGAGTCCTCCCCACTCAGCCCTTGCAAGTCCTCCCCAAGCCCGTAATCCACCAAACACAGCCCCAAACGATTCCTACCCGTTCCCTCAAAAACTTAACCTAAACAAAAAAATTATGTTATAATTCCTGAACGGCATAATTATCATTTGGATACTAGTAGTCAGCGGGGATTTTGTCGGTCCAATCGGATTCCCTAGCTTGTACATGTATGTCATCTTGTAAGGTACTAATATCCGAACAGTAAGCTTACTGTCCAATTACAAGGACCCAGAGAGTCTAACTGTCTTCAGGAATTAGTCAACGAACCTAGTGCCAGTCCTCAGTCCCTCAATAAATACCTCAACAAATACTCTAAAAAAATTTAATAAACCCTGACCTCTCAAATTTAGCGTAAAAAGACCTAGAGAAAGATTATTTCATACTTTATACGGGAGTTTCTAGATGGGCACAGCATTTTTTCTAGTGTGTTCGCCGCAAAAGTTTTGTTTCCTTCCATTGAATACAACTTAGATTACAATGAAAGTGAACAAAATAAAAAGAAAGAACAATTTCAATCGCTCTCTTTTACAATATAAACGTGGGATCTGTGTAGCGATGGGATCTGTCGAGCAGCTCCTTTGGACGATCTGACGTCAAACTCTTCTCTCTTGAAGATGGCGGCCGACTGTAGATGATCTTTTCTTCTCTGCTCTTCACGAATCTAAGGCTCTATGCGTAACTCGAATTCTCCAAGATGCTAAAAAGATGATCCGAAAAAATCCCTAGGGCTTCCTCAAGAGGGTATTTATAGCCTTAGGATAATTTGAGAGTTTCTATCTAAATAGAATTTGCTCTCATCAAGGATTCCAATCAAATATTTTAGTCTTGATTTAAATCTCTTGATTTAGAATTCTGATCGGACTCAATTTGGGTATTTGGATAAGACCAAATCATAATCTCAATCAATTTGAGATTCTGATTATCTGCTCACGCAGAGCTAATCGCATGAAAACGCGGAACTAAGAAACCAGAACGCGAAACTAACGTGGAGCTATTGAATAGCTCCGCGTTTTGTTCAAACACGAAACTAATATAGCCAAATGCGGTGCTGCGGAGTTAGCTCCGCGTTCTATTGTGGAAAACTCTATTTACTTAGAAATTTTCACTGCCAACAGAACCCCCTCCAAAGTTTTCAAAATAGCTTAGAACTTAGCAAATTTTGAAATACTTTGGATCTTTAAATGCAGAGTTAAAATACCAAGTTTATCTCGCATTTTATTCACTTGCGCGGAGCTAAATAGCCTCTCTTCTTTCAGTGAAATGAGTAATTGCTTCATTAATTACCCCGAACTTCTGTGCCGGATACCAAGAGACGGATCATCTATTTAAATAGAGTCTTTGACTCGTCTTCTTCTTCATTTCATCCGAGAGAGAAAAATTCACGGAATCAGAGTTCCGGTCGACCGAGCGGCTCATGCGAGAGAGCGATTTCGACCGGATTCTGTCCGTTCTTCCATGGATTTTTATCATTAGAATGTCATTTAAGAAGAGTACGGCGTCGCACGCCTCCTCACCATCGGCGACCGGCACTAATAACGGCGGCGGCGGCCGGCTACAATGGCGAGCCAATCCATGCTGCATCAATTGGAGGTAGAAATTCTTCAACTTTTAGACTCCTTAGAACAATCTAAGAGTGTTTTGGCTTGGTTTTAACCGACCAACCAATTTTGAACCGGCGAGATCGCCGTTCTCCGGCCGTAAGGCTTGGGAAGAAGGGAGAAGACAGAGAAGAATTCTGGTCTTCTTCTTACGCGAAGCTATCGCGTCATCCTCGTGTTTGAAACATGGGGCTATCTTGACTAGCAGCCGCATTTCAATCGCGAGGCTATTTTGACTAGCAGTCGCGTTTCCATCGCGAGGCTATTTTGATTAGCAGTCGCGTTTCCATCGCGAGGCTATTTTGATTAGCAGTCGCGTTTCAACGTGAGGCTATTTTGATTAGCAGTCGCGTTTCAACGCGGGGCTACTTCCTCAACTGCGCGCGAAGTTATTCTTTAACTCCGCATTTTTATACTTAGAAGATTTTTCGAGTTTTCTCTAACTCTTGATTCTTCTTTTGCAGCGGAGTATTTGGACCAGATCCTTTTTGAAGAGGAGTGCATGTGGCTCTACCAGTCTTCATCAGCAAAAGTAACTCTAAGGAAGTCAGAAGCATATGCCTTACAATATAGTTGCAGGTTTCAAACTCTGGTTCCAAAAGATAAACTTCTGAAGGAGTTACAAGAACTCTGCGGCAGCCCATTAAGTTTTCTTGAGGACCATTTCTGTTAGATGACAATCTCTGTCGCTTTCCAAAGCGATAGAGATGATTATCTAAGGGCTTGTAGCATGTCGAATCCAACTTGTGCATATTCATTTAGGATTTTTGTAGCAGTATCTTCAGATAATCCGCTAAGAGTTTTAAACAGATCATAATTGACATTTGCAGAGGAGATTTTTTGTATGTGAACCATGGATTTGAGCTTCAACACCCCGTGGAGGAGTCTCACCGTTAGGCTATTGATGAGTCGATGAATTTGTAGAAGTTTTTGGGAGAGCTATAACTCCCTCTTCTTTTGTAATCCTTTTATTTTATGAATAAAGGCAAAATTTTTCTCTCTATCTGTTGGCTTCAGAAATCTTGCTTGCACAACAAATAGATGGTTTGTAATTTTGATAAAACAATCTAAGGCTCACCTGCGTAACTTAGATTATTAATACCAAGATGATCGGGTAAGAATCTTTTAACTTAGATGGAAGTGCCTAATTGCACATGCCCAAGTCCAAGTTTTTTTTTTGTAGAAAACGCGTAGATAAACTGCCGAGTTATCCTCGCATTATGCACAGTTGTGCGGCGTTAATAACTTCGCATTTTTTTATCATCACGCGAAGCTAATAGCTTCGCGTTTTGGAGAGTAACTGATCAGTAGTTGCTCCGATTCTTGTGCCGAATACCAAGGGGCGGGTTTTTTCATTTAAATAGAGTTTTAACTCTTTCTTCTCTTTCTTCTCCATTTTTCTAAAGAAAATTCAAGAACTCCGAGCTCAGACGATCCAAGAACCCTTGCTTCCTGCCAATTTCCTGCCCATTTTCGTCGATTTCTTGCAAGACCTCGAACCCAATGGCACCCAAGAAAACCACGACTTCGCGCGCCACTTCTCCATCGGCGGCCGGTGCTAGCAGCGGCAGCAGCGGTCGAGGCAGCGGGCGCAGCGGCGAACAAGTTCCTGCCGCGCCTATTGGAGGTAAAAACCATAACTTTTGGTCTTCTTAGAACCTCCTGGGAGTGATTTGGTTTGGTTTCAACCGGCCATTTTGCTTTATCACCGGCGAGACCGCCGTTTTCCGGCCACATGGCTTGGAGAAGAAGAAAGGCCTCTGGTCTTCTTCTACGCGAAGTTATCGCGTTATCCTCGCGTTGGAAACGCGGGACTATTCTGACTAGCTATTGCGCTTAAATGCGAGGCTATCTTTTTAGCTTAGCGCGGAGTTATTTTTAGTCTCGCACGGTCTAATTTTAGCTTCGCACGGAGTTATTTTTAGCTCCGCATACTTAGAAGATTTTTTGAGTTTTGTAAAACTTTTTTTTTCCTAACTCTTGATTCTTCTTTTGTAGTGGGATATCCGGTGGATGCCCTCCCCCATAGGCACTACTTTGGTTTTGCTGGGGGCGCAGATGCAACAACTCATTTCCGTTTCACAACCATCCTTGCTGCATACAAGCCGGACTCGACGGAGCGCAGGGCGAAGTTAATAAAATATAGCTGCACTACTGCACGGGAGATCGTGACTTACGCGGCCTTGAACAGAGAGGTGTTGGAGAAGCCTGCATTTCTTTTTGGAGATAAAATGGAGCAATAGACCAGATCTGTTTTGAAGAGGAGAGCATATGGCTCTATAATTCTGGCGAAGCTTTAATGTTTTTGCTTAGGATGGAGCGTGGCTATCCTCTGGTCTATCTTCAAAGGCTGGCGATGTATCGTGAGTTAGAGTGGGGATTAACTCAAGAATATGATGGCATCCCAACGGGCAAGTTGGGCGCACATGGGGCTTATCAAGATGGTCCCACCAGATGTATTACTGGGTTGCTTCCGGCAGGGTTACCAAGGAGCATCTAGTAGGAGAGGTCCCAACTCGCGCACAAACTTTCTTGAGCGAGTTCATGGCGAAAGGAGGCCAATACCCAGCCAGTGACTCAGGATGCCTGGTTGGGTTTATTCCTCCGGCAATATGTGGTGGGCCCGTCTTGTCCAATATATATTAGATTCCCATGAACTAGTTCTCAAAGAGATTGGCTTATACAAAGCCATCAGAAACGTGCAGTTTGGGATTTCTCAGAGTGCTTATCACATTTTTGGTCTCCTGGAGATGTACAACCCCGAGACTAGCACTTTCTTTACACCAGTAGGTGAGCTGGGGTTCGCTCTTCATGAGATGTTTGAGGTGTCCGGGCTGTTAATGGGCGAAATCCCGTATGAAGAGTATATCCCCACCACCGAATAGCTGAATATGCTAAAGGTGAGGGACGAGCGCATCTATGCCACCTACTGGGAGATGATGTGTCATTACCGCATCTGTGCCGACATGGCAGGTGTGCGTAATCAGGGTATTGGCTACAAGAAATGGGCGGATTACCCCTTCCCCAACTTGAACTCCAAGGATAGTTCAACAACAGTCCATGGCTATGCTCCTGTTGCCGTCACGTAGATCGATTGCCGCATAGCCAAGACCCGGATAATGTATTATACTACCGAATCCAACGAAGGTGAATTTGGTCCTGGCACCTCCTTCAAGAGTTACCACTACCAAGCTCAGTTCTCAATATCCAATAGAGGTCTTATTGCTGGGTTTTTGATGCTATGGTTGAAGAGATGTGTCGTGCCGTCATTGCCGAAAGAGGCCATTGCAATGACAGTGGTGTATCCAGCAGTTCTTCTTGCATACGGCCGACCCTTCGGACTTCTTCCTGCCATGGTGTGCAACCTACAGCATGGACTGCGAGCACTCTGTAATGACTTTATCCCTGCTGATAAGGGTAAGGGAAAAGGAAAGGGCAAGTCAAAAGAGATTGCCAAGGTGATGACTCCAAACCCTAGGGTGGAGATGCCTTACACCTATCTGATGGCGTGGCTCATCATGCACTGCCCCTCTCTGATGAGTGCGGCCGAACATCGTTCCGGTGACAAGCCTTTCTTTGTGGAGTCATACGAGCGCTCCTCATGGAAGAGTCATTACGTGTCGCAAATTCTGAGGACGCTACGTCACCATCAGAATTATGAGCTCTTCTGGTGTTTCCCCGACTTTGCTGGTGGAGAATACAGGTCGAAATTCAAAGACATTGCGGGAGCAGATAACTTCACTGTCTTATCTTCAGGAGTATTCTGGTGGCTCCTTAACATCCGCCTCGGACACTTGGTGTATCGTCAAGATGCCAAGTGTCACATTGAACCATACATCCCGAGCCGCTTCGCTCGTCAGTTTGGATATTCCCAACTTATGTGGGTAATCCGAGCAAGAATTTTGTGTTTGCCCAAAAATTGCATTTTTGATTCCATTGCAAAATAGATTGATTACAAGGAAATTAAGATTACAAAAATTCTGAGAAATTATAAGAACGGGAATATTAATTTATTCCCTTTTTTATGTGGGTTCGGGTGGCGATGGAGTCTCGTTAGTGCCTCCGTTGACCGTTCGACTGGAAGAAGATGGCTCTGCTCCGCTTCTCAATTTTCCGAGCTCGCCCGAAATCTTCCCAAAGTCCAAGAATCCAAAAGTCCTTTCTCCGGAATCAATCCCTTTATTTTATAGACCGAATCCGCTCGAAATCCACCTCGATTCCTCCCTGAAAAATCGGATCACGGAATATTAGCGAAACAAAATAGGAAATAAATAATCGGAAAACAACGGAAACAACCCGCGGGTTGGCACTCCTGCGGGTGTCAACCCGCGGGATTCTCCCGCGGGAAGCTCCCGCGCACCCGTGGGAGGCTCCCGCGGGTTGCTCCCACGGGTGGGCTCACTTAGCAAAATCCCGCTGGTGGGCCCACTTAGCAATTTTATTTTTTATTTTTATTTTTTTAAATTTATTTATTATTTAAATTCTGTTTTTTATTTTTTATTTTTTCTGGTATCTACATAACCCCCTCCAAAGTTTTCGAAGTTCTGTATTGAGCCGTACAGAATTTCGAAATACTTTGGATTTATTATTATTATTATTATTTTTATATATTTTTTTTATTATTATTTTTTTTTTGCTATGAGGCGTGTCAAGAATTGGGTAGATAGAGATAACTGTTAACATATTCAATTTTTCAATAACAAGCATAGGTATGATTTTAACGTGCTCATTAGATGACAAGTAGAGGTATGATATTAACATGCTCATTTTAGGTCAAGCAGAGATATAATATTAACGTGCTTATTTTAATCCTAACCGTTCAGTGACATCTAATATGACGGATCAGGAAAAGACAGAGGTGACAATAAACGTGTCTTGGAGCTTAACCTATTCAGAGGATCTGGTCGTGATAGGGACAAACTGACTAAACAGAGGTGACGGTTAACGTATTTAGCTGTGGAATCGGACTATCAGAGGTAACTGTTAACTTGATAGGGAGATAATTTTCGTCAGAGGTAATTTTTAATTTAACGATATCAAAAACAAATTTATTAGAAACTGTAATATTGGACTTGATAAAGTGTGAATTTTCCTTTTCTGTCAGAGGTGAAATCTTAACGTGATAGGAGATTTAATCGGATTTTATCTCATTTGATTTTGAATTTTAATGTCAGAGGTATGATTTTAACTTGACAAATATTTTGGAGCGTCATTTGCTCTGTTGGAGAAAAATGGCAAGAAAAGTTTTGCAGTCAGAGGTGAAACCTTAACGTGACAAGAGATTTATTTGATTAGGATTTTTAGCAAACCCCCAGCTATTAACTGATTTGATTTGCCTTTACCAACTACCGTTTGAGTCGGGCTAGCCATGCTATTCCCCTCAGCATTGTGAGTTGTCGAGAATTTCGTTTGGACTTAAATGCCAAACTTTTCCTCTTCCATTTGCCTTAGTGGCACAAGGCAGTGACGTATCCTTATATTTGGATAAGAATAATATTGTGATAGATTTGTCGTGGGATTTTTAGCAAAGCTCCAGCTATCAACGGGTTTGATTTGCCTTTACCAACTACCATTTGAGTTGGGCTAGCCATGCTATTATTCTCAGCATGGTGAGTTGTCGAGGGTTTCATTTGGGTTTAAATACCAAAGTTTTCCTCTTCCCTTTGCCTTAGTGGCGTTGGGCAATTCATACTTTTTTTTTTACCCCCAGCATGATGGGGTTGGCAAGAAATTTATTCTCTTCCCGTAGCCTTGTTGGCGTTGGGCAATTCACGCTTTTTACCCCCAGCATGGTGGGGTTGGCGAGAAGCTGGTTCTCTTCCCTCTGCCTTAACGGCACTGGGTGATTCATACTTTTTACCCCCAGTATGGTGGGGTTGGCGAGAAATTTATTCTCTTCCCGTAGCCTTGACGGCGTTGGGTGATTCATGCTTTTTACCCCCAGCATGGTAGGGTTGGCGAGAAACTGGTTTTCTTCCCGTTGCCTTGACGGCGTTGGGTGATTCATGCTTTTTACCCCCAACATGGTGGGGCTGGCGAGAAACTGGTTCTCTTCCCGTTGCCTTGACGGCGTTGGGTAATTCATACTTTTTACCCCCAGTATGATGGGGTTGGCGAGAAATTGGTTTTCTTCCCGTTGCCTTGACGGCGTTGGGTGATTTATACTTTTTACCCCCAGCATGGTGGGGTTGACGAGAAACTGGTTCTCTTCCCGTTGCCTTGACGGCATTGGGTAATTCATACTTTTTACCCCCAGTATGATGGAGTTGGCGAGAAATTTATTCTCTTCCCGTAGCCCTGACGGCGTTGGGTAATTCTCTTTTTTTTTTTGATATATATATATATATATTTGATTTTTTTTTTTTTGATATATATATATATATATTTGATTTTTTTTATTATGGGGGTTTAAATTAACCGCCCTGAGCTCGTCTTGGGAATTGTTGTGAGCCCAAGTGGTACCTTTAGACCATACACATTAAATGTGTCGGAGTTAGCTCTAACTCCTTTTTTGTTCAGTTTTGAGCTGAACTGCTCCAGCGTCAATCAACGCTTGAATTTTGTCTTTTAAAATAAAACAATTTTTTGTGGGGTGACCTACAATCCAATGGTACAGGCAGTAATTCGGATCGTTAGTCTTCCCAATTTCTTCAGGCCTCTTACTGTCCGGCAACTTAAGCATCTTGCGTTTGCTGAGCAGATTGAACATAGTAGAAGTATGTTCATCCTTGAACGAATATTGCTTTTGAAGCCTGGGCGATCTTGCTTGAAGCCTAGATGATATTGCTGTGTTGCTTTCTACTGCCATTGCCATTATGTCTTTCCCTTTGGAACGGGAAAAATGGAATGGAGATTCATTTGTATTGCCTCCGGTTGCAGACTGCTGCATTTCGAGGCGTCGAAGTATTTCTTCGGCCTGTTCACCCTGCTTAAGCAGATCCTTCCATGACTTGGATTCGACTGAGCCCATCTTGTCTAGGATATCGGTCAACAAGTTACGTCTGCAGGTCTCCACAAGCGTGTCCTGCATCATGCCATGTGGGCATCGAACAGAAAGCTCTCGGAACCGCTCGACATAAGTTTTGACCGTTTCACCTTCTTCTTGCTTCGCTGCTAGCAAAGATAGTATAAAGACTTCTGTATCATCTTCAAACAATCGGGCTATGAACTCACGTTCTACATCAGCCCATATTTTAATTGTTCCCTGGGGTAGCTGCATGAACCAGGTAAATGCGGGCCTCCGTAAAGTGCTCGCAAATATCTTAGTCATAGTCGGATCATTCCCTATGAGATGTCCTGTCTGCGACAGGAAGTAGAAAATGTGCTGTTGCGGCGAACTTTTACCGTCGAATGACTGAAGATTCAACGGTTTATATTTTGCAGGGTAAGGTACGGTCTCCCATTCTATAGGATAGGGACGGACTACCCCCACCTCTTGCAATTTCTTTCGATGAAGAAGAGCTTGTAGTTGATTCTCTATCTTCTCTATTTTCTCTGCGTGAGGGTTGATGATAACCTTCACTTTTTCTTCCTCTCTTGAATGAGGAGGAATTTCTTCATTCTCGTCCTCGCTGTCCTCATTTATTTGGACAGGCCGTTTTCTTTCTTGTCGACCAGAAATGGACGACGAGAATTGGTTCTTCCTAGTTTGAGCCAACAACTCAATTAAAAGTTGTTTCATTTCTTCTAAAAGTTGTCTCCTCTTGCTGTTCGAGACGTTTTTCTTATCTCTCAAGCCTTTCAGAGACTTCTTGTAGAAGAGCGCCCTCTGGTTCAATAGAAACTCTTTTTGACTCTGGAGTAATTTCCTTATCCGAAGGGTTGTTTCCGACCACCTTTTTGCCTTTATTAACCATATGTGATGAGGCAGCAGGTAGATCGGTTCCAGAGTACACCTTTTCACCGTCCGTATTCTTTTGGGCTCGGTGATCCGCTCAAAAACGGACCGTTTTGAGTTGCATTGGCAGTTTGATAGAACAGTTGAAATAAGATGTTCGCATTGGCAGTGAGGAACATTTTGTGAGGAGTTCTTCTTCCAATTGAGATACTCTCTCAAATCTTGAGATATCTTCTCCTCTCTATTTGCATATTGACGCCTCTTGCGTCGCAAATTTGGTTCATAATACTGGAGAGTCTGCAATATCTCAGGACTGAGCTCTTTTCCAGCATCAGATTGTTCCCCAACCCTCCTGCGGATTCTTCTGGAGTGCACGTTGTCCTGAGTAGTTGTGTGGGCCCCAGATGCCTCTGATAGCGAGATTAAAATTTTTGGTGCATGTTGCGTGCTCACCATAGGCGTGCTAAAAAAGACATGAGGGTTGTGTTCATTGAATGTAACCCGTCGGTGGCATCTGCGGGATGAAACCCGCACTTGTAACTGCAGATTGGCACCCGCGACTGGCAACCGCGGGTTGGCACCCGCGGTTGGCAACCGCGGGTTGCCACCCGCGGTTGGCAACCACTGGATGCCACCCGCGGTTGGCAACTGCGGGTTGGCAACCGCGGGTTTACGCCCGTGGGGTTATTTCCGAGGTTTTTTACCATCCCGGAGGAGTTTTCTGCAATTTTTCCTGTATGATTGAGGCGTGCTTGTTGAGTTTTACGCCTTAAATTTCTCTTTTGGGAGCGGGTCAGGGACTGATTTGACTTTTGGCTTGACTTTGGAATTGGCGATAACGTCGTATACTTGACAGACGATGACATCTTGTCAGTTTCAACGGGCGATGACGCCTCATAAGTTTTCATAGGCGATGACGCCTTTTGATTTCCGGTGGGCGATGACGCCTCACTTTTTTTCATCGTCGCCAGGCGATGACGCCTAGGCTCGGAATCAGAGGAAGAAAGAAATTCCTCATATTTTTGCTGGTCAACTTCTATGACCAGCGTCTCAACCATTGAGCCAATCGGCACCCGGTCGGACTGCGCCACCAGATTCTCTGTGGTAAACAGAGGGGCTCCCACTGTGGTCGTCAGTTCTTGTTTGCCCAAAAATTGCATCTTTGATTCCATTGCTAAATTGATTGATTACAAGGAAATTGAGATTACAAAAATTCTGAGAAATTACAAGAACGGGAATATTAATTTATTCCCTTTTTATGTGGGTTCGGGTGGCGATGGAGTCTCGTCAGTGCCTCCGTTGACCGTCCGACTGGAAGCAGATGGCTCTGCTCCGCTTCTCAATTTTCCGAGCTCGCCCGAAATCTTTCCAAAGTCCAAGAATCCAAAAGTCCTTTCTCCGAAATCAATCCCTTTATTTTATAGACCGAATTCGCTTGAAATCCGCCTCGATTCCTCCCTGAAAAATCGGATCACGGAATATTAGCGAAACAAAATAGAAAATAAATAATCGAAAAACAACGGAAACAACCCGCGGGTTGCACCCGCGGGAGTCTCCCGTGGGTGGGCTCACTTAGCAAAATCCCGCTGGTGGGCCCACTTAGTAATTTTATTTTTTATTTTTATTTTTTTTAAATTTATTTATTATTTAAATTCTGTTTTTTATTTTTTTTATTTTTCCTGGTATCTACATTTTGCCTATGATAGGAATCTATACGAGGGTGCCCGCGGCTGGTTCCATTTTGTAGCTGGTGGAACCGGAGCTGAATTCGTCTTGCTACAGAAGTTGTCCGAGCTGGCCATGACTCTTAGCTTCTGCACGTGATACAGTATAGCAAATGCTGACGTGCCCAACTTCTCCATTAACCGGAGTTGTTGTAAAAAAATAAAAGTGTTTTACTCTAGCCGTAGGGGTGCAAAAAGAGTAAGAGTGAAAGGAATGGATGAATTTCTTGGCGCGACGGCCGACCCATCAGATGTTGGCGATTCTGATGACGATGATGATGATGAGGATGGCGCTGATGCTGGCGGTGCTCCTCAAGACTTGGTCCCCCGTCCCCGGAGTCCGACCGTAAAACGTCGTGGACCTGCAAGAGGTGAACCGGCGCCTCTGGCGAGTTCTCTTGCATCGCCAATTTCGTTCGATTGCAGGACCTAAAAGAAAAGGCCAGCTTCACTGCTGTCGTCCGGAGCGGCCCCTACTGCTCCAACAGGTGCCATGGAAGATTCGATGACTTCAGGGGGATCCCGCGAGGAAAGTAAGCCATCACCGCTTTCGTCGTGGATACGGCCACCCACGCTCTGCTTTCGTTGCAAAAGAATCTCTTGCGGTTACTGAGCCAGCCTCTCTTACTACATCATCGGAAGATGTTGAGTTGACACCAACGCCCTACCGTCTCGTAAATGTCACCAGATCCCGCCCTCTCCGCATGAGTAGGAAAGACGGATTCTACTCGTCGTGCGAAAACCGTCATCCGAGATCACATCATGCAGGTGATCGAATCGAACCCATTGCTCGTCGATTCCTGACCTAGACGACGGGTTGTCCAGTTCGAATGTCCTGTGATGGCTGGTATTTTCCATGACCATCGGCGACGAAAGCGAGGCGAAGTGGTGGCTCCAGTACAGACCGTGGACAAAGGAGAGGATCCCTCGGTTTGGTCCGAAGCAGCTATGTCAGGTCCGACGGAAAGAACCATGAGGGTTGCGGAATACGAGATTTTCGATTGGTTTTTCCGGACGTCATCTCGGAAGGTTCTACGGAGTCAACTGGTACTGGCGATGGTTTTCTATATTGCGTAAGCAGTGCGTGGTGCGGGAAGAAGAAGCAAAAATTAGCCGCGGGGACCCTCTTAGTCCCTCGAGAGGTGGCAGCTAAATTTGCTTCAGATTTATTGACTTCAACTCTGCCTCCAGTGCCAATAGAGGAGAGTAGAGCTGCTGAAGCTCCTGGTGCCTCTGATGCCCCGACCCTTTTGCCTATTCAAGAATCTGGTAAGCACGCCACGGCGCAGCTCTTAAGTGGGGAAACGGGTGCGCTTCTAGAGACGACCACGGTTCCTCCGTCTAGTCCAACCACAGGACTTGTATCCCCTGGTATGATTCTCTCAGCTTTTATACTCTATCTTTTATTCATTTTTCTGTATTTGTATGCAACACTTTTTGCTTTTCTGAGTACAGGTGGCCACCCCCTCTCGCCGATGCGTTCGACCACCAAGGGGGAGTCCGAGGAGAGAGCGGACTATTCTGGTATGACTGGTTCTGTGGGTGGTTTGGATAGGTCTGCAAATAAATTTGACGCTGAATATTTCACATCGGTCACATGCCCAGTTCCCTCATCAATTCCTCCCCTTGATGAACTAGGGAGTGATGATAGAACGGAAGTTGTCATTGCAGCCGCCGCAAAAGAGGCTACACCGTCTCCAAGTCTGCCGTTTCCAACACCACCAGTCTGCTCCACAGAGACCTTTCCAGTAGTTTCTACTGCACCTTCTATTTCTCAGCCAGCAATTTTAACATCATCAACAATAATGGCTGTTGAGACATCTGTGACTCCCCTTCCAAGCCTTCCGCCAACGGGAGACGAGGAAAATTTGAAGTTCTCATTTGAAGTCACTTCTACCACAGGAGGAGCTTCTGGTGAAAATACTCCATCATCTACTCCTGTTAGTGGTACTGCTCAAGTGATCTGTACTGGCGATGCTTCCTCTCGAGTTCCCAGTTCTGCCAAGTCTGCATTGGTTTTACTGGCCCGGCATATTATGAACCTGGTATAGGGATGGGCTTCTTCCTCTTCAACCCCAGCGGACACTACTCCTCTGTCAGCGACATCTTCATTGGCGCTGCCTGCTTTAAATGTAGACACTGTGGACCCTCTTGAAGAATTCTTCAACCACAGTGTTAATGACTTTATGCGGTTGCTAAGAAGATGTATCGGGATGATCCTTGATGGAAGAGATTCCCTTAATTTTGGACGTCCAATGTTGTCCAGCTATTTGGATAACATTGAAAGGATCGGGGGACAAGACCGGGCAGCTCCTTACCGGGCCCGCCTCACAGCCCTAGAAGAGCAAGTGGACACGCTAAACACAATTCGTCAAGCGGATGTGGAGGCGATCACTGAGATAGAGCTGGCGCGGCTTCAGGCAGAGTCAACAACGCGTCGAGAGGAACTGAGACGACAGGAAGAAGGACAGTCTCGAGAGTTGGCAAAACTTCAAGCTAATCAGGAGTCCATTCTTAGAGGTTTGGAGGCGGTGGACTTCGAGATTGAGGGGAGTCAGGCCGCCATCCTTAGAGTTCAGGAGACTATTGCTAAAGCTCGGGCTATCGTGATAGCCAACGAGTCTCAGCTAGGGGAATCCGTTAAGAAACAGGAAGAGCTGATCCTCCAACGAGGGCAGCTCGAGCAGGAGTGGACAATAAGAAGCCGTACTCTCGAAGAGTCTCGTCAGCGATTGACTCAACAACTTGCAATGAATGATGATGACTTACATCGGCAGGCTCAATACTCCGTAGAAGCAACTCATCGTCGAGTGATTGACGAGACGATGAATAAGTTGAAGCACCTAGGAGATCCATAGTTTTCTTTTTGTTCTATTCTTTTTGTTTTTTTGTAATCAGAACTTTGTAATAGAAAAGAGAACTTTACTGATTCTCCGAATCCTTTTGTAAATCCATTCCTTTTGAATGATGAATAAAGATAACTCCTTTTTGATTCTTTTATTTGTTGGCTAGGAAATTTGTTTGTACAACAAATAACTTGTCATCAAAAATAGTTTATTTGTTTTAGGTAAAGTATTCCAAGGCTCATCTGCATAACTTGGGGTGCCAATACCTAGGTGATTGGGTTAAAATCACCAGATTTCGGCAGGGGTGCTCAATTGCATATACCTTAGTCAAATCGGGGGCGGCTCGAGGCTCATCTGCGTAACTTGAACTGGGCACACCAAGATGATCGGGTTAGGATCATCAGATTTTGGTCAGAGGTGTTCAATTGCACATGCCAAGAATTTTATGAAGAAGTCCAAGTGCTCATATGCGTAACTTAGATAAGTGGAGCCGGTTCAAGGCTCAACTGCGTAACTTGAACTAGGCACACCAGGATAATCGGATCAGGATCTCCAGATTTTAGTCAGAGGTGCTCAATTGCACATACCAAGAATTTTATGAAGAAGTCCAAGTGCTCATATGCGTAACTTGGATAAGTGGACGCGGTTCAAGGCTCAACTGCATAACTTGAACTGGGCACACCAAGATGATCGGGTCAGGATCATCATATTTTGATCAGAGGTGCTCAATTACACATGCCAAGATATTTATGAAGAAGTCCAAGTGCTCATATGCGTAACTTGGATAAGTGGAGGCGGTTCAAGGCTCAACTGCGTAACTTGAACTGGGCACACCAGGATGATCGGATTAGGATCATCAGATTTTGGTCAGAGGTGCTCAATTGCACATGCCAAGATTTTTATGAAGAAATCCAAGTGCTCATATGCATAACTTGAATAAGTGGAGGCGGTTCAAGGCTCAACTGCGTAACTTGAACTGGGCACACCAAGATAATCGGGTCAGGATCATCAGATTTTGGTCAGAGGTGCTCAATTGCACATGCCAAGAATTTTATGAAGAAATCCAAGTGCTCATATGAGTAACTTGGATAAGTGGAGGCGGTTCGAGGCTCAATTGCATACCTTGAACTGGGCACACCAAGATGATCGGGTCAGGATCATCAGATTTTGGTCAGAGGTGCTCAATTACACATGCCAAGAATTTTATGAAGAAATCCAAGTGCTCATATGCATAACTTGGATAAGTGGAGGCGGTTCAAGGCTCAACTGCATAACTTGAACTGGGCACACCAAGATGATTGGGTCAGGATCATCAGATTTTGGTCAGAGGTGCTCAATTGCACATGCCAAGAATTTTATGAAGAAATCCAAGTGCTCATATGCGTAACTTGGATAAGTGGATGATCATACTCCTTGGGATATGAACCAGATGTGACAGTTATTGTGTCTTCATTCTGGTTTAGTTTAAGCATAGTATTTCTTCAGAAATTTGCCGTTGATCGGCATCATCATTCTATCACCGTTCTGATTCATTAAGCGATAGGCTCCACTAGAGTATACGGTCTCCACAATAAACGGTCCTTCCCACTTGGGTTCAAATTTACCCTTAGTCTTGTGGGTTAGCACCATTGGCCTTTTAACAGTCAGAACCAAGTCTCCTTATTTAAAGGTCCTTGGTTTAACGTTCTTATTGAACGTTTGCGAGATTTGGGCTTGATACAACTCAATTTGTTGTTGAGCCTTGAGACGTTTTTCATCTAACGCCTCTAGTTCTTTTAATCTCTGTTGATGGCGCTCTTCTATCGTCATCTTTGTGGCTAAGGCCACTCTCAAAGATGGTATCTTGATTTCAAGAGGCAAGACGGCCTCACTTCCATAAACCAAGGAGAACGGGGTAGTTTTTGTCGGGGTGCGAACGGTGGTGCGATAAACCCACAAACATTCTCCCAACTTTTCATCCCAGACTCGTTTGTTGGAAGAGACGAACTTCTGAAGGAGTTTAATAATCGTTTTGTTGAAAGTTTCGGCTAACCCATTTGTCGCGGGGTTATATGGCGTTGAAGAAATATCTTTGATTCTGAATTTATCACAGAATCTTGAGAATCCCTGACTGATGAATTGTGGTCCATTGTCATGAATGATCCTTCGTGGGACGCCAAAACGGTAAATGACATGATGCTTAATAAACTTAATCACATCTGTCATTTTTACCTCTCTCATGGGCACAGCTTCGGCCCATCTTGAAAAATAATCGGTTATTGCAAGAATAAACCGATGTCCTCTGGATGACGGGTGAGTTATTGGCCCCACAATATCCTTTCCCCATGCCTCAAACGGCGAACTGCAACAGTGTTGTGCAAGTATTCTGGGGGTTGATGAATAAAATTGGCATGTACTTGGCATGCATGGCTCCGATCATTATCTTGCTTAAGTAATAGAGGGCGTGTTCATGGCCGTGCTCATTATACTGAGCAAGTAATGCTCCTAACGCATCATCCATGGCCCTTACATATATAAGAAATGACTGTCCAGGGACCGGTGCCATAAGAACAGGAGGTTTAGTGAGATATTCTTTGAGATCGTCAAATGCCTGTTGACACACCCCATCCCATACGAAAGAGACCCCTTTTTTCATGAGTCTAGAAAATGGCTGGCATCGCCCTGATAAATTAGAGATGAAGCATCGGATATAGGCTAACTTTTCCTATAACCCCCTTAATTCCTTAATATTGCAGGGCGGTGGCGTTTCGCTAATCGCTTTCACCTTTTCGGGGTCAAGGAAAATTCCTTTCGATGTTATTATGAACCCAAGGAATTTCCCGCTGGATACCCCCATAAAAGACTTAGTGGGATTCATCTTTAAGTGATGTTTTCGTATAAGATCGAATACCACTCTTAAATCATGAAGATGATCTTCTTTGCTCTTGCTTTCGACCGCTAAGTCATCCACATAACACTCCACCGTTTTGCGCAGGTGTTCCTTGAATATGACACTCATCGCACGTTGGTAGGTGGCACCTGTGTTCTTCAATCCGAAAGGTATCACCGTATAACAGTATACCCCTAGCGGCATTCTGAAAGCCGTGTGCTTTTCATCCTCTTGGTGCATTTTAATTTGGTTATATCCTGAGAAGCCATCTATAAAGGACATTCTCTCATAACCACAAGTACTATCAATCATCACATCGGTGATAGGGAGTGGAAATTTATCTTTAGGACATGCAGCATTCAAATCTTGAAAATCGATGCATATCCGTATTTTACCGTTCTTTTTACGAACCGGCACTATGTTAGCCACCCAATCAGGATGCTATTCTTCACGGATGAATCCGGATTTTATAAGCTTGTTGACCTCAGCAACTATTGCCTCCATCAATTCCAGTCGAAAATGCCTTTGTTGTTGTTTAACTGGTTTGGCGTCTTCTTTAATGTTTAACCGATGTGTGGAAATTTGAGGGTCAAGTCCGAGCATGTCTTCATAACTCCATGCGAACATGTCTATATACTCTTTGATGAGAGATATAAGTTCCTCTTTTTCCAAGGGAGTTAGCGTGTCGCTTATGAAGATATGTTTCGGGTTTTCTTCCGTTCCCATGTTGACTTGTACTAATTTGTCTTCTGTGGGCGGGTCACGCTGTTCAAAGCGGACATCCCAGAGAGTGTCCATATGCTTAGCCCAGGAATCATCTTAAACATTAATTGGTTCCTCGTCGCTTTATAGTGCGGCTGAAACCATATTGGCTGTCAAAGATTGAAACCAAGCACCGGTACTTATATCCGAATCATGGTCGGGTGAAGATCTATCTTCCTTGGCCGAAGAATTCTCTTCATCTTTTAGTGGTGATGAGGGTGGAGTAGATACATAACCCAACCCCCTGCGGGTCTTCTGATAATAATCCGGGCTCTTTCCTCTCGGTCTGAACGAGGGTATAAGATTCCGTCGCCCTTTTCCAAAGTTTAATCCCGATTTCTGGGTAAAATTATAACCCATTTTCTCCATCATATGCCGAGATCTCTGTTCATACAAGTGAAATTGAGGTGATGTTTGTTCATCACTTTCACTGCTTTGTCCTTGTCGAGGTGACGTAATTACCTTGCCAAACATAATCGGCTTTTGGGACACTTGTCGAGGAGGTATTTCAAAGAAGTGACCTTGTCCCTCAGTTATTTTTGATTGAGAGAGGAGGGATGACCTGAGGGGCAAATGGTATGCTGCCAGAACTTTAAGTTCGGACAGGCCATCCACTTCAGTGGAAGTACAAGAGGGTTCGGATTCAATGGCTATAGCATGCTCGTAGACTAACTTTATGCTTTCATTAATAACCCATTCACTCTCTATTACATCAGCTACATTATTATCAAGACTCAAACTAAAATCTAAGTGAGAATTGATTTCATAATCACCCCCATTGTCTTCTTCAGGAAGCTCGTATTCAGTATCTGCCTCGTTACCGCTTTCGTCAGGCTTCTGAGGCTTGCTAGGATCGTCATTGGAGATTTCATGGGCTGGTTTGTAAAGTGCAGTATCTGTGAAATAATTATCCAGCCCTTTAAATGGTTGCTTATCTGCAATTAGTGTTCGGACTTCTCCTTCTTCATCGCAATACTTCATGCATTGGTGGAGAGTCGACGGGACTATCATGTAAGCGTGGATCCAAGGCCGTCCCAATAAAATATTGTAGGAGGTATCTGCATCGATGACGTAGCATGTGACCTCCGTCCTCAGCTCCCCGATTTGACATCATAGTCGGATCTTTCCGAGGGGACTACTATTATTGGCATTAAATCCATATATTGTTGTATTGGTTGGTGTCAGACGATGGAGGGAAATCCCTAACAGCTGCATCAACCTTCTGGGCACGACACTTAGTGCAGAACCCGGATCAATTTGAATTCGGTCCACCTTTGTGGAGCCGACATATCCGGTGAAATATAAAGGCCTGTTATGCTTTATATTTCTCACATGCATGTCTTCTGGAGAGAAGATAATTTGTGGGACCTGTCTCCTTACTTGGTGACAGCGGGGGCAAGAGTCATGTTCTTCATCGGCCGGCTCAATAATCTGAGCTAGAAATGACTCAGAGTCTGCCAAGGCCTCTCTTAACGCCTCACGAGTTGACTTCGATAATCGTAGCAACTCGTATAGCGTGACTCGAGCTGGAATATTTGCCAGCTGAGCTATAATATCGAATTTGAAGGAAGTATCCTTGACTCCTTCATCTTTTCCAGGGTTTTTATGGAAACAAAGACCTTTCTGTTTCTCAGGATCGACGAGTTTCGCATATATATCTTTCGGATCTACTCTGGTGTAGTCTTTAAGATATGTTTTTTCAGACCGAGTGCCGGAAGGGCCTGCCCCATTTTGATGAGTGGCCATTGTTTCGGGCTCCTCTTCAGATTCTGTAGGTACCCCTGCAATATATTCATCCTTTATTTCTGCGGAGATAGCATTGCTAGTCCGCTTCTTCTTCTGACCCCCCGTGTTTGTCCACTGTTCATCCTATAGCAAATCAGGGTGGACCCACATGACTTCCCATTTCTGAGTCGTTATGGGGACAAGTCCTTCTTGAGCTTTTTTATGAGGGTCATGGTTCTTCGTAACAACCTTACCCTTTGGAATTGGGGTCACCCCTGCGGGGAACTCATGGGTTCCAACCATTATGGTTGTCATGTTGGCAGTGACCTTCTTTTGCTCCTCTTTAAGCGTCAGAACTCCAGCTTCTATTAAAGCTTGGATTCTGTTCTTCAGAGGGTAACAGTCCCTAGTCGGGTGTCCAACATTCCGGTGGTAGAGGCAATAATTGGGGTCATTGGTTTTACCAGCGTCCTCCGGCTTCCTGTTCTCCGGAAGTTTCAACATTCCCTTTCTCAGGAGTAGATGGAAGAGTGTAGGCGTTTGTTCTGCCTTGAAAGTGTAGGTCCTCTCTTGTTGAGGCCTATCTTGTCTAGTGCCCTTTTGATTTTGGGGTTTCGAGTTTGGTGGAGAATTTGTCTTCTGCGGAGCAGTTTCTGATGCCATCACCGCTTTTTCTTTATTCTTATTATTATTATTTTGGGTGTATGGCCTATTACCTCCAGTACTTCTTGATCCTCGAGACTCTTCAACTCAACGAATCAAATCTTCGGCTTGCTCTCCCTGTTTGAGCAAATCCCTCAATGTTTTAGACTCTACGACCCCCATTTTTAGGAGCACGTTGGTCTTAAGATTATACCGACATGTTTCGATTAGAGTTTCCTGGACCATTCCGTGTTTACAATACACGGACTTCTCCCAGAACCTTTCTATGAAGTCTTTCACTGCTTCTTGTTCTCCTTGTTTAGTTGCAAGGAGGGAATGAACCGTAATTTCGGTATCATCCTCAAAGAAACGTGAGAGAAATAGTTTCTCAACATCAAACTAGGTATTAATAGTACTTGGGGGAAGCTGCATAAACCAAGTAAAGGCAGGCCCTGGTAAGGTACTTGCGAGTACCTTGGTCATTATTGGGTCATTACCCATCAAATGTCCTGCTTGGGACAAGAAGTAATAAATGTGTTGACTGGGAGATCCCTTCCCGTTATATGGCTCTAATTTGAACGGCTTATACTTCTGAGGGTATGGTATCACATCCCATTCAGGCGGATATGGTCTTGAGACCCCTGACTCTTTCAACTCCTTTTTATGCATCAGAGTTTCGAGTTGACTTTGAATTTTTCTATCTTTTCTCCATGCGGATCACGGAAAGAAAATCTATCCTCGTCCTCATGCATCGAGTGGGCTTTTTCTTCTTTTTCCTCTTCGTTCAGAGTTTCTTTGCCCCTTTTGGTATTATCCTCAACAAATTTTGAGAGCATCACTTTAAGATCTTCAATCGTCTTTTGTTGTTCTCGAATCATTCTTTCTTGAGCTTCAAATCTCCGATCGATGTCATCAGATTTATCCGCCATGTGTGACGCTGAATTTTGTAGCCGAGATGACGCGGAAGAATAAGGTGAAACTATAGCTGAATTATCGCTGTCATCGTCATAAGAACCCCTTACAAACCTCTTATAATTTCGAGGCGGAGCGGCTCCTGATTTAAGTCGAGTGGCATGATGAGGTTCTTCATCACTCAATTCTGAATCATCATCTGTCTCTATAACATTCTTCCCTTTTCCCACCATATTAGAGGTTACAGCTCTCCATTCTTTTAGGGAAGCGGTTTTTGTCTTCTTATTAGGATTCTTGTCCGACTCAGTTAATCGATCGAACACCGATATCCTGTCTTTTCTGCAGCAACAACTATCCACTACAGTAGATACGGCTGTCATAAGCTGCTGGCAATGGCAAAAAGATTCGGATTGGACTTGCTCCATACTTCTCTTCTTAGTTAAGTATTCCCTGAGGTCTGTGATTTAGTCATGGAGTTATGGGACTTATTCAACTGTTGCGAAGGTCCAGGAGTCTGTTGAAGCTTCAGGGAAACACTGGAGTTTACTTCCGGTCTATTGATGCGACGATCAGCCCTGATTTTGTATTCGGGTTGATCTACGCGGAGCTGAGGAATAGCTTCGCGTTTTGGAGCGCGAAGCTGAAAGTTAGCTTCGCGTTTTGTGTCGCGGAGCTGAAAGTTAGCTTCGCGTTTTGTGTTGCGGGCCTGAAGAATAGCTCTGCGTTTTGCTACGCTAGCCTCGCGTTTTATGCTGGCTTGACGTTTCTTCAGAAGTTTATCTTCTGTAATCTTAGCCCCGTGTGGAAGAAAATTTTTGCATGCTGACTTATCCTTGCGATTAACGCCGGTTACAACTTCGCGTCTAGAGCGATTTTTACGACTGACAACAATTTTCCAATCATCTTCGCGTTCTTCGCGAGTGTCAGGAATCTTGCGTTTATCGCAAGTGTTACTGGTTTCGCGTTTATTGCTAGGCTCAATAATAGCCTCGCGTGGAAAATCACACGCTGGCTGTAAGGAGTCTTTATCCTCGCGTTTTTTGCGAGTGTCAGAGGTCTTGTGTTTATCGCAAGTCATACTGGCTTCATGTTTATCACTGATGTGATAAATTACTGCAAGCGCACAGTGTCGATGTAGCGCTGTACAGGTCATCCCACAGGGATCTAGGGTGTTTTTGTGATTCTTACTCTTTCCTTAGTCTAGCGGATTAACAAAGGATTCTAGGTTGAAGTTGGATTAATCTAAATAGCTTAGGATCTAGAATCCACTAGTTTCCAACCATGTATTTACTTCTACTATCTTCTTCTTTCATAAAAATTTGATCTTTTTAGTTTAATCTTTATTTAAAGTACCCTAAGTATGAGTTATCAAGTGGTGTGCAAGTATAACTCATCAAAGATACTACTTCTCATAAAAACAAACTAAATCTTTAGATAATTCAATGAAAAAGATAAAATCAACAACCCCAAACCCTAACTAAGCATAGGCTATCAAGAAACCTAATTCAAGTATAACCTATCAAAGTCTTAATCTTCGAGTTCTTGTATTTTAATCCTTTTAGAGAAAAATCATGTCTTTATTTATTTTTATTCAAGAAGAAAGACATTAGAAAGCAATTACATGGTGGATCCTAACTTCATCTACATCCTAGAGCTAAACTAATTAGCTACACATGATTCTAGAAAGCAATTAAATATAATCTAGAAAGCAAATAAATCTATACTAGAAAGCAATTAAATCTATCTAGAAAGCAAATAAAGATCTCAAAACAATGGCTTACCTCTGGAGCACGGTATTGTGGCCGCCACCCCTTCAGCAAAACCTTAATTTTATTAATGAAATACGAGTACAAACTAAATCCTAATCTACATTAGCTACTGCTTAAAACCTAGAATACAAGGATACGACCAATATATAGGCTTCAGAAATCAAACCCTAATTCTAGCAGAAATATTAAGCCACAAAATTACATCGAAATCAGGGAAGAAAATTCAGCATGTGGGGCCCACAGTTGGCCGCTAATTGGCGCAAAAACCGCTAAATAGCGGTTTTATTTCGAGTAACTAAATTCAAATTTCTTCCACGTGCGTCTCGTGTCTTTTGAATTATATTTCCTTAACTGTATTTGACTTTTCATCTCTGTAACATCGTAGTCTTGTAGTTTTTCTCAGTTTAGAAACTTTTCGGACTCTGATTTCCTACTCCAACATTGATTTCTTGTCATCTCCTTGTACGAATCGAATACCTGAAAAAGGCACTAAAAATACCCGAGTAGCATTTATTTATATACAAAAATAGATAAAGTATGAGAGGAAAAATACAATATATGATATTCATCAATCACTTAGTCCAGTAATAGCCTTGCGTGGAGAATCACACGCTGGCTTCAAGATTATTTTATACTCGCATTTGTCGCGAGTGTTAGAATTTTTGCGATTATCGCAAGTACTATTGGCTTTGCGTTTATCGCTCAGCCGAGTCATAGCCTCGCGTGGAAAATCACACGCTTGCTCAACCTTGCGATCAACGCAAGTTGCAACTTCGCGTTTCACGCGATCATAACTGGTCTTGCGATTAACGCGAGCCAGTTTGCAAGGGACCATAGCCTCGCGTTCTGTGAAGTTAGCCTCGCATTCAAAGCGGGCTTTGAGGGCCTTCCGCCTAGCTCCTCGATTTCTATTTTGGAGTTGGGTTCTGGTCAATCCAGTTCCCGAGCTTTCTCCGGCAGTAAAGAGGCCATCCTTCGCTAGGATTTCCTGGCCAAATAGTGGCTCTATAGCCGCGGTCTCTGAGGATCCCCGTTTATTAGTGGATTCCTTTTTACCCGTTGCTCAGGTATTGGAGCGCAGCACGCGACGATAGCGGCGTGTCTCAGACATGTCACCTGATTCGGAGGAGAGATATTCCTCATACTTTGCTGGTCGATTTCAATAACTAACATTTCTACGTCGGATCCGATCTTATTGACGTCGGATTGCGCCACAATCTCTTCTTCGGTGAAAGAGACGGCTCCCACTATGGTCGCCAGTTTGTTCGCCGCAAAAGTTTTGCTTCCTTCCATTGAATACAACTTAGATTACAATGAAAGTGAACAAAATAAAAAGAAAGAACAAACGAGATGATTTTATATCCCAATCGCTCTCTTTTACAATGTAAACGTGGGATCTGTGTGGCGATGGGATCTGTCGAGCAGCTCCTTTGGACGATCTGACGTCAAACTCTTCTCTCTTGAAGATGGCGGCCGACTGAAGATGATCTTTTCTTCTCTACTCTTCACGAATCCAAGGCTCTATGCGTAACTCGAATTCTCCAAGATGCTAAAAAAATGATCCGAAAAGATCCCTAGGACTTCCTCAAGAGGGTATTTATAGCCTTAGGATGATTTGAGAGTTTCTATCTAAATATAATTTGCTCTCATCAAGAATTCTAATCAAATATCTTAGTCTTGATTTAAATCTCTTGATTTAGAATTCTGATCGGACTCAATTTGGGTATTTGGATAAGCCCAAATCATAATCTCAATCAATTTGAGATTCTGGTTATTGTAGATACCCAAAAAAAAAAAAAAAAAATTTGCTAAGTGGGCACACCCACGGGAGCCCCCGCGGGTTGCCACCCGCGAACCGCGGGGGCGATCCCGCGGGTTGCCACCCGCGGGTTGTTTTCCGTTGTTTCCCATTGATTTGTTTCCTATTTTTGGACTGATAATCCGTGATCCGATTTTTCAGGAGAGAATTGAGCCGGATTTGGAGCTTCTTCGGTTTATAAAATACAGGAATTTAACGGGAGAGGGGACTTTTCTTTGGAGCCGGCAGAGCGATTCTTCACAGAGGGTTGAGAGAGATCAGAAGGAGCGGGTTTTCTTCACAGATCCCCTTCCAAGTTGGATAGTCAACGGAGGCAGCAACAAGACTTCACCGCCACCCGTACCCACTTAAAAAAGGGAATCCACCAATATTTCCGTTCTTGTGACTCCTATTTTCTTTTTGTAATCTAAATTCTCATTGTAATTCATCAATTTTTCAATGGAATCAAAGATGCAATTTTCGGGCGTACAGTTATCTGCTCATGCGGAGCTAATCGCAGCAAAATGCGGAACTAAGAAACCAGAACGCAGAACTAACTCGGAGCTATTGAATAGCTCCGTGTTTTGTTCAAACGCGAGGCTAATATAGCCAAACGCGGGGCTGCGGAGTTAGCTCCGCGCTCTATTGTGGAAAACTCTATTTACTTAGAAATTTTCACTGCCAACATAGTGAGCCCACTTAAAACTTCTATCAAATTACAATCTTGCTATCGAATTTTTTGGACCAAATACTCATGTCTTCCTACTCTCTTCTCTTTCTCTTCTCAAACTAGAGTTCAGTTAAAAAAAAATCCTAAAACCCATAAGAAATGACAGAAGAGGATCAACGGTGGTGTTGTCTGGACCGGCGGCGGCAGTATGCAAAAGGGAGAGAAAAGAGGTTGGATAGTATTGGGTTTAGAGAAGAGAATAAAAAGAAGAAAGAGAAATTGTGTATTTGGATTAGAGAAGATTTTTTGGAAGAAAAGAAAAGAGGAAGAGGAAAAGAAGAGGAGAAAAGAAATGATCAGTCATTTTTTAATTGGGTTAGATAGCCCGGATCAACCAATGTGATCTGGACTAACAGTCCCGGATCACCGGATCAAGTACATGAGAGAGAGAGGAGGAGATGGAAGGGTATTTTGAAAATAATAGTGTGCTCAATAGAAAAAATTATCTTTTTTCAAAACAGAAGATGTGCTCACTTGGAAAACACTAGGAAAAAAGTTGTGACCATCTAGAAATTCCCCTTTATACAAGTTCTACTACAAGTTGAGAGGAAAGAAGCTACAAGGGGAATGAGAATTGGATTTTACGATTTATAGATTCAAAAATTTGAGAAGACGATAGGTGCGATTGTATGCTGGAAGGAGTGTCGTGTATTAGGGAAGAAGACAATGATAATTTTATCTTCAAAAAGTAAAAGTCAAACTTATAATTTCTTTTCACCAACCTTCCATTTTAAAACATCAGGGACCTATGATAAGTTCAGAGAGTTGGAACAGGGACAACATTTGTTTTCCTGCTTTTCCCCAAGCATATGAACATGATTAATGGTTTATTAGGCTAACTGAATCTATCTCATGTGCCAAAGTCGCCATTGTTTTTCATGGATTGGAGGTTGCGGGTTCTAATCTTAAAAATTCCACGATACTTGGCCGTATTATGTAAGACTCTTAGGTTCTGTTTGGGGGGAAAATGAAGGGAAAAAAAAAGTTATTAAGAGAATTGAATAAAATATAGTATTTTGTTTTGTTCCTAAAACTGTATGAACTCTTCTCCTCAAAATGAGGTGAAGAGAAAATTGAAAGTCATTGTTACATAGGATCCACATTATCATAAATAATTTTCAATTCTCTTTTTGGCCAAATAAATACATGAAATAGTAGATGTTTTCCCGAAAATTGGATTTCTCCTTCCATTGAAAAATTATTTGATTACAAAAGAAAATTGAGAATTACAAAAAAATATCGAGAAATAACAAGAACGGGAATATTAATTTATTCCCTTTTTTATATGGGTTCGGGTGACGATGGAGTCTCGCTGGTGCACTCCGTTGACCGTCTGACTTGGAAGGGGATGGCTCTACTTCGCTTCTCAATTTCACGAGCTCACCCGAAATCGTCCAAAAGTCCTTTCTCTGACTCAATTTATGTCTTTTATAGACCGAATCCGCTCGAAATCCGCCTTGAATCCTCCCTGAAAAATCGGATCACGAAATATTAGCCAAATAAACAACGAAAACAGGCAGAAAACAATTTGCGGGTAGACACCTAAAAAAAAATTTAATTTTTGGGAAAATCCCCACGGGTGGGTCCCGCACGCCTCTGATGGAAGGAGAAATCCAATTCCTCGGGGCCCACCCGTGGGGATTTTCCCAAAAATTTTTTTTTTTTTTTAGGTGTCTACAGTAGAAATAACATTGCTTCCATTTTACTTCCACGTAAAGAAACACACTGTTTGCCCGAAAATTGCATCTTTGATTCCATTGCAAAATTGATGAGTTACAATGAAAATTCAGATTACAAAAAGAAAATATGATCGTTACAAGAACGGGAATATTAATGGATTCCCTTTTTAAGTGGGTTCGGGTGGCGGTGGAGTCTTGCTGCTGCCTCCGTTGACCGTCCGACCAGGAGAAGATGGCTCTGCTCTTTTCCTTGATCTCACGAGCTCGCCCGTAATCGTCCCAAAGTCTTCCAATCCAAAAGTCCTCTCTCCGGTTAAATTCCTGTGTTTTATAGACCGAAAAAGCTCCAAATCCGGCTCGATTATTCCTGAAAAACCGGATCACGAAATATTAGCGAAATAAAATAGGAAATAAATAATCGGAAAAGAACGGAAAACAACCCGCGGGTTGGCACCTGCGGGATCGCTCCCGCGGGTGGCAACCCGCGGGGGCGATCCCGCGGGAGGATGCGGGTGCTCCCACGGGTGCTCCCGCGGGTTGCAACCCGCGGGTGCAACCCGAGGATGTGCCCACTTAGCAATTTTTTTTTTTTTTTTTGGGTATCTACATAACCCCCTCCAAAGTTTTCGAAGTTCTGTATTGAACCGTACTGAATTTCGAAATACTTTGGATTCTTTAATTTTGGTTATAGACCTTTTAAAAGATTTGGTCGATAGAGATAACTGTTAACATATTCATTTATTCAATGACAAGCAGAGATATGATTTTAACGTACTCATTAGAGGACAAGCAGAGGCACGATGTTAACATGCTTATTTTAGGTCAAGCAGAGGTATAATATTAACGTGCTTATTTTAATCCTAACCGTTCAGTGACATCTAGTATGACGAATCAGGAAAAGACAGAGGTGATATTAAACGTGTCTTGGAGCTTAACCTATTCAGAGGATCTGGTCGTGATAGGGACAAGCTGACTAAATAGAGGAGACGGTTAACGTATTTAGTTTTGGAATCGGACTATCAGAGATAACTGTTAACTTGATAGGGAGATGATTTTCATCAGAGGTGATTTTCAACTTAACGATATCAAAAGCACGTTCATCAGAGGTTGTAATGTTGGACTTGATGAAGTGTGAATTTTCTTTTCTGTCAGAGGTGAAATCTTAACGTGACAGGGGATCGATTTAATTAGGATTTTATCTCTTTTGATTTTGAATTATGATGTCAGAGGTATGATTTTAACTTGACAAATATTTTGGAGTGTCGCTTGCTCTGTTGGAGCAAAATGACAAGAAAAATTTTGCTGTCAGAGGTGAAATCTTAACGTGACAGGAGATTTATCTGATTAGGATTTTTAGCAAACCCCCAGCTATCAACGGGTTTGATTTGCCTTTACCAACTACCGTTTGAGTTGGGCTAGCCATGCTATTCCCCTCAGCATGGTGAGTTGTTAAGGATTTCGTTTGGGCTTAAATGCCAAACTTTTCCTCTTCCCTTTGCCTTAGCAGCTTAGGGCAGTGATGTATTCTTATATTCGGATAAGAATACTGTTGTGACAGATTTGTCGTGGGATTTTTAGCAAACCCCCAGCTATCAACGGGTTTGATTTTGCCTTTACCAACTACCGTTTGAGTTGGGCTAGCCATACTATTATTCTCAGCATAGTGAGTTGTCGAGGATTTCATTTGGACTTAAATGCCAAACTTTTCCTCTTCCCTTTGCCTTAGCGGCGTTGGGTGATTCATGCTTTTTACCCCCAGCATGGTGGGGTTGGCTAGAATTTTATTCTCTTCCCGTAGCCTTGTCGGCGTTGGGTAATTCATACTTATTACCCCCAGTATGGTGGGGTTGGCGAGAAATTTATTCTCTCCCCGTAGCCTTGTCGTCGTTGGGTAATTTATACTTTTTACCCCCAGTATGGTGGGGTTGGCGAGAAATTTATTCTCTTCCCGTAACCTTAGCGGCGTTGGGTAATTTATACTTTTTACCCCTAGTATGGTGGGGTTGGCTAGAAATTTATTCTCTTCCCGTAGCCTTAGCGGCGTTGGGCAATTCATACTTTTTACCCCCAGTATGGTAGGGTTGGCGAGAAATTTATTCTCTTCTCTATTTGCATCTTGACGCATTTTGCGTCGCAAATTTGGTTCATAATACTGGAGAGTTTGCAATATTTCAGGGCTGAGCTCTTTTCCAGCATTAGATTGTTCTCCAACCCTTCTGCGGATTCTTCTGGAGTGCACACTAGTCTGAGTAGTTGTGTGGGCTCCGCACGCCTCTGATAGAGAGATTAAAATTCTTGGTGTATGTTGCATGCTCATCATAGGTGTGCTCGAAGAGACATGAGGGTTGTGTTCATTGAACGTAACCCGTCGATTACATCTGCGGGATGCAACCCGCGGTTGCAACTGTGGGTTTATACCCGTGGGTTCGCTCCTGCGGGGTGCAACCCGCGGGATGGCACCCGCGGTTGGCACCCGCGGTAGGCAACCGCGGGTTGCCACCCGCGTTTGGCAACCGCGGGTTGCCACCCGCGGTTGGCAACCGCGGGTTGCCTCCAGCGTTTGGCAACCGCGGGTTGCCTCCCGTGGTTGCAAGTCGCGGGTTTGCACCCATGGGGTTGCTTCCGAGGTTTTTTACCGTCCCGAATTCTTCTGTCCCGGAATTTTCTGCAAATTTTGCTGTATGATTGAGACGTGCTCGTTGAGTTTTACGCCTCAAATTTCTCTTTTGGGAGCGGGTCAGGGACTGGTTTGACTTTTGTCTTGACTTTGGAACGGGCGATAACGCCTCGTAAGTTTCAACGGGCGATGACGCCTCGTAAATTTTCATAGGCGATGACGCCTTTTGATTTCCGGTGGGCGATGACGCCTCACCTTTTTTCATCGTCACCCGGCGATGACGCCTAGGCTCCGAATCAGAGGAGGAAAGAAATTCCTCATATTTTTGCTGGTCAACTTCTATGACCAGCGTCTCAACCATTGAGCCAATCGGCACCCGGTCGGACTGCGCCACCAGATTCTCTGTGGTAAACAGAGGGGCTCCCACTGTGGTCGCCAGTTCTTGTTTGCCCGAAAATTGCATTTTTGATTCCATTGCAAAATTGATGAGTTACAATGAAAATTCAGATTACAAAAAGAAAATAGGATCGTTACAAGAACGGGAATATTAATGGATTCCCTTTTTAAGTGGGTTCGGGTGGCGGTGGAGTCTTGCTGCTGCCTCCGTTGACCGTCCGACCAGGAGAAGATGGCTCTGCTCTTTTCCTTGATCTCACGAGCTCGCCCGTAATCGTCCCAAAGTCTTCCAATCCAAAAGTCCTCTCTCCGGTTAAATTCATGTGTTTTATAGACCGAAAAAGCTCCAAATCCGGCTCGATTATTCCTGAAAAACCGGATCACGGAATATTAGCGAAATAAAATAGGAAATAAATAATCAGAAAAAGAACGGAAAACAACCCGCGGGTTGGCACCTGCGGGATCGCTCCCGCGGGTGGCAACCCGCGGGATCGCCCCCGCGGGTTGCCACCCGCGGGAATCCCCCCGCGGGGGCTCGCGGGTGCAACCCGCGGGTGTGCCCACCTAGCAATTTTTATTTTATTTTATTTTATTTTTTTGGGTATCTACACACACCCTTAGTTAATTTGACTTATAGAAAGCTTAAAATTTGTTTAGAATCTTGCGGTACTTTTAGATTGTATAGAAGACCTTTTTGTAGATAGTGTTAGATTTCAAGTGGTGATGACTTTAAGGGTTTTGGAGATCGTTTAAGTTTTTAAATCCTATAAATAGGTATGAAGTTTATACATTATTCATCCAATTTTATAAAGAAAATTATCTTCTACTTTTTGTTTATAATATTAGTTTAATCCAAACATTATCAAGTAGTATTAATGGTGTCTTCTCCTCCTGAAGTATCAAGAGAGATTCTAAGTTTCTTTTCTTGAAAATTTTGATGCGGGTATCAATCTTCACGATAGACTGACACACTCGACAACCTAATACCAACAATGGTCCTCGTAAAGAGTTGAACCTTTATGATGTAAAGATCCAAGAACTACATCAATAAACCCAAGAGGTTACCGAAAGATTGGCCTATCAAGAGCAACTTTTTAGTGAGAAGGAGGACAATACCATCAACGAAGATACAATCAATTTCATGATCAAGATCAAATGAGAGTGACTCTTCTTCAATACGTCATCAATACCATCATCATTATTGAGTACTCATGACAGCAAGATAGACATCCTGAAATTTGAAGGTAAAATGCAATCCAATATTTTCATAGATTGGTTTAATATTGAATCAAATCTTTAAATTTAAGGAGAGTAAAGTGAAAGATTGTAATAATTAACTATATAAGCATACTAATTTGATGGGAGCGCATCAAGCTTCAAAAAAAAAAAGAGAGATGAAATAAAATTCATACTTCGTAAAGAACAATATGAAAAAAGAGGGGCAAAACTCACGTAACCTGTGGTGGAGTCCATTTTCACTGTCGTATATTTTTTTTTTCAATTTTTTTTTTTAGAATTATGATCTCAACCTCATAGCCTTAACTCATATCTAATTTCTAGGATTTTAATTTTGATTTAGCCTCCTCTCAAGCAGATATAATTAATAGTTTTCAATGAATATAATATTTTATGTCCACTTGATAGAAGGACAGAAGAACTCCAAAACCCATAAATTTTGATCCTAATAAAACAAGGAGATTGAAGATTATGATATAAAAGAATCTGAAAAAAAAAATTTCTTGTAGTTTACTAAGTTTTCCTTGCTGACGACTCATTTACAGTAATCCCATTTATGTATAAGTATCGCTTATTTACAGTAATCCCATTTATGCGTGAGGGAGAGAGATATTTAGATGTATAAGGAAACCTTCAAGGTTCAGAAAATGAGAAAATGATACGACAAGAGCGCAAGGGCACGCAAGATAGGCTATGAGAACTTGGGGGGATAAGGAGAAAGAGGAGCCTATGCGGTACTCAACGTTAGGGCTGAGCATAAAACCGAAAAAACCGAACCGAACCGCAAAACCGAATCGAACCGATCAGTTCGGTTTATTCGGTTTTCGGTTCGGTTCGGTTTAAAATCCGAAATTATTTACGGGTTTCGGGTCGGATTTCGGTAGCTTTAGCTCCAACCGAAACCGACCGAAAAAACCGAACTTTTGGAATTGTAACTTATTTTTTTTTCTTTGATTTATTTTCAATGTGTTTTTCTTTTAAATTTTTAATGAAAAACATGTGATTGTTATTTTAATAAGTAGAAAAAGAAAAAAAAAGAAAGAAAATTATTATTTTTCCTATAAAAAAACATACGTTTATCACATAATTAATTTCAAACCCTAAAAATCGAAAACCGAACTGAACCGCACCGAAAATTCAGTTCGGTTTTCGGTTTTCATTTTTTTCGGTCGGTTCGGTTTCGGTTTTATATGTTCGGTTCGGTTTTCGATTGGGTTTCTTTTTCAAAAAACCGAACCGAACCGACCGATGCTCACCCATACTCAACGTTAATGATAAAAGAAGGAAATTGATATTATTGTCTATGTAGCATTATCACTGCCTTCGTGGCATTTTTCGTGCACGCATGACTTTTGGTGGAATAAGAGTGGAGAGTTGTTAGATGCGCTCCATAAGTGGAGAGTTGCTAGATGCGCTCCATACTTTTCCTAGTGATCTCAGGCAAGTTTAAAACTTGTCCAGTTTTTCTTAGTGAGCCCCATATTTTCTCCGATATTGCCCCTCTTATCTCCTTCTTTAGCGGCAGCAGCAACAGCAACGGCGGCGGCAGCAACACCGATGGCAGCGGCAGCAACAACGATGGTGGCAACAATAACGGCTATTTTCGAGGAAAACAGAGGATCTTTCCATTGCCATTGGATCGAGAAAAATTACAAATTATAAAAATTTCTCATTTTCGTTTTGATTACAATGAAAAAAAAAATAAAAAGAAACAGACAGAGAGAATTTATAAATCATTACCTCTTTTTAACAAAAAATCGTGGGATTCGAGGTAACTATGGGGATCGGTCCATTCATCGTTGAACATCGATGATTTGGAGGCGAGCTCGTTTTTCTTCTCTACTGATTCTTGGAGGAAGCACAAACTCTTGTGCGAGAGAGAGATCTGGCCAAAAGTCTTTTTTTTCTCTGCCGGTCCCAAGGCTTCAAGTCTCTCGCGTGTTACTTGATTTGCCAAATGGTCTTTTTTTTTACTTCTCTTGAGGGGTATTTATAAGCTCCCGATTGTTGAGCCGGTTTCTATGTAGATAAAATCGAGAAGGTGTAATCTTGAGGAGATATTTTCATATAGATAAAATTGAGATCTTAATAAAATCTTGGAATATTCCTTCACTTGGATTTGATCCAGAATCATCGTATCGGGTCCTATTTCTGCACCTAAAATCAATTAAAATCAAATTAGAATTTTGCAGAATTATCAAACTTAGAAAAAAATAGTTAAAAATTTTGTATCCAAAGAAACTAATTTAGAATTTTCTACCCAAAAATTAATTAGACTCGAATTAGAATTTGGGTCTTATTTTAATTTGTAAAATATATAAAATAATTTTGGAAAATTACAAAATGTTTTGGTTATAGAGACAATACTTGAGATCATCTGTTTTTCCAGTTTCCTCTGGCCTTGGATTTTTGGATAACTTGAACATCCCCTTTTTGTTGAGCAAATTATGCAGGGTCACTGTTTGCTCATCCTTGAAAGTGTACGTTCGTTGCGATCTAAAAAAACTCGATTATTATGTGGTTTTTTGTTTGCAGAAGGTCTGATAGTCATTATCTCATTTCCCTTAGATGGGATGATTGGGATCGTGACTGATTCATGGCCATCCTCCTCTGAGCATGATACTCATCAATACGTCGGACAATGTTTAAAATAGTGATAACGGTAACGTAACGTTTTGCCTTTGTTAGGTTATGTCGCAAATAGCGTAACGCATAACGTAGGTTATGCAATTTTCTATTTATTTAATAAAAATAAATATAAAACCATATAAAATAATTTTAAAAAATTGAAAAATAAATTTAAAATATCTAAAAAAATATAAAATTATTTTGTAATACATAATCTATTCAAATGTTATATTAATTTTTACAAAAATTTTCATATATCTTCATAAATTATATTAAGTCTGCAACCGTAATTCCAATAATCATTTAAATAAAAAAGCAAGATTCCAATTTTTTATTTCGATTCCAATTATTATCATTGTTGTAATTTATATTTTGTAATATTTAATTTATCTTATTTATGATTGTTGATTTCAGTTCAATTAAAAATTCAATAAAATCAATAAGTAAAATATTTTAGCAACCGGACGAGAAATACAACAAGTGGATAAAGAAACAAACTTAAATTATCAAGTTAGAAATTCCAAAAGCAATCAAACAAGCCAACAATTAATTAAGAAAATTACAGCAATTTGCTAATAATCAAAATAATAATCAACAACAATATATAAATTACTAAAAAAAATAATTGTAAATAACGTAGCATAACGTAATTTAACGTAACGTTATGTAATATAACGTAAAATAACGTAAAAAACGTATTGTTACGGTGCACTGAGTTATTTCCAGTTGTTACGTAGCGTTGGGATTCCGTTAGCTTACGTAACGCAAATAACGGGTTTCATAACGCGTTATTTTCAACAATGACGTCGGATTATGTCTTCTACTTGCTGTCCTTATTTAACTAGATCCTTCCAGATTTTGGACTCTACTGCTCCCATTTTGACTAATATCTTAGTCTGAAGATTGTGTTTGCAAGTCTCCACCAATGTTTCCTTAGACATGCCATATGGGCATTGCACCGACATTTCGCAAAAACGCTCAATGAAACTTTTAACCGTCTCGTCTTCTTTTTTGCTTTGTTAAAAGAAGAAAGTGGATGGATACTTCAGTATCATTTTTGAAGAAGCGAGCTAGGAACTCTTTCTCCACATCAGACCAGATATTGATAGTTCTCGGAGGCAGCTGCATGAACCAACTGAATGTAGGCCCTCGCAAGGTACTTGCAAAAATTCTTGTCATCACTGGGTCATTGCCCATGAGATGGCCGGTCTGCAAAAGGAAATAGTACATATGTTGGTTCGGAGATCACTTTCCTTCATATGACTCTAGCTTGAGAGCCTTGTATTTTGCAGAAAATGGTGTGGACTCCCACTCTATCGTACAGGGTCTCGTAATCCCCGTCTCCTGCAATCCCTTTCGGTGCATTAACGCTTTTATTTGACTTTGAAGCTTCTCCAACTTTTTGGCGTGAGAATTAATGAAATATTCCTCCTCAATGCCTTTTCCCTCGTCATCTGGGTTGGATTTAATCTCATCCTTCTTGGTCTTCTCAGAAGAGGAAGAATCCTTTGCTCCGTCTTCTGTATTCTTTTGAGTATTCTCCAAGACCTTCGCAATCATTGCTTTGAGGTCTTCGATGCTCCTTTCCTGTTCTTGGATGAGGTATTCTTGCACCTCAATCCTCTGTCTCATTTTAGCCGACGGCTCAGCCATATGAACCATCTTTCTGCTGGATTCGGAGGAAGCATGCGATCGCGACGTTGCTATGGCTGAGTGATCACTAAATTCTTCATATTCCTCATCAAGACCTCCTGCCAATATTTCGTAACTGCAGGGAGCCGTCACGCCTGACCTGATGCGTGTGTGATGATAGATTTCTCTACTTCTGTATCAGAGGCATACTCTTCGACGACTGATTTTTGCCCTTATTCACCATATTCGACGTGAAAATAGGCAAGTCTTGATCTGAGTCAGAGTTTTGTTGCTGCAGTCGACTTCTTTCTGGAATATTGGATCTGGTTCTAACAACCGGTTAAATGCAGATGGTCTTGGGGCTTGATAGTGAAAGTGAGTCAAAACTGCTGCGATCAACTCCTCGCAACAGCAGAACTGATGGGGTCGTGCCACCCTCCTTTTATTTGTGAGATATCTCCGCAAATTCGGACTTTCTTCATGCGGTGCTGATATAACCATTGTTTGCGGGCAAGACTCGCTTCCTAAGTGAGGTCTATTTGTCCAGACATATGGCTTTGAAAAATCGTGGAAGTTATTTTTGTCAACCCCCAGATTAGTTCGTTGTCCAGCATTAGTTTTGATATGTCTTGCACGAGTCTGCTGAGCAGCCTGACATACTTTTATTCTTATGTGAGGTTAATGCTTAACTTTTACCTCGCGCACCGGACGAGCCTGACATGCTGATCTAGCCTTGCATGCTAGCTTAATTGAACTAGCCTCACGTGCTGGCCTAGATTTATTTTGGTTTTGAAATTTACTTGTGCTAGGCTGACGAGGCTGAGGATCGCCAGGCTGAGGTCCGTTAGGTTGAGAACCGCTAGGCTGGGTTTTGCCCAGCTGCGAATTGCTAGGCTGGCTTTGATGACGACCGCTAGGCTGATGATCACTAGGCTGACGACCGCTTGGCTGGTTCTTACCAAGCTGCGAACCGCTAGGCTGAGAATCACTAGGCTGATGTCCACTAGGCTGAGAACCGCTAGGCTGAGGTCAGCTAGGCTGAGAACTGCTAGGCTGATTTTTTTCCAAGTTGTCTTTTGCCCGGATGATGACCGCTAGGCTGATGACCACTAGGCTGACAACCGCTAGGCTGGTTCTTTCCAAGCTGCAGACTGCTCGGCTGATGACCGCTAGACTGAGGTCAGCTAGGCTGATTTTTGTCAAGTTGTCTTTGTCAGGATGATGACCGCTAGGCTGATATTTGGCAAGTTATTTTTTGCCAAGCTGATGACCGCTAGGCTGACGACTGCTAGGCTGGTTTTTGCTAAACTATGGACCGCTAGGCTGGCCTTGGGCCTTACATGCAAAAACGAGTTTTGAGTGTTCTACAACGCACCCTTCGATTCTGGTTGCAGATTTGAGTCCATTTTTGTGCCGCGATAGATTTTTCTTTGGCGATATATGCGGCGAGTTCTTATGGACCAGAGTTTGAAAATCCAAGTGGCTGTTGATGGAACAATGCCTTCTTGTCATCCAAAATTATCAAACCATCTTTTTATGATTTTGAACATTTTGGGCCGACCTCAACCTCGATCACCAATTTTTCCATCGTCTCTCCAATTCTGTTGATGCCAGATTGGACCAGCATCTCCTCTTCAGTATAGGAGATTTCTCTCATTATGGTCGCTAGTCTGTTTTCAGTAAAAACAAGAAATCTTTCCATTATTATTGAATCGAGAAAAATTACAGATTATAAAAAATTCTCTTTTTTGTTTTGATTATAATTAAAAGAAATAAAAAGAAACAGATAGAGAGACCTTATAAATCATCACTCTCTTTTTGCAAAAAATTGTGGAATTCGAGGCAATTTGAGGATCGCTCATTTTCCCGTTGACGATCCGACGTCGATGATTTGGATGCGAGCTCGTTCTTCTTCTCTGCTGATTCTTGGAGGAAGCATAAACACTTGTGCGGGAGAAAAATCTGGCCAAAGGTCTTCTTTTTCACTACCGGTCCCAAGGCTTCAAGACTCTCGCGTGTAACTTAATTTGCCAAAGGGTCTTTTTTGAGTTCTCTTAAGGGGTATTTATAGGCTCTCGATTGTTGAGCCAGTTTTCATGTAGATAAAATCGAGAATGTGTAATCTTGAGGAGATATTTCCATGTAGATAAAATTGAGATCTTAATGAAATCTTGAAAATTCCTTCAGTTGGATTTGATACAGACTCATCATATCGGGTCCTGTTTTTGCACCCAAAATCAATTAAACTCAAATTAAAATTTTGCAGAATTATCAAACTCAGAAAAAAATAATTAAGAATTTTGTATCCAAAGAAAACTAATTTAGAATTTTCTACCAAAAAATTAATTAGACTCTAATTAGAATTTGGGTTTTATTTGAATATTTATATTGTTTGAAAAATACTTAAAGATAAATCATAACAACATTAGACCGCTAAAAGAAAATTATAAAATTATAAAACTACAACCCACCACTTACAAAATTAAGAATAAGAATGAACAAATTTATAAACCAATTTTTGATCGGTGCTATTTAAAATTTTAAATTAAAATAATTTTTTTCTAACTCATAAATTATAAATTTTAAGTAGACAGACTGAGAATGACCCCTTTGATTCACCAGTTCTAATCCCTACTCAAAATGCTAAAATCTTTTAATTGCAGCGAAAACAAAACAGGGGTACAAAGTTCATTTGCATGAAGCAAACAAAATTGCGCCAAAATCTAGAGGTTAAACCACAATCATTGAAAGATCTAAGATGAGTATGGTCATTATCTAGGGAGGAAAAAAAAAAAAATCTAACTCAAGAAGTTATCTTTTTTTGCTGCGAAATCTAAATGTTAGAAGTACTCATATTAAAATAGGTAGTATTAACGATGTATAATTTAACACCCTGAAATTTGAAACTCTCAAAAAACCCCCTAGACTGTTAACACTGTTAGTGAGGGTTAATTATTTTCACTTTACTTTTTTACTAAAATACACTCCTGTTCCTCAAATTCTTATTCCCCCTCATCCCTCCCTTTAACCAGCACACACACTCTCTCTCTCTATCCCTCTCTCTCTCAGTCAGAGAGAGAGTGTGAGCGACTGAAAAAGAAGGATAGAGGGAGAGAGAGAGAGAGGGGATGTGCTGGTTAAAAGAAAGAATGTGAGTAGAATAGAAATTTGAGGAACAAAAATACACTTTAGTAAAAGAAGAGAGTGAAAATAACTAAGCTTCACTAACAGTGTTAATAGTCCAGTCCAGAAGTTTTTTTATAGAGTTTCAAACTTCAGGAGTGTTAAATTACACACTTCCAATACTACAGAAGATCTGACTGTAATTAACCCATTAAAATATGCACCTTCGATGTCCATATTTTCCTCCAAAATCAGATTGATCCACATTTAGAATGGTGACTTCAATATCCAAATCTGTACATGTATCATATTTATACCGTCCCATGATGCTCACTATTAAAAGCATCAGGTGTATCATCTCAAGCATCAAATTCCATCAATATAACAAGTTTTGCTCTGCAGATTATTCACCTACTTCAATTCAATATCATAGAGATATTTAAACAAAGAACAATCAAACACACAATATAATTAAAGCTTCAAACTCTTGACATAGCAACGAAAGACATGCCAGGAAAAAAAAAAAAAAAAAAAACAAAAAAAGACGACATGACTGATCTAATAGCATTATCAACCTGTCGATTTACAAAAACTATCTGAGATTCAACTCCATGATTTTTCCTTTTTTTTTTTTTCCTTTTTTTTTTTTCTTTTTTTCTTTTTTCTTTTTTTTTTCCTTTTTTTGTTTGGGAGATAACTCTGAGGTCTAGAACTAACGCCTCAAAGACAAGACCTTGCTTAGAATAGAAGTACAACAAATATGGATACCACGCTGAAAGCAAACTAACTTGAAATACAAAGCACATGTGCTCGGCTGCTGAATGACCTGTTAGTTTAAAAGAAGGAAGATCTAGTTGGGCGACGAGAACATCTACATCTATGCTAATTGCTGCAATTAGCAAGAGAACTTGTTGAAAAGAACTGAATACAGTGACTCCATCAGTCATGCCTGTCAGATAAAACTTGATACCACGGAGAAGGCAACTGGTTAGCCCTGTGCACACATTCAAAGGAGAGAATCATATCAAAAATAAACTTGCAATATGCATAATTAGTAAGAGCCTAAATTTCTAGAGTAAGAAGATGAGATTATGTATCCTGTAACACAAACCATATGCAGTGTAAAACATTGAAACACACCAGTAGCTAGGTCTCTAGATTTTGAAAATACAGTTACTATTTAGCGGGAAAAATCACAAATATAATGGTAACCATTACAACAGAAACAATAGGCATTCACACTACCAGTAGGAAAGGCTATGTATAATGAAACTCGCTACAGGGCTTGTTAATACATATCCCTAGTGTATTTGATCACCAGCTTGGCAATATGAAGATAATACAGCCACTTTCATTCGATGTATTTCATCCACCAAGTATGGGGAGGCAGACCCATAACTTATCAAAAACTGCACAAGGACATGCACTTGAAAACCACCCAGACATGGAAAAGGATTCCACAGCAGTCAGATCTGCCTACCACATATGGGGGTGTCTGATGGCAAACAGAATATATGAGTTTTGATTAAGATAGAGCTTTGACAAAGATAGATATTTCGTAAAGAAAGAGTTTGGATTTGTTTTTTATTTAGATAGAGTTTTTGTTATGATTTAAATAGAATTTTGATTTTACCATTATTGTTAGAAATTTCTTATAAATAAGCCTTGTAAGTAGAAATTGAAATTAATGAAATTATTAAAAAAATTAATCCTTGCATGGAAATTGATTGAGTTAAAATCTTTTTTCATGGATTCGTTAAGAGTGGGCGTAAATTCGCCTAGGTGCTGAGAACCGAACCCGTTTGTTCTTTCCCATGAAAAGAATCGTAAATGAACTCGACTAATATAGTATGACAAATCCTAGGCAGTTTACTCCCCTACCCAGCGCCCAACATAGGCTCAGTTCAAAGCAAAGAAAGATCCATCCCTTGGGTTAGGGGAAGACATCAGTCCTTTTGCTCTTTCCAACTTGACAAAGAAGTAAACTCCATCACTCTAACTTGACACCCAATGAGAGACAACTCAACTCAATAAACAGAGATAAGTGCAAAATCCCTAATTTTCCTTCCACAAACCCTAATTTAATTTCTATGTTGTGCAGTATCCCAAATGGGCTTCGGCCTGGTGCCCAGCCCAGCCCAGAAACAGCCATGGACCTGCCAAGACCCGACTCGAATCATGTTCGGAAAAACCGGGTCTAGGTCTAGGTCTAGGTCTAGGTCTGGAGCCGAGCACCGAGGACAAAACCTAGCCTGACCCAGGTTGCCTCCAATTGTTGGAAAGCCAAGTCAGACTGCCTAGCCCAATTGAGGTAGGTGTGGGTAAACAGTCGGCTTGGTACAGTTCGACTTGGGCAACGTGCAGGCCCATTAGCCATGCCACCAGCTTCGGCCCAGTGGCCAAAGGCAGACGAGTATGGTCTGCCTTGGTAAATTAAAAAATTAAAAGAAAAAAATCATAAAAAATCATAAAATTTTTTGAAAAGTTCACAAAGTTCTAAATTTTTTTTGATAAGTAAACAGACGAACTTGAACGCATTTTAGTTGTATAAATTTGACAAATTTTAATAGTGATAAAATCAAATATAGAATTGACAAATTCTATTGCTCTCTAGAATTATACAAGTAATATAATTTGGTTCTATAAGAACTCATTGGAATGTCGAATAAAACCCAAGTAGACGGGAGATGACCCTAGCCGTCATCCTCAATTTATTCTCTGTATCAACTCCTACACTCTTATGAGTGAGATATAAAAAATAGATCACAAACAAATTACTATTTCTTTTAGCATCTTCATTCAACTGGAGAGACTTCCATCTCGGTATCATATGCTTGGTATTGATTTCTATCATCCGCATCCGGCCAGTCATTCTAACAGACACTCATCTCCAACGCGTTTGTCGTCATTGAGTTTTTTACTCTATCAACACTTGACCACATCTATTAAAAACCAACTCCAATGTTATTGTATACACCGATTGAGTTAGTATATTATGTGCCATGATAGAAAGTAAATGAAAAAAAAAAATTCATGTGATTTTCATCATGACAAAATATAGAATCTTAATATTTCTCTTCATCATTTAAAGAAGTAATATGGTCGATATAATAGTGAAGCTCGTTAAATGATGTTTAAGAGGATTTATTTAATGCTATCACTGTTCTAAAGCACGGCCTATACGGCCGCATAATCGAATGCGGGCAGAAAACGCGGACGAAGTGGAGAAATGCCATCTCCATGCGGACAGGTGATTATGCGTCCGCATAATCCGATTATGCGGATTATACGGTGCATAATCCGCATAATCAAATTATGCGTTTAATGTGATAGCGGGTTATTATTCGATTAAAGAACCCTACCCAACCCGAACCCGCTTTCTTAACCCGTTAAAACCCCTCTTCCCTCATCATTCCGATCCCATTTCGCGAGTGAGAGAAAAGAGTTCGCCCCCAAATTATCCTAATTCACGAGTAAACCCCAATTCCCTTCTCTCCGTCGATCGGACGTCCCTCTTCTCAAATCGGAGCTCCTTTCTTCGTCTCCGATCAATTATCCCCTTTCTTCGTCTCCGGCCCGAAAAGATAATATAAAACGACCTCCCAAGGAGGCCAATTCTCCGCTTTCTTTGCCAAATCCTAAATTCCCTTTTAAGGTGCGGATTCGAGGGGCTAAATCCTCTCTCCCTTAAGTCCTATCGGAGGCCCGAGGCCCCACCGGGCCTCCACCAGCCAAACGCCCCGCTCTAGTGATTTCTCCGGTCAGCCGACAGTACGAGCTTCGCCGTTAAGTTTTTTTTTTAGTCCCAAACTGGTCTGGGTCTGAGTCTGCAAAGATAAAAATAGAAGAATGTTGGGAAAAAGTTGTTGAAAAAAATAGTTGAAAAATTGTTGGGCAATAGGAGCTTCGCATAGATGAAAATTTGTTGAAACAAATAGCTTGGGTCTAGGTCTGCAGAGATAAAAAGATTGTTGGGAGTAGGAACTTCACCAAATTATTAATTTTTTTTTTGGGTTTTGAATTTGCTACTGCTGTCCTAATATGCATTTTCTTTTTGGCTGCTGCTGCTCCTATTTGTTATAAAGTCATTTGATAGTATATTATATATTTTTGTGAGAAAGAATTAATGTTTGGGCTGCTGCTCCTATTTTTTTTTTTTACTGCTGCAGCTCCTATTTGTTATAAAGTCATTTGATAGCATATTATATATTTTTGTGAGTAAGAATTAATGCTTGTGCTGCTGCTGCTCCTATTTTTTTTGTGCTGCTGCTGCTCCTATTTTTTTTTTTCACTGCTGCTGCTCCTATTTGTTATAAAATCATTTGACAGCACATTATATATTTTTGTGAGTAAGAATTAATGTTTGTGCTCCTATTTTGCTTGTGCTGCTGTTAATGTAGTGTTAAATTGTTAAAGTACACATTATAGTTTTAATCAAATATTTACACATGCAAACAACAAATATGTAACATTATAATTTTAATCAAATATGTAACATGTTTTAAATGGTAATGTAGTGCAACTGTGTTAGATTTGTTAATGTAGTGCAACTGTGTTAGATTGTTAAAGTACACTTAATTAGGGAATTATTTTTTTGAGTGAGAATTAATTGTTTTCCTCAATTGTGATGGAATTTCTTTAGGGCAGTTACTTGTATTTATATGTCATCATTAATGGCCACTAATTCAAGTAGTTGTGAACGGCCAAATCCATCGAGTGAGGAAGATAGTCAGATTCTATTGAAACCACCCGGATCGAATGATATTGGGTGGAATTATGAAAACCTAATTAAGAAAGAATCCTACAATGATATCAAATACATAAATTGTAACAAGATTGTGAAAGGAGAAATAAACAGATTAAAGTAACATATTGCAAGAGTTGGAGAAGTGTCAGCATGTGTGCGTGCCACTGATGAAAAGCACATATGCAGAAAGAACTTAGAGGGAATAAAAAAGAGAAAAGTTGACAAGCAAAAACTGATTATGCACTTCGGGAAGAGGTGCAGATATCAGTAGAAAGAGATAGTAGAACCTGAACTTGCAGGCGAGCACAGACCCCGTGTTAGTGGTCCGCTGAACAGACTAGTGGATAAAGGTAAATGGCAACAAACAGTTATCAATGAAGGAGGGAAGGAAGTGGAAGGAGCTGGCACATGATTATGCGGCCATGTAGGCATATGCCAAAGACATTCCTTTTAACACTTTTGACTGTGAAGAGTTTGATTTGTTTTGCGAGGTTGTCGGCAAGTACGGTCCAATATATAAGGGGCCCAGCCAATATCAATTAAGAGTCTCTCTTAAATAAGAGATACAAGAAAATTGAAGACAGCTTGCAGAAAACAAAGAAAGCATGGAATGAATATAGTTGCAGTATTTTGACTGACGGGTGGACTGACTGAAAGCATAGAAGTGTCATGAATTTATGTGTTCGTTGCAAGGAAGACACAAACTTCATTAAATCTATTGAGGACTCAGCCAATGCACACACCGGCGAATATATACTGAATTGGGTGGATAACTGCATTAAGTTGGTGAGAAACGTGTGCTGCAAGTGATTACTGATAATCATCCATCCAACATGACAGCAAAAATTATATTGAAGGAAATGAGGCCTAATATATTTTGGACCAGTTGTGCATCCCACAGTATAGATCTCATGTTAGAAGGTATCGGCAAGATACCAAAATACAAAACGGTGATTGAAAAGGCAAGATATATGATAGTATTCCTCTATGCGCATCACAGTACTCTGGTTTTGATGTGCTCATTTACAAATATGATGGGAGCTTGTTCGTTCAGAAATTACCAAATTTACCACCACCTTTCTGAGCCTGAGCTGCTTTATAGACAAGAAATCACAGTTAGCTGCTATAGTTTCTTCAGAGAAGAGGATAACAACAGATGGTCCAATTCAAAGAAGGGCAAGTCAACTAAAGCCACAATATATTCTGACTCATTTCTGAAAGACATGAAAGAGCTCCGAAGATATACACTCATTTGTTTAAACTGCTTAGGATTGTTGATGCTGATCGTAAACCTTCAATGAGTTTTGTGTATGGAATGCTGAAAAATGCAAAGGACGAGATCAAAACTGCTTACAATCGAAAGAGGTCAACATTTAGACCAATTATTGATATAATTGAGAAAGAATACAGGAGCAGACTCGATACCACATTGCATTTGACAGCAACAACAACAACAACAACAACTAAGCCTTTTATCCCAAGTATTTGGGGTAGGCTATATGAACCAAAAAGAATCACGCCGGATCGATCACTTTGATATTCCTTCTCCATTCATTTCTATCAAGTAATATCCCCTTATTTAAACATCTAGACTCCATATTTTTGCGTATCACCTCCATCCATATTTTCTTCGGTCTTTCCTTCGTTCTTTTAACTTGTCTTACATTGATAAACTCCCCTCTTTGAACTGGTGCACTTGTAGGCCTACGTTGCACATGACCAAACCATCGCAAGCGATTTTCTCGCATCTTCTCATCGATGGGAGCTACACCTATTTTAGCACGAATATCTTCATTTCTCACTCTATCTCTCCTAGTGTTGCCGCACATCGAAAGCAATTTGCTTATCACCTCCCATCTGCATTTGATGGCATATTATTTTAATCCCTATTATTATTATAGGGATAAAACAGTCCTAGACAACACACTAGTAAAAAATGCAGTCACATGCATTGCATATGCATTTTCTGTCATGAGCATGACATCCAATATTAGATTGGCTCGCATGAATTCCTCATGTACAAGGAATGACTTATGGGAAGTGGCATGGGGGACAGGTACCAATTGAGCTTTAATGGCACGGATAATTTCGATCCAGGTAACATTTACGTGTGAAATTTAAAAGAATTGAATACTAAATTATATTATTCCTAATTATTAACATATTGTTATATGTTGATTTAATAGCTCATTGATGGAATTTTTATAGAGAGGCACTCTATCTTCGACAAATGGCAATTAAGATTCTAATATTGACAAGTAGCTCTTCAAGGTGCGAGAGAAATTTCAGTGTATTTGAAGGGTAAATACTACTAAAATGATTATATATTTTATAATTTTCAATTACATTTTTTTTAAATTAACACTCTAAACTTCTCTTCTCTTGTGTAAAATCATATATAAATTTGCAGATACATACTAAGAAGAGGAACAGACTATATGCCAAAAGGTTGAATGATCTCATTTTTGTTCAATTCAATAAAAAAAGGGCACAGAAAAGGAATGCGAAGAAAGATGGAAATGGTAAGGATGTACTGATTGCTCCAGATGATTCCAGAGCTTTGCATTGGAAGGATGCATTTGTTAGAGAAAGAGAGAACGATAATGAAGATGAGATCTTTTCCAGCTCCGGCTTGACATGGGATCTTGTTACTGCAGCAAGTGGAGCTAACGAAAATAGACTCAGGAGGAGCAAAAGGACACTAAGAAGGAGAGCTGCAGCGGGAAGGAGAGCACAAGAGGGTTCGTCCAGTGCGGTTGTTGAAGATCTTCCTGAAGAACATGATCAAGATAGAGATGTTTTAAAAGAGGGTGATGATGATATGAATGAAGATTGTGATAGCTCCGAGGAGAAGTTAGAGAACAATGTTCATTATGAAGATGACGATGAGGATGAATAGAAAATTTGGTGATTGGGATGAACTGTTTGACATAAACTTGTATTATTTTTTGAACATGTAAAACTAATTACTTATGTAGTTGACACAAACTTGTATTAGCAATATGTGGATTATTGTCATATGTTCATTGTAATTTGTACATGCATCGTTCATTTATAGGTGCTAAAACTTTCTTATGTTATTATGGTTGTACCATTTTATATTTTCACATTCATTGATCCTTATTCAGTTTTTCTTTTCGATTTACAAGTGAGCGACGTTTTTTTATCCATGTATGCATGCATCGTTCTTTCTTTTACATTGGGAGTTAACAGATAAGTCTTTCTATCTATTTAATTTCTTATGTAGAGCCACTTATCTTCATTTTACATGCTTACAGTTATTATTTATAATTTTTTTGAGTTTTATAGCACTTAATATATCCATTTTTTATAATTATTATATTAATATATATTAAAATATTAATATTCCGCGTAATCCGCATAATCGGCTCGTAATCCGATTATGCGTCATGCGGTCCTCGACCGCGCGCATACTGAAAACGCATTTTAGAACCTTGAATGCTATAATAAACTAAAAAATAATTTACTTCTAATACTTGTACCATTAGATGATGCTAGTAATAAAAATGTAGTTCTAGATTATATGCTAAGTGATTTAGTTTACACGCGATGTGTTTGCCTATTTTTTCCATGATGTACGCAGCATATTTTAAATCTTATTGTACAAAAAACTTTTAATGAAATAAAAATATTTATATACAGAATTAGATATGGTTGTTTTTTTATAGGTAGTTATACAAATATGATCAAGATTTATAAGCAAATTTGCAAGAGATATAATATAAAATCTTTAAAAAAAAAATCCATGAGGTGTTGGGCATATGTGGATTAAACATATTTAATAGCAACAAATGATAATGATTATAAATTGATAATTAAATTGTTGGACTTTCTGCAATTAGTACATCCAAATCTTCATCTTCAAGATTAATAAAAATTGAACACGAATAAAAAATTATTATATGTTCATAAAAAATTCTTAAGATTTTTATGGTGCCACTATTTTATTTGTTGTTATTATCCTTCCATTACTCAAGCAGGATTACAAATGCATCAAATTCAAATTTATTTAATGCTTATCGAGATGATATTCATCTTGGATCTACCGTGATGGAATCGAAATTTGATAAGTTGTTTTGTTTAATTCCTGTTATTTTTTATTTTGGTGTTCTTATTCATCCTTACATGACAGAAATGGGCCTTGATAATCAACTTAATGCTCTAAATGGTGACTTAGATGATAAAATTATGCATCAACATTCGACAACTAAATTTTATTTTAATATTTTATTTAATGAGTATAGTACCAAATTTGATTCTAGACTGCAAGCTCCAATTCAACCTAGATCTAGCCCATCCAAAACGTAAGGAATTATTTTTAAGAAACTAGTTAATAAGCGTGTTGGTAAAGCTAGCTCTGGATCATCATCAAGAAAAATAATTCAACTTAAAAAATATTATAGTACTCCTGTAGTAACATGTATAGAAAATTCACCAGACATTGACATTTTGCAATTGTGAAAGACAATTGGAATGGCATTGTATCCTATTGTTTCCATCCTGGCACACAACTAACTGTACAAGTTTCTACTATAGCTACGGAGAGCATTTTCAACATTAGAGGGTGGTTGATCAAGGACCATACAACCGGATTGGTGCTATAACAGTAAAGGCGATGATGAAACTACAAGTATGATGGGCGATGAAAAGTGATGTCAAGACTTGAGAGACGTTGCAACAACTAAATAAAGACTTGAAGACTTGGATATAGAGACTTGGAACTAAAAGATCAATTATAATCTATATTTAATTATATTTGTTACTTTTCGGAAAAAGTTGCCCATGATAAAAGAAATAATAGATGGCTAGGTGCCAACCTAGTTAGGCTATACCCTTATTGCAATATTTTCCTTGAATTGATTGAATTTTATATACTATGTAATATAAAAAATTTCAATTTAATAAGTAATATAAAGTTTATTTGGTTTTTAAAAAAATTAACGTGTATTGTTCTTTTTACGATTTTATAATTTTATAAAAAAATTATGGTGTTCGAATATTTATTCTTAATATGAAGATTTTAACTCTTTTCTGATTCTTTTAGTTGGGCGTGCCGATGCCAAGTCCAAATTTGCCCAAGTCGGGTACCAGGCCGGAATCCACTGAGCCCCAATGCGAGCAAATTGTAAAGGTCGACTGGACCTGAGCCAGGCCCATTTGCACACCCCTAACTGCATAAGTGTAGTCAACTTCACAAAACTTCAAAATATCCATACACTTCCGAGCGTCCTACAAAGTAGTGTCCTAATTAGAAATACCATTTGCACAAAACATACATAATATGAAAATTAATATCACCTAACCACTAATCTAATCTATTACAGAATATGAGAATTAATATTACCTAACTACTAATCTATATACTGTATGTTATATGCAGGCAATAAGAAAAGATATAGATGCTAGAGGTTTAAATGAGGACATATTGCTTCATAGGAATGAGTGGAGAAGAATCATCCATGCGATCAATCCATCGTGATTCTCTTTTGGTTCATGTAGCCTACCCCAAATACTTGGGATAAAAGGCTTAGTTGTTGTTGTTGTACTAGTCTATAACTAAATTTCTGCTTTAACTTATAATACAATGTCCTAATCAATTTGAATGCATATGACCACTTTGTAAGGGAGAAATTATCCTGCTGGAATAGCCTAATATCTTATAATATCCATTTGGGCACATTTGATTTTTGGATGGATAGTTGTTCTGAATGTGACATATGGCTTTGTATCTGTAAAAAGTACTGCCAAACTGCAATGTGCATGAACACCAAATTCTCAGTCAAGCTTTCTGTGCAACAGAGGACAGAAGCTGATTGCAAAGTGAATTCAGACTGTCTGGTACCATCTAACTAACCGGATACAACTAAACAGAATAGAATAACTATCCTGTCCACATATGGGTATTGGGCCTTTTGATATTCATATCCCATATTCGAATGAAGTATAGACAAATATGTATTACATACATTAGGACGATCACACAAACCAAATAAAATCTAAAAACAAAAACTCCCATTGGGTGCACAAAAATAGATATTGACATGGATCATGCTATATCTATCTATCCTGTGTCCATCCATGTTAATAACAAATTAATAAAACCTGTAACCACAACTGTTTGTGATGGTGCCTGCACAAGTGTGTGAGCTCATGTGTGACATATGTTGGTGTGCTCGTATACATAAGAGAGCAAGAATGAAAAGAGTTTACGTACTTGTTAAGCGAGTATTTACAGGCGTTCTTCGAAACTATTCACCAATTCTGATGCCAATCATCACCATCTGAGATCACCTGCAGTAAATAGCATGGTCAATTTGAGCAGGAATCTGCTTTATTTCAGTACCCAGTTCTTGCTCAATCCTGTACCTGTTGTAAAGACAAGTATATTTCAGGTTGGTAAATCACGAGACATACACAGGATTTGCAACCATGTACATCAAAGTAGGGTAACTTACAAGTTGAACCGATCCTCGTAAGTGATCAAATTTACAGCTAGACCTAGGTGCCCAAACCTTCCTGAACGGCCAACCTAACAGAAGAAACGACGAAAAAATGTACAACTGAGAGAGAACATAGCAACCATAATCAACAACCATAAAGATATTAGTTTCAGGAATTCCATCACACCATAGAAAGTATGTAGTTCAGGAATTCCATCACACGAAAGAAAGAACTGAGTTTACGTCCACATGATTGAAACCTAAACAAGGTGAATAACAGATTGGCCAACAAAGGCACATGGGAAACCTTCCAATGGCCTAGAGTATTATGATTCGAATTGTCATATATATATATATATATATATATATCATTAACTTTATTTTAACTTGCAACTGAATTATTGGGACAGAAAAATGAGGCTGTGTTCCAGCCCTAGCTAAATTGAGCATTCCTTTGGTAGAAATCTAGGAAATCCGGGAAATGAAAATTGCGGCTTTGTTTGGTTCCAAGCAAGGAAAAGAATAAACATAAATCAAGAAGTTGACTTAGTTGATTTTCTTCATTTGGTTCTTAAAAGGTGGAAGGGGTATGGGATCAGAAACAATTTTAGTTATATTTTTAACAATGGTGCGTATGAAGGATTACAGTCATTATTCTTTGTCATACCTTCTACACAACCAAACGCAGCCAAAATTGATCAGATACACACATGCAGAAACAAAGTGCATACACGCACAGAGAAACAGTGAGAGAAATGACAAAAACAAAATACATACCCTATGTAGATATGTCTCTGAGTTCTTTGGGAAATCAAAGTTGATGACAACATTGACTGCTTGAATATCAATTCCCCTTGTAAACAAATCTGGGAAGAAAATAATCTTGACCATGTTACTACCAAAAATATATATAAATAATTTCTTTAAAAAAATGTTAATTTTTTCTGATAAAAGAAGCTGATAATTAACTTCATATTGGACATGTGAAAAATACTTATACATGATTCACTTAATTGTGACAAGGACTGAAGGACACATGACTATCTGAGACACACGAGCGAAATACTGTGAAGCTATCAAACACGGACACTCTAATCTGAAGCTGTTGCATCCCTGACACTAATACCTTTTATTTGTGTATACTTTTAGGAATTTTCTGTGCATCACCCTGTTTTATCATGGAGAATCATGCGGCAGGGGTTACTTTTATGTCAGGTTCCCCTCGCCCTCATGCGTGCTAGTTGCCCACCTAATTGGGCTACTCTCAATTGTCAGGTTCTGAGGTTCACTCTCTCCTAACCTCCCCGGAAAGTAATGCAGCATGTTTGTCCCACGCAACAGAACAGAAAAGATTTCAGCTTTAATCAGAAGCATAAGTTGAAAAATGAGTCATCAAAATTAAAAACAATCCACTTGTCATGATTCCCAAACAACTGAAAAGCCAGAAAACTTAGAGATTAGAAGTCCTTTATGATGCTTTAATGGTAAAAAGAAATGGATGATATAAAACAGCAAGTTGAATACATTAATGCGATCTATGCTGAGATTCAACACCATTGGTCATGATCAAGACAATAAAAAAATGTTACATAAACAGCAGGTTCGGTGTAAACTATGAATATAATAAACTTTGAAAGGAAACATCCATTTTGAGACAAGATTCCATTTTATGTTGGAGACAGGATATAAATTATAGATTTTAGTATGATCAAGGAATACATAGTGGTGCCAACACATTGATAGCTTGTGGCATTTGAGAACTGTACATCAGAAAAACTGATGCACTCATCATACGAGCCAAACTGAATAAATGCACCAAATATCATGTTGGCACCCATTTTAAGTATTTAGAATAAAATATCCAGAATATGCACAAGCACGGTCACAAGAAAAAGTAAAAGTAAATGAGGTTGCTGGCTGTTAAAGACTTCCATAATTCATTCTTTCATTTCAAAAGATTTTATAGTTATCGGAAAGTAGTTCTGATACAACATCATGTCAAGAACACCTCCAAACTGTCAAAATTTTACCTGTGCAAACAAGATTTCTGCATGCACCATTACGGAAGTCATGGAAGACTCGATTCCGATGATCTTGCAACATCTTAGCATGAATGTAGAAGCAAGAATAACCAAGTTCAGTGATCTTCTTTGCCAATAATTCAACCCGGTTAACAGAATTGCAGAATATAATGGACTGGTTTATTTGAAGCTGCAAACAAGGCCGATGCAACCATCAAATCCACAATTCACACACACACACACAAGCATACGTATAGATACATGCAAATGCGCACACACGAACAGACATGAGTATTTCTAAACAAAAATTAATAGTAAGGTCAAACCTTTGAGAAAAGAGTGTTTAGGCAGTGGACCTTCTGCCTTTCTTCTACAAAAGCATAATACTGAGAAATTCCCTTGAGGGTCAATTCATCCATAAGATTAATTATATACGGTTTTGGCAGGTATCTGTCTTTGAAATCCTTAACAGTTACAGGAAATGTTGCAGAAAACAGCAGAATCTGTCGATTGGGTGGGAGAAAATGAATAAGCTGCTCTACAGAAGGCTGGAATTCAGGAGATAGAAGCTTGTCTGCCTGCGAAAAAAAAGTTTGCAATGCATTATGGACGGGAAAGATAACTTTGTATGTTGTATCACAGACACAACTCTTTTCATAGTACGCTTAATCAAAATGCGTTTTGATAATAAGAAACATAATGGCATATCACCTAAGAAAAAATTAGGCTCCTTTATTCTAGATCCCCAGAATACTGGGTCACAGTTGAATTGTCTTGCTAACTGAAAAGTAAGAGTTTAAAAAATGAGGTAGAGAAAGAACCAAGTGAAACAAGTCCTACAAAACACGTACTAGTAGACTGATGTAAATACTGTAAATTCTGGACTATTTCACTATCATCTAGAAAGGGGACCAGGCAAATGAATCAAGAGACTTCATTGTTAACCTCTCAATCAAGTTACTTTCAGAATTCAGGATAAATTCAAGGCCAGAATTCCATGTACTATTTTTTTTTTTTTTTTCAGTTTTTGATTCAGGACCAATTGGAAACTTCCAAATACGAAATATTTAAAAGAAGTGTGCACCACAGGGACATGTGCTTTGTTGAACTATTGGTGTCGTGTGCCCTAGTGTTGGATGAACTTTCCTATAGCAATTTTATCATCGTTTTCTCTGCTTCTTCTAGATGTTTTATCAGAAATACTGGCACTTTAGGAGTATGGGAAGATCCTCTCTTGTAACTTCCTTGGTTAGGAATGAGAGGGTTGATGACAAGTCATCAACCAGTCAGAATTCCTGGTAAAATCCTTTGTAGAGCGTTGCTCCACAACCAACCCTATCTTGATTGGAAAAGGCTAAATCACAAGTAATGCGAATAATTGAACAATCGCATGCAAGACAGAAAAATTTGTGAATGAATTGAGAAATCAAGAAAAAAAATCAATTAGATTTTGATTTAACGATTTTATCACTTGCTAATATTTTGGAAAAGCTCAGAACATGAATATGGAGTAGTAATTCAATTTAAGATGTTTACTTACACTCGGTAAAATTCAATTTCTCATGGCTATTTACACTCAGTAAATTCAAATTGATGTTCAGCTTACCTCATCCATAATAAGCATTGAACAATCCTTCAGGACACATACACCCTTCTTTGCAAGATCAAGTATCCGACCCGGCGTCCCAACAAGCAAATGGACAGGTTGATATAATCTCATAATGTCATCTTTCAAGCTAGTTCCTCCAGTGGTAGCCATAACTTGAATCTGCAAATGCTTTCCAAGTTCCTTACAGACTTGTGACGTTTGAAGAGCCAATTCTCGTGTAGGAACAATTATAACAACTGAATATCACAGAGCTATAAAATCAGATATGTGCAGATCAAATCTACTGCATTCCCACCCCCAAAACAGACTCCCAAAACCCAAATAAGGAACAGTAAGATGTCATGCATATAAGTAACTAAAAAAAAAAAACAAAGAGTAAACTCTCAAATGTTAATGAAAATATTATATGCATGGTTGTTTCTAACAAATTTATGCATGAAGATCAAACACACAACAAATACAAATAACCAAAGAATTGTACAAATGAAGATCAAAGATGCACCAACGAGAAGATAACCCAATAATTGTATATGCGGAAACCAAGTGGGAACCAAAGAAAAAAAATGACACCAATCAACTTTATGGAAACAAAAAAAAAGGAGAAAATCAAGAACCTTGAATAACATTGTTATCTTGATCAATCTTTTCCAGTGCAGGAATGCAAAATGCAGCTGTCTTTCCAGTTCCATTTTTAGCTCTAGCAAGGATGTCACTTCCCGTTAGAGCGATTGGTATGCTTTCTTCTTGAATAGGAGAAGGGCTTTCAAATCCCTTCTCATAGATTCCCATAAGAAGTTCCCGCTTTAGAAAATAATCTTCAAATTCATTTCCTTTAGTAGCAGTAACATCCTGACAACAACACATAGTTGATATCAAATAGAAAATAGATGAAACTCAAAAACTGAATCATTCATTGCAAGTCAATGCTGATGAACCTTGCAAGAACATAATAAACACTGTGTCAGCATCTCATAAAGCATTTCCTTTAATGCTAAAACCTTGATCAACAATGGGACTAGTTGAGAAAGAAGGTGACACGACATTAATTCAACCAAGTATATTAACTTTTACTACTGAAAATTGCACTGTCAGATCAATTAACTCAAATGCAAGCCTCAGATTCTAGGATGACTTAGATGGACTTGCTCAAACTTTGGCAAGGGCTGAAGGTGGGGAATGCCTCGGCAAAAAGAGCATCTAAATTGTTATCATTCATGCAACAAGATATGACTAGATTGTCTCCAGTATAGATGCAAGTTCTTAAGAAATTCAGTAGGAAATGACTGGTTCCATAACAACAATGGATTGACAATGAAATTGTCTTGGAATTAAATTATCATTCATGAAACAAGATATGACTAGATTGTCTCCAATATGCATGCAAGTTCTTAAGAAATTCAGTAGGAAAAGAGTGGTTCCATAACAACAAAGGATTAACAATGAAATTGTCTTGGAATTAAGTTATCATTCATGCAACAAGATATGACTAGATTGTCTCCAGTATACATGCAAGTTCTTAAGAAACTCAGTAGGAAAAGACTGATTCCATAACAACAAAGGATTGACAATAAAATTGTCTTGCAATTCCAAGATTTAAAAAGAATTGTTCCATTGAGATATCCTTCATCCACCAGGCACAAACTTCTGTACAAAAACTTATTTCCCATGTTTGATGTCTACAGCTTGGATCTTCTAATTCGCACAAGCGTGTTCACACCCCGCTGATGCCGATAAGGAATCCATTCTCACAAACAAACAGATCCACAACACATACACAACCACACCTCGGAGCACTCCTTCCTACATAGCCATACAAGACGCAAGTAGGCGGGTCGAGGTCCTACAAGCTACCCTGTCCTCACTAGCAACCCGAACTTTTCTTTATGCACAAGGCTAATCGAATGATAAAAGATTATTTGATAAAAAATTATTTCATTTTTTATTAATCTCAATATGTCCTCCTCTCACACACACACACCCACACCTCGGAGTGCTCCTTCCTGCATAGCCATACAAGATATAAGTAGGCGGGTCGAGGTCCTACGAGCTACCCTGTCCTCACTAGCAACCCAAACTTTTCTTTATTCACAAGGCTCAATCGAATAGGCTCAATCGAATGATAAAAGATTATTTTATTTTTTATTAATCCCAGTATTTCCTCCTAAATAATGCATCTGCACAACAAAGAAGAGTAGCCCCCCAATAAAAAAAAAGATACGTCGCATTTAGTCTAAAAATTAATAGACTATCCAGATTCACTTTTCGCATTTCCTTGTATAGAGAAAAGGCTTACTTATCGAGCTTCTTAGCACCGCTTTGCTCACAAAATGATAACCTAAAAAAAGTACTTTCAAGCATAGTCCTTTAACGAAAGCCAGACATGAAAAGACACAGGCCAATCCACTAGTCCAATCCGAACCTTCACTTTCACCTGAACCCCGATGTTTAGTGAAAAACAACCAACACGTGAATGTGAGTTTTGGCTGTTTCTTTTGCTTGCGACTGAGCTTTCTGATCTCTTTCAAGCCCATAAAGCTGTCAGGTTTAGGCTGAAATCATTGTCTTTCTAAGAGACGAAGGAGAATGATATCAAAGTTCCAAAAACTTTTCCAACCAGTAAGCTATCGAGTTTGAAAATCCTTCTATCGACTAGCAAGTTGTCGATCAAACAAAACCATATTTTATTACTCTGCATGCTGACTTGTTCACTAATTCCACTAGATCGAAGGAATTAAAGTCAACGAGGACTAGAGTGCTTTAGGGGTCACATTTCTATCTTGTACAGTTCTTCACTTACTATTAACCACCACTACCAACTCTACCTAAAACAACATGAAGTTATAATTTTGGCGTCTTCACCTGCTATTCACCACCACTACAACTCTACCTTAAATAACATGAAATGAAAACTTTCGCTTCTTGCTTGAATCTCATGGCCTAAATGGTTATCGTTTTTGTAATTATTGTTATTTGAAAGGAAACCAATTGCTAAAACATATCACTTCCCCAATTCAAAGCATGCAAACTTCTGGCCAATTCCCAACTAGTTAAGTATTCGCATACACTTTGCTTTTACTAGGGCACAAGCAGATCTGGCAAAAACTCACTTGTATAAAGACAATCACCTGATAGTGCTTCACTTGATAACATCACTGAATTCAACAAGTCTCTGCAAAAAGAAGCTTAGAAAAAGTCTACATGAATTTGACTCCGAGCATGTTTTAAACCCAACAACGCTTAACAGCAAGTTTGCTTACAGATGTACCTTGAAGTGTTTTTCCAATAACCATATTGGCATCTTCATATGCAATAATAAAATCCACGGATTCCATTGATCTACAGCCCAACAGCCAATTATTAATAAAAAAAAATATAACCATCTCCCTCCCATTCAGGAATTCCTGCAGTTTACACTTAAAATCTATAACTGCTAATATTTAATTCCACAGATGCAGGAAATACCAGCTTATATAATATCAGGTATACCCCCAACGTGTGCTCCTACTGGGCAATTCTCTCCTATTATTATTCCATTTCAAAATGCCCTCCACTCAGAAAATGTTCCTCGTACTCCTAGTTCCTCCCCTCTTGCAACTAGCAACCATGTTGATGGGAAACGCAACATATATTTTGTAGAGCTCTTTCCCCTCAACAAAGTAAACAATCATCATTTCTGTTTCTCTCCAACCATTTAACATGTTTAATGGCAGGTTAATGCATTGTCCTATCAGCAAGGTTTTAGTTATCAGCCAATACCAATATATATTGCATATATCACATCATATTCTAAGGTATCCGATATAAAATTTAAGGGGTATTTACTGGTTTGTCCCTCAAATCTTTATATATTATGATTTAGTCCCCCAAATCTTCATATTTAGGATTTGTCCCCCAAATCTCCTAAGTTACTACAATTTAGTCTGTCTCCCTAATTTTTGACCTGATATTATTATTTTACCCCTCCTTATTCATTCTTCCTCTTCCTCCTCTCTTCTCCTCCTCTCTTCTCCTTTTCTTCATTATTCCTCATCTCTTCTCCTTCTCTCTTCTTCCTCTCTTCTCCCAATGAAGAAAAGAGGAGGAAGAGAGAAGGAAGAGAAAGGAGAAGAGAGGAGGAATAATGAAGAAAAGGAGAAGAGATGAGGAAGAGAGAAGCAGAAGAGAGGAAGAGAAAAAATGAATAATGAGGGTAAAATGGTAATATCAGGTCAAAAATTAAGGAGGGGGACTAAATTGTAGTAACTTAGGAGATTTGGGGAACTAAGTTCTAAATATGAAAATTTGGGGGATTAAATCATAATATATAAAGATTTGATGGACAAACCAGTAAATACCCCAAAATTTAATGTACAATATCGGTCTGATATTGCAGATATTTCTAATATGATATGCCCAACATTGCTAATTTTGATACCATTAAGGATCGGCTAATACCAATACCACCTCCAAAATTTTATATCTTGCCTAGAAGTTATGGTTGCAAAAGTTGGTTTTCGAATTTGAAAGCACAACTTCTAAATCCACGATACAACTTGTATACTCCTTCTATATATCCATCCGTAGCATAAAAAGGACAGAACTGAATGTCCAGAGAACATTAGAAAAACAAAGATTGTTCACTTCTGTGAGACTATTATGAGTGAGCTTCCTTCCCAAATGTAGTTTAGGGAGTTCATGATGTGACCAACCATTAATGAGCTTGTAATTTTAAACCTTTTATTAGTTATCATCAGAAAGGAATAACACATTTATGCTGATTGTTAGGCGTATAGCTCAAGAAAAATTTACTTTCTTTCAAAGAGCTTTGGGTCAGGTACCAACTGTACACTGAGAATCTCAACTTTTAGCAAAAATATAATTTTGTGCGACAAAGTCATTACTCCAAAGGTTTATATATATATATATATATATATATATATATATATATATATATATATATATATATATATATATATATATATATATATAATTCAATGTTGAAAATAACGCGTTATATTACGTTATGTTATATTACGTTATTTACAATTATCTTTTTAGTAATTTCTATATTGTTATTGATTATTATTTTGATTATTAGCAAATTGTTGTAATTTTATTACTTGATTAGTTGTTGGTTTATTTGATTACTTATGGAATTGCTAGCTTATTAATTTGTGATTGTTTCATTGTTCGCTTGTAATTCCTCTCCGGTTGCTGAAATATCTTACTTTTTAATTTTATTGAATTTTTTACTAAACTAAAATCAACAATTACAAATAAGATAAATTGAACATTACAAAATATAAATTACAACAATGATAATAAACGGAATTAAAATAAAAAGTTGAAATATTATTTTCATGTTTAAATGATAACTAGAATTACAGTTACAAACTTAACATAATTTATCAAGGTAAATGTGAAAATTATTGTAAACTTAATATAAAATTAAAATAAGTTATGATTATAAAATAATTTTATATTTTTTTTGATATTTTAAATTTATTTTCAATTTATAAAAATTATTTTATATAGTTTATATTTATTTTTATTAAAAAAATAGAAAATTGAATAACCTACGTTATGTGTTACGTTATATGCGACATAACCTAACTGAGGCAAAACGTTACGTTACCGTTATCGCTATTTTAATCATTGATATATATAAAATATATATATATATATATATATATATATATATATATATTGTCATGAAGATGCTTCTTCATGCTTGTTTCTTGAGATGTAAGTTTTAAGAGGACTCTGTTGAAATCAGTTTCTTCATTAGTTAATCTTTTTAAACTTTACATTAGCCCTCCGCTCTTGACAATAAGGTGTGCCATTTTCCATTTTCACAACAATTAATTCGATAGTATGTGGTTATGTATTATGCTTTCGCCTTTCTCTCAGAAGTTTGAGAATGCATCTCAGGGTAATTGTGGTATACTATCAAAAACTCAAAATGCAGGTTCAGTCACATTAATTCACTGGATTTATAGGGAAACAATGTTTACTTTTCAGGTGGCGGCTCATTTAGCAACACGTGACACCAAAAGATGGGCAAGTGGCAAAGCCCACCTTACTAGTAACTAGTAAAATCTAATAATGGGCATCAACCCTCCCAATCTCTTGAGAGGTCATTTTGACAAAAGAACCGCCACCTCATAAACATTGTTCCTCACAAACAATGTTTACCAAAGAAGAAAACAAAATTTTCATTCGCCACACTAATTCAATAGGTTGCTATAATTGATCTTGTTTTTATCTTAATGACTCTCAACTCCAGCAACTGTTATACCTTATAACATATATCTTGATTTTGTATCTAAATTAACTTACTTATTACATTTAAAAGAAAACATTCCAGTCATTTTTCATATTTTTATAGTATATTGTAACTCATATTTAAATTTTTTTTTTGGAATCAAAATCTTCTCTGTGTTTTACCAATCCACCTAATCAGACTATTCATGATTACCAATCCACCTCATCAGACCATTCACGAATCCTCATTGTTGCATCACCTCATTGTTGCATCCAATGTTTAAAATAGCGATAGCAGTAACGTAACGTTTTGTTTAAGTTACATCGCATATAGCGTAACGCATAGCGTTGGTTATGCAATTTCCTATTTATTTAATAAAAATAAATATAAAACTATATAAAATAATTTTTATAGATTGAAAAATAAATTTAAAATTTCTAAAAAAAAAGAATATAAAACCATTTTGTACTATATAATTTATTATAATTTTATATCAAGTTTTACAATAATTTTCAGATTTATCTTCATAAATTATATCGTAATTCCAGTCATCATCTAAACAAGAAAACAAGATTCCAATTTTTTTATTTCAATTTTAGTTATTATCATTGTTGTAATTTATATTTTGTAATGTTCAATTTATCTTATTTGTAATTGTTGATTTCAGTTTAATTAACAATTCAATAGAATCAATAAGCAAGATATTTCAGCAATCGGAGAGAAATTAAAACAAGCGAATAAGAAAATAATCGCAAATTAGCAAACTAACAATTCCATAAGCAATCAAAAAAGCCAACAACTAATCAAATAAGAAAATTACAACAATTCGCTAATAATCAAAATAATAATCAGCAACAATTTAGAAATTACTAAAAAAAAATAATTGTAAATAACATAACATAATGTAATTTAACGTAACGTTACGTAATATAACGTAAAATAACATTAAAAAATGTATTGTTACGATGCACTAAGTTATTTTTAGTTGTTACGTAGCGCAGGGGCTCCGTTAGATTTCGTAACGCAATATAACAGGTGTTTTCATAACACGTTATTTTCAACATTGGTTGCATCTTACTCTCAGTTTCAGAACACGTAACTCCCTAGCATGAAATTAGAGCTTAGTAAAGGTGAATGTAAAGCTGGGTGATCTTCAAATTAATGGTTACCAATGGAATTAGAAAATAAACTTAAAGGTTTTCAGATTAATGGTTACCAATAGCATAACAGAAAAAAAAAAAATTAATGGGATTCGTTCGTAAGCATAAGCATGTCCCTTAGTCTCAATAAATACCACTCCCTTGCATAAAACTGGAGCTTAGTTGGTAAAAGGGTGACCGTAAAGCTGAGTGATTTTCAGATTCATGGTTAACAATGGTATTGGAAGAAGGAGGAGAAGAAGAAGAAACTTTTATGGGACACATACTGGAAGAAGGAGAAGGAGGAGAAGAAGAATAAGAAGAAACCTTTAAGGGACACATAAGCATGTAAGATAAAGATTTTAGACGATTTTGTTGAATCTTATAATTCATACTGCATTTACACTGCATAAAATTGCTAACTCTGCCACATGTTTGACAAGTGAGTGAAGGTTCCCTCTTCATTATCAATAATTCTACAGTAAAAATTTATCCTTCCATTCATTAATACGAACATGAGAAATCAACAGTTTGCAATAAAGCCAAGCATCTTACTAATTAACTTTACCTCAGTCTTGAAACGAGTATCACGCGGTGGAATCTTCAATTGTGCTTTCCAATCTGGGGAACTGAAATCACAAAGAAAATTAATCAGATTTAGAAATGATAATATAGAATGAGACACCTGTTGGAGCAACTTAGAATGACTTTTTACAATAAATGCAGTTGTCTCAAGGAAGGAAAATAAAATCACACTAAAATAAAAGCAATGCAACAAGTGAAACACTAGTTTTCAGGACATGGTAATTTTGGTAATTGACAGCTTACGTCTCCTACAAGCATTCGCATTCTGCACATATATTATCACAACATACAACAAAAATAGTAAGATAATCATCATATTACAAAGTACACAGCAGTTTGCAACAAGGGCGACAAAGGGTTACCCTTAGCCTATTACCATATTTCTTAATGTAACGATAGCATTTTCTTCCTGTTTACCAAAAATGGCAGGGTTGAAAGATTTTCTTACCCTACTCATTTATCCTTTTAATCTTTAAATTAAATAAATGAATAAATGATATAATATTGATAGGACTCACTTCAGATATTTGTTTGCATGGAAGTACTGGAAGTAAGACCACTTCCACTACTCTTAAGTGTTTGGCCAAAGAAATTTGGAAGTTATTTCTTGTATGATGAGGTAGCACTTATGTGGCACTTTCCAAATTTTTCTTTCACACTATAGCTTGGAAGAGCTCTAGGAAGTAAAGGAACAAGATAAAATTTTAATTTTTTATCTATATCCCATCATCACCATTCAAAAGTTGTACTTTTATACATAAAAAAAAATAAAATAATATAAGCATTGTTTTATTAATCAATTAAATAATACTCTCTTCACTCCCTAATAGACTTCATTCTTCTAAAAATAAGCAAACAAATAAAAGAGAATTCTCTTCTTCTACTTTCATTTTGGAAGTTACTTCTTAATTTCTTCTGACAACTTCTAGTAAGCCAAACAGGGCCTCAAAAAGAACAAGTAAACGAGGTGTTCGGAGAAGTAGATTGATTTTTATATTGTTTTTTAAGCCTGAGAAATTGATTTGTAATGTTGATTATGCCTATAGTTGATCTAAGCTTGGAAAGTACATGATCTAAGAAGAAAACAATTAGAGCTTTCCCTTCTTTTTTGCCCCTCATCTCAACCCAATATCTTTCTATTTCTATTTATTTTTACCTTTTTACCCTAGAGGTAAAGAAAAATTTTACTTATTCTACAAGGTAGGGTAATTGCTAATATGCAATTGGTTAAGTACCCACTGGATAAGACTTAAGAGTAAAGAATTTAATGCACATGGTAAAGTTAAGGGTAAGCCCTTTACCCCGCCCTTTCCCTACTTGTTATCCCCCCTAAGTTTTGCTTAAGCATCCACAAGACAGAAAATTCACCAAACATGCAGTTTAACCATTGAATAAGAACCAGATTATTACAAGGCTAGCATGAAACTCAGAAGTTAAGTTTTTTGCATACTTAAGACTGTTATTCACTAAATGTCTCTCCCCCTTTCATTGGGAATAGCCCCTTTTCGCAGGGGCTAAACCAAATTTTTTCGAGGAGTAGACTAGACCAATGTTGAAAATAACACGTTATGAAACCCGTTATATTGCGTTACGTAACCGAACGGGACCGCAACGCTACGTAACAACTAAAAATAACTCTGTGCACCGTAATAGTACGGTTTTTATGTTATTTTACGTTATATTACGTAACGTTACATTAAGTTACGTTATATTACATTATTTACAATTTTTTTTAGTAATTTCTATATTATTGTTGATTATTATTTTGTTTATTAGCGAATTGTTGTAATTTTCTTAATTAGTTGTTGGCTTGTTTGATTGCTTGTGGAATTACTAACTTGTTAATTTGCGATTGTTTCCTTATTCGCTTGTTATAATTCCTCTCCGGTTGCTGAAATATCTTACTTGTTGATTTTATTGAATTTTTAAATGAACTGAAATCAACAATTATAAATAAAATAAATTGATCATTACAAAATATAAATTACAATAATGCTAATAACTGAAATTGAAATAAAAAATTAATCTTATTATCTTGTTTAAATGATGACTGGAATTACGGTTGGAAACTTAATATAATTTATAAAGATAAATGTAAAAATTATTGTAAAACTTAATATAAAATTAGAATAGATTATGCATTACAAAATAATTTTATATTCTTTTTTTGATATTTTAAACTTATTTTTGAATTTATAAAAATTATTTTATATAGTTTTATATTTATTTTTAATTAAATAAATAGAAAACTGCATAACTTACGTTATGCGTTACGCTATACGCGACATAACCTAACAAAGACAAAACATTACGTTATCGTTATCGTTATTTTAAACATTGGGCTAAACCATATGGTAGGGAGTTACACAAAAGTTATTTGGACGATGGGTTTCTCCCGAAAATTAGAGGTAAATGGGAAGGCAAAACCACATCTTACAGCCTCATAATGCTAAACAATGCAATAAACAAAGGCAGAGATAGGCTAACTATATTTCCCTAATCACCCTTCACAAATTCTCCAAGAATCAAGAAATGAACTTTTCAAGGGCAATGGATGAATGAAATGAGTATATTCTTTCGGTGTCAAGAACTCCCAACAAAAAGTCTACGCAGTACACACCCAAAAATAAATACAAGTTACAAAGACAACCTTTCACTGTTGAATATGGCATAGCCATTGTTAATATAGCATGTAAACATGCAGCCAGAAAAGGTAAAGTTTCACTCTTGATGTTATGGTTCTAAAAAGTATAATAATTTTATTTGTACTTGTCATACTCAAAGCCGCCACCTTTATTGTGACACCATCCTATAATTTTGCCTAATCCTACTCATTTACTATTAGCTCTCTCAAACTTCAGGTCACGCTTGAGCCTCATACAACACCCTTCCACAAGCAGATCAAGCGCATTTCCCCAAAGTACTCAATTTCAAGAATCACATTTTGTCTGTTATTTGAGGTTCCATCAATGTATTATGTAATCTGTCTCTCACGTAGTTGCTCGTTGCGAATGGGACTTCGCATATCTTAACAATGGTCTTGATCTATAAAGTATACTATTAACCGGCCCAGAACCCAAATCAGTCTGCAATTTGGCTATAAGATCAACTTCCCCTTGACTAATAGCAAGGGTTTTTAGGCATGAAGTAGAATCAAAGGCAACCACCAAGCTGCTGACACAAATAACACCACCTATCAGACCAGTAGGTTCAATGCCACAGGTACCAACAAGTAATATGAGATTTACCCATAACCATCACAAGCCTATTTCAATATGAACCAATGTTCCTACTCTCCTTCATCCTTAATATCTTATTTCCAATGTTTAAAATAGCGATAGCGATAACGATAACATAAGGCTTTGCCTTCATTAGGTAAATGCATAATGTAGGTTACACAATTTCCTATTTATTTTTATTAAATACATATAAAATTTTTATAAATAGCAAAATAAATTTAAAATTTCTAAAAAATATATAAAAACATTCTATACCACATCAAAGTCATTCTAAGTTCCTAACAAGTTTCCCAATAATTTTTATATTTATCTTCATAAATTTTAATTAAGTTGGACCAAATTAAAAAACAAGATTTTGAATTTATTTATTTCAATTTCAATCATCACCAAGGTTCTAAATATCTGATATCGAGTGCGTGTCAAATGGAGGTACGAGATTGCAGACGATATATTGGAGATATGAGCGAGCATAAGACTTTTGTATCATATCAGCAAACCCTCCAAATGATATATTGGGCAATATAGCATTTATATCAGTCGTTGCTTAGAACCATGGTCATTACCAATACTGCAACTCATATTTTGTAATACTCAATTCATCTTATACGTAATTATTCATTCCAGTTCAGCTGAAAGTTCAACAGAATTAGCATCAAGTAAAAAACTTCAATAATCAAAGAAATACTACAACAAGCAAACAATCGTAAATTAGCAAACTAGCAATTTTACAAGCAACTAAACCAATAAAAAAATAAGTATTCAAGAAATTCCAGCAATCAACTAATAATCAAAGCAAACAATCAATGACCATCTGAAATTTACTAAAAGGATAAAATTAAATAACATAATATAACAAAAAAATACACCGCTACGATGCACTAAGCTATTTTTGACTGTTTGATGGCGCTATGTTTGCGTAAGATATCATAGTGCAATATAATTGGTTCCATAATGCACTCTTTTCAACATTTCTTATTTCAACTTTGCTCGTGTCTAATATATGTCTGCCACAAACACGCCACCAACATGGCAAAAACCATATTGGAAGTGCCACGAGGTATGTCCAAGGAAGAAAAAATGTCACGTCATTGCTGCATCTTTATCGTGCCTGTACTTCTTGTAAGTTATCTTCAAAAAAGAAGAGTTAAATAGTTTGGAAAATCAGAAATAAATATTGCTAAATTGGTAATACATATACCTAATTAGTTTTATGGATTTAAACTTCAATAATTTCTTGTTCACACGAATCTTATTTACTTTCTATATTCGAAGAATGATTTTTTACATTCACACTCTCGATAATGATCCATAATTGTCATCACCACCTGTTCTTTTTGTCATCACTAATTAGTTATCTTCAAAAAAGAAGAGTTAAATAGTTTGGAAAATCAGAAATAAATATTGCTAAATTGGTAATACATATACCTAATTAGTTTTATGGATTTAAACTTCAATAATTTCTTGTTCACACGAATCTTATTTACTTTCTATATTCGAAGAATGATTTTTTACATTCACACTCTCGATAATGATCCATAATTGTCATCACCACCTGTTCTTTTTGTCTTTTTCCTACAAAGGAGATAGATGCATGATTGCCAGGGAGACTTGTCCTTTATAAAGTAATAAAGTACACGAACCTATATGTTACCAATGCTTTTTTTTATATTTAAATAGTAAAATAATTATGTTAATGATACAAAAATATATATTTATATTTATATGGTTTCCTATGCCATTGCTGTGTTTGTCCTCATTTTTGAAAACATGTGTCATATGTACCATGTCCGTGTACTGAGTAAGTATCCATGGTTCCTAGGCACATCTATTAGGGAGAGTAAGAGAATCATATTTCCAAACTGTGTCCAACTTGAGAGCTCCAGCTATTATGTCCATGGCACTGCAAGCCAAATAAAAATTTAACAAAAATTGCTCTCTACTTCATTCAAATTTTCCTCTTCTCTTGTTATCCTGCCTCTTTATTGGAATATACAATTTCTAGGTGCCATTCATGGAGTACTAGCTAAAAAGCCACAATACAGATCTTCGTGGCGTCAACTACCGACAATGCATGATATAATATATCCTATAAGTTACCAACGGTAAGAAATAATATTTTTTCCCTAATACATGTGGTAAGTCTACATGAAACTGTTCTTAATTCATTTTCTTAATATTGGAAAGTCTACACGAATCCCCTTTTTCCCTTCAACTTAACTTGAACATTCATCAGTTAATGCTCACCTGTTAAAACCATATCCAATTATTCTTCTTGTTCCTCAGTCAAAGGTACATCGAACTACTAAGTACCATTAGCATTGTTAAGTTCCATAAGGATACTCATCTAATATCCTCATTTGAAAATGTGGTTTGCACTCTATGACCTCGATCTATTGCTTCTGAATCCATTGAGGCAACAACTTCATCCAAAAACTAAACATGACTATTTCTCAAAGAACCAAGAGTCGGGTGACATGTAAAATCTAGGGATGCGACTTGATACAAATATTTGGTCATATGCACATATAGTTATGAAAATCCATACTCGATCGGACACAAATGGATATTCTTTTGGAGCCAGATACAAGTAAAAAATATGGGCAAAGATCTAGATTATGCAAATTATTCCCATACCCACAGTTGAAGTTGAATTATCTTTGATCTCGTTAACTTTCATGAGTATAATAAAACCTAGTACGCTATATGAATTTTTTTCATGCCCAACGTCCAACATACCATCGTCACATCTGCGAGCTCTCGAGTATAACTGTGAAGAATCAACTATATAGAAAAGGTTGAAGAATTTCCAATGTTGGGTCTCGGACAAAAGATAGGTGGTTCATGAAAACCAATAAGTCTCTCAATCAAGTGCAAGATATCATTACCTTGTGTATAACTGCCTCTGGCTCTTCTTTTCTTCACCCATTGCACAAGAGTAATGAAGTCTCCCTCCCTCCATACCTGAAATGTGCCTAGAACCTCAACTGTGAATTTTAGTCTAGTCTATGCACCTATAAGTTCAGCAAGTGAAACTAATAGTCCATAAACATGGAGTCCTTCTGTAATGGCTTACTCCTTTCTTATCAGTAAACCAACTCCATCTTTGCCAATTATCAGGTTTAAACCGATGGTCGATGAATCTTCATCCATGTGTGGGTGAATTTAGTCCAGTGCAAGGTTAGTAAAGTTACGCTCATTTGTGATCCACTGATTAAATCCAAAGGAACTGGAACACCTACACTTTTAGCGGAAACAAACCCAGCCAAAATTCCTTTTATTGCATGCTCAGCTGGATAGGTTGATTTGGGCAACCTATACTTCGTGCACCCCCTTTCGGCCCCTCCTTCTCTCTCGTGCTCGTAGACTTGGTAGAGCTTGCTTACAAGAAATTGTAGTCGTTTCCTTTCTTCTACAACTCAAGTAAGGCAGTTAGACTCATATTGAAGAGTGTAGATCACATAACATCAGGGTGGTTGACTTCACTGACAAAGAAAGAGAGGGCATCCGAAGTTCGAGTCCCCACACGACTATTAGCGACAATGGAAGCTCAATGAGTAATGATTGATCGGTCAATCAAGTGCCCTAGATTGTTCTAGATAAAAGGATCATGGCGCTCCAAAACCATGACATTCAATACTGCAACATCTTCTTGCTTGGACCACTTTATTTTTCATCTTATGTCAGATAAAAGTGGGTTAGCTTGGTTCGAATCGAGGAACAAAATTCAGTTTTATAGGGTATTTCCGATCTCCTTACGTTAAAAACTAAAATTAAGTAAAAACTCGCACCCTACTTGTATAGTTAGTGTAGGAACGAGATTAGCAAACAAATATGTCATCACTCTAGTCCTTATGTGTTGTATTCCTTGGTGTGCCTCTTGCTATGCTCTCACTCTAGCTCTCGCATTTGTGATATTTACTTATGAGTGAGGCTGCTTTTCTTGACTCTCCTAGCATGGAGCTACCCGTGGGCTCCCGACCTTAAGGACCAAATGTTGAATAACAGTTGTTTTTTACTACTTATGGAAGCAAGAGATGATTGATGGTCAGCACACTTTGCTAACTTGATAGATACATAGATGAAATAGCCCAAATGACAATGTGAGATCTAGAAACGAGACATTCGAGAAAGAAATTAGCCTCCCATCGAAGTTCATACTATTGGAGTCATTTAGTCATAGTCTGCAATAGGAAAACTCTGCACTAGAGTGAAGTCTCTTACCAAACCAATTTTAGACCCTTCTTGTTACCTTCCTTCTGACAGTGATCTAGTTTGAGTGGTAATTCCAGCCCAAGGAACAAGCCACAAGGAGAGGTTTAATTTGAAGCTAGTGAGTAGGAAAGCACTCCATACAATAAGATTTAATTTTTTTCACTTGCAAGATTTAATTTTTTTCACTTGCAACCATTTAAACACTCAAAATCGGCACTTCAACATTGGTTACTGGATCATAAGAACATAAATAATCTAATTTAAAAAATTATCAGAAAAATAATTATATCCCCCTGATTTATCAAACTCAATGATGTATTTCTATTCACTATTGTTCTTGTGTTTTCTCGAATTCCTATTTGGCTCATATTCGATCTTTATTTGTATCTTTTTTCTACATCTAACCCATATTTGTTGATTATAAGCAGATATTGTATATTTGTATATTATCCGTGATTGAAAAACGAATATGGATATGGTAAGTTCCATATACAATCCATATCCAAACCGTTTGCACCCCTAGCCAATACAAAAGAATACCATACCAAAGTTAATATATCTGACTCTGCATGGTGCAAGTGCAACAAGTTGTCCAAACTTCAAAAACAAATTTTTATAATTATCCAGGCATAACAATCTTATTTCCGGATAAGACCTCGTCATGACCAAACAAAAATTCTAAGTAGTTTCCCAGAATGCTAGATTTTGAGATAAGCCATGCCTACCTTTCACCAATCACAAGGAGCAATAACTCAATATGTTATGATCATTAATAGATTTTACATGGAATTTTATAAGCCAACACAAACACAAAATGGGGCAAAAAAAGAAAGAAAAAAATAGCCGAATTAGTTATATCAAACATTTGCTAAGTGGACGTAAAATTGAAGTGGGAAAACGTGGCGCAGTCTTCTTAATTAGCAATTATGCGGCCACCTATACGCCAAGCTGAAATGACTGTATCCATTTATTCCTTATTAACAACATATATCAATGAGTTTCAACAGAACATGAATATTGGAGCAACTAACCTAAAGGAGCTCTAATAACCGATTAATGGCATATATAAACAGAACATGAATACTGGAGCAACTAACTAACCTAAAGTGGTTCCAATAACTGATTAACAACAAACAACAAAGCAAAAGCAGCTAACTGTTATTACAAATTAGTAATAACAGTAGGCAGTAAAAAAGTAAGAAGCAAACCAGAGAGAGAGAGTAACCAACAAATATTGTTAACCAGTGAATCTACTTAACTGCCACCAGGTGCAAGTACTAGTAGGGGGATCAACTCCCAAGTATTCAAGCTGGAAGGAATAAAAGGAAAGGACAAAGAGAAAGGAAGGGACGGCATTTGCTTTATGCTTAAGAGTCATCATGCAACATTTGGGTATGATAAGCTCACACCTAATATATATATATAAGACATGCCTTGTACAACTCTAATAGAGTGTACACCTACTAAATAAAATGGGTTGTGATAGCTCCTACACAATTTGACGATTACGCGAATGAATAGATTATACTTGAGCTTTCCTAGGTGGATAGTGTAGGCATGATGCAAGTAGTTCTTAAATACCAACTTTATCTTGCTTACAATCACGCCTCACTTGAAGTATGTGATTTTTCCATTCAAGATTTGGACACCAAGTTCTAAGGTAACAGGAATGCACTACATTGGTCATTCCTAATTATCTCTCGCTAAATACTCTTCTTCCTATAACGACACATTGACCTAATGGCCTTAACTACACAAAAAATTTCTTGCATGGTTGTTTTGTATTTATACCTGTTATAGATATAGATAGATGGTGCATCGAATCTCATATTCCAAGATGAAAGCTAATTGTCCAAACTATTGTTCTAAATATCAACCACGACAAATAATATATCGCCCGATATAGTATTTTGGAGGGTCCATCGGTACGATATAAAAGCCCTATATTAGCTCATATCTGCTGATGTATCGTCCGATATCCCGTTATCCGATATTAAAATTATCCATCCGATACGATATTGATATCAGACATTTAGAATCTTGGTAGAAACCAATATCGGGGTCACTGTGCAAGGTGGGGGTTGGGGAGTGGGGGGGATTCTACTCAAATCCATAGTAAGATGAAAATAGTAAACAAATTTTCTTATAAACCCATAGTAAAAAAAAATTCTAATTGCCTCATTTTGAAGTTATACTAAGCCTTAAGGAACTTTCTTTCATATATTAATAAAAATTTTGTTATTGCTAAGTTGAATATGCAAATGGTAATATAAAGATGGTGGAGAATCCATAATATGTGTGGTACTTCCTCCAACAATAGATTGTTGTGTTCGGTTTTGCCAGACACGATACCCATGCCCATCTATGACCACGTTAGTAAATGAGCGTACCTTTATTTCTGATGTATTCACAAGATGAATATGTTATGCTACGACTTAATGTTTTATTGAAAAACAACTCTATACCTTGAGTTAGATATATCTAATTTTAAGGGAAAAATGATCTTTTTCTATGTGTGAATAACAACTCTATAGATATATCTTTGAGTTAGATATGTTTAAAAAAACATGTATAGCCCATGTCCTCATGTCTGGATATTGAAGGTTTCTGCGTCTGACACTCTTGTCCAGAGCATAACAATCGTATCCTTGTCAACAAATCATAGGGAGAAATCAATATGCAGGAGATCCCCCTTAAAGTCGTAGGACAATCAGAAAAGGGACAACTATGAAGGTATGAAATTATAGGGAGTCTATTGTTTTCAAGAAGAATGTGCAAGATTTGAATAGCGGCCTTAAAGTAAGGAACATTGTTATTATTCTACAGATTATTCTTAACGTATTAGACAAAGTTAAATCATAGTAACTTACCAGTCCAAGACAAAAAGACGAGAGTAAAGGTCACCATAGCCAGAAATATAGTTTTGGTTACCTCAAGTTCAAAACTAAATTCTCTGTCAACCCTTGGGTTTAAGTGGCAATTTGTCAACAATCTATTATGAAGGCCAAGGAGTAATGCAAACTGCTTTCATTTAATAAATACAAGGAAGCATATGTAATGTATTCTTTCCAAATTACCTAGATCACTGAACAACTTATCTACATGCAGTAAAATACCAGCAGCCAGTACAAGGTGACAGTCAAGTGCCAAGGCTTAGTTCAACCCTTGGTGCCTAGTAGCAAGGATGCAAACCAAAGGGCTGCCAAAACACTAGACAGTAGTAACCTAGAAATTAACACTAACTAGAGAGGAATAAAAGATAACGAGGAAAGGAGGAAAGGATGAAGAAAAGAAGGATTTTGGAGTAACAAACATGCAGAAAAGATGAAAAAAGAAGAGTAATAAAAGTCATAAAACTTTCTAAGCTGTTATGTTATCAAGATTAGTTTTCCTTCATTCACATTTTATAGATTCTCAAAAATAAACCATCAACTGGGACTTGGGAATGAGATTCTATATATCGCATTAGCTCAGCTTGATTAGCCGCACTACCTACTCGTCTATGATAAAAACAATTCAAAATATTTTCATTAGAAAGACAGTAAGAAATCTATCATGGACAAACACAGAATGGTCAAAGAATAATGAGAAGGCAAACTAAGATTATGCTTGGCTATGAATCTTTAACTACAGTCTCCTAAATACAGCCACCAGATCTAAAATCAGGAGCATTACTGTATTTACTCTCCTAAATATGGCAGTGAAGCAAGCAAAGGGACTGAAGACTTGATTTTTCCCAGACTGCTTTGTTTCCTAAGTTTCATCATAAACATTCACCAATTAAAAGAATCTTAGAAAACTAAGCAGCTGGGTAATTAATGATGGGAAGAAAAAAGCATTGCACCCATAATGACCAAGAAATTATATGCTGCCATGTCTTGGTACTTCTATAAAATGCCATATATCTTTCTTTCTACTATAATTGAAGGAAACACATGTAGGGGTAATAAGACATTATGATAGGATTGTAGTATCATCAACCTTCAGAAAATAAAGATTAAATGATAAAGCTATAAGATAACTTTATTTAAATAGTGGTATTTGGAAAAGTAAAAGGCTATGACAATTTCAGCACCAGGTCAATGCTTTAATCTTTTGTATCACTTTTATATATAGGTCGTTATCATATGCAGAAGAAACACTAGAACTTTCCAACTACTAATGAAGACCTCAAAGGCTAATTTATTGGGGAAGTAACTACCGGATAATTCCTACTTTAATTCCTAACCATTTGAAGTCAGAAGCCATCTGCATAGGCAACAACCTACTTTCCTGTTTAGCAACTGGGTTGCAGAGAGCACCTTAACTGCCAGAACAACTCAGACACTTACAGAACTTCCCATACAACCAATTTTCCAACCAAGTGATAGTTGGCGTATATGCACTGAATTTAAACTTGTATCCAATTTCTACCAATGTTCAGTCATAAATTATTCATATCAAGCGGGATCCATGTAGCTCACACTAATTCCTCCTCACATAAGATGGAGAACAAAAGAAATTAAGAAACCATCTCTAGTCAATCACACTAAATATTCATCCCTAGTCACACTTTACAACAAACCCAACTTTAAAAGAAGTCTTCATGGCTATGCTTTTCTTAGAACTAATATGTATAGATTGCTCCCTTTAAACAAGCCTCCTGTCCATTTCGATTGATGGAATGCCAAGAATAAAAAAAAATGGAAAGAAAGAAGATGCAGCCATCTCATTCAAGGAATCCCAGCAAAGAGATTGAGATTATTCCTTCAATTTGCTTGAACTGGAAAGAACCATTACCCATATATATTAAACGAGCACCACAAATAGGAGATAATTCACTAATAGACCAAACAGTCTCAGACATCATAACTCCATAGTGGGAAAATTTGATTTGCTGAAATGGAAATTCGAGTAAAAAATTCCAAGTATCACAATTCCTACCAAGATAAGTAAAGATAAAACCCGCTGAGAAGCTTACAAGTTCGGCAAGCCTAAAAAGAAATTTAAATCCAAAAGCATGCATGGATTATTTTAAAAACAAAACTGTTTCAAATTTTATGTCTGTAACTTAGTTATCTACTAACAACTAAGTGACATTAAACCTAATCATCTCCAATTTTTTTTATTCTCAAACTAAAACCTAATTCTTACTATCCAAGGCCAAGGCTAATAATGTCATTTACAGTACAGCTTCAAGTATTATGTATTATATTGAAGGATAGATGAAATTTGCAGCAATTTCCAAACTGGAAATGAAATAAGGTTTTCTATTAGCTATTTTTTCTTAGACTGTACCACAATACAGTTGACGATGTTAGTAATTAAAGCTAAGCATTGGTTTTACCAATTCAGTTAGCTAAGTAATGACACCCTTGACCCTTCCAACTTAGAAGTATGAAATATTAAGAGGTAGCATTAAGATGGGAAACACAATCAGTAGGGCTAAGCATAAAACCGAAAAAACCGAACTGAACCGCAAAACCGAACCAAACCGAACCGATCGGTTCGGTTTATTCAATTTTCGGTTCGGTTTAAAAACCAAAATTAATTACGGGTTTCGGGTCGGGTTTCGGTGGCTTTAGCTCCAACCGAAACCGACCGAACAAACCGAACTTTTAGAATTGTAGTTTATTTTTGTTCTTTGATTTATTTTCAATGTATTTTTCTTTTAAATTTTTAATGAAAAATATGTTATTGTTATTTTAATAGGTAGAAAAAGAAAAAAATAGAAAAAAATTATTATTTTTCCTATAAAATACACGCGTTTATAACATAATTAGTTTCAAACCCTAAAAACCAAAAACCGAACCGAACCGAAAATTCGGTTCGGTTTCCGGTTTTCACTCTTATTCAGTCGATCCGGTTTCGGTTTTATATGTTCGGTTGGGTTTTTTTTTCAAAAAACCGAACCGACCGATGCTCACCCCTAACAATCAATATGAAAAACTTGTGTAAATGAAAAAAAAAAGTACAAATAAGTAATCATATTTAGTATCAAGTCATAGTATCCTAATGAGGAAAGAGAGAACAAAATATAGGACATTTGCTCGAAGCTAATTATGTAAGCTCTAGAACTTCGCTAAGATTTATGCAAGAAAAGCCTTCTTTGATGTATTTTTGCATCAGTTTAGAATACATTGGAGTCTCAAGGAGCTCCCATCTTAAGGTTTATAAACAATTTACAAGCGAGAGACGAAAAAAAAACATCATCCTCCGTGCAGTTTACCATTTAAACAGGTCCATGCTGATGAGGTGAGAAAGAGGCTCCAATTATCAATCCAACATTGACCCTCAATGAATTGATGTTGATACCTGGAACAAGACATAGTTGGGAAAGACAAAGGACCTCCATAGAGCACAGAGAACTAGCTGCAGTTGAAGGGACCTACCTACCATTAAACCTATGCAACTGTATAGAATTGAGACTTTTCAACCTAAACATGATAATAACTGACAGATTTCAAAGGCAACTGACAAGCCCACTAGTTTAGTTAGTTATTTTATCAGAAGGTTGAATTAACTATATATCACGGTAACTTCAAAAGAGATCAGAGAGTCATCATGCCGCCACATAACTGCATTCCGTAAATCACACTAAAACCAAATTTTTATCAGAAAACCTTTTTTCTTTTACTTAAAGTTGTTAGGTTGAATTAACAGTACATCACAATAACTTCAACAGAGACCAGGCAGTCATCACATCGCTGCATAACTGCACTCCTTAAATCACACTAAGACCAAGTCTTTATCAGAATTTTTTTTCTTTAAGTGGTTGAATATGTAATTACATCTCCAGGAGATCTGATGCGTTAGGCCCTTATTATAGCTCAAACTAACCTACAAATGAGAGGCTTCAGAAAAATAGATATATAGGAAAAAAAAGGAGAGGGGGGAGGGTGGGGGGTATCAAATTTGGGTATCACAAAATAGAAGGAAAACCTTGAAGCACATAGCTTTTAAAGTATTTCATATAATTAATACTTTTTGAACTCATTTTGTGATACCCACATTTGATTGTCAAAATTGTTTCCTCTATTTGTTTCTTCTAGAAAGGCCATGTAGTAAACTATTTCTAGGAGTTCATCTGGATTTGCAACCTTAATTATTAATACAAAAAGGATGGTTCACTCTAACAATTAAACTGCAGCTATACATCATGATTTCAGTACCCTCCCTTACTAATTCCTGATTGTTGAAATATTATCATGCTTTCACAGTTGCTAAATACTGAGTTGAAAAAACAAAGAATAGGTGTTCTTAGTAGCATTTTTTATACACATTACCTGTGCAGAAACATTCCCCTGACCCGGCTATATGCTTATATAGTTACGTAGACACCCAGCCCCAAATATATATATATGAGAAAAATGGAAATGAGCTGACAGCTCACGCAAGTTAGCTGAGCTGCAGTTCATTTCCACTATCTATAATAATCTTTTTAAAAAAATTTCTTTTGGATTATGATCTCGACCCCGTAGGGTTCACTCATACCCAATTTCTTGGGTTTTAGTTCTGATTTGGTTCTCAATCAAGTTAATACAAAATTAACGGTTTGCAATGAATAAGACATTTTATATGCATTCGATAAAAGGGTAAATGAGCTTCAAAATTTATGGAATTTAATCCGAAAGAAATTAAGGAGATAGAGATTGTAATAGAAGAAAAAAATTGAAGAAAATTCATTGGATCATTATAGTTTTGCCGCTAGCTCACATAACTTTTCCTGAGCTGGCGGCTCACCTACAGTAATCCCATATATATATATATATATAGCAACATGCACAGACTTCAAAAAATAGGTAAAGCTTATAATACATCTGACGACCTATTCAAATCAGCAAAACCTTAAAGCTTAACCTATGGAACACAGAGGTAGAGAGAGAAGAACAGCAAAGCCACACCAGCAGCCAGAAGAAGAGGCCGGCACAGCAGCAGCCTGACAAATAAGGGTAATGGCAGTGTTCACATTTCAAATAAAACCCTAGCGTACAAAGCAAAAGCCAAAGGCCAACAAAATCCTATGGGTCAGAGATGAAATATAGAAGCCAACAACAATAAGGTTATAGTAGTAGCCTTGGATCCAACCATAGTAGTTTAAACCAAACTAGAAAAGAAAAACCTTCACTATAAGTAAATCATCTATACATGGCAGTCTGGCTAAAATTTTAATTTCTTACCACAAGAATTAATAAAAGAAAATTTGAGAGCTATATCTTGTTTACCTGTTTTCATGACAATGTGGATGTCGATCTAGACGGGAGTTAGTATTGGATCCTCGCTTCTTATCCTAAAGATTTTCATTTTGGAAAACTAAACTTCTTGTATCATAAGATCCCCATGAATACAAGATTTAACCTCTATCAGACTAAACTAATTAGCTTTATATTTCCATTAATTATGCAAAAAATAGGAAACATATCCTGGAAATGCTTTACTGGATTTATGAACGTCACAATCATTAAAGCAGGCCCTAGAATCATGTAATTCAAGTAGCAAATTTGGCAAGGGTAAAATAGGATGTCCATAAAAGAGTGAGAAGAAAAATCAAATGAACATTTAATAAACAGTAAGCTCAAACGACATCGAATGCAAGGGCAACCAAGTAAGCTCAAACGATATCGAATGCAAAGGTAACCAAATGACATCTGATGTTCCTCCAGAAAGTTTAACAAAGTGTAAATAGAAATCCAACATTACATGCGTTGCATTAAAGCAAATAGTATATTGTGAAGGCTATCTATGGACAAATGCGATAGAATTCGAGTTGAGTTCCTCTTTCAAAATTAGGATACCTAGTTGGGACTGTATAAGACTATAGAAACGCCAACATACTTTGAGAAAAACAAGCACGTTCTGCTTCATAGATTTGCATGGACACTTGGACAATGAAATAATAGCTCATCTCTCTTAACTTCTGATAATTTCACCTCCATTAATCAATCCAGTATCGAACCTCCCTAGTGCTCTAAAAATGAAATATGCAGCCCAAAAACCCACCAACTTAGGCGTATGCTCCTCAATATACAATCAGACCACATTAGTGGGCCTATGACGGTTAAGCACCCGGATGGGCCCATTAAGCTGCATATATGTCTTTCCTTTTTTAACTAAACCTAAATTTGATTCTAATTCAGCTCAAATCCATCACATATGTAAAACTAAGAACAATTAAAACCAATGGAAGGACAATCAAAATAAAAGTTGAGAATATTTTTACTTTTTATATGTTTAGTACTAGCAAAGGTAACTTGAATGAGCTCGGATCCTCTTGTTTAAATAACTAAAATGAGTTTTGAGAATTCAAGGCCCCAACTTTAGAATGAGAAGAGGAAACTTCAGGTTATGTACTTGTAAACCATGTGTAGGTGAGTGTTATTTAATCTTTGATGGTTTTTGTGAGATAACGAGAAGGCTATAACAGTTAATAGGGTAATCTACTTATGTTCTTAATAACTGTATAGTTTTTTATGCATTTTCTCTATTTTTTGGATTTATAGCATCTAATATGTGTCTATGTATGTATTATATTTACATATAGTAAATATTCATTTCCACATAATTTGCTGCAATCTATTTAACAAAAGCATAATTTGCTTATGCATTATGCACTCCCACCCTGCAAGCCTATGGAAACTGTGTTTTAGAACATTCTTCAATTCTATATTCAGCTGCCAGGTTAAGAAGGCCTACAAATCCGCTATCCAAATCTTAAGATTGATCATCAAGCACGGACATTCTGATCTCAAAAGTATACATAATAATATAAATAGGCCACTATTTTCCATTAAGTAAACAAACATACATACATACATACATACATTTTTCGAACCTCGATGGCTCGCCTATTACTAACAGATTGCCAATTGAACTGAAGTTACCATAAAGAGTTAAATGGAAGATAGAACGATTGGTAACATTTGAAAAAAAACCTAAAAGTCCTCAAGATGAAAACGAAGAATACCAAAGCGAGAATAATTTTTACAAACTACAAAATGCAAACTAAAATAACCTTTCTTTTTGTTGACGTGACGGGACAACTTCCCATTCATATCACGAAAATGCTAGAAACAGCAATTAACGAAGAAAAAAAAGTAAACTTTTTTACAATTTTCAAATCCAGGCCATGAACCCTATGTATACACATTTAGGAAAGAGAATAAATCAACTAACTATTTTTTTTTTCCTAAGAAAAGCTATTTTTCCTAATTCGCGTCAAAATTAAATTACAACTAGCGGCAAAAAGAACATCTTTTTCGCAAATAACCTCTCTATTTACCTAGAATCGACGTTTCCAGATTGAGCAGGCTTGGCGACCTCACTAGATCCAGCGTTGTCGCCGCCGCCCATCTGATTCCTTCTCGCCCACTGCTGCTGAAATTGCTGCTGGTGCTGCTGGTGGTGGTTCGGCATCGAGCTGCTGCTCTGAGCGTGCTGCAGGTGGTGGTTCAGCATCGAGCTGCTGCTCTGAGCGTGCTGCTGCTGCGGCTGCTGCAGATACTGCTGGTTAGGTTTACGGCCATAGTAATTAGGGTTAGGGTTAGCACTAGGGTTTGCGGGGCCATTGCCCCCTCGCCCATTCCCGATTCCAGGAGGGTATCTCCCTCTCTGATTCATCCAAGGGATTTGAATCCAAAAAGGATGGAAATTTGAAAGATGGATTCGATTTGATTCAGTGGATGGAGATCGCAAATTGCTTGATTTTTTTTTTTTTTAACGCTCCAGTTGTTTCTAAAGTGTTATTATTTTTTATTTTTTAAAGGAAAATTTGGGGGGCGGGGGAAATGACCAAAGTGTTCAAAGCGGGGAGTTTCTAGAGGGCACACCATTTTTTTTTTTTTTTTCCTTTCGTGAACCACAGTTTCCCTTGTGAGTTCTAAGTGAGAATACCGTAATTTTAAAAATATCCTCACTTTATTTTTCTTCTTCTGCCTCTTCTCTTCTCTAAATCCAACTCTTCTTTTTTTTTCTCTCTCCCCCACCTCTCCTGATCCTAGGACCGGTCTCCTCCCTCACTTTTCCATTAAACCCAACTATCCATCCTCCTCAATCGCAACCTTGCCGTCGCAAACCTCCTCAAGCCCATCAAGGTGTGACCCTCTAGAAACTATCTTTTTTCCCGTTTCGTCTCGAGCTCCGTAGGAAAAAAACAAACCCTAGCATCTCCTCTTATTGTAGATATGCTCTCACTCTTCATCTCTCTTGCTATTGAAATAAATATGAAATGATAATTACTATAAATATTCATCTTAGCTGCAAAAGATCTTTTTTTTTTTTGTTTTTCCTTAAAAAATTAAATTTTGGAGTAACTTTTGCGTTAAAAATAGAAGAGTATCTTTCTTTTTTATCAATGGGACTATGCGGTTGGACTCTGATATGATTTAATTTGATCTGATTTTTTTCTGGTAGCGGCCATGGTAGGATGGCAAAGGCATGCCCGATTTGTTCTTCGGCATGCTGCCGACGCTGCAAGGATCAAGAAAAATCTCCCCCCAAGCTATGCAGCTCCATACCTCTCATTTGCGCATTCATCTCAATTGGCCGGTAAAAATTCGACCATGGCAATTACGTTTCTTTGTTAAAGTTGGCAGCTTTAACCTTTGAATTGATATTGGTGTTACTGGCATTTTGATATTTTTTTTTATTTCAATAGATGTGAAGATCAATACAAATCAAAGCTATATGAACGGAAAGGGGAGATTGGATGAGGCGATTTACTAGCTCTATACATAGGTTGTGTACAAATGGGTGGTTGGATAAAGCGCTGGAGGTGTTACGCATAGCTCTTTGCTTGATGATGGGTTGTGTAAGGGTTGGAGTTGCCGCCTCTACCCCTAAATCCACCAAGCTCCATGTTCTACAAATTAGAATTTTTTTTTCCTTTTTTATTTTTCTTCTTTTGCATTTATTTGGATTTATTTGTGTATTGATGAAATCTGTAGTCGGAAAGGGTAAACTTTGAGTACAAACTTGAGAGATGAATAAATTCTTTTGTGTTTGTTGCATAATCAATTATTGGATGTAATTATATTTTGATTTCTTCATCTTATATGTTTTTATAAGAAAATTACAACATAACATTTAAGTTTTTTGTGAATAGAGGAAGAATAGAGGAAGAAAATGGCAGGTTCATAAAGCCGCTGCTAGGTGCCAATACTCCACTGCGATGTCAACATGTTCGGTAGGGTCTGATTCCGATATTCAATGTAATTAAATTAACTTTTGAAAACTCCACTTGTATATTTAAATTTTATGTTGGTTTTGTCTTATTTTCCACTTGTGTGCTAAATATTTATGTTTATCCACTTACAGGGATTAAGGTATCGATATTAACAAAGTCTTTTGTTGCTGAAGAATCTTATGAAAGAGTAAATATTAATGAACCAGACTCAGAAGAAGAAGTGCAACTGATTAGTGAAGGACCCATTGAATTAAAATATCTCAAGAGTTTCAAGATCTAGAACGTTAGATTTAATTATTTTTTGTTTTGGATCGTAATTTGAAAAGGCTGTACTCGAAAACAATGTGTTTTAGATGGTTGTTCGAGAACTGTTTACTGCATATGAAATTTTGTATGTATGTGTATATATATATATATATATATATATATATATATATATATATATATATATATATATATATATATATTGTGTGTGTGTGTATGTGTAATGTTGTTTCTAATTATAGGCTGATTTGTTTATAATTTTCATTGTGTGAATTCACATTGTAATAAAAAATGAATTCTTTGTGTTTGTTGCACTATATTGTAATTGTTCTCACACACTAGATACTAACGAATTGACCTTTCATTTACATATTTATATGTGTTAGAATCCAATGGCAGCACTATGAATACAATCATAAATAGATGTCCTTATCTCTTGTCCGGGGTATACAACCCGAACAAAAATTAACTGTCCGGACTTCCAGTCCGGACGGTGGACTTCTATCCGGACTGGCAGTCCGGACAAAATTTAACAGCAGTCCACTATCCGGAATGGATGTCCGGATAGTTAATGGACCGTCCAGACTACCAGTCTGGCCAGTGGGGAGTCGTCCGGACTGTTAGTCCGGACTGTGAGTATTTTTGGATTCATAACTTTTATCAATGTACAATATTTCTAGGGTTTTTGAGTAAGTTAAGATCTAATAAATTCAATTTTTGAATTTAATTTGTGAGATAATTTAATATAGGAAAAGATTTGATGAAATAGTTATGAATTTTAGGTTTTTTTTTTGTTAACTGAACTGGAGTGTAAGAAGAGGAGAAAGAGGTTGAAGAAAGTGACATTCCAGTCCAAAAAAATTGATGACAAACTTGTAATATGAAAGAAGTTTTTAAGTGGGCTCACTAATAAAAATGGTGTGCCCCTTTAGAAACTCCCTTCAAAGTGTTTTGTTTTGATTTGTTGGGTTGTCGGGTTTTGTTGGCTTGTTGGGTTTTGTTGGGTTCTTTTGGGGAGTTTCTAGAGAGGCACACTATTTTTCCTAGTGAGCCCAGTTTTCCTAGTGAGCCTACTGATGGAGATCAGGATTTGATTTGGGAATAAATTAGATTTGATTAGATTTGGATCTTATTAGGATTTAAATTTTATTAGGATATTTGATTTTATTAGGATTTTGAATTCTATTAGGATTTTGTTTATTAGAGTTTTCCTATATATATGGGTTTGTATGGAGAATTAAAAAAGATGAATAATATTTGAAAATTTCTTTAGAAATTTCTGGCGTGGATTTCGCTTGAGCAAATCTTTTCTCGTGGATTCGTAAAGAGTGAGTGTGGATTCGCCTGGGTGGATTCTCAAACCCCGTAAGTTCTTCCCCAATTTATCTATTTTCCTCAATTCATCCCAAAAAATCCTAATTTTCAAAACCCTAACCCCAATTTCGCCTCCGTCTTGCGTCACCTACCCCATCTTTTCAAAAAATATGGCTTTTCCTAGTGAGTACAGCATAATTTCAAAAAATACCCTCACTTTATTTTTGTTCCTCTTCTCTTTTCTTCTCTAAACTCAACTTCTCTTCCTCTTCTCTTCTCTTTTGAAAAGATAGGGCAGCTCACGTAAGTTACCCTCCTTTATTTCTCTCCCCCACTCCTCTTCATTCTCTCCCTCACTTCTCCGCTAAACCCAACTCCCCCTACCCTTCATTTTCAGGCCTAGGAGGGCCAGCGACAAGGTGATCAGGTAGAGGCCAGTGTTAATGGCCATTGATGATCTAGCCTCCAGCAACCTCTGCTGCTGCCCTCGTCTGTAAACCATACTCTCTCTCTCTCTCTCTATATCAATCTTTCTAATGTTATGAACCCTAATCCTAACTTGTACGGCAAGATAGCAAACCGCTACAGTAGCGAATTAGGCTCTGTTTGGGAAAATTCTAAATGCTCACCATTTTTTTGTTAGTGAGCACCATATATATCATGTGCATGTATGTGAAAATTTGAACTAACTACGGCCATTAATTTGGAAGGAAGTAAGCCATGTAAATCATTCTACTACTTATTTGGATTTTTTGCATTTTCATCATTTTGTCATTCATTCTAAGTACATTTTTTTGGCTTCAATTTTGCATTAAACATAAATATTCCATAATTCAGTTTTCTCGCTTCTTCCATATTCTATATTTTGAGTGTTACTGATGAGATTATATACTTCCTAAATAGTTGTTTAATCTGAAAATGTTATGTTTTTGTGTTATTGATTTTTAATTTGATTCAGGCTATAAAAGGAATCGCATTGCCGCTGGGTTCGGACAAGTTGTATTCTGCGAGCCAAAATGAGATGGTTCGTATTCTGTGAGCCAAGATGAGACGGCAGCGGAGTATGTCGCCTCCCCCTCTACCTCTTGAAGATCGAATAGAGGAAGAATGCTATTTTTGCAGTTTGTTTTTCAGATTGATTCTGATAATTTTGTTACCAAATGGATGCATTCTTATTTAGCATCTTGGAATGCATGGTGTCTTGATTACTATTGGAGGATGATGGTATATTGGTTTCATTTCTTTATTCTTTTATTGTATTTTATGTGCGTGTATGTGCACGTGGAGTATCAGAGTTGTAACGTTAAAGAAAATGTACATGATAATTGGCATTACTATTGTAATAAAAATTATCAAAAAATTAAAATTTCTTCATAAAAGTTTGTATTTTCCTTTATTTGTTACATTTTGTTTCTAAACTGCAATATCTGAAGTAAAATTTAGTCAACGGATGATAAAATCTATGGATCATAGATGTAGCCGATAGCTCTCGCTGATGCCTCTATTTTGCTTTCAAGGTAGCTGATCTTTATATAGCGAATAATGGATATCGGTTGTAAAATATAAGAAACAGTTATTTAATATATAAATTAACTTGATATATATTGTTCTTGTATCGTATGAGAAATTTCTCACACTAAAATTATCAGTCATTTAATTCTATGAGAAAGCAAAGAAGTAATATTTCTATGAGAAATCAAAAAAACAATATTTTTTATGTAATGGTGTTCTAATTATGAACTAATTTGTTCATAATTCTCATTGTGTGAATTCACAAAGACTCATCGTAAACCTTGTGATGAACGTTTTCTGTATTTTCTTTTTTATGGTTTTTTAAGGTTTTTATTATGTTTCGTGGTTTGTATTCTCTATTTTCGTCAACTGCAACATAACTCAAAAATTCCTCCTCTGTATGATTTCTTAGGAAATAATATACGAAAATAAAATTATTCTGTAATCATCGTAAACTTTGTGATTAACTTCTTTTGTATTTACTTTTTTTATGGATATTATTATGATTTGAAGATATCTAAACTGACTTGAAATTATTTCAATAAGAATTGCAGTTATTATATGTTAAATAACTTATTATGTTTTAATTTAAATTGATAATGTTAACCAATTTACATACAGGGTTTTTAATCTACTGTCATAATGTTAACCAATTTACATACAGGATTTTTAATGTACTGTCTGGGGTGTACACCCCGGACAAAATAGCAACTGTCCAGACTGGAAGTCCGGATAGTGGACTACTGTCCGAGATTTCTTCTCGAACAAACAATATACCGTCCGGGGTTAGACCCTGGACGAACAATATACCATCCGGGGTCTAAACCCGAACGATATATTGTTCGTCCAGGGTTAAAGTCCGGACGGACAATATACCGTCCGGGATCTAACCCCGGACGGTATATTAATTGTCCGGGATCTAACCCGGGATAGAAATAGAATGGAGGTTGAAGATAAGGACATTAGTGTCCAAAAAAATCAATAGCAAACTTGTTATTTTAACTAAATTTTCAAGTGGGCTTACTAGGAAAAATGGTGTGCCCCTTTAGAAACTCCCTTCTTTCGGGGCGGTGCCATCAGGGCCCACATTGGTGATTCCTAGGATGAGAGGAGGGGAAATTCTAAATGCCCACCATATTTTACCAGTGAGCACCATCTTCCCCTATGTTGTAAATCACTTTGCAATATAGTACGGGTGCTCACTAGAAAAATGTGGTGCACATTTAGAATTTCCCTGAGAGGAGCATAAATAAGAGAGGTGTTCTTTTCTTTTTCTTTTCTTTTTTCCTTTTTCCTAGTTTAGTGCAATTATTATCAAAGAAACATATATTAATCAATTTGCAATTAGCCAGTTATTATGTTAATCATTCGGCTTCTTCTTTCCTTTTTCTTTCTCTATTTTCTTTTACTTTGCTATATGCGTAAAAGAAAATATTATATAATATATTTCTCGGTCCATCAGTATATTATGTTAATTTTGATTTGTACATCACTGTAACGCTCCCGTTTTTTAGCTGCTTTCCAAAACGGAGGACGTTACTTATTATTTCCACTAGACAACCCAACAGTCACAGGATCACTGAATAACCGTAACTACTGCCACAATCAGATAAGTAAATAACATGTCTGAAACTGAAAAGATTTCATTTATACAAAAAGTTTATTACATAAAATGGCACACTGCTCTAAATATGAACACAAAAGAAGCAAATGAGAAAAGTAGTGTCTAGACAAAGATATACAAGATTTTTCGAAACGTACTTCACTACTTAATATTGCTCGGTCTAATCGATGAAGTACGGATCCTTAGTCGAGGCTGATTCTCCTTCTTGGTCCTCTAAACCTAGGGGATTAAACCCAGCAAATAACACAAAGAAAATATATGTGTACTATTACAGTACTAAAGATAAAAGTATGCAAATGAATAAAATGTTTTCATTGGGAATATCTCTTAATAAACAGAAAAAAATGCAATTAAATCATGATAATGTTGAACAGTCACGTGAATAATGAAAAATATAACAGCAAGATTATATATGTCATTTGCAAATAACATGTAAAAAACATATCTTGCAAACATGTCAAGTGATGAATATCATATATTGTATTTTTTCCTCTCATACTTTATTTGTATATAAATAAATACTACTCGGGTATTTTTAGTGTCTTTTTCAGGCAATTCGATTCGTATAAGGAGATGGCAAGAAATCAAAGTTGGAGTAGGAAATCAAGCCAGAAAAGTTTCTAAAGTGAGCAAAACTATGAGACTACGATGCTACAGAGACCCAAAGTCGAATACAGTCAGGAATATTACATATACAAAACAAGACGTTCACGACGAAAAAGTTCATGATCTTTTGGCATAATTTAGCCGCTATTTAGCGGTTTTCACCGCCATTTAGCGGTAAATTATGGGCGCCATGTGCCTAGAGTTTTCTCATGACTTCAATATAATGTTTTAGTTTTTAAGTTCTGCTACAATTAGGGTTTGATTTTCGAAGCCTATATATTGGCCTATTCTTGTATTTTAAGAGAATCCTGAAGTTTTGTACTCGTTTTAATTTAATAAAATTAGGGTTTTGTTGAAGGGGTGGCGGCCACAATACCGTGCTCCAGAGGTAAGCCATTACTTTCTAATATTTATTTGCTTTTTAGATAGAGTTAATTGCTTTCTAATATAGGTTTTATTGCTTTCTAGATTAGATTTATTTGCTTTCATAAATAAAAATAGATTTAATTGCTTACTAGAAATATGAGTAGCTAATTTTCTTTAGCCCTAAGATGTAGATGAAGTTAGTTTAATAGACCTAACATGGATTTATCTCATCTTCTTCCTAGAAAGAAATAAAGTTATAATTTTTCGATAAATAAATAAAAGATAGAGTTTACAAATCATAATTCTTTGATAGATTATGCTTAATTAATATTTTGATAATCTATGCTTAGATGAAGTTTGGAATTCTTACTCTTTGTTTATTTTTAGAATTATCAATAGAGATTTTCCTATAAATAAATTGAATTGAGTAAACTTGTAAATCTAAATTCTTTGATAGGTTACACTTAAGTTCGGTCTTTTGATAGCCTATGCTTAGATTAGGATTTGAAGTTTATTTCTTTTCTCTTGTTTATGAGATTTTCTACTTGATATGATTTATTTTTAAGAAAAGTGTTATCTTTGATGGTCTATACTTGCACATCACTTGATACTTCATACTTAGAGGCACTTGATTAAAATCAAATTAAAAAGATCACCTTTTTAATATGTTACTTAATCGTGCATAATTAAAAAGATAGGAAGAAAGAGATAATTCACTGTTAGGCTATTATTCTAATGGAATCGAAATCCTAGGCTAATCTTTAAGACTTAAAACTAATCTTCTCTCGATCTAGAAACTTATAGTTAATCTGTTAGACTAAAGAAAAAGTAAGGAACGCAAAAACACCTTAGATCCATGTGGGACGACCTGTACAGCGCTACATCGATACTGTGCGCTTGCAGTAAAATATCACATCAAGTTTTTGGCGCCGTTGCCGGGGATCGACGGTGTTTTTCTTGTTTTTTCTAAAATTTTATGGGTTAACAGTGTGTGTTGAGTATGCAGAGACCATAAAGTGCAGATACAGGAAGACGAAGAGAATCAAAAGAATCTCTGAACTAATCAGCCGAAAGTAGAGAGTTAAATCCTCTACTTTGGCCGCTATTCAGCGGTGAAAGCCGCTAATTGGCGGCTATCTTGGTGAGTTCTGATCTCTTATTTTCTTCAGTTATGTATTTTGTGTCCCTGGTTCTGAAACCAAATACAAAAAAAAAAAATTAGGAACAGTAAGAATCACATTTTTATTTGATCATATCTATTCCACCTTTTTTTTTTTCTTTCCACTACTCCTCACTTCTTGCATTAGTTTAGGAAATTCACGCATACACTCACGGTCGTTGGTTCATGCCACATTGGACCCGTGATCAATTTGGTCGACTAGTGAGATCAGATTTGCTCATGGGAGCCAAGATGGACCAACCAATCCCGATCCTTATGGATTGATGTTACCCGTTGCGCACATCTCTTCCATCATGCATAAAACATCCACACGCAGCGGGTAATCACTATGAGTTGAAGCCGCAATACATTAGTATGCTTTCTAAATTCACTGGTTCTGATTCAGAAGATGTATATCTCTTTATCAGTGAATTTCAGGAAGTATGCGTAATGATAAAACTGTAGCACTTATTGGAGGATGCAATTAAGCTCCGCTTCATCCCGTTTGCACTTAAGGATAATGTCAAGAAGTGGTTGTACAGTATGCCTACTGATTCAATCACTACTTGGGATGAATTCGTTACGGTGTTTCTTAAGAAGTATTATTCCACGCATAAGACGATAAGGATACGAAATCAAATTAATCAATTCCGTCAAGTGCCAGGAGAACCCTTCTGGAAATATTTGGAACGGTTTAAGGACTTATTGGCTCAGTACCCCCCATCATGCGATAGAAAAGTGGCGGTTGTGTCAAATCGTGTACGAAGAACTCGATTACACATCCAAAACTCTTCTTGAGTCCATGTGTCAGGGGGAGTTCATGAGAAAGAATGAGGATGAAGCATGGGACTTTCTTGAGAACCTATCGTGGAAGACTATGCAGTGAGAGAGTCCCACTGAGAAGCCCAGTGCATCAACTTCTGCGCAGATCCATAGCATCGACAGCTCTATAGCTGCCGAAACTAAGATTGCAGCCCTTATGAGAAGAATTGAGGCATTGGAGACTCCTAGTGCTCCACCGGTGAGTCAGGTAAATCAAATTCAAGGACCCACATGCTTTAATTACGGAACTCCGAATCATGTTATGGAGGAGTGTCCATTATTAATGAATTCCATGGGTCCCACACTTGAGCAGGCTAACGCCTTGTATCAATAACCCATGAACAATCCTTATGCTCCTACATACAATCCTAGCTGGAGAAACCATCCAAATCTATCATGGGGTCAAGGACAATATCAGGGGGGCCCTAACCCTAACATGCAACCTCCAGCCAATGGTCAGTTCCCAAGACCAAATGTGGGTGCTTATCAACACCCAAACGCTTCAAATCATGGGAACAACCAGAATAGACCACCTGTGCAAAACCACTAATATTCACAACAGGGGTCTAATAATGAATAAGAAAAGCGACTTCAGTCACTTGAGAAGCACGTTGAAAATCTTCTCAAGTCTTATTCCAAGTTTGACACGCATATGTCCAACCTTGACACACACATGCAAAATCTTATGAAAGTGTCAACTGACTTTATTCAAAATAAAGGTCAGCAACTGCTCGTGAACTCTCAATCTATAAAAAATATAGAGCAGCAGGTTGGACAATTAGCGAGTCAGATGAGTGAACGTGGCCAGGGTACCTTTCCAAGTCAACCCATAACGAACCCTAATGCGAGTTCCTCAAACTCCGATCAGTCGCATGTCCACCAATGCAATGCCATTCACACGCTTAGATCTAGCAAGCAAGTGGACAATAATGTAGCCATGCCCCCTGATCCCACTCCTACTATCTCGCATGCTACATCACCTCTTCCACCCCTTTCTCCACAACCATCTCCATCACCTCCATCACCGCACGTACTCAATTGGAAGAACCTGTTTCTGAGCCAAAAACACCATATCCAAATCGGTTTAGGAAGCCTTCAACGCAAGTAGAAAAGATTCTTGAAACATTTCAGCAGGTGAAGGTTAATATTCCACTCCTTGACATTACACAATAGGTTCCTACTTATGCTAAGTTCCTCAAGGATTTGTGCACTAAGAAACGAGCAAGAAACGTTCATGAGAAAGTTTTTCTTACTGCAAATATATCACATATCCTCTCTAACTCCTTACCTATCAAGTACAAAGATCCAGATTCCCCTACAATCTCATACACCATTGGGAACACTACATTTGATAGCGCGTTGCTCGATTTAGGGACAAGTGTCAACTTGCTTCCTTACACTGTTTATCATCAACTGGGATTAGGAAAACTTCAAACTACCAAGGTCACATTACAGCTAGCTGATCGTTCAATCAAGAGACCACTTGGTATGGTTGAAGATGTGCTCATTAAGGTCGGCGAGTTTATCTTTCCTGTAAACTTTATTGTCTTAGAAACTGAGCCGATCTCCAATCCACGGAATCAAATTCCTATTATCTTGGGTAGACCATTCCTTGCAATATCAAATGTATTAATTGATTGTAGGAGTGACCTCATGAAGTTATCGTTTGGGAATATGACTGTGGCATTGAACATATTTAATTTGGATGAGCACGCAACGAGCTCCCTCATTGAAGTCAACATGATTCACTGTTTGCACTCTCATTCGACTTCTTGCACTGATAATGAACCCTCAGTTGAGCAAATATTCAAAGATGAGCTCATACTATTAGAAGAATTGGCACATACTAATTTTATATATGATAATACTTGTGAAAATGTGCCATTAGTTTATGAGCAAACTTTTGAGGATTTGTTTGCAGAGGAGCTTGCATTACTTCATGAGTTAGAAGAGACACCACGTTCACTTGATCATATAGCACTCTTCTCACTTCATGATATTTCTACATATATGCTTGTTACTAACGATGATTGGTAGGTTTATAATAAAGAATTTTTTAACCCAATTGTTAATACTTATATGTGGACAAAGAAAAAGCGAGGACGGCATAAGAAACAGGCAGGTAATCTCGTGACTTGTAGGAAAATGATGAGATATAATAATGCACCCACTTCACGTTTAAAACGCACACACTATGAAAGTGAGAAGCGATCGAGATGTCGTAACTGCTTTACATGCGTTAATAGGGTGAGGATATTGAGATCGTAACTTTTTACGACTCTCATTATTTGTATTTGTATAATAGTTTTCTTATTTATTTTACCACCCTTTGTTTGTGCATGAGGGCATACACAAGTTTAGGTGTGGGGGAGTGGATTAGGAGATTTTTATTTTTTTAGGATTTTTAGGATTTTATTTTTATTTTTTAGGATTTTATTTTTTTTATTTTTGGGTTTCTTTATTTTACACTTTGGCTGGTTCTTTGGGTAACTAACTAAAAAAAACTAAAAAAAAATTAAAACAAATTATATATTTTCATCAATAGATCAAACTAATTACAAATAAAGGAACAAATTTAGATTTGAAATTGGATAGGAGAGTAGATTGGACGATACACTTTGAATTTTATGAAAAAAATTAAAATCCGAAAAATAAATACCACTAATGGTAGTTTTGAGGTAAGTATACATCTATTTTTTTACTTCACAATAGTTTATTAGGTTAAGGACAAAGATGATAACGATTGAGTAAGTCTTCCCTCTCTAAAAAAAGAAATAAAAGTGAGAATAAAATAATGGTGTGAGCCTAAGGCAATAGCCTCGAGAGTGATAAAATAATGTGGTGCGCCTGGTATTAAGGCAATAGTCTCAAGAGTGAAAAAAAAAGAGTATGATCTGAGTAATCGGGTACTTTGCGCCTAAGTAAGCGTGAATATTCACATGAAAGATGAAATATTATAAAAAAAAGAAGAAAAGAGTATAAACCGAGTAATCAGGTATGTTGCGCCTAAGCAAGCGTGAATATTCGCATGAAAGGTGAAATATTCTTTAAAAAAAATAAAAAAGAAAAAAAAGAAAAAAAATTATTATGAGAGAGGAGATGAATCATGAGTTAGAGTTGGAGTCCAAAACCAAAGTAAACTATCACACGTGCACGTAGATGTATAGGAGCCAATATATTATCTGTTAGTGGGTATTGAAAAATAGTATTTAAATTTTTGATTAAAATGATAAGTGTATCTGATATGACGCTCGATTTGAAAATTGATAGCTAAATGCGTTCTTGAGTTTGTATATTAGTGAGATTAATTGATGAAAATCATGAAAAAAAGATTTTTTCTTTCCTTTGTATAAAATTTCTTTTTTTCTTTATTTTTGGTTATCCTTATTTTTCTTTTCTTTATTGCTTAATCTATTTTCTTCTTGAATTTTGTGGGTATATTCACTGCAAACCCTCACGAGACACAACTCGTCCACTAGGGTAACCTAGGGGTTTAAAGGCTTATTGCACGTGCTAAGTGCAATCGCGATTCCTGCGAAAGTGAGTTAGGATTTTTATTTTTCTTTTTAGGTTTAGATTTTGCTCGAGGCCTAGCAAAAGATAGGTGTGGGGGTGTGATGAATATCATATATTGTATTTTTTCCTCTTATACTTTATCCATTTTTGTATATAAATAAATACTACTCGGATATTTTTAGTTTCTTTTTCAGGTAATTCGATTCGTACAAGAAGATGACAAGAAATCAAAGTTGGAGTAGGAAATCAAGCCAGAAAAGTTTCTAAAGTGAGCAAAACTACGAGACTATAATACTACAGAGACCTAAAGTCGAATAAAGTCAGGAATATTAAATACACAAGACAATACGTTCATGAAAAAAAAAATTCATGATTTTTTGGTGTAATTTAGCAGCTATTTAGCGGTTTGTACCGTGATTTAGCGGCCAATTATGTGTCCCTTGAGCCTAATTTTTCCTGTGGCTTCAATGTAATATTTTAGTTTATCAGTTCTGTTAGAATTAGGTTTTGATTTCCGAAGCCTATATATTGACATATCCTTGTATTCTAAGAGAATCCTGAAGTTTTGTACCGTTTTAATTTAATAAAATTAGGGTTTTGCTGAAGGGGTGGCGGCCACAATACCGTGCTCCAGAGGTAAGCCATTGCTTTCTAATATTTATTTGCTTTTTAGATAGAGTTAATTGCTTTCTAGTATAGGTTTTATTGTTTTCTAGATTAGATTTATTTGCTTTCATAAATAAAAATAGATTTAATTGCTTACTAGAAATATGAGTAGCTAATTTTCTTTAGCCCTAGGATGTAGATGAAATTAGTTTAATAGACCTAACATGGATTTATCTCATCTTCTTCCTAGAAAGAAATAAAGTTATAATTTTTATATAAATAAATAAAAGATAGAGTTTACAAATCATAATTCTTTGATAGATTATGCTTAATTAATATTTTGATAATCTATACTTAGATAAAGTTTGGAATTCTTACTCTTTGTTTATTTTTAGAATTATCAATAGAGATTTTCCTATAAATAAATTGAATTGAGTAAACTTGTAAATCTAAATTCTTTGATAGGTTACACTTAAGTTCGGTCTTTTGATAGCCTATGCTTAGATTAGGGTTTGAAGTTTATTTCTTTTCTCTTGTTTATAAGATTTTCTACTTGATATGATTTATTTTTAAGAAAAGTGTTATTTTTTATGGTCTATACTTGCACATCACTTGATAGGTCATACTTATAGGCACTTGATTAAAATCAAATTAAAAAGATTACATTTTTAATATGTTACTTAACCGTGCATAATTAAAAAGATAGGAAGAAAGAGATAATTCACTGTTAGGCTATTATTCTAATGGAATCGAAATCCTAGGCTAATCTTTAAGACTTAAAACTAATCTTCTCTCGATCTAGAAATTTATAGTTAATCTGTTAGACTAAAGAAAAAGTAAGGAACGCAAAAAGACCTTAGATCTCTGTGGGACGACCTGTACAGCGCTGCATCGATACTGTGCGCTTGCAGTAAAATATCACATCATTAAGTCTAAGTCAAATCTTTATTAGTATTTGAAACTAAATAATGGATAAGATAGAGCGCAATTTCCATATTGTATAAGTGCCCGTGTATACCCGGGACCCGGCTCAAACCCATGGCGTTGAACCATGACACACTGCTAGGTGTTCAAGTCAAACCTTGTATTGTGAAACAGTAACGGACATCACTCTTATAGTGACTCATGTATCGGACGATAGCCCAGTACCACCCAGTGCTGCTGCAGTAAAAGTCCTCAGCACCTCAATCAAAAAGTTGGCCAATAAGATCCTTGTACAATACAGTTCTTATCAATCATGTAGTTTCTCTCATCCCCATATTCATAATGAATTATGCACATGAAAATTTTATAACCCTTCTTTAATTTTTTTTTTCAATTCATGATAACATGCTTGCATTTCCATGACTGTACATGACATGTAGTATCATAACACATGATCTGTAATATATAAAACACATGACTTGTAATATCAAAACACATGACATGTAAAATACATGACTGTAATATCAAAGCAAATGACATGTAGCATGATAGATATTAGTGCACAATTGTACTACATTTTCATGTACGGCCCACCACACATTTTATTTATAAGGCTCACTGCATTTTATTTATTTAGGCCTACAGTGTTATTATTCTTAAAGCCCACTGTAGGCCCACTGCATCAAACATTCTCTTTTCTCTCTTAGACATTTATTTATTTATTATTACATTTTTTTATAAGGTCAAAACATTTATTTATTTACTTATTTCTCTCAGTATTAACTTATAAAACCTATGAAATATTTCAGGCCCAAACCCATGCATAAACCTAAGCCCACTGGAGAATTTTTATTTATTATTATTATTATTTTTTTGTTACTGGGCTGGACCGGACCTGATGTCTCATCTTTTTTTTTCTTTTTCGTTTTCTTTTCTTTTCCTTTACTGTTATAGCCCAGCCCACTAAGCCTCACTAATCACTATTATTATTTTCTTTTCTTCTTCTTTTCTTTTACTGGACGGGGCCAGGCCCAGTTCTTTTTTTCTTTTTCTTTCTCTTCTCTCGGCCCAGTCTACCAAACTCTCTTTTCTTTCTATTTTTCTCTATTTCTCTCTTTTCCTCTCAGCCCATTCCCTGCATGTTATAGGCCAGCCCACTAAACTCTCTCTCTCTTTCTTTTTTTCCTTTATTTCCCGAGCCCATGCAAAAGCCATGCAAAAATTATATGCAAAAGCCATGCAAAAATCAAATATAATGCAAATACACATGCAAAAATACCCAAGCTTTTCTTTCTTTCTTTCTTTCTTTCCTTCTTATCTTTTTCCTTTTTCTTTTTTTTTCTTTTTTTTAAAAATCAAAATAAGCAAATATTTTAACATTTATATATATATATCAAAATTGACCCACTAATCTGGTCCAGTTGTCAATATCAACCGACAGTCCAAACGATAAACTAAGCATTTTTTCAAAATAAATTGTGTACACGAATATAAATTAAATAGAGAAACGAATGAAAAATAGTAGTGTTACTTGCCTCGGTTCGATTCGAATCCTCGGTTTGATTCAATCTGTTTCTCTCTTCTTCTTTTTTTCTTTTTTTTCTTTTGTTTTTTTTTTTCGCTGCTGGGTTCTCGCCGGATGATAGAGAAGTGAGAGAGAGAGAAATGAGGGAGAAGGGAGTAAGTGGTGAGAGTAAACATCATCATGGTTATTTTTTTTCTCGTTTTGCCTTCACCAGTGTTTTAACACGTCAATTATTTAAACATTTTTCAACTGACACCTAGAATTTCCTCTGCCACCCTTCTCTTGGTCACGACAGCAGAGCACCGCCTTCCATTTATTTTATTTATTTATTTATTTATTTATTTAATTAATTTTGATTTCGTTTAACATTCTCCAAATACTACCAAATTTATGTAGAACGTAGTGCTCGACGAGGGGAACACTACAAAATTATCCGTTTGTTGTTTCGATGTCCGGTATAAATGAACTGAAATTCCGAAGTAATTAGAAAGATAATTTTAATATTATTAAATTAGCAATTTTGGGAGTATTTTCGGCCTGGTAAGAAAAATTTTCAAAAATCTTAAATATTACAAAACTAATAATTGCGAAGACCGAATGTCATTTGGGTTTGTGGATTTAAAGTTATGTTAACCGAAAGTTATTTTGGTGTTCAAATTTGATTTCGGTGGACTTATTCGGCACTACTAGTCTCAAGAGAGTAATACAGGTAGCTCGAATTTTGGGGTATTATAATCACCGCATGTAAAGACCAATTATATAAAATTTTAAAAAAAATGAGAACAAAGGACAATGTGCTTACGTGCACATTTGAAAAGAAACTCAAAAATAAAATAATTATCTAAAAGAGCTAGAGTTATATTTCACACCTTGTACAGTGAATTGAACCCTAAATTGACCCTACAAGAGCTCAGGACCAATCAAAACTATCCGGAGTGGCTCCAAATAGTCCTTAGCGAACTAGCTTTCCAACAAGGCCTTGGAATTCATCCTAAAAGCTTCTGAATAATCCGAAACAAGTCTACAACAACAACAACTCAGCCTTTTATTCCAAATATTTTGGATAGGTTATATGAACCAAAAGAGAATCATGCCGGATCGATCATGTTGATAATTTTTCTCCATTCATTCATTCCTATCAAGTAATACATGATCATTTAAACCTCTAAAATCCATATCTTTTCATATCATCTCCATCCATATTTTTTTCGGTATTCCCTTCGATTAACTTGTCCTACGTTAATAAGCTTCTCTCGTTGAACTGGTGCATTTGTAAGTCTACGTTGTACATGACCAAACCATCGTAAGCGATTTTCTCGCATATTCTCATCGATAGGGTCTATACCTAATTTAGCACGAATATATTAATTTTTCACTTTATCTCTCATATTATTACCGCATATCCAACGAATCATATACATCTCTATTACACTTATCTTCTGTGAATGACGTTTCTTTATAACCATCATTCTGTTCCATAAAATAAAGCTGACTTAATAACCATACTATAAAATTTTCCCTTCGGCCTTAACGGAATATTGCACTCCTCCATTTCAACCAGCCAGCTTATATTCTATGGTTAATATCACTATCGATGTCACCATCATTCTGAATAATAGAATTCAAATACCTAAATTAACTACTCATTTGTATCTCTTGTCTGTCTAGTGTTACAACACTATAATTTAGAGTCCGTCGTTTACTAAATTTACACTCTATATACTCTGTTTTAGACCTATCAATATAAAACCTATAGATTTTAATGTGTGCCTCCATAACTCTAACTTAACATTCACCCATACTCTTATCTCGTTAACTAAAATAATATTATCAGCAAATAACATATACCAAGGTATCTTATTCTGATTAGCTCTAGTAAACCCATCCATCACTATAGCAAATAACAATGGGCTTAATGCAGATCTTTGATGCAATCCAATTGTGATAGAAAAACCATTTGTTAGACCACTATATGTTCTGACATTGGCAACTAGTTCACTATACATGTTCTTAATTATGTCAATATACTTAATATGAACTTTTTTCTTCATCAATATTCATCAAACCACCTCTCGTAATACATTATCACAGGTTTTCTTTAGGTCAATAAATACCATATGTTAATCTCTATTTCACTCTTGGAATCGGCTTTATAAGTTGACGAAATAAATGAATAATTTTTGACGTCGATCGTCCGGCATTAATCCAAGCTGGTTCTCCGATATTTTAACAGTCTGCTTCAATTTATGTTCAATTACCCTTTCCCAAATTTTCATAGTGTGATATATGAGTTTTAACCATGATAATTAGAACAACTCTGAATATCACCCTCATTCTTATATAGAGGTACTAAGTTATTCTTACTCCATTCATTTGACATTTTCTTACTTTGTCAAATCTTATTAAAAAGATCTGTCAGTCACCTCACATCCATCTCTCCTAAGTATCTCCATATCTTTATAAAAATCTCATCTAAATCAACAGTTTTTTTTATTTCATCATTTTCAATATCTCTTTTACTTCAGATTTTTTTTATTCTGCGCATAAAACTATGATTCATATTCTCACACTGAATAATAACGTCTCCCAGATCTCGAGTAAAACTACAATTATATAATCTATTAAAATAATTTTTCGTCTTTCTTTAATTTGTTCGTCCCAAACTAGAACCTTCTAATTATTATTTTTATAAAGTACATAAGTCCCTAAATTTTCTCTCTCTTATTCGATCAATTCTATATATTTTTTTCTGCCTTCTTATTGTCTAACTTCTCATATACTTATTTATATAATTTAGTTTTAGCAAGCCGAATAGCTTTCTTAGCCTCCTTTTTAGTTAGCTTATACCTCTTAAAATTTGTTCTATTATTGTTCATCTTCAAATCTCTATAAAGGTACCGCTTAATCTTAATAGTATTTTTTAGCTCTTTATTGCACCATGATGTGTCTTTATATGGTGAAGCACTGCCTCTTGATACAACTAGCTATTTTTTTTCCAAGTTACATCATAATCATCATGGTCTTTCCAATCTGCTTCTTGTACTACTCTATATATAAAAATTTTTTGATTACTTTCTAATCATCACCACTTAATTTTAAGATCCAACTTATACTTAATTTTTCTAAGTCTTTTTCTAATCCGAATATCTAAAACTAAGAGTTTATCTTGGGTTACTACACTCTCACCTGGAACTACATTACAATTGATACAAATACCTCTATCTGCTCTCCTAGTTAAAAAGAAATTTATTTGGCTCGCATTCGATCCACTTCTAAATATAATTAAGTGAGAAACTCTCTTTTTAAACTATATATTCACAAAAATCAAATCATAAGACAAAACAAAATCTAAAATTGAGTTACCTGTTTCATTTCTTTTTCCAAAATGAAATCTCTATGTACACTATCAAACTTATTATGACTAGTTCCTACATGTCCATTGAGATCACTATCAATAAATAGTTTTTTTCTAGTGGGTACTCTTTATACTTTCTCATCTAAATCCTCCAAAAATTAATATTTACTAGATTTATCAGGTCCTACTTATGGTGCATAGGTACTTTTGACATTAAAAATCTCTCTATTTAAAATAAGTTTAACTAATAAAATTATATTACTCGTCCTCTTAACCTCCACTACATATTCAAATAATTATTTATTTATGATCACACTTACTCCATTATGATTTCTATTTCTATCCGTATACCAAAGTTTATAATCCCAAGGCTCTACGACTTTTGTTTCTCACATACCCGCTTAGCCTCCTACACGCATAAATATTAATCTCTTTTTAATTATAATATCAACTAACTGTACTAATATACCTGTAAGAGAATCTATATTTCATGATGCCAACAAAATCCGATGTTCGTGAGCTAATTTTTTTACCCCCACTCACTCATTAAGGTGTGAAAACCCTCTTACATTTGACACCACATCAGGACGCCGACGTGACTCATCGTTTCTGTGCTACTATCTGGTAACTCTCACATATGTTTCACTACATTCAGACTCTGATATAGCGTATCTCTTAGTAGGGAGCGTCCCAAAATTCATATTTTGGCTCATATCATAATATGTGACAATATTGTATATTTGCTGTCACAGTCTACTACAATCCTCATTTATCTTGACTAGGGATAGATAGTGAAAGAATAAATTTTTAAGTACAACACTGTCGGAATTAACCCCAAACAAATCTATAAAAGAAAATTTATTTTACTAGATTTTGAATAGAACAGGTTCAGAATTGATTATTATATCTGTTAATTCTCATTCCTACTCCCAACAATCATTGGCAACTAACAAGTTTCATATTTATGCACACAGCAGAATACTCCGGGAGTAGAACTCACATTTATTCGCATGAAAAAAACCGCACCGGTAGAAAAACCGCCAGCAATTACATCTTTCATGTTCATATACGTCAGTAGATCATGTCATGGTTTATTTCCAAGTTACCACAAATCTCACTCATCGACAAAATATCTGACGGTCCGCCTCCCTGTAACTGGCCTTCCATCTGGTAGGGCGACTGGAACTCCCCGTAGATGTTACCATCTCCGAATCCATAAAGAAACTCGTCATTGGATTGCCCGTGTACGGGTAAAGGTCCTGGCTGAAAGACCTGATTGGTCTGCAGATTGGAGTCCCATTGGCAGCTCATTGCATTACCGACATAATCACTAGGAGATAGCCAGTCAGCAAATATGATCTTTGGGAATACAGAGGCTTGGGGTGTTCCTTTGGACGAGCCTTGGTCAGTGCTTGGAGCGATGGACTGGCCTGAATCAACCAAAGATGACTCAAGTGGCTCCATAGACTCAAAAGCTGATCTTTGGTTATTCGGATCATAAGGAAATTGCTTAGTTTCTGAGGTTTGGTTGGCCGAGTCTTGAGATTTGGATGATGGTGACAAGGAGGCAGGATTAGGATTTACTCTCTTCTTCAGATAGGAGTTCCAGTAGTTCTTCACTTCGTTATCGGTTCTCCCAGGTAGATGCATTGCTATTTGTGCCCACCTGCAGGACGAGAAATTGTTCTTCAGGTTAATTTCCAATTAAGATTGAAATCTGAAACTTTTAATCAATAGCCATAGTCTGAAGCTAGCATTATAAAAGTTTGAAGTAGAAGTAGCTTCTAATATTAAGTTTTCAATCTTGAAATTTTCCTGTACCATCTACACGGACGCCTAGTTAGGCCTAGCAGAAGTCAAATAAGACACCAGTTAAGGCTGTAGATGATCGAACTGATCAAACTTAAAATAAAGCTTAAGCTTTAATATTATACTAGATAAATAAACATAAGCCCCTAGCTCATAATTTTTTTTTTGCAAATGTATAGTCTTGCTAGATGTTAGTGATCCATTTGTTTCTAGTGTCCGGTTGGAGAAATAAATAAGGAGGGACTCTGACCTTGTGATAAAAATCATCCCCATAAAAACTATGAACTAGATAAGCCCTAATCATTGGATTGAAAACTTGCAACTAAATAGAACAGAAGATTGCAAAGTCTAGCATTTGTCAATAAGTTAATCCAATAAAATCCCCGAACCACAACACAATCAATTAGTTCAATTGGAGACAACTAAGCTAATGGAATCAGTGAATACAATGGAATCCATGACTGATGACAAGGCTCAGGAATAAGTCCTTCATTATATAAGTTCATTAGCCTATGGACTATTCTCCAAACGAAGCAATTTTTTTTTTTTTTTTTTAATAAAGTTTATTATCCTCTTCATCAAACAAAGTGGAATCCCACCTTTGTTTAAAAAACGAGACAAGAATGTATTAGAGCGGTTAGTTATCCATAGCATATGCCAAGACATCGAATATTAAGTTCCAATAATTCATGTCGTACTATATATATTCTTTTATTTTATCCTTTTGACATTTATGCCATTGAAATCATCTAGTTTTTGCTACTCTCCAACTATTCCCTCACAATTATAATTTCCATCAATATCAGAGTAACTAAAAGTAATCCTCAGATATCATGTACGTCTGCAGTTTAAGCAAAAGACAAAAAAATTTTTTTATCAGCAACCTAAGAGCATGAACTATAACGAGATGCTTACTTGTTTCCTAGTGCAGCGTGAAGGTTCATAACTGTTTCCTCCTCCTCTCGAGAAAACATGCCGCGCTTGAGTCCTGGCCTCAAGTAATTGATCCACCTCAATCTGCAACTCTTTCCATTTCTTTGCAAGCCTAGGAAAAAAAAACACATTGGATGCAATCAGATGTGAGATAATGGTATAAAGACTGAAACTTTTGCATATAATCAAAAAAATACACTCATAAAAGTATCATCTCAAAAGAAAATGCTCATCAAAGGACAAATTTAATTAATATGCTCATCAAAGTACGAATCATAATCCTCATGCTGGTTAATTTTGGCTTGTCCCTTCAATTATTTTAGAATCATGTCAAAGGATTTGGCAGAAAGAGTAATCATTCTAGAGCTAAAGGAAGCTCTTTTTCTTTTAATGGTTCAATTGTAGACCTCATTTTTCAAAAATAGTGAAATAGATTCATCAGAATAAATGCTTCATTGTACAAGGACCAAAATATTGCTTGGGTAAGAATTGATTGCTCCAAAAAAGGAACTGACTGTGCTTGCACCGAAGCCTTCTTAAGGAGTATCCCTTATGGTATGAGCATATATGCAGCTATCTTGAAATAGCATCAATAATATATCCCATCAACTAACACCATTATTATCATCATCATCATCCAAAACCCATGTCGAAAAAGGATGGCTATAGACCACCATATAGATATTAAGGCTAGAAAGCAATGGGATTGACCAAAATTTTCCTGACCAATGATGTCAGCCCTCTACCAATCATTTCCTAGTCGACAACGAAGGGGATCACCAAGAAAGGGACTCGCTAATAAAAGTTTAAGGGCAAATCATAGACAGGAAAAATCGTTCTATTGATCATACACCAACACATACCCAAATTTGCAACGGAAAACTACAATCAGTTTAAAGGCAAATCCAAATCATATATCACCTACGGTTCCGAAGTTCAAGAGGTATCTAGCTTCCAAGAGTCTAAATGGAGACTTTAAGTAGCATGAATTCAACTAACAATGCATTCCAAGGAATAATAAAAAATATGACCGGCTCATGAATTTCAGCACAATGTACATTGCAAGAGCATGAAATATTAGGATCAGAGGAAGCAATGTAGAGCTAAGCTCAACACATATTCAGCAAAACTGACCAGCTTTGGCAGGAATTGAACTCCAGCAGGCCTGGCCATGATTGAGGATGTAGTCCCTCAACCTTTGGTCTTCCTCTGGCGACCATAGCCCCTTCCTGTAATTCACCTTTGGCTTCTCGCAACTCCTGCACCCCATTGTCTGGATGCCCACAACCAGACCTTGAAACGAACAGGAAGACATGCTTTAGAATTTAAAGGGATCATCTAGTCCTAAAAGCAAGGACTTACTTAATTACTATTGTGGAATTAAACTGAACGAATAAAATATTCATTTGATTATGACATTGAAGATGTCAGTCTGGCTCTCCCCAGCTCACCTCCCATTGATCAGCCAATGAAGGTGGGGTCTGGTCGAGATTCTTGATCTACCAATTATAATCTTTGGAGGAATTAAGGGAATAGGTTTTGAGTATAACAATTTGCAATTATATACTAATTGTTGTGGTACATCCAGCTCTCATTCTGCCAAAAAAGTTTCATATATCAGAAAAGGCTTCAAAACAGTAGTATTTTCTTCAGCCATGAGTTAGGATAGCTACATTGAAAAGGTCATATTTGAATATAAACAGGCGTGAACATCCTTGAGAGACATTAAAAAACACGGGGGAGCTTAATTTTGAAGGATTTGTTATGTCAAACCCATCTCTCATTAGCTGTTCAAATAATAGGACACTGTCTGCTACCTAACCCTGTATATTTTCTTTCTTTTATTCCTTCTTCTGTCCATGTGCTTGATTCTAATAGGACAGTAGTTTTACAGTGTTCTTTCAGTTTTGGGATGTTCAAAGATTGTGAAGGAATGACACAAGGTCTTTTAATAATTTTCAGTTTTATCCTTGCTTTTGGATGTTTACGAGAGAATTCTGATGCTTGCATCAATCCCTTCTGTTACCATGACCTCAACAAAGATAAACTTAAGCAACATTTTTCTATTTAACTTTTGCTTATTTTGAATCTACGTTTTCACAATCTTGTTCAGATTTTTTGTTCGTTGTGATGATATGATTTTTGGACATATTCTGGTAAATCGTTTAACAATTTCCAGGTTCTGTCAGGAAAAATTGATCACTCTTTGAAGGAGTTCTGGTCCTTAAGCTTGAAAGCCTCTCTACGTATAATGTAGGATAAGTAACTAAATTTTAAAATAACAGTTGTGTTTTTATTTTTTCTGAAGAAAAGTCAATTTGATCTTTAAGTTAGTATAAAGGATAAATGCAGAAACTTTTTGAAATTCTAATACAAGAATAACTGACATGACATAATAATAAATAGCATCGAGGCTAAATATTCTGTACATTGCAATTGTACTGAGAAATTTTATCAAGGTGTCATCATGACCAAGTTTATCAAGGTGTCATCATGACCAAGTTACCTATATCAAAGTTGAGATATGAGGCTCCACCGTTCTTTCTGCTATAGTGGGGTAAATTGATGGAACTCAAATTTTCAACTAGTAACTGATCTATGCCTTAAAATATAAATAGACATTTTTTTTTATAGCATTCGCGTGCTATTCACTATTTCTTAAAGATTATAACTCTATATTCTGCAAATTGTCAGAAATGGAAAATCCTATTGCCTGGATGACATTCTGACACGAAATGCGACTTAAATCTCAAGACATAATTGGTTCAACAATTGAAGCAGAAGGTCAATTGGTACTTTTAGTTTATCAAGTTGCCTGCTTTCATAAGCAACTTAAGTTGAATTTAGCTATCATTTTCAAGGAACGTGTTCGATTATATATTACATCAACTGGTCTTCACTAATTTTATAAGCATATTGTGTTTATTTTACATTTATTGCCTTTCAGACTACAACTAAACCTTTATTTTATTTCATTTATCTATTTCAACAATAAAACTTCTGCACTTGTTTAAAGGGAAAATGTGCCTAGAAGCATTAGATAACATATTGTGAAAGTCTAGCTCATTATATTAATTGAAATTTATTTTATATGTTAGTACTTTGTTTGAAAAAATTGAGCAAAAGCAAACAGGATTAGAACACACAAAGTTCAACTTTGTCCTTGATAATTTTACGTTGTAGACATAAAAATATATTAACTTGATTCTCATGTACTTGGAAAATAAGAGCTATTTTCCAAATACATTGTTTGAAAAAGATGTTAGTACTTTGTTTGAAAAAATGGAGCAAAAGCAAACAGGATTAGAACATGCAAAGTTCAACTTTGTCCTTGATAATTTTACTTCGTAGAAATATTTGTAGAAATAAAAAGATATTAACTTGATTCTCATGTATTTGTTTGAAAAAGATGTTAGTACTTTGTTTGAAAAAATGGAGCAAAAGCAAACAGGATTAGAACATGCAAAGTTCAACTCTGTCCTTGATAATTTTACTTTGTAGAAATATTTGTAGAAATAAAAAGACATTAACTTGATTCTCATGTATTTAGAAAATAAGAGCTATTCCTTGACAGTTTACATAACATCTAAAACTATGGTCCAACCGGAATATTGCAGGTATTTTTGCAAGAAGTATACATTTTAATTGGTGAGGAATACTATATTCACTCTAAAAGTCGCATATGATTAAATATAAAGGGAAAAATTATAGAAAAGAAAAAAACAGAATGCTTTGCCACATTCCCACAATATATCACATTGATGCCTAAAAGTTTAGTACTAATGAATCAAGTGAATGAAGCCCAAACTAGCAGTTTTTAAGGATCAGATATAGATAAAAGAAAGATAGGATTTAAGACGGCAGGGATGAATAATGACAAAATTATGTTTCTATGATGAGTTCTAGCAAAAAGTTCAAGAATTCTATTTCAGTGTCAAGAATGACTCATGAGGGAAAGGCTCCAATGTAGAGTTGTAAATTTAGCACAGATAAAACAGATACTATCCAAATCCAGATGATATTCGAATCTGTAAGAACAAAAAATATTCTCTATTCATTAGCCAAGTACCAGAATAATCAGATTATCCTACAAAAATATATCAGGAAATATATCACTTGCAACTTAGAACTCTGTCTACTCTACAATTCGTAAATTCAGATTTAACTACAGACAATCATGAATACATACATGCCAACTATCCAAAATGCATCTATTTTATTATGCATAAATTTGAACTTGATCCTATAGAAGTACTGTATTGTTATTTACATATTTAAAAAAAAGCCTATCATACAAAAATGTACTGTAAGATGATCAGATTTCCAAAATGAGCAAACAATATTTCCTCTAATACATAATTTCGCGATAAATATAGATTTAAATATTTGCAATCGCCAAAGTTTAGCAGGGTAAAGTGCCCTACATGCCTTACAAGTAATTCTATATCCAATAGTGAGAGAAGGTAGCATGCTATCACCAGAATAGATACAAACTGATACTATAAGTTGGTGTAGAAGCATGTTAAAATTCTAGAAAAGGGCCTTGGGTGGAGAGATAGGGACAGAGTATGTGGTGCCAATGCCACCAAGGAAGCTGATGCCAACAGAAGAACAAGAGACCAACTGGTGACGAATAAGGGACAAAAAATGTTAAAACCAAATTTTATAAAACTGAGAACTCATACTAGTAGATATACATTATAGGTGTACTGATGTAAGCATTGTTGTTTTGAGTTAGACGTACTAGCTTGTATCAGTTATAAATCAACCCTCCAAGTGCACAACAGCCTGCAATGTGTAGGCATCAATATTAAACTATTCATACGATGTTAAAGAATACTTGAGATATTCATATGAATTGTCTAAAGATGATGTTAAGGTGCCATCTCAATCAGAACAAATACTTATAGTAGTTACTACTAGAAATGATCAAGACAAACTATTGCTTTCAAACAATTGCTAGTCATAAATTTCTATCACAGGGAAGAAAATGCTACTGTCATAATAGGGGATCAAAATGACGAATATAATGACATCTATACAAAGAAACTGGTTGGAACATCAGTCTTTGCATAAGTTATATTACAATTACAATCTTAATTTACGGCGGAAGCGGAAGGAATGAAGACAGTCATAACTTTTCTTCTTATTCTTCTTTCCATTTTTCCTTTAAAGTAGCTTTCGTTCAATCTTTATGAGCTGCTCGCCTCCCTTGAAAGTGTCATTTTCAAGCTTGGCTTTGTTTGAATATACAGGAAACAAACTTGGAGTTTCTAAGGATCAAGGAATGGAGATGGTTACCAATATGCATTTAAAATCTATCATTGGATCTCTTGGGATCACATCTGTAGACCAAAAAAGTCGGGAGGACTTGGTATATTGGACTTAAAAACTCTTTTATTTATCTTTAATGGCAAAGTGATGGTGGTACTTAATCTCTCGACGACAGGGTTCTTTTCAAAAACTGATGACAACAAAGTATTGCCCTAAGGAGACTACCTGGCTCTCAAATAATCGAAGGCCGTGCTCTACTTCTAGATTCTGGAAGGGAATTATGTTGTCTCGAATTATTGTCTGGCCAAGCGTGGAGTTTAAACTGGGGAATGGACACAATATAGCATTCTGGCATGATAGATGGTGCTAAAAAATTCCCTTAAAATTATTATTCCCATGAACTTACCTACTTTATCGGGAAAAGGAAGCCAGGATAAGTAGGTTGTGGGATAGAGCTAGGTGGCACCTGAATCTTCGGCAGCCAATGTCTGTCAGTGAAAAACTCCAATGTAGAGAGTTACGATCCCTCCTGAGTGACTTTACTCCTAATCAAATGAATGAGGATCAATCTCAATGGAGATAGAGCAAATATGGGAACTTTTCAGTCAAAAGCACATATAATCATTTTAAGGATAGTGGTATTGTCCAGAATGATTCCACTTGGATTTGGAAGACTGTTTGCCCACCCAAAATTAGGGTGTTTCTCTGGTTGGCGGTTAAAAAAGCTCTACTCACCTGACCAGTATTACAAAAAAGAGGGTGGAATGGACCAAACATTTGTGTTCTATGTAATAAGGATGGAGAGTTCACCGAACACCTTATACTGAATTGTCTTTTTACAAGCAAATTGTGGTTGAACAGTGCCAATAAGTATAATATTAGTATCAACACAAGGGTATGTACTAGTTTTGAGGACAAATTAGGTGTTAGAGGTAAGAAATCACATTTGGTTAGAACCCTAATAGCAGCATTATGTTGGAATGTATGGAATGAAAGAAATAGCAGAATCTTTAATTCTACTGCACGCCCATTACACTCATGTTTACGTGTGATTATTCATGATACCTTGTTTTGGACAGATATTTCTTCGGAAGAGGACCGGGTTCAGCTCTCAGGTGGGACATCGGGAGAAGATATCAGCGATAACCCCCATCCCCAATCCAGACTTGATAGATGGCCTCGAAAATTTTATAGTGATTTTGGGTGGACTCTTTGAAGATCATGAGGAGCTTATGTTGTACTTTTTAGATTTCCTTATTGTCATTTGAACACTTATTTGTATTAGTCATCTACTTTCTCCTAACTAGTTTTTTCCGTTTTGTATTTTTACTTTAAATATTTGTAGTTCTAATATCAGCTTGTTAATAGAATGCGGAGGGCTTCTACCCGCCATCTTTGCTCAAAAAAAATATGCATTTAAAATCTAATAAGATTCTAAAGCACAGTTTTTTTTTTTTTCCTCTCTTTTCTTTTTTATTTTTCTTTTTTATGAATAAGGTGGATAGCTCTTTTGCTCTCAAAAAATTCCTCAAAGCATATTAGCAACTGGCCCTAAACTTGCTGGCTTTCAACTACACCTGCCACAAGCCTTGCTCTAAAAATTTCCCAATGTTTCTAGCTCCCCTCCAGATGCAGGGCTATCTAAGTTCAGGGGTATCCACATTCCTCCTATTTGAGTGGTAGAAAAGATGGTTGTTCCTTAGCAACAAACTCATATTTGCATTAACAATGAGAAATATGGTAGAAAACACTAAAAAGAAGGTTCTTCTTATTGATCGATGGGATTAGCTATATCTTGAGAGCATGTCAACACAAACTTCACCGTCAATGAGCCTTTGCCCCCATGGCATAACCACTCTCTTCCCTTATGGATGGGAATGGGTTCAAGAACTCCCGCTCACGATTTATGGAGGGATTTTTCGAATAATATGCAAGCCGCACTAGAAGCTACATGCGATGATTGAAGGCCACATATGGAGGCTGCTAAGCTCAACTAGCAGTTCGTGAAGATAAAGAGACTCACGGTGTATACAAAGCTAGAGAGGAAAAAAATAGTATCCATGGAGGATCATCACATGTCAGCAAAGGAGAAAAAAGATTTCCTTCCCCACTGTGGCGGCGTTTCTTTCCACTGTAGAAGGTCCTGATGTAAGCCAACAGGCATATCTCCAGAAAGAAGGGAAAAAAAATACTCAAATTTCACTTGGCAAAGAGTAAGCTTAGTGAATGGTAATAATAAATGATCCTCCTAAACTAGTCTTTGTTTCCGATGGTTCTTTGTAGGAATCTTGTTTGTACAATGATATAATGCAGAATAAAACCTTTCACTCCCGAGAAAAATTCCTCTAAGCACTAGCCCTTAACTTGCTAACTTTTTCCAATTGCAAACATATGTCCCCTCAAAATAAGGGGTTTTTTTTATGACTGGTTACAAAGGATGCGATTCTAACCTGGGACAATTTCCAAAGGAAAGGATGGAGAGAGCCTCATATTTGCGTCCTCTGTCAATCAGATGCAGTATCTAGTTCTCATATATTTCTAACGTGTGCCTATACTATAAAAATGTGGGAAAAGTGTGCCGCGTGCCTACACCAACATTTCACATGGCAGAGACATCCAATATATGGATTAGCGATGAGTTTAGTAGATCCACAAAACAAGGTGCCTAATTTCATCGCATCATGATAACAACTATTTGTTGGAATGTGTGAAGAGAGAGAAACAATAAAATCTTTAGACAAATTAGGCATTCCACAAATATCTATTTCTATCTCACATACCTTGATATGCTCTCTTGGATAAGTATTTTATCGAAAAAAGAGCGTTTGTGCCTTTAGGGAGAACAGGACACAGACGAAGATGTATAGAACAAGTCTTCAGACAAGGCGACACAGGGCCCTGCAGATAGCGGTTGAGGGACCTAGCCACATGACGCTCATGTTCCATCTTAGGCGGTAGTCTTTTGGTTGTCACTTTGTATTTTGTATTATATACTCTTTATCATGTATGGTGATGTAAGACCAGAACTATTGGTACCTATGTGTATCATGACTCATTTTGTTCTTAGTTCGTCGATGTAATAAGTTGTTCTGTTATATCTCATTAATAGAACGCGGGAGACAACTGTTCACCGTTTTAACCTCAAAAAAAAAAAAAAAAAAACATCAATACGTCGAGCAATCCTGAGACTCTAACTTCGCCCATCACATCCTACCAAACTAGCCAAATATTCTAGCTCCTATTCCAGATGATGACCACTAAATTTCAAGCACCCACCTTCCAATTACTTAAGTTCAGGTGTAGAAAAATAAGTTATTCCTAAACGGCGTAATCATACAAATGTTAATAACGGGAATCGCGGTAGAAATAATTAAGAGTACATGACTAATCCTATTAGTCAATTAAAGTAAGCTCTATTCTGGAGAGCATACTCAAGCAAACTTCACATGTCAACAGACACAGAAGAAAATATGGCTGCACAATTCAATGCCAAATGGATTTACAAATCACTTTAGAAGTTTTAGCAGAGTTGTCATTTTTAAATGGGAGCATGAAGCTCTTACTGCAGTTCTACCCCAGGACTCATCAAATGAGAGAGTATTGCTTACATCTATTAGAGTGGATACTTAATCCACTTGCTCTCACCACACAAATCCAATACCAAATGAGGTAAGGGTTTGCTGGAGAGTAGTGTTGTTAGTAGCTTTCATATGACATCTCACTTTTGTGAGCCTGACAACAGATTTAGACAAGGGCAGTTAGATCTATGTCATCTTGAAGATTAATGCATTAGTAGTAAAAGTGACCAAAATCATTAGAGAAAGTGACCAATGATAATGACGATCTTTAATTGTCGGATAAACAATTTAGTATAAAATGTTTATGAAAGGTATTATTCCTAGTAGTCTGAACTTTCAAATTTTTTATTGATGTATGTACATATACTTAGCTCCATCCTCATATTAATAAGACCATTCCTCAACAGCCAACTAGGAATTGGGGTCGTTCAAAAAGGCAAATGATAAAAGTGTCAGGGTTTGTGACTATTGGGGTCATTCAAGATGGAGGTGGAATTCAACGACTTTATCTGGATAAGATTTTGTTAGAATAAGATTGCTTAAACAGTCCCTGCGCGATATAGCCCCCTCTCCATTAGAAGATGATAGACCAATTTGGAGATGGGAGGAAAATGGTAACTTCACGGTGAAAGATACATACCAACACTTCATAAACGGTGGAGTCATATATGCAAATACTGCATGGATTTGGAGAGTTAAATGCCCTCAGAAGGTCAGATTGTTTCTTTGGCTAACTTGTAAAGATACTCTCCTGAGCTGGCCAAAACTACAGAAAAGAGGCTGGTGTGACCCAAACATCTGTGTATTATGCAAGAGAGAGGCGGAATCAAGCGAACATGTCATATGTAATTGCTCGTTCTCTAAAAATACATAGGAGTCGTGTACTAGGGCATTAGGATTGAGCATCGGTAGTGCCTTAGATGAAATTATCTGGAAGAGACTTGATAAGGGGGATAATAATAACCATAGGCTTAAAAGTGTTATTGCAGCATTTTGCTGGAATATATGGAGAGAGCGAAATAGTAAATTATTTAATGATAAATATCATTCTATTGAGTATTGTACGAGACTCACTGTTCATGATTTTATTATTTAGGCAGGTGTTCTCTCAGATGAGGAAAAACTTCACTTATCAAGTGGCTCTTCCGGAAATAATGCCGATGACACTTCGCTAGATGAGAAGTAAGAACATATTCAAGAGAAGCGAGGGCGGATGGACTGATCAAAGAATATCTCATCTGCTGGCTCACTGTAGTTTTATTTTGTTTTGCTTCTTTTTTTTTATTAGTACTTTTTAATTTTTGCATTGTAAACTTATTATTGGGTCACTTCATCTGTGGGCCCTGAATACTTTTGTTTTGTTATTCACTCTTTAATGGAACGCGGAAGACTACATCCCGCCGTTTAAAGTCGAAAAAAAAAAAAAAAAAAAAAAAAAAAAAAAAAAAAAAAACAGCCAACTAGGAAACAAGACTAGAACTAGAGATTCCTTGAAACCAGCCAACAAGTCAAGATAAGGCACCACTTGATAAACAAACACATTTCAGCACACAGATATATAGAATAACAGAAGTAATAATATTAATAGAACTTTGGCTGATGTCTGTGTTACTTAAATATGAATCAATCATACCAACGTTCCATGATCCGAACAGATTCTCTGTTGGGAATAGAATTCAGCTTGCAACTTGGAACGATCAGTTCTTCACACTTAATTCTTCAGCACTATGCACAGAACAAGTTGCTAAGAGGTTCATCTGCTAGCTAAATATGAACAGGTAGACATTTAACTTTCGAGAATGCATCTAATAATGAACATCCAAATATGTGTAAATAGGGATGGGAACCAGAACAGCAATATGTACATTACTGGTGGCAAAAACACCAAGATGAGGAATCAGAACAGTAAGCAATGAGAAGAAAGCAATTCCTTTAAAGGATTTCAACAATTACAGTGACAATACACAAACTAACAATTGATACAATACAACCTTGCAAAGTTTCTCCTCCTGGTTTCAATCAAAAAACTAGAAGCCATTTTCCCAATCGAGGAGTAACTCTACTCCTCCAAAGAGTAAATGCCTTGGAAAATCAACCAGTTGCTTTTGTCTCGATTGGCATCTGGGAAACCCTATTTATTTCTCTAGTCTATCACTTGCAAGATGGTGACCCAGGTTACAATAAATCTTAAAAATGAGAGCCATAGAGATTAAACCTGTTTATAGGCTTGTGATATGCACACAAAAAATTCACAAACAATTGGGTAACCAAGTCTATACTACCTGCTAATTACATGCTGTTGGATTCGACTTTATACTAACTAAATTCTTTAGCAAATCACAATTCCTAATATGACGACCCAGCAACTCTGCTAATATACTTTTTAGCTCCGACCTATTAAAGCATTATGAACTCAGCACAATCACATCCCAGCTTCACCAGCTCAAATCACTACATGCTGCCAAATTATGTTTTTAGATTCACCAGTCTCAGCCATTATTTACCATTTTGAACTGGAATCTTGACAACTGTTGTGGGATGGTGGAAATAGCAGTTCAATATCTCTGCAACAATGACAAATGACATTAACAGGTAGTATAAGGTGCAGGTTTAAATAATTAAAAACTAAATGCAATGGGGAAACATGTGATTAAGATTATTGCTAGTAATCTAGGCAAGTCCACAGTCCTATTGGGAAATTTAGGTCCTAATTGAACAAGTTCATGAACAGAGCAGGCAGCAAAATACAAGAATCTGTGCTCATTATTCCCAGTATCTGACCCCTTCCATCCATTAATTATAGTTGAAGACCTCTACTATTATATTGCAAACTCCCGTGGTTGGATTCATAGTTGCTTGATGTTCCTCACAGCAATACCAACCATCTAGTAAAACGAATACGATATCCACCATCTATTAAACTTGTGTCTTACATTATTCAAAATATTAATGCATAGCTCGTTGCATGCACATTATTTTATTAATCATTTAAAAGGGGAAATGGCTCAGTGTTTAAGATGTTCATTTTACCCAGCTCTATGAGCCTAATCGTAGTTTCCTATTATCAGTTAAAATTTAAAACACAAAAGAAGGATGAGAAAAAAGTAAATAGTCAATTGTAGCATATCCATTTTAATATAAAAAAAAGTCAAATACGCTTAAACTTTGGTAGAGTATTTTTCATGTACATTTGGACATGCCTAAGTACTAATGGAAGCTAATCTATCTTGGGACGTTTCAGCATGAACATAGGATTCATGAGTCGGACACAGCAGCACTGTCACAGGCATGACAAGCTGACACAGCAAATTACAAAAAGTACAATGGATGTGTGACGCTTGTCTGAGTCCCAACACAACAAGCTTCATGATAAAAGTATCCATGTGACAATTACGACTATTTTGCCCCCATGACTTCAAGACGAAGTGGGTTCCAAACCAAAGCAACTATAGATTGGAGAATGAATTGTAATAAAACCTTGATAACAAGTTAAGAGCTAATAGCAAACTACCTAAATAGCCAAACAACATTCAATAGAGGAGCAACTATAAGAGTCAAGATGAAAAGGAATGATCATAATATTTAACAATTAACATTGGGAATTGAGTTTGACAATCTAGAACGTGTTGCCTACTTTTAGCTCTTTCAGATCTACAACATATGGAATGCTCATAACTAGCAAATCAAATGGTCAAGGGATTTCTTGCTATGAATAATGCTGCCATGAAATGTTAAAGGCGTTTCTTACTATCTATGTAGCAGGCACACTATCAACAAACCACATCTTGTCAGGCACATCTGAATCGTGTGACCTATGTATTTTCTCAGAATTTGCAGTGCAGAAGGTATGTAACAATGTATTCATTGGTGTGTCCAAGCAATATCATTATACTATAGAAATCCAAAAAATGGAAATCCTTGGGTACATGCAATTTATGGTTCAATCATATGGCACCATGGAACTAAATAATTTACTAGTAAATGCATTTATATTTGATATAGTCAGATGCATGGATAATTGACAATCAAAACATCTCATTTCATTTTCAGTTATAAGGTACGACACTTCTAATAACAAATGAAAAACGAGGTTAAGCTCCATTTCATGAGTGTATATACATGGAAAAGTTTTATTTTTATTAATGAACAATTTGCAATTATGGTAGAAAATTGCTAAATATGCAAGAAATTAGGCCAAAATAAGAAAAGCAGTTTATAGAAAAATAGAAAAAGTGGTGAATGATTCTTTTCCTATGGAATTCTCCATATAAGTCTGGAATCAAGGACAAAAAATAATTTACTCAGTATCAGCCGATATCGCTATCTAGACTCCTAAACTTATACGAACGATACAGAATAAATCAATACAAAGATAGGACAATTAGGGCCACTAGACATGCATAGCAAAGTTTTGTAGTCAATTGATCGATGGTTTGGAACTTATGTTAGAATTTGCTAAATACATGTCCAAACACACCCAAATAAGAAAAGTGGACTATAAAGCTCCCATGGTTATGAAAAAAGAAGGTTATGCCTCATTTCGTGAGTGTATGCACGTGGCAAAGTTTTAATTGTATTAATAGATGGCTTGATAGCTATGCTGAAATAAGAAAAATATGAGTAAAAATACGCCAAAATAAGAAAACCAGACTATAGAACTCCCATGGTTTTAAAAATTAAGGTTAAGTCCCCATTTCATGAGTGGATACATGTGGTGAAATTTCATATTATATTAATGGATTGTTTGAAAGTTGCACAAGAAATTCGTATAAAAATATGAGAAAAATAAGAAAATCAAACTATATGACTATTATGGTGATGAGAATTGAGGGTTATGCCTCACACATGTTGAAAAGTTCCATATTCAATTAATGATGGTTTGAAAGTTATGCCATAAATACGCTTAAAACAAGCCAAATAAGAAAAACGACATATAAGACTTAGAGTTATGAGTGTATATACATGGCAAGGTTCCATATTCTATTAATGGGTGGTATAGAAGTTATGCCAAAAATTTGCTAAATACATGTAATAATACAACAAAATAAAAAAACCTAGACTATAAGAGTCCTATGGTTAAGGAAAATAAGGATTAAATCCTATTTCATGAGTGGATACACGTGCCAAAGTTTCATATTTTATTAATGAATGGTTTGAAAGTTACCTTATAAATTCACTAAATACATATTTGAAAGTTACCTTATAAATTCACTAAATACATATAAAAAATACAAGAAAATAAGAAAAGAGGACTTTAGGATTCATATGGTTATGAAAACCGAGGGTTAAGCCCATTTCTTGAGTGCATACACATGGTGAAGTTTTATATTCTATTAACGAATGGTTAGGAAATTTCGTTAAAACTTGCTAAATACTTGTAAGAATATGTCAAATTAAGAAACAAGTTCTACAGTCCATGTATAGTTACGCATGACTGACACGCGAGCGTTGACATGCATGTCCTTCCATGACTGACACTTAACACATTTCTGAACTACCATTTACCTTAGGAATTATATATAACATGAAGTTAAAAATGTGCCTTCTGACAAAAAACTAAATATTAATAGATCAATACCGAAATCAGGTTCTTATACATTTCCTTCGCAACTATTAATCAATTTGTAGGTCAGAAGTACACATATTCAGATGAAAATATACATGGCTTGGTGTCTAAGTTTAGAAAATTGCCATGTCCAATACTCCCTGTCCCTGTGGAGCACGACACCTGTGTCTGTGCCATAATCATAGGTTTCCAAGCAGTTGAGGCTTCATGGATCATGATCGACAAAGATTCTCATTTCAAATACTTTGCCATAGACTTCATACCAGTAGAACATAGGAAGAAGTAGCAGCAGATTCATTCAGATGTTGAGTATTTCTCTAACCAAAATTATTAGTTTCCCACTAGAGCATGTCCAAAAACATATATAAGTAAAGGAATAATGTATAAATTAACAAATGTAAGAAGACCAAGGTGAGTGTTTATGAGTACACACGATAATATTACCCGCTGAGCACTTCTTTTTTGGAGCAGACAACAATAAAGACCATGTTAAATAATTACTGTAAAGAACATAACTGCAAGCAGAAAAAAAAAAAAAAAAAAATCTGAACTGTTATAGAGCTCAAGTAATGGAACCGCAAGTACACCATGGTTTTAGGTACAGCAAATTACTCCCACTCTGGAAGGTGCACAATGAAAAGCATCCTACATTCAAGACAAACAGAAAGATGCTCTTATTTACGTAGAGCTAACATTACAAACAAGAAAGAAATTACAATTTTCTCAAGGACAAGCAGAATATGGCCATGCAGATCCGGTTTCATCAAATAGTTATGAATGGGTTACATTCCACGTCTCACCAAAATTTGCCATTGGTTTGGTGATGAGTGAATGGCAGTATGGGTACATTATTTTCAAAATTTTGCCTCACACCACATAGCATTCTTATACAAGTTTGCTGGGTTGTCTTTGAAACCTGACGCCCAAGCAAATTAAATCTTATACAAGTTCAAGAGTCCAGAGTTGAATTCAGACCTACTATCCACTCAAATTCTACAATATGACAATGCAAAAGTAATATAACATCTGTAGCCCCTAGCCAGTACCTAGGGGCTCGTTGAAGTGAAATCAGGTGGCAGATGCAGCACAGCAGCAAGCAAATTGAGCGAGTTAACAATCAAACATATGAAAGAGGATTAAAGTACGCCAAAATAAGGAAAGTGGATTATAGGACTCCTATGGTAATGAAAATTGAGCATTAAGCCTCACTTCAAAAGTGTATAAACATGGCAAATTTTCATATTATATTAATGAAGAGTTTGAAAGTTACGCTAGAAATTTTCAAAATACATGTAAAAATATGACCCCAAAAGAAAACAAAGCAAATCAGACTATACAACTTCAATGGGTATGAGAACTGAGGGTTAAGCCCCATTTCGTGAGGATATAAATATGGGAAAAGTCACATATTCTGTTAATGGATGGTTTGAAAGTTGTATAAAAATTACTAAATACATCTAAAAATATGACAAAATAAGAAAACCAGATTATATGACTCCTACGGTTATAATTAAGCCTCATTTCATGAGTCCATACACGTGACAAAGTTTCATACATTATTAATGGATGTTTTGGAAGTTATGTTAGAAATTTGCTAAGTACATGTAAAAATATGTAAGAAAAAAAAAGGAAAGAGACTACATGACTCTATGATCATGAAAAATGAGGATCAAGTCATATTTTGTGAGTGTGTACATGAGATAAGGTTCATATTCTAGATAAATTGCAAGTTACGTTAGAAACTCACAAATACATGTGAAAATAGGCTAACATATGAAAAGCAGACAAAAGGGCTCCCAAGGTTTTCAGAATTGCGGGTTCAATGCTATTTCATGAGTGGATATACGTGGCAAACTTCCATATTCTATTAATGGATGTTTTAAAAGTTACGCTGGAAATTTACTAAATATTTATAAATGTAAAATAAAAAATGAATATTTCAGACTACAGAACTCCTATGGCTATGAAAATTGAGACTTAAGCCCCATGTCGTGAGTGTACACACGTGGCAAAGTCTCATATTCCATTGATGGATGGTAGGGAGGTTATGCTAGAAGTTCGTTACATATGTGTAAAGATGGGGAAAATAAGAAAATCAGACTATAGAACTCCGATGATTGAGAAAATCAAAAGTTAAGGCCCATTTCGTGAGTGTACACATGACAAAACTTCACATTCTATTAATTGATGGTCCTGATGATATGCCAAAAATTCGCTCAATACACACAAAGATGACAAAATAAGAAAAATCAGAGAATAAGAATATTATGGTTATAATAATTGAGGGTTAATCCCCCATATTGTGAGGGGATACACGTGGCAAACTTTCATTTCTATTAATGGATGGAAATTTGTTAAATATGCATAAAAATACAACAAAATAAGAAAAACAGACTATAGAATGCCTATGATTATGGAATTGAGGGTTGAGCCTGATTTTGAAAGTGTATACACGTGACAGTGTTTCATATTTAATTAATGGATGGTATGAAGGTTATGCTAAAATCACTATATACGTATAAAAAATATACCCAAAAAAACAGACTAGGATTCCTATAGTTTTCAAATTTGAGACTTAAGCCCCATTTCGTGTGTGGATACAAATGGAAAGACGTCATATTTTATTAATGAATGGTTAGGAAGTTATGCTCGAAATTTACAAAATACGTATGAAAATATGAAAAATAAGAAAAGCAGACTATACGACCTCTATGGTTATGAAAATTGGGGGTAATCCTTATTTCGTGTGTATGGAAGTGATAAGTTTCATATTCTAGTAACAAATGATATAAAGTTGTGCTAGAAATTCGTTAAATACATGTAACTAAGTCAAAATAAGAAAAATGGAAAATAGGACTTAACGGTTATGAAAATTAAGGGCTGAGCTCAATGTAGTGAGTACAGACACATCAAAAAATTTCATATTCTCTTAGTGGACAGTTTGGAAGTTAAGCTAGAAATACACAAAATATGTGTGAGAAAGCACCAAAATAAGGAAAGCATACTATAGAACTCATATGGTTTTGAAAATTGAGGGTTGAGCCACTGTTGAAAATAACACGTTATGAAACCCGTTATATTGCGTTACGTAACCTAACAGAACTCCCGCACTACGAAACAACTGAAAATAACTGAGTGCAACGTAACAGTACGTTTTTTATATTATTTTATGTTATATTATGTAACGTTACGTTAAGTTACGTTATGTTACGTTATTTACAATTATTTTTTTAGTAATTTCTATATTATGTTGATTATTATTTTGTTTACTAGCAAATTAATGTAGTTTTCTTGATTAGTTGTTGGCTTGTTTGATTACTTGTGCAATTGCTAACTTGTTAATTTGCGATTGTTTCCTTATTTGCTTGTAGTAATTCTTCTCCTGTTACAGAAATATCTTATTGATTTTATTAAATTTTTAACTGAACTGAAATCAACAATTACAAATAAAATAAATTGAACATTACAAAATATAAATTACAATAACAACAATAACTAGAATTGAAATAAAAAATTAAAATCTTATTTTCTTGTTTAAATGATGATTTGAATTACGGTTGTAGACTTAATATAATTTATGAAGATAAATATGAAACTTATTGTAAAACTTTATATAAAACTAGAATAAATTATGTATTACAAAATAGTTTTATATTCTTTTTTTAGGTATTTTAAATTTTTTTGAATTTATAAAAATTATTTTATATAGTTTTATAATTATTTTTAATTAAATAAATAGAAATTGCATAACATACGTTATGTGTTACACTATATGCGACATAACCTAACAGAAACAAAATGTTACGTTATCGTTATCGCTATTTTAAATATTGGGTTGAGCCCCATTTCTTGAGTAGACACACAAAGCAAAGTTCCATATTCCATTAATGGATGATTTGAAAATTATGCTAGAAATTCACTATATATGAGAAAAAAATATGAAAATAATGAGAAAAACGAGTTTAGGACTCCTATGGGTATGAGAATTGAGAATTAATCCCCGTTTCGTGATTGTACACACATGGCAAAGATTCACTTTATTAATGATGATTTGAAGGTTAGCCTACCCCAAATACTTGGGATAAAAGGCTTAGTTGTTGTTTGTAATGATGATTTGAAGGTTGCACAAGAAATTCGTAAATAAGTAAAAAAAACATGCCAAAATAAAAAAAGTGGACTATATGACTCCTATGGTTATTAAAATTGAGGGTTAAGCCTCAATTCTAAGTTCATACATGAGGCAAATTTTAGTAGAGTGTGTGGAAGTTACGCTAGAGATTCGATAAATATATATAAAAAAAAACGTGGTCTATAGGACTTATAGCTATAAAAATGGAATAAGTCCCATTTAGTGATTGTATACACGTGAGAAAATTTCATAATTTACTAATGAATGGTCTTAGATGTTATGCTCAAAATTTGATAATTACGTGTAGGTATATACAAAAATAAGAAAATTAGACCACATGACTCCTATTGTTATTAAAACTGAGGATTAAGCTACTTCTAGTGAGTGTATAACATGTGGTAGATTTTCATATTTTATTAATAAATGGTTTGAAATTTACATTAAAGATTTGCTAAATAAACGTAATATGAGACTATGAGAAATGTGGTCCATAAGAGTCCTATATTTATGAAAAGTGAGGGTTAGGCCCCATTGAATGAGTATATACACGTAGCAGAGTTTGATATTTTATTAATGAATAATTTAGAAGTTAATGTAGAAATTTGCTAAATAACGTGTAAAAATATACCAAGGTAAGAAAAACGGACTATAGCCCTTGTATAGTTAGGTATGGCCGAAAAACATTAGCATGACATGCGTGTCCATCCATGTCTTACACTTGCAATGTCTAAACTACCATTTGCTTACGAATTATATGTAAGGTGAAGTTAAATATGCCCCTTCTGATAAAAGCCAATTATTTTACTATCAATACCAAAATCAAATTCTTATACATTAACTTAGCAACTACTACACATAATCTAATTCAAATACACATATTCATATGAAAATATATATGTTCATACATGTATTGGACTCTAAAGTTTAGACAATTGCCATGTCCAATACTCGTTGTCCCTATTGGTGCATGACCCTATTGGCGCATGACACGTGTTTGTGCCATAGTCATGGACTCATATGGCTATGAATATTGACAACTAAGTCACATTTCAAGTGTATCTATATGACAAAGTTTCTATTAATGGATGAATTGGACAGTTACATCAGAAATTCATTAAATATGTGTAAAAATATGCTAAAATAAGAAATACGACCTGTAAGGCTCCTATGGATATGAAAATTGAGGGTTAAGTCATATTTCGTGAGTGCATATATGCGGGTAATTTTCATATTCTCTTAATGGATGATTTGGAAGTTATGTTAGAAATTTGCTAAACATGTGAAAAAATATGTCAAAATAAGGAAAACAAACTATAAGACTTCTACTGTTATGAACATTGAGGGTTAAGCTATATTTATTGAGTGTACACTTGTAGCAATGGCTCATATTTTGTTAGTGAATGAGTTGAAAGTTACACTATAAATTTGCCAAAAATGGGTTAAATATGCGAAAATAAGAAAAATGATCTATAGACTCATATAGTTATGACAATTCAGGGTTAATCCCATTTAGTGAGTGCACACATGGCAAAGTTTCATATTTTGTACCGTCATGTTCTAACTAAGTACGGAACGGAGTGCGCTACCGAAGGACACGTATAAATCAAGATGCACAAGCTTAAGTAACAACCAAGATAAATAAAATTACTCACCTACCAGAATCTTGGAAGTTGTCTACTGTTATATAAAAGAAGATATATAACATATCTCTAATAAAAAGTAACAAGTACAATAAATAAATTAAGTTCAATAAATACAGTATTGATATTAAAGTTGGGAACTAAGCCCATAAAAAAGTAATACGTACCAAATCCAAAAGTATAAAAGTAAAGGCCTAAGAAATTTATTACTACTTGCCTTATTCCAGAAAGTATGGGATCGTCCACTGGAGGATCTTTACACTCATCTTAAGTATCTGGGGATATGGGGAAAGCTCAAAGGCAAACACAACAAGTAAAACAAATATGGTAGAGATATGCAACATAAAATAGCAAGTAGAATATGAAAGTGGGTATAAAGAGTATATGCATGTACGGAAAACATTAAATATTCAAATAATAGTATCAAATAAGAATGAACAAGCATGTCAAGTATAAATTAATGTTTTGTTTTTTTGACTAATTAGTGAAGAAATAGACTAATATCGTAAAAATACCCGTACATACTCAGGATCCAGCCAAAATCGTGCCGCTAAACACTCAAGTAGATACTGATACTGTAAATAGTAATTGGTCGTCCCATCAATATTGAATAAACAAGAGATGATGGTTCAATATCCCTGGGCGACTCGGTGATTGGCCCCTATTTCAGCTGAGCGACATATCCTAAACCTTTAACTATACGATTTAGTCCGCCCTTTAATTTCCAATAACGTACGGCTTCAAATCATAATACACATGAAATAGTCCGGAATATGGTAAACCAATCTGGTCAAGATCAGTACGTATACTCCATCAATAAATCAATATCCGGATAACAAGCAAGGTAGATCCATAGTAAAATCAAGTTAACAAAACAAGCTAGAATCCATGGCGATATTAAGACATGTCCAAGTACTAATCAGGCTAATTCGACTTATTTTCATATATTATGTATTAAATAACTTACATGTACAAGCCAAGGCTTAACATGAAAAGTCATAGAATGCTAGGACGAGTGTCACGGAAATATTGATCACGTGTCCACTTATACAAATTATGCATTGGTTGCTATTCACATGAGAACTAATATTAGTAAATAATCAGTAAAATAACTTTTTTTCCACTTTTGCCGGTGGGTCACTAACACACATGAGGTAATTGAGGGGTTAACAAACTTATCACATGCTATTCCCTAATTTTCTCATCATACTTAATTGAATAATCCACTTTAAATGCAATTTATCATATAAGTGTGCATGCCACACGCGAATGATATCAAGCAGTTGAATCATTAAGTCCCATAGTTACTAAATTCTACATATACAGTCTTTTTGAACTAGAAAGTTTAGGTAGAGTGAATGTTGTTATATTTACATATCATTGTTAATGACTTGCATACTTAAATTAAAGCAGAATACCAAATAGTAGAAGTTTTTGTCAAATAATACATTACAACAAGCCAACTAGTTAAGTTTGTCATTATTTATACATATCCCATATATAGTACTCAATATTTGTTATCAATATAGAAGGCCACACCTGATAAGGAATCAACAGCTTATATTTACTTGTAAAATCATAGTTAAAGCAAAAAAAGAGCAAAATGTTAGCTCATTTAGAGATTTACTAAGATTGGCATAAGATTGGGAACCTCTTATTAAGAACAACTAGAAGAACCCATATAAAAACAAACGACTATTTAAGAAATTCTATCTCAAAATTTTATGAAATTTATGAATAGTTGAAGTTTTATTTAAAGTTAGTGGTTTCGAAACTACTTCAATATCTTTAGAGGCCATGAGAAACTAATACTCAATAAGCGTACCTATGAGTATTACAATGTCACAAGTATATAACAAAAACCATAATAGAGTCATAAGGTATGCAAAATGACATCTATTTATTTCATATTTGACAGGCCAATTTTCTTCGCCTGATAAAAATGAGACTATAATGCAAAGCAACTCACATTTCAAAGTCATCCTTGCACATATTCGAGTTATACAAAATGCAGCTGGTCTATCGCAAGCAAACCCACAAACTAAAATATCAATCCATTTATTCTAATTAGATCGACAAATCATGCCACGGCATTCCTGGATCCAGACTCAATTCTAACTCTTTAATTAAATTTTACAAAATTCTATCCAGTTTGATGTCAACCCGACTAGCTTCAAACGTCATATACACTGTGAAACAAAAAAGTTTCTATCTTTACTCTTTACACCAAACTTCTATTTTGAAATACTATCATTTTACTCTTTGCGTCCAATTTTTTTTCAAAAATATCCCTCCTAATGTTAATTTAAGAGCGCAAAAATATTTTGGTCGGGTATTAATACCCGACAGAAACGTTCTGGTCGGGTATTAATACACGACCAAGAAACATGCTGGTCGGATATTAATACCCGACTAGCAAGCGAAGTCTCCCCATAAAAGAAAAATAATTAACGATAAATTTCAAACAAATACACATGAAACCTAAAAAAAAATTCAAATCGATTTTAAATTTGTTCTCTGACACCAATTGCATATTAGAATTTTCCATTTGCATAAGAAAACTCAAATTCAAATTTCAAATCCAAATTTCACTTGTCACGGTGAAATTAAAAAATTTAAAATTCTTCTATTCTTTTCAAGAACATTAATTTAAAAAATTTTAAGGGGTCAAGAAATCAAATTGATGATTTTGTAGAAGATGTGTTTTTATTAAATACCAAAAAAAATTATTTAGGATTTTAAGGAGAAAATAGAGGAGGAAGACAATAAGTTGTGGTTCTAAATTTTAAGAAGTCTTAGTTTGGAATTTATAAGGGTAATTTAGTCCAAAAAAATAATGTCAAACTTGTAATTATTTATAAGTTTCAAAACCGTGCGTGAAGAGTAAAATGCCGGGTGCAAATATAATTTCGCTTATCTAATGATATCTACACAATAATCCCATGACTATTATATCCTGTAAGCCAATTACTCAATTATTAATTAGACCACAAAATTTAGATTTAGCTTAATTATATGATAGCACACACATTTTAATTGTCTACATGTGTGGCCCCAAATTATAGATTAATTACAAAAATTAATCTAACAATCTCCCACTGGGCCACATATGTAATCCAATAAAAGTGTTTAACCGTGTGAGCTCAAAATTTGCTATCATGTCCTTAGGGTATATCCGAAACAATCTCGTCCATTTACTATGCTGATATAGGATCAAAGTGATATTTGTTACATCAATTGTTACTAGACCGATCAATGGTCATATATATCAGCACAGCTAAATGACATAGATCAATCATGAGTGCGTAGCATGGAAATTACATGCAATGTGATCTATTCATGCCTATTTCTAACTGGTCCTACTTAATTTTATTGAGATCAATTCTTTAACATAATTTTAACAGAGTTTAATAAGCTGAATACTTTATTTTCTGCAGAACATAATCCAAATGTATAGATAAAATCTAAATATAACATAGAGCAATAAACAATAAATAATACAAACTCCCACTAAATTTGAATATCCTCAAATAAGATAACACCTATATGAGCAGTGTGCTCATGAAAGACCTTGGGTGGTAATCCCTTTGTAAGCGGATCCGCTATCATGGAGTTTATTCCAATGTGCTCTATGGATATCTGTCCACTCTGTACTCTTTCTTTTACAACTAGAAACTTGATATCAATGCGTTTTGACTTTGTGGAGCTCCTGTTGTTATTGGAATATAAAACTGCTGATTTATTGTCACAAAATATTTTCAGTGGTCTTTCAATACCATCCAGAACACGCAGCCCAGTGACAAAATTTCGCAGCCATATTCCTTGATTAGATGCCTCATAACATGCTACAAACTCTGCTGCCATGATGGATGAAGTTATGAGTGTCTGTTTCGCAGACCTCTAAGAAATTGCTCCACCAGCCAACAGATAAATATAGTCTGATGTGGATCTTCTGCTGTCTTGGCATCCAGCAAAATCGGAGTCAGAGTACCCAATGATCTCTAACTGATCTGATCTCCTATATGTAAGTATGTACTCTTTTGTTCTCTGTAAATATCTCATAACCCGCTTGGCTGCTTTCCAATAATCCATTCCGGGGTTATTTAGATATCTGCCTAACATGCCAACAATGCACGCAATATCCGGACGCGTACATATCTGAGCATACATTAGACTCCCCACAGCCGAAGCGTAAGGAATCTTATGCATTTCTTGAATTTCTAAATTATTTTTAGGGCATTGACTGAGACTGAATTTGTCTCCTTTAGCGACAGGGGTATCACCTGGTTTGCTATTTTGCATGCCATACCTTTGGAGGATTTTATCGATATAGTTCCTTTGTGACAATCCTAGAACACCCCTAGAACGATCTCGGTGTATCTGGATTCCTAAAACAAAGGATGCGTCACCAAGATCTTTCATCTCAAAATGTTTTGACAAAAAAATCTTGGTGTCGTGCAATATCCTTATATTATTTGTGGCTAGCAATATGTCATCGACATATAAAACCAAGAAAATATACTTACTCACACTGAATTTGTGATGCACATATTCATCCATAAGATTTGCCTCAAAACCATACGAGACAATGATTTGATGAAACTTGAAGTACCACTTACGAAAAGCTTGCTTGAGCCCATAAATGGATTTAGTTAATTTACAAACCATATTCTTTGAGTCTTCTGACACAAAGTTTTCTGGTTGTACCATAAAAATTATTTCGTCAATATCGCCATTGAGAAACGTTGTCTTAACATCCATCTGATGTAACTCAAGGTCATAATGTGCAACTAGTGTCATGATTATCCTGAAGGAATGCTTCTTAGAAACTGGAGAGAAGGTCTCTTTGAAGTCAATTCCTTCCTTTTGAGTAAAGTCTTTAGCTACAAGACGTGCTTTATACCTTTCCACATTACCATTTGAATCCCGTTTGGTTTTAAATATCCATTTACAACCATGGATTTCCCACCAGCTGGTAATGGGACAAGTTCCCAAACTTTATTGTCTTGCATTGATTTGTACTCTTCATTCATGGTTTCAAACCATTTATGAGAGTTGAAACTTTTCATAACTTAATGGAAGTTGATTGGATCATCTTCCATCATTCCACTTTCTTCCTTATGTTCCTAAAGATATACGATATAATCGTCCGGAATTGCACTTCTCCTATCTCTAGTGGATCGCCTTAATGGCATATTATCTTGAGATTGTTGAGTTTGTTCTTCATGAATAATTTCATCATTTGGATTTAAGGGTTGAACAATATGGTCTATTGGTTGAGGATCCAAATTTACTTCTTGATCAATGATAGGTATTGAAACCTGTACATTGTCAAAAGCAACAGCAGATCTCTCTTCCTCCTTAAAGACAATATTTCTAGCATGATTTCTCCCCTAAAACTCAACATCCTCAAAAAATGTTGCAGTTCCCGTCTCAAAAATTGATCCAATAGCAGAATCATAAAATTTAAAACCCCTTGATCGCTCCGCATAGCCAATAAAGTAGCTACTAACTGTTTTAGAGTCCAATTTCCTTTCATGAGGCTTATAAGGTCTCGCTTCAGCTGGACATCTCCAAATATGAAAATGCTTTGGACTGGGCTTTCGACCCGTCCAAAGCTCATAAGGCATTTTAGCAGTCGCTTTAGTTGGTACCCGATTCAGGATATAAGTTGTCGTTTTGATTGCTTCACCCCAGAGTTTTTCTGGTAAAGTAGAATGACTAATCATACTTCTTACCATATCCTTAAGAGTTCGGTTTCGTCTTTCTGCTACACCATTCATGCTAGGTGATCCTGGTATGGTGTATTGAGGGACGATCCCACATTCCTCTAGGTATTTAGCAAACGGTCATGGACGGTGTTCACCTGATCCGTCATATCTGCCATAGTATTCACCACCACGGTCAGATCTAACATTCTTTATTTTTTTGTTGAGTTGTAACTCAACTTCCGCTTTAAATATTTTGAACACGTCCAATGACTGTGATTTCTCATGTATAAGAAATATGTAGCCATATCTTGAATAATCATCTATGAATGTTATAAAGTACTGTTGACCATTCCAAGATGCCGTAGGGAATGGTCCACAGATATCCGTATGTATTAATTCTAAGACGTCTGTAGTTTTATTGGCACCTAATTTCTTTATTTTGGTCTGTTTTCCTTTAATACACTCGACACAAATATCAAAATCCGAAAAGTCAAGTGATTCCAAAATCCCATCGGACACAAGTCGCTCAACTCTTGATTTAGAGATGTGACCTAGGCGTTTGTGCCACAATGAGGCCGAATTATCTTTATTCAATTTACACTTTGTACCTCGTGACTCCACATGCAAGGTTTCATTATAGGACAAAATAGTTTCTAACAAATATAGATTATCGTAAACATTAAGTAAACCGGTTCCAACAATATTTGAATTAATAGATAGCGTAAATTTATTGTTTCCAAATGAACAACAATAACTTGATTTGTCCAAAACAGAAACTGAAATTAAATTCCGTCTAAAAGATGGTACAATAAAAGTATCTATTAAATCCAAAAAATAACCAGTTTTCAATAATAATCTAAAGTGCCCTATTGCCTCTACTTCTACCGACTGGCTATCTCCGACATAGATGCATTTTTCTGCATCACTTGGCTTTCGGTAACTCAGACAACCCTGCATAGAAACACAAATGTGAGTAGTAGCACCAGAATCTAACCACCATGTGTTTCTAGGTACTGAAACTAAATTAACTTCAGAACAGACCAAAGTAAGAAACGTACATTTCTTAACATGCCAAGCGGCATACTTGATACATTCCTTCTTAGTGTGTCCAGGCTTGCCACAGAAGAAACATGTTGCCTCAGCTTTCTGTTTCTTTTGTTCTGGACTTTTAGAAGCAGCAGCCTTATTATCCTTATTCTTTCGTTTGCCCTTATCCTTGGAAGTGCTAGCCAGGTGAGCACTTTCGGTCCTTTCTTGCTTCAATCTTTCTTCCTCTTGCACACAAAATGAAATGAGCTCATTAAGAGTCCACTTCTCCTTTTGACAGTTACAACTAACTTTAAACTAGTTAAACTGTGCAGGAAGAGAGATGAGAACCAGATGTACGAGTAAATCATTAGATAACTTGAGTTTCAGAGCCTTACGTTTTGAAGCAAGATGAGACATTTCCATGATGTACTCCCGAACATTACCCTTGCCTTTATACTTCATTGAAATCAAGCTTGCTAAAAGCGTGCTTGTTTCAGCCTTATCGTTTTTAGCAAAATGTTTTTGAATTTCTACAAAGAACTCACTGGTATTGGTAACCTCATCAGTTACTGCACCCCTAAAAGCTTCTGAAATGCCGCGCTTGATGATCATAAGACTTAGCCTCTTTGAACGCTCCCACTTATCCCAATAAAGCTCATTCTGCTGAGTACTTTCCTCATTGAGTTCATTGGGTTTGGACATTCTCAAGACTAAGTTTAGATCCATGCAGCCCAAGAGAATCATCATATTCTCTTTCCAGTCCTTAAAATTAGTCCCATTTAATATAGAGACATTGCTCATGTTGGCAGATACAGAAGTAGCAGACATAAAAGCTGAATAGAGAACAAAAATAAAATAAATCGAATAAACCATTATGCTCACATAAAACAAGCAATTAAACACTTAATCTTTAAATTTAAAAAAGCAAATTATGACATTTCAAGATATCTAGCACAACATTAATATCAAGTTTTTGGACAGTAATATTAACTGTAAGTGGTACTCTTGTTGTAGTGATCAAATATTGATGATAAGTTATGTCAAATAAAAAACCTATTTTTGGATTGGTTTATTATTTACATTAGGTTACATTTATAATCATCACATATTTATCACCACTGGTGTGCGTGTAATTCGGCCAAATATTAACTTTCCTTTGGGCCAGTCAATATCCGCATGAATCACATACATACAAATATCTAACACTCCGAACAAACTAATCTATACGAGAGATATCACTTTGGTGATTTCTCGCTTTAATTAGCCTATTTAAAGTGCTAGATCAATAATTTAAATATTAATGTCATAAATTTGTAATTAATTTTTTTTAATGAACAGTAAAATCCGAATTCTGTACAGTAAAATTTTTTTTTATATGAACAGTAAAATCCGAATTCTGTACAGTAAATTTTTTTTTATGAACATTAGAATCCGAATTCTGTACAATTATTTTTTTTTATTATATGAATAGTAAAATCCGAATTCTGTACAGTAAATTTTTTATTATTATTATTATATGAACAGTAAAATCCGAATTATGAACAGTACAAAACTTTAAATTAAATTGATTACTCAAAGAATTAATCAAGGAGTAGGCTCTGATACCAATTATTGGAATCCGTAATAGATATAATTTACCAATTGATAAATCTGAAATAAAAATAATTTATCAATTGATAGATCCGAAATAAAAGAAATAATTTTGTATATTCTTGAATATCCTGTTTAATACCATGAGTACAAAATTAAAAGCGGAAGCATATCTGAATCTATTGATGTAGAAATCTTGCGGGAAGAGAACCTTTGCGTTATGGTCTTCCAATTCTAACCACCAGATCCTTTCTTAGAATTCTCTCTTAGAGGATTTTGAGAAATCAGAATACGTCATGGTAGAACGGGGACCATAAGCCTAATTATAAACTGCTAGGGCAGTTATAATTTTTACCATAATTACCCTTCTGCCTCTCATAGAAGTAATAATTATCTAATGGTATCTACACAATAATCTCATGACTATTATACCCTTTAAACCAATTAATCAATTATTAATTAGACCACAAAATTTAGACTTGGTTTAATTAAATGATAGCACACACATTTTAATTGTCTACATGTGTGGCCCCAAATTATAGATTAATTACAAAAATTAATCTAACAATTACTACTAGGGAAATTCTATTTAAGCACGACATATTACTTTTGACTCTCATCTTGAAACATCACCAACCCCCCCTCTCTCTCTCTCTCCTACTACTTCGTGTGTATCGAAACCTTAAAATTTCCAAAATTTTCTCGAAGCTCTACTTCTCTTTCTGCCCATTTTCATCATCACCCCCAACTTCATCACTACTTACTAACTCCAGCACCAACTTTCGTCTCTAGTCCCAACTATTTACCCTGATTAGTGACCGAACATCACGTCAAAAAAATTAATAACAATTAATTGTAAACAAAAATACATCAAATATTAAAAATAATTTTAATCCATACCGAGATTTATCCTCTAACACCGAATGCACATTAGATTATTATATTTGCTTAAAAAAACTCTAATTTCACTTGTTACAGTGAATTCAAAGAATTTAAAAAAAAAAAATTAACTTTTTGAGAACTTGAATGTAAAAAATTTAATAAAGTCAGGAAATCGATGAGTTAGGAAAATTGTTTTTTTCTAAATATTTAAATAACAATTTTTTTTTTTTTTTTTGAGTTTTAGAGAGAGAATAGAGAATGAAAACAATAGTATTATTTTAAATTTTTAAGAAGTTTTAGAGATTTTGAGATTTAAAAGGATAATTTAATCAAGTTAAATATTAGCAAACTTATAATTACTTGCAAATTTCAAATCTGTACAGTCAAGTCAAGAGTAGATTGTTGCGCATAAATAGAATTTCCCGAGACTACTACTGTGGCTTCCATTTGCAAGAAATAATGCAGGAGAGAAACCACAGGATGTTCAGAAATGTAACATGCAGAGTATAATACTATCTGATATTGTCTCTTGGACAGGCTTTCTCTCCGATGCTGGGCACCCTGGATTATGAACAAATCAAACACTCCTGTTGCCTGTCACCACCTCGCCTTACGGAGATGGAGGAGAGACTGTCGTGGTGGCCCGTCCAACACCACAGGAGTGATTCTCTCATACCGACTTGAGCCTCAAGGTGCCTCGTGATGATTTGTCGCCCTAAGACCTTTTGTCTTGATTTGCTGCATAGTAAAGGATTCATATGTATTAGACATTTATATGCTTTCGTTCGTTAAGATATATTTAATGGAACGTGGAAGGTGTTCCTACTGTTTATCTAAAAAAGAAAAGAAAAGGGGGTGAAGGGCTTATAATGTTCTAGTTTGATTTGGACATGTCCATGCAGAAATATTACAGCTTAAGGGAACTTCTAAAGGGGCACAAGTTTTTACCTAGTGAGCCCAGATTTCCTAGTGAGCCCAGTAAAAGTTTAGAATTAGATAAAATTTCTTAGTGAGCCCAATTTTATTCCCAAAATACCCTTCCCTCATATTTCTACATCTCACTTCGATCTTCCTCTCATCCTCTCCTCTCTTCTCCTTCCAACCCCTTCCCCAATCCCGTCGCAACCCACCTCCGCTCCCACCCAGCTCCGCCCGACCCGCCGCCACCCCCTCCGCTCCAAACCTGCTCCGCCCGACCCGCCGCCACCCCCCTCCCCCAAATCCTCCGCCCCAACGCGCTCCGGCCCCACAAATCCGTCCGCCCGACCCAACCCACCTCCGCCCGCACGGTCCGGCCGCCCCAACGCGCTCCGCGCCCACCCGCTGCTGTAACACCTCCTCCTTCCGCCTCCAGTGTCTGCTGCCACACCCCAAGATTTCTTCTCGTTTCAGAATTTTTGAGCTCCAGTGTAAGTCTCCTTTTAATTTAAATTTAATTTTGTTTTATTTTGTTTATTCTTATATGCTCTTTAACTGTATTGAAAACTGAAAACTTTTTGTATAGTTTGATAATAATTTACATTCGGGAAATTCTAAACGAGTACATTTTTTTTGTTAATTTTGTTTATTTAATATTTAGATTATAATTATGAAGAAAGTATAATTTTGTAATCGTAGTTGTAAAGTTTGCGAAACAAATATTTATTTTCTAATCGGAGGTGTTAATATTAAAATTTATTAATTAATTTAGAAGTTTAAAATAAATGGATAAAATATGATATTTGTAGGAAATTATACTTTATTACTAGTTATTTGTACATAGAAAATTTATTGGTTTGATAACAAGTATGTATAAATGAAATATCTTTATGTTACATAGATGGATCCGGCAGAATCTTCTCGTGTTCGACCAACGGCCTCGTTAAGGAGGAAGAAAGCAGCATCCAGACCACAAATCCAACGCCCGATACGAGAGAGAGAAATCGAAGTGGGTGTGGATACTGAAATAAATATAGAAACTCCAAATTTGATTAGATATGCTAGTGAACGACGAGAAGAAGGGAATACTGATGCAGAAGGCTCTGAAGATGATCTTCATGAGTCAAATTACAAGCATAGAAGCAATAATCGATCCATTAGGCATTCAAGAAGCGATCTGAATTGTTATTTACTGCACTTGCGAAGATCAAAACCGTGCTAACCAGTTACAGTCAATTTGAAGAAAAACCACCACAAGAGCAAGCGGAGGAACCGACACCAGATCAATCCACTCCTAATGCACCCGATACGGCAATTATGACTCGAACCAGAAGCAGACGTAATCCCCCGAGAAAAACAAGGAGACAGTGATCATTGCACGAGTTATGTAATGATATGGATAATTATTGTAACTTGAAGTGGCCAGTGTAAAATTATTTCTTGCAAACATATCAAGTTATGTTGAATTTATGGTTTTTTCTATGTAATGATCTCTCTTGTTCGGTTTTTCTCGTTTTAATATAAACACTATTTCATTGTATCATAGTTGTGTCGAAATATCTATATATCGGGTATCCATGTTTCATTATATCATTTTTCGGTGTATCATGAGTATTTGTGTATCAGCATTATCATTATATTTTCGTATCTGGAGTATCATTGTGTGTCGGTGTATCATTATAATCCACTGATTGATGTATCAGTGTATCAATGGGGTTGGTGATGTGTATCCGTATTTAATTGTATGTTTTCTTGTTTCCTTGCCTAAATTCCAAAATTAATATATAAATACGTAATAATAAAAGTCCATACACTGCCGTTACTTTCATAACAACTAAATATATCAATTAACCACTGGAATATTCAGAGGCCGAGTTAATGACCACTGTTCGGGATGACAGTCCGAACGAACGAGATTCGTTCGGATTGACAGTCCGAACGAAACTCCGCTGTTCGGACTGACAGTCCGAACAGCGGGGGATCGTTCGGACTGTAAGTCCGAACGAATTTGGATCGTTCGGACTTACAGTCCGAACGAATTCGGATCGTTCGGACTGTAAGTCCGAACAGTCCTAATTCGTTCGGACTGAACGGGGTAAAAAAAATACTGCGCGCGAGTGAGGAAGGGCAATATGGAAATTTTTTTTTGAGGACAAACTTGATATTTATGCTGAACTTTAACTGGGCTCACTAGGAAAAAACTTGTGCCCATTTAGAAGTTCCCCTTAATTTGGATGACTCTGAAAGAAATGGTGTAATGTGGAAACAAATGTGTTTGGCATACATGGGCCCTTTTGTGGGCCGTTTGGTGTATCTAATTAAATTTCAACCAAACCAACAGTATTACCGTACTACCTTTTGATGTTAGCCAATAAAAAATAATAGTGTTGCAGTAGAAAGTTTAGATGAGGTTGTGGCCTTGTGGCTGTAGATATTATCATAAAGACATTGTTATTAGTACTGGTAGTCAATTAAATAAAAAAATTTCTGAAATTAATCAAAATAATAATTCATTGCCATAAAAGAGATTTTTTTTCTTTTTCTAAAATTTAAGTAAAAATCAATGTGTTTAGTTGTTGTTTCCCCAATCAAACTAATTGGTAAACAAAACAACACAATCAGAGGAATTGTATAAGTTCAGATTTGTTCTTTTTTCGCGTCCAGATTACAAGCAAAACATCCAGTAAAAGGATTCAAAGCACAAACATCCAGCTCTCTTCAGCAAATAAAAAATAATTTGCAATGTGACAACAAATACAAGTAAAAACTGAGTACAAAAGTTTATTCTCTCTTTTTCATGAGTTTCATATGGACCAAGCAATGCATCACCAAAACGAAGGCAAGACGCCGATAAATGAAAGAAAACTTGGAGCTAGATTGAAAGGAGCAGCAAGGAGATGCTTTCTTATGATACTTCCGGGGTGGTCTCAGGCTGTGGCTCCCCCTCCGGCTCCGGCTCCGGCTCCGGCTCTGCCGGGTCTGTCAGCTCTACTTCCGGCGGCACGACTGGGTCAGCCGAGTTCTTTTTCATGGAAGCAGTCTTGATCAGGTGGTTGTAGCTCCCCTTCTCCATGAAAAGCTGCGCAAAGTGGTGCTTGCAGTAGAGAATGCCATCCAATGCAGCATAGTTAGATGGCGTGAGGATACAGCCTCCATGGGAGCATTTGAAACAGTTCTTGTGGTAATCTGACCCTTCGACAGATATCTGCATATTATCAGCATTAGTCTCTAAAAATTTATGTAATGTGACGCATATTTCTTGGTTACGACTAGAGAAATTTGGGTATGGTCAGAAATGTAGCGGACCTTCTCCAAAGGGTAAGCAGTCTTATTGCAGACGGCGCATTTGTCCTGGGTTCCAGAGAACATGGAGGAGACCCTGCTAGGTGTCCTCGACTGCAATATTTTTTATTTACATGTACAGCGTCAAGATTGAAAATTTAGCTATAAAAGGGACATAAATCGCATGATAACATACCAGTTCTTTGTCAGACTTGGGAGCTGAGAGGTGCCGAGCAAAGCCACATACAATGGAGAACAGATGATTAATATGTGAATTTAAGCTACAGAAAGTTTGGCTAGAAATTTTTCTGCATGATATTGAAATTTTTTGCATTGATGGGATTTCTAACGAGACAAATTGAGTTGGCTTACGAGTTTGGAATTTCTTGGTGAAGCTTCCAGTCTCCTTGAAGAGCTGCTCAAAGTGAGGCTTGCAGTACAGGACACCATCCATGGACGAGTAGCTGCACATCTGAGGAAATGTACAACACGAATGCTTATAATTTGGGACGTTCATGAACAATGTCATCATCTTTATACCACATCTTTGTGGCTCGACGAAATTATGAGAAAGACATAAAAAAAAAAAATAATACAATCTGCCACATTGACTTTTTGGTATCAGAAATATCCGAATGACATCTAAATATGAATTAGCATTCTCCAAAAGAAAGTAAATATGAAGAAAAGCAAGAGAAATAGATGCATTTTACATGTTGAAAAGAACACAAGAAAACATGGATGCAGGCAATACTTACAGTTAGATTCCCCTTGCAGTGGCTGCACTTGAAGCAGGTCTTATGGTAGGAGACGCCATCAGCCGTCAACAAGTCACAGAAATGGACAGTCTTGTCGCACGCCTTGCACTTGTCCTGGGTACCACTGAACGACATTCTGGCTGGCAATGAAGAAGACTCTGAACCTGAAAACTCAAAACTTTATATGCAAAAACAAAGGTAAAAGCTATCTTATGAATTGGAATCGGTTCGCCTTTTTCTGTGACTAAAGGCGAAGTTAGGGGAGGGAGGAAGGAAGGAGGAGAGGCTGGAGAAGGTATATGAAGAGGAGAATGGGGGAAGGGAGGAGATTTAAGACCCTGAATTGGTGAGGAGAGTTGTGAGAAAGAGAGGAGAAATAGGAGAGGGAAGCGATGCGGCCTCTCAACCGCACAGATCAAGTCAATCAAGAGAATTCTACGTGCCCACGAGAAATACTTGGGTGATAAATGCTCAATTTAGAGCTATGCAAGAATTCTAATGAACCAACTCAACAAGATCAAACATTTATCGCAATGATGATGATGGTACTTGAATCAAAACTACATATCCAAAGCTTAAGATAGTGGTTCATTGAGTCACAGCCCTAAGTATTTTTCCATACTGGTGATGGTCAATTTTGTTTAGTGCAAATTTTCTTTGAATCTCTGACCAGTAACATTCCACTTTTTATTTAAGATCTGTCTTATTCATTTTACCTTAATGTGAACGATATCACTAGCGAGATGCCATCATATATTATTGCCAGGAAACTTTTGAGCCAGGATATAGAATATATTTTGTATCATGTGTAAATTACTCCAGGTGGACATGTTACAAAAAGCTAGTTACAGTTTACCGTAGAAGTATCCAGTCCGATCTCCCACCATCAGAGCCTGCAATGCTACCCCCATAAATGGTTTGCAATTGCATCTCATAGTTACATCCAAATAACATCTATATATCACTCCCTGCTCAACTGGAGTTTCTATAATCTCGACTGTATCTGCATTAAAAATCATAAGTTACGAAAGAAAATGGCTTGGGTCCATGAACACACAATGAAGACATTGCTAAATACCAGAGGGACTGGATTTGGAACAAAAGCAATCATTATTAAAAAAAAACATCTGCCCAATAACTTGATATACTGAAGTCATGGATACAATAGTGACTTCCAGTCATTGTATTCAGCAAATAATCAATATAGACTATATGAACAGTGAGCGCCACAAATTATGGAGGCAAAACAACTTTCTGGCACAAGATGAGATCCGATATGGTCTTGCCATGGCGGTCTATCCTCCTGGAACAGTTGACACCTCCATCAAGAACATTCCTCACCACGACATTCAAGGAATGGATGCCTCTGACCTCATATATCTCCACCCTCACCTGTTCCAGACGATTGTTTCTTCTTTCAATTGCTTCAAGGTCAGGGAACGAAGAAGTATCAAGTAGAGGTGCAACTGCATCTTTGACCCAAGCAGGAGTTATCACCATTTTTAGCCGCTCAATGTCTCGAGCAAAATGGGGAATGATGGAGAAATTCAGGTCATTTCCCTTGTCCCCAGCCCTGCTATGAGCAACTTCATAGAGAGGGATCCTCACACTTGATGCCACTGTAGTTGCACATGGTGAAGGTGGCATGCTTTTTGTAAGATTGCTTGCTGCAGTAATCTGCAGTTCATTTTGTTCCGTGACAGTTAGGGTATTGCAGGGAGATATGTCCTCTGTTTGCTCCATTTCTGTTATCCAGAAAACCTGTTCACGTTCAACCTATGAAATAATAGCAACCAGTATTAGGGTGAATCATAAATGACTCAAAGTAAAAAATATGTGAAAGGTTCTAAGACATATCCAGTCACCACCCAGTCAAGATACAGATGTTTGCTTATACAGATGTTTGCTTCTTTTAACTGAAACTGAAGAACAAAGCTGACAGACATCCTCAAAACAGCATGACAACTAAAAAGGAGCTCCATATAGATTTATGGAGAAAAGCTAGCAGACAACAAAACATGATTACACATGCTAACTCATAGGGATCTCCCCTTGTTTTGATGATAAAGATTTCCTTCATTAAAAAAATTAAAAACAAAGACAGTTTCTGAATGTCTTCTGTTGAACAGTTTGAAGAGTGATGAATAAACAGTAAATGTTATAATTTATTTGGACAGATGTATTAAGAGATTAAGGAATGTCGAGCGTTGGAGGAGGAAAATTCCCTCATGCGGTGGCAAAACACCTTTCTCAATTTTTTTTTTTTTTTTTTTAGTCACATTTTTTGTCTCCACCCTTTCGGATTCATTCATACCTAAATCATGGGGCTACGGTCAAATGCCCATCTGTCGTTGGATATCAAATGCTTTGTTGTCCGTGAGCACTTAATTTTGTGTCCATATGATAAACGGTGAACACTAAACCTCAATATCTTTGGATGTGTGAACCCTAGCATATTGAGATCTACACTGTAGAGCCTGATCGCAATGAAAAGTGGGGGAATGTTGAGTTTTGCTGCCATAGGGGGAGAATTTTTCTCCTATGACGCTCGATACTCATTAATCCCACATTTTAATACTCACATGCTTCACAAACCTGCTTCATAACAACGGAAAAACTTTTTTTCATTTATTTCTTGCTTTTATTTTCCTAAAGAGGGGTAGTCTATACAATCAAGACTATGATGATTTTCCAGATTGGATTCTGGTACTTGATTTTTGGTTCTCCTTAACAGAAAATCAAAGATTTAGAAATTCTGTAACAAAATACAGGAAAAAAATGGAACAGGCACAGAGTCCATAAGCATTTTGGAGAAGAAAAAAGAATTCACTTTTCAAATTGGCGAAGCTACATTTGTCATCATGATGGAGTCTCTAGGTCCATTCCAAAAAGACTCAGGGTCTCTCTAGATGTATTTCTTTTCTTAATTCTAACATAAAGTGCTGATCGTCTTTCAACACGTCAATGCCTGCATCTTTGAATCCAAAGAAAACAAGCAATTAAAATTAAGTATTGAAATCTAAAAATAGGATGAGCATCTCTCTGATGAGAATATAAACGATTCTGACGAACTCAAGGGCATAACAAGGGATTCGGAAATGACAAAGGAGGAGAGGAAAATTAGCCATTTTACATATCTTAATTAATTAATTACCAGCTGGGAGCCTGAGATCTCTATGGTTTTTAGAGGAAGAACAAGGGACTAACTGGCATTTTGTTATAAAAGGGGACCTTTTTGTGTTTAACTAATTAATGAAAGAGTATTCTGCCATAATCCTGGGAAAAAAAATGCAAATTGAATGTTTGGCATGCAAACACTCTGTTTATAGTATTCTCTTTCCCAGCCATTTCAAATGATTTTTTCATCATTTATACAAAATTAAACTAGAATATCTGCTTGATGAGGTATAAAGAATTTATTATAAATGCAAAATGATCCATACCAGTTCCTTTAGAAGAATTATCTCCTTCCTGTGACCAGTGCTGCATTTCAGAACAGAGCACATTCAGAAGGATTTTAAAAAAAAAAAAAAAAATCCATAATAATGAACTGCAACAAGCAGCACATAATGTACAGATCTGTCCGTCAGATATAGTACTCCTCATTGTTAAGTTTCAGGACAGAAATTATACAAGAAAATGACATAAAAGAGGAATACAAACCTGATACCACCACCACCAGCTGGCCCATTTGTGTAGAGTGCTATAAATTCTTCAACAAATTGAGCTGCATGCTCCTTCAGCCCAAACAAACCATCCATGCGAAGCCTAATATCCAATACTTGTTCTCCACATGAGTTTCCCTCATCAACGCTCACTGATTTTAGGCTGTCATGTCCAATAATATATGAAATGATACAGTCTCCGACTTGAGGACATGTTTCTTTCATCCATGATCTAACCTTGAGAAAAATATAACAGAATGGTGTTTTACTATCACCGTAAATCTATGTAAATTATTGGAAAATGTATTTTGATTGCACCCATGAGTAAAATGCATTTCTCCCACCTTTTATTGAAATAGTAATTAATACTGATGAAATGCCACGAAAGCTCTTTCTAGAAAACTAGAGTTAGGTACATGAAAGTTCTCAAAGATAATTAAAAAATATTAACTAGAACACGAAACTGCAGGTACATCTCATGATGAAGCTACTAACCAGATACTCTGCAGCTCTAGCGCGACTTACACATCCATGACCTCCATATGATATTTCTCCCCAACCTTTCCAGCCACAAGCCTGCAATTAGTTTATGGGGTCCAAATATAAAAATTGGCACGTGTATTTAAATATCAACAGTCCTGAAACCTACAATATCTAAAATAACTACAAGAAAAAGACTTCATAGATGTGGTATGAAATAAGATTTCCATAAGAAAACAATGACCTTTATCTTAACCTCAGTGATAGAGAAAAAGAAAGTTGCTTCCAACAAGATCAGGAACATGAATGATGTATCCAGTTTTACTGATTGTTGTTTGTAGTGAGGAGACCACATGCAATATTATAAGATCAACATCTGTAGCATGATTGGGCTACCAGGCACCACTCAATCTGCCAAATTTCCAAAACATCTTTAAAAAAAAGTGTGCATGTTTCCTTCAAAAGACGTACGACCAATTCCTATCTTGTAAGCATAATCTGAATTTTGGTAGGCTGCAACCAGTAGCTTGTTATCTGGCACAAGATCTTACTATCAAACCTTTGAAACTATTGAATAACACTTTCTATTTCTCATTTCCTGGAACCAGAGATGCTTTAATGGAACTTGGAATCTACGACAAAATCATGAGGACCCAAAAGAAAAACAAGAGAAGATGACAATTCAATTCCCGTAACTAGTAGAATAGAACTTTGTAGATCCCACAGTAGGAGATGGTTTTAATTAATTGAACTTGGACCATGCCATAATGGAAGAAGCAGAAGTGAAGTTAAATGAAACTTGGCCAATTCCATGCAAATGAAGAAAAAGGAAGAGGAAAAAGAGACCTTAACCAACATATAGCAGTTTGATTTTCTGTTGAAGTCAACATACTATTAAATTGCCTAGGATCGGGTCCACTAGTTTTCACTGCATGCATTTCACCTACTTTGCATGGGCTAAACAAGATGGTGGTGAGGTTTCAGCTACATCCAATAACAAGATAGAAAGTATCTTGGGAGATAAAACCAACACAACTAAAGTAGTGCAGATAATTGAAAATTTTGGAATATTTTAAGGACTACATAGCATGGCTTAATTCATACTCACATGTCCAAATATAGCAAGGAGATTATACCATGATTGGTGATTATCAAGTATTCAGGATAATGGAATATAGAAAATTCACCAAGTTTGATGTCATTGGCAACTAGTTAAACTAAAGAAAAAAGATGCTCGTCTAATGGGAAAGTAAAAAAAGAAGTCATGTCAGGGCAAAATATAAGTAGCATTTTAAACTAAGTAATCAACCATATATGAAGCAGCAAACATGTATATTGCCTCAATCAGCAAATATGATAGTCATCAATCTATAGCAAGGTTTCTTCCAGGAGCCATGAACAATGTTCTCAATGTACTTTCAACAAGAATTTAAGAGGCGGTTGCAAAGCAAAGACTTATTATATGATCTTTCAGTTTTCTTCCATATAATGAGAGAATAATCCAGAGGAATTGAGAGCAGCTGTCATAGACTTAACCAACCTGCTGAACCGTATACGTAAGCAAGTTTTGCGCGATGGACCAGATAGATAAGACTAGTAGTAAATTGGTTCAAGAACTAACAGAGATAAATACGCACTGATAATTCTTATTACTTGATAATCTCTCATTGTAAGTAGCATTCCTCTTTAAGTCTTTGTTTGCTCATATTTGTCATTTTTATATCTCAAATTGAAATGGAAGATGAATACACCAAGAAATAACGATAAAGCAGTTCCACAACAGTTTTCACAAAACATTATATTCTCAATGAATTAAAGAGAAAGCACATGCACCGATACAAAATATTAGATCATAAAATATGGATTTTATGTTCAGGACGTGGCTCCAGCTTAGAAGCAGTCTGACCAGTTATGACCAATAATTGGCAATCCAAGATTTATGATGATGACAGGCAGCTGATTAGTTTCCAAACTAATGAACACTACTTTTCTGAGTATTTTAGAATATTTAATAATTAATTAGGAAGAAATTTGTGATTACTTCAATTTATAAAATTAAATCAAACGGCCACATTGATTATACCAAAAATCATACTCCCCAGTAAAGAGAAGAGGGAGATTACTGAGCCTGGCGGTTGGGTCTACCTACATTCCTTCATTGGCTTCACACTCGGATCAGATCACCGGTAAACTTGTTCTTTTCTTTTCTATTTCTACTCTGTTATCCATGTTTTCTTCCTCCTCTCCACTTCTCCACCTCTACTATCCGTTACCTAAACATTTCTTTATTGACCTCCAGTTTTTTTTTAACTTTTCAGTTTTTATATAGTTCCATGTGATGCTTCTCTTCTCCTTATCCCAACACCCCTTCTCCACTGACCACTTCCTAAATCACGACATCCATTCACTCATGCCCACATGTGCAACAAAAAAATCAAGCAAGCATAGATTCATTAGCTTACTCAAAAGTAAAGGCAGTAAGTTCATTAAGTGGAAAAATAATTCTCCAGACAAAAGCTCATGAAGGTTTAAAGGTCAACACCCTGGTTCGCTTCCAGGATGACAGATTCAAGTTCCAAACTTTAGATACATAACAAGTGACTACCTTTGTGAGGCTACCAATGGTGTTCTCAAATTTATATGCTTTAGTATAATTTATAGAGGATATCATATAAGGTCATATTTTAAGTTCTACTTACTTGCCAGCAATATAGTTTAACTTAAATTGTTTAAAAAATTCAACGGAATTGTACTGTCTAAAAAAAATCAATTAGGTAACTGCTGGATTAAGTTGATAATAAAGTTGAAATAAATGATGGTTGCTTAGACTGCTCTTGCTCTTGGAGAATAATACAACACACAATGCGTACCATATTGAATATCTAGAGCTGGTCGTTCAGTTCTGGGCGAAAGAAAGATTTAGCTTGACTCGTGTGTTAGAGACATGTCATTTATCAATTAGCCTCACGTCATGATTTCAGACTCACGTCATGATTTCAGAGAACATAATTGATAGCAAAACTGAAGTGTTATTTAATAACTATGAGTGTAGTGCGATTAACATTTGACAAGAAACCATTGTGGACATGCACACAATGAAGTCTGTCTTATGGTTGATTTAGCGGGGAAGACAGAGACAGTAGACTAGATCAAAGTAGGCTATCTATGGCACCAAAGCAAGCTTGAATTCTCTAATCTTACAGAAGCAATAGAGAAGATTATTTGTCCAAAAAAGGCATTACCCCCTAATTAGCTTGGATTACGCCAAGGAGTGTATGACAGGAAAATGACGTGCATTGCAACTAAGCCCTCTATTGACATAGTGAAGGGTTCAGCTACTGTACATCAGTGTATAGCATGCTTATTCCTTCCTCATAGGAACAGATGAAGGAACGCCTGAAACTCTTTCTAGAATGGGCCGCAGCACTGTTTGAGAGTAGAAATCAACTCTTCAGTACAAAAGAAAAAATTGAAGAATGAACTGTGGATTCATTGGAAAGCGTGAATAAAGAATTTTCTGTGGTGGAGACAAGCCAAAAACAAATCAACTGTCAGTCATGATAAAGAGGCCAAGTATGCATTGGCAAAGTATAAACACCAGAAGGGAAAAGAATTTGCAATCTCTGTCAATCCTGATAACTCTTTGATACACTGATAGGCAAATAGAGATTCCTACTTCAATTTGGGTGTAGATCACATAATTTTGGTTTTATAAATTTGTGAAAGAACAGAGAACTGCCCATGTCAGCTAGAGCTAAACAATGACAAACCCCTAGGACAAATAGGAAGGTCAGAAATACAGCCTTTGGTGGGCCATCAAGTAAATAGTACGATCGTATGAAGAACCAGAAGCCCAGTCATAACTGAAGGAAGAACAGAAACTTCACCATGCATACAAACTGCTGGAATATAAGGAGGCAATCAGATGATGTTAATGACAAGTCACAAGATAAAATTATTCCACGCTTATAGGTGCATTGAAGCAGTAAGGAAGTACCCTACACCTTTGCTCTTATCAGTGGTACCAGAAATAACAATGCTAATAGGTGCATTGAAGCAGTAAGGAAGTATCATTCACCTTTGCTCTTATCAGTGGTACCAGAAATGACAATGGAACTAAAAGAATCTGGGTTGCAAATACTGCAACTTGTTTTGGAAGGTAAGTCTGTGCACTCATATGGTTAATAAGGTTCTGGGAGGTAAGTCTTAAGTATTAATAAGGTTAGTGTCATGCATTTTGGCCTTACTACATCTCAAAAAATGAAGAAGAAAAAGGCAACATGTTTCGGGTGATAACTGTATTGATGAGGCCAATAACGTTTTCGAAGATACGTCCAAGTGTTAGTAAGGTACAACATTAGGAGCACATGTGATTGGGCCTAACTCTAAAGTAATAATATTACATGGTACTAATAGATGGCAGGCATCAGTGCATGGGGATTCAACCAGTGTTGGAAGAAGCAATGAAGCTGTTGCTGAGACACGATTGAAGGTTTTAAACTTTGATATGCATCAAAATTGCAGATACAAAAACCATTAATGAGTAATATTTTTGAGCTAAAGCAATGAGTAATTTTACACACTAATAGCAACAGTAATATTTCATCATCAAATGCTTTGTTCTCAATCTGCAATGTTAAAAAAATAACCTACTTTTGGAACCAACCGCAGAAGATTATCAGGGATGTGAAAGTTGGCTGGCTTTGCTCCACAGCAGAGAACTCGATCCATTGATAATGGGTGGAAGTACACATCCCGCAAATCTATAACCTGCTTCAGTAAATCATGGTCAATATTTTATCTTAATAGGACAAATACATTGGCATCAATTTAAATACTTGACCAACTCACCACGTCAGGAGTAATGTAAGAACCAGGATCCCCAATCTCATAAAGAAGCTGTTCAGCACAGGTACTACAGTCCAAAACACCACCGCTACCATCTGCCTTTGCTATGCATACATCTCCGTTATAACTAATTTCAGCATATGGAAGTGAGAGATCCAAAATCTGTTCATGAGAAAGAGCTCGATACTTATCTCCTGCATAGAATATGCACATCAACCATTCAGGAGATACTGAAGATTGTTGATGGAAGAAAGAAAACCGAGCCGATCAAGAATTCTGGCTTGCAAGCACAAGTAACTTGAGAAATCATAACTAGCACTTACCATTATTGTCATCATACAACCCACTTCCTATCAGAATGGAGCTGGCTATGTTGCATAAGTATTTATGATAGATATTGACAAAATCTTAGAACTCGTAACTCAACCTAAATTAGTCACTTCTGTTCTAGTTACCTTATTAGCCATGCAGTTTTTAACCTATGTCACCGAGGCAAAGAGAAATTCCCCAAATTTCTCCCAGACAAAGAACGAGTCTAAACAAAAGAAAAAAATGAAAAAATGATACAGGGACTTGGGGAGTTATTTTCAACTCTAAGACAGATAAACTCAACGAGCCACAAATGGAACAAAACTCAAGTAAAACTCAACGAGCCACGAATGGAACAAAACTCAAGTACTATTAGTAACTATGGTAAATACGTATCAGGTGTTGGGCCTAGCAGATGTACCTGGATGCATAAAATACCCTCCAGTGACTTGACAACCACACTCTAAAAGATGGCCAGCAAGTGCCCCTTTTGCCAAAAATTCGAAGTCATTCCAGTTCCAACCAAGTTCATAAACCTAATAATGAAGTATTATGCTCAGAATAGAAATATGGTTATAAAATCATTATGTAATTTGGGTTTAGGCAGAAACAGGTAATAGTTAATTAAAGAATCGTGGCTGTCATTACAATTTCAATTTACTACATGTAAAATCCATTAGATATAAAGTAAACATGTCAGCTTCCTCCTGAAGCATCTCTTCAGAATTCTGATACAGGATCCTTAGACCAAGCTTAGAAGACACAAAGTTCAAATTCAAACAAAGAATGCTACCCACACATCCCAAGTTCAAAATCTTTTAGTAAGCATCTTAATCAGTATATTGGATGTGCAGAACTGTATCTGACAAAAAAACAATTGTTTTTTAAAAGAAATGATTCAGATACAAACCCCACAACTTTATCCGTCAATAAATACATGAGAAGCATCTCTAGTACAGAATCTACAGATATAGAATAAATCCCTTGAATATTCAGAAGACAAACATGGATAATCATCCCTTCTAAAAGTATTATCACACATGTCGATCTTTATTGTGATATTCTCCAAGAGTATGAAATGAAAGTGAACAACCTATAGGAAGTAAGAAGAGACAGAACCTTTAAGTTGATCAAATGCATTGTCAGCTTTGGCCCATTCTCAACAGATTGAACTATTGTGATAAAGTGGTTACTAAACTAGTATCAGAACATCACTATGCAGCAGGTCCTAGGTTACCACCTCCCTCAAATCATTTCATAGAAGTTAACCTAGCTATGCCACCACAACATTGTATAGGGCCTTCAGTTGCTTCGCTGCCAACTAATAACCTACTAAATAACAAATTAAGTTTTTGTAGTAAAGAGGTTCTGATAAGAATATTTACTTGAGTGGAAAGTTGGAATCATATAACAAGTAATGACATGGACTGCTTGAAGAAATATTTATATTTTTAACGGTCACAAATAAAAAAAAAGATTGATAATTTACATGGAACAAAGGCATGTGGATAAGCACTTCTACGAAGAGTAAAAAATAAATAGAAGATCTTCTAGATAAAAAGAAATGTGGCAGATAGTTTCCATACCATTGGCGCTAAGAATAATGCAGCATCAGCAACCCTTGAAGTGATTACTACATGTGGTTTGTACCTCTCTAAGCATTGAACAATAGGAGCTGCTCCTAAGTACGTACTTGCACCCTTCACATGTCCAAACTGAATTGTCAGATCTCGATAGACAAAACAAAGATGTAAAAGATTAAATCAATTGTAGTTAAAGGAACCACGTATCCATGTTACTTGGACATAAGACATGGGAGTCAAGTGGCTATGATGCCCACTTCTTAAAGGTATTATAGAAGGAAACAGGCGTGTGCATGTGTGTTTGTGTATATTGGTCCCATATTTAGCGGATCAATGACCTTTCTTTCTAATCTTTCCATTTTTTTTCCTTTTTATTCACAACACCCCTATTTTTTATTTTATTTACTTGCATAAGACATGTTCAAGTCATGGGCCATGAGTGTCTCTGTGTCGTGTTGTGGTCTCATGTCTGACTAGAAAATTGCAAAAATTTAAATGTCCTAGAAACACTTTGTATCTCTGGTTTTTGTTAAAAAGAAGGGGGAAAAAAACCAATAAATCAAGTGCATGTGGATAGACTGATCAGGCAAGCACGCAAACATATCTGAAGGTACAAACATATGCGTAGGCAAACTTCTAATATAATGTTAAACTACTAGAGCCACAGATTTAAAGTTCCAGTTAATGTTTGTAACTACATGTGCATAAGAATTATTATACATATTTAAACTGGAATAATAGGCCTATGTACCAAAAAAGGAAAAGCATTTCTTGATCTCAGATGTGCCCATGTCAATGGAATAAGTGACTCATTATTTTGATGAATCAATTCTTCGAACAAAAGAATATTCTATAAATACTTATTCATAATCTCACTTATCAGAGTCCATTGCGGAAGAATCTTCTAAAAAATTGGCCATGATATATCTAATCCATACATAACATCACAAAAAAATGGATACAAACTTCGGAAGGCTACTTAGTATCGGCAGGTTAGGAAAAGTATCTAAAAAGGGTGAAAGTTAGATTTTTACACCCTGTTGAAGTAAGGAACCATGGTATATATGTTTGGACATATTCCATTTTGAGATATTTGAAAAAGCACCATCTCATTGAAAGGTTCCATACATATGCCCTTTTCTCAACGTATTTCTTTTCACAAAAACTCCATTTTTTCCTCTTTCCGAAGGGTAAATATTTCTCAAAACATGGAATGTGAATCAAACCCATGTTTGAATTGAAACTGAGATACTAATGCAAGTTCCTCATTTCTGAATAGATAGATTCATACCTGAAAGAGGCTGACAATAAGTTTTTTCAAAATTGATTATTTGTACCTCTCTTAGAGATGTAGCAGAAATGTCTGCGATTAAATAAATAGTTCTACGAATGAATGGATCGAATCGAAATGGAAAATGGAAAGATTGGAAAATGGAAAAATTGGAAAATGGATTGAATAAATAGCAGAAATATATTAGATAGCTATGACTCGATTGGTGAAATAGTCTCTCCCTCCCTCCAAAAAATTATGTTTTTATATCGGTGCACAAAGAAAATATTATGTTGCAATGAACAAGATATTGAGGAATTGTCCATACGTAAGATCATCATATGGGTCTTTTCCAAGGAAAAGGGACGTATAACTAGAGCTTATACCTATGCTTTTATTTAGGACACTAACAACAAGTTGAAAGAAGCATTTAGATAACAAGAGAAACTGCCTCTGAGTACATAGCTCCTTGCCTCTTCTTCATATCACCGGCAAATTGAAATTACAAAATACAATAAGTACTACTTAAAACATCAATAAGTACAATCACAATGACAATACATATAGTGGATGAAGTGGGTGAATGCATGGTCACCAAATTATTTTTAACAATAAATTCCCAAAGACAATATTTATATATAGTAACTAATAAAGCTATGTAATCAAAAGGGTCCTTTATAGAACAAAAATGATTTTATACACGCTAAATGCTGTTTCTTACTACAGTGCATAAGTCGATAAATGCACAATTTTTTGCAAGGCTTACCCCTTCAAGTGTCCTATAACATTCGGACGACAATAAAGACCCTGAAAAAGAAACAAAGAGAAAATTAGGGACATCAAAAACACAACCCTGAACCTGATAGCGAATTGCCCCAATCAGTCATCACCTGAATCACCATCAGCAGAAACTTCATAAGCTATCGACACCGCCACATTAATCCCGAGCCTTTTGGCCACATCCAGAGTCTCTTTCTGGGCACCAATTGGGTCCACTTACCCCTCATTAAACATAGAACAAAATATCAAAAAAAGACCAAATTTTTACAACCCAAATAAAAAAAAAAAAAAAAAAAAAAACTTACTTGCACCCATGTTGGTAACTATGCAGACTCCTCTCTCCACAGCCAATGGCAACAGCACTGACATCCACACCGAAACTGCGAAAAAAACCCTCAATCAATCGCTAATCGTTAGCATTTGTCAACAAACATAAACCAATGAACTAATCAATCAATTAACTACTTTTCGGATCGTAGCCTTTGCCACCAGAGAGCATGGCTTGATATCGATCCGCGAGGGTTCGTTCGGCCAAGCACTCCAGCACGATGTAGTCGAGTTGCGGGACTCGCCGGAGGAGTTTGAGGGCGGCCGCCGGCCTGTCGCCGGAAAAACCGGCCCCACAACCTATGGATACTTTGTCCTTGAGCCTCTCAGGGTTCTCTCTCTAATGGTTATCGGAGAGTTAGTCGTTTTTATTTGGGAAAAAAAAAAAAGAAAGAAAGAAAGAAAGAGAAAAAATAAAAGGGAGATGCTTGATCTTTTGCGTACCAGTTTGGCGACGGAGTTTTGCGGTTGAGATTTGTAATTTGTTCCCATTTTGGTGTTTCTTGATATTTCGCCGGAGACGGTCGAATTGATAGTGTGGATGGGAGAGAAATGGCGACGACGGTAGTGGTGCAAACGGGTCGGATTCGGTCCGGATCCAAGCGAATTGCAGTCCGACTTCGATAACATACTATTTTCACAGGAGTTTCCAAAGGCACACCCTTTTTTCCTGGTGAGCCCACTTTGAAACTTTCTCTTTATAATAACAATACTTCTCTCTTTCTCTTTATAATAACAATACTTCTCTCGCACGACAGGTGAGTTTTTTTTAGCTTAAAATCTAGTTCATTTGACTTGATTTTCTCTTCCAGTAGATCATCTGCTATTTTAAAGTCGAATCATTACTTCATTTTCTTATATTATTCCACTAGAAGTCTTACAAAAGAGAAATTTTTGAGTTGTGTCGAAATCGACGAAAATGGAGAATACAAACATATCGTTGGTTCCATTCGATGATCAAAATCCTAACAGCTATGATTCCATCATTCTCGTATAATTTTGTCCAAATATAACTTAGAATTTTGATTTAAATTGGTTAGAATTTTGTTAGGGTTTTTTTTTTTTTTTTGTTTTGGTTTTAGAATTCACGTTTGTTTGTCCGGTGTAGAATCTCGCGGGAGGACGTCTCGCTGTCCACACTTACAGGCCGTACGAAATAAGACTTGTCCGGACAAGTTGAATCTTGTTCGGGCTGTGCACCTCTTTATCTTGCACTCTCTTATCTTACACTCTCTTTGCCCCTTAAGCAACTTGAGGTCCAAATGAGAGAAAGCTGCAACATCCTCCACACAACCTACAATGTCTATGTAAAAGGACAATCCAAGCAGTTGCCTCTTCTCAAATCCCATTGCATTTCAACTTAAGTGTCCTAATGAAGACCTTTCTCCATGGCGAAGCCCATCTCCATCGAAATACGGAACCCCAATGGCAATTACAGAGTCATCAGCACCAAGCCCATGCCAGGTACACGGTGGATCAAGCTCTTGACTGATCAAGATTGTCGTGTCAAGGCAATATATATCATCCCCTTTCTTCTTCTATGTCAATAATTTTTCTTTCATTAACTTGTGTCGACTGTACTGCAGATATGCACTGAGAAGAAGACCATACTCTCTGTTGAGGACATCCTTGCACTTATCGGCGATAAAAATGTGATGGAGTGATTGTCCAGGCAAGCAAAACAAGCAACCATATCAAATTATATGAGTTCGTTTACGAATCAAATTTTATTTTGATTTGTTTTTTTTTTTTTTTTTCTGCATATGTAGTTGACAGAAGACTATGGACAGGAAGATGATTTGACACACCTCAACTCAAGCGGCGGTAGACGATCGGAATGGGATTCGGCGATATTAGATTTGGCCGGTCCTAAAGAGGAGGAGAGGAGAGTTTAGAGAAGAGGAGATGAGAGATTAGGCTAGGGGAGAGTTGGGTTTAGCGGTGAAGTGAGTGAGAGAATAAAGGAAAGTGGGGGGAGAAAAAAGGGAAGTGAGGGAGAGAAATGAGCGGAGGGTATTTTTAGGTTTTTTGGTATGCTCACTAGGAAAAATCCTCTCTTTTTAAAAGAGAAGGTGGGCTCACTAGAAAAATTAGTATGCCCCTTTAGAAACTACCTATTTTCACACGGTTCTTGCTCGAATAAGATTTGGATCCAATGTTTTAGATCTAAATCTATTTCAAAATCATATATTTTCAGTTCGAACTAGATATGACGGAGTCGAAATATCAGATCATCTTATCAAGTATTAATATATTGGTATTATTCATATTCATAATTTAATTTTTCTTTTTCTTTTAGATATAGACTTGACTATGAAAATCATTCGGATATTGATATTATTATTTGACAATTTTTAGATGTAGATTTCGATGTAATGAAGATATAATGTGAACTTTTATAGTTATAATTCAGAACAAGAAATGATGCAAATCTTCAGTAACAATATAAATTTAACTAAAAAAGTGTAAAGTTTTGTATGTTGTCATACATAATTTTGTGCATGCCAAACATTATTGACTTGTGAAATACTAAGCCTGTTTTTTTTTTTTTTTTTAATGTTGTTATTCATAATTTTGTGCATGTAAATAATGTTCAACATATCAGACAGTATTATCACTGGTTGTACATGTATAGGTATCAATTTTATAGGTGAAAAATATAAATATTCATATTTGCCAAAGTATAAATTTAGAACAAAAAAGATATATATATATATATATATATATATATATATATATATATATATATATATATATATATATATATATATATATATATATATATATATATATGGATTACTATAGGTGAGCCTCCAATTCAGGAAAAGCTACGTGAGCTAGCTGCAAAATTATAACGATCCAATGATTTTTCTTCAATTTTTTTTAACAATCACTATCTTTACCTTTTTAACTTATTTCGGATTAAATTTTATAAATTTTAGATTTCATTTACCATTTCATCAAGTGTATACAAAATATTTTATTCATTGAAAACCGTTAATTTTGTGTTAGCTTGATGGAGGGCCAAATAAAAACTAAAACCCAAGAAGTTGGGTATGAGTGAACCCTAAGAGGTCGAGATCATAATCCAAAAGAATTTTTTTAAAAAAAATTATTGGAGATAGTGATAATGAATTGTAGCTCAGATAACTTGCGTGAGCTGTCAGCTCATTTCTATGTTTCTCATATATATATATATATATATATATATATATATATATATATATATATATATATATATAACAAAGGGTTATTGTCAGTGTTATGGTTATATTTGCCAAACAAGTACTTCTTTCATTTTAATACAAAAGCGTCTAAAAAGGAACCAACATTTTCAAAATTCACAGTGTTTCCAGTACTTGGTTATGTAAATAAGAAGAGATCGGGACCAAATTCATCACCACGATATGATTTCTTCGCCTCGATGCCCAAACAAGTGATCCCCTCGGACCTCTTATTTCTAGCAAGCTTTCCGGGTTCAGATTGAGAGTTTCTCCACATAACTCCTACATCCAAGTATTGGATTTGTGTCTCGCATCCGTTGAGTATCTAGATGTGATCAAGAATCACAAGGAGTCCCAGTTAGATTTGAGTTAGAAAACCAGAATTCTAATTGGATTGGAACACCAATTAGTTGGTGATAGTGTTATTCTAATAGGATTAGGATATGAACACTATATATATATATATATATATATATATATATATATATATATATATATATATATATATATATATATATATATATATATATATATATATATCTTGTGTGTGATACGAGAGAGGAGAGTAATTGACTGAGAGATATGATTTTATTATTATGAGAGATGCGAGAGATAGAGAGATACTTGGATCTTTTCTTGTAACCCTTTTTTCTTATAATGAATATTTGTCTCGTTGTTCCCGTTGACGTAGGTCGAACATGGTCGGCCGAACCAAGTTAATTTTTGTATTTCTTTTGTATTGTATTATTTCCTTCGTCTCTACAATCTCGATGAGGGATTTGATCTCCAACAAATGGTATCAAAGTTATGATTATGGATCCAGAATCGAGATGCGAGATGATAGATCTGATGTCAAGTCGATATGGAGGTTGGAGTCGATATGGAGGTTGGCAGAGGTATCAATGCAAAGTACAATAAGAAGAAGAAAAAAACAACCGAATACAATTGGTGATGTGCACAACCGGAGAGCAATGTGCACCAAAAGGAGTGGCTGATAACTGAGATGGATTTTGAGGCACAGATCGATGGTTATGGTTGATCGGAGCGTGGATCGAAAAATCAGTGTCCGATTAAGGTGATTTAGAAGTCGAATTCTATGTTTTTCAGCATTTCAGACACAATGGTGGATGCAGATTAGGCAACATTTACTATTTAGAGCAGATTTTGTGCATACCAGTAGTGATCGACGATGATCGAGGGATCGATATTGACTGAGATGATTGATGGTTGGTTGATCGTACGATGATGAAGTACGGCGTGACACTTCATGTTGATGGATACGGTTACTTCGTAACATGATAAAGTACATGGTAATATATAATCATCTGTCTCTAGAGTTGGTCATAATTTTTGGATCAAGATAGAGTACGGTGTATCGATCACTTTTTTGTGATACACAATATGATAAGTGATTGTGAGTACTCAAGAGGTCCATGTGTTTTGACTGAGGTGGAGCACGGTGTAGCGATTATGAGCGTTTGGTGAAGAGTGTTGTACAGTATTCATGAGTATTCAAGGGAGTACGGTTTACTGATCATGAGTGCTTGGAGGAGAGCATGGTTTAGTGATCTAAGTGCTCAAGTATAGAGACGGTGATGATTATACAAGTTGCTCTCGGTCAGTGAAGCATGGTGATCATGTTGTGGATGTCTGCGAAATGGATGGTAAGAACAACGGAGTTTCTCCAAAATGCATGGCTCATCAGATACGAGCCAAGGTGGAGATTGTTGGGTTTGTGTCTCGCATTCGTTGAATATTCAGATGTGATCAAGAATCACAAGGAGTCCCAGTTGGACTTGAGTTAGAAAACAGAGTTCTAATTGGATTTGAACACCAATTAAATGGTGATAGTACTATTCTAATAACATTAGGATATGAACAATATATATATATATATATATATATATATATATATATATATATATATATATATATATATATATATATATATCTTGTATGTGATATGAGAGAGGAGAGCAATTGGCTGAGAGATATGCTTTTATTATTTTGAGAGATGTGAGAGGTAGAGAGATACTTGGATCTCTTCTTGTAACCTTTTTTTTTTTTTTTTCTTATAATAGATATTTCTCTCGTTGTTCCCGTGGACGTAGGTCGAATTTGATCGGTCGAACCACGTTAATTTTTGTATTTTTCTTGTGTTGTATTGTTTCCTTCGTCTTTACGATCTCGATGAGGGATTTGATCTCCAACACCAACGAGATTTAGGAGATTGTCAAGCACCCAGACCCTCCGGTTCCCACCAAACCTCCTGGACTCGGCAATTTCCTATCCTCTTCTACCAGAGAAGCTAGGATCTAATAAGTCCCAAATATCGAAGATAATCCAAGAAATCTTCAATTTTTGCAATGTCTCCATATAAGACTAACCATACTTTTCTTACTTCGACTCTCATGAAAGATACTCCCTCCATTTGAAAATAGTAGTATCTTTTGACTAAAATTTGTTCCAACAACTTCTTTTAAATCCTAAATTAATTTTAACTAATCTCAATATATATTATATGATAAAATTTATAAACTTTTATTTTATTATCAAAAAATCATAAGTTTTTTTAGTTTTCACCAATTTTAATATCGGCCATGACGAAATTTTAAATTCTAATTATAACTTGTCATTATCAATGCATTTTTCCCTTAAAGTGTGTGTTTATTTAAAAAACGGCTACTAAAATCAGACAGAAGGAATACTTATAAATTTCCCTGAGATTTTTGACCAATTGAATTATGCCTTGTACTTTATAAGCTGTTGCCGTTATTTTTTTTATTTTTATTTTTTCTTGAAGCAACACTAAAGGAAAGGACAGCCATGCCCCACGTCACATGACTGGAATTACTAGAAGCATCTGTCCATCTAGGATAATGACTAATAATATCCCTCGTTAATAGCATTCAATTTAAAACGCGCCTGTTGCAAAAATCCATTAGTCTAAGATTAGAAATGGGAGTGAATAGATCCAAAAACTAAGTGATTATATCATCATGTTAATCCCATTAATAGCAATCAATTTATTCAAAACACACCTCTTGCAAAAATCCATTAGTTTACAGGTAGAATTGAGACTGCGTGATTAAAAAAAAACTAATTTTTTAGATTCACTTATTTAAAATTTTGAATTAGAATTTTTTTTTAAAATTTAAAATTTTAAAAAAAATAATATTTTCATTTTTAATTTATATTTTTAAGTAAGGCGGTCAAAAAAAAAAAAAATTCTCATCCCAATCTCAAAAATCGCTTCCCCTATCTCTAATTCTCAAGCGGGAAGTAGGGATGATAATGAGTCGGGCCAGGTCGGATCCATTTATTGTCCAAATTAAAATTTTGCACCTTAGACTTATCCAAATTCCAAATGGGCCATTATGAAAAAATCCCAGCCTAGCCCAATGGGCTTTGGACAACCCATCACTATTATAATCAAGTGAGATTTTTCTATAGATAGGACTTCAACAGTAACCTTATTTTATCCACTCTCTACCAAAGAGATTTACTAAGAAATTAAACCAGAGGCTCCAAATCAGCAGCAGTAGCAATCTATATAAATAAATCAATTTTTAATAAAGCCTTTAACAATACAAATCCTGTAATACCCCAAATTTCGAGCTATATGTATTGCTCTCTTGAGACCAGTGGTGTCGAATAAGTCCACTGAAGTCAATTTTAGACACCGAAATAACTTTCGGTTAACATAACTTCAAATCTACAAACCCAAATGACAATCGGTCTTCGCAATTATTAGTTTTGTAATATTTAGGATTTTTGGAGATTTTTCTTACGAAACCGAAAAATACTTCCAAAATTCCTAATTTAATAATATAAAAATTATCCTTCTAATTCTTCGGAATTTCGGTTCATTTATTCCGGATATCGAAACAACAAACGGATAATTTTGTAGTATTCACCTCATCGAGCACTACGTCCTAAATAAAATAGGTAGTATATGGAGAACATTACAAGGAATCGAAATTATTAAATTATTAACAAATAAATAAATTAATTGAAATAAATGTGTTGTCGTAATTGAGAAGGGGAGTGGCAGCTGGGAGCTAGGTCGCAAAGAAAGGAAGAGGCCACCGTATGAAAGACTAATTGAAAAAAAAAAGAAAAAAAATAAAGTGAAAAATAAAAAAAAACTCACCCTCTCCCTTATCTCTCTGCCTCACTCCCTACTCTATTTCTCACTCTCTCCCCTCTCAGCCAGAAACCCAGCAGTTGGAAAAAAAAAAAAAAAAAGAAAGAGAGAGAAAAAGATAGAAAAAAGAAGAAGAAGAAATAAAATCAAACCGAACCGAGAATTCAAATCGAATATTCGAGATCAAGCCGAGGCAAGTAACACTACTATTTTTTTTTTTTCGTTTCTCGTTCGTTTCTTTATTTAATTTATACTTGTGTTCGTATTTATTTTGCAAAAATACTTGGTTTATATTTTGATCGATTGATTGATATTGAGAACTTAACCAAATTACTTGGTCAATTTTGATATATATAAATATTGTGATATTTACGTATTTTTGATTTTACAAAAAAATAAAATAAAATAGTTTACATTATGCAAATACTTAACCGTACGGATATTCAAGCAAAAAAAAAAAAAAAGGTCATGCAAAAATATATACGTAAACCAGATTTGTGTGTACATGCAAACTGTGGCATATGGACATGCAAAATAAGTAATGCAAAAATAAATAAATAAATAAATGAATAAATAAAATGATGTGGCCAGGAAATGATATGGGTTGAATGGGTTTTGTATTAGGATATAACACTTGTGCCATAGTATTTTATGACGGGTCTAATACTTGGGCCATATTATTTTACGACCCATATATAATACTTGGGCCAGACAAAAAAACTAGAAAAAAAATATAATAACACTGGGCCGGCCAGCCCAGCCCACTAAAAGAAAAAGAAAAAAAAATGAAATAATAGTGGGCTTGGGCCTAGGCTTGGGTCTGGGCCTGACAGAAAAGAAAAAAAAAATAATAAAAAATAAGTGAGAATTTAGTGGGATTGGACATGTGCTTAGGTTGGATTTAATTGGAAATAATTGATGGATTGGGTTTAGATTTTAATTAGAAATTAATCAAAGAAAAATATATAAAAATATATGATTTGAGCCTAGAATGGAATAAGTCCATAAGTTTGAATTTATAAATAATGCAGTATTATTACATTATACATTTGGTTCCCAAATTGGGTCATTGATTGACATTAAGAATGAAACCAGATTATTAAAATAAATTTGATGATATGCATTGTGGTACAATTGTGCACTAACATCTATCATGCTACATGTCATGTGTTTTGATATTACAAGTCATGTATTTTACATGTCATATGCTTTGATATTACAAATCATGTGTTTTAATATTATAGATCATGTGTTATGATACTACATGTCATGTACAGTCATGGAAATGCAAGCATGTTATCATGAATTGAAAAATAATTAAAGAATGATTATAAAATTTTCATGTGCATAATTCAGTATGAACACGGGAATGAGAGAAACTACATGATGGATAAGAACTGTATTGTACAAGGATTTTTTTGGCCAACTTCTTGATTGAGGTGCTGAGGACTTTTACTGCAGCAGCACTGGATGGTACTGGGCCACTGTCTGATACATGAGTCACTATAAGAGTGATGTCCGTTACTGTTTTACAGTACGGGGTTTGACTTGAACACCTAGCGGTGTGTCATGGTTCAGCGCCATGGGTTTGAGGCCGGGTCCCGGGTATGCACGGGCACTTGTACAATACAGAAACTGTGCGCTATCATATCCATTATTTAGTTTCAAATGCTAATAAAGATTTGACTTAGACTTGACATGTTTACAAGATATGATCTTTACATGATATTTACATGTTATTTGCAAATGACACATAATTTTGCTGTTATATTTTTCATTATTCGCGTGATTGTTCAACATTATCACGATTTAATTGCATTTTTTTTTCTGTTTATTAAGAGATATTCCCAATGAAAGCATTTTATTCATTTGCATACTTTTATCTTTAGTACTGTAATAGTACACGTATATTTTCCTTGTGTTACTTTCTGGGTTTAATCCCATAGGTTTCGAACATAGGTTTAGAGGACCAAGAAGGAGAACCAACCTCGACTAAGGATCCGTACTTCATCGATCAGACCGAGCAATATTAAGTAGTGAAGTACGTTTCGAAAAATCTTGTATATCTTTGTCTAGACACTGTTTTTCTCATTTGTTTCTTTTGTGTTCATATTTAGAGCAGTGTGCCATTTTATGTAATAAACTTTTTGTATAAATGAAATCTTTTCAGTTTCAGACATGTTATTTACTTATCTGATCGTGACAGTAGTTACGGTTATTCCAAGATCCTGTGACTGTTGGGTTGTCTAGTAGAAATAATAAGTAACGTTCTCCGTTTTGGGAAGCAGTTGAAAAACGGGGGCGTTACAAATCCACCCACCCACAAGCACATAATCCCTTCATATGCTATCATTTTCACCAACAATAGAATACATATTTGCCATCAAATCTTGTGAATTAAATGAAATACAACTTGAAAAATAGGATATAATTTGATAGTGATCATCTCAAGTTTCTCTAACTGGCTAGGAGGGAGAGTGCATAGAAAAAATAATTTACTGAGAAAACATATACTTTTTTTACTCATATTATAATTACAAGCTTACAACAAATTTTCAGACAACACCAGAAAAAAGGTCAAAAAATTTGCCAGCTACCAATTCAACAAATTTTCAATGCATCTCTAAAACCAACATTAATAGTATTTTGTAAACCTTTCTTGCTACAATTAGGAGTTCCTTTATGCATCATTGCGAAAAACTCATTGTAGTTGATGCATCCATCCTTCCAAGAAAAAATTGATACAAATAAAATAAATCATGGATGAGCCTTAAAGATGAGTCTTTTTTTTTAAAAAAAAGGAACAAATTTGATACTAATAAAATTAATCAAAACATATACTAAAATTTGAGTTTTTTTCCCAAAAAAAAAAACAAATTTGATACAAATAAAATCAATCAAAAAATACACTAAAGATTGAGTCTTTTTTTTTTTTTTAAAGAACAAATTTCATACAAACAAATTCTATACTAAAATTTGAGTATTTTTCATACAAATAAAATCCTCAAATGATCTCAAGCGAGAGCAAGCGAGAGGAGAGTGATGGCCCGATGGGGATGAGCAAACGCGGAGATCATTTGAGGATTAGGATGGTTAGTAAATACTGTGGATTTGGTAGTTTGGATTAATTTTTGGGCGGGTTTGGACATGTCCAAACCTAGCCCAATTTGAGAAAAGATCAAAAAACTTATGTCCAATTGGATCTATTGGTTAATTGGGCGGATTAAAAACCAGCCTTTTCGGCCTGGTCCGATTGGACTTCGGGTTGGCCTGAACCCATTAGCATCCTTAGCGGGAAGCAATGGCCAATCCCCCCCAACCCCAAATCCTCTCATAACACACAACACCCGTTCAACTACCCTCTCCTTGACGGTGAATCTCGCTTACATTGTAAAATAATCTTCAGAAAGATAAAAGCATACTGAACCCCCATCTTTTGAGCAGAAGAGTCGGGGCCTCTGTTCATTTGGGAATTTCCAAAGGACCACACCTTTTTTTTCCCAAGTGAGCTCACTTTCTCTTTGGAGAAAAAGTGGATTTTTCCTAGTGATTACACCTAAAATTTTTAGAATTATCCTTTCTTATTTTTTCCTCCACAATCATACCTTCTTCCTCATTCTGCTATTTTTTCTTTCCAAGCCCTAGATCCAAGCTCTTGTCGCTATGCCCTTGCCCTCCAGTCCCGATCCAGTTCCGTCGAGCTTTCCGGCAACGGGTTTTTTTTAGAGAAGTTGGTCGAAGGTGGGGAGTGTTTCAGTAAAGAGGTGATGAGGGAGAGAAAGAGGAGGAAATGGAGGAGATAGAGATTAAGAGTGAGGATGAGGAAATCGGCAAATATGAGGATCTGAATTTTGTTAATTTGTTATTGATATATGTATTTGATCAAAAATTAGTGCTTATCTTTGTAACTTGAACCGAAAACGTTGTTGATATATGTGTTTGAACAATCAAAATCGGCAAAGAACCGGTTAATTTAACACCATGTCCGGGGCCTCAAACATAAAGATCAAAAAATAAAACAAAAAGGGATAAATGTGGCGTCACACTATGTTAGGAAAGCCATAGCCTCAAACAATTAGTTAAAATCTTATTCCTAAGGATTTTTTTTTTATGAAAATTTTATCTCTCTGACAAACTTGAATGTGCCGTCCGGACTAAACAGTCGGGACGAAAAATGTGCCGTCCGGACTGTCTAATCCGGACGAAAAATGTGTCATCCGGACTAGATAGTCCGGACACAAATCTACTTGTTCAATGCACACAATTCGGACATATCCTTTATTGTCCAGAACTGTAAATCTGGAAAGCTGAAAACCCAAAACCATCATTAAATTCCATTTCTATGCTAGTTAAATATAAAAATTAAAATAAATAATATAGAAATTTGAAGAGGATGATAGTTCATATCCCCAAAGACTTTTGATTGTTGAATGAAACCAAAACCATGTTCGTATTCTCCATTTTTTTTTTATCGTAGATCCAACAAAAAAATTATTCTTTCTAAGGATTTCTGAGGAAAAAATTATATGACTGAAGTCAATTATCAACTTTAATTTTTAAGATAATTTACTCGTTGAGAGTAAGAGAGAAAGAGGATTTGTGTTTGGGTGATAAAATCTGATTTTTTTTTTCTTCCTTTTTTTTGCAGCTTGCACGAAAAAATGAACTGGAGTTGAGAGGTTGAAGATGAGGCACTTTTGTCCTAAAACTTGAATGACAAAGTTGTAAATAAAAATAAATTTTTAATGAGCTTACTAAAAAAAAAAAAGTGTGCTCCTCTAGAAATTCCCGTTCATTTTGTTAAGAGACCCCCTGTAGTATGGGACATGTAACACTTAGACCCCCTGAAGTTTAAAACTCTCACTTAGGCCCCCTGGACCAGGGGGTCTGAATGTAATTAAAACACGGTGATTTAGATACTTTAGGGGGTCTAAGTGAGAGTTTTAAACTTTTGGGGTCTAAATGTTACATGCCCCGTACTACATATGCTCTGAGTATAATTAACCCTTTTGTTAACTAACCCTTTTGTTAACTAATCATCCTGATATAAAATAATTGAGACCCCTTGAACGGGTGCAAAGTGTAATATTTGGGTTTTGTCAAATAAACTTCAAAAATTAAAAACAATTCCCATTGTTCTGTTGTCTCTTGTAACTTCCCCAATTATGTCTTCCATGTCTCCTCTCTCTCTCAGCAGATCTCTCGCTGTCGAATTCAAGATGAGCACAGGAACAAGCACCTTTGTAATAAGGTGCATCAACTTTCTAACTATGGTGAGTGATTCAAACTGTAGAAAATTCTAAAATCTGTGTTTGTCTATTTTTGGTTTCCTCAGTGCAATGCATATCAAGTGTTTGATGTTGGGCCTGACCGTACATGGTTGTTTTAGTTTCACATTACAGCTAGGTTTCTTGAATTTGTTGCAAATAAACACTGTGTATAGTTCATGAATTACTGTACGCCTAACCAAATGCCAAAATACTGCACGCGTTTGAGGAGTTTTTTTTATTTTTTTTTTAAAATTAAGGATAGGGAATTGTTTCTCAACATGGTATAGATTTATTATGTAGATATTTATCAGTTCTCAATTCATTTTATACCTGTTTTTAGTAGCCATTAGGGTGAGCTGCTGCCCTCCACGATCCATTACCATGTTATAACAGAACAAGAAAAAGTCAGAATAAATTACAAATTCAAAGGTTCCTAAACTGAAACAAAAGAGAAGCAAGATACACAATACATAATATGTCTATTAGACCATGTCGTTACAGAGCGAGAACAAGGAAACACATAACCCACGAACCTCCTAGTAAACAAAGCCTGCTGAACTCAGAAGTCCGTAATGCAACTCTCGCTCCTAACGATCCGTGTGAATTCCCCATAAGTGGAAGTCACCTGATCTACCTCTATCTGATGGGCTTTTGTAGGCGACTGACAAAATGAATCCTCAGAAATGCCGGCCACATGGAAATGTTTACCTTCAAAAAGAAGTTCTGCCCAAAATTTGGTGTCAAGATATATATGAGATAAGTAGCCATCAATGGTATGAAATGTGTCTGTTAAAATTCTATTGTTCTTCTCTTTCTAGATGTTCCAACAAATGGTTGCCGCCATCCGAGCTGGAGCCCATCATGTCCCCATGAATCCCCACCCTTGCTGATGGAGATCAGATCTTACTGAGATAATTTTGTTTGATTCTGAGTCTGATAAGATTTTATTTAGCTTGATTTTGTTTGATTCTGAGAATCGGATTTGATAGGATTTTATTTAATAGGATTTTATCTTGGAATTCTGTTGGGATTTTGTTTGTTGGAGTTTCCTATAAATAAGTTTTGTATGAAGTACTTTAAATATAGATGAATAAAGAATTAAATTTTGAGAAACTTGTCCGAATTCGTTGTGTTCGAAAAAAATCTCTTCTCGTGGATTCATTGAGAGTGAGCGTGGATTCGCCTCGGTGCAGTCCTGCGTCACTTGCCCAGACGCCTGATGATTTTGTTGAGTCAATACTCAGGTGTAGAACACCTGACCCAAATTTCTTTGGCAAAAGCACAATACATTAATAAGTGGGAAGTGTTTTCCTCTTCTGCTCCTCAAAAGTAATATACATTGGAGCCCTACCAACCTCTTTTTTGAGGGTTGTCCCGAGTAAGGATTGTTTCTTTGGCAATCAGTCATAGGAACACCCGAATCTTTAAAAAATATTTAATATATCAGATGACATTAACCCATATTCGTTCCATCTCCAAGTCAAGACATTCTCATTAAGACTTGAGGGAGAAGTTCCATTCAGGTAGGTATATAGTCCTTGTTTGATGAGCCCCAATAACCATGTTAGTGGTTGGGGCTAGCCTCAACCTCCATCCTCTCTACCTCCAGTAATCTTTCATAAGTGCGTTCTTGTTAAGAGCCATTGAGGGAAGAAATACTGTAATGAGATTTGAGTGCACCAACGATCATGCTAAAAAGTAATGTTGTCACCTTTTGAAATATTATTTTAACATCTTCCAGAAACTTGATATGTTGAGGGAATTTTGCGATTTAGATGTCTATTAGGACTATATGTGCTGCATAGGAGGCGCCGTAAAGCTCTCTATTGACGAGAAATGATGATTCGCCACCATTTTGACAACAATGCCAAGTTGAACGTTCGAATATCTAGAACTCTTAGTCCACCTTCCACCGTTGGTTTCCAAATTTGGCCACACCATACTAAGTGATATATTATTTCCTTATTCTTATTATTTTCCCATAGGAAACGGTTATGATCTGTTCTATTTTCTCCTTGACTCGGGGAGGGGCCAAAGTAAGATATTTAGGCCTAGCTTGGGTATTAGGATTCACAAAACTTTGTTTTCACTTATGTTTAACAAACTGGAGTTTGTCTACATACAAACTGGAGTTTGTCTACATACAAACTGTAGTTTTTTATAACCAGAGTTTGTATACATACAAAATCCAATTTCTAAACTGGAGTTTCGCTTAAGTTGGATCTAGTTTGGGTACAAGGTTTTAAAATGAAGTTTCATCTCATCTTAGTTATTTATTATTACAAAACTTAACAAAACATAATTTTTGGTTTTAGAATTTTCAATGGTTTTAAACTCTACAAAACCAGAGTTTTGAAACTTTATTTTAAGTATCCAAATATAGTATCATTTTAAAAATACAGTTTCGAGTTGAAACTCTTCAAAACTGTGGTTTCACTTAGTGAAACCTTGTACCCAAACTACTCCCAAGTATAATGGAGTAGTTGATAATACTTTATTGATGAGGATGATCTATCCACATAATAAAAGTAGCCTTCCTCTCCAACTATCTTGTCTCCTTTCTAGCCTATCCAATTAAGGCGCCTAATCTTGCCTCCTCAGACGGTCAGGTCTAATAGGGATTCCAAGGTTATTTAACAGAGAAGGTGGTCTCCTTACAACCAAAGATGCTCACAATGTACACCAATGTGAGACTCTTCTTACCAAGGTTTATAAATGAAATCTTGTGAAAGTTGATACTCATTTCCGACTACGCCTCGAAACAACAACATATCTGCTTGATTCTTATTCATGGATGGAGGTTGCAAATCCCAAAAGTTAATGTGTCGTTTGCATGCGCAAAGATTGATGGAGGTAGCAAATCCCAAAAATCAAGGTATCGTCTGCATAGGCCAAAGATTGATGCATGTTACAATCCCATTTACCCATTTTTAAGGGCTTCTTTCTAGCTGTATTAGGATGTTTGTGTTAAATACTTTTTTGATGACTCAATTTTATGTATGATAAGTGCCATCCTAGCATATAGTGAATTTCTATCTCACGAACGACTTCTAGAGTCACTATTAGAGTTCCAAATAGGCCTCTTTCAGGTGGTCCCTGGATGAAGATGCCATCGCCTGAGAATCATAGTGCAACATGTTGGCAGAGTTTTATTCTGGGAATAGGGGCAACTTGGGAGTTGTATAGTTACTTGTGAGTCATGAACCCTATTGACAATAGATTGAAATACACCTCAAGACAATTTTACCAACATTCTTTTTGATAAAGGAAAATTGTTTCTTGACATGTTAGAGGGTTATTACGTGGATATTTTTTTCAGTTCTCGATCGTTTTTGGTTGTCTCATTTACCCGTTTTTGGTTGTCTCATTTACCCATTTGAAGGGTTTACTTATATTGGGATCAGTGCCTTTCTGGTTTATTAGTTCTTTATTTGGCCTATGACTTCTAGAGTCACCATTAGAGATAGGATTAGGCCAGCCACTCTCGGGTAGTCCCTGAACAAAGATGTTGTCTGCTTAATTAATTCATTTGCTAGAGAACCATTCTCCAACAAATTGTTAGATTTATATTTGGGAGGTAGGCAACCTGGGAGTTGTATAAGTGGATTGAAAGTCATTTTAACCCAAAGTTCTAGGTTATATGTTTTTGACCTCTCTAAAGACATCAATCTATCATTTTGTGTTCGATTTGGGGCTGTTACACGTGAACAGTTTAACTTTCATGGGAACTAGCTGTTGTTAGTGGCTAACCAGACCTTGGTCATTAGTCATCAAATTGGGCTTCGCATTGTATTTTAAGCATCACTTAGGCCACACCATTTGCTTTGATGCCAGTACTGGGAGATATGCAACTACGGGAAGAGTCAAGCAAGCCTAGTCTTTGGTAATATGCTTGGCCTCCTCTGACTTGAAAGGCTAACCTAGGAAGTTTTGGACCTTCGAAAATAAGTCAATCTATTGTATTTCATTCTTCTTCTGAAGCAGGGTTATTTTGACTCACAAACACTTAAACAGTTCAATTGTGATGAGTGTTACTGGACATTGCATTTATCTTGATTTCTGATCATGTATGTGTGCTGATGTCCAACAGTGGGCTGCAAACTGTTTCATAATTCACCATGTAAATGTGAAGCCTGGCTGGTGACCGGAAGGCCAGGGCAATGATTTATCATGTAAACTACATTGGTAGCCTGTAACTTTGAGTCATTTAGAAACTCCCTAGCCACTGGCATCAACTTTTGGACAACTTTGTATGCCGAAGGTGTTACCTGACGCTTAGTTTGGATCATTAAAACTATTAGCTTCTTTTCTTGGTCTCACCATATGTAATTTGTTCCGATCGTTAGACCCATACACAGTGTGTAGACCGTGCATTTGCTCCAGGACAGCGAGCGAAGTGACCATCATTGTCTGCACTGATGCTCATGATAATGTTCTGCTGCATGAAGAACGTTTCTGGCCATCAATTACTTTTTATGCCTTTATTATTGACTATTGTATGAAAATGAGTTCTTCTTGGGCTGTTACTTTCGGTAGGATTACCCAACAGTTCAAAGTCTTTTCGTAACTAATAGTTTTTTTTTTTTTAATATTTGTTGACCTCTAGATCATTAAGAAGATTACATATCTCCAATACTCATTTATAAATGCCAACCATTTTAAGAAACATGAAACATCTCAATGTCATTTTTGTCCACCATATTTGGCTTTTAATTCCAGCATATTAAATGGTTTCAGGGCAATAGGCATAATGCTAACACACATACCTGCAACAACAACAACTCATATTTTGGCTCATGTCATAATATGTGACAATATTTTACGTTAGCTGTCACTGGCCTACCACAACCCTCCTCTTTTATCCTGGCTTGGGATAGGCAGTGCATAGCACTGGCGGAGTTGCTAACACATACCTGCAAGTTTTTTATTTCCCCCTTCACCAGATGTATCATTTCTAACATCTTGAGTGGTTTCAAGCCAATAGACAGAATACTAACTCGGGAACCTGCAACCTTTTTCAGTTGCATGCTGCGGGTGTTTTTTCAGGGTCTCCTTAGTAGTTAGCTAACTAAGCAGTCTGAAATCTCATGACTTCCTAATTGACTGTCCACAACAATGGTTGTGACTTGCATATCAGTTTTACACTAGCGAGTGCTTTTTTAGGGTCTCCTTCAGTAGTTATCTGTCAAAGCAGTCTGAAATCTCGTGATGTTCGGATGGGCTATCGACAACAATGATTGAGTTGCATATCCTTGAATGGTTGTGTATAGAAAATTATCATGTGTTTCAAACACTGTTGACCATCAATCAAATGGTCTTATTTTTTTTTATACCAAAAAGCATATGCTTTGCAACTATTTATGCATGGTGGGAGGCATAAAAAATTGCATCATTTTTTTCATGCATGCTCATTTTAGAGCATGTAGAAATGGGTATCGTGGTGAACCCCATATTTTCCATTGTGATGGGCCAATATTTACACATCATGTATGTTGATTGGCAGCTCTAAATGTACTTATTATTGTAATTGCACTTTGTAGTTCTTCTCAAAGTAAAACAGGATATCTATTTTCCTCTTTTTTAATCATTATTGCAGTCTTTTTTTAATTCATATCTTGAACTTGCTATTCTCTACTTTTGCCTTGTCAGATTCTAGCAATAGCAGTTATCTGTTTTGTTGTGTGGATGAGCACACACCACGATGAATGTCGAAAGTCGCTAACCCTCCCTGTTATGGGTCTTGGAGCATTGATCCTTGTAATGTGAGTTTTATACTTTTTTGTCATTTTACCTTTAACCAAAAGATTTTTTCTATATACTTTCTTTAATATTGTTTTATTTTATTGTGGATTGCAAATTCCAGATCCTTGATTGGGTTCGTGGGCGCTTTGAAGAATATAACTTTGTTGCTGTGGATGGTATCCTTTTTATTTGATTCAGGATGTATTGGGTATTCATATTGTTTACAATTTCTACCCGTTGAATGCATTTAAAGTTCCCTTGACATCAGATTTTAGTACCTGGTTATACTGTTCCTGATTTTGGTGGCAATACTGGTGTTTACTGTGCTGGCGTAAGTATTTCCATCATAAAGTTGACTTCTTCTTATTTTGCATGCATGAAACTTTTTTCTTTTATTTATTTCCAATGCCACATCTTTCTTTATTACTACCAGAACCTTACGTTAGCTTTTTGATAATTTTGTGTATGCATGTACTTGAAAGTCTTTATGGCTCTCGCGGCAGTACAAATCAATTTTAACGATTACTACCCTAAAAGAATCCATACAAGAGGGGAAACTATGAAGCAAGTCTGGTGGATTTATTCTCATGGATTGGACTTTTGGGCGGTTGTATTCAAAATTTCAATGTTACTTGGCTATTGTGTCCTGGGGTGAAATGGTCCTGCATGAAGGCTTGAAACTTTTCAATAATGAGTTATCCCGTTATGATTGATCTTGTTAAGCAATTAGGCTCATTAAGATAGGACTAGGAACCATTAAATAACATCGGCTAAGATTATAGTTAAAATAAAGTGAGAAAACATCAGTCCATCATGGATAATTGTCAGCTGCTATATTTCTGCGACAAACTTATTCATGAAATAATATTTTTTTTTTTCCTATCAGAATGGTAATGACAATATGACATCTAATAAAATATCCAAAAGGCGACAAGATGATATTGTGATGGGTGTTTGAAAGCCATAACCAAGGGGTGAGCATTATCCTTGCCAATCAGGAATATATTATTTATATCCTTATTTCAGAAACCTAACAGATGTAGTGGGTCAGGAAAGAGAAAAGTTACAATATCATCTAAAAACTTTGATGGAAGCATATATATGCTTTCGCATCTGTCTTATGATCTTTTCTTTCTCATTAAGAATGGCTATCTAGTAACTGAAAGTTCAAATTGGATGGCAGGTGTGAAGAGATTATAACCTTCCATCTTCACTCTAATACTAAAGGGTATTTAGTTGTAGCAGATAGGATGATAATCCAATCCCAGACTTTTAAGCACTTTCCTGCAAGCTAGAGCACCTCTAAGAGTTTTATATAATACTTCATCAATTTAATTGCTTTTTTTATTGTCTTCGTGCCAATGGCATGAAATTGCACATCACTTTACTTACCTAGCAGAACTTTTATGCCAGCCTAAGAAACAACCTCCAAACAATATTGGGCTAATATTCATGACTCTTGGTTGGCCGCTGTTCTATTGAACCTCAAACGTGACATTTCTATAGTCTTGGTGAGCAAGAACTTTTTACTTCTCGAATGCAACTACTATCTTTCTTGGTGAAACTTTCCACCTTAAACTTCAGAGCATGATAATTGACATCTTTCCCTATGTCTTTATTATCCTAATTCTATTAGTGCTGGAAATAGTAAAACTTAGAATGGGATTATGTAAGTTCCAAATCCAAACAGGACAAATTAAATTGATTTTGGTCAATTGTATTCCAATCTTTGTTATCCACTAATTTCTTATTGATAGGTTTTTGTACAATTGTGCATCCTGAGAATCTGAAGCAAAATAACGTGGACCTACCTGTTTCATATTTAGGTTCACAGACGTTCACAGAAGAAAGAGGTGGTCCCCCAACTTTTAAAAGAAAACCATCTTAATTATGAAAAAAATTTAATTGCCATATACATGTCTAATATCTCTTTTTTTTTTTAAAAAATTGTGAGTATTTTTTTTTATCAAGTTTAAAATAAATAGCTGGTAGATCCTTGGATATAATCTGAATTTCATCTGATGATACTATTTAGAAATTATGGGCCATCGGAACAAAAATATTTCAACTTATAATATAGCAAGTAGTAGTATATCTGTGTGCTTGATGTGTCTATGTAAATTGTTATTTAAATAACCATGGCCTAGATCTGGTGATATCAATTTCTGAATGAATAAATGCTTCATTTTGGAATTAACACCATGATTTTTCCTTAACAAACTATTTTACTTTGGTTAATTTCTTCAATAGTGGATGGCTCACATGGTGTGAAACTCCAATTTTTGTCCTCCTGACCTGATGAAAGAAGAGGGTATAGTTTTGTCCCTAGAAATAATTTCTGGTGAGAATCACTCTTAAATTAAACTCTCTGAGTAGCATTGAACTGAATGGCAAGATTGCCGTCATCTAATTTATTAATCTCCTATGTTAGATTTAGGTTGAAAAGAATATGTGCTGGACATTTTTTCAGTTTCTTCTGGGTCAATGAGCAAACTATCTACATATTCCTCCTATTAATCATGTACAGGTCTCTGCTTAAGCTGCTGGATGACTGGTGATTAGATTTTTAGGTTGCAAGAAAAACTCACTTTGTTCTGTTTTCATCTCCTTACCTTCATAAGATTCATTGATAAAAAAAATTGCCTAATGTTCTCTTCCAAGTGGAAGAACTTAGTTGTTTTTCTGATTTATATATCTACTAATTTTCAAATTTGGTTCTCTTCTAGAAATTTCAGTTTCAAGTTTTAGTTTTCATTTTACTTAGTTACTAGATGTAAGAAATAAAGTATCTGCCTCATGGATATCTAGGCACTATGTTGCTTCTTATAGTAGGGGTATATGCTGGCATGGCCTCTAGTCATTGCCTATAAATTTTTGTCAATACTCCATTTTCGTCTGGTCTTAAGAAATTACGAACTAACTAGGAAATAACTAAGATACTAATTAGTCTATGCTGGCAATACATTTCTTCTGCTTCATTATTTAAGTAGGTCAGTGCTTGCTTTATTCATAAGCATCTTTTCTTTCATAAGTGCATCGATGATAAGTTTTTCAAGTTTTGTTGATGTCCTAAGCTTAGCTCTTTGTTTTTGTTTGTGTTTTTTCCTTTAGATTTTCATTGAAGTTCAGTTATTCCTTTGTGTATCATCATTGATTGTTTGTTTGTAAGAAATATAAAATATTTATTGTGGTGTTTAACTCAAGTTTAGAGTGTCATGGCTTCATTTTTACTTCAATAATATCGAAATCTTCAACTACTACTGAAATCTTCATCAACTGTTTTATATTTGCAGGTTCATAGTAACAAATAATGGATCTGGTCGTTATGTATCTCGGCAGAGGTAAGACAAGAATTTGATCTGTGTAATAAACTGTTTTGTTTGTAAATATAAGATTTGGAAATTGTCTCGATAATCAGTGATACACGATTCATATTCAGTTATTATCTACAGCCTCAAATGTCTATCCACATATGTTTATTTACAACCTTTATGCAAATTTGAACTCTTTAAAGTCATTACCAAATATTGGCCATGTGATGTAAAAGTTCTCGTGTATCTACTTTATAATAGGTGTAATTAACTTCTAAAAAAATATGGAAATCAAATTAAGAGCAACAAAAATGGGACTTCTCCTGAAAACGCCCGAATAGGCTCCTAGTGGGGCTCATCTTTCTCATGAGTTTGCAAAAATTACACAGGGTTTTATGCAATCTAGGACTCAATAAAGATGCAAAGTAGCTTCTCCCCAAAACATGTTTTCATTGTGCCTCATCATGTTCATCAATGATCGTGATTTTTTTTTTTTTTTTTTTTCCTGTGATGAAAGTTTCATGTCCCTTTTTTCTTAGGTAGCAAAAAAGTCATTGCCTTTAATTTTTGTTTAGGTACAAAGAATATCATCTTCAAGATTACCATTCTTGGTTTTTAAAACAAGCAAGTTTTCTTGTGATTTCTCGCAGAATGTAACTGTGAGTAACCATTGTTATATTTCTATTATTATCATTGTTGTGGCACATTTCAAGCTAAATAATACAAAAACCTGGAGACGCTAGAAGAGTTGCCTGTGAAGTCGAAGGACTGTGATGATTTGCCAAAGAAGTACAAGGTACAAAAAGAAAGGCTAAAGATTGTGTATAACCTACTTTTGAATCACTATACAGATTTTTTTTTTTCCTTTAACGCATTTCTCTGTTAATCCAGACTGCAAAGGAATATAAATCGGCTGAACTGAACACCATTGAAGCTGGTTGCTGCAGGCCTCCATCAGAGTAGGTTCCTAGAGTATTTTTCCTATGTTTTTGTCTTCTCAACCCATAATCTCATTTACCAGTTTCTGGTTCTAACAATCAACGTTAATGCTAAATATCCCTATCCTTTTCTTAAGTGCCATTTTTATCCAGCCTCAAAGGCTTTTATTGCTGCCATGACTTCTGTTCGAGGCTTATTCATCATGCTTTCAAAGTAAATACCTGCATCTTATAGACAGATATGGACCAATGTTTAAAATAACGATAACGGTAACGTAACGTTTTGTCTCTATTAGGTTATATAGTATATAGCGTAACACATAACGTCGGTTACACAATTTTCTATTTATTTAATTATAAATAAATATAAAACTATATAAAATTAATTTTATAAATTGAAAATTGAATTAAAAATTCTAAAAGAAAATATAAAAAAAATTATATCCCAGTATTAATTCTAAATTTCTAACAAGTTTCATAGTGATTCTCATGTTTATCTTCATAAATTAAATTACATTCATACCCATAATTTCAGTTATCATCTAAATAAGAAAACAAGATTTAAAATTTATTTTCAACTATTATTGATATTGTAATTTGTATTTTGTAATGCTCAATTTATGTTATTTTTAATTGTTTATTTTAGATTAGCTGAGAATTCAATTTAATCAGTAAGTAATAAATTTCAGTAATTAGAAAGGAATTATAACAAAAAAATTTCAGTAATTGGAAAGAAATTATAACAAATAAATAAAGATGTACAAGTTAACAATACCACAAGCAATCAAATAAGCAAATAACAAGCCGTCAAGTAAAAAAAACTACAGCAATTCGCTAACAATCAAAATAAATAATCGAAATCAATATAAAAACTATTTTAAATTTATTGTAAATAACGTAACATAACGTAATTTAATGTAACGTAAAATAACGTAAAATAATATAAAAAACGCACCGTTACGGTGCATTGAGTTATTTTCGACTGTTAAGTAACATTGGCTTTCCATTAGGTTTCATAATGCAACATAACGGGTTTCATAACGCGTTATTTTCAACATTGATATGGACGTAAGTGTCCAATACATGCGCAAAGATTCTGATACTTATGAATAGGCTGTGGAAAGACTACATGAGCTTGCCAATATGCTTAAGCACATTCTTCCTTGTATATACAGAATGCATTCTTGTATTCCTTGCTCGGCACGCTTCCTTCTTTTGTGTCACTAGAGTCAAAATGCTACATGTATTGCAAAAGGTAGATGGACAGTGAGCTTATCCGAAAGTGAGTATTGAAAATCCTGCTAACGGGCCAGGGGCATTTGCAACAAAATTAGAGAGTGCATGTGCACCTCAAGAGAGGAGCTTCAATGTGAACAGAAGGTTGAGGAATTGGTAGCAGAAAGTTCCTACATATGAATGCATTCATATGTGGGAAGGTTTGAGGAGTTGGTAGCAGGAAGCTCGTACATATGAATGCTTATGTGGGAGGGTTTAAAAAAGGCTTTTGGTGACAATATTGCTGACATTAAAGAGTTATTGGTGAATAAAGATTCATGAAGTCAACCTCTCTTTTGGTGGTTTGGCTGTGTTGTAACATATGGATTTGAACCACAAGAGATAGTAACAGTAACAAAACTAGTGAAGAAGAACAAGTCAGTAACATTATTCAGGGGTCTGAGCGGTTTGGCTTTGAAAAGCTTATATCTTCCTCAGGAGTATGAGAGAGAAATGAAATTATCTAGTCATAAAAGGTGATTACAAGGTGATTGTGGAGCTTGCAGAACATTTGTTTCTATCAAGAACTCCCAGCTAACAGTAGCTCATATCTAATCGAGAACTGCATAGTTTTTTTTTTTTAGAAAGGAACAGCCAAGGAGATTAATTAAGCTACAAACAGAGAAGTACAACTGGTATTACCAGAGGTAAACCCCACCACCCCAAAAAAAAAAAAAAGAAGAAGCAAAGGAAACCAGAAAAAAATAGAACAAGTCAATGAAATTCTAGTTGGTCCGCTCCATCTAAAAAATTCTGGACAGGCCTGTTTTGGCTTGGTAGTTTGCAGCATTTCCCTCCTGCTACACCTAATGGTCTAACGTGCTGTTTCACCAATATAGAAGCAATTAACCTCATGAATCCAATTTAGTGTAGTTTTATTCCTTCTAGATACTAGAGTGACCGTTACTGATGGTCATATTTTTATAGGCGATTCACATCCATCTATGTTGGTATACGTCATTCTGCATCTGCAAGAATTATTGTTTAATTCAAGTTTGTGTTCCTTTCCTCCTTAAGTAATGATATTGTGATGGCTTTTAAATAATCATACTATAAGTGTTGTTTAATCCAATTTAGTGTAGTTTTATTCCTTCTAGATACTAGAGTGACCGTTACTGATGGTCATATTTTATAGGCGATTCACATCCATCTATGTTGGTATACGTCACTCTGCATCTGCAAGAATTATTGTTTAATTCAAGTTTGTGTTCCTTTCCTCCTTAAGTAATGATATTGTGATGGCTTTTAAATAATCATACTATAAGCTTGGTATTTTTTTTTATTCACCATGTTCACTTGTTTCATTTCTTCAGGTGTGGGTACCCGGCAAAAAATGCATCTTACTATGATTTGAGCTTTCATCCTCTAAGTAGCAACAACGATTGTAAAGTTTACAAGAATGCTAGAAGCGTGAAGTGCTACAATTGTGATTCTTGCAAGCAAGTCATTTTCTACTTGAAAACCAGCTAGCTTTTATCTTTCCAGTTTGTATATCAACTTTCACTTTTGCATGTGATGACTTCCTTGCAATCTGCTTTTAGGGCGTGAGTTGCACAATACATGAAGACAGAGTGGAGAGTGGTTGCGATCTTCAATGTGATCCTTTTTGTCATTTTGGCAAGTTTAGTTTTTACAGAAATGTCTTTTGTAGCAAATCCTTCGTTATACTTTTCTAATTTGAATTTTATGGTCTCAAAAAGAGTTTCTTTTCTCGTTTCTATTTGATTTTTTTTTTTCTGGCATCGATTAGCATTTCTCAACAGTCTTGAAAATTTTAAACAGTCCTGATAAGATACTGCATTTCTTTTCTCATTTTTCGTTTCAATTTATTTTGCATTACCCGGTTTTGTGTTCCACAATGTACTAATCATTATGATTATAATTGTTCCAGTATTGCCCAGGCAATTTGTTTATTGGCTTTCCAAGTTGGTAATATCTTAGCTTTTTTCTCATGAATATTTCAAGGCAGTCCATACATGCAAATGCAAACTTATAACTCATCTTTGAATGTCTTTGTTCATTAGCCTGTTGAACTGACGTCATAATTTCTTTTTATAATTAAAACTAGGTTTGATGCCTCAAATCATATTTCTATATGTCGAATCCCTGCTACTGTGATCAATATGAAACTTGCCAAATCTAGTGTAGGAGATTCAACTGCATGGTGTGCACCCAAGCACCAGTTTGCTGATATCTAGAAACAACTTTTTTATTATGGTAATCAATCGCGAATGCAACTGTTAGCTAACAATTTTTCCAATATAATTTTATTTTACATAATGTGCAGTCTGCAGTGTACTTTGTTGCTTGCTGTGCTAGGAGGAACGCTGCCACGAGTAATTCTTCGAAAGTCAGATGCAGATGACCCTTCCTTGCTCTGATATCTGTTGAAACACGTCTTGACTGATTTCTTTGGAGGAATGCTTCTTTTTGTTTTTCTGGGGGGGGGGAGGCTGCATGAAGGAGTGCTCGAGAGAGAAGCTGGTCCAGACAGAATTACTTGACTAGGAGAAAAGGAGAAAGATAAGAACAACAAGGGCTGATCAAGTTCTATACCAGTGATTGTCATTTATTCTTTGTTGATGAGTTGGTAAAGATTTATGTTAGAAGTCCTGTGTGCGGTGAACCACTTTGATGTATTAGGCACGGTACATTTGATATCATGATAATGGTGAATGTTGCTGTCTCTGATTTGTTCAGGAAAGAAAACTTCTGAACTGTGGCAAATTTTTGTGTTCAGGTGCTTCTGTGGTGACTCTGTGTCCGAGTACTGAATTTGATTAATGCATGAGCTGATTCCCAAAAAAAAAAAAAAAAAATTGATGTGTATGTCATATTCATTTCCCGAATTTGTTGGGAACTGTCTGCAAATGAAAAATGTAGGGTTTCTTGCGGGCCATTGAAGCCTCCTCACTTCAGAGTATTCAGATAGAGGTTTACAAAGACCAACATAGAATTGCACAGAGGCTACTTATAAATTGCAATTTCAATCTTACCTTCCATTCAAACAGGAGGTGGTTCAAGGGGAAAACAAGATCTCAACATGATGAACTCATAACTCAAAATTTTATTTTGATGACAGTACAATATGACCAATGGCATGCACCATATCTTCACATGCAACAGGCCTTAAGTAGCATACAATGGGGATACACCTGACATTATTTATCTGGAGACAATCAATCAGAAGGTTGAAACTTCATTTTGGTTGAAGAAACATCCAGAAGGGCCACCATCAGGCAGCAAGGCTAACATCACAGGACCCCTGGCACCTTCCTCTGTAGTAAAAAACCCAGTGTTCCAGTTAAGGTCGGTCTTAACAAAGCCAGGATTCACACAGTTGATGCACACGTTGGGGTGCTTCTTCGCGAGAATCCTCGTGTATGCATTAACAAGCAGTTTGGACACTTTATATGAAGCCGCAGAAGTTGGCCAGCCGTTGGTTTCCAATAAATCTTCCTTGAAATCTTTCAAGAAACAATTTGATAGTTCAAGCAATCTTTCTTCTGTCAAGCCGTCAACGTTGCTTAGCTCTTGCTTGATACCATCATTTGGGATGAGCTATTACGAAAAATATAGAGTCAAGTTGTCAGGTAAAAATCACTTATTTCTTTGTCAATTTGTAATGCTATAGAGTTGTGATATTAGACCTTGACTCGTCGATTACCTTTAGCTGTCCGAGTATTGATGAAACATTAACGATTCCCCATGAGTCAGATAGCTGAAGAACCGGGAGTAATGCCTCGACGACACACTTGGTACCAAGAAAGTTTGTTTTGATAGTGTCTTCTGCCATCTCGTAAGATTCTTGGACACTTTTCTTCATCCAATCAGGTATATCAGCTACATCCGTGTTCTATAGCACGAGAGCAAAATTATCAACTTGTTAAACTAAACAGAATATTTTGTTGCCTACCTACTTTTTGCTTACGTATCAGTTTTACTCAAGCCAGTGATCGAGAATGTGTTGCAAAACTAAAAGTTGAAACCCATATCCAATCCATTCTATTTATTTGAATTAGCCTTTCGTTGTGCCTCTGAACTGAACACAGCTCTATAGGAAAAGATGTTCTTCTGTTCTCAAAGGCGGTTAGTCTTGAGAGTTCTCTAGGGATATCATTCAACCAAGATTTCAATTTCGTAAATAGACAGTTTATGATCTCCATAAAAAGTCCGTTCGTGCATAGTTTGGTCAATATCTCCATACCGCGAAACTATTTTTCTAAAGGAAAGGTTTAAATGATGATTTTTCATGTTGATGTGGTTGTCACAAATTGGTGGGATGAACTATCTATCTATTACCTCATACAACTAAATCAATATAATTCTAGGCTTCCAAATTTTGATTTAGTTAAATTCAGAAAACTTTCGGATATGTCTAGTTCAGCCACCATTAAGATAGCTGTTACGCGCTAACCAAGTAGGCATAGAGCCTATATATGGTTAATCAAACTTCACAACATATATATAGCTAATGGTAAATGAAGAATTACCTCATGATCCGCTGGTTTAGAAGCATTTAAAATCTCCATATCAACGGTTTGTTTAAAGATTCCAGCATTGTTCACCTGCACAACGATAAATTGTCCATCGGTGTTAAGTTGAAACAAGCAACATACTCAATCATAATGATTTCTGGGCTTACCAAGATGTCCAGTTTTCCAAATTTGGTCTTGATGAAATTAGCCAAAGTAGCAACACTGGAAGGATTAGCTACATCCAACTGATGAAAGATGACATCAGAAAGCCCGTATCCTTTGAGCTTATCCACTGCCTCAGTACCTCTCTTCTCATCTCTGGCTGTAAGAACTACTCGAATCCCATTAGAAGCTAACTGCCTACATATCTCAAATCCGATCCCTTTGTTTCCTCCGGTTACAACTGCGAGTCTGATTTCAAAAAAAAAACGGATAGAGTGCATAACAATAATGTTTTCGTAAATACTAAGAGAACCATTGCACATGTTAAAGATATATGTACCTCTTCTGTACGGTTCCTTCCATTGATAACTATCTAGATTCAGGTAGTGTTTTAATTTGGCCATTACAGGTAACTGAGAAAGCTATTTATAGAGTAACATGAGGAGGTTCAGCTGGCTTGTTTGGCTGAGAGATGACTACTGATGGTAAGCTCAGTCAGAAGAAAAATTGATTTTGTCCTGAAGAAAAACAACGTAACGGATGATGTCAAAAAAGTTCTATGTAAAATTTTTGGTGCAACTACTGAGGCCATCGTACGAGTCTGGACAGAAAGGTTTTATGAGACTTTAATCGATATTCCATTGCCCATGACAAGCGTGCTGACGGAACAAGAGATTTTTTTTATTTTTTATTTTTAGCAAATGTAACAAGAAATTTATAATACTAAAAAACTAATTACTTGAAAGCTTGGTAAACTACTTGAAAGTTTGGTAAACAAAAGATTTTGATGGAACAAAGAGATTTCTTATTTTTTATTTTTAGCAAATGGAACAAGAGATTTATAATACTAAAAAATTAATTACTTGAAAGCTTGGTAAACTACTTGAAAGTTTGGTAAACAAGAGATTTTGATTGATATTCCAATACTCTTTTTTTTTTAATCAGCCAACAGAATTTAAATTTTTATCAGACTACGTCTTAGTTAGTTATGTATTGACTCGTAAAATTATCGTCGAATTCATATTTATTGTAATATAGAAATTTTTTTTTTTGGGTCGAAAACTCTTTCCATGCATCTCCGCCAGGTACACTTCGCCCCTCTGCACTCTCGACGAGGTGTCCAGTTTGACCTTTGAATAACTCTTCTCCTCTGGCTCAAGTGCTTGGATCCGCCCCTGAGTGGACAGATAAAACCCGTTTGACAAGATTGATTAGTTAGTGCAAAAGATGTTTTGGTTTCATAGTCTTAAAAACACGTAAGGGATGGTGCTAGAAAAGTTAATTCTTTGCCAAATTTTTGTTTGTTGCTACAGAAACAGCCGGATATCAGTTGCCAGCGCAAAAGAGGTTCGGACTGAGAAGTTTTCTTGTTGAGACTGGGGAGTAAGTCCAACTCCAATTCCTGTGACTAGCACGAGCAAGAACCGATAAATTTAGTTTAGCTCATTTTCCATTGTGGGTTATGCTATCAGGCTTGACTGAGACTCGGACAGCCATAGTAGAATAGACTAGCAATGAAACAGCCATCAAAATGGACTTCGTGTACACAAATAGGTAAACAAAATTTTGAGCATAAACAGTGAGCTCACTGCATCATCGATATTAACAACTTTAACACATCGTTGCTAAGCAAATGGTGGTGGAAAATCATTAGCAATCCCAATGGTCAGTTACAAAAGATCTTATTGGAAAAATATGGTCCGAGGGGACATACTTTAAGAGCAAGGTCGCGAAACTCCACAAATATGTCCACTTTTTGGAAGGGGATTAGAAATGTTGAATCATCCTTTTGGCCGGACGTAGCTTTTAAACTCGGAAATGGTAAATCCATCGCATTCTGATTAGATAGATGGTGTACAACAATACTTTTGGCATCATTGTATCCTAACACATTTAGTACGGTAATCAACAAGTTTTCAACCGTGTGGAACCACTTCTTAAACGGACAGTGGATATCGACTCAAGATGAGAACGTGCTAAGGGCCATGCCACCCACCAACAACATAACCACACAAGTACATACTCCTCTATGGAGATGGGATAAGACAAAGATCTTCTCTGTTAAATCTATGTATCGTTTCCTCAACGATGGGGGATGTCGATTGTGTCACGCTAAGGAAATTTGGAGGACAAGATGCCCTCTAAAAATTAGGGTTTTTTTTGTGGTTATTAACCAAGGATGCACTACTCATGTAGGACAATTTACAAAAACGGGGATGGATGGGCCCAAACGTTTGTGTACTGTGTGGCCAGGGGGAGGAATCCGGTCAGCATATCGTGCTATCTTGTGAGTATACGAGTGCCATTCAGACGGCCTATGCAAACGTGGTGCCAGTAGGACACACAGTGCAATGTCTCTAGGAACGGACGTATTCTAGTACAAGGGAAAGATCCGTCGCACACCAATATATAGCTGCTATATATTGGAACATTTGAAAAGAGCGCAATAATAGGATTTTTAGGAACACAACGCATTCAGTAGAAACGTGCATGATTTTTATTCACTCTGATATTAGTGCTTAGGCAGATATTCTCTCCGAGGAAGAAAGACCAGACGACTTCTCAGAGGAAGAAGATGCAGACGATGATATACCGTCTGCAAATGACAACTCACATATGCCAGAGGTGGATGCCCAAGAGTGATCAGTTAGAACAATGGAAATTGTCAATTGTTAACTACGTTCGTTGCGCTGCTTATGAATGCAATGTAATGGATTTATATTATAATACGTAGTGTGGCCTCATGTCTAATATTTTGTTTCTTTTTTCTTTCTTTACGCTTTGTACTATGCACTATGTATCTGTTCTATTAAGCTGAGTTAATGGAACACGAGGGGCATTAGTCCACCGTCTTTAATCAAAAAAAAAAAAAAAAAAAACCAGTGAGCTCACTGGCCCCTACATTCTATTAACTGGTGATTAATGAAACAGCTTAGTATGTACAACTATAACATACTAGATTCCTCTTAATGGGGGATCTTAAGTACAAATAGGTAAAATTATAAAGCACGAAAGGATACAAATCTCTGATTGCCATCGATGTTCCTCAACCTGTTTAACTTATCATAGATCAATAAGTTAATACGGTTCCTCATCCAGAAAAATAAAGCCCCAGAAAAATGAAGCGCCGGCGTCGGTGAGAGAGTATCGGCCTATAACACTGTTGAATTGCTTCCTGAAAATTGTCTCCAAAATCTTATCCAACAGGCTAGCGCTATTCTTGTCAGAACTCATTGGAGAGTATCAATCAGGCTTTATAAAAGATCACAATATATTAGAGAGGGTTGCTGGGACACATGAAATCATATATCAAGTAAGTAAGACCCAAAAAAAGCGGATACTTACTTAAGTTGGACTTTGAGAAAGCGTTTTATACTGTAAACTGGAACTGTTTGTTGGAGGCCCTTGAGCATAAGGGATTCAAGACGCATTGGACTGAGTGGATAAGAAGCTGATTGGGCTCGGCGAAATGCCATATACTATTAAATGGAGTCCGGAGTAAGGAAATGATGTGCAAACGAGATTTGGGACGGGAAGACCCATTATCTCCCTTATTATTCGTTCTTGTAGCTGAAGGACTAAACAGAATGATCACAAAAATTGGGACAGCAGGACTTCTCGAGGGCTTAATAGGTCGAAGCAGGTTAATTTGATAAATTTACAGTACGCAAATGATACTATATTATTTGGTACTACTGATATTAGATAAGGCATAGTACTGAAATGGATCATTTGCTGCTTCGAGGCGTGGTTGGATCTGCGAATAAACCTTAAGAAGACCAATATAGTTAATCTGAGTCAGGAAAGTCTCGCTTTTTTACTGATAAAAAGTATCTTCAGGTGTCAACGGAGTTACTTGCCTATTAAATACCTGGGAGTGCCGCTTAGACCAGGTAAACCAAAGAAAGATGATTGGAGGGATTTAATTGATAAATTGGAGAAGAGATTAGATGGGTGGCAAAACAGATATTTATCGATAGGTGGAAGAGTGTCCTAATCAATTCGGTTCTTACTTCTACACCGATGTATCTCATGTCTTTCTATCGATTGTCTGTATGAATTAGGGAGAGAATTGACAGAATACAAAGAAATTTCTTTAGGGAGGGCCAGACTCGAACAATCAAAAATATCACTTAGTCCAGTGGAGTCAAGTGTGTAGACCAAAGAATGATGGAAGACTGGGCATAATAAATCTAAAGATTTTCAAAGAGACATTATTAATCAAGTGGTGGTGGACACTAATGTCTTGTCCTGAAGAGACGTTGCAACATATTCTATGTAATAAGTACGGTCCAAACAAGGGTAGTTGGAGGTTCAGGATGCGGAACAAAAGCTATTTGCCGGCTTTCTGGAAAGGGTGCTCCCTTCAAAGCCAATGTTCTGATCCAGCATCTCCTTTGCAATGGTGATGGGAAATCTATCTCCTTTTGGGAGGATAGGTGGACTACAAACATCCCTTTAAGATATTTATTCCCAAACTGTTACGAAGCAACATTAACTAAAGATACAACAATAGCAAAATGTTGGATGCGCAATTCATGGCATATTATATCAGACAGATCCTGCTCTACAGCTGTTAATTTCGAGCATTCAAAGACCTCCTGTAGGATTGTATTCCAGTAAAGGATAAACGGGGTCGGCCAGGAGATGGGAAAGAGGGGGTAAATTCTCGGTTGCAACAACGTACAATCATTTCATTGATAGAGGTGTAAGTTGCCGAATGCAAAACGGATATGAAATGAAGGATCCCTCTAAAGATTAGAATCTTTATATGGTTGATGCTGAAAAATACAATTATCACTTGGCTCCAACGTAGGGGCTAGTATGAACCAAATATTTGTGTACTATGTCGAGCAGCGGAGAGGATGCAATACATTTATTCCTTAAATGTGATTTATCTAAAAAAGTATGGAATGAATGTAGATGACGTTTTGGGATGAAATTCAATCTAAAGGAAGATGATAGCTTATGGAAGAGGGCCCGCTTTCTTAACTCAGTCACGAAAACAAAAGCTTTATTAGTTGTCTCGATGTGTCAGAATATATGGCGTGAGAGAAATAATCGAATTTTTCAACAATACCACACACGCTTCAATCTTATTTTGGATATATTTATTTTGATGTCATCTCTTGGGCAGATTACTTTTCAGAAGAAGGTACCAAATCACAGATTAGATGTGAACATCAGAGTACGCCTCCAACTCAGTGTGCAGGCTCAAACGCGGAAGACGGTGACGTTACTCTCTTCGGAAGAGAGGGATAGAGAATGGGAGCATACATTCTGTTGTTGTGGAGGGTATCCTACTCATTACATGCATATACTTTTGCTCTGTAGCTGATTAGTGTAATATGAACTATTTGATGTATTAAGCTTTATCGCTTGTCTTTGTACTTTGACCTGGACTTTGTAACTTATCCTTTATTCTATTAAAATTTCGTTAATGGAACACGAAAGGCTAAGCCCACCATTTTCCTCCAAAAAAATAAATATTAAGTTAATATGGTTTTGAGTAGGTGTGGCTTAATGAAAAGTTTGCTTTTTAACTTATGGAGTTCAAGTTAAAGATTTATATTCTTATTCTAGACTTGATAGATGCAGTGTTCTTTTTTTCTTGTGTAAGACTGTAATTTGATTAATTATTCGATCTAAATCCCCTAATTAACATTGCTAAGAATCGAACCTGAACTTTTTCCCTTGGGAGAAGTCATTACCTTTTCCAACCTCCCGAAGCACTGGTAAGAGAATTTCTAAATGATCACACAACTCGTATTAGTGAGCACACTTTTTCTGAGATGGAATTAGTCCCAGGATAAAACAGTCTTTAAACCCGCATTCAGAAATTAATCCTGGCCAGGATAAAACCTAAGATTACAAAATGAAATAGCAGACTTTGTAATTTTTTTCAACTTCAGTAGGTGTGCTTACCTATACCAATGGTGTGCTCATTTAGAAATTCCCCACTCTTGGCCAACCTCAACCGGACAGTAAGAGCTTTACCCTGTGTCCTTTTTTGACGTAAAACGGAGGATCAAAGCTTCTTACATGTTTCATTAGCGATCGTTAATAGAATCCAGTAAACAAAATAAGCAAAATAAAAAAGAAAGCAAGAAGAGTCACATAGAAAAGTTTGGGGTTATGCCCCTACAAGCTTTACCAATCGTCTTAATAGTATCAATTCTATCAGAGTTTTTTGGTGCAAAAAAAAAAAAAGCTTTTGGAATGTAATAAGATAATCTAAACCCCTCAAGTCGAACTGCCAAATGTAAATCACACAACCAAATCTTTACATACCAGGCAGTCTGTTTGAAGTCACACTTGACGATTATTAGCAACTTAAAATCTTCATATAACATGTACTCCTTTGAAAACTAATGCCAATTCAATTGTCCTTGTAGTTGCTAGGCTAATGCTGGCGAATTTCCATCATACTTGATTGGATCAGTATGTACTTACTCGAAGGTTGACAGATCCATTTGTTGATAGAAGAGTCCAGACGAGCTACCATCAGGTAACAAAGCTAACATCACAGGGCCTTTACCACCATCTTCGACAGTAAAAATCCCAGTGTTAAAATTTATATCCGTCTTGACGAAGCCAGGAGTGACGCAGTTAATGCAGAATGTGGGATAGATCTTTGCAAGAATCCTTGTGTAGGTGTTGAGAGCTACTTTAGAAACTATGTATGCAGATGCACTTGTTGGCCAGCCATTTGCTTCGAGCTTTCCCTCCTTGAAATCATTTAGAAAGGACTTCAATAGTTCGTCCAATGTCCAATCGCTCTTCGGTCTGATCATCAATAGCACCCATTTCTTTTCTGATGACTTCACCAGGGATATTCTACAATACCAATAGATCAGTAGGAAGAAAAATAAAAAATAATATTTGATTGCGTTTAGATTTAAGGACTGCTAGCATTTTGCTGAGGTTGATGGGGATAGAGGTTGGTGCGAGAAAAAAAATCATGGCCAGAAGAAGCCAGTTAAAAAGAGAGTTAGAAAGAGAGAAAAATAAGGAAATAAACAGAAAAGTTCACGAAGACAGATCACAGAATCTGTCCATACTCGTCACTGCACTCAAGCCAAAAGCCCAAAATTCGTGAAGAGAAAGGACTTTGAGATTTTTATGAAATTAAATCTCATAACTGGGGATAGAAATATAGAGAACTCTCATCATATATGATTATATCGTAACTGCAGTTCAATCAAGTAGCATCTCAAAACAGCATTAGTGGCAGGGAAAATAATTGAAACGAAAACATTATCAAATCACAATACCAAACAATCACCAAAAAGGGAAGTAACAATTAGAAAGTTACGAGAACATGAAAGTTCACAGTGTCCATAACATCTATAAGAAAGTCACCCTTGGAGGGAAGGGATGAACGGAATGACAGACGAATCAATTGGCAATAGGAGTGGTTGAAACAAGAAGCACAACATCAAAGTTACAATTTTCAATGATATCTAAAATGGCTTTATATATAATGAAGTTTATATTGCACCATTACAGAATATTTTTTTATTCATCAGTTGGTGCAAAAATATAGCTCAAGAAATAGAAATAATGTTATTCTACTTTTAGGTCATAAGGTAATTACTATATAAAACTCGAGTGTTGCAGTGCCAGTAGAATTTCCACAGGCATGCAACCTGAAATAGCAGTGAGATCAGAAATATATAATTTATTAGTACTCACTGAAAGTAGAGGGAAATAAAGAGTTCTATTTCTTGTTGGTTTAAAACTTTAATATGTTGTGGTTACTTCTGTTAGATTAGACTACTCTTTTGTATTTGGATTTAGTTTGAATTTAGTACCATATCGCCTGTTGAGTGATTTGTATGGAGTTGAGATATCTATAAATATATATTTCCTCCGATCCATAATAATACAGAGATTGAATAGTATTAGCAAAAGATAGCGGAATAATACTAATGCAACAACCAGCGGAATCAAATAGTTAACCGAAGAGAAAAATAGCAGAGACAGAGAACACGCAGATTTAACGTGGTTCGGCAATATGCCTACGTCCATGGGGACATGATCGAAAAACTTCTACTATATCGAAAGAGAATTACAACTTTCTAGTTCTCAACCATAAGAGAAATCACAAAGAAATCACAGAAGGTTTTGAGATTAAATTCTAACATCTTGTTGCAGTGATTTTACCTCTTTGCTTCTGCCGCAACTACAAAGAAAGCACCCGAATACTTCCTTCAATCTTCGGCCGAACTGTCCACTTTGATTTCTTCGGCCGAACTCTTCTTCAACCGCCGAAATTCCAAAAAGAAAATCTTCTTTGGCCGAATCCTCTGCTGCCCTCAACAATAGCAGTCGCCCTTTGCTTTAAGCTGCCACAAATAATTCTTTGGCAAAAAAAAACTAACCTGGCCGAAACCCTTTGTTCTTATTTCCCAAATAATTAGCGGCTACAATAGAAAACCTTGGCCAATATAATTCTTTTCGGCTTAAACCAAAACCCTAGCACTATACCCCATATTTATATTATATCATAATGGGTTTGGGCCGGTTTTGGACCCGTTTCGGTTGACCGAAACCCGTTACGGCAATGGGCTCCATTAGCAACAATCTCCCACTTGGAGACCTATTGCAAAAATTGTAATCTCTGTACATGATAATCCTAGTGTCCAAAATTTTTACCTCGATCGTTTAAAGTCCCGATTTCAGCATTTAACACAAATGCACCAAAGTTGAGCAATAGCTCAACTTTTTCCCATCAACCGGCTTTGTCAACATATCTGCAGGATTCTTACTGTCCTCAATCTTCTCCAACTTCAATTGGTCATCCTCTAACAAAAATCTAATAAAGTGATATCTCAAGTGAATATGTTTAGTCCGTGAATGATACGCCGAGTTCTTAGCAAGATGAATTGCACTTTAACTGTCATTGAATAACCTGCAATCCACTCCATCAAAACCCAACTCACTCATCAATCGCTGCAACCAAATAAACTCCTTACTTGCTTCTGCAGCTGCAACATACTCAGCTTCTGTCGAAGATAAAGCAACAATTGATTGTAATCTTGAAACCCAGCTTACCTCTATCCCTCCTACAGTAAAGACATAACCTGTGGTGCTCCTGCCATTATCTCTATCATCTACATAGTCCGAATCCACAAAACCTTGCACATCAATGTTATCACCCCCAAAACATAAATAATACTTTGAAGTACATTTCAAATACCTGAAAATCTACTTCACCGCTTGCCAATGTTCCTTCCCAGGGTTCTTTATGAATCTACTCACTACTCCCACTGCATGTGCAATATCTGGTTTTATACTCACCATTGCATACATGAGACTCCCAACGGCCGATGAATAAGGCACATTCTCCATGTGTCTCGTCTCCTCATCTGTCTTAGAACATTACTCTTTTGACAGTTTGAACTGACCACCAAGAGCTGTAGTTACCAGTTTTGCATTCTCCATATTGAATCTCTCCAACACCTTCTTGATGTACCCCTCCTGAGATAACCACAATTTCTTGTTTTTCTTATCTCGGGTAATTTGCATTCCAAGAAGTTGTTTAGCCTCACTCATGTCCTTCATAGAGAATCTCCCTGCCAACTTTCTTTTCAAATCATTAATTTTCTTCATGCATGTACTTGCCACAAGCATATCATCTACATACAAAGTAAGTATAATAAAGTTACTATCCTTAAACTTTTGTAGATATACACAATGATCTGAATTGTTTCTGGCAAAACCCGAATCCAACATAAACTTGTCGAACTTCAAGTATCATTGCCTCGGCGCTTGTTTCAACCCATACAAGCTCCTTTTCAGTCGACATACCCAATTCTCTTTTCCTTTAACTTCATATCCCTCCGGCTGTTTCATGTATATTTCCTCCTCCAAATCACCATGAAGGAAAGCAGTTTTCACATCGAGCTGCTCTAAATATAATCCTTTCACAGCCACAATACTTAGTATTGCTCTGATAGAAGTCATCTTGACAACAGGTGCAAATATTTCATTTAAGTCAATACCTTTTCTCTGACCGTATCCCTTCACCACAAATCTAGCTTTGAACCTTTGTGTCCCTCCTACCTCATATTTTACCCTGTATACCCACTTGTTATGCAATACTTTCATCTTTTCCGGTCGCTTCACCAATTCCCATGTGTGATTCTCCTCCAAAGAAGACATCTCATCACGCATGGCTTGCTCCCACTTAAGATGAAGTTTATCCTGCATAGCCTCTTGGTAACTCTCTGGTTCACCTGCATCAGTATACAAAACATTATATAATGGAAGACAAAGTTTTTGGATTGGCTTCCTTATCCTCGTGCTCCTCCTCAAAGTGGAAACACTCTCTGATGAAGTACTGGAACCATCTATTTCAGTCAATGGCTCTCTTTCATGTTCGGTCTCATCTGAAACTTGTGTATTCTCAGGTGTAGCCATTTCTTCTCCTTCAGATGTAGGTATTTCTTCCTTTCTTTTATCCATGGGATCCATCCCATCCTGTGGCTCATCCAGCTCCAAGCGCTCTTTCTCCACTATTTTCTCACTCTTACTTTCCGTTCGATTTTTATACATACAGCTCTCATTAAATACTATATCTCTGCTACGAATTACCTTGTTATGCTCATAATCCCATAAGCGATAACCATATTCGTCGCCACCGTATCCAATGAATGCACACTTCTGAGATTTAGAATCAAGCTTTTTTCTCATCTCATGATCCACATGTGTATATGCTATACAACCAAACACTTTTAAGAATGAATAATTCACAGTCTTACCAGACACACCTCCTCTGGAATTCCTCCATTTAAAGCACTAGCTAGACTCCTGTTGATCAGATAGACTGCCGTATCTACAGCGGCTCCCCAAAGTTGCAAAGGCAAACCTGCTTGTAGTCTCATACTCCGAGCTCGATCCAAAATGGTTCTATTCATCATCTCAGCCACGCCATTCTGCTGCGGTGTTCTCGGTACAGTCTTTACTCTCCTGATCCCGTGGGTAGAGCAATAGTCATCAAACTCTCTATTGCAAAATTCCCCACCATTGTCTGACAACAGACATTTCACCTTCAAACATATTTCATTCTCAACAAGAGTTTTCCATACCTTGAAAATCTTGAAGACATCGGATTTCTGCTTAAGTGCGAACACCCATATTTTCCTGCTTGCATCATCTATGAAAGTGACAAAATAAGAATTAGCTCCAAGAGACTTCGCCGAAGAAGGCCCCCATACATCTGTATGCACCAACTTCAATCTCTCGATTTTCTTCTCCTTACCATCCTTCATAAAACTAACTCTTTTCTGCTTTCCAAACACACAATTCTCACAGAAATCAAAGTTAGCATTTTTCATATCTGTCAACATACCTCTGGATTGCAATACCCTCATACCGCTTTCGCTCAAGTGACCGAGCCTCTGATGCCATAAGGTAGCCTTCTCATTCTTTACGGTGGCCAAAGAAACAACGTGATCCACCGAACTTGAGAGTAAATATAGGGTTCCCACTCTCACCCTTGACCACTACCATTGCTCCTTTACTGATCTTCCACTATTTCTTCTCAAATGAGATTTGATAACCTTCGCCATCTAGCTTGCTAACAGATATCAAATTCTTCTTCAAATCTGGTATGTGCCTGACCTCTTGTAAAAGCAACTTTCCACCATTGTGCAACTTCAACTGAATTGTCCATTTACCGACAATCTTGCATTCCTGCCCATTACCAACAGTCACATGCCCAAAATCACCTTGGACATAATTCTCAAACCATTCTCTGCGAGCAGTGCAATGGAACGAAGCCCCTGAATCCACAAACCACAGATCTGACCTCGATTCTATATTAGCAGACAAGCACAAGTCATCATACTCTTTACTTGGATTCACCACATTCGCTCATTCCTTATCTTTGTTTGGACAATCCTTCTTCATATGACCCTTTGTTTTACATTTCCAGCACACTAACTTTTTCTTGAACTTCCCCTTAGATTTTGATCTCCCTCTTTGCTTCGACTCTCTGCTTAAATTTTTACTCATTTCCTTCTTTCTGTCATTATCAACCGACAGAGCAGTACTTGTAGAAACTGTGCTCTCACCCATGCTCTTTTTCATCAATTCATCATTCATGATTGTACTCACAATATCATTAAATTTAAGAGCAGTATTGGAAGAATTGCTGATGGCCATAACAATATTACTCCAACTATCCGGTAATAAACACATAAACATCAAAGCTTTAATGTCATCAGCAAAGACAAAATCTAAAGATTCAAATTGTGCCCATAATGTGTTAAATTCGTTCAAATGATTAACAACTGAACTATCATAAGGCATTCTCAAGTTGAACAATTTTTTCATTAGAAACAATCTATTTGAAGCAGACGACTTCTCATAAAATTTAGCCAACGCTGACATCAAACCTGAAGTGGTCTTCTCCTTGGAAACGTTGAACACAACCTGTTTTGTCAGGCACAATCGAATCTGCGCCAAAGTCCTCCTGTCCAACAATTTTCACTCCTCATCTGTCATCTTTTTTGGCTTTTCTCCAAACAGTGCTTAATGTAAATTCTTTTGATATAAATAATCTTCCAACTGCAATTTCCACCATTGGAAATCTGTCCCATCAAATTTTTCAATCTTTCCTTTCCTATCTTCCACCATAACTCCCACTCAAAATCAACACCGATCTGAATGAAATCTAACCCGAACCAGGGCTCTAATACCAATTGTTAGTAAAAGATAGCGGAATAATACTAATGCAACAACCAGCGGAATCAAATAGTTAACCGAAGAGAAAAATAGCAGAGACAGAGAACACGCAGATTTAACGTGGTTCGGCAATATGCCTACGTCCACGTGGACACGATCGAAAAACTTCCACTATATCGAAAGAGAATTACAACTTTCTAGTTCTCAACCACAAGAGAAATCACAAAGAAATCACACAAGGTTTTGAGATTAAATTTTAACCTCTTGTTGCAGTGATTTTACCTCTTTGCTTCTGTCGCAACTACAAAGAAAGCACCCGAATACTTCCTTCAATCTTCGGCCGAACTGTCCACTTTGATTTCTTCGGCCGAACTCTGCTTCAACCGCCGAAATTCCAAAAAGAAAATCTTCTTTGGCCGAATCCTCTGCTGCCCTCAACAATAGCAGTCGCCCTTTGCTTTAAGCTGCCACAAATAATTCTTTGGCAAAAAAAAACTAACCTAGCCGAAACCCTTTGTTCTTATTTCCCAAATAATTAGCGGCTACAATAGAAAACCTTGGCCAATATAATTCTTTTCGGCTTAAACCAAAACCCTAGCACTATACCCCATATTTATATTATATCATAATGGGTTTGTGCCGGTTTTGGATCCGTTTCGGTTGACCGAAACCCGTTACGGCAATGGGCTCTATTAGCAACGAATAGAACTTAGACGAGGTCTAAAAATAATATGTCGATATGGGAAAGACTCCTCCGTAGGAGTACTTATAACTTAGACGAGTATAGAAAGCTTATAGCTGCTATAGTATGGAACCTGTGGTTAGAAAGAAATAGAAGAATATTTAGTAATACTACATATAGTTTGGATCACTGTATTTACTGTATTACTAACAATGTGTTACTATGAACAACTGCATTTGGTGATACAAGGACAGCCCATCACTCCACTTCTCCTATGATTGCTACAGTGGCTTCTCCAAGACTCCCATTGGGTTCAACATTACAGATGCTGGAGCGGGTGTAGCTCTCCATGGTAACTCGCATGATCAGGAGTAGAGATTGCAGATTTTCTACACCTGTAGCCAGGGGCTGTAGTGGCAGGGTGTATTTGGCTTATTTTATTTAGTAGTTTGTATTGGACTGTGCTTTTACCCGCTTTTGCTGTCTAATGGGTATATGTACTCTTGCTTTAATTTGTTTTTCCATCTGTAGTTCTATTAAAATCGTTTTAATGGAAGGCGGGGGACAGTTGCTCACCGTTGATTTCAAAAAAAATAATATAGGAATTGAGTTTTTAGTTCTCATTACTTTTTGACAACCTCTACTAGGGTGGAGCTACGGTGGACCGCGGGAGATTGATATATTTTATTGCACATTTTGTTGTTCCACCTCCGGTGGTGTTTTTGACAATTTACTATGTGATTGGATATAGAGAACATTTAAGTTCTTATGCACCAATATGGATGTGGTGATACAATATGATGTTAAATGGGCATAGTATTATGGCTATCCATACAGTGACTTCTTTTGAGGAAAAAAATTGTGCTCTATGGAACAAAAACTGAGTTGGATATGATAAAATCAGCTACAAGTTAAAAAAAAAAAAATTAACTATCAGTTGGTCCTTATTGAGTTACTAACAAAGAAGAAAAATATTATCAGGAAAAAAAAAACGGAAACAAAGTACACAATATGCACCACAAATAACATCATATTGTGAACCTAATTATTCAGGTATTGGCTTAATATCTTCAATATCAAAAGCAACAGTAGTGGACACATGGTGGATTTATAATGTGCCGTAAGATGCATCCTAACGCATCCCCACACATAGATACAAAGTATTTGAGTATCCTGTCTCCAGGATTAATACCCCTCCACTGTACTAAATATTCCTCTTAAAGTCGAGAGGTTCCATTAAATTTTTTTTGGTATAGATAAATATATATATATATACATATATATATACATATATATATATATACATATATATATATACATATATATATATAGAGAGAGAGAGAAAAAACGGAAAATTCACTGGCGGTAAAGGGATTTCCTTCACCATCGCTTATGTGGACCAATGAAACGGATACACGTGGCGCTACTCAAGATAACAAATAAAAGAACTCTCTTAACCGGCTTTTGAGTGGTACCACATGTACCTGTTTCATTGGTCTACCTAAGCGATGGTGAAGGAAATTTCTTCACCGTCGGTGAATTTTCCGTTTAAATCTTATATATATATATATATATATAGAGAGAGAGAGAGAGAGAGAACGGAAAATTCACTGGCGGTGAAGAGATTTCCTTTACCATCGCTTATGTGGACCAATGAAACGGGTACACGTGGTGCCACTCAAGATAACAAATAAAAGAATTCTCTTAACCGCCTTTTGAGTGATGTCATATGTACCTGTTTTATTGGTCCACCTAAGCGATGGTGAAGGAAATTCCTTCACCGTCGATGAATTTTCCGTTTACTCATATATATATATATATATATATATATATATATATATATGAGAAAAATGGAAATGAGCTAACAGCTAACGCAAGTTACCTGAACTGTAGTTCATTTCCACTATCTCTAATAATTTTTTTTAAAAAAAATCTTTTGGACTATGATCTCGACCCCCTAGGGTTCACTCATACCCAATTTCTTGGGTTTTAGTTTTGATTTGGTCCTCTATCAAGTTAGCAAAAAATTAACGGTTTTTAATGAATAAAACATTTTGTATGCACTTGATGAAAGGGTAAATGAACTCTTTATGAAATTTAATCTGAAAGAAGTTAAGAAAGTAGAGATTGTAATTGTTAAAAAAATTGAAGAAAAATCATTGATCATTATAGTTTTGCCGCTAGCTCACGTAACTTTTCCTGAGCTGGCGACTCACCTTCAGTAATCCCATATATATATATATATATATATATATATATATATATATATATATATATATATATATATATATATCAAAAAATGGAAAATTCACCGGCAGTGAAGGGAGTTCCTTCACCGCCACTTAGGTGGCTCAATAAAATTATTACACGTGGTATCACTCAAAATAACAAATAAAAAACTCTCTTAACCGCCCTTTGAGTGGCGCCACGTGTAATAATTTTATTAGACTACCTAAGCAGCGGTGAAGGAATTTCCTCCTTCACCGCCGGTGAATTTCCCGTTTACTCTATATATATATATATATATATATATATATATATATATATATATATATATATATATATAGGTGTCAGCTTCCTGGCCAAGGTATCTATGGATGAGGCAAGCCATGAAACAAAGAAGGCCAGTGGGTGACAAGAACCTAGTATTTAAGATTACTAATTAAAGTTTTCATGACCAAGGAGAAACTCCTCGAATTCTTTTAAAATCTTACTTTATGTCAAGGAGGGAATAACGTCAATTATTTGCTGTATTATATAGTTTTCATCTTAGGGGGAATGATATGCCAATGACTCTAAATCATATCACATCATGAAAGTTAAATTAGATAGATTAAAAGAATGGGAACTGCAACAAATAATGCACACACAGGTAAATGTCATCACTTTCAGCTTCCTTAATCTTGAAGCTGGAACAAACACATTTCTAAATATATAGTCCGATGCAGCTGCAAATTTTGCATAAATTGCAGTAATAAATATGCAGCTTCCATTGTTCAACACTAACTTGCATTCCATTCATAGTGCAGTGGTCCCTCATAAAATGTTAACCTCGACACTAGCTTACAAGTTTCACTACGGTCATGAATCCACCAAGAGTTCAATGGACCCTTAGAAAAAGATACTAATATAGAAATATTTCCCCGTCAAAGTGAAAGTTATTTTGACATAATAGAAGGGACATGCTAAATTTTTCTAAAAAACAACTAGTGCTTAGTTTGGAAACATGGCTTTGTAGATTGAAACCACAATTTAATGTGGTTATGAGCCTAAACCCAAAACTGAAAGCATGGCTTCTTTAGAAGCCAAAATAGGATTTCCAAACCATGCTTTGGGAGACCCAAAAAGCAATGAACCCATGGTTTTGAAAACTACACTTCTCAAAGTTCTTAAAATAAAATATTAAAAAAAAAAAACATGGTTTCCAAAACCATGTTGCCAAACTAGGCCTGGATGAATATAAATGTGATTGTCCCCGCTCCAAGGCTCCAAGGTTTCCTGCATTACTATAGAACTGAAATTTTACAAGTTTTCTCCCATTATTTTGTTTAATGAGATTTTCATCCCAGAGAGTGATGATCTTGCACCATCGACCTTTTCAAGTTATTTGTAAGCCGGTGGTGGAACAACTTCTGTTATTTATAGTGAACTTATCAATAACATTGAAAATATATGATGGAAATCATATTTGATTTGATAGAGATTATATCTGATTAGATTTGATTAGATTTGGATCTTGTTAGGATTTTAGAATATTTGATTGGATTCCGATTTTAATTAGAATTCTGATTTTATTAGGATTTTGGATTTTATTAGGATTTTGTTTGTTAGGATTTTCCTATATATATGGGTTTGTATGAAGTATTAAAAAAAAAAGATGAATAATATTTGAAAAATTTGAGAAATTTTTGACGTGCATTTCTCTGAATTAAATCTTTCCTCGTGGATTCGTTGAGAGTGGACATGAATTCGCCTGGGTAGATTCCCAAACACCTTTAAGTTCTTCCCGTTCTTTTCCAATTTCTCAAAAAAACCATAATTCTCAAACCCTAATTCTAATTTCGCTTCCGTCCTGCGTCAATATAGTTCGCATCAATAACTATAAAACGTAATGGCACGTATACTCATCGTATTCATAGCTGAATTTAGGCCCTATGATCATCCCCATTAGGCTATGTAGCATGGCAACTTCTATTGTGAAGTTGTGATGCATCAGTTTGAAAGTCATATTGGACACAACAGTCTATCCATGCCATGTCTTTCATCGTTACATTTTTTGTTTTAAGAATTTGCTGTGTTAAAGTGTGATGTCATGTCGTGCATTTGCTGGCACATCAATCTGCTTGGGACTCGTCTAGAAATTAACTTCTACCTAAGTTGATGTTTCTCGACCCTTTTACATTGCAGTAACTCATTTAAGAATTACTCACGAAGAATCCAGATTCCAGAGCAATCAGTCCGATGAGGAAACGGAATGGTCATTTTGGTTTGAATTGCCACCGGTTCCAGTAAGATTACAATCCAAGTCAATAACTATTAATATTAGGGATGATAATGGACGCATCCACGGACCATTTTTTTGGTCTGTCCTATTCAAAATTTTGAATTAAAAATCAAATTTCTATTTTTCTAATTCAAAATTTTAAATAGAGCGGGCAAAAAATTGATCCGTGGACCTATCCATTACCATTCGTAACCATTATATCTAGCAGACAACTACTTGGATCTTACCCTCAGCTGTCCATAGCGAGAGGAAACATTCACTATTCTTGGTGATTTTGATAGCTTGAGAAGAGGAATAAGTGCTTCAGTTACTCTCTTGACGCCATAATAGTTTACTTTCAGGCATTCCTCTGCCTTCTCGTAAGTCTCTCGTGCTAACTCCCTTATCTTCTTGGACCTGGGTAACCCTTCTTCCTGTCCCATATTAAAATAAGGGAGTTACTCTTTTGTGCTTAATTCATAAAATTGACAAGAATAATTTTAGAGAAGAAAATTAGGCTCTCAACTTAAAAGAGGCATATACATAGTTTCAGATGTTATGGCATAACTATAAACTTGAGTTACTCATTTCAGTTAATTACACATTAAAATTTGTAACTTCCACACAAGAGTATAACACTAAAAGGCTATGTTTGGTTTGTTGGAAAATGAAAGGAAAAAGAAATGGAAAAGAAAAGAGAGAAAAAGGAGAAATAGAAAAGGAAATAGGAATCCCTTTGTAATTTGATTCAAAGAGAAACTAAAAAGAAAATATTAAAAAAATGATAAACTAAAAATAAAATTAAAAAATTAAGTTAAGAAATTATTCCAAGCTCCCTCCACTCTCCTACCGTAACCCTGTATCGTAGCAACACCAAATGATATTTTCTCTCATTTTCTTTAGGGCAGAGGAAATTAGGTGACTTAGCCTATAGTAAAATAATCGGCAAGCTAAGTCCCCTAAGAAATCACTAAGAACATAAGAATAAATTCCAAACGGTAAAAGGGTCATTACATATATATTCAACAAATATTAGTTGCTAATATTACTCGGACCTTTATCCTAATTCTGCTAAATCTCAACTGCGTTTTAATTTTACCTCATCCATGCAAGAAAGTAAATCCTCAGGATTTATTTCTCTCCCAGCTATCCCTGCATTGTTCACCTGCAACAAACACAACCCATCACTTGAAATTAACAGAACAAACAAAGTTCATCCGCTGCAACAAAATTCATACCAAAATATCAAGCTTCCCAAATTGGGAATTGATAAAATTTGCCAAGGAAGCAACACTAGAGGAGTCAGTCACATCCAGCTGATGAAACAAAACATCAGAGGCCCCAGAGGTTTTGAGCTTCTCCAGAGTTTCAATGCCTCTCCCCTCATCTCTAGCTGTTAATATCACTATGATTGCATCATTGGATGCTGTTGCTAGCTGCCTGCATATCTCCAGCCCAATCCCTTTGTTTGCCCCAGTCACCACTGCAATCCTTTGAAAACAAAAAAATTGAAAATTTTGGGGTTTTGAGCGAGTCAGTGAGAAAACCCATAAATTAAATTTTTATGGAAGTTTGAAATTTTACCTCTTTTGAGATCCTTTGATGGCTGATCCTTCCATTTCGAACCCACTTGAAAAATCTGAAGGAAGCCCCTTTGTTTGTTGGGGTTTTTACGTATTGGGGTTTTTACATATTGGTCCCTTATTAAAAATTAAATTTTAGTTTTTGAAATCTTTATATTTTGATTTTATTTTTCAAATCTTTTACTACTCCCAAAGAAGAAGAAAATATCAGTTATTTTCCTCTCTTCTCTCTTCCTCCTCTCTTCATCTTCTTATTGGATTTCCCTCTCTATTGGATATAGAACTAAGAAAAAAAAAAAAATAATAACTGGAAGGGAAGAGAGAGAGAAGAAGAATAGAGATGAGAACCTAATACAAAAAAAAAAAAAAGAGGAAGAGAGGAGTAGAAAGAAAAAGATGTAAATAATTGATATTTTCCTCACTCCCAGGGTATAATGGAAAATTCGTGTCAAAAATTATCCGAAGACTAAAGTGATGTAATTTAAAGGATTTAGAAGACTAAAATCATAATACAAAGATTTTAGAGAGTAAAATCTAATTTTTAAAAATTTAAGCTATCGATATATAAAAACCCCTCATTTGTTTGATCATGTTTCTAAAATGAAATAGCAGGGAGGGTAATGATAAAAATACACCCCAAATCCGTTCTGAAGCAGGCATCTTTTTTTATCTGGTTTATTGTTATTTGTCATTTCAAATTTAGGATTAAATTTTTTTTCTCCTTTTATTCTATTCTTATGTAACTCAACCTCCTAATATGAAAGTTTTTGTTTTTTTATCTTCTCTTCTCTGTCTCAAACTTAATTATCATAGTAATTTTTATTTTCTCCAAATCTATTCTCAAATTCTAATTTAAATATAATTTTTATTAGAATTTAAATACAATCTTTATTTTTAATTTAGAACTGTAGGGGGAATTTGAAAGACTTGGAGAGAGAAAAAAAAAAGGGAGAAGAGGGAAGGGGGAGAGAGAAAAATAAGGGTAAACTGGAAATATTGGGAACGGAATCTTTATTTTTAAACGTTAATAGTTTGAATATTTGCATATCTAGGAAAATAAAAAAGGTGGACTCATTTACAATTTCCTATTTTCTTAGGATATATATATTTTTTTCAAAATGCATTTGTTTTTTCCAACAAGAAACTTTCTTCCATTCCCATTTCCGACCACACCAATATCTTTCACCTCCGTTAAAGCCACGGAAAATTCTAAATGCGCACTACATTTGACTTAGGGTGTGTTTGTTTGCATAGAAGTAGAATGGAAGTAGTGGAAGTAAGGCTACTTCCACTACTTCGCTTGCTTGTTTGGTCAAAAAGAGAATTTGAAATTATTTCCACTAGAATGATGTGGATCCTATGTGGCATCCTAACTTTCCTTTTTATCTTCCCTTCCTTTTTGAGTGTAAGTGAAACTCAAGGAACAAGATAATATATTATTTTTTATTAGTTTCTCATTATTAATTTTCAATTCTACTCAATTAACAAATATATTAGTATTATTTTTTATGTAATTTGACAATAAAATATTATTTTTCATGTTCTACTTTCTTACTTCTAAAAGTAAGTTTACAAACACTTGAACTCTATTGAACAACTCTCTTCCTAACTTTCCATCTTGGAATGTACTTGTAATTTTCTTCTCTACTTCTCACACTTCTAAAAGCCAAACAGGGGCTTAGTGACCACCACATCCTATAGTAAAGTGATGAGCAGCACAGGAGAAAATGCTGCTCCCTAAGTCAAGTGTGGTGCGCCTTTAGAATTTCCTAATTTCCCCAAAACCATCGCCCACATCCGATTACCCCTCTCCCCCCTCCGGCGAGCATCCCCCGGCCCACCATCCCCTCACCCCTCCTAACCACCCACCCACCACCTTTGGAGCAAAAAGAACGTACATTTGTCCCCAAAAAGAATAATGCGAATTTGTAATTAAAAGTAATTTTAGTGGGGGTGTGCCCTTCGATATTTGGGGTGTGCATTGGGGGCTCGCCGCCTCCTGACGGGAGTTTCTAGATGGGCACAACTTTTTCCCTAGTGAGCCCACTTAAAACTTCTATTTTATTACAATCTTACCATTAAAAATTTTGGAGCAAAATATCATGTCTTCTTCTTCTCCTCTCCTCCATGGCCTCTATTAACTTTCCTCCATCGCTCTCCGGGAAAAAGCCCGTCTCCCGCCCGGCCTCCATCACTCCTCGTCGAAGCCAGGAAAAAAGTCCGCCCGCCCTCCGCCCCCGCTGTGCCCCGCCCCCACTCCCCCGTTCCCTCGCCGCCCGACCTTGATCCGGGCTGGACAGCTCGGATCAAGCTTTCTGATCCGGGCTGTTCAGTCCGGATCAAGAGTCTTGATCCAGGCTAAACAGCCCGGATCAGAAAGCTTGATCCGGGCTGTCCAGCCCGGATCAAGGCCGGGTGGCGAGGGAGAAGGGGAGTGGGGGCGGGGCGGAGCGGGGCAGAGCGGGGGCGGAGCGAAGCCGGGAGCAAATATGGAAGAGCGATTCCTTCATTTTTTCTTGAGATGGAATTTTGGATTAAAAAGTGATGGATTTTTTCTTGAGAACGTGTGGGAGCTTGGAGGAGATGAGGGAGAGGAGGAGACGAGGGTATTTGGGTAATATTGGTGGGCTCACTGGAAAAAACCCTCTCTTTTCAAAAGAGAGGGTGTGCTCACTAGGAAAAGTGAGCTCACTGGGTAAAAACCTGAGCCCATCTAGAAATTCCCCTCCGGACTCCTCATCCGCAATGCCTCTCACGACGCTAAAGGTAAGGTTTAATGTTTTGCTTCTCCCAATCTTTTAAGAAGTTGTTCAGTATGTAAAAATTGTATTCTTTTTACGTTAAAGTTGGAATTTTGATGCTTATTTCTAGGATTTCACTCTCTCATATAGAATTTAGATAAAAAGTTCATATTTTTATTCAACATGCCTTCCTAATGTTGTGTTCATTGTATGATCAGATTGATTTTCTGGGTAATTTTTTTTCTTGATTTCATCCGTAAAATTAGCTGTTTGAAATTATGACACGACGCCTAAAATTGCACATCAGAGATCTTTAAAAATGGCACTCACAATTATTAACTTTTTGTTCCCGGGGAACAATGGTGACTGTTTGCTTGCTTGGAGTTGGAGTTGCTAAATGTGCGAACTTTAAATTGCAAGAATTGTTCACATTAGACTGTTTGTTATTTAAATTGGACTTCGAGAAGGCATACGGCAAGGTCAATTAGGATTGTTTGTTGGAGGCCATTAGAGCGAGAAACTCTGGTCCGAATTTGACTGGGTGGATGTAGCAATGGTTGAGATCAGCCAAGACAAATGTAATGTTCAATGGAACATTAGGGAAAGAAATAACATGTAGAAGAGAACTGTCACAGGATGACTCTCTCCCCATTGTTATTTACATTAGTAGCAGATGGACTGAATGCTATAATACAAAAAGCTCAGAAAAGGGGTTTAATAAAAGGGCTATCTGCATCCAAAAAAATATTTATCATAAATTTACAATATGCGGATGACACAATATTATTTGGAAGGGTGGATATAGGGGAGGCAATTGTGTGGAAATGGATCATTCACATCTTTGAATTGTGATTAGGACTAAAAATTAATTATGAAAAGTGTCGGATATTTTTCATGGGAGAAATGGATGTTGATAATCTAATAATAGAGAGGGTACTTGGGTGCACTAGGGAAGAATTTCTAATCAAATATTTAGGGGGTACCCCTGAGAGAGATAAAAATCAAGAAAAGGAGATTGAAGAAAAGGAGATTGGACCGGAATTATAGAAAATGTACAAAATAAATTGGAGGGTTTCTAAATAGATTCCTGTCACTAGGAGAACTGATCATATTGATCATTTTGGTTCTGTCAGCAATTTCCTTGTATCCGTCATCGATATATAGAAGATCTAAATGGGCTAGAAGAAAAAACGATAAGATAATAAGAGAATTCTTATGGGGAGGAGTATGACGTGAAGGGAAAACATATAATTTGGTTAAATGGGGTCAGGTGTGCAAAAACAAAAGTCAAGGAGGATTAGGAATATCGCAGCTAGATGAAATAAATATTACATTACTAATGAAGTGGCGGTGGAAAATAGCAGTATCTCCGTATAAAGAAATATGCAAGATACTGAGAGAGAAGTACCTCAACAAACAAAGAACCAGGGTAGATGAACAAATAGGTTATAAGCAGGCCTCACAATATTGGCAAGGTTTGTAGGAAACAAAAGGAATTTTTATGGCAGGAGTTAAATACATACTGGGGGAAGGAAATATAAGATTATGGAAAGATAAATGGATTCTCAATGAACAGCTAAAATGCGTGGCCCCACAGATCTTTACACATGCTGAGAAGGAGGAGTTGGTAAAAAATTACTATTAAAGGAGATCCTATAGACTCGGCCCACTGAAGAATGAAGACTATAGAATGGAGGAGGAGAAAAATAAATTAATCAAATTTCTTGAAAACATTTCCCCACAAGAGTATCATAAAGACGACCCATATTGGTTACGGAGCAAGCATGGTACATACACAGTAGCCTCGTGCTATAAAATCATTACTCATAGAGGGATAAGAGATGATAAAATAGAGACAATATAGAAAATAAGAGCACCAAATAAAGTGAAAGCATGTATATGGCTACTACCGAAAAATTCTATACTTACATGGGACAACTTGCAGCATCGTGGATGGATAGGTCCGGAAATATGTACACTTTGTCAAAGTGAAGAAGAGTCCGTAAATCATATGTTTATTGACTGTAATTTTGTGTCAAAGGTCCTATCAAGGATTAAAGAAGAATTTAGAGATGAGAGATGGGGGAATGGGAATGAAGAAATAAAAAATAAATGGGAACAATGTAAAAACAAAATTAAAGGGACTATATTAGCAGCATTACTTTGGCATATATTGTTAGAGAGAAATAGGCATATCTTTTCAGAAAAAAGTTTATCTTCAATATGCATATTCTATCGTATTAACAATGTTGTTGACTTATGGATAGGACAGGAACAATATTCACAAGAGCCAACACAGAGCGGAAGACATCAAAGGAGAGACTGAAGAAGAAGGCTGGATCTGATTAGCCTGTCAACTCAGGATGGTGATGGACAATTGAGACAGGATGCACACTAGGGAAGCACAGTGGAAAAAAAGAAAAGAAAAGAAAGCCAAATGGAAGGAACTCCGGATTAGTGGAGAGGAGGGAAGGGGGAAAGGAGAGCTTTACTAGATTGCAAGGAATATGTAGCATAAACAATATTATGTAGCTTAACTATTATTAGCATAGCCTCATATACAAGGGGCATAGTAAGACAATATATCAAGTAGCTTGTTTCATTAAAATCTAATTAATGGAATACAGGGGATATACCCACCGTCTTTGCTCTAAAAAAATAAGAATTGTTAACATATGATTCTTGACCATCTTCCTCGTTGCCACCGTAAATTAAAGGTGTTCCAAGCATTGTAATAAAAGGAAGAACTAATTAAGAAACCAGGCTCAAATAGTCTCATGTTCATGGTACAAAATTCACAAATCACCATACACATGTCAATACATTACTTACTCATCCTATAGTTTATTTTATATAAAATCATAATACATCATCTTCTTGATATGGTAGTAACTACTAGTTTTGTAACAAAAATGAAAATACCTTTGTTTGATCAAATTACAGGGCCGTTAGCACCTTCTTCAACAGTCGAAATCCCTGATTTATAGGTTACATCCGTCTTGAACTAAACGAGGAGACGCAATTGATGCTGATTGCTGGATCTCTTGGCAAGAATCCTTGTATAGGTATTCATGGCTACTTTGGATAGCTTGTAGAAGATTCTGAACTTATATAGATAGGCGGGGAAAGGGTTATTATAACAACTAAAACACACAATGGATTTCTCTGTCTCTTATTCCTTCCTTTATTTTGTGTTGTATGCGTATTGGGGAGTTTTTTTTTTTTTTTTTTTTAACTTATTGATGCAGGAGGCTGGGGTGGGAGGGGTGTGGGGTTGATGATAGTACATGTGATCGTGTTGATGATAGTCCGAAAGTTTCGTTTTTCTGCCTTGGGCCTCTGTCAGCTATATTGATTACAAGTAAATGAAGTGAGCTATATTGATTACAATCAGTATAGCTCAAAAAACACTGCAGTTTCCTTCTCTTCTTCCTCTATATCTCCCAATTGGTACTGCTGTCAAATTTAAATTGTAAAGTTGGATATCTCGATCTGTCACGAGACCAACAGAATCAGTTAGCTAAGGATAAAACTACAGAGGTCCATGTTTGTGCAATTGGACACTTACAGGCTTCCCATGTTCGATGCAAGCACATTCATGATAACTGCTGTTGGACACAAGTTCGTTTCAATTGCTAGTATAGTAAATGAAGGTGGCCTGGGAAATCACCATCCCAGGCATTTGTAATACATTGCGGAGGCTCCATGGATGATTGGCCAAGTTTTTATGATTCAACTGTCAACATGATTTGCTACCCGAGTTCATGCTTCAGATGGTTCTTAGGCAGAGATAAGGGCAATTGGTGGGCAGAGGCCTCACTGATTTTGCAGTTTAAGATCATGCACTAGAGGAACAACTCTGTGGACTAGAAAACAGTGTACATGTTATGACAGCAAGCCTCAATTTGCACTGATAACAATGAATAAGGAGCACTTGCTCAATCGCTTGTGCCTGGCATCATTCTGGGGTCACAGGCTAAAAATCTACTCAACCTTGTTAGCTTGTGATAACTCCATTCATTGGTTATTCAATTTTCTGGTCATCGTGGAGACTTAACCAACAATTGTAGGCATTTAATTCTCAAACATTTACCCAGTTGCCGCAAAAGGAAGTCACCTTACTTATTGGAATAACTGAAAACACCTTTCAAGAAAGTGAGCACGAGAAATTTCTCATGTTAACAATACAGAATTTCCCTAACCACCATATAGATCCCAATGCATTACTTCTTATTTGTTTAATCCTTCTACTGCAACTCATAGTCATTGTTTTCTTCATATGGCATGGATTAGTGGTTCTCTTACTCAAACGAAAATACCTTTGTTTTATCGTAGAAAAGGCCAGAAGGGCTGCCATCGGGAAGTAAGGCTAACATTACTGGCCCTTGAGCACCTTCTTCGACAGTGGATGTCCCTGTATTATAAGTTATGTCTGTCTTGATGAAACCAGGAGCCACACAGTTAATGCAGACTGTAGGATACCTCTTGGCAAGAATCCTCGTATAAGTGTTCATGGCTGCTTTAGACAGTTTGTAAGCAGCTGGACATGTTGGCCAGCCATTTTCTTTGAGCTTTCCTTCCTTTAAATCATTTAGAAAAGATTGCAGCACCACATCTAATCGATCTTCGGTCTGCTCGTCCACATCGCCCATTGCTTTTCTTATGCTCTCACTGGGGATGAACTGCATAGGATACGTTAGTGAGATTGATGAATTAATATACACTTTTTAATATGGCCAATTGAAAAAATAAATAGACAAATTACGTAGATGATAGATCCGTCCATTGTTGAAATAACGCGTTATGAAACCCGTTATTTGCGTTACGTAACCTAACGGAATCCCAACGCTACGTAACAACTGGAAATAACTCAGTGCACCGTAACAGTACGTTTTTTACGTTATTTTACGTTATATTACATAACGTTACGTTAAATTACGTTATGCTACGTTATTTACAATTATTTTTTTTTAGTAATTTATATATTGTTGTTGATTATTATTTTGATTTTTAGCGAATTGCTGTAATTTTCTTAATTAATTGTTGGCATGTTTGATTGCTTTTGGAATTTCTAACTTGATAATTTAAGTTTGTTTCTTTATCCACTTATTGTATTTCTCGTCCGGTTGCTAAAATATTTCACTTATTGATTTTATTGAATTTTTAATTGAACTGAAATCAACAATCATAAATAAGATAAATTGAACATTACAAAATATAAATTACAACAATGATAATAATTGGAATCGAAATAAAAAATTGGAATCTTGCTTTTTTATTTAAATGATGATTGGAATTACGGTTGCATACTTAATATAATTTATGAAGATATATGAAAATTATTGTAAAACTTAATATAACATTTGAATAGATTATGTATTACAAAATAATTTTATATTTTTTTAGATATTTTAAATTTATTTTTCAATTTATTAAAATTATTTTATATGGTTTTATATTTATTTTTATTAAATAAATAGAAAATTGCATAACCTACGTTATGCGTTACGCTATTTGCGACATAACCTAACAAAGACAAAACGTTACGTTACCGTTATCGCTATTTTAAACATTGGATCCGTCTGAAGCCTTAAAGGTGACCGTCTGATCAATGTTGCATGGTGTGTGATGTATGATGTGGAGTATAATTACCTTTATAAGAAGAAGGGAAATGAAAAGTTTCCCTTGCACCTAAAATTTCTGTTCAGAATTAAGTAGGGAATTTTGTGAACTGTTCAAAAGTTTTATTTAGTAGCATAGACCAATCCTTTGCTTCTATGATTTTTTAATCAGGGTTTTAATTTCTCCAGTTTCACAGCATTCTAATCTCCAGGTAAGCTTTTAAACTTGATCCTTAGTGTCTCTCGTAAAAGATTATGGGTAGTTTATTCTGAAAGATGCTAAAAATACTGTATTCTAGTGTCTTTACGATGGATTACTATATTATGAAATTTGTTATGGTACTGTAACAATTTAGAAGTAACATAACAGTTTCAGTAATGTCATAAAGTCTATAGGATCTGGCAGAATCATAATATTGTCTTTAGATAAGAGTAAATCACTTGTTGAAACTGACAGGAATGAGAATATCTGTTTTCGTAACCAATATCTATAAATGATTAGGCTAAGTATAGTTCTCTACAATTTAGTATGATTTATGTTGTAATTGATTATAGTGCAATTGTTCTTCTCTTCTACTTATAGCAAATCGGTAAAACCCCCACTCGGAATCTGAGTATCGGAAGGTCAGCAATATATCCTCGTAGGTATATGCCAAGACTCTAGTTGAATAACAAGAATTAAAATAGTTTATATTAATCATAGATTCCTCCCTAAGAAAACTAATTATGCTTATTTTATGGATTCGTAAGATTCATTATAAACTGCATTAACTGTTGGCAGTGAAAATTTCTAAGTAAATAGAGTTTTCCACAACAGAACGCGAAGCTAACTCCGCAGCCCCGCATTTGGCTACTTTAGCCTCGCGTTGAACAAAACGCGGAGATGTTTAATAACTCCGCGTTAGTTCCGCGTTCTGATTCCTTAGCTCCGCGTTTTGATGAGATTATCTCCGCGTGAGCAGATAACCAGAATCTCAAATTGATTGAGATTAAGATTTGGGCTTATCCAATACCCAAATTGAATCCAATCAGAATTCCAAATCAAGAGATTTAAATCAATATTAAATATTGGATTAGAATCCTTAATGAATACAAAAATCTTGATTCCTATTCCTATGGAAATCTTGATTCCTATTCCTATGGAAACTCTCATAACCACTAAAGTCTATAAATACCCTCTTTGAGGAGACTTTAGAGGATAAATCAATAATAGATCAATCCATACATGATCATTAATCTTTAAGAGGTCTTTCTTTTCGGTACCTGAGATCCCTTGTTGAAGTTTTAGAGACGTTCAAATTACGCACAGAGCCTTGAACGAATCAAGACCAGAGGAGATCGATTCTACAATTGGCCATCACCTTCAAGAGAGAAGAGTTCGACGCCCGATCGTCCAAAGGAACTACTATAGATCCCATCGCCACAGATCCCACATTATTTTGTAAAAGAGAGAGATTGATATATAAAATCCTCTCGTTTGTTTTTTTTATCTTGTTCTCTTCTATTGTAATTCGAGTTTATTCAATGGAAGGAAGGCGATGAAATTCCGCTGCGAACAAACTTGCGACCACAGTGGGAGAAGTCTCTTTCATCGAAAAAGAGATCGTGGCGCAATCTGACGTCGAGAAGATCGGATCCGACGTGGATATGCTCGTCGTTGAAATCGACCAGCAGAAGTACGAGGAGTATCTCTCCTCTGAATCATCAGGTAACCTGAACGACACACGACACTATCGTCGCGTGCGCTCCAATACCCGAGCAACGGGTAAAAAGGAATCCACCGAGAAACGGGGATCCTTGGATACCGCGGCCATAGAGCCGGTGATCGGGCAGGAAATCCTAGCAGAGGATGACCTCCCTACTGCCGACGAAGACTTGGGAACTGGATTGACCAGAACCCAACTCCGAAATAGAAATCGGAGAGCAAGGCGAAAAGCCCTCAAAGCCCGCCTTGGACGCGAGGCTAAAAAACGCGAGGCTATGGTCCCTCGCAAACTGGCTCGCGCTAATCGCGAGACCAGTCATTATCGCGTTAAACGCGAAATTGCAACTTGCGTTGATTGCAAGGAAAAGCCAGCGTGTGATATTCCACACGAGGCTATTATTGAGCTTAGCGAGAAACGCGAAGCCAGTAAGATTTGCGATAAACGCAAGATTTCTGACACTCGTGAGAAACGCGAGTATAAACTCTCCTTAAAGCCAGTGTGTGATATTCCACGCGAGGCTATTACTGGACTTAGCGATAAACGCGAAACCAGTGCAACTTGCGAGAAACGCAAGATTTTTGACACTCGCGAGGAACGCGAGGATAAAAATTCCTTACAGCCAGCGTGTGATTTTCCATGCAAGGCTAATACTGAGCTTAGCGAGAAACGCGAAACCAGTAGTACTTGCGAGAAACGCAAGATGCCTCGGTTCCGCGTAGATCGCAAAGACGATTGGCAAATTGTTGTTAATCGTAAAAATCGCGTTAGACGCGAAGTTATGACTTGCGTTAATCGCAAGGGTAAGCCAGCGTGCAAGAAGTTTCTTCCACGCGGGGCTACTATTCCAGAAGATAAACTTCTGAAGGCAGGCCAAGCCAGCGTAAAATGCGAGGCTAGCGTAGCAAAACGCGAAGCTATTCTTCAGGCCCGCGATACAAAACGCGAAGCTAACTTTCAGCCCCGCGCTCCAAAACGCGAAGTTATCTTTCAGCTCCGCGTAGATCAACCTGAATATCAAATCAGGGCGGATCGTCACATCAATGGACCAGAACTGGACTCCAGTAATCTCAAGAAGGTTCAGTGGGCCCCTGGACCCTCTCAACAACCAGGTGGCCCCCACGATTCTTCATCATCCAAGGTCACCGATCTCAGAAATTACTTGACAAAAATGAGAAATATGACTCAAACTCAGCCACACTCAACATATCATTGTGAGCAGCTCATAACAGCCATATCTGATGTATTGGATAATTGCTGTTGTACTAAGAAGAGAGTGTGTATTTAACAGAATAACTGAGTCTCGTCAAGATACTCCAAAGAGGAGAAAGAATGATCTGAGATACAAAATTAAAGAAAAAGAATTAAACGCAGTGACCTCAAATATGGTCGGCAAAGGCAAAAAGATTATGGAGAAGGAATATGAGTCAGATGCAGACGATGAACAACCTCATCATTTTACCCGGCTCAAATCAGGTGCTGTCGCTCCTCAGAATTATAAGAAACTTTTAAAAGGTTCTTATGATGATGACAGCGATAATTCAGCTATAGCTTCCCCAAAATCTCGTGCATCTTCCCGACCACGAAAATCAGCGTCACATGTGGTGGACAGGTCCGATGACATTGACCAGAGGATGGAAGCCCAAGAGCAGATGATTCGAGGTCAGCAGAAAGCCATTGATGACCTCAAACTAATGCTTCTAAAAGTGGTCGAAAATACCCAGAAGATAGTCGACGATAAGTCTAAAACTTTCTTAGAACCGTCACCTAAGACAAATGAAGAAACTAAAGAAGAAAAGGCTTATTCGATACAGGAGGATGATGACAAATACTCTTTCCATGATCCTCATGGAGAAAAGATCGAGAAATTGCAAAGCTAACTTGATGCCTTGATGCACAAGAAGGAACTGAAGGAATCGGGGGTTTCAAGGCCATATCCGCTTGAATGGGATTTGGCACCGTATCCCGAAAAGTATAAACCGCTCAAGTTGGAGCCATATGACGGGAAAGGATCTCCCAGTCAGCATATCTATTACTTATCGCAGGCAGGTCATCTAATAGGAAATGATCCCATAATGACCAAACTATTTGCGAACACCCTGCGAGGGCCTGCTTTTACATGGTTTATGCAGTTGCCCCCGGGAAACATAAACACATGGTATGATGTCGAGAAACAGTTCTTGGAACGTTTCTTTGAGGATGATACCGAAATATTGGTTCATTCCCTCCTTGTGACGAAATAAGGGGAACAAGAAACAGTAAAAGACTTTATAGAACGCTTCAGGGAAAAGTCCGTGTATTGTCGACATTGTATGACCCAGGAAACCCTGGTGGAAACCTGTAAGCATAATTTCAGGACCGGCTTGCTGATAAGAATGGGAGCTGTAGAGTCCAAAACTTGGAAAGATCTGCTGAGGCAGGGAGAGCAGGCGGAAGATATAATTCGCCGGATTGAGGAATCTCGTAGCACGAGAAACTCTGTGAATAACAGGCCATATTCACAGAATCCTGAAAATAAAAGGAAGGCTGTGATGGTATCAGTTGCAGATCCAAAACCAAGACCTCAAAATCCGAGAGGTGCAGGTCAAAATAGGCCCCGACAAGATAGAACTTATACATTCAAGACGGAGCAGACAGGTACTCTATTCCATCTCCTCCTTAAAAAGGGCATGTTGAAGCTTCCGGAGAATCAAAAACTGGAAGACGCTGGTAAAACCAACAACCCTAACTATTGCCTGTACAATCGGAATGTCGGGCACCCAACTAAGAATTGCTATCCTCTTAAGAACCGAATTCAGGCATTGATAGAAGTTGGGATTCTCACACTTAAAGAGGAACATAAGAAAGTTTCTGCAAATATGGCAACTTTGGTAGTTAGAACCAATAAGTTCCCTGCCAAAGCGATCCCTGTACCAGTAGGGAAGCCAATATCAACACTAAGCATGGGCAGTCCGCACTTGCAAGTTAGCCCCTTGGGTACGCTCCGAACCACAACTGTGACAAAATCGTCCTCATTGGTTAACAGCCGGATTTGGTTGGGGGTGCCGAATATATTTATGATGATAAACATCATGCTTCTGCTATTCTCAATAGCCATTGGAATGGCTAATTGGGTGCTATAAGTAAAAATATTTTGTTGCCCAATGCTGTTAAAGCAGAGAGAAGAGGAGATCAAGTTTCTCGCCAACCCTATCATACTGGAGGTAAAAGTATGAAATCAATTGCCCAATACTGTTAAAGCAGCGGGAAGAGGAGATCAAGTTCCTCGCCAACCCTATTATACTGGGGGTAAAAGTATGAAATTAACTACCCAATGCTGTTAAAAGCAAATGGAAGAGGAAATCAATTTTTCGACAACTCACCATGCTGAGGGGAATAGCATGGCTAGCCCAACGCAAATGGTGATTGGTAAAGGCTAATCAAATCCGTTAATAGCTGGGGGTTTGCTAAAAATCCCGTAAAACCTGTCATGTTAAGTTTTTACCTCTGACAGTATGATTTGGATTATTCTCATCTCCGTTCAAGTTACGCGTGAGAGCACTTGGACTAGGCATGTGCAATTAGGCGCCTCTGTCGAAATCTGGTAACCCTGACCCGATCATCTTAGTATGTGCAGTTCAAGTTACGCATCTGAGCCTTGAATTGCCTCCATCAAACTAAGGCATGTGCAATTAAGCGCCTCTGTCTAATTTAAATGATCCTTATATGATCATTTCAGGTACTAACAGTCCAAGTTACGCAAATGGGCCTTAGATTGTTTTACCAGAACAATGAGTCATTTATTTGTTGAGCAAGCAAAATTTTTGAAGCCAACAGATAAAGAGAAAAAGAATTATCTTTATTAATGAAGCAAAAGATTACAGAAGAAGAGGGAGTTATAGCTCTCCCAAAATCTTCTACTTATTCATCGACTCATCAATAACCTAACGGTGAGACTCCTCCACAGGATGTTAAAGTTCGATTCCATGGTTCACATGCAAAAGATCTCCTCTGCAAATGTCAACTATGATCTGTTTAAAGTCCTTAGTGGATTATCTGAAGATACTGCTACAAGAATCCTAATAAAAATGCACAAGTTAGATTCGACATGCTACATACCCTTAGATGATCATCTCTATTGCTTTGGAAAGCAACAGAGATTGTCATCTAACAGAAATGGTTCTCAAGAAAACTTAATGGGTTGCCGCAGAGTTCTTGTAACTCCTTCAAAAGTTTATCTTTTGGAGCCAGGGCTTGAAACCTGCAACTATGTTGTAAAGCATATGCTTCTGGCTTCCTTAGAGTTACTTTAGCTAACGAAGACTGGTAAAGCCACATGCACTCCTCTTCAAGAAGGATCTGTTCAAAATACTTCACTGCAAAAGAAGAATCAAGAGTTAGAGAAAACTCGAAAAATCTTCTAAGTATGAAAACGCGGAGCTAAGGATAAACTCCGCGTACAGTTGAGAAAATAGCCTCGCGATTTAAACGTGATTGCTAATCAAAATAGTCTCGCGTTGAAACGCGACTGCTAATCAAAATAGTCTCGCGATTTAAACGCGACTGCTAGTCAAAATAGCCTCGCGATTGAAACGCAACTGCTAGTCAAAATAGCCTCGCGATTTAAACGCGACTGCTAGTTAAAATAGCCCCGTGTTTTAAACGCGAGGATGACGCGATAACTTCGCGTAGAAGAAGATCAGAGTTTCTCTCCGTCTTCTCCTTTCTTCCCAAGCCTTACGGCCGGAGAACGGCGATCTCGCCAGTTCAAAATTGGTTGGTCGGTTAAAACCGAGCCAAAACACTCCAAAGCTAAACTACAGAGTCTCAAAGTTGGGAATTTTTACCTTCAATTGGTGCGGCATGGATTGGCTCGCCATGGTGGCCACTGCCTCGGCCGTCGCCTCCGCTGCTAGCGCCGGCCGCCGATGGTGAGGAGGCGCGCGACGCCGTACTCTTCTTAGATAACATCCTAGTGATGGAAAATCTTTGGGAAGTCGAAGGAAGCTCGGTTGAAGATCATTCCTTCAAACTGATTCGCCTGAGTCGCCTGAGCTCTAAGCTCTTGGATTCTTCGGATGAAATGAAGAAGAAGAAGAGCTTGAGGCTTTATTTAAAATGCTCCGCCTCTTGGTATTCGGCGCGAAAGTCAGAGCAAGAGTAATTACTGAGCAATTAATGAGCAGTTACTCATTAAAATGCGAAGCTATTTAGCTCCGCGCAAGTCAACTAAATGCAAGATAAACTTGGTATTTTAACTCTGCGTTTAAGGATCCAAAGTATTTCAAAATTTGCTAAGTTATAAGCCATTTTGAAAATTTTAGAGGGGGTTCTGTTGGCAGTGAAAATTTCTAAGTAAATAGAGTTTTCCACAACAGAATGCAGAACTAACTCCGCAACCCCGCGTTTGGCTACTTTAGCCTCGCGTTGAACAAAACGCGGAGATGTTTAATAGCTCCGCGTTAGTTCAGCGTTCTGGTTCCTTAACTCCGCGTTTTGATGAGATTATCTCCGCGTGAGCAGATAACCAGAATCTCAAATTGATTGAGATTAAGATTTGGGCTTATCCAATACCCAAATTGAATCCAATCAGAATTCCAAATCAAGAGATTTAAATCAATATTAAATATTAGATTAGAATCCTTGATGAATACAAAAATCTTGATTCCTATTCCTATGAAAATCTTGATTCCTATTCCTATGGAAACTCTCATAACCACTAAAGTCTATAAATACCCTCTTTGAGAAGACTTTAGAGGATAAATCAATAATAGATCAATCCATAGATGATCATCAATCTTTAAGAGGTCTTTCTTTTTGGCACCTGAGATCCCTTGTTGAAGTTTTAGAGACGTTCAAGTTACGCACAGAGCCTTGAACGAATCAAGACCAGAGGAGATCGATTCTACAGTTGGCCATCACCTTCAAGAGAGAAGAGTTCGACGCCCGATCGTCCAAAGTAACTACTATAGATCCCATCGCCACAGATCCCACATTATTTTGTAAAAGAGAGAGATTGATATATAAAATCCTCTCGTTTGTTCTTTTTATCTTGTTCTCTTCTATTGTAATTCGAGTTTATTCAATGGAAGGAAGGCGAGGAAATTCTGCTGCGAACATTAACTCTTGTCTCATATACGATATATGACTATTCAAGTTAGGGGTATTATATTCTTACCCTTTGTAGAATCTGACGTTCTCGTCAGAGGGATACAATCATATTGACACTTCACTAGGTAATGTGGAATTTTAGAGATGACTCCCATGATCATCCACAGATTCAAGAGGTGTCCCTACTTTTGTGTGGCACTTTTTTCTATGTAGCACTTAGTTTCATATGGTACTCAGTTTCGCACACTTTCATATCATATTCATGTTGGATTTTAGAGGTAGCTCCAATGATCATCCACATATTCAAGAGGTGTCCCTACTTTTCTGTAACACTTTGTTCTATATACTACTTAGTTTCATATGGTACTTAGTTCCATACACTTTCAGTTGGTGCCAAGTTCTAGTACCACTTATAATGACCACCACTTGGAAACTGGATAGCGGAACGCCGACAATGTATTCTTGTAGGAATATGCTAAACTCTGGTCTATGTAACACTTCACTTTCCGTAGTGTGGAAAGATAGAACGCTCGGCATCGAATGATAACTCGACAAGCTTCAGTAAATATTACAGTCATATTATAGCGAAAATATGGGCAAAACATAAAAATAAACAATAAATTTTATTATTTAAAACAATAATATTGTTTATTTTTATATTATGCCCATATTTCTGCTGTAATATAACTGTAATATTTACTGAGACTTGTCGAGTTATCATTCAACGTCGCACGCCAGCTTTCCAAACTACGGAAAGTGGGGCGTTATAAGTGGTATCAGAGCCAGGTTCTTTCTCTTATATTGAGTTCGTTCTAAGTTAAAATATACACAAAACTTTTGTGGTCTAAATAGATCTCTATTAAACTACCCAATAAATAATACCTCCAAATCTTTAAAATATAATTTTATACCTGCAAGCTGCAAATTATGAGGGTTAGTTTTTCTCATGCAGTCTCAATTGCCGAGAAGCACAAGTTATTGTTTGATCATGTTGCATCTACGCAAAAAATTTAATTATCTGTCGGACGCATCAGTATATATAATTATTCCTTCAGTGCTTTCTAGTATGGCTAATACTAGAGTTGTATTAAACCTCTTTTTTCCGCCATTCAAAATTTGAATCATATTATACCATTTTTCTCAGAAACTTAGTCACTGGTCCTACAATCTTAAAAAAAAAAGTCATGCATGAATTTTTGATAATAACCAGCTAATTTGAGGAAAATCCTCACTTCAAATACATTCTATAGAACATGCTAATCCTTCCTACTGAGATCTTACTAGGATTCATTAAAATTCCATCTTCAGAAACAATGTATCCCAAAATAAAATGGTACTCAGCCAAAACTCACAATCGTTGAGCTTTCTATATAATCTCTCCTTTCTATTGTCTCCAAAACTATCCTTAAGCATTGAGTCTGATCCACTTTCATTTTGGAATACATCAATATATCGTCCAACCTTATCTAAATATGGAGTAAAAATTTGATTAATTAAGTTCATGAAAATAGTAGGTGCATTCGTTATTCTAAATGGTATCAGTAAGAATTTAAAATGTCATACCGAGTTTAAAAAGCTATCTTAGGAATGTTTGACTCTACCATTTCACTCGGTGATATCTAGACTTAAGACCAATCTGAGAAATTCTCTAATTCCAACAAGCCGATTGAACAAATCATCAATCCTTAATAGTAGGTATCAATTTTTAATAGTAATCCTATTTGATCCTCTATAATTAATATGTAATATCTCGTCTCCATCATTCTTTCCAATCAAAAATACTGATGCACTCAAGGTGAAGTATATGATTTAAAAAAACTTTTAGATTTCAATTCATCCAACTAGTTTTTTTTTTTTTTTTACTTCCTCTATCTCTGCTACCCACTCAATATGGTTCCAGAGAGATAGGTGTAGTGCTAAGAATGAGGTCAATAGCGAGCTCTAATACCCTATCTGATGGTAATCCCAAAAAAATCTTGAAAACATCCACAAACTCTGACACCACTGGAATATCAGTTAGAAAGGCATCCAAATGAACTAATACTTCCTTCATAAAACGAGCTCTAAATTTTATCCGCTTTATAAAACTATGATATTGTTGCCTCTAATGTACTCGAACTCTGGATAATCCATCTTCAAAATGACACTCCTCTTTCGACAATTAATAGTTGTATGGAAGGTACTTAGACTCAGTTTTTCAAGGACCATGATTTTGACCATAAACTATCACTCAAAATTGGTAATAGTTTGACTTAGAATTTCCTCTTAAAAACTACTACTGGATAAAATCTAAACATCTAACTAGAAATAATATTCTCGTTGCTCGTACTTGTATTCAATTTAACGCTCAAGTCCTTATAGGTTAAGATAACACTATTTATAAATCATATTTATATATATATAGCTGTATTTAATCCAAAACGGTCTAATAAAATTAAACCGATTTTGAATCTGTTGATCGTAATGATATCCAAGTCCGTTCAAATTATTTGAACAGACTTAACAAGCCTGGGCTCTGATACCATCTGTAATGCCCACTTTTCATAGTGTGGAAAGGTAGAAATGTTCGGCATTGAATGATAACTCGATAAGTCTCAATAACATTATAGTCACAATATAACAGAAATATAGACAACAAATAAGCAATAAACAATAATCTCTTTAGTTAAAATAATAATATTTTTCTCCTTACATAAAATTCAATAAGAAAATAATAAACTAGAATAACCGTCAAGCTTGTAGCTCCGCCTACACCTGAAAATATATTGCGTCATACTCTATTTCTTGCGAGTCTACTTCTAGTTAACAATCAACATCTGGCCATGCATAACCAGGATCGTCAGTAAAGCGATGCAAAAATATATAATAGAAATGTATGAAACGAAAATATCTCGGCAATACAAAAATTCATGTACAATTAAAATAAGTAAAAATCTCATATCTTAATATATTAGGTGGTTTATCATTAATTTTTCAGTTAACGTCTTTTAGTTATGCTATTTGAAAATTTAGGAAGATATAAACTTGGCTGGTCTTAACGCATTCCCGTGTACCCCTAGGAAAATGAAACAGTAAATTGATCGGAGTCTATCCCGATCCTCCTGTATATGGAAAACAGTGACGGTTTTGATTGAAATCTATCCCGATCCTCCCATAAAGGAAAACAGTGACACAGTTACGTTCAGCCATCAAATCATATAAATCCTCAATTTCTCCCATAAACACAATGTCTGTCAGTGATAAGTGTCATATATTGCATATTTATAACCTCCATATTGTCTATTTTTGTATATAAATAATGCTACTCAGATACTTTTAGTGTGTTTTTCAGATTAGACCTATTCCTACAAGGAGATGGTATAAACTCATAACTGGATTAGGAAACCAAGTCCAGATAAAAACTAAAAGTGAATAAAACTACTAGACCATGAAGTCAAAGGGAGCCAAAATCAAATACAGTTATTTAAATTAAAAGATCAAGCCCAGATCTTTATACAGAAGAGAGTTGAAGCCCATAACTCATTGTTTTGCCGCTATTTGCAGCATTTGCTACTATTTGGCGGCTCAACAGGGCCCACACTGGATGAAATTTTTACAAGGTTTTCGATATAATTTTGTAGTTACTCACTTGTACTCATATTAGGGCTTGGTACTTCGAGGCCTATATATTGACAGTGTCCTTATAATCTAGAGTTTATTATGCAATTTTGTACTCTTGATTAATCAATAAAGATTAGGTTTTGCCGAAGGGGTGACCGCCGTCATACCGCACTCCAGAGGTGACTTCATTTTTCAGAAGTTCTTTTTAGTAAGTAGAAATATTTTGATTATTTTTTAGATAGATTTAATTGCTTTCTAGTTTAATCTTTAATCGTTTTCATAAAAAAAATAGGATTTTTAATTAGTAACGTGAGTAGCTAATTTAGTTTAGCTCTAGAATATAGAAGAAACTAGAAATCAACCATGTAATTACTTTTTATTATTTTCTTCCTAAAATAAAATAATAAAGATATGATTTTTCAATGAAAAGATTAAAATACAATAACTCATAGATTAATACTTTGATAGGTTATATTTGAATTAAGTTTCTTGATAGCCTATACTTAGTTAGCGTTTAGAATTGTTGATTTTCGTCTTCTTCATAAAATTATCTAACAATTTAGTTTACTTTTATGAAAAGTAGCATTTTTAATAAATTATACTTGCACGCCACTTGATAGCTGATAATCAGAACACTTTAATTAAAAGATTAAAAATAAAAGATCAATTTTTATGATAGGAAGAAGATAATAGAAATAATACTTGGTTGTAAACTAGTGAATTATATATCCGAGGCTAATTAGAATTACAAAAACAACTTAGAACCCTTAGTTAGTACGTTAGAATAATAGGATTAGTAAGAACGCAAAACACTTTAGATTCTCGTGGGAACGACCTGTAAAGCGTTACAACTGACAGTGTGTGCTTGCAGTAGATTTATCACATCAGTTAGTTTAAGTATCAATAGTTCAATTTTAGTATCAATTGTTCAGTTTCAGTATCAATCGGTCATTTCAGTAAATTCAGTTCAGTATATGAATTGCTAATTATCATTAAAGTTCAATATTCAATATTCAGTAATAGTAACATTAAGTAAAATATAACAAAACAGTAGTTAATGATCTATCACTAAATACATATTATATTGGTCGGTGTTTTATTATATAATGTTTCAGTGTTCATTGAGTTTCAAGTATATAACAATATTTAATTAAATAAAAATAATATATAGAAAATAAAGTATATTTATTATCATCTTTACAGTGAGTTATAAAACTAACTTTAAGATAAAATATAATCAGTAGCATATTTATAGTGAGGACGAAATCTCCAAGATTCTCAAAAACTCTCTTTGGTTGAACCATATTCTCTTTCTTTCTCTATTTCTCTTCTTCTCTTTCTCCCATATTTTGCTCTCATTTTTTTTTTTTTTTAGGAAAAGTGGGCTTGTTGGGACCTATTTATAGGGAATTAAGAGTCCTATTCTTACTAATAGTAGGAAAGTCCAATATGAATTCTAATTGGATTCACTATCCTAATTAAAAATGGAATCTCAAAAGTTGTGGAATCCAAATTTAAATAAAAATCCTAATATGGAAACCAAATTTGAATCAAAATCCTAATAGGTATAGGAACCAAATTAAATTACATCCAATTAATTGGATGAGAGTTGAATCCTACATTAATTAGGCTAATCTATTTTACTACCTCAACTAGGATTTGGATTGTATTTCTATTTAGATTTAATATAAAGTGGGTGTTACAGTCTAACGGCAAGAATTAAAATATTTTATAATTAATTATAGATTTTTTCCTAAAAAGACTAGTTCCGATTACTTTATGGATTCACGGAAACCATTATAGACTACATTATTCTTGTATCATATCCGATGTAGGACCATTCGAGTTGGGGGCATTACAAAATCCTCGAGGGACTGAGCCACATCAGAAAGAGTAAAACTGAGAACACACCGAAAAAAATAGAGAGACAAATTGAACAAATGAGTATGAGAGAGTTGCAAAGCAGCAATGGTGCTATGATGCTAAACACACATTATCAAAGCAAACAGTCCATAGTAACAATGTTGAAGAATTTCCTCCGAAGTGTAACGCTACTGAAAGAAAAGATTAGTTGCGGAGTTCTTACACTTAGCAAGCCATAATGAGAGGAAACATTCACCACTCTTGGTGATTTTGCCAGCAGGAGGGAAGGGATCAGTGCTTCAGTTACTCTCTTCATCCCATAATAGTTTATATTAAGGCATTCTTCTGCTGCCTCACGAGTCTCTAGTGACTCTTCCAACAACTTTCTGAATCTGACGTATCCATGCTCCTGCTCCATGAGATCACTCCTCTACATTAGACCCATCAGCTGTTAACAAATTATCTCGATTCTAATGAATTTCGATTATGCATGCTGATATGAGTTGGATCTTACCTCTTCTTTGGATGAAGGTAGAGTTTGACTTTTTGCTGTCACCCCAGCAACTCCTGCATTGTTGACCTGTAATAAGACCATAATTTCATTATTGGTATTTCCTCTGTTCAATAAGTAATAAATTTCAGATATTCTTTGTTGTTGGTGATTGTTCTGATAAAGTTCTGTGTTGTCAATATTGCTTTCTTCCTTACTGTCCAGTGCTCAAGCTGTTGCTTGACGACTAATTTCAATTGAATATGGGGGAGGATTTTTCATTTAATATCTATTGGAGAAATTAAAGTCAATATCTTACCAAAATATCAAGCTTCCCAAATTCGGTCTTGATAAAATTTGCCAGTGAAGCAACACTAGAAGGGTCAGCTACATCCAGCTGATGAAACAAAATATGGGAAACTCCAGAGTTTTTGAGCTTCTCAAAGGATTCAATGCCTCGCCCCTCATCTCGAGCTGTCAACACCACGGTAACGCCATGGGATGCTAGCTGCCTGCATATCTCCAGTCCGATTCCCTTGTTGGCCCCCGTCACCACTGCAATCCTTGATAGGAGTGAACGCAAGAGTTAGAAACTTGTGGTTCTGAACTTGTGTAGGAAAAATAAGTTGACAAGGAGCTGTAACTTACCTTTTTGTGGATCCTTGGGTAATAGGCTCCTCCATTTCTGATTCAATGCTTATGGAGATTGAGTTTGCTAGAAGATGATGATGACACCTGAGAATTAGAAGGCTATGAGCCCCAAAGTTCTCTTAGGCCTATCTTCCTAGTAGTTACCACGAGGGGTCAAGCAACTTTCAGGGGTAGTTGGGTGTTGCTAGATGCGCCCCATACTTGTCCTACTGAGCCCAAATTTCTTACTGAGCTCCAGGATAGTTTGAAATTAGCCCTTTTTTTTTCTTAGTGAGCCTCATAAATTTTTCAGTTTTGTCCCTGTAACCACCAATGTAATATTTGAGAAGGAAAATGGGGCTCACTAAGAAAAATTTGGAGCTCACTAGGAGATTAGGTTTTTCAACGCCTTCTCTTTTCTTCTTCCTCCCCACTCTCTCTCTTCGTTCTCCCCGCTCTCTCTCTCTTCTTCCTCCTACTCGTTCTCTTCTTCTTCCGCTCAGACTTCTCCCTCTTTCTTCAACAACAATCGCCCAAATCGAGCATTAGATTTCGGCCGCGCTCTCCGCCATGAAGATCAACCAGCAAAGACGACGTCGTTGAGCCCCGCCGACAAGATATTATTCATATCTCCTTCCTCTCATTCCATTTTCATCTTATATGTTATTTAATAGTGCTATTAGAGTTTATGATATAATAGAGACATCCAATTTTGAGTAGTATTTAGGATTTAATAATTTGAAAATCTAATTTGAACATCCAAATTCCATCTCCTCTTATGTGAAATATTTAGTAGGATTTTTATGTAATTGGAAAAAAACGCATTGTCACCAGACACAATATTAGACCAATTTTGTGTGGTTATTGTTGAAATTTTGGATTAATATTTATTCAATACTTATGCAGATAGATCAATCTGAGTGAATTAGACTGACGGCCTCGCATCTGAGGAAGAAAGCTGGCACGAAACCACCAATGTACGTCTACTCACTTTAATACGTATATTTATAAGTTCTACATTTACGTAGTTAGATTTGACGTAACAATTATTGTCAGAAAACAGAACCATTGAGATGCATCAATCATACGAAAAAAAATAGTTGCGTGGCCACTAAAGTTGAACCAGTCGAATACATGATTTGTGGAGCTAATAAAAAAATCCTCATTTTATAAGCAGTGTTGAGATATCAATATTTGTGGAAAGATGACATCCGAAAACGAATACCAACTTCATTATATAAGCAGTATTGGGATATCAGCATTATACAATCAGTGTTGGGCTTATTTGGTTTAGCCAATGTCGAAGACCAAGTCGAGACTAGATCTCCGGAACCACCAACAATGGATGGACAGACCCGCTGACGTGCTAGAAAAATTGCTAGGTGATAGTGTGTTGCACTTTCATACTCACTATACGTAACTTTGTAATTATGATGTTATGAACAATTTTACTTTTGTAATTGTACTTTTTCGTTTGTATTGAACAGATGATGATGTTAACTTCAATTTATTGTCAATATTATCTATTTTTCGTTATGAACGTTTTAGTTTGATAGTTGTTAATATTCGTAATTTATGCATAATGTTCGTCATTATCAAATGATATAACTATTCTCAATGGACATTTTTTAAAGCAACAAATTCATATGAAAAGCCCACTGGCCGGGGTTTCATCACCGGCCACTGAACTTTGTTGGCCGGGGGTGTACAACATGGCCGGTGGGTATTAGCTTTTTTATGAAAATTTTCCAATCTTACTGGCCGGGAGTGATAAACACTTTGGGTTAGGGTAGCCTTTTGTTTGTATTTAGGGGAAGATAAAATTTCAACTTATCGTCAATTATATATAACTTTCGTTATCAATTTGTACTTACTTTGATACAATACGCTATTTGAAAATTTGGAACCTTACTGGCCGGGGTGAAAACCCAGCCAGTGAATACTCTGGACGGGATTATAACCCCGAACAGTGAATACACTGGATGGGGTTATAGCCCCGACCAGTGAATACTCTGAATGGGGTTACAACCTCGACCAATGAATACTCTGGACAGAATAGTAATCTTGATCAGTATTTGCTTGGGTCTGCATTGTCATCCCGACTAGAGTTTCCATCTCGACTTCAAAAAAATAGTCACGACAACTAAACATATTACTAAAATCTTTAAAAATATCCATCTCCATTCATCATTCACCTTATATTGTTTATTGAGTCCATAAATGTTTTAAACATACCTCTGAATAAGGAGATTTATCGATTTTTACCAATTTTGTAATCTTGTTCTTCATTTTCTTCAATATACTCAAAAACTCTCAATAAAAGATATCCACACCAGATTTGTAAAGAAATAATCACATAAAGTTTAAGAAATCGTTAGAAATCATGATGAGATGCAAATTTAGTTGAAAATTTAGAATTTGGGTCGTTTCTTTTTCTCCCCTTTTATCTGTTTTTTTTCCTGGACAACTCGCGCGAAAATAAGAGGAATAGGGATTAAAGCTCACTAAGAAAAACAGTCTGAGAGAGAAGAATGAATGGGGCTCAATAAGAAATTTATAAGGCCAATTTAGTCCTAAATTATAAATGGAAAACTTGTAAATAGTCTGACTTATTGCCCTGGGCTCACTTGGACAAGTATGGGGCGCATCTAGCAACTCCTAGAGTTGTTTGCTTGTGACTTTGGGATAAATCTGAAGTATAAATTTAATGTTCGTTTATAAAAATCTATGTTTACCACTGCTTGGTTGTTTGCAAATGATGTATTACAGTAATTGAAATTGCAGTAATAGAAGTTGCTATAGTTTATATTAATATATTTGTTTAATAGCTGTAATTGATAACTAGAGTTATAAAAAAATAACTATTAATTTTTTATAAGTGATTTGAGAAATATTCCTTTAATTCCGCTAATGCTGTGCTTAAAAATTTATCATTCTACTGCATGTCCCAAAGCAGGATAAATAAGGAGAGTTGTGGTAGGCCGGTGACAGGCAGCGTAAAATATTATCACATATTATGACATGAGTCAAAATATGAATTTCGTTGGGGCATTTCCTACTAAGCGACACACTACATTTAAAACTTCCCCAAATACTTGAGATAAAAGGCTTAGTTGTTGTTGTGGTTTGATAAATATTCCTTTATTGCTAATCCAATCACTATTTGTAAAGTACTTTTTTTTTGTAATTATAAACATTTCAAGTGTGTAGCTAGTTGCAATTACAGTTACTACCAAATAGAGAAAAACATCACTTACACCAAAAGTCATTATAATTTCAATAATTTTACACACTTGTATAATCAACCAAACACCCAAGTCTACCAAATAACTATTTAATTAATGGATATGAAACAGGAAAAAGTTGTTGACGTGACGGAGCAAAAGGAACTATCGGTTTCTCCAAATTTTGCGCTGAAACTGATTGTTTTGATTTATTTTTTTTCATTTTCTAATTACTTTTTAAAGATAATTTAATTATTTTTTAATAGTTATTCTATTTTTTTATTCCTTTTAAAATAATATTTGACGATACTTAAGCCAAATTCATATCCTTTTCCATTATCCACATTCATGAAACAAACCACTGGAATCATGATTAATTTCTCATGACATTTAATCTTTATCTCTTTTCTTTGAAATAAAAAAAGACATTTAAAAGTAAAATTATTGAGCCCTATTCACTATTATAAATCCATTCCCAATTACACGAGTCAAAAAGTCCCTTAATGTCAATGTCTATAATTTAGACGTAACGTACCTCAGTTATCTTCACAGCCTTAGAAAATGACATGCGGCGGCTATGTTAAGATCCTCTTCGGTTATAATTTTAATTAACATGCACCCAGCTATAATTTATTACCTCATTGTTGGTGGTGGATTTGGTCTCAATCAGATATATTATTCTTGGAAAAACGCAAGGACAGCAACCGAGTATGCGTCTAGAATATGCTTCGTTAGTTCTTGAGGTTATTTTTAGATGAGCCCACTTTTTTGCTAAGTGTGCCTGGTTACTTAGCAAAAGGGTGGGCGCATTTAGAATCTCCCCTCAAATTGGTATGTGAAATCTTTTTAAGTTGCAGTAACGTGATGAGTAAAGGGAATTGCTGACTAACTAATTACCTCACGCTAATGAGTCCTTAAGTGGGGTCGCACTATGCATTTTGCAAGAGATGCACTATGCATTTTGCAAAAGATTCTCAGGTTCAATTTTCGATAAGAATCAGTTTGGATAATATTACAAGAAATATATATTTATATGAATTTGAATAGCAAAAAAAATTATTTCACATTATTTTGGCTGTACAAGTTAAAATATAAGTCAACCTTCCTAGCTTGTGTCAGCTTCGATTCACCGGTTGACCAATTTGCTGCTCCTCTTGCAAACTTGGACCCGCAAGTAGGCCTTTCTTTTTTCAAACATTTACTTAGTTGCCGTTGATGGAATGTTCTCTAAGAAATAGAGTAATCGATGCAGGTGTTTAAAGAGACAAAAAAAACATACAAGGAATTTCTCTTGTCCATATTAAAGAGTCCACAATCTATGATATACATCATAACATCATAACACATTTAGGGTACACGTGATGAGAGCCATGTTTGACAGACAGACGGCTAGCAATTTTATTCCCTCCAAATATGAGCGAGAGGAACAACTTTGGATACATACATCATGATGCGCCTCTTCTTGTTTATTTGTTTTCCTTTCATGCAAGCTAGCACATTATTTTTTTTTTTTTTAATTTGTTTTCCTTTTACCCAAGCTAGCACATTTTTTGTAAATGGCATGTGACTTAGGATGAAAACGATTTTAGGATTTTTGATGTGTGAAAATTTTGATAGATTCGCAGAAGAACAAAGTGAAGTAGAATTTTGACAAAATCATATATATATATATATATATAAATATATATATATATATATATATATAGAGAGAGAGAGAGAGAGAGAGAGAGAGAGAGAGAAGTGGATAAAATTCAAATCTCACAGGAAGAATTCCTCAAACGAATCGTTTCAAAAAAGATTTAATAGCAAACTGTCCATGCAAATAAAATAATTTTTCATTCCAAAAACAAAAAGGAAGCCATCAACATGATTTTTGTATTTCTACCAAAAAAAAATAATAATAATAAAAAATAAATAAATAAATACAGATCATTAGAGTTATAACTTTTATATAATATATAATACACTAAGATACAACTAATGTCTTCACACTCTAGTCTACAGAAGAAAGATGGTGAAGACATAAAAATTCTACCTTTTTCTTGTTATACAGAGTAAACCTTCTATAGTAACATTAGAGAAAGACTACTCTCCAAAAGAAAGCATTAAAGTTCCTCAAAAAAGGGGAAAAAAAAAAAGAATGCATTAAAGAAAGTGATACTATAGTTTAGATTTTTTTCCATAATCATTTATCAAACAAGACTTCCTTGCAATATGCAAAATAGCTAATTCAAAAAAAAAAAAAAAATTACCCTGATCTACATTACGCCATTTTGCTAAGCATTTCAAATAAGAAGTAAAATCTGATCTAGAGCTCAAAACTTCTTGCATCAGTAAGAACTAATCTAACTCAGGAATGATAATACTCTTTTATTTTTCAATATCAAATTTGAAAAGATTGCCAGGTAAACACTGATAATTTGCTACACTGAAAACATTTCTCAAGTATAATTATCTCTAAAGACTTATTAGATGAAACCTGCCTATCCAATCAAAGCTGGGACCAAAGAATACAGTCTAGAATGAATTTGGCATGATATTGCTAAGAAGATGGTCTGCACATTGATTCAGATTCTATGTAGCCATTAAAAGTTATTTGGACTGGTAAATTTTGAAGTTAGGTAACAGGCTTCGAAACAATTGTATCTCACCACTCGAGACCAAGCGAATATTCAGCTACAAGACATCAAATAAAACAAAACATTGGGAGTGATAAAGAACCTCCTAGGACTGAAGGCTTATGATATGAGGTCTCATCTCTCATGAACAAGCGGGCAATAAATAGGGTACCACATATTGCGAGCTACATAAACCACAGTCTCTTCCTGCTGCATAAAAAGCACAAACCAAATGCATTACTTGTGTACTTCATGTACATCTTCACCGTGGACATGCACAACTGTGCGAGAGATTGAAATGAAAGCAAATTTGGCATACCTCTGACATGTGCATTAGCTCTTTGAGATCGACATCATTATGTCCTTCAGCCAGCTCTTCAGCAACAGCAGTACGCACAACAGCTGCCGCCACTTTAGTAGTGATATGCCTAATACTGCATGAAATTGCAAGCAATAATGGTAATGTCTTGAGTTCAAATACTAATGTCCTTTTCTTTTAAAAAAAAAAAATGGTTTGCTGCAGGTATAACTGTTTCTCGCTCAGCCAGATAAATTGCTCAAAAGCTTTCAGCAACACAGCAACATTTTAAGTACTGATATGTCCATGTGGCCATGCATTGCACTTTCCTCTTTAACGTGCATGTGTATTTACGTGGAAATTGACATGTTATTCAATTTAGAAATTGGTACTGAAAATGTCACATTATTTGATCAATACAAAGCAGTGGGGGCAAAAGGTTGTCGTAATGGATCAAAAATTAAAATGAAACACAGATACTGGAGCCAGAAAAGCTTCTTACCAAATTTGAGACGAACTTATTACCTTGAGATGGAAGGAAAGAGAATCCCCTTCTGTATTTCTTCATCCGTAATGTAAGATGCAAGGCTGTGTAACAAGAAAACAACTGTTCAGAGAATAAAAAAGAATTAGAAGCATCTGAAAAGTGAATGCATATTCTCCATTCAGTACAACTAAAACAATACAAGGGATAGGAAAAGAAATATATTTTAGCTGGCATTTTCTCAGAAAGGCCGATTTGAATTGCAACTTTGTTTCTTCCATTCTTAGACAAGAACCTGATCTAATTACACCAACCAGCTAAAACAATGCAACCGAAAACATACCACCTTTTTCCATAGACCAACAATCAAATCCAATCCTAGACTTACTCTGAAATAGTAAGATTAGCATATGCCTGATACAGTGAATCCAAAACAAAGTTGATGACCACACTCATACTATTGTTGGGCAGAGGAATGAACTTCAGATAAGATGAATAGAAAATTATGAGGTATCATTATGAACGCACAGGTTTGACCAGGAATAGGTTTATCATTTTTTTTGGGGATAATCTCCTCCATTAACTGTCCTTTACCTGAAATTACTTCCTCGGAAGTGGAAACCTTGGGACTTGTTTGAGTAAGAGGACCATGGTTGTTAGTTGTCGCCTATTATGGGCAAGGCTGATCATAGCATTTACATTCATGAAGTCACTAGGCTACCAAAATTGAAGATTCTTCCTATTAAGTTCAGAACCAATTATTCCATACCTCATTGATGAAGTAACCAAATCACATTGCCGCTGACAAACCTTCATTAAAGAGAGAATTGCCTTCCGAAATTAGAGCTTCTGAGAGATGCCTACTAGTCTTCAAATATCCAATTGCCCATGTCCTAATTGTGGTTCATGAAAGCCCCAATTTCTGTCTATTTCTCCATTGGGTTCATGAAAGCCCCACTTTCTGGCTACATTGCCACAGTTGAGCATGCAACTACAGGATAAGGGTTAAACATGTAATGGGATTCCAAAAGAAATAAGTTGAGGGTATCAATGCTTTCTGTATAGCTTTAAATAATCTGTACCTTCTATTGACAATGTTGTATTCTATCCTTCAAATACATCCATACTCTAAAAAAGGATTTTCCTTTAATCCGCCTTCCAGCATTAAGAAGGTAGAATTATGGCAACAAAGGATGCAAGCAATGGAAAATCTGGTCTATTAATGGAAGATCTGGGCTACTATTATATGCTAGTAAACAAATCATGGAAGAAACACAAAAAAGTTCAAAATCACTTGTTTAACACTTCATGAAGCATCAATTCCCTTAAATAGTTTAAGATAGATACCAGACAAAACTAATTGATGAAATTGCCAAAGAATTTATAATTTTTAACATTGTGTAGGTAAAGAGGCAACTGCTAATTGCAAAGAATAAAAAGAAGAACAGAAGAGGTAGACCGAGGAAAAGAATAAGGGATTAAGGAGGATACTACTAAAATGAGAGTGCTCAAAACATTAGTGAAATAGCTCAACCCAATGGAAAATACTCAGTCAAGATAAATTTCAAGTATGTAACTTCTATCTTCATGCAAAAAACTAAACACAGTTTGGTATTTAGATTGAATTGAACTGCGAGAATTGCGTTAGGAAAATTTATGCAAAGCCAAATAATTATGTCATCAGACTCCTAAAAAGTAAAAGGTATCATTGAAGAATTCCCGTCCTGAACAAATATTGTCCTTTTGGCTCCAGTTGCCTTGATCCAATATAAGCTTGAGTTGCAGCATGTCCGCTTCTTACTGCAGGTCAAGTTAAGCCTTCCAGAATTAATTTCCCTCAGTTGGAAATTTCCAGGAAAGTTGCAGGTTGACAGACTCCTATCCAAGTGAAGTTTGGAGGCTGGTCAACTTGGTGCCTGATCATTATAAGTTTCATAGATCCCACAAATATAATCCAGTGAGGCTGTTCTTCCTCTAGTGAGAATAGAAAGAACTCAAAGCTACAAAGCAGGTGAAAAAGAATGATGCTGTTGACTATGAATCATCCCGGTATCTGGACATAATGTCCCGGTCCACAATTCTTTTCCCACATTTCATCAGTCTAAGCCTAAAAACAAGACAAAGCACTACCAAAGAGGCTCTCAGATGGCTGGATATAATGTGAATTGTACTCCATGAAGTGCGTCATATCAAACTCTTCACCAGACATCTGAAAACCACTATTAACAGGAAAGAATTACATAATATTGCCTTATTTACTATTTTTTTCTCATGCGATGAAAGTAAAAAAACAATCCCATTCTAAATAGGAGATCATTGATTCAAATCACTCCAAATACAACGGCAAAGGTGATTTCCAACCAAAAACCAAGTGCACACAATCAAAGCTCATTACAAAAAGGTTGATGTTCACGAATCATGGCACAAGGTGATGTTTGGCGGTACACGGAGCCTAGTTGTAATCTACACGTGCATCAAGAGGATCGATAGATTTCAAATAATGTACCACACCAGATATTTTTGTTCCTTGATAGGAAGCCCTACCCCCAGAGGCACTCCTACTACTTGTCACACCCCATATGATATGAGGAGGAAAAGAAACCACAGTAGGTCCCTCCTTCAACATAAGCCTACAGGCTAGTATCAAATGATGATGATGATAATATCTGCTTGTCTTGGCTCACATGCCCTTGCATAAGGTTAGTACCTAATCAACTTAGTGCAGGTGCCAAATAATAGCAGACCAGCAAACAGAAAAGTCAACATTGCATTATTTCTCAAAATCAGGTCTTACCATTCAGCTGCAGCTTGAAGCATTCCATCTGATATAAGACGAGCACCAGACAGAAGAGCCCCTAATCCAATCCTGTGTTTCAGATTAAAACAGTGTCACTGACATTACACTGCCAGTCACGATGGTTTAAGAGCATAGAGATACATACCCAGGAAATAAATACATGTTATTCGCTTGGTTTACATATCCTACTTTTCCATTTCCTGTAGGCAGATTTGCGGAGATAAGAATTTTGGAATGTCTAACACGATAAAAAAATATCAAGAAAGATGATATTTAACCTAAAGGAACGTTTTCAAACGGGCTCCCACTAGCAAAAATTATGTTCTCTCCTGCATATTTGAATGCATCTTCAGCCGTGCACTCAGCTGTTTTAAATAAAACAAACAACAAAATGCTCTTAGAAACCCAAAAAAAAAAAAAAAATCTCTTTTTTTATTAAGTGGTGAGTAAGATGCTAGGTTAAGAATGACAACCATTCATCGTAGGATTTGACATTGCAAATATTGCAGGCTTTGGGGAGTCTGACTCTCTCATAGCCTTGAGCACCTGCCAGAAAATTATAAATCAACCGCTACATTGCTAGTAAATAGTTTATTCTATTTAATGTATCAGAAATTCATATGGGCATATGTGCGAAAGGGAAGAAAATGAAAGTTTTTGACTAACATGCATCAAATGATCTCAAGAAAGGGTGCAAGAACTGGTCATAACCAGCAACATCTAGCACTATTTTCAAGTGTGCTTGAATTCAAAACAAATTAGATCATAATTAAGGCAAGGGAGGAAGATGACTCCATAGCAGGAGCTTGCTTGGAGATTGATGAGTAAACCCCTCACATCTATGATGTTTAAAGGACTGAAAAAATTGGAAAGGTTCTAGAAAACGGATAAAAATGGACAATTTTAATCAGCAATCATCATATGTAACAAACGTACAAGATCTAGTCATGAACCAAAAATAAAGCAACACTCTCATACTCAGTTCAAACCACAAGGAAAACTAACTACAATCTTAGTTTTTCTTTCATATTCAACTTACTTGCTCATCAAAGACACCACCAACACCAGATAATCCTAAAATCACATGGGGCTTCACTTTTTTAACCTGGTACATATTGGTAAGTTTCATTAAAAATCCAACATTTAATAAAACACAAGTTATCGAGCATACTGGAACAGTAGATTGAACTTCAGAAGATCTAAATACTCAAAAGAAAATCATATAATCCAGTAGCTTGACAGGTTTTTAAGATAAGAAATAATTCATTTACTTACACTAACCAAAATTTATAACAGCAATTACAGTAAGTATTTACCACTTCAAGGAGAGTAGCACCCTCCCCTAGTCCCTCAATCTCTCCTTTACCAGAACCTCTAGCAAAAGGAGCAGCAGCTGGATCAATATTCTTTCTGTCCATTGTGATGAGCCCCTATAGATCCAAAGAATCTGTAAAGATACAACTTCATACCAACATAATCTCGTATTACATTTCTAACTTATACGTGAACATCCTATATAGAGAAGGAAGGCATTAACATTTGATTTTGTTGACATGCTAACATATTTAGAGAAGAGTGGACAGGTGTAGATCTGAAAAACTACAAATAATTTTATCACATTACGATCTAAGATGATGATAAACTATTGCTATGATGTGACAATCCTACATGCAACTACCAACCTATAAATCAACCATAAGATAGCAATGAACTGCTTAAGGAATAATGCAACTGTCTGTTGGTAAAGTTCTAGAATGCAAAGCATTTCAGTGGAATTAATTTATTGGCCTAAGGTGGCATAAATGCAAAGAAGGAATCGGAAAGTAGTATAGAATTCATGAACTGGAGAGAGTGACTGCTAAGAGTTCATTTTTTAAGTTTAAATATAAGTCACCCTCCCTAAGAAATATTACTTTTAAAGGTGCAAAAAAGAATATAAGTTGTTGATTTGTGACCACCTATCAGAATAAATTTGCTTCAACCATGGTTTCTTTATTCAGGATAAATAACTTGTAAAAAATAGACCAATTTTATAGACTGCAGAAACAGTGTCCCATCTGGAGTTTCTAGAAAGAACATGCCATTCTGAGATGATATTACTGAATAATGAAATACAAATAATTGTTGGTCGAATGCGATTCACTTTGGATTATGGTAAACTGGATTTACCTAACTAGAAAAAGTAGTTCAATCTTGCCGTAAACATTTAGAGAATAATTTCTGCCACATGTTATTTTTTCAACATCTGAAACAGGCTACGGCATTGTGCTGTCTTCCATGCACACATGGAGGAATGTTGCAAATGGTACACTGGATATCCCAATGTAGTATAATGGTGGGCCATAAGATTCAGCTTTTAGATGTTTTTAGCTAACAATAAAAATTGAGGCTCTGTTCTACAAGAAATAGAAAATCTTGTCACAAAAAAAAAAGGGTGCACATACACATAAATAACAATACTTTCAACAAACTAATAAAGACTTGAGACGCACATCTTTGTCAAGTAGCCAGAACTGGTTATTTATTTCCTTGTTTTCCTCGGTTCCAAGCATTCTCAAAACAGCATGTTTAGCTGTGTTAATCACCCCAATCCCTGCACTGAATATCAAAAGAACTTTAGAACTGCCGACCAATGTGCAATCTATGACTATAATTCCTGACCTACAGGGAAGCTTCCATTTTCAGATGCTAAACGAATTTTTCTTTTTCATTAGATAAGTTCAGTACAGGAGTATAGATTATATCAAATGTTAAACTACCTCCCAGCTCCTACTACAACAATCTTCTGCTTGACGAAATCCTTCAGGGGACGACCCTGGGCTCTCACTGTTCCCAGTAATCCAGCTAGAGCAACACCAGCTGTTCCCTGTTAAATATGGATGCACTTGTCTCTCAAAATATAACTAAATTCATGATGTAATGGATTTTATCCCTCCTCAAAAATATAACTGCAGAGCAAAAACCTGTATATCATCATTGAACATGCAAAATCTTTTGCGGTATCGCTGAAGAGTTTCAAAAGCCCACTTCATTTGGAAGTCTTCAAACTACCAAGTTATCAAATTGATATAGCAAAATTAGAAAAGTTAAACATGCCTAGTTGCAACCTCGGACAAGAATTATACCTGTACAACTGCCTTAGGCCAACGTGCATGTGCAGCTTCCATGAATTCATCAACAATGGATAAATACTCGTCTCCTTCCAGTCTAGGTTGTCGTAATCCTAAATCTAATTAGACAGTGATGAGTAAAAATGATGTAGCTGTATGCACGTAGAAGCCATTTTACCATAAGAAAGTACAACAAATTTGTGAGAGGAAAAAAAATGAACATTAATTAAATTTGTACAACTGAAAAGAATCCCACACGAGAAAATGTTAGGTTTCACTCACCTAGCCAAAAAGGATAAGTATTTTCCTGGACATGATAACTATCTGAAGGGAAAATATAACTTCAGGTCCAGCCGAGTTGCATGGTTTAGAGTAGTTCAAGAAAACATGATTTTCTGTTGACTTCCAATTTCAAAGTATTTTAGAAAAGAAAGAATTTTGAAGGATTGAGTTAAAAAGAGGTAATATGATAATGATAGTTTTACTTACGCAAGCTTATCTTTCTGAATCTGTAAAGCATATACATGAAATGGGACTTGGATATAACACAACTCGGACACGGCAACATGGTAAATCCTTAAAAAGTAGGATATAGGAACATGGCAATATGACTGTATATTTGTATCCATATGTCAATAAATAACATATATCAAGAATCGTATTAATTAAGACATGTCTTGTTAGAAGTAGAAAGAACAATAAAAAATTTAATGATTTGAATCCATAAATTCTAATCAAGGACTAATTAAAGAAAATAATCAAAAAGTTTGATCCAATATTTTTCCTAATATAATATGTTCGTGAAGCTGCTCACATGTTAGGATAGCTTAAGCTTCTATTAGCATAGTATCCGCTTATTTAAAGGATCCTTTTAAACAATTATTTTATGTATGTGTGGCTATATGATATCTGATACGTGATTCTAGAATGTTTTGAAAGCCAACATGGCTCCTACAAGTAAGTCTTTGAATTCTTAAAGTCCAAAATGGTTTCGGAGTGTACAATATATGCCAGGCGAGTGTTATGCATTTGTCGATATTTGTTATATGTCGAATATGGTTACAACTCCAACTATAAAGTGCCCGAGTTTCATCATTTTGAATCATAAAACAATACGATAGATGTAAAATATCTGTAACTTGACTTGGATGGCATAATATACAGATATCGTACAAATTTAAACGACCTATTATCATCAGGTTATGATATTGGTATTCAACAGGGCGTTATGTAATGCATGTAGAAGTGGTAAAATTTATATTGCTTCCTCTAATGTTAACAAACAGCTTAGGACTTTCGAGATTATGCCATCATCAGATACGTAGTACAACAACAACTAAACCCTTTATCCCAAGTACTTGGGTAGGCTACATGAACCAAAAGAGAATCATGCCGGATCGATCACGTTAATAATCCTTCTCCATTTATTCCTATCAAGTAATATCTCCTCGTTTAAATTTCCAAAATGCATATATTTTCGTATCACCTCTATCCATATTTTTTTCGGTTTTCTTTTTACTCTTTTAACTTATCCTACGTTGACAAGCTCCCATTGTCGAACTGATACATCTGTAGGTCAATGTTGTACATGATCAAACTATCGTAAGCGATTTTCTCGCATCTTCTCATCGATGGAGACTATATCTACCTTAGCACGAATATTTTCATTTCTCACTTTATCTCTCCTAGTGTTACCGCATGTCTAATGAAATATGTGCATCTCTATTACACTTACCTTCTGTAAATGACGTTTCTTTATAGCCCAGTATTCCGTATCATATAATAAATCTGGCATAATAGTTGTCCTATAAAATTTTCCCTTCAGCCTTAACGGAATGTTACGGTCGCAAAATACTCCCGTTGCACTCCTCCATTTTAACCAGCCAGCTTGTATCCTATGGTTAATATCACTATTGATTTTTCCATCATTCTGAATAATAGAACCCAAATATCCAAACTGACTGCTCATTTGTATCTCTTACTCGTCCAGTATTACAGAACTATAGTCTAGGGCGTTTACTAAATTTACACTTCATATACTCTGTTTTAAACATACTCAATCTAAAACCCCTATATTCTAATATATGCATCTATAACTCTAACTTGGCATCCACCCCTACTCTTGTCTCATCAACTAAAATAATATCATCAGCAAATAGCATACACCAAGGTATTTTATCATGATTAGCTCTAGTAAGCTCATCCATCTGTCACGCCCCGCTCCCGATATACGGTATACGAGCACGTGTAACAGGTACCGGCAATATATTCAGTTTGAATATGTTAAAATCTCAATAAATTTGCTACAATAATACTCAGTAATTACGATAGAAAAATTTAACAAAAATTTGACTTTTTATTTATTGGAACGAAGTTTAGATACAATTAAAACAAAATTTAATAAAATTAAATAAAAGGAAACAGGGAATCTCTAATCCATTATTGAGTTTCAATTTGATCTTTAAAGTACACCAGATCCTGCGTCAATTTTGGCGTGTCCATCGATAAATCTGGGATGCACACTTAGGTCGTCAGATTGCGACCAAAATAAAATACGCATAAACAATGTGAAATATAGCTATTATGTCTAAACATAATAATAATACAAGTTTTAGAAAATATGGAATGAGATGTCTGTAATAATAATGTCAATTAATTTAGGTTATCTTAATGTCATTTTAGTGAAGTCAACTTTATAACATATGTATTTTTTGTCTAGGATGTCATATAATCGGAAAAACTAACTGATGAGATACAACTGTTTCGATTGTTTCTTGTACAGACCCAGAAAATGGTCACAGAATTGTCCGGTGCTGAGTCGGACCTGCCGTCAGGCAAACATGAATTATAGTCAGGTATGATCCAGCACGCACCCATGGTGTGCGAAATATTCAGTTGTACAACTTAACAAGTTTACAAACGAAACAGAGTATATTTCCATCATTCAGTTTCTCCCCCAACCCAGTGTCATTTAGGTATAGTACAATATATTGATTATATCAGGTACAATATTTCAATTGGATTTTTCTTAATTTGTTAACAACATGATTTATAGAGTCCGTTCAGTTTATGTTTTATTTAATAAATTACAATTAGCTATATTTAAGAGTCACTGATTTGAGACATCATAAAGATATCGGCTAGGCAAGTGTATGGGTGTTGGGAGGTTTTCCGTGCGATACACGTTCCTTAATTAGAGAACCAACATACAAGACAACTTTTCTAGACACCGATACAAAATGATATCACAAACAGTATTTTTCCGTGAATATAAGTTTTATGTGATTTATCAAATTTGTATATATGATTATTCTAAAATCTAACTATACTATGTAATTTAAATTTAATGACAATTGATAATAGATTTTTTATGATAAGAAACATAATAAGTAATTGATAAATTCCTACAAAATAATAAATCAATTTACACAAAATAAATAACATGATTGAAACAACAGGTATATAAAATAGCATGATTAGTGAGTCCAAAAATGAACTCACCTGGATTTTGTTTTCCGATGTCGCTCAATGGAGTAATCTACACATTAAAAATATTCTAAAAAAATTAAAAACATATTAATATGAATTTAGATGATTTTTAGGGATTTTTCTAATATTTATAACATACTCTAAATTGATTTTAGTATTAAGCGGGTCTGAAATTAGGAAATAGGTTTGGCTCCATTTTATTGGGCTTATAAGATGATGGATGTTTTTTTTAGGTTATTAGGATTATTGAATAGTAAAGGAGCTAACCTATGATTCATTAAAATAATTTAATCTAAGAAGAAAAAGAAAAATAATATCTAACCTCTTGTCAAAAAGTGAGAATCTAAAATATGGAAAGAGATGGAAGGAGATACCCTTCTCCGGTGAAGTGGTGGCAGCTCTGCCGGTGGCTCTTGCGGTGGTTTTGAAGGTGGCTCAGACGAGATGAGAGAGAGAGTGATTAGAATGTTAGAGAATGATTTTTAAAATGAGTAGAATGTATTTTGATTTAGGAGTTTATATAGGATTGGATTTAGTAGTTACAGAATGTGAATGGATTTGAGAGTTGTAGAATTTAAAAGGTTTAAAGTGTTATGGAATTTCAAGAGTTTGAGGGATTACGGAATTTGAAAGGTCTTACATTAATTTGGAGGGTTTAGAATATGAAAGATTTTAATTTAATTAGAGAGTTTAATTTTGAAAATTAAAGATGGAAGTTTTATTATTGAAATAATGGAGAAAATAAAAAGTTTGGAGGTTGAAGAAGATGAAAAGTTTAGGAGGTTAAAGAAATTGAAAGGTGTAAGAGTTAAAGAAAAAAATAAAATATTATATTTATTATTTGTTTATTTTTTTATTTATTTATAGCTATAAAAGATGAAGGGTTATTACACCATCACTATAGTAAATAAGAACGGGCTCAATTCAGATCCTTGATGCATCCAATTGTGAAAAAAAAATTACTTTTTAGACAACCACATGTTCTGATATTGGCCACTACTCTATCATACATATCCTTAATTATGTCAATATACTTAATGGGGACTTTTTTCTTTATCAATATCTACCAAAACACCCATCGAGGTATCTTATCATAGGTTTTCTCTAGATCAATAAATACCATATGCAAATCTCCAGAATCGCTCTATAAGTTAACAAAGTAAATAAATAGCTTTTGTCGTCAATCGCTCCGGCATGAATCTAAACTAGTTCTCTGATATTTTAACAATCCACCTCAATCTATGTTTAATTACACTTTTTCAAATCTTCATAGTGTGACACATAAGTTTTATTTCACGATAATTAAAACAACTTTGAATATCACCCTCGTTTTTATACAGAGATATTAGGATACTCTTTCTCCATTCATTTGATATTTTTTAAATTTGTTAAATATTGATAAAAAGATCAGTCAGCCATCTCACACCCATCTCTCCTAAGTATCTCTATACATCTATAAAAATCTCATCTAGATCTACAGCTTTTCTTAATTTCATTCTCTTCAAAACCTCTTTTACTTCAGATTCTTCAAAAAGTATGGTTTATATCCTCACACTAAATAGTAACGTCTCCTGGGTCTCGAGTAAAACTATAATTATATAATCTATCAAAATAATCTTTCCATCTTTTTTTAATCTCTCTGTCCCGAATTAAAATATTTTCATCCTCATTTTTAATACACTTTACAGTACATAAGTCCCTAGACTTTCTCTTTCTTATTCGAACAATTATATATATCATTTTCTGCATCCTTATTGTCCAACTTCTCGTACACTTGTTTATATAATTTAGTTTTTGCATTCCGAACAGGTTTCTTATCCTCCTTAACTAGCTTATATTTTTCAAACCTTATTCCATCATTATTTTTTTCAAATCTCTATAAAAATCCCGCTTAATCTTAATAGCATTTTTTACATCTTCATTCTACCATGATGTGCCCTTACATGGTGGAGCACCGCCCTTCGACTCACTAAATATATTTTTAATTACTCTCTTAATGCAGCTAACCATTTTGTTCCATATTACATCAGGATCATTATAGTCCTTCTAATCTACTTCTTATACTACTCTATCTGCGAAAACTTTTTGATTACTTTCTAATCACCACCACTTAATTTTAAGATTTAACTTATACTTAATATTTCTAAGTCTTTTTATAATCCGAATATCTAAAACTAAAAGTTTATATTGGATTACCACACTCTCACTTGGCACTATCTTACAATCGATGCAACTATCTCTATCTACCCTTCTAATTAAAAAAAAAAAATCTATTTGGCTCGCACTTGATCCACTTCTAAATGTAATAAAGTGAGAAACCCTCTTTTTAAATTAAGTATTTACTAAAATCAAATCACAAGACAAAACAAAATCTAGAATTGAGTTACCTGCTTCATTTCTTTCTCCAAAACCAAATGCTCCATATACACTATCAAACCCATTACGACTAGTTCCTGTTGAAAGTCTCTTCCACTGCACCAAAACTCTGAAGTTGTGGTGAGGGTTGAGAATAATTATTTTGTATTTTAACACGCTCCCGCAAGTTGAAGGCCTTCTGCCCGGGCTTTACGTAGCGGTATAATTTTTTTTAAAAACTGCAATTAAATGTGCACCCAATGGGATTTGAACCTGAATTGCTCTGATACCATATTGAAAGTCTCTTCCACTACACCAAAACTCTGAAATTATGGTATGGGTTGAGAATAATTATTTTGTATTTTAACAGTTCCAACATGTCCATTGAGATCACCACCAATAAATAGTTTTTTTCTAGTAGGTATTTCTTATACTATCTCATCTACATCCTCCGAAAATTGATATTTATTAAATTTATCAAGTTCTACTTGTGGTACGTAGGCACTAATAACAATAAGAATCTCTCTATCTAAAATAAATTTAACTAATAAAATTCTATCACCCTTCCTACTAATCTTCACTACATTCCCAAATAATTGTTTATTTATGATCACACCTATCTCATTACGATTTCTATCTCTGCTGTTATACCAAAGTTTATAACCCCAAACCTCCATGACTTTAGCTTTCTCACATACCCACTTAGTTTCCTGCACGCAAAAAATATTAACTCTCTTTCTAATCATATCATCAACTAACTATGTTAATTTACCGATAAGAGAAACTATATTCTACGATGCTAACCGAATTCTATATTCATGAGCTAACTCTTTTACCACCACCTACTATTAAGATATGAAAAACCTCTTACATTTGACCGGATATCCTAACGCCGACGTGACACGTCGCTTCTGGGTGACGACCTAACCCTCACACATTTTTCACTACACCTGGGCTCTAATGTAGCATGTCGCTCAATAAGGAACGTCTCCAATGAAATTCATATTTTGATTCATGTCATAATATGTAATAATGTTTTACGTTGGATATCACAGGCCTACCACAATCCTCCTCTTTTATTCTGGATTGGGACAGACAGTGAAAGGATAAATCTTTAAGCACAGCACTGGCGGAGTTCATCGTCAAATAAATAATGTGTCACCTATTACTACATCGCAGAGATCTATCTAAGCATAATGTCGGTTATTTCCATCAGAACCTTAAGTTTGTCTCCTACGGTATCCTAGAGTATGCTAAGAGTCCCGTAACAGTATGATCTGAACGTGATATACACTGTCTTTCAAATGATTAGTTGGGTAATTGGTTTCCAAATGATCCGAACAATATAAACTATGCTTTTCTCTAGTAAGAAAATGTGTTATGACCAAGAAACTCCAATTTGACTGACGCATTCATCTTTCCAAGGTTTGCAACTGTTCATCATACCCATAGGGCGAACTAGCTGATTAAAAAATTATTTTCTTTTTTTGAGATATATGGGAGAATGCCAAGTAGGCATCAAACAATCATAAGGATATTTTTAATATAGCATAACATATTCTTTATTCTTTCTCCATGTGCATTTATGCTTCTAGCATGAATAATAGTGCATAAAGTACATATAAATTTTGCATTGTGGCAATAATCTCTCATGGCATCATAACATTCACTTCTATCCTATTATAACAACAACTAAGCTTTTCATCTCAATTACTTGGGGCAGGCTACCTGAAACAAAAGAGAATCACTTTGGATCGATCATATTAATAATCATTCTCCATTCATTCTTATCAAGTAACATCTCCTCATTTAAATCTCTAGAATTCATCTCTTTTTGTATTACCTTCATTCATATTTTTTTCAATCTTCCCTTCACTCTTTTAACTTATCATACATTGATAAACTTCCATCGTCGAACCGTTACATTTGTACATCTACGTTGCACATAACCAAACCATCGTAAACGATTTTCTCATATCTTCTCATTGATGAGAGCTACACCTAGTTTAACACGAATATCTTCATTTTTCACTTTATCTCTCTCAGTGTTGCCGCATATCCAGCGAAGCATATGCATCTTTTTTACACTTATCTTTTATGAATGACGTTTCTTTATAACCCAGTATTCCGTGCCATATAATAAATCTGGCCTAATAGTTGTCCTATAAAATTTTTCCTTCAACCTTAACGAAATATTAAGGTCGCATAAAACTCCCGTTGCACTCCTCCATTTCAACCAGCCAGCTTGTATTCTATGGTTAATATCACTATCGATCTCTCCATTCTGAATAATAGAATCCAAATACCTAAACTGACTATTCATTTGTATCTTTTGCCCGTTTAGTGTTACAGCACTATAGTTTAGGATCCGTCGTTTCCTAAATTTACACTCCATATACTATGTTTTAAACTTACTTAATTTAAAACTTCTAGATTCTAATGTGTGCCTCTATAACTCTAACTTGGTATTCACCCATACTCTTGTCTCATCAACTAAGACAATATCATCAGCAAAATAACATACACCAATGTATCTCATTCTGAATAGCTCTAGTAAGCTCATCCATCAATATAGCAAATAAGAATGGGCTCAATGCAGATCCTTGATACAATTCAATTGTGATGGAAAAATCACTTGTTAGACCACTACATGTTCTAACATTGGTCACTACTCCATCATACATGTCCATAATTATATCGATATACTTAATGGGGACTCTTTTCTTCATCAACGTCCACCAAAACACCTCTCGTAGTACCTTATCATAGGTTTTCTTTAGGTCAATAAATACCATATGCAAATCTCTATTTCTCTCTCGAAATTGCTCTATAAGTTAATGAAGTAAAATGAATAGCTTCTGTCGTCGATCGCCCCGGCATGAATCCAAACTGGTTCTCCGATATTTTAATAGTCTGCCTCAATTTATGTTCAATTACCTTTTCCCAGTGTTAAAGGCATTTGCATAATACTTTATTCAACTTCTATACTATTGTATTTAACTCATTTCATCCATGTTAAAGGCACTTGTAGAAGTCATTTCATTCATTAATGGTGAAAGAAAAACTTCAGAAGGCCTTCCGAATGTATCTATCTCCATGCATTATATATGGTTCTAGTATAAAATTATGATGGGAAAACTATATCATTGATTTTTCAATATGGAAGTTCTCTTTCTTGCTATATTCATTTGGTAAAAGACTATTATATTCAACTATGTACATCAATGTCAGAGGCATTTGTAAAAAAAAAAAAAATCAGTTCATTCATTGGTGGTGAAAGAAAAGTTTCAGAAATATCAAAAGAAACAGGACCCTCATAACATATCATGAGCCATTTGGAAAGTCAACTAACTATTTCAGCAGAAGTAGCTAAAGGTGAAATTGATTTTTTTAAATACTCAATAAAAGTACAATTGCACGTGCACTTGGGAAGTTGGAGAAGGGGTTTGGACAGTAAAGGTCGTTTCTATTTCCATAAAAATAATTTCTAATGAAAGATTGGCTTCCAATTAACATGAAATAGTTTACCAACAGTCTCAAACAAACACGATAATAGAACAACTTCCAATTGACCACAGGCACTTAGCGATAAGAGGCATGATTCAAGCTTTACTCACAAATAGAACACGTAAAAGACAAATTTTATATTGTTATTAATCATACACGGTTTTGAAACAAACTTTTTGATCACTCCAAGTGGTGGTAGTCAATGAGTTCTTTATCAGAAACTCACCAACAACATGGCTACTTTAATTCTCATTCACTATTCTCCTACTAAATTTTGTTGGGCACATCTGCACCGTAAAATAGAAAGTGGCACATATCCCCATGGCAAGGGCAGTAGAAGATATATTGACTCCTATATTTATGAGTAAATGACAAGCAAAAGTCCAATTCATGTGTATTTGTGCATGTACACACGTGTGTACAATCATTTCCAAGCCATGTTTAGGTTTTTATTCTATTTTGAAATTAATTTATCGTAATCTTACTAGATTTGTAGTACACTTCGATTCACGGTAAGGATATGCAGTAAATTATCGAGTGATATGTGATACACAGGGAGTAGGCTTAATCATATAAGTAGCTGTGATCACGGTGCCCTTAAGAGCATTTTAAAGGTGATTTTAATAAAAATGCATGTATCATTCATCCAATATTGCTAAGAAATGGCTAGATATTAAACTTAAATACATCAAAAAGCTCATTGAATCGATTAGTCATTAGTTTACTTTCTTCTATTTTTCAAGGTATTGATTTTCATGATCCAAATCACGAATGTACCATAAATCGATATGCACTAACTGGATCATGGTATGAGGGAATTAGGGTGAACTAGGAAACGAAACTCCATCACCACATCTACTCCATGCCATATCTATTTTCCATATCCCTTAATCCCTCTAGTTTCATATTGGATCTTGATGATGCCAAAGTGCACTGAAGAACCTTAAAAAACACTTATACTAATTAGACCTAAGAAGCATAAACATAGACTAGAACAATTATATAATTTACAAGAAGCATAAATGTAGACTATGACAATAATACGACAAGAGACATAGATGCTGAGACAAGTTCTTAAATAGTAGGATGCATGGACACGGTAACTTGAGTATGTGTGTAGATATCAGGTCTATATATAATACAGTGATATACATCAAAACTACAGTGATTATGGCATGTTTTACTAAAAGTAAAATGAAAAATAATATAGCTTCTAGTTAAGCATCTAAATCAAACAAAAATCCAAAAGTTCACTCCAGTGATACTTAATACACACTATGAATCCCATCACATGTTTGACAGATCTTTTTATAAATATGTTTACGGGACCGATGGTGCCATAGTGATAGTGTCAAACATGTGATCTTTACAATTTCTAAAAGCCTATGTAGCTTCAACAAGCATTTTTATGGTTTATTTTTTGATTTCTTATAATCTGAAATGGACCAAAGTGTCTGACATCTATCAGGCAAATGTTGTTTCCCAACACATCATACACAGGCACTATCCTGTATGGTAAGAGGTTAAGGCCACATACAAACCCAAGTTAACATAAAAGGGGCTAGGAAAATAATCACAGTTAAATTAAGGTTATGCACTTTTAAGTGTTTGATAATATTTTGTAGAAAATCAACAGCACACTAATTTTAAGAGATGACCAAGATTAGTAAACTCTGATTTAGCCCAGGTTAATTTCACTAATCTGTTAATCCGGCTTGTTTAATATTTGGTCAACAAACCGTATAGCAAATTAAAACCTGGGTATAGCCTCTTAACCCTAAGTTTAACTCATTGCCGAATAGAGCCTTAGAGATGTCTAAATGGTGCAGGACAGATTCTAAAAATTCAGCTTAAATAGACTTTTGGAGATAAATATGATCCCTAATCTTTATCCAATTAGCAAACTGGTTTTTGTCATTTGGTTAAGCCTTTAAGCTGTTGGATTTCTTTAAGTTTGACTCCTATCTTTTAGATACTATGAGAAATATGTGAGAAATTTGATTTGGTTAATTGTTATTTAATTAATTGAGTGAGATTTAATTGTCAATTCATCTTTATCTATTAGTTAGTTGGTTAAGATTGAGTCTCTTGTAAAAGGAGCTGATAAAAATTTAGTCAATGAGAGAGGAGGGAAACTAAGTTACGTTTATGGAAAAAAAACAAAAAATTAATTCTCTTTGAATGAGATTCTCTCATTGTGTGAAGCCATTGTTTTCTGTCATGGTGTGATTCCACTTGTGGTGGGAAGCCATCATCTTATCTTCTTCATTTTTTTTTTTTTTTAATTTTCTGCTTGCACGGTCTGGTGCCCACCATTGTGATTCACAGACTAAGCCATGTTTGTTTAACATGTAAGAAAAGGCTGAAACTTGCACCAAGCTTAACCAGCTATTGCATATCCTATGGAGGGAAGGAGAGAGTGAAGAATAAAACAAATGGGTAAACAGATGGTTCAATTATTTCAATTGAACTGATGAAAAACAATGAACAGTCTCTTATGTCTAACCTTCAGATGGCCCTTTGCCTGACCAAATGCGATAAAGGTTAAATCCATGCTCATGCCAAAGAAACGTTATGCTTGCCTTAGCCATTTTTTTGTGCATACTCTAAACCCTACAGTTAGCATGTATATAATTGGCTTACTCCAGGTGTATAGCCTAAGAATCTGTCCTTGAGTGCAAGTATAAAAGCAATATGATGACATGCATAACCATATAGTTTAGCTGGATGAGGCGTAATGGGTTTATATTAAGGAGAATGGAGGGGTTTCATGTAAACTTACATCCCTTCCATTTGCAATTTTTTCACAAGCAAATGTAATAATACAGTAACTTAATTGAACTTGAGCACATCAAATATGGTTTTAAAACACAAATTACAATATCTTACAAAGATTATCTTCCAGAAGCTTTTGATTATTGGTACCAACATCAATCATAACAGGGAGTATCTGCAAAAAAAATAATAAGTTCAATTGGCTATCAGAAAGTGTCAACGCACCAGAAAAGGATTAAAGTTCAATCAAAAAATCATATTAAGGGAAGATTAAACCATGTATATGGTTTTAGTACACATGGTTAAAGAATGTAGGTCAGAAATAAATGAGACTTAGTGCATGGCTCTGCTAAAATGAACACACGGACAGAAGGTTGAAAAAGTGTCACAAGCCCCACAAGCATATCCACATTCTCATGCAGTCAAATGATACTTGCCTACTCTTCACTTGCATGTTCGGAAGTTTTATAGAAGGATAAATGTACCAGGAATACTCATGCACGAATGTGCCCACGAACATACTACCCTAACCCCAACCCAATATATATACATGCATTAGAGACAGTGTAAAGTCCAACATACTCTTTGTGGATTGATGCCAGCAGCAGCAACATACATATCAAGTTTTCCAATGGGTATCCCAATACCCTGAACTCCAAGGTCTCCCAAGCCCAAAATACGGCTCCCATCTGTCACCACTATCATGTCCACCTGTGTACCATGAACAAATTCACATGATAAGCCATCAAATAATAAAAGCAGACTACTATACAGATTTGATTGCAACCAATTGAATGAAGAAGGGACAAACTGATTATGTTATTACTCCTCAGTGGAAGTGAAAATGAAAAGGAAAATTGACAATGCATATCCTTGCAGATAGAGATTGCAAACATGTAGCAGAAGAATACGTGTCTCATCTGGATATAGAAATTCTACCAAATTCCTGTAAAGGAGGAAGCTTTATAGATCCTTCACACATATAACCAACGGCTTGTATGAGGTTGGCATAAACCAGTTACGGTGCTACTAATAACTAGCTCATGCACTATAACTATTTCATATTGTATATAAACATAGAATATACTCAGAATGAGATGAAAAAGCAAAAGTCCATAGGATGAAACTGAGAACTTTTGATATCCTACTGCAGCATCTAGATTTGCACCAAAATCCAAATTAATAATATTACCTACTTGAGAGAACCCGGTAAAAATACCATCAAATATTGCACCCATGGAGACAAAAGGCATCTGCTTAAACTAAATAATAGTTTCACCTGAGTATTGCTGGTAGGTTATACTTAGAGCGCCATGTAGATTTATTCAGGTAAATTGTCAATTTGAACTGGATCAGCCAAACAGCACAACAAAGACTTTGCCCCAAAGTTTTGGGGTCAGCTAGAAGAATCAGGCAACACAAAGTTTATCACTGTCAAGTTTAAGAATAGCATATGAAGAAAACTCCTACAAGGTTACTCAAGGACCAAAGAAGATTAAGCGCGATAACATGACACAAAAAAACTAGAAAGAGAATAATAGACAATATTCCTTCAAAACCAACTAGTTCACTGTTAAGAAGATATGGCAGCCTAATATATTCAGTTTTTCATTATAAAGATTGTATAAATTATATTTTTAATCCAAAATGTAAAATTTCAGATTTTGGAGTCTGGACAAGTTTCAGCCAAGCCTCGGGATAAAAATTTTCAACATGCATCTCCTATACTGTATTTATCTTTATACCTCTACTTGGTGTGTAACTATCTCCATAAGTAATTCATGAGTTGGTATAGAACATATGTAGAAATCTTTGGTTGTAGAACAACAAAGAGTTTGATCAATTAAAAGACTGGGAACAGCTGATTCCTAAGAAAACCAGAAGAATTCACATGGTACAAATTTGAGTTAGGATGATTGATTTTAAGATGAAAACGTCAAAGGATCAACAGATGAACCATGTGAAGGAAAGACCTGGCTTTCTCTAAGCCTTTTGGTCATAGTCCAGAGAATAAAGGAAAGACCTGACATTCCTTTGTCACATTGCTTTAACAGTGAGACCAATAAGTTACTTATGTCTTCCTTTCGTCTATCCTTGTGATTTCAAGGAAAGGAGTTCATTTGAAACAACTGTTATTAAACAGGAAGTTAGCTCCAACTTAGAAAAAGTATACATCAGGTCGATCGCTAGTCATAACAATCGAGTGATTCCTTAGGAGAACTTCTCAGTGAGTCATAAACAATCAATATTGATCAGAAATAGAATTTGGCTGTTTATGATGGTGATGATGGTGATTATGCCAATGTGAAATTTGGAGATGGGCAGATATCTCTCACATTTCCTCCAATACCTCACACTTTCCTCATTACGGGTTCTCACTCAATGTTTTCTCAAAGCAATGGAGAAAAACTACTGGCTGCTAGATAAACAAACTCTTATTTAGAAATGTGATGGTGGAACAACCAAGTATACTTGTGTTTTTCTGTTTATGAGTCTTGATACCAATGAGAAACTTTTTCGTCTTAACTACCAGACTGAATCATCTTGCAAGATACGTAAGATATAAAGTGCAGGAGTGTTTGCAGGAATTTCAAAGAACATCAAATAACCATACCACTACTAAGAGAAGCTTGTTGCAATTCTAAAAGGGAGGTTAGAGAAGATAATAAGTCTAGGTTCATATTCTAGAGGATTCTTTTCTCCAAGAAAAGTAATAAAATACGACTTTCTGTCTAATCAGAGAAAATGGTCTAAAACAAAGCTAACAGAGGGAAATAAAAAATGAAAAAGGGATATAAACCCAGAAAAGCAGCAATAAGAAAGGGATCTGCATAAAAAGCCCTGCGAATTGTTAAAGCATTGTTGTAGTTTCTAGCTGTTGCAAAAATATGCTCTTTAAGTGAAACTTGCATGATATGGATGTTCATCAAGCATTTTTTTAATACATATAAATACTTCATTCTTGGGGTATACTAGTTGTTGATGATATTGTCTTAGTCGATGAGATGAGAACATGAGTAAATGTCCAATTAGAGTTATGGAGGCAAACCTTCGAATCATGATGTTTTAAATTGAGTAGATCTAAAACATAGTAATGGAGTGTCATTTAGTATATGAAGGACCCAAGACTATAGTGTTGCAATACTTGACGAGCGAGAGATACAAATGAGCAATCAGTTCACGTACTTGGGTTCACTTATTCAAAACAATAAAGAAATTGATAGTGATGTCAATCTAGAACCCAAGCTAGCTAGCTGGAATGGAAGAGCATAATGGAGGTTTTATGTGACCGTAATATTCTATTAACGCTGAAGGAAAATATTTTATAAGACTACTATTAGCCCCATTTTGTTATATGGTATGTAATGCTTGGTTATTAAGAGACGTAATTTACAAAAAATAAGAGTAGCAGAGATACACATATTTCATTAGATGTATGGTAACACTAGGAGAGATAAAATGATAAATGAGAATATTCATGCTAAGGTAGGTGTAATCAACATCGAAGAGAAGATGTGAGAAAATTGTCTATGATGGTTTGGTCATGTGCAATATTGACCTAGGGATACACCAGTTCAACGAGTAAAATTTATCAATATAGAATAAGTTAAGAGAGTGAAGGAACGACCAAAGAAAATATGGATGGAGGAGATACAAAAAGACATGGATGTTAGAGGCTTAAATAAAGACATGTTGCTCGATAAGAATGACTGGAGAAGGATCATTCATGTGATTGTCCAGTGTGATTCTCTTTTAGTTCATGTAGCCTACTCCAAGTATTTAGAATAATAGACTTAGTTTTTGTGGTTGTTGTATATAAATATTTCTATCTGAAAGCACATAACAGAAAAAAGCTTAGTTGCTGAGATTGCAACTATGTCATTGGATTGTTTGTGCTATTTCTCTCAGATGGTTTAATTTGGTAAAAAACATACTTAATAACTTGCTTTTTCTTGATGACTGACTACAACTTAATCCAATATTAAATGTAATCATAATTTACTATTATTTACAAAACTTATGTTTACGAAATATGATCCCGAGTTACTGAAAAAGTTGAACCAGAAACCTTGAGAATTAAGACCCTGCTTTCAGGCTGTGTGTGTGTTTGTGAGCTCTAATGCAGAGAGAGGCTACATGAAAAATATATACATATGGTTGTCCATGTGATTGAGTTGATCAAAGATCCTTTCCTCACAAATTAGGACCAACATATATCCTACAATTTTCTAGTAATAAGGTGTGTTTACTTTTCAATAAAGACATAACATAGGGATAAGTGATGCAATAGCATCGAAATGAAAAGTTTATTGTTTCTTATCCTACTCAATGCATATTTTCATAATGAAAGTCTTGGCTAGGAATTGAACACCAATTTAGGAGTTAGGAAGTTGTATAAAATTCCAACTAATTAGTTTTCATAAACTCAGAAAATCAATTTAGTGTTCAATTAGCAGTTCCGAGAAGATATCTCTGATATTTTTTGTATTCAGCAAGACTTAGGCTGTAGCAGACATGTCTACCCCTTGAATTTATTAAGTTAAGCCCTTGAATGTCCTGTATCCTCGTAGAACCAAATACTATTCAACAGGAAGTAGCAGCCATTACTATCTACTAGGAGCAACACAAAATTTGGCAGGCATTCAAACATCACATGAGATATGGAATGGGCTTGCAACAGATTTGCTTTATGTAAAATCTTGGCAGTCAGTGTACACTATCATAAGGCAAAAGTATAAATCACCATAAATTAAGTGATGGAAGTCTGAATGATCCACAAACAACACTCGCATGGAGTCCATGTCAACACCTTACTAATCTGGAGGCATGCAGGTTTAAATACTCCAATGAGATTTTCGAGAACAACTCCAACGAGAATTTTAATCCAGCTGAAGACACTTAATCTCATAAAACATAGCATAATCAAAAGTCCGACCAAGTAGATCAGGTGGGAAAGCAAATTTGACAAACATAGATAACTGAAAATTTAAAGGTTAGGAAATCATGAAAACAAGAAACAGAATGAACACATTGATAAAACTTTGGCTGTCACATTGGGTGTCTGTGCCAACCAACCATAGTTCATGGCAGCATGCTGGTCTGGACACTGTCTTATGAAACATATAAAATAAACTAAAATGGAAAAAATAAATAAATAAATTGATAAATAAATAAAATGGCTGTTGGTAAATTCTCATCCATCTAAAATGCATGCTAGAGTATTCCAAATTTGGGCATAAACCATTCAGTAAAGGTAGCTAGAACCCATTAAGAATCCAAACCATAGTTCATGGCAGCATGCTGGTCTGGACTCTGTCATATGAAATATATAAAATTAACTAAAGTGGAAAAAAAATGGCTGTTGGTTGATTCTCATCCATCAAAAATGCACGCTAGAGTATTCCAAATTTGGGTACAAACCATTCATTAAAGGTAGCTGGAATCTATTAAGAATCCAATTTGATGCTGACAAAACAGATCCATGTCAGAACTCAAACATGTGAACTGTTAGTGCTATTTATATTATATCTTTTGTTTATCATTATATCCTTTCATCAGTCATGAAGCAAATGAAGTCTAGGTTTCTGGAATTTGAGCTAAAGTTTGTACATATATCTATATGTGCATTTGAGAAGTTCAAAACAATTTGCAACACAAAGAAATCCCAGTGAATATGTCTCTATATTGTAATCTAAACCACCTATGTATAAAACAATTTTTCTAATCAGCACGACAAGCACTCCAGTCTAGACGGGATCACTGAACAGAACAAGTTAAGCACATAATTATATTGTAGATGAAGGAATATTGAAAATTACATTTTGAGAAGGCCAATTGTAGATCATAGACATCATCTCTCCTTTATCTTTAGCACTGAAATACATTCCTCGTGGACGCCTAAACAATCCTCCATAATTTTGGCACACCAAACCCACAGTTGGAGTGTAAATTATAGGAGCAAAATCTTTGATATTATCAATGAGGACCTGCAGAAACCAGCATAGAATTATTGCAAAAGATGGAACTTCTGCAGTTTTCAATATAATCTAACCTAATATAATCATAACTGCGACTAAATCTTACCATTGCTTGTGTCTATACGACAACAAGCTTACCCTGTAATACAAAGTCTCATTTCGGTCATGTAGTCTGTTTAAGATCCTCCATTTCGCTAAAGATACAACACTATCAGGTTCACCTCGAGTATTATTCTCCAGTGATCTATATGAATTCACTAAGAATAACAATTGAAACAAGATTAGTTCACAATTGCAGTGCAAAAATGACGGTAAAATAAGTAAAGTATAAGAAGAAGAATATATAATGCAGCTACATGCAGTAATAAATAACGAATAACAGTTTATTCCTGATTTCTTGTTTATTTTGGGGGATTATGACATATTAGTAGTTCCTTTTCCATAGATGAACACAAATAGTCCTCTTTTCAGTAAAAACACAAATAAGACCCTTAAAAAACACATAATGCACCAATATACAGTAATGAATCATGAATAACAGTTTACATATAGTTTCTTGTTTATTTTGAGGATTATGACATATTAGTGGTTTCTTTTTCCATAGCGTTTTACAAAATAGTTCTCTTTTCAATAAAAACACAAGTCCATAAAGAAAATTAATTTATTTTTCATAGTGACATAACTGTCCTAGAATTTTATTTTAACATATTTGGACTTATAAGATCCCCCGTAATGACAAATATATTACTCACTCTTATCAATATAATCATCACTTTTCTTAATTGTTAGTGTTCATATATTATCAATAAAATAAGCTCTTAATTTAATTGTGTTTTAGTAATAATCAGTAATACATTCCTATTAATATATTACCTTTAAATTTATCAACATAATTAGTTTTTTCATAGTATAGATCGTGCAAAAATAGTTATTGAAACCATATGAATTACATGTTGATCACTATTATATTTAGAAATGAGATTTTAAGAATAACACAATAATTTCTTAATTTTTACATTTTAATTCAAGCTTTATAGGGACCATTACATGTTTATTTTGACTATAAAAGGAATACATCATGCTTCTAATAGAGACTAATTTGTCATAATCCCATACTTTGGACCAAAACTAACATTTATCATTCATTTTGAAATTTGACTTTATGATGTAAAAAAAGTAAAATTCTTACTCTTGGGTAGAACAAGATTAAACCACATCACTTGCGAGGTGCAGTTCCGACCACTAATTAACTTTCTAAAATAGCAAGCTGCAAGCCCTTGTCTAGACAATGGATTTCTTATGGTACCGAGTTAGAATGTTAACTTCGAGTTGAAGTTTGTCAACTCTTTCGTACACTTTAGTTGCACAAGCTTAAAGCACATCACTTGCAAGGTGCACTTCCCACCACCAACTAGCTTCCCAGAGTGCCGAGCCCTTCTGTAGTTGATGGATTTATTGATGTACCAAGTTAGAATGATAACTTCAAGTGGAAATTTGCCGACTCTTTCTGTGAACCTTTTGCTTTGTACAAAATCTATTTTGATGGGACAAGGTTTCTATATGACGATGTCAAAAGTAATTTTTTTGTCACATCGTACAGATCAATAACATGAATAATTACAGCTCTAAAAAAAGGACTAGAAAGAAAACATTTGAAAATGTTAAAACTCACTAAAACGTTCATATTGCTGCTCGAATGATATAATTCTCGGGGGAAGCAGGCCTCGCAATCCTAGTCGATCTCTTTCTGTCAGAGGAAAACCTGTATCCTATATTACAAGAAAGTAACATCACATGAAAGCAATTGTTATAAGAATCTATGTCATATAATCTATATGTAAGAATAACATCAATCATCAAGGATGAAAATTGAAATAATTTACCTCCAAACCTGAGGATACATGTTAAAGTGTGGGAAAAAAAAAAACATGTTATTCATTTCTCTATTAAATTTGCTTACTTGTAAGAAAACAATAAACTAAAATTAAACATATATAAATTAATATAAGGATCATTCGTAGCTCTTATCTACAATCCATATAATTGCTCAAACGCATCAGTGTACATATCCCTAATCTTCACATTTTCAAATTGAACGAATCTACTAAAACAAAAAAAAACAAAAAAAAAAAAAAATCCAAATTCAACATTATTTCGACCAAAAAATCCGGAAAAATAGTATAATTCACCAAAACAGATAGTCAAGAAATAAAAAATAAAGATCAAATCTAGACCTTATTGAACCACGGATCATGGAGGATATCGGTCCCACGCTTGTGGACGATGCAAGGACCAGGGATCGCCGCGGACAATCGCCGAACCTGGCGGAGATTCCACATCACACGTGCGAGCTTCCACATTTCTCTCCTTCTAGAGTCCCTCGGCACGTGCGAGACTCCCCAACGACGGAGATTTTCGTCTATTCCTGTCGCTTTATTGGCCCCGAGATCTTCAGACGGAGGAAAGGGGAGACTGAGGGAGCTAAGAAGTGGTCTGATGACTCGCGGATAAGCTTAAGCTTCGACAGATTTCGGTACAGTGTGTTTGTATGCATTAAACAAGGAACGAGAGCAATGAAACTAAATTTATTTTCATTAGACAATAAGTAAAATGAAAGTTTTTTTTTTCTCAATAATAATATTGTTCCTATATGGTATTTTTTTTCTTAATTTTACTTCAAACATTTACTTCAAATATGTTTTGGATGGAAGAAAAGTTTGAAAGTAAAAAAATTTTATTTTATTATAGGAGTTTTTATATATCAGTTCCCTAAATCTTTAAAATTAGACTTTAACTTATGAAATCTTCATATTTTGATTTTAATCTCCAAATCTTTTAAGTTACTTCACTTTAGTCCCCTAGATAACTTCCGTTATGACAATTAATTTTTTTTATCCGAACTTCATATTAGTCCATATTCTTCCTCTCTTTCTCTTTTTGTTGGATTTCCTCTCCATTCTTTTCCTCTTTCTCTCTTGCCTTCAAGTCAATCTCTTTCTCTTTCTTCTTTTTTTTCCCTAATCTTATATTTCTCATCTTCCTTCTTTCTTTTTGGAGTTTCTTTTCTTTTCTTTCTAATAGTTCAGTTGTTCAAGACATGTTAAATTGCTGCATACGTTTTCCAGTAGTTATTTTCTCCCTAGTTAAAAGAAAAAAGAATGAAAATTAACTGAGATGAAAGAGAGAGAAGAAGAATGGAGGGGGGAATCTAATAAGAAGAGGAAAAAAGGAGGAAGAGAGACTTGAAGGGGTATAGCAGAAAATTCGAGCCAAAAATTTAACTGGCCTAACGTAATTTACCCAGGGGAACTAAAATGAAGTAACTTAAAGGATTTAGGGACTAAAATCAAAATATGAAGATTTCAGAGATTAATGTCTAATTTTTAAATTTTTAAAGGACCGATATATAAAATCCCCTTTATTATATTGGGACTTTCCATCTTATTTTTTCTTTAAAAAATAAATATTTTATTTTTCTTTTATCTCTTCTTTCTTCTAAAAAGTAATAAACAACATAAAAAGTATGGAAAATAGTATATTTACTTTTACTTTTCTTCCTTACTTTCACTACTTAAAAACGGTTAAGAGTTCTCATGTAAGTATAATCCCACAGATAGGATAAATTTTTTTATAGATTTAAATAAAAAATTGGAATTTTTACCTATCAACTTTAGACTTTGGATCGAATTGGTTCTTGGCTTCGTATTTGAATCCCATCAGGTCAAGTTAAGCTTTTGGATATCTACTTATCAATTTAATTTTTTAGATCAAAATTGCTTTTCAGTTTTGTATTTGAATTTCATCATGTTCCGGGAGCCGAACATAAACATTAAAAACGCATTTAGAGACGATTTGAGAAGAGAGGTTAAGGCGTTTCGCGGGACACTGGATTGGAGACTAGATGCTCTACGTTGGCCAAGGGGATGGTGCCGCGAGAGGGGATGGACACATGGACGGTTGCGATTGATGGAACTTGTTCTTCAGATGGGAAAAATATGCCTTGAGAAAAAGGGGGGGTTGAGAGAGGTCCAATGAGATTTTAGAGTTGGATGGTGGTCAGATTACTGGATTTGCAGCTGTATTTATCTCAGCATTTTGTTTTCTGTAAATTAACCCAACAAGCACTGGAGTTACATTTGATCTTAGGATCCAAATTTTTCGTGTTTGGATACAAGTTTTCACATTTTAAATATATTCACCTATGTTGAGAATATACTCTCTTATGCAGAGAATTTTACTTCTATAATTAGATAGAGATGAAAAGTTTGAATTATATTCCAATTGCTATAATGAGATCATATAACTATCATGTGACCGTGGAGTACTTACTAGGATGGCTTTTCTGAATTATGTTGTTCAAATTTAGGTATATTGGGTGAATAGTCCTTGGATATTTGCAGAGTTACAGACTTTCATAGACATCTAGCGTAGAATTTATTTAGACTTTTATATCGTGGACTTAGACCATTACGTTAGGTAATAATAATGGCCAATGGGCCTTAGCTCAAATGACGTCAGCCATCTCCAATTTGCGAGAGGTTCTGACGTCATCTCCAATTTGCAAAAGGTTCTGAATTTGATTTTCAATAGTAATCCAATTTGAATAATATTATAAAAAATATGTATATATGAGTTTGATTAAAAAAAAAAGGAATACTAATGACACCCTCTGAATTGATTTATGAGAAGTTCTCATCTCAGAACGAAAAGATTATCCTTTTCTTTAGTTGCCCAATTGGTTTATTTTTTTTTATCTAGACCCATACAATTGAGGTCAAGCAGTAAAAATGGGAGAAAAATATAAAAAGAAAGGGAATATACTAGTTTTCTATGAAATTAGTATCTTTTAGACCCACGTTCATGCTGTGCGCGTTTTTTAAAGCTTCACATAGATTTTTAAAATAAAATGCCTATATTATTGTTTAAAAAAATAAAACGTGTTACCCGTACATGTTTGGTACCATTAAAAACAAAGCAATGAGTTGGGGATTCAGGTTACCCCTATTTATTTATATACCAAATATTTTTCTCTAGAGGCACTGTTTGGACCAATTTCATTGTTTGTATTCTTCCCGCAAGGGACTAAAAAAATTTATTTTGTGACATATATTACTGGGCTAAGTTTGATTTGATTTCTTAGCTTTGAAACTTGCGACTGTAACTTTTGTTCCGCGAGATTTGGTTTGTTATAATTTGTAATCAGAACTGTAGAATTACGAACAAATATTGCAATCATTTAGGCCACGGATAATTCTAAAGGCATCCTTCCAATTTTTAACTACCGATCACTTACTAAGTGCACAACTAAAATTTTGTTTCGCTTTCACCATCGCTTGCATTTAATCTTCCGCTCCCCACTACTGTCGGCCTCTAACACTTAGCGTCCTGATCACTGTCAACCTAGCAAATCCTATCTCAAAATTCTTCCTTTTTTGTTTGACTAAATCGTAATATTTTCTCATGATCCTCTCATTCCTCTCAAAATTCATAATAAAAAAGTTAAAATATCTTTTAATTACTTTGATCATGCGGCAATCGAAGAAAAAAAGATATTTCTTTTACTACTTCTATTTCGATTTTTGAATTCTTTTATTTTATGAGTATTAGAATTATATGGATTTTGATTTGGAATCTTATTTGGGTTCTCTAAAATTGTGTCATAACTGTAAATAACAACTCCGAGATGAACCTGGGCATGGGCTGAGGTTGGGCTGGCCACCAACCTAACCCAACCTGCTCGTGGCCGAGAGGGGCCAACTTACTCCTCCATCTTCCCTCCAGTGTCCTAAGAACGCACATTGGATGTGGGTTTGGGCTATCGGGTTATGGATCGAGCACTACGAAAACCCATTCCGCTTAGCTCCGAAGCCTTACCAACGACATTTTTCGGGAACTTCTAAAGGGGCACAAGTTTTTTCCTAGTGAGCCCAGATTTCCTAGTGAGCCCAGTAAATTTTTCATAAGAAGGAAAATTTCTTAGTGAGCACATATGATATTCCCAAAATACCCTTCCCCATATATCTCCTCTCCTCTCCTCTCCGCTTCCTCTTCCTCTTCTCTCCTCATTTCTCTTCCAAATCTAACCCAAACTCACTCTTCCTCTCCATACTTTCTCTCCTCATTTCTCCTTCGAAATCTCTCTCTCTCTCTCTCCCCCTCCCATTCGTAGACCTCCCTCTCGCCGCTGCCACAGGCCACCGCCGCCGAGGTCCCGCCGCCGCCGCCGCCGCCGTTGTTCTCCCGCCGCTGCCTTCCCGCCATTACTAGGTGAGTTTTCCTAATTTAGTAATATTTGTTGTAAAATTTAGTTTTTATTATTTTTGGATTAAACAACTCTTGAATATTAGGGTTTGGTGATTTTGTTGGGTTTGGGAGGAGGAAGAGGGGATGAGGTAGCAAGTTTAGTTGTAATATTTTTTTGTTAATTTTAATTATTAATATTTAGATTGTAATTATTAAGAAAATTTAATATTGTAATTCCAATTTTAAAATATGCGAAATTTAGTTATTTTTTATAATTATGAACGTTAGTATTAAAATTTATTAGTTAATTATGAAGTTTGATGGTATTGTCCTAATGGTTGATTAAGTTGCAAAATACGGTTTTAGTGTCTTTAAAATTTAATATTATACTATCTTGCAGGGAAAAAAAATTAGACAAAAAAATGATATTTGTAGCAAATTTTACTTTGTATGTTCATACTTATATGTACAGAACTTAGTGTTATGAAAAATAACATCTAAAAATGAAATATCTTTGTATTCCATAGATGGATTCGGCGGAATCTTCTCGCGTACGACCAACTACCTCGTTAAGGAGGAAGAAAGTAATATTTCGACCACAAATCCGTCGCCCGATATAAGAGCGAAAAATATCATTGATGAGGTACTGACCATATATGTTCTTTATTCTTTGTCCCATATAGTACCCAGTTTATCTGATGCTTATTTTTTTCGCTTCATTAATATTACAGAGATATACACGCATAGAAGCAATAATCGATCCATTACTTGCGCCAGGGGATAATGCATTCAAGAAGCGATCTGGGTTGTTATTTACTGCACTTGCGAAAATCAAAACCGTACTAACTGGTTGCACTCAGTCAGAAGAACCACCTTAAGAGCAAGCAGAGGAACCAAGTCAAGATCAATCCACTCCTAATGCACCCGATACGGTAAATTTGACTCGAACCAGAAGCAGACGTCAACCCCCGAGGAAGACAAGGAGACAGTGATCAATGTGTGAGATATATAATGATATGGATGATGTAAGAAACTTCAAGTGGCCGGTGTATACTTATTTTGCAAACATTTTGATGAATTTGTTGAATTTATGGTTTTTGTTTGTAATGAACCCTATTGGTCACTTTTTGTTCGTTTAATATAAACACTACGTTTGTATTTGATCGTATTTATTTAATTTGTATAAAATATTATTTGTTTTATATGTAGGGAACCCTATTTATAATCTTAACTATTTCATTGTATCAGTAATTGTATTGTTGTTTCATTGTATGGGTGTATCCAAGTATCATTATATCAGTATATCGGTGTATCATGAGTATCATTGTATTTGTGTATCATTGTATCATTGTTTGTCGGTGTATCATTGTATCGCAATAAACGATGTATCAGAGTATCAATGGGTTGGTGTATCAGTGTGTCAGTGTATAATTGTATGTTTTTTTCTTCCTTCCCTATATTTCGATAATAATGTATAATTTGTTATTAATATAAATCCATAAACTGACGTTAAATTCGGTTAACTAATAATACATCATTTTTTATAACTAAATAGAGTCGATGAGGCAGTGGCCAAATCAAGCTCCTGTCCGGACTGTCAGTCCGAACAGGTCGGATTCGTTCGGACTGACAGTCCGAACGGCGGGAGGGACGGAACAAGCTTGTGCAGTCACGGAGCAATTATTGTCTAAATTAATGTGAGGGTTAATGTGAGGGTTTAGCCTAAATTTTTCGGATTTAATTTCAATTATCGTCTTATAGTTATCATAATTGAGTTCCCAAATGGAGCCCTAATCTTTAGCTTTGTAAAAATCGAAACATAACTGCACAATTCTCTGTTACATTGTAATTTACTTTTAATTGCTTATTGTATGCACCTTCAAGATCTCGGCTAGAATCGTTCGGACTGTAAGTCCGAACCGTCCGAATTCGTTCGGACTGTAAGTCCGAACAATTCTCGGTTGTTCGGACTGACAGTCCGAACGAATCCCTTTCGTTCGGACTGTCAGTCCGAACGGATGCACGCGAACGGGAAGAAAGGAGGCAGCGGGAGAAGCAGAGGGCAATATAGGTAAATTTTTTCCATGGCATACTTGTTATATAGGGGAAGTTTTAACTGGGCTCACTAGGAAAAACCTTGTGCCCCTTTAGAAGTTCCCCATTTTTCGGGAACTTCTAAAGGGGAACTTCTAAATGGGAACTTCTAAATGGGCACAAGTTTTTTCCTAGTGAGCCTAGTTAAAACTCCCAATATATAACAACTATGCCCTCTAAAAAAAATCCCCATCTTACCATTCTTCCTTCTCCCGCTTCTTCCGTCCCTCCCGCCGTTCGGACTGACAGTCCGAACGAACTAACTCCGTTCAGACTGTCAGTCCGAACAAATCACGTTCGTTCGGACTTTTGTTCGTTCGGACTGTCAGTCCGAACGAACTTGATTTGTTCAGACTGTCAGTCCGAACGAATCCGACCTGTTCGGACTGACAGTCCGGACAGGAGCTTGATTTGGCCACTGCCTCATCGACTCTATTTACTTATAAAAATTGATGTATCATTAGTTAACCGAATTTAACGTCAGTTTATGGACTTATATTAATAACAAATTATACATTATTATCGAAATATAGGGAAGGAAGAAAAAAACATACAATTATATACTGACACACTGATACACCAACCCATTGATACTCTGATACATCGTTTATTGCGATACAATGATACACTGACAAACAATGATACAATGATACACAGATACAATGATACTGCTGATACACAAATACAATGATACTCATGATACACCGATATACTGATATAATGATACTTGGATACACCTATACAATGAAACAACAATACAATTACTGATACAATGAAATAGTGAAGATTATAAATAGGGTTCCCTACGTATAAAACAAATAATATTTTATACAAATTAAATAAATACGATCAAATACAAACGTAGTGTTTATATTAAACGAACAAAAAGTGACCAATAGGGTTCATTACAAAAAAAAACCATAAATTCAACAAATTCGTCAAAATGTTTGCAAAATAAGTTTACACCGGCGACGTGAAGTTCCTTACATCATCCATATCATTATACATCTCACACATTGATCACTGTATCCTTGTCTTCCTCGAGGGTTGACGTCTGTTTCTGGTTCAAGTCAAATTTACCGTATCGGGTGCATTAGGAGTGGATTGATCTTGATTTGGTTCCTCTGCTTCCTTCTTCTAGTCTTGCACTATCATATCTGATCAAATTCGGAGTTTCTATATTTAATTCAGTATCTACGGCCACTTCGATTTCTCTCTCTCGTATCGGGCGTTGGATTTGTGGTCGAGATGCTGCTTTCTTCCTCCTTAACGAGGCAGTTGGTCGAACGCGAGAAGATTCTGCCGGATCCATCTATGGAATACAAAGATATTTCATTCATAGATACTTTTTATCAAAACAGTAAATTTTCTATGTGCAAATAAGTAGTAATAAAGTATAATTTGCTACAAATATCATATTTTATCTATTTATTTTTAACCTACAAGATAGTGTAATATTAAAATTTAAAGATACTGAAACCGTTCTGTGTTACTTAATCAACCATTAGGACAATATCATTAAACTTCTAAATTAATTAATAAATTTTAATATTAACATCTATAATTAGAAAATAACTAAATTTTCGCATATTTTACAACTACGATTACAATATTATATTTTCTTCATAATTATAATCTAAATATTAAAAAATAAAATTAACAAAAAAATGTACTCGTTTAGAATTTTCCGATTGTAAATTATTATCAAACCAAACAAGAAGTTTTCAGTTTTCAGGGCAGTCACAGAGCAAATAAAAATAAACTAAATAAAACAAAATTAAAATTAAATTTGAGGAGACTTACAGTGGAGCTCAAAACTCTGAGATCAAAAGAGAAGAAATGAGGCAGCGGAGGGTGAGGGTGTGGCAGCGGAGAGTGGGGGCGGAGGGTGAGGGTTGTGGCAGCGGCGGGTGGGGGCGGAGGGTGTGGGGGCGGAGGGTGTGGGCTGTGGCAACGGGGTGTGGGGGTGGAGAGTGGGGGGCTGTGGCGGGGGGTGTGGCAGCGGGGTGTGGGGTGTTGGGCTGTGGTAGTGGAGGCGGCCGAGGGCGGCGGAGATTCGCAGCGCCGGCGGCGCGTTGGAAGGAGAAGAGGGGAGAGAGGGATTTTTGGGTTTGGACCGGTGGAGAGGAAGTGAGGAGAGGAAGTGAGGAAATATAGGTTAAGGGTATTTTGGAAATTAAATTGGGCTCACTAAGAAATTCTATTCTCTTCTAATCTTATACTGGGCTCACTAGGAAATCTGGGCTCACTAGGAAAAAAGTTGTGCCCCGTTAGAAGTTCCCTTCTAAAGGGGCACAACTTTTTTCCTAGTGAGCCCTGATTTCCTAGTAAGGCCACATTGTTTTTACTAAAGGAAGAATTTCCTAGTGAGCATATTTGGTATTCCGAAAATACCCTTCACCTATATTTTACATCCTCCTCTCCCTCTTCTCTCATCTTTTCTCCTCCAACCGGTTAAACCCAAAAAAACCCTAACCTTAGCTTCCTCTTTCCCCTCCCACTTCCCCTCATCCTCTCTATCATTTTCTCTACCTCCTTCCCCTTCCAAATCTCCCTCTCTCTCCCATTCGTAGACCCGGCGGCGCTGCTCTCGCCGACAATCGGACGCCGCCGCCGCCGAGGAGCTCTGGACGTTGCCGTTGCTGTTCTCCCGCCACCATCGCCGCCCTCCCGTCATTACTAGGTGAGTTTTCCTAATCCAGTAATATTTATTTTAAAATTTAGATTTTTTTATTTTTGGATCAAACAAGTCTTCAATATTAGGGTTTGGTGATTTTGTTGGGTTGGAGAGGAGTAAGAAGGGAGGAGGTAGGAAATTTGGTTGTAACATTTTTTTGTTAATTTTTATTTTTAATATGTAGATTATAATTATTAAGAAAATTTAATATTGTAATTCTAGTTGTAAAATATGCGAAATTTAGTTATTTTTCTAATCATGGACGTTAATATTAAAATTTAGTTATTTTTCCAATTCCTCCAGCTATCTCTGGCCAGGCTGGCTGTCGGCGGAGCCGGCGTCTCACGCGACCGCGGACGGATCTCCGCCGCCACTGCGACCTCGGTTCCTTCTTTGGTCGGAGGGAGATGTAAGTTCCCTAATTCCATTGGTTGAGATTTAGGGTTTTTGTTGATCAGGTAGTTTAATAAAGTTGGGATTTTGTTTAGGGGTTGTGGATGTGGAGTTTAGGGTTTTTTGTTGCTATTGTGCTCTAGAATATCGATAAAGGTTCCATCTTTGCAAGCGATTGTTTGAGTTTAGTATGTTAAAAAGCATACAATTAATCATTATATTGGGCATTTAGCTATCCTTGTCCTCAAAATGAGTAACTAAGTTCCAATGCAAACGCATATTTTGAAAATGACAGAATCAAATAGAAGTAATTTTATTGTTTTAATTCAAAAAATACCGTAAGATCCCTAGATTAAAAAAGGTATGCCCTGATATCATTTTTCTAATCCAATTTCTGGCCATCCAAATGGATGCATTGGACATGAATTAAAGATATAAAACCATTTAAAAAAAAAAAAACCTATTTCCATGCCACACTTGATTTTCATGCATGTCAAACTTGCATGTTGAAATTACTTGCTTGGATGTATATTAATGAGTGGAGGGGCAAATATAAGATCTTGTTAGAAAACAAATTAAGAGCATGCAATGTCACAAAAATCCTAGCTATTAGCCTAGAATCGTGGTGTTACTATTATCATGAATAAAAACAACAACATATAAACACATAGGTTATAAGTTCTTGTTTATATTTTGTGAAGAATTTGGTTGATCTTTTTTACTATAGGTTTTTAAACTGGTTTTTTTAACTAAATAGAATTAGGTGCAAGTTTATATTTGTGATTTCGTGTTTACTACTATTAATTATTATGTATAGAGGTTCTTAATTGTGCAATTTTGGTTACTTATATTTATGTATCAATTACTGGTTTGGTTTGAAGTTTCATTCTAGGGATTCTTAAACTTTGAGATTTAATTTCTAGTGTTTTTTTTCCTTCCTATTATTAAGATTCCTATCTCTCTTTTGTGATTTGGACTGTCTTTTGTAAAGTTGGACAACGTGGAGCTTGGGGCCGTCTAATTATCTCATTATAGTGGCCTAATAACTTCTTCTTTTTTTAGTTTTTGATGTTATACTTTTGGATTATGCAATTAAGTGCATACAATTTTTTCTTATCTCATGTTCTCCTGTTATTTCATTGCTAAAACTGTGTATAATTTCTAACTATTTTTCTTTTTGCACTTTGGGATATATTTAAATTTTATGTGTTAACACTTTATATTGTTTTAATCAGATCTTGTGCAGAAGACTTTGGGTCAGGTGCCTTCTCAAGTAGTTTTTATATTTATAAAATAAGCTCATTTCTCTTATTCTTATCTGAACTTTTTTGATGTATTGAATTAAATGCATTTATCTCAAATATGTTTATCCTAACTGAATTCCCTTCCAAACACCAAATTGTTGATTATATGCAGGCATGGATTCATGCAAGGATTTCCGCCTGGTATGAAGCTCACCAAGAATTTTTGACCCAAACTAAAGGACCGGCGGCGGATGGAAAAGAGAACCAATTTTTTTTCCCTTTTTTTATTTTTTATCTTATGAATTTATTTGGATTTATTTGTGTATTGATGAAATTTGTAGTCGGAAAGCATAAACTTTATGTATAAGTTTTATGATCTCAGTCGGTTGATTGTATCTTTCTCATACTCCGAGTTAATAATAAATTACGTGATTTTCTTTACCATATGATTGAGCTGGTATATTAGTGTGTTCTGAATCTGTTGGTGATTGTTTTTTTTTTTTGGTTTTCTGGAATGGGTTGCAAGTATTTAATTCTATTTTTTCTTATTGTTTATGGTGATTAACATATGTAAATATTTATCAATTTCGAAAAAACCGAATCGAATAGAAATGGAAACTAAATTGAATAAATTCTGTTTAGTTGGGAGAAAATTTCATTTATTTTGGGAAAAATAAAATAAAGTAAAATGTGATTAGATATCATAGTGGCGGTCTAATAAGAAGAAAAATTAATAGCGGTATGATTTTGTCACAACAACCAAAATGTTAAAAAACTCGCAAACCAATTTTTTAAAAAAATTAAAATTTGCTTGCTATTACCAGAGATTGAATTTGGGTCACCCATGTGACATTGCAAGACAAAAAAATAAGATACTACTAACCATTATGAACTACTAACCACTGTGCCACAACAACTTTTAATAAAATCGACATGTTTTAATTGGGGTCAGTAGGAAAAATGTTGTGCCCCTTTAGAAACTCCCCATTTTTCCGTTCTTCCTCGTCTCTCTCTCTCTTGGGTCCTTGAGGGCGGCAACCCTGAGCCCTGCCGGGATTTTTATAACCCGTCTCCTCTGCCCCCTTCAAAAGGTTCTAGGGCACCGCTTGCAAAACCCTAACAAAACCCTAGATTTTTTTTTCATACCTCGAAAATGGCGAGCTCAGCGCTGATCAGAGCCTTGAGGCGGCTTCAATCCTCTGTTAGATATGTAAGCCTCGATCTCTCTCTTCTATATTCGTCGGTGTTTTTTTTGTTGAAAGATTGTTTCTTTAGCTGGGGGATTTCGAAAATAGTTCGTTTATTAATGGTTAATTTGATTTATGTACTCCATTTAGCGTCAAAGATTGTCTTTTCTTCTTCTTCTGAAACTCTTTGATTAGTATAAGATTAGCTTATGTAGGCATCCGGTATATTTTTATTGAAGTAATCGTTAAACCATAAAATATTATAATTTGAGTAGTAATGAGGCATAAAAATTCACAACTGGAGCCTACGTGAATTAAACATTGATGAGGGAAGACTATTTACACTGGGGGTAAAATAATTTCGTCCGTGAACTTAGGGTTGCTTGATTACTAATAAATAATGAACTGTTTGCAAACCATATTTGAGTGATGTTATGCATTCAAACTCGCTTTATTGGGAAGTGGCTAGGTGTTTGGAGGCAGCTGTCGATGCGGATTAGTTGATTGGAGTACAGGAACCATCACTTTAAAACATGGGATACACAAGTCTGTTGTGATTTTGGATAGTTTTAAGATCTTAGACCAGGAGAGAAGACAAGTTTAGGCCTTCCTCATCATAACTTTGTGCTTGAATGGCTTTGTGAGACATTTTATGAAACAGTCAATTTCATGGTCACAGCTTAGCAGGTAAGCTATGGTCTTAGTTGTAGCAAGTAGAAAGCAGTAGTAGGTCAAGGAAAATTTAAGTGACAGTGGATTGTGGATTTTCTTTTAGAAGTGATGATATCAGAGGAATTGTCAAAAGTGGGAAACATGACGCTTCCAAATAGAGCATCCTTATGTTTTCGTGCAGATTGGCGCCTCCTAAACATTTGCAGCGGTTGCATAAATTTCTTTTCACCATTAACCTTTATTAAGGGCCATTCTTAAATTAACAATCGTTATCTTTCTGCAAATACATTTGTTTCTGATCTTATTGATTTTAAAGCTTATCACAAGGAATTTATTTTCATTGTCAATAAGGTCTTAAAATCGACCTAGTTTCAATTTTTATCATCTTTTCTTTTTTCCATACTCTTTGTTCCTTGATTAGGAAAATTTCGTGCATGAGGATAAACTGCATAACCATTAGGTTAGAAATGCATGCTCTCCATTTGACCTTCCAGGCTTCTAGTGTTTTAGCCAAGTCTCCTTTCGACTGGAGTTTCTTTACCCAGAATTAGGTGCCCGTCTAGGTGGTCGACATCAAATATGTAGATCTGTCAATTTTCATGTGGGGGTTTTATGCTCCATAGCAACCACATTTGTTGGGAGAAAGCATATATGATGATTATGATTATTACTTTATGAAATGCATATAATAAACTAGTGGTTTTGGTATCTGAAATAAACCGTTTTGAGTTTTTTTTTTTTTTTTGCGATTTTGACATTTTGCCATAAGTATATAATATAAGGAAGAATATTGGATCCATGTGAAAGTGATTGATCATATAAACTTTGTACATGCTTCTATAACCAGATAACTCTGGTCTTTAGGAAGGCAGGGCATGAATTATGCTACTTAAAAGTTTGTGTAGGTTCCAATATTAGTTATTGTTCACATCATGTTAACTATAACTCCCCCCTCTTGAATGCTATTGATTAATGAAATGGAACATTTTCCATTAACTTGTATTTTGTTTAGCATCTTTGCTGCTATGTTGAGATCCAAATTGTTTCTTTTCGATTAAAACCTTTTGATGGATATTAACACGGGTATATGTTGTTTAGGTTGCAAGTATACATTTTCAGTCGATTATGGAAAATAGATGGCCTAATATCCGGCAGTTTAGTGTTTTTAAGGAGTTCTCAAAGAATTTGAAGGGAGAAGCTAAAAGGTAGCATATCTTCTCTTAGTTGTCATTTAGAAGAGTAGTCATTAAGGTTTGCTTGAGTGTCTGTAAGGATTTCTAGCATGTTCTAACTTTTTCCTCCTTTTATTAATATCATTTATGAATTTGATATTTGGCTTGATTGTGGGATTCACATTTTGAATTAGTAAATTTCATTAAGACAATGTTTTGATAATTGCTTATTCTAATTACCAGCAGAGTTAGTTTTTTTTATGTGTGTTATATTGTGATGTTTTATTTAATCTTGCATGCTTTGCCAAATGTAATCTTCACTGCTATTGTACTACAAGGCACCTTAGATTGTTTTGTATGTCCTATTGATTATAACTTATAAAGGGAAAAGGGATGCTGAAAAGATCTTTGGTTAAAGACTTTAAAGTTGGTTTGAATGAGTATGGTTTTCTTCTTTTGTACATGTAGTTTGCATAGGGGGAGTTATGCAATTAAATGCTATATGTTCCTAGAGTAGCTTACTTAGCAATTATTAGAATTTAGGATTTGCATGGTAGAACATGGTTGATTGAAGGAAAAAATTGGAAACCTCTTTTCTCCTTTAAAGTTGGCTATGTCGTTTACTACCAGTTGAGAGGTGCTCAATTGCTTGGCCTTTGGAGAAGAGTGCAAAAGTGGTTAGAGTTTTTTAGGATTACCAATATTTATGTGCTTATGTTCCTTTTTGCTATTGTCCACTTTATTATAAGGATACTTGTATCATGAAGCAATTTTGTCCTGGACTTGGACCGTTTTACATAACTAAAACATGATTCTTTATACCCTAATTGATTCCCACTAGAACTTCATAGAAGCAACGCATTTGGGATACTGAAATATAGTTAAATAGCACTATTGAATAAATTATTACAATTATGCCTGAAATTACGAAAGGAGAAAAGAGACTTCTAAGAAAGTAAATATCAATAATCTTTATGTGAAGTGCAAAGAATATACACTACACAACAATTGTGGGATGTGTAAGCAGTTATTATCCTCTTTTTTTCCCCCTTTAAGTCACCTAAGAAGTATATTTTTCCTTAAATAACACGAACTAGGAGATCAGAGCTCCTAGGTCGTCTTTGCAATAGGATCCAACTCAAAGCCTTTTTCAATTGACATCTCCTTGAAGCCAAGTTGACTACGTTATGATCGTAATGTCAGATGTCCTCTTAATGGGCTAAAACAAAGAAAATTTGGAGATTTGAATCCCACATTTCTTTATGTAGAGGAATGCTTTACTTATCAAGCTTTCCACCACTACTTTCATTACCTAAGGGACGGAATCAACGATTCAACTTGATCCACCACTAAGCCTGGGGTATTTTATGGCTCACAAGGTTTTCCTTCGTAACCAGACAGAGATCTTATTCATAAAAATGGGCTACGTTGCCTTTTGCTATAATTTATTTTTTAAATTTTCTTGAGTTGGGTTTCTATATAAGAGGGGGAAGTTGAGGTTGAGTTTAGAACCATCGTTATAGTTATAATTATCTAAGCCTTTTTACCATCAAAATGGGGTTATGGGTCAGCTATGTAGCTAGGCTCCATCCAAGTTTTGGCAAAATTTTACGATCAAACTGTTACTGACATCAATGCTCACCTATCTTTTTCTGGACAAACAGTATGTACAGGAGAGGGACATGTCAGTTTAGAATGACCAACTATCATTTACCATATTCTCTTAGACTTAGAAAAAATGTCTAGAATAAGGGAAAAAAGTGATGAGTTTGGTATAGGAAATCACATTCGACTTATATGCACACCAAGCCACAAGGAAAATAAAATAGCATTTCTTTAGGTTGAGATGATGAGTTTTTGTTGCAGGGAAGTATTAAAAATTTGGAGAGAATTAGTGATCGTACACAATTTTGAGAAGCCAGGATGGGGAAAAAAATTAAAGAAACAACATTGATATAGCTCAAAATTCATCTCTTAGGCAGTCCAAATCTGGTCACGACTCTTTCTTCGTCTTTTATGGACTTCACTACTGGCATAGACTTGCTCATATATTTTAAAAACTCAAACTCAAACTCAGACAAGTTATAGGATGCTGCACTTTGGGTGATCCAACCTGATCTAAAACTCATATCATATCCTTGCGTTAGTCTTCACCTGTGCAGAAAATGGTTCTCTAGTTGTCTTTTTTCTATTGCTGGGGCGAGGGGTTTGGTTTGGACAATCTCACTTGGACTTAGACTTTTTATTGGACTCTACTTTTTAGGGTTATTGGCTTGGACTTGGAGTTTGATGGGAAAATGATCACGAAACCAAATGATTTTTGATCCTCAACCTGTTGACTAATATGTAGATCATACTTAGTGGCCTGGATTGCTGGAAATGTACTGCAATGCAGAAGCTAATTTCCAGTATGAGATACCAACACTTCTATGGTTCATGCTTACAAAAAATTGTTGATACATAATAAAGTTTGACCTTCAATCAAGTGGATGGAAAACTAATGGTTTCTTAAAACGTAACATTAACATTTTGTAGCGATCAGGTATATGGAGAATTTTTTGTATGAGTGAACCCCAAGGGATAGAGGTTAACCTATAAGCTGTTGGAAGTAAAAAAGGGAAAAGTTTGATTTTTGCTGATATTGTAGCTAATTTGGCTAGAGTGTCCTACTAGTCCCATTTACAAGTGTGCACGCACATGAGAGGATGTATTATGATCCATGACCACACTTGATATTATGCTATTAGAGAAGCACCAGTTTTTTAAGCCATCAAGTGTGATGATAGAAATGTCATGCATTGATGTTCAATGTGCATGTTGGAGTCTCACAAGCCTTGTTGCTTGGTTTCCCCTCCCCCTCTCTGGAACAGTTGGATATGAAGAAAATGTCAGAGCTTTGTACTTTTATAGATAAACACTTCAAATTGAGTTTAGAATGTATTTTTAAGTTCATTGTTTATGGGTAGGCATTGCTTTCGATTAATATGATGGGTTTTAGTAAAAATTGAGTTCACCCAGCTGCCTTGGGGGAGTTTCCAAAGGAGCACACCATTTTTCCTAGTGAGCTCACTTTCCAATGGTCCAGGCTCAAAGCCCGGACGAAAAATGAACTATCCAGTGGGCTCACTAGAAAAAATAGTGTGCTCCTTTAGAAACTCCCCTGCCTAGGTGTTAAGTGATAAAAGATAAATAGAAAGCTTCCCTGATCTGAAGCATGATTCTAACATTGCCTTTTGTTGTATTAACAGTGGTGTGAGTCGAGTGATGCATTGGCAATTGGAGGGTAAGGAGTATTGCACAATTAGACAAGTTGCCAATGCATACTTTTGTGGTACAATATACATACTCCTGTCACTGCTACATGCAACTACTTCATACTTATATTATTTAATTCAAAACGATTATTTTTCCTCTTTACCTTTTCACTTTCTTGTTCAATGATATCAATCTTGCACAGGATATCTTTCTTTAAGGAGTTAACTTTACATTTTACTTTCGATCTTCACGCCCTCAATTAATATAAGACAGTGGTTTGTTGATGATGCTGTCCCATTTCTAGTTGGGAGGCAAACATCCATCTTCATACTTATTTACTGAGCTATCCTGTACCTACTGCAATGGTAGTCTCTGAAGTTTTGTTTTGTGTACTGTGGACAGTAACGCAGAATTCCAGCGGCAAGTGAAAGAGTTGAATGAAAAAATTGGAGGAGTTACAAAAGATTTGAAAATGAGGTTATACAAACAAAATTCCACCACTCTTCACACCTTCGGCATCTTTACTGAGACTCTGACACATATCTCAACGGTTATATCTTACAAATTGATAAATAAACATGTTTGACTTGTAACTCAAAACAAAGAAGACAGCAGAGAAGTTATACAAGAGCGTGGATGACATTTGGGCAGAAGCTGAAGCGAAAACTAAGAAGGTTAGCGTGAGTCATAACAATATGTTTTTGACAGATTTTAAACAGTGCTTCCTTGCAACCTCAAATATTTTTATCTAATGTTTGGTCTAGGTAAGCTAATGTATGTTATCTTGCGAATATTAACATGGTTTGTTTTAGTCCGTCCATTGAATTTGTGTTTGTTTAACCTCCATGATTGTACTATCATCCGATATCTATTTATATCATCATCTGATATCTATTTTTTTATAGCAGTGGCAGAAGTAGTTAGATATTGAAGGAGTAAGTTTTCTGGCTTTCCCTGAGAAGAAGTATACTCTGTTCATGCTGACATTGCTCACATTTTAGAAGTATAAATTACTGAGATGTGTAAAATATTCTAGAGTTTGTTGTGCAGTGCTTATTTTTGAGGTCATTGTTGCGTGTAATATTGATGTTAATGTCCGTATATGCAACATAGATGGACCTAATACTCTTCTCTTATGCACTGAATCATGTAATGTCCTAAAAGTGATCTTATCAAACTGTGGGCCTTTTATTTAAGTTTGCATCAGTATACTTAAAATTTTTGTGAACAATCTTTACAGTATAGCTGTGCCATGGTGTCAGGCTTTGGAAGGTCCTATTGTCTGTATCCTTAAACTATTTTAATAGTTGTTGAAATATCATCTCCTTCTGACACTTTTCTCCAGTCTGAAAGCAGGTTGTAAGTTTTTCCCCCTTAAGAAGTATCTGTCCATTAAACTTTGCAGGAGATGGTGCTATAGTTAAATCAGTAGCTGCCTTATTCAGTAGAAAGTTTGTAGCCTCTGGAGATGAGTCACTAAGATAGAAAGGGTGTGTGGCTGTATTTAATGGATTTAGCTGTGAGAGTTTGTTCAAGGTGTGATTGTACATTATAAATCCAGTTATCCTTTCTGGTACAGTTAGCTATACACTGTAAACATATGATTATTGGAGATTCAGGTCTCCTTTCTGGCACAGTTAGTTGTCCACTATAAAATATAGATATTAGAGGCACTGCTTAGATCCTGGCTGGTCAAAATGTGTATATTTTTGCCATGCTTTCTTCTTCTTCTTCTTCTTCTTTTTGCTTATATTTGCGTAAACGAAACAACAAAATTCGTCCCACCAATGTATGTCGGTAGTTGTGTACCACATACATTTCTATCATGATGTCCTTTCAGGCAATCTATTGAGCATGCGTGCTGAATGCGAATATCCTATGTATTTTTAGAATTTGTGGGATCTTGGCATATCGCGTCCATGTCAGCATTGCCCTGTCTTGCAACATTTTGTTGGTAGTTAAAAAAAAGGAATTCTATTCTTCCCCATGTAATATGTGAAGATCTTTTGCAAACAAAACTTGCAAGTGTGGATAGTTGTTGAGTGCTGTCATTTGGTGGAGACAAACTTTACGCTTTCTGTTTTGATCCTTCTTTGTAGATCACACCAGTTGGAAAAAATCTATTGATTAAATTTGATTTTTGTTTATTCAAATAATTTCTAAGACTAGTTATGGGTATGGAGTATGTTGGGAAACTCAGTAGATGAAATGAATCATGAGAAATGAAATGAATCATGAGAACAATAATTGAGAACAACATGTTGAAAACTGAGTAGCTGAAATGAGAACATGTTGAAAACTGAGTAGCTGAAATGAGAAAATCATGTTGAATACTGAGTAGCTGAAATGAGAATCATGAGTACGACAAGTGGTAATATGCATAAGATACAACATAGAAAATGAGTGCATTTGTATGAATTTAGACGCCGCCTAGGAACAAAGTAAAGTTATTCCTATCTCCAGTTTTTTGTAGGTAGGTTAACTCCAAAACTCAATATGAGATTGTTTGGCAAAGTAATTGGAGTTTAGCTAGCTCAATTTATCTCAATTCTAAAATTGAGATAACTTTGAAATATTGTAGGTAGTAAACCTTCACTCGTACTTCCGGTACCTCATACCTCTATTTTCATAATACAAACATCACAAATTGGGGTTCAGTAAACTAGAGTTAGACCCATGTAAGGGAATTTTACATAAACTATAGCTTATTTAAAACCTACCACTAGCTTTCTTAACTCCTTTCCCAAATAGGCCCTTAAAGCTAGCTTTTCATCTGATGGAATCTTTTTCTTTTTATTTCTTCTTTATCTGTGAGAGTAGGCCATTGCCTGACAAAATGGGATTTGAATCCTGACATCCTGCACTTCGTTTAGGGCCCTTGCCACCTTACTACAATGGCACTTGCACAGTCATTTGAGATGTATTGAACATGCGCAACAAATATCAGTATCAAGAGATATCAATATCAACGATAGTGCAAGAATAGTGATTCGAGGGTAGCAAAAAGTTGCAGAACTTAAAATGAACGTGATTAAACACGCATTGGTAAGAAGATTTTGCTGGAGGATATTGGAGGAAATGAACAGAGAAATAAGATGTATGCCATGGACTCCATGTATTTTGGACAAAAGCTTTGCTTTTTTTTTTTTTATTGTTCCTTTTGATTGATAAGTTCGTATAATGCATACGAATTTCAGTTAACTGGAGTGTGAAGTTGTCACACTTTTAGGTTGTGAATGTTTTGATTAATATGATTCAACTGTATACATGAAATAGTTGAATCAAAGCATTTCTCGAAATAAGAGAGAATAAATGTCTGAAAAGGTGCAAGAACAAGCATTTCCTGAAAGAGAGAATAAATGTTTGAAGAAGCAAAGGCATGTAGCTGAATGCTTGATCCTTGAGCAAAAGGAAAAGTTAAGAAACAAAGAATTTTCATTCTTTATATTAAAAAGTAGGGTGAAGTAAAAATAATCTAACAATTTTTAATATGATTCAATATGTATCTAATAATCTTATAGAACATGAGAGAATTCTTAGTCTTAGTCTAGGGATAAAAATTTGAAAAATAAAACCGTCTAGAAATTTTCATTGTGAAGATGCAGTGTATTTACACTTTCACATTAGTTCTTAAAGCTTGGGATGAATAGAGCGACTTGAAACACTTATTTAGGAAAAAAAAATAATTTCCGAGTAGTTGGGTATTATTGCCTCTTGAAGCATTGATATTCACGTGGAAAAGTGATTAGAAAAAGCATAATATGCAAATAGTAAGTCTTAGTTTTGTGATCTTGGGTACTTGAGTAAGTCTTTTAGGGTGTTTCTACACCTAGAACTCTAAAGCCATCTGGTTTAACAGTCATTAGCCAAAACTTGTTACAGGAGTATCCTAAAAATTGTAAGAAAACATGTCGGAAAGTTTGAATCAAATCGCAAGCTTAAAGGCTATATCACGATCTCAAAGGTGCATAGGATATGAAACTTAGGAAAGATGGTGTGAAAAATATGGTTTGAGTCTCTATATTAAGATGGTGTTTTTTAGATTGAGATTGCATTTAAGAACAAAAGGCTCTAGGAAAATTAAGATCTTATTAGCTAGTTAAACTTGTTCAAATAAAAAAGAATTTTCTGTTTCATTTTTTTATTAATTCTTACCTTTTTTTTTTTTACTTCTCTTCAAATTTTGTGGGTTATTCACTGGAAACCCTCACGAAACAACTCGTCTACTGGGTAATCTAGGATTTTAACATATTGTTGCACGTGCTAAATGTAATCAAAGTGAGTGAGATTAGTTAAATTTAGTTTTTCTCTAGGACTAGTAAATTATAGCTATGATAGAGTAATAAGTAATGTTTATTGTATTATTTGTATCCCATATTATCTTTTTTTTCACACAAATAATTGCTACTCATGTATGCCTAAGTTTGCTTTGCAGCAGCCAGCGGTTATGTTTAATGGCAAAGAGAGGAGAAGAAGCAAATTTGTAATCTTTTTAGTATCAAAAGTCCAAAATGAAGATGACTAAAGCCAACAAAAGATTTTTCAAAGGCCAAACTCGAGTCATATCAGAGATGACCACAGCATGTACGAAGCAACATTTGACAGATGAAAGGATGAAATAAGAAATGACTTTCAGCATTATAACATTCTATTTCGTTTGTTATCACTGGTGACTAGAAAATAGGGCATAAAAGATGTCTTAATATAAAACTAGAAGTATGCTGGATAATGAAAGTCGTCTATAGAATTGCTAGGGGTTGAATTGGTGAAGGTCCCCTCTCACTTGGATGGAGATGTGGAGCAGCATACAAGGCAGGGATATGAAAAATCTTTAAGTTTAGGTGTTCTGTTCAGTGCAGAAAGCGCTAAGAAAGTGTAAACTTCAAACAATGGCACAAGCTTTAAAAGGAATTATGTAAGTTTCATCTTTTAAAGCTTTACTCAGGCTATGTAGCAATCTGTCACCACTGTTCTTTGAAGCGGTGCTGAAGTGGAGCTTCATAGTGAGCTTTTTAAAGCATTGGTGAATAGTTGTTTAACTACAACTTCCCCAGGTTTTCCATAAAAAGAAAATGAATTGCTACTGATGGGTGGTGATGAAGACAATCAAATATCTACTTAGCCAGCCTTTTGATTGGTATGCGTTTCAAATGGCTCTGTTTGTCTTAATCGTGCCTCCGAGATAAATGTGATTTCCATAGCAGATGTTATCATCTCTTTCCCTTCTTCTAGACTCTTTCCAGTTCTTGGAAATTGTAGTTTTCCTACGGATCTGCAGATTTTCTATGTTTTTTTGGCACTCCTCTGAGTCATAGAGTGCCAACTGTAAGGATTTTCCTTGAAGGATAGTTTCCTCGACTGGATTACTGGTTGGGGTATAGGTTTCCTTTCCTAGAGTTCTAAGGATTTTGTATGCTCTCTGCAAAACAAACCCTAGTTTCTATCCAGTCTTTCAGCGAAAAAATTACAATTAGACTATTAAGAATTGTAAATAAAACTAATAAAACAATTTTAATATTTGCATGCTGGATTTGAGCCATCAAGGAACCCAAACCACACTTTTTTACTATCAGGTCTATACATAACCATTTCAGAATTCTTCAATGCTTTGAGCTTTGGATCATGTCATTAAATTCTGATTTTGTGGTATGTTTGTGAGCTTATTCTATAGACAGACAGTTTGGGTCTTATGGCCCTAACAATTTTTTATGTCTTGAAATCCTTTTTCATTTTTATTTCTGCAGGTTTCAGTAAATGCTAAAGAGAGGCTTACAGATGCTAAAGATGAGGTAAAATTAAAATCTAGTAAGATGGAATTGATAATCGTATTGTTCTATGTAATACCCAAAAGAAAAACAATTTCATGGACTTTATCGGACCCTAATGGAAAGACCTATGCTATTGAGTTCATGATGCTTTAAATTCTTTCCATTATCTCCTTGGAGGTATAAATATTTTATTGAAAGGAAATGCCTCAGAGTTTGTATGCTGCACGCATCTCACAATGTAGCAAGAAAATTATGACTTATTCTGAAAATTAAATTGGTTAAAAATTTTGAGGTATGGAGAAAGGTCTTATCTTTATGCGCTTCCTTTTACCTCTATTTCTTTGATTTCTTTAAATGCTTATGATTTTATACAGGTGTCCACAAATGTGAAAGAGAAGTTTTCAGTTGCTAAAGAAGAGGTAACAACACTGTTTCTTCCTGAGGATTATAACATCGTTCTGTTTCCCATTAATTGGCTGCTTCTTATTTACTCTTTTATGACTAGGTCAAAGAAACTTTTGGACTTGGAAAGAAGGCGTCCTCAGAATCTACATATGCTTCAACAAACTCATTCAATGCAAAAGAGGGAGGCAGCACCACATCTGGAACTGAGACTTCTCAAAGTACAGAGGCTAGTACCAAGGAATCAGTGGGACAGTCTGACACACTGTTTGGAAAATTCAAGTCTACCTTCTCTTCTGCTCCGCCAGTAGTTTCTTCAGCATTCCAGAAGTTGAAGGACACAAAAGTATCAGACTTAGCAAAGAAAGGATATTGTATACTTAAGGATGAATTAACATCTAATCCATCAAAGACAAGGTGGGTTCACTATGCTTCTACAAATAGGCCATCTGAATATAGAAGCACAAGAACTGATATCGTAGTTGTTCCTTCAAGAAAGTCGTGCTTGGGTGAGAAGTGGGAAGCATTTAAAAAGAAGGTGAATTGTAAGTTGTGCCCCTGAAATTTTCTTCTTATGCTATAGAAGAATTTATTTAGTAATGATTGTTCTGATAACATCTCAGATGGAGGGTATTCCTCTTTATAAGCGTATGGAAGGGGTCAGTGAACCAGTCGTCACAAATGTTGTAAATAAGGGACAAGAGGTTGGGGCATTCATTATGATTACATTATTTATCACACTGTGACATTATTCTCCTGTTTGTATTTTCTGCTGATCTTTTATGACATTTTTTCCCCTTCTGGCAGATTGCTTAGGACATGCGTGAACGTTGGGAGATAAGTGATCATCCTGTTGTTCACAAGATTCAAGAGTATTCTTCCATTTCCCTTCCACCTTCCTTTTCCTGTACCTTTGTTTGTCATCAGTATTTCTAGCCTTTATAAGTAAATTAATGATGCATAGTACTCCCTCTGGTCCCAAATAATGATCAAGGTTGTTACGTGATGCTTAAGAAGGGCAATAATAGGAAATTCTATTCACGCACACCAATTTACTCTTGACTCACACATTTAAAACTTGCAAATAATTACAAGCTTGCTATATATTTTTTTTTACTAAGTTACCCTTTCAAATCCCAAATCTCTAAAACTTCTAAAAATTAGAACACGGTCATCATTATCTTCCTCTCCTCTCTCTGAAAAAAAAAACACTTTTTTGTGCTTTTAAATCTTCAAAATAAACACATCTCTCATATACTCATTGATTTTTTGACTTTCTAAAATTTTTACATTTGTGTTCCTTAAAAAGTTAGAAAAAAAATTCTAAAATCTTCGGATTTACTGTGATACGTAAAATTAGTATTTAGTGTTAGAGATTTTTTGAAGAAAACGAAAAAAAAATCCAACATGCAATTGGTTTCGGAGGATAAATCTCCTCGATTTCGTTTGAAGGAGGGTAACGGAGGTGAGGGCAAACTGGTTGGGTTTGAGGCGAGAGGAAAATGGCTGTGTTTGAGGTGAGAGGAAAACGGTGTTGGAGGTGTGGGGCAATGGAGGGAGGGCGACGGACGTCGAGAGCGACATAATCGAGGGCCAACAGGAAACAGAGAAGAGAGAGGATATCGGTGGTCGAGTTGCATGCTATAGAAGGAGAGAGGGGGAGGGTCATGTCAGGAAATTTTTTGGGTGTCTTGAGTAAGTAGGGGGTGATTTAAAATTATAAGTGGGTGTAGAGAGTAATGTGTGCGTTGAGAGTAAAGTGGTGTGCATGAATAGAATTTCCTGGCAATAATTCTTATGTCTATAATTAGCATTTTCCTCATGATACCCCAACCATGGATATAAATGACAAGAAAGTGATAATTATTACCACTTGTAATTTTTTCATTGAGCAAGGATAAGTATGGAAAGAGCTCATTAAATGTTCTTTAGAAATCGAAAAGTGTCATTCTTTTGGGACAAAAAAATAGAGGTATGATGCTATTTATTTGGGACCGGAGGGAGTAAAATTTATACATTTGATCCCAAAAGATCGATCATATATTTTTAGTAGTTGTTGTTTTTACCTTTGACTTGAGAATGATTGTATTAAGTTTTTTTTTTTTTAACTTATAGATTGAGTTGTCTAGTAAGTATTGCTTCAGCTTCCCTGTGTTCTTTAATTACTCAAATTATTCATTTGAAATGACGGTGAAATTTTATTTAAGTTTTGATCTAAGGTATACATTTATATTTTTTCCCCTTTTGATTGAATACTTCTCTCTGGCATCTATAGGACGGTCAGCACTCTAGGAAATTATTTCTATTATTATCGTCTTCTCATTGCTATCAATATTTGAGTAATTATATCAGAATTCATGGGTAGCTGCCCCTCGGTATAATTCGCCAATGCTAGTATTATTCTGCGTTGTGTCTGATGAGTGAGATATACTGATTCTGTTACTGGTCTAACTTGGAAAGTTTTGATGGCTGTACTCTTTCCATGATTGTGCTTGCCTGTACACAACTTTATATATATGCCCTACACATGTTGTATGCTCCATATCTGCATTTTCTAATTATAGTTTCTTTACTCTGTGGAAATTTCGCCATCATTTATGGTTTTCTCTCAATTTTCATTTTCTCCTACTAAATATATATATATTTTTTCCATATTATTTGCCAACTGGAATATACTTTTATTCATTTGTATTTGTAATTTATCTCTTCTCTGCTTCCACTTATACACGTACAAATATGTAGCCAAAAAAGAATTTATGAATATATCTATTGATGTGTGTATATATGCATATCTGAGTGAAACAGCATTAAATCTCAGTTTATAACTAGCTTAACTATACCCACTAAAGTGCACTATATAATATTAAATTGAATGATCCAGTTGCCCATTTAGACCCCTGGCTTAGTTATGCTTATGTCCATCCTACTAAATCAAACTTTTTTACATTCCAATTTCCACCTTTTTGCTTAAGAAGATTTGTCTTCTAAAATCTTGTCAACTAGCTCAATATCATGAAGAACACACACGATATATCTCCATTCTGTATATACTTAGAGTGCATCTCTATAATTGTAGCAAGTAATAAGTTACTGATAGTAACCTTTCCGTCTTTCTCCAATTGTAATCATGTCAGTTACTACCCAGTCATACATATCCTTAGTCAGATTAGCAAACTAGCAGTCAATAATCTTTGTATAGATTACACTATTGTATGTTAATAGCATTATCTTTTTTGGGGGGAAACCTTATATGTTGTCAATTCCTTATATTTGACTAATATTTTAACATACGTATTGAAATGCTTTCTCTTCTTTTTCCCCATAATTACAGCTTGAATGAAACTGTGTTTGGGGAAAATGCTACTGCTTTAAGGAAATTTGACGACGTGACCCGTAAGATGTCTGGCCTTGTGGAAAACTCTCTATGGTGTAGGAATTTCAGTTTTAACTAATTAGTCCTTTGATGGCATTCTGTGTGGTATAGATATTTCTCTTTGCCTTATTTTGTTGCTGAAGTTCAAGAAATGATCAGGCCTGTTCTGACTGCCTATCTCAAGGTATCATACTTCATTCAATAATAAATAAGGAAAATTTCCTTACAAAAAGAGTGATGTATCTCCATGGTTTTATTCTGTCACTGATTTTTGCAAGATGAATCTTCATCAGACCCATTTCTCTGTCTGAGTAGCTTTTTACAGTCTTCATATTTGAAGTAGCACCTTAGTAGCATGGAAGTCTTGTGCAGGGTGATGTGGAGACTTTGAAAAAGTATTGTAGCTCTGAAGTGATTGAACAGTGTAAAGGTCAGCACACCGCATTCGAAAGTCAGGGCATGTTTTTTGACAGCAAGGTATGACTTGTATTCTGGTAACTATTTTTATTATATATTTGTTTATCTTGCTCTTGGCTGGTAGTTACAGATGGACTTGAATATAGTTGGGCACGAGAAGACTATTTGTCTTGTGAGGTTTAGACAGTCACCATGTTTTCTTTCTAGTTAGAAGACAACTTAGATCATTACTGGGGACATCATTGGCAATTTGCTTATCAAATTGCAGCAATCTATACTTCTGATGTAGAGGAGATGATCCAAAGAGAAAAGTTTGTGCCATTTTGACGCAGGACGAAGGCGAAATTAGGGTTAGGGTTTTGAGAATTAGGGTTTTTTAGAGTAATTGGGGAAGAAAATATAGATTGGGGAAGAATTTACAAAATTTAGGAATCCACCTAGGCGAATTCACGCCCACTCTCCACGAATCCACGAGAAAAGATTTTAATTCAAGCGAAATCAACGCCAGAAAATTCTCAAAGTTTTCAAATATTATTCATCTTTTTTAATTCTCTATACAAAACCCATATATATAGGAAAATCCTAATAAATCAAATCCTAATTGAATTCAAAATCCTAATAAAATCAGAATTCTAATAAAATCATAATCCAATCAAATATTCTAAAATCCTAACAAAATCCAAATCTAATCAAATCTAATCAGATATAATCTCTATCAAATCAAATCTGATCTCCATCAATTCTCTCTGGCTTCAAAGCATTCATCCCCGATGAATACGGAGATATGGAATGACAAATACGTCCGGGTTGAACTGATCAATATCCACAAAATATCCCAATTGGGTTATGGTGGTGGTCGAGAAACCGTATCTAGTACATCACATCTGAACCAAGGTGGTGGAGGGGGAACTGGCTTCTTTAATGAACTTGTGTCAAATCACGGTAGATCTGGAAAGATACCTGTAATGGAAGTAATCAAATATGGATCCCGTGAAATATTTAGGTCATAGATAGTAGAAGCAATTTTTATCGAAACTCCATATGAATTTATATGTTGAGTCGGTAATTTCTTCATACTTCTTGTAATGAATCTCTTAAGAAGAACTAAAATTTTTACCTTATCATCAATAATTTCTTTTCTGTCTGAAGTCTCGTTTTGGATTGGGAGTTCCTGTACTTCCTGTACATCTGTAACTGATATGCAAATACTATTAGTAAACACAAATTGTCTACGAAGTTTCTTATGAAATTTTAGCAGAAGGTCTTCTAAAGAAACTATCGGTTTCATGGACATGTGATATAGGAAAGTAGGAAGTACTTCTGTTGGTTTTTGCTCATGAATATGATCATCAGATGTATTTTTATGTGACTGAAACTTCTCAGTTAGTTCCACTGAGAGATCGTTAGAAATCTGAACTTTTGAGTTTTCAACTTCTATGGATGGAAAGGAAGTTCAATCTGACATTAATGTACGCCCGAAAATTGAATCTTTGATTCCATTGCAAAATTATTTGAATTACAACGAATTGAGATTACAAAATAATCCGAGGAATTACAAGAACGGGAATATTAATTTATTTCCTTTTTTATGTGGGTTCGGGTGGCGATGGAGTCTCGTTAATGCCTCCGTTGACCGTCCGACTGGGAGAAGATGGCTCTGCTCTTTTCCTTGATCTCACGAGCTCGCCCGTAATCGTCCCAAAATCTCCCAATCCCCCAAAAGCCTCTCTCCAGTTAAATTCCTGTGTTTTATAGACTGAAAAAGCTCCAAATACTGCTCAATTCTCTCCTGAAAAATCGGATCACGGATTATCAGTCCAAAAATAGGAAACAAATTAACGGGAAACAAAGAAGAAAAAAAAAAACGGAAAACAACCCGCGGGTTGGCACATGCGGGATCGCTCCCGCGGGTGGCAACCCGTTGGTGTGCCCACTTAGCAATTTTCGATTTTTTTTTTTTGGTATCTACATAACCCCCTCCAAAGTTTTCAAAATTCTGTATTGAACCGTACTGAATTTCAAAATACTTTGGATTCTTTAATTTTGGCTATAAACCTTTTAAAGGATTTTGTCGATAGAGATAACATATTTATTCAAATCAAGCAGAGGTATGATTTTAACGTACTCATTAGATGACAAGCAGATGTATGATGTTAACATGCTCATTTTAGGTCAAGCAGTGGTGTCATGTTAACGTGCTCATTTTAATCCTAACCGTTCAGTGACATCTGGTATGACGGATTAGGGAAAGACAGAGGTGATGTTAAACGTGTCTTGAAACTCAACCTATTCAGAGGATCTGGTCATGATAGGGACAAGCTGACTAAACAGATGTGACGGTTAACGTATTTAGTTTTGGAATCAGACTATCAGAGGTAACTGTTAACTTGATAGGGAAATGATTTTCGTCAGAGGTAATTTTTAACTTAACGACATCAAAAACACGTTCATCAGAGGTTGTAATGTTGGACTTGATGAAGTGTGAATTTTCTTTTCTGTCAGAGGTGAAATCTTAATATGACAGGGGATCGATTTAATTGAGATTTTGTCTCATTTGATTTTGAATTATGATGTCAGAGGTATGATTTTTAACTTGACAGATATTTTGGAGTGTCGCTTGCTCTGTTGGAGCAAAATGACAAGAAAAGTTTTGCTGTCAGAGGTGAAATCTTAACGTGACAGGAGATTTATCTAATTAGGATTTTTAGCAAACCCCTAGCTATCAACGGATTTGATTAGTCTTTATCAACTACCGTTTGAGTTGGGCAGCCATGCTATTCCCCTCAGCATGGTGAGTTGTCGAGGATTTCGTTTGGGCTTAAATACCAAACTTTTCCTCTTCCCTTTGCCTTAGCAGCTTAGGACAGTGATGTATTCTTATATTCGGATAAGAATACTGTTGTGACAGATTTGTCGTAGGATTTTTAGCAAATCCCCAGGTATCAACGGATTTGATTAGTTTTTACCAACTACCGTTTGAGTTGGGCTAGCCATGCTATTCCCCTCAGCATGGTGAGTTGTCGAGGATTTCGTTTGGGCTTAAATGCTAAACTTTTCCTCTTTCCTTTGCCTTAGCGGCATTGGGTGATTCATGCTTTTTACCCCCAGCATGGTGGGGTTGGCGAGAATTTTATTCTCTTCCCGTAGCCTTGTCGGCGTTGGGTAATTCATACTTATTACCCCCAGTATGGTGGGGTTGACGAAAAATTTATTCTCTTCCCGTAACCTTGTCGGTGTTGGGTAATTCATACTTTTTACCCCCAGTATGGTGGGGTTGGCGAGAAATTTATTCTCTTCCCGTAGCCTTGTCGGCGTTGGACAGTTCATACTTATTACCCCCAGTATGATGGGGTTGGCGAGAAATTTATTCTCTTCCCGTAGCCTTGTCGGCGTTGGGCAGTTCATACTTATTACCCCCAGTATGATGGGGTTGGCGAGAAATTTATTCTCTTCCCGTAGCCTTGTCGGCGTTGGGTAATTCATGCTTTTTACCTCCAGCATGGTGGGGTTGGCGAGAAATTTTTTCTCTTCCCGTAGCCTTGTTGGCGTTGGGTAATTCATTTTTTTTTTGATTTTTTTTATTATTATATTTTATTATTTATTTATTTTTTTTTGATTTTTTTTTTTATGTTTTTTTTTCTTTTTTTTTTATATATGGGGGTTTAAATTAACCGCCATGAGCCCGTTTTTTAGGAATTATTGTGAGTCCAAGTGGTACCTTTAAACCTCACACATTAAATGTGTCGGAGTTAGCTCTAACTCCTTTTTTGTTCAGTTTTGAGCTGAACTGCTCCAGGTCAATCAACGCTTGGATTTTGTCTTTTAGAATGAAACAATTTTTTGTAGGGTGACCTACAATCTGATGGTACATGCAGTAATTCGGATCGTTAGTCTTTCCTACTTTTTCAGGCTTCTTGCTCTCCGGCAACTTGAGCATCTTGCGCTTGCTGAGCAGATTGAACATAGTAGCAGTATGTTCATCCTTGAACGAATACTGCTTTTGAAGCCTGGGTGACTTTGCTGTGTTGCTTGTAATTGGCCATGGTTTCTGCTTCGGTGTACTTTCTACCGCCATTGCCATTATGTCTTTCCCTTTTGAACGGAAAAAATGGAATGGAGATTCGTTTGTACCGTCTCCGGTTGCAGACTGTTGTTCTTCGAGGGGTCGAAGTATCTCTTCAGCCTGTTCACCTTGCTTAAGCAGATCTTTCCATGATTTGGATTCGACCGAGCCATCTTGTCTAGGATATCGGTCTGCAAGTTTCCACAAGTGTGTCTTGCGTCATGCCATGTGGGCATCGAACAGAAAGTTCTCGGAACCGCTCAACATAAGTTTTGACCGTTTCGCCTTCTTCTTGCTTCGCTGCTAGCAAAGATAGTATCGAGACTTCAGTATCATCTTCAAAAAATCGGGCTAGGAACTCACGTTCTACATCAGCCCATGATTTAATTGATCCCTGGGGTAGCTGCATGAACCAGGTAAATGCGGGCCCCCGTAAAGTACTCGCAAATATCTTAGTCATAGTCGGATCATTCCCCATGAGGTGTCCTGTCTGCGACAGGAAGTAGAAGATGTGCTGTTGTGACAAACCTCTACCGTCGAACGATTGAAGATTCAACGGTTTATATTTTACAGGGTAAGGTACGGTCTCCCATTCTATAGGATAGGGACGGACTACCCCTACCTCTTGCAATTTTTTTCGATGAAGAAGAGTTTGTAGTTGATTCTCCATTTTCTCTATTTTCTCTGCGTGAGGGTTAATGATAACCTTCATTTTCTCTTCCTCTCTTGAATGAGGAGGAATTTCTTCATTCTCGTCCTCGCTGTCTTCATTTATTTGGACGGGTCGTTTTCCTTTTTGCCGACCAGAAATGGACGACGAGGATTGGTTCCTCCTAGTTTGAGCCAGCAACTCAATTAAAAGTTGTTTCATTTCTTTTATGGTCTCTTCTTGCTGTTCGAGACGTTTTTCTTGTCTTTCAAGCCTCCCAGAGACTTCTTCTAGAAGCACGCCCTCTGCCTCAATAGAAACACCTTTTGACCGTGGAGTGATTTTCTTATCTGAAAGGTTGTTTCCGACCACTTTTTTGCCTTTATTAACCATATGTGATGAGGCAGCAGGTAGATCGGTTTCAGAGTACATCCTTTTCGCCGTCCGTATTCTTTTGGGCTCGGTGATCCGCTCAAAAACGGACCGTTTTGAGTTACATTGGCAGTTTGATAGAACAGTTGAAATCAGCTGTTCGCATTGGCAGTGAGGAACATTTCGTGAGGAGTTCTTTTTTCAATTGAGATACTCTCTCAAATCTTGAGGTATTTTCTCCTCTCTATTTGTATCTTGACGCCTCTTGCGTCACAAATTTGGTTCATAATATTGGAGAGTCTGCAATATCTCAGGGCTGAGCTCTTTTCCAGCATCAGATTGTTCTCCAACTCTCCTGCGGATTTTTCTGGAGCGCACGCTGGCCTGAGTAGTTGTGTGGGCCCCGGATGCCTCTGATAGAGAGATTAAAATTCTTGGTGTATGCTGCATGCTCACCATAGGCGTGCTCGAGGAGACATGAGAGCTGTGTTCATTGAACGTAACCCGTCGGTAGCATCTGCGGGATGGAACCCGCCCTTGTAACTGCAGATTGGCACCCGGATTGCCACCCGCGGTTGGCACCCGCGGGATGGCACCCGCGGTTGGCAACCGCGGAACCGCGGGTTGCCACCCGCGGTTGCAACCCGCGAGTTTGCGCCCATGGAATTACTTCTGGGGTTTTTTACTATCCCGGAGTTTTCTGTCCCGGAGTTTTCTGTAATTTTTCCTGTATGATCTAGGCGTGCTCGTTGAGTTTTACGCCTTAAATTTCTCTTTTGGGAGCAGGTCAGAGACTGGTTTGACTTTTGGCTTGACTTTGGAACGGGCGATGACGCCTCGTAAGTTTCAACGGGCGATGACGCCTCGTAAATTTTCATAGGCGATGATGCCTTTTGATTTCTGGTGGGCGATGACGCCTCACCTTTTTTCATCGTCGCCCGGCGATGACGCCTAGGCTCCGAATCAGAGGAAGAAAGAAATTCCTCATATTTTTGTTGGTCAATTTCTATGACCAGCGTCTCAACCATTGAGCCAATCGGCACCCGGTCGGACTGCGCCACCAGATTCTCTGTGGTAAACAGAGGGGCTCCCACTGTGGTCGCCAGTTCTTGTACGCCCGAAAATTGAATCTTTGATTCCATTGCAAAATTATTTGAATTACAACGAATTGAGATTACAAAATAATCCGAGGAATTACAAGAACGAGAATATTAATTTATTCCCTTTTTTTATGTGGGTTCGGGTGGCGATAAAGTCTCGTTAATGCCTCTGTTGACCGACCGACTGGGAGAAGATGGCTCTGCTCTTTTCCTTGATCTCACGAGCTCGCCCGTAATCGTCCCAAAATCTCCCAATTCCCCAAAAGCCTCTCTCCAGTTAAAATCCTATGTTTTATAGACAGAAGAAGCTCCAAATCCGGCTCAATTCTCTCCTGAAAAATCGGATCACGGATTATCAGTCCAAAAATAGGAAACAAATCAACGGGAAATAAAGAAGAAAAAAAATACGGAAAACAACCCGCGGGAACCCTCCCGCGGTGGCCCCCGCGGGTGGTTGCATCCTGCGGGTGCAACCCGCGGGTGTGCCCACTTAGCAATTTTCGATTTTTTTTTTTTTTTTTTGGTATCTACAATTAATAGTGACTCATCATGAATTTCTGTATCCAGTATAGGCTGCAATTCGCAATCAACAATATGAATATTTGCTTCAATCTTGTTGGCGATGCTATCATCGTTAACCATTTGATTTCTTTCATCCCTGTGTTTAAGTGTTTTGTTGAAACTGTCAAGTATTTGGCTACACTTTTCAAGTTCATCAATCATATATTGAAGTTTTTTATCAGTGGTCATTTGTTTAGGCTCAGACGATTGAAACCAATGAATTGATAAATTTGGAATGAGGTGTTGAGTATGCCGATAATGAAATAGACGTCGCAAGATATTTCAATTCAAGTATAATTTATACTCTCTACTTTAAATATAAGCATCTCCATCCAACTTTTGTCGGGCGTAACGATATTTCTGTGCTGATGTTAGATCAAAATATCTAAAGAAATTTTCGAGATGATTCTCCCAATCTTCATAATTTTGCCAATCGTTAAAACCGAAAAAAATGGGTATAGTAGCATACATATCACGCTCAACTCGTGATATTTTAGCATTGATGTTTATGTAGTGACCATGGAATATGAACTCCATATATAATCAACTCAAAATTTTAGTTCAAAAGGTTTAGAAAATACCCAAGAATCACGGAGGCTCGAAAACAGTTTGAATCGGAGTTGAAACGGGCTCCGAATTAAAAGAAAACCCTTAACGGATCTTCTGTTTTGCTTCTACACTGCTGTTCTGCAGTCGTTGCTGCTGTCCTGCAGTCGTTGCTACCGTCCTGCAGTCGTTGCTACTGTCCTACAGTTCTACTGCTGCTTGCTGCTGTTCCTGTTTGTTGCTGCTGTTCCTGCTTGTTGTTGCTGCTCTTGTTGTTGTTGATGGTTTGGATGAAGGGGAAGAAGAGGTGCAGGGCAAGTAGAGGGAGGGAGAGAAGAATTTGTATTTTTTTCTCTTTTTTTTTTTTCCCTCTCTCTCTCTTAAATCTGAATTTTTTTTTTTTAGATATGAAAGTTCAGTTTTTTTTTTAATGTGAACAGATCTCTCTCTTTTTTCTTTTTTCTCTCTTCTCTTTTTTTTTCTTCAAATCTGAACTGTTCTTTTTTTTTTTTTCAAATCTGAACTCTTTTTTTTTTTTTTCAAATATGAACTCTCTCTTTTTTTAGATCAGTCTTTTTTTGCTGATCTGTACTTTTTTTTAATAAAAAAAACTGAAATAAAATAAAAAGAGGATGAAAATGTGGTAGAAGATGATGGGGAATAAAATCTAGGCTCTGATACCAAATTTGACGCAGGACGGAGGCGAAATTAGGGTTAAGGTTTTGAGAATTAGGGTTTTTTTAGAGCAATTGGTGAAGAAAAGATAGATTGGGGAAGAACTTACAAAATTTAGGAATCCACCCAGGCGAATCCACGCCCACTCTCCACGAATTCACGAGGAAAAATTTTAATTCAAGCGAAATGCATGCCAGAAAATTCTCAAAGTTTTTAAATATTATTCATCTTTTTTAATTCTCTATACAAAAGCCATATATATAGGAAAATCTTAACAAACCAAATCCTAATAGAATTCAAAATGCTAATAAAATCATAATTCTAATAAAATCATAATCCAATCAAATATTCTAAAATCCTAACAAAATCCAAATCTAATCAAATCTAATCAGATATAATCTCTATCAAATCAAATCTGATCTCTATCACATTTAGATGCACATTATCGGTTTCTCCAGCGGATTGCTAGGAATAAGGGAACAAACTTCAGTTATCCAAAGTCAAATGTCCATTAATGCTGTTTCCTATCCAATGTGGTCCTGGAAACATGCAAGATTAACGGTTCCATGGGCTCCTCCACATATATTAGTGCTTGAACAATAGGCTATGGAGATATCCAAGTGTTCAGCATGGAAAAGTTCTGAAACCCAGATATCTTCATTCAGTGTTTTATGCAGTAACATGGTTGTAAGAACATATAGCTGATTTCCTTAGGTATTTAGATGCTATTAGTGAGAGATGATATAGATATTAGGAGTTAAACATGGTAAAGTTTCAATAATTAGTTAATTTGGACGGTTGTGGAACTGTCTAAGATATGGGTGTGGACAGATAAATGAAATTAATATACTTGTTTAATCATTGTGCAAAGAAAATTTTATTTCACTCTACGTATTATTCAAGCAGTATTGATGCACAAGTAAATTTGTTATATGGGTAAGCCACTTTTTCTTCTGGTTGACTCTTGTTCCATTGGCTACACAGCCTACACTTCTACATAGTACTATACAAACATTTCAGAATTGAATGTGTTGATTTGTTTAACTCTACATCTAGTTTCTTCTACTTACATTTCTTCCAAATAGTACGATGTCGACCTTAATGCTAAATTTTTAAGGATTGAAGGGTTAGCTAGGCAATGGATTAGCTTGCGTGTAGAAACATGTTTTATTGTTCAGTATTAAACAACAATGCAGTGAATTTGCAGATGTGTAGACCATTTTTTCTTTTAGTATCATACAACAGTCTTAACCTTCAGTAGCCTGAAGTTATAGGTTTATATTGAATTTATGATTCCTTCCAGTAGAGATGATACAATAAAGATTATTTTCCAGATTCTGGAATCTGGCTGCCATGGCTTCATCTCAGAATGGTTAGGCGTGTGAATGTGAGTTCTCTTGTCAATAGTTCAGTAATGTAGACTGGCCTATCTGTTATTCAACTGTATAAAGGTTGGCTATATATATATATATATATATATATGCTAGTAAATATTAGAAAATTTCTAATCTATTAGTGGGATATTGCATGTATATCTAATACATATTTATATCCAGTTTTATAGGGACAAACTCTACTCTCTTGGATATTTCTGTGATAATAAGTGCATTGACTGCATGCATATTTTGATTGTATGCATGTTTTTGTACAATTTGCTGCTTACAAAATTATCTAGCTCCTTTTTGACACTCTTTAGTTGTTCCAATATACTTGCTGCGAGTACATTTTGTATACTTATTTCTAGAAACCTGGATTTTCCACCAGCACGTGGGCAAAACTGAGTGGGGTGCAGTAGGAGTTGTGCATATGAGGAATTTAGAGTGAGAACTAATATTTTTTTATTTTCTTGTTTTCTTGTTTTTTTTTTGTAAATTATAAATTATTTTTCTGGACGAAAAAGGGATACAAGGCCTTATACTCATATCTAGACACTGTGTCTCTAAATATTATATATTTATCTAATTATTTTAATAATGTTGCAATCAGTCTCTAAGAATTACTCTTCACACAATGGTGCAGATTCTACATATTTTTGAACTTGATGTTAGAGAAGCCAAAATGATGGGATCTACTCCCATTATCATCGTAGGAGTAAGTTTCAAAATATCTTCATTTTGACTATCATATTCTTTTACAGTCTTGTTTGTTATTATAAAACCATGGCACTGGAAGCTAAGGGATTATTATTATTATTATTATTTTTATTTTTATCATCATTTTGTATTTTCAGTTTCAAACGCAGCAGATCTATTGTGTGCGCGATCGAAAGGGTTCAATAACAGGAGGAGGAAAGGTATAAATATCATTTATTTGTGTATAAACCTTCGCGGATCCACTATTAAATATAAATAATCTTTCTTCCTTTCGTTCTTTATATTTTGGTTTTTTTTTTTTTTTTTTATAGATTTTGTTTGAAAATCTATAATGAACGCTAATATTTCTTGTAGATATTTTAGACTATAGTTTCTTGTTGGTTGATACATAACACATCTTACCAATTTACTACTCTATAGTGAGCGCTAATATTTCTTCTCATAAAATATGTATTGCCTCTCGTCTTTTAGGATACAATCCATACGGTGTACTATGCATGGGCCATGCAGCAAATGGACGTGCAAGAGCTGGGAAAAGACGCACTTTTCCCTCTTTGGAAGCTACGAGAAATGCAACAGATTGGCATGCAAGCCCTTATATAGGAACATAGAATTTAAATCATTTTCCACAAGTCCAGAGATGTGTTTCTTGTGCGGACAGCCATTTTGCTCCGGAGAAAACTGCAGCTCAATTTCGAATTTTGATTATCCTCAATTTGCTTTTCTAATTTCTTTTTCTAGTTCTTTTCTTCCTAAGTTATTCTTGTTAGGCATCTCATCTTCAAGTGCAGGAGATTATCTGTGTATAAAATTTACCTATATCAAGTTATGTGGCTGGCACGAGGAGGCAATAAATTTTTGTAGCCAAGAAAACAATGGGTTTTACTCAATTACTAGCAAGCAGTATATTGCATGTGTAAAGGATAAATTTGGTAGTCGTTGAATCTTGACTTGTGCAATTACCTAGTTAAATTTGTTTCCCTTTTCTTTCACGTGTGTTGGCGTTATTTCATTCTTATCGTCTAATATAGTTTGTGTAATTGAGATCTATTACTTATTGATCACCATTTGGATTTCACTAGTACACTTGAATGTATCTCATACCCTAATTTTTGAAAGACTAGGGTTCTGTTTGGTTCGAGGGATGAAGGAAAATAAAATAAGAAAGAAATGTTTTCTATTGTTAGGTTTAGAGAATTTAGAAGGGGAAAAAAAAGATAGGAGGAAAGTAAGAAAATATGACTTAAAATATTTTCCTCTATTTTTCGTATATAACATGTTTTTTAGATTGTTTTGAATCATGATGTGATTTATAAGGACATTTTAGATTAATATGTAGAGGTAGTTAGTTCTATTTTGTATTAAAGATAGGAGTGTGTATAGCTTCTTCTCGTATGCTACTTATTTTTGTCCTTTTCGAGTTCAAAACTTTTTGGTGACCATTCTTTCTTTCCCGATGGACTCTTTTCTATAACTCTAACAATCAATGGAAAATAAGAGGATTCTTTCTAAGTGCACAATCCTTGGTTCCCACGAGATGATATAGGAAAACAAGAGATGAAAAGTAAAGGTTTAATGAGCATTATGTATTCATTGTCAGAATTTCTATTTCCAAGTTCCCAAATCACTCGCAATCTGGAATAAGAGGTGACTTACATACGTAGTTCTCAAAGTACTACTAGGGAGGGGCTAGTGGAAGAAACTCGAACACCAGACCAATCTACAATGTATGTGCAAGCATTGCTTCTGTTAAGGATATTAGCTCTACTTTTCAAACTAACAATTAAGAATCTTTTAATCATTTTTGCTTAGCCTAATCAAATGTCAATGTTAATCAAATGTCCATCTTAACAAAATTGTTAAGATAACTTCACTATGACAATTTCCTTCAACAAAAGTGCAAAAACCAAGCCCCATGAGCGTGACAATTAGAGGGTGCAGATAGTGGATACTGAGCGGTTATATACATATCCATAACCATATTTATTTTTATGATCCGAATATTAATTAGTATAACCACTTGTTGTTGACTTGCACTCATCTGCTGAGGACAGTCAGGATCGAGTCAACTAAAACCTGGAGTTTAATAGTCTACTGTGTACACTAGCTGGGATACTTGGAAGGGTAGGAACACCATTGGTGTTCGACAAAATCGGAAGACCTTTTGCAGCAAGTTGCGGGTTACGTGGTAGCTCAAGTCAATGAAAAATGGAACTTAAACGAGTAGTGCATGGTACAATGGAGACTGGCTTGCACTTGGAAAGAGTATGGCCAACAAAGTAAGTTCTGGTTGGACAGTCTCTCTGTCAACAATAATTCAATGGAAAATGCTGCTTACAAGTGGATTTGTACGTGATGGCAATGGAGCTTCTGGGTTTATGCTCTCCAACTGGATGGGGGAAGATTGTGGGAGGTGATCAGGTTCCTGTTGAGTCGTGTTGTTTTGGATTCCTGAGACATAGGAGAATGGGCTACTGGAGGCAATCATGTGGATTCTAATTACTTGCAGGGGAGAGGATTATATTCTTGAAGAAGATGCAGTGATGTGTTGGCCGTGTTTCGAGAGGCTGCAGGAAGAGGAAGAACACATCTGGAGCATGTTTGGACAAAGGGGGTAATCACTGCGCCGATTTTACTGCTAAACAAGGTGATGCTTCTTGTATATGACAAGTTTAGTGCATGGAGTTTCCTCAGCCATTGAACTATTACATTCATTCCTCTTTTACATGTGAGATGTTCCGAGTTCGATTTTTCTTCTTCTTTTTTTTTTTTGAGCAATGATGGTAGATATATTCTCATATTTTATTAAATAGACTTTAATGAAATGTACTAATATATAGTAAATTGTCTGTTCCTATTATGAGGCTATTGTCATAATACATATATCATTACAAGTTTTAAACATTACATAATTCTTCTGTAGAGTTACTCCTTTAATTGAGTGTCTCTCTCGTGAACTTGACCATTGCGGATACTTCCTCTCCTCCTCTTTGCTCTTGTGTCATCTCCCATCGCTGCATCATCCTCTCTTGCGGTGGGTACTAATAAGTTTAATTTTTTTCTTGGGTCTCTTTATTACTGTCTACTCTCCAAGTTTGATTCTTACTGGAAATTCAATTTAGATGATATTGCAAAAAAATTATGTACGTAAAAGTTATGATCTGAATTTTATTTGGATTCTATATTAATATAAAAAAGAGAGAGATGGATCTAATTAAAAAAAGTCTCAAATAAATGTATTAGTTTTATACAAATAATATAATATAAAATCATAATAAATATCTGTGTTTTATTTGGATTCTATTAGAAATTTTAGGGATATTCCATTTGAAATGCTAAGAATCCATTCCAATTTACTTATTTCTACATTCCAAATAAAATTTTCAAATATTTACTGGTTTTAGTTTTAATGCCTGACTCGTATAAGCACAAAAATAATAAATTATTCTCCCCATCTCCAAAAAGGATGGAGAAGGAAAGTCAAACGCCGGAGTGAAAAATCAGCAATTAGTAAATTACACTGCTAACCTTATAGCTTCCGACTGCAAAGGACTCCTGAAAAAGGAAGGGAGGGCGTTTTAGGCAGTTCACTGAGGACGGGCGTAAGTAACTGACATTTGCCGAAAGAGGGGAATTTTGGTAATTTAAGCCGGTCCGGTTCACGCTGTTCGCTCTAATGCCTCGGATTTTTGTCCGACGCTGTGTAAAGGAACGGACGAGGAGAGGAGCACAGAGTGTCCGAGAGAGATGAAGACGACGATAAATTAAGGTAATTTTGTTTAAATTTTGTTATAATTGGATTTTCCTCTAATTTTTATTAATTTTTACAAGCTCTCCTCTCCTTTGCTTAATTTGGGGGATTTGTCTATTTTCCTCTGTTTTTTGGGGAGATAAAGGTGAAATTTTGGTTGGATGTGAGAGGAGGGGGAGAAATGAAAAGGTTTTGATGGATCAAGGGGGATTTTGATCTCAAAGATTTCGTTTTTTTGTGTTGTGAGTTGATTTTCTTCTCGGTTTTCAGGGAAGTTTGCGATTTTTGGAGGAGAGGTGGAGAAAGGAAACGGTACGTACTTCTAATTCATCTGTTGATCTTTTCTTTATGTTTTATGTGAGATCTATGGGAAGTTAGGGTTGCAGATATTAAAAAGGATTAAATATCGAGAAGATATCTTGATTGTATAACCCCTTATTTGATGAATGAACGATTGATTGTTAATTTTCGTTTCAATTTGTAGTAAAGTCGCTGAATGATATCTGTTGAATATTTGGCTGAGCTGATGGTCCCATTTGGAAATGTTGTTACATTCTTTCCTAGCTTTCGTGACTTACGTATTTGCATCAATGATCTTCCAATGTTTACTGTTATTCTGTCGCAGAAGCTTTTGATTTTTCGTTGTATTTGAATTTACCTGAAGGTGATTTAATTTTGGGATGTCTGTATGATTGTTTTCTCAAATTAAATTACTTTAATTGTTGGAGGCAATGATCTGGGAGAACCAATGATATTATATTTAGGTTAGAGACTGGTGGTCACGGCTGCAGGCAGAAATTTTGAGAGGTGGCTGTTGAGATATGATTTAGATATGATGAGATATGATTATATTGTTGAGATATTTTGAGATATTTTTCTAAATTAGGATAGTTGATAAATTTCTGATTAGACTAATTTAGGATAGTTGACAAATTTCTGAGTAGACTAATTGAAGATTTTATATAATTAGTATCAATTACAGAAATTTCTTCATTTCGCTTTCGCTATATTTTTTTTACATGGTATCAGAGTCACCAGAATTTTGGTGCCTTTTCTAGCTTCTTTTGTGAGTACTAAACCACACTAAGTGTGTTTTTTTTTCTCCTCACACATCCCGAAACTCTTTGTGCCCGTTTCGCCCATTTTGAAGTCAGATCTTGACAATTTTCTACTTTCAGATTGTGCATCTCCCTTTGATCTCCTTCTGTTGAAATTTCAGCTTCATCAGATTTGACAAGCTCTTTTACGCACTGTGTGAAGTCTCTGCAAGTGGTCTTCACACACCTCACTTCTCTAACGCATGAGTCCCACTTGCCCTAGTCAATTCTGTTCTACAATCAGATTTGACTTTTTTAAATAGTAATTTTTTGGTTGATTTTTCAGGAGTTGATTTTGGCATATTCTTTCCAAAATGTCTTCCCCAAATGATATTGTTCATGATATTATTCGTCCACTTGATATTATTTTGGATGGAACCAACTATAGCATTTAGACTTCCAATATGAAATTTTTTCTCAAAAGAAGAAAATTGTGGCGTTATGTTTATGAGAATTCTCCTAAGCCTATTCGTCCTAAGGATGAGTCCGCTGCTAATTACGCTACTCGTTTGGATGACTGAGAAAGTATTCATAGCAAGATTCTGAATTAGATTGTTAACACATCAATCTCATCTATTAACAGTCTTCTACCCAGGTTTGAGAATGCTAAAGCTGCATAGGATTTCTTAGCTGCTCGGTACGATTGCTGCAATGATATTTCTCTTCAGTTTCAGATTGAGACAAAACTTTACCAGATGTATCAAGAACCCGGTTAGTTTATTACTGAGTTTTACTCTCAAGTCGCTTTTCTTTGAGACCAGTTGACTGCTGCCGCACCACAAGTTTATTATGCTGCAGACATCGAGCTCTTTGCCAAGTATTGGGACCATCGAAAGTTCATGCATTTTATGATAGCTCTTCGCGATAACTTTGAGTCCACTCGGACAGTCCTTCATCGTACGCCACTTCCTACCATGGATCTTACTGTTGCTGAGTTAATTTCCGAGTATCATCGCCTTACTATGAAGTTACAGTCTCTCGATCTTGTTTTGGCTGTTGTCTCTTCGCCTTCCTCCGAATGTTCTGCTCCACAGTCACAATCTTCTTCTCAGAAGTTGTTTTGTTGGTATTGCAAGAAAAGTGTCACTTGATTACTGATTGTTTCTAGTTGTAGCAGAAAAAGACTCGAGATTCTCGAGCTTTCCTCCAACAGGCTGCTGCAGTTGTCTCCACTGATCCCTCTATCCCTAAGTCTTCTTCTAAGTCTGCTCGCTCACTGCTACTGACATTGAGGATTTGGTCCATCAGGTTCTGTCTCGTTCATCTACTGCACTATCTGTCACTCAAAGTACTTATTGGTTTATGGATTCTGCTTGTTGTAATCATATGACTTCTGATCTCACCATTTTTTTACTAAATCTGCTCTAGATCCTAATCATATTATTTATACTGTCGATGGTTCTGAGATGCCTGTTAGCCATATTGGTTCTATTTCTACTTTTGACATCTCCATTGGTAATACCTATTTAGTTACTAAGTTATCGTCGAATCTCCTCTCTGTTGGCCAACTTGTTGAGTTAGGTTTTGAGCTTCACTTTTCTTTTCGTGGTGTTGATGTGCAGGATTCTCGGACGGGTCAGGTCATTGGGACATGCCTTAAAGTTGGACGTATGTTTGAAATGGTAAACTTGTAGATTCCTTCCACTACACCTTCGACTGCCTTTGTTATCACTTCTAACGTTTGACATTCTCGTCTCGGTCATACTTTACTTCGTATTCAGCAGTTAGGTTCTAGTGGTCTCGTTGGCTCTGTCACTTTTGATAAGCTTGATTGTCTTTCTTGTCAACTTGGAAAACAAACTCATTTATCTTTTAATACTAGTGACTCTTTTTCTTCAACTCCTTTTGATCTTGTACATTTTGATATTTGGGGGTCTTCTCCAATTTCTACCGAGGGGGCTCCTACTACTTTGTCATATTTGTGGATGATTTTTCGTGTTATACATAGATTTATCTTATGCATAAACGTTCTGAGTTGTTTGCAATTTACAAACGCTTTCACCATATAGTACTTACCCAGTTTTCTTGTGCTATCAAGGTTTTTCGTTCTAATAGTTCTTTGGAGTATAATGAAAAATCCTTCATTGAGTTTTTGCAACAAAATGACACTCTCTCACATTGCTCTTGTCCCTATACATCACAACAAAATGGTCGAGTAGAGCGTAAACACCGTCACATCCTAGACACCGTCCAATCCCTCCTCATTTCTGTCTCGTTTCCTGAGCGAGTTTGGAGAGAGGCTGCTCTTGCTGCTATCTACACCATCAATCGTGTCCCCTCACCTATTCTTGACAACAAAACTCCTTTTGAACTGTTGTATAGTACCATTCCTGATTACAGCTGTCCTCGAGTTTTTGGTTGTGTCTGCTTTGTTCTTCTCCCCTCGCATGAACGAACGAAGTTGGAACTCCGTTCTCAACTGTGCTGCTTTCTTGGTTATGACATTGACCAAAAAGGATACCGTTGTACCAAACGCCTCCGTATCTCTTGTCATGTAGAGTTTTGGAAACATAAGTTCTTCACCACTCTTTTCTCTTTTATCTCACTTCACTCTAGTCATTCTCCTATTTTCACTGATTCCTCTGTTATTCTGTTTTTCGAGTCTACTAGCTCTTTTGCAGGTGATACTAGCTCCTCTAACGATCCATCCTCGACCTCTTCCAATGATCTTACTCTCCCTGCGGATCCAACATTATCACCTGGTTCTCTTTCTGCTGCTGAATCTTTCCAAGTTATTGTACCTCATCGTTCTGATGGGGTAAAAACTCCTTTCTATTTTCATGATTACCATTATTTTTCTGCTCATGCTACTCTTCATGAGCCTCACTCTTATCGTGAGACTAGTTCTGATTATCTTTGGTAGTAAGCTATATCTGATGAATTAGATGCTCTTACCAAGACACTTGTCTGGAACTTGATGAATTTGCCTCCTGGAAAGTTTGCAGTGGGTTGTAAGTGGGTTTACAAGATTAAGACTCGGGCAGATGGCACAGTTGAGCAATACAAAGCTCGTCTTGTTGCGTTAGATTGCTCTCAAGAGTATGGTATTGACTAGGAGGAGACTTTTGCTCTTGTTGCTCGACTTATTTCTGTTAGATCTTTAATTGCTATTGCTGTTGTTCGGCATTGATCATTGTTTCAGATGGATGTCAAAAATTCCTTTCTTAATTGCGATCTTACTGAGAAAGTTTATATGAAGCCTCCTTTTGGTTATGAGCATCCTTTTGACAAGGTTTGCCGCCTTTGTTGCGCGATCTATGGTCTGAAGCAGGCTCCTCCTGCTTAGTTTGTCAAGTTTATCTCTGTCATCATACAACAGGGTTTTGTAGCCAGTGCTTATGTCACTGCCTTATTCATCCGTAAGACTGTCTCTGGCACTACTCTTCTTCTCTACGTTGATGACATGATCATCATTGGTGATGATACTGCTGGTATTCGTGCGTTTTAGACTTCTCTGGATCATCATTTTGAAATGAAAGATCTGGGCACGCTCAGTTACTTTCTAGGTCTTGAGGTGATATTTTTTTCGGATGGTTATTCTTTTTCTCAGGTTAAGTATACTTCAGATCTTATATTCAGGGCTTGTCTAACCAATAGTAAGACTGTCAGTACCCCTTTGAAATATAATGCTAGACTCAACGTTACTGATGGTGTGTCTCTGTCTGATCCTACTCTCTATCGATAATTGGTTGGTAGTCTTATTTATCTCACAGTTACTCGTCCTAATATTGCCCTGATATTTTTTATGCTGTTCATCTGGTCAGTCAGTTCATGCATGCGCCTCGCTCACCTCACTATGCTGCTGTTCTTTGAATCCTCCGCTATGTCAAGGGCACTTTTTTTCATAGTTTACACTATTCATCTCAGTCATTTCTTGAGTTGCGTGCTTATTTTGATACAGATTGGGCTAGTGATCCTACGGATCGTTGTTCTACCACTGGTATTTGTTTCTTACTTAGCTTGTGTCTTATTTCTTGGTGAAATAAGAAACAAACAGCTGTTGCTTGATCTACCACTGAGACTAAGTATCACGTCCTTTCTGATGCTACTGTTGAGCTTTTATGACTGCATCGTTTTTTGGCCGACTTGGATGCCCCTAGCTGTCTCGTTCTCCTCTCTACTGTGACAATCAGAGTGCAATTCAGACTGCGCACAATGATATTTTTCACGAGCGACCAAGCATATTTTGGTGCAATGGAAGGGACTTTCAATATGGTATCGGAGCAACCCAGGTTCAATTCCTGTCGGACACGCATTTTAATTGCAGGTTTTAAAAAAAATTATATCGCTGCGTAAAGCCCGGTTTTTGCCCAAAAAATGGGCCTTCAATCTGCAGGGGTGTGTTAAAATACAAAATAATTTTTTTCAACCCTCACCATAATTTCGAAGTTTTGATGTAGTAGAAGAGACTTTCAACGGCAGCAAAATAATCTTTGCATGGTCCTGATACAGAATTTTCACAGGAAATTGGAATTCAAAGGCCATTTAGGGTAATTTTCCAAATTTCAGGGCGGGATTTGCTGCTCCTGAGTTGCAAGTGGCTCCACCACGGTTGATGTGAGTTTAGTGGCTAATGGCATGAGTTAGTGAAAGCTTTTGCTGCATCTGGAACGGCAGTCCCATGACCCAAACTTAAGTTGTGGAAGTATGGACCAATGTTTAAAATAGCGATAACGATAACATAACGTTTTGTTACTGTTAGGTTATGTCGCATATAGCGTAATGCATAACGTAGGTTATGCAATTTCCTATTTATTTAATTAAAAATAAATATAAAACTATATAAAATAATTTTTATAAATTCAAAAATAAATTTAAAATATCTAAAAAATGAATATAAAACCATTTTGTAATACATAATATATTCCAATATTATATTAAGTTTTACAATAAATTTCATATTTATTTACATAAATTATATTAAGTCTCTAACCGCAATTCCAATCATTATTTAAATATGAAAATAATATTTCAATTCTAGTTATTATCATTGTTGTAATTTATATTTTGTAATGTTCAGTTTATCTTATTTGTAATTATTGATTTCAGTTCTGTTAAAAATTCAATAAAATCAACAAGTAAGATATTTCAACAATCGGAGAGTAATTACAATAAGTGAACAAAAAAATAATCGCATATTAACAAGTTAGCAATCAAACAAACCAACAACTAATAAAAAAATTACAACAATTCGCTAATAAACAAAATAATAATAAAAAACAATATAGAGATTACTAAAAAAAATAATTGTAAATAACATAACGTAACTTAACATAACGTTACGTAATATAACTTAAAATAACATAAAAAATGTACTTTTACGGTGCACTGAGTTATTTTCATTTGTTACGTAGCGCTGGGGTTCCGTTAGATTACATAACGCAATATAACGAGTGTCATAACATGTTATTTTCAACATTAGTATGGACATCCGTCCTCGAGGATTGTGGTGGCTTTTGGCAGTTTGTGTGGTTATTGGAGCTCGAGCACCTTGGCCTGGTGATACTCGGGAATTGGGTGGGCAGGTGGCACTCTTGGAGTATGTGATTTTGGAATAATATGCATTGCTGTTCAAAACTTGAGATAATTAGCAGATGGTAGTTTCCAGTCCATCTAAAGTGGTTCATTAAGTTTCACAATAAATGTCCTGAGAACTTCCAGGCCTTCTAGAAAGTTGGCTGGCATGCAGCTTGAAACTTGTGTTCCTAACAGCCCTGGCATTGACATAAACATTATGGAATCACATTGTTGGAATTTGAAATTTAGTCAATTACGTTATTTCCTTCAACACCTTTTATGTGCCTGCTAGGCAGAAACTTACATGCATGTGCATAGCGTTAAACCAGATCCAAAAACTTTTGCCAACCTAATGCACACACACACACAAGCTTGCGCCTTTGTGTGCATGCATCCATCTTCTCTGCTTTTCATTTGCACTAATAGTCTTAGTACTTAATCTATCTCTCATTAGTAATAGCGTACTATTTGTAGTCTTAGACACAAGTATCATCTTCTGGCATGGTTATAGATTGCAGATCACATCAATCTCTCAAGTTTAGACATATTCATATAACTGTGTCTATACTTCTTCCAAAAGAAATTATAGTATTAGCATACATTACTGCTTGACAAAACATTACTTTTGGTTCCATGATTGGACAGGCTTGCGATCAACTGGTCATTAATAAGCTTGAAAGTGATGTTAATTTTGGATTAGTTATTAAGCTAGCGGCATATGAAGATATAATAGGATATCTTTGCAATGATGATATGGTCATCCTAGCTAGTTTTCAAAGAATTGGGATGGATATTATTTTCCTTCCCGATACATTGAAGAGCCTCTATTTCTTAGTGTAGATGTTTGTATTCATGTCGACTTCTAGAAATAATATTTGTTGGTGATGACTAAGAATCACGAGCAAAGTAGCCCCTTCTTTTGTTTGCATCTGCAGATCCAAAAATAAAGGATCATATAATATCCTTCATGGTAAGACAGTGTTGAGTTTTGGAATGGTTTGGAAAGTGACCATTAGGCAATAAGTGGTTAAGATTTCTTTCCCTAGGCTTTAGTGTTAAGTGCCTTTTCAGTTCTTTTACCTCTTTTCCAGGTTTTTGGTTTTTGGATATGCCCTTATCTGGAGGTTGAATCTAGTACTAAGCAATTCCTCCATTTGTTCCCTGCTGTCAGAAAGTATTGAGAAGCAAAACTCAATCTCAATATTCATAAGTCAGAGAATTACATATATTTATAGACCTCTCAACTCCACATAAACCACTTAATAGGAGATGTGGTACTAAACTCAAACTAAACCCAAATACAAAATAGTATTTTAATTTAACACTCCCCTCAAGTTGGGATATAAATATTAATTATACCCAACTTGTTACATATATTAAAAAACACAGTTGGTGATGCAGTTTTAATTAGAATGTCGGCCAATTGCTTTGAAGGAGATCTTTTGAGTTGAACCCAAATTCAGTCAGCAAATTTTTTAACCACAATAATTTGCAAGTAGTGTGTGCCATTACCCGATATTCTGCCTCAGCTGAATATCTAGATACTACATCATGTTTCTTACTCTCATGTGATTAGATTACCTCCAACAAATGTAAGATATCCAGTGGTCGACTTTCTGTTTCCTTTATTTTCTGCATATCCATCATTTGAAAAGACAGAGATTTTAATATGTTCATATTTTTTATAAAATAACTCCTTTTCAGGAGAGCTCTTAATATATGCCAAAACTCTCATAACAGCTTTCTAATATATGTCCCTTGGTTTATGCATGAATTGACTCAGCAGCCCAACAACAAAAAAAATGTCAGGTCTAGTAACCGTGAGATAGATAAACTTGCTAACCATTCTTCTATATTGCTTCCTCATATAAAGCACTATTTTCACTCCACAATTTTAAATTTGACTCCATTGGAGTATTAGCAGGTTTACACGCAAGACGATCGGTCTCTTCCAAGAGATCTAGCGCATATTTTCTGTGAGAGAGAAGTAACCCATGTTTATAATAAGCTACCTCAATTTTAAGAAAATATCTCGACTTTTCCATGTTTTTAGTTACAAAATGTTGCCTGAGATAATCCTTTGTCTCAGTCAGGACTGTTGTATCACTTTCAATTAGGAGAATATCATCAATATACACAGCAAGAAGGATACCGGAACGAGTATGCTGGACAAAAACATAATGATCATCGTGACAATGTTGAAATCTAATGCTAGCAATTACAGTGAAAAACTTTTCAAACCAGGCTCGAGAACTCTGTTTAATACCATAAATTATTTTTTTAGTTTGCAGACTACATTATCCTTTTGAACAACATATCTTGGAGGTTATTTCATATACATCTCTTCTTACAGATCACCGTATAAAATAGCATTTTTAACATCCAATTGAAATAATAGCCAATCAAGATTCACGATAAGAGAGAAAATGATGCGAATAGAGTTGAGACGTGTGATAGGAGAGAAAGTCTCAAAGTAATCAATATCATAAGTTTGGAAAAAACTTTTAGCAACAAGACAAACTTTGTAGCGATCAATGGAGCCATTCGTCTTGTATTTGACGGAGTAGACCCAGCGACAACCAACAATATAGACATCAGGCGAAGACGGAACCAAATTCCAGGTTCCACGAGAGACAAGGCTTGCATCTCCTCGTCCATGGCCAATTGTCAGGCAGAGATTAACATTGCTTTTTCAAATGACCCGAGTATAAAGACTGAAGAAAGAGAAATGGCAAACTAGCGGAACATTGGGTGAAAGTGATTATAGGAAACAAATTGAGAAATAGTTGAGCAGTATTAGAACGCTTACCCTTTTGAAGAGTAATGGGAAGATCGAGACAGAAGCAGAAGAATGCTATGGTTGCTAGGACTTACAGCTGGAGATAGCGGAGTAACAGGTAGTGAGCTGGGATGAGATACTTTCTGACAACGAGAAAAAATCAATAGTAGTTTCTTGTAAGTCAGTTGTTCATTCCCTTTATGAGACACCAATACTTGTCTAATCTCAGTAGTAGAGACAGGTAGGGATAAAGAAAGAAAAGTATCCAACTGACATTTTGATGTGGAAGTGAAGTAGGGAAGATACTCAAAAAAGTAATATTAGTATAGACAAAATACTTTCTAGACATTGGATATAATACCTATATTTTTTTGTGTCCTAGAGTATCTAACAAATACATACTTGATAGCACGAGGAGATAACTTGTCCAAACCAGGAGACGAATATTAAACAAAACACGTACAACCAAATACTCGAGATATAAGAGGAAATATGTGTGTATCAGTATAAAAACAAGAAAAGGGATTTTACTATGCAAAACAGATGACGACATCCTATTTATTAAATGACAAATATACAGAACAGTATCAAACCACATATATCTGGGAATATGCATGTAAATCATTAATGTCCGAGTAACATCAAACATATATCTATACTTTCTTTCAGCAACACTATTTTGCTGGAATGCGTGAAAACAAGAAGTTTGATGAATAATTCCATTATTAACACAAAATAAGGGAATATCAGCTTTCACATACTTCATAGCATTGTCAGTGCGCAAAATACGAATATATATAGAAAATTAATTTTTTTATTTCTTTATAAAATAGTTCAATTATACTAGGGACAATAGACGTTGACCTTAGCAAATACATTCATGTCATGCAAGAGAAGTCATCCACAAATATAATAAAATACCTAAAGACCTTAAAAAGAGAAAACGACATGGACTCCAAATATCAGAATGAACTAACTTAAATGGAAACCTACTACATAAATTGACTCGACTTGGATATGAGATGCAATGATATTTACCCCGTTCACAAGACTCACAATGTAAAGTAGATATGCTAGCCGCGGTGGGTACAATTAGACAAAGATTTTGGAGAGAAAGATGTCCAAGACGTTGATGCTACTGTAAAGGAAATCAGAGGAAGCAACAAATCCTGTAGGTGATATCTTATCGAGATAGTGTATCCCCTTTTACTCACGCCCCATATCAATCCTCATCTCAGTATGGAGGTTCTGAAAAATACAGTAAGTAGGAAAGAATGTTACAAAACAATTGTTAGTTTTGGTAATTTGTCAAATAATCAATAAACTAACATGAAAATTTGGAACAAACAAAACGTTATCAACATTAATGAATTGGTAGCGTGAACTTTTCCATCAGGAGCAATCAGCAATATGGATAGGAGGGTATTTATCTGAAAAATGTAGGGATGTAAATTTGCTTCTAATACCTATCATATGGGAGAAAGTTCCAGAGTCTATAACCCATGGTTGGTTAGAGAAAGTAATGTTAGTATCAGTATCAGTATCTGATAAGGATGCATGGGTAGCATGCGGACTGACTATGGTGAATTGAAAACGGCGAAGTTTGTCAAGTTCACTTTATGAAATCTGAACCATCGTTGAAAATGTCGAAGTGCTAGCAGAATTCATTGTTGCAGTATTTTTTATTGGAGGTAAAGTAGTAGCAGTTTATTCCCATTTTGATTTTTCATACTTCTCCCAATAGTATGCAGATGTGTGATTTTTTCTACCGCAGTAATCACATTCACAGAATTTTCATCCATCACCGGAGTTTCTCGATCACTATTGCCACCACGACCATGGCCTCTCCCTGAATCATGACCATAATTGCAACCACGGCCACACGACCTCGTCCCTAACCAGGGAAGAATGGTCATTGGAGGTAAGTGTTTGAGCTACTGATGTAGTAAAACCAGTAGAAACACGAAGGATTTGGGAATACGTCACTGTTACGGATAAAATATTATCACCAGTAAGAATTTGACCCCTCACTTGAGTCAATAAAGAGAAATCCAGTCCGGAGAGAAATTTTGCAACAGCTAGATCTTGACAATATTGTTTCAAGATCTTAAGATCTGTAACCAGTGGCTGGTGAAACTTAAACTCATCCAATATATCTCGGAGAGCGGAATAGTACTCGCAAAAATTTTGTCTTGTTTGAGAGTAAATAAGCGCTCATACAGTTCAAAAATTCGTGATATATTTTTTCATTGCCATATGCTTTTTTAAGGGTGTCCCATATCTCTTTTGCAGTTTTCAAGAATATAACAACAGAACTTACTTTTTCTTCCATACTATTAAGGAGCTATGTAATCACGCAACAGTTAATAACAAGCCAATCAGAATATGGAGGATCATGTTTATCTGGTGGATCATCCAGTAAATGCATAGTTTTTCTTTGAGCACAGACAAATACTCTAAACGACTGAGCCCATAACAGATAATTATTGCTATTCAACTTAATAGTAGTACCAGTAAGATTTTTTGGATATAAATTCTCAGTCAAGTAATTGTAGTATTAGTAGTAGATGAATCATCTGAAGTTGATGATACCATAAAAAGAAGATGAAGAATACAAAGTATAGTGAAGTGGTTTAAGCAATAACAACAATAGACCTGTTGCGACCTTTGAGTAAAGAAACTTCAGACAAATAGATTTGTTGATTATCCAAGGCAAATATATTGCCTTCAAATATTAATGGCAACCTACAGTAATGTGTATTTTTTTGGCTCTGCTGCGCTGCTGGCTGCGTTGCTGCTGCTGGCTTCGATGCTGCTGCTCTGCTGCTAGGGATTTGTTTGAAGCAAACTGCCACAGGTAAGTTAGGGTTTTTTTTTTGTGTATTTTTGAATGGATGGTTGAGATTGATAGGTAATCGAATTGCACGGTTGAGATCTATTTCTCAAACCCGCTATGATACTATGTCAGAAAGTATTGAGAACCAAAACTCAATCTCAATATCATAAGTCAGAGGATTACATATATTTATAGACCTCTCAACTCCACATAAACCACTCAATAGGCGATGTGGTACTAAACTCAAACTAAACCCAAAAACAAAATAGTATTCTAATCTAACAACTGCATTTTCTCTTGCCTTTCTTTCTGGTGTTTTGTCTAGTTATGGGTTTGTAACGCCCTCGTTTTTCAGCTGCTTCCCAAAACGGAGGACGTTACTTATTACTTGCACTAGACAACCCAACAGTCACAGGATCTTGGAATAACCGTAACTACTGTCACAATCAGATGAATAAATAACATGTTTGAAACTGAAATGATTTCATTTATACAAAGAGTTCATTACATAAAATGACACACTGATTTAAATATGAACACAAAAGAGTCGAAGAGAAAAACAGTGCCCAGACAAAAGGAAATATAAACAAGATATATCCAGGGATACTTCGCTATCCTATTGTCACTCGATCTGTCCAACGAAGTACGGGTCTTCAACTGGGGCTGGATCCTCTTCTTCACGTTCCAAATCTGGGTTCAAAACCCATGGGATTAAACCCGGCAAGTAATACATTTAAAAAAAAGAAGTTGTGTACTATCATAGTACATGAATATCAGTATGCATGAGCATGTTTATGTCAATGTTGTTTGTGCGCATATAAATTAACATGAAGGCAACATATAAATTAACATGAAGAGAAGCATGAATAAATGCATAAATAAATAAGCATGACAATAACTACTCTATCTATTTAATCATATATTATATTGGTCTTAGTCATCGTCCAATTTAATTTTAGAAACTGTATTAATGGATAAAATAACGCTATTCTCCATTGTCGTATAAGTGCCCGTGCATATCTGGGACCCGGCTCCAATATTCATGGCGCTGAACTATGACATGCCGTTAGGCACTCAATCACGTTCCGTACTGTATTACAGTGACGGATTTACCACTCTGGGTAGATATCAATTGGTGATCCAGTAATCACCCAGGCCGCTGCAGTAATAGAATCCCGACCCTAACAATACAATCAATCCTTATACGGCAAGGCTCTTATCCATCATATAGTTTCTCCCGTCCCCGTGTTCATAATGAATTATGCACATGAAAATTTTTATCTTTCATTTATTTGTTTATTATTGTTTTTCAATTTATGATAACATGTTTGCATTTTCAAGACTGTACATAACATGTAGTATCATAACACATGATCTGTAATATTAAAATACATGACTTGTAATATCAAACCACGTGACATGTAAAACACATGACTTGTAATATCAAAACTCATGACATGTAAAACACATGACTTGTAGCATGATAAATTAACACATGATATATTAGGACACATGATTTGTAATTTCAAGGCACATGACTTGTAGCATGATAGATGTTAGTGCACAATTGTACCACAATGCATATCATCAAAAATATTACAATAATCTGGTTTCATTCTCTGTGTCAATTAATAACCTAATTTGGAAATCAAGTGAATCATATAATAATACTGCATTATTTTTAAACCCAACGTATGCTTTTATTACATTTCTAGGCTCAATTATATATATTAATATGCATTTATCTTTTAATTAAAATCTAATTTATTACTATTTTTAATTTATCAATTATGTCCAATTAATCCAAGTCAAGTCCAATTCAATTCCCTTAATCATTTAATCTATCAAGCCCAAGCCTACTAAATTCCACTTTTTCATATTTTTATTTTTATAACTCATTTTTCTTTTTCTTTTCTGTCCAGTCCAGGCCCAAGCCCACTCATTTTATTTATTTATTTATTTTTCTTTATTTTCTTTGGGCTGGGGCAGGCCCACTGTTATTATTATTTTCTCTTTTTTTTTCTGCAGACCAGGCCCAAGATCTCTCTCTCTCTTTCTATATCCGGCCCAGGTCCAGTCTAAGTTTAAGCCTAAGCCCAACCAAGTGCACATTTTCCTTTCTATTTATATTATTTTTTTTTTCTTTAATAATTCTCTGTCCAGCCCACTAAAGCCTAAGCCCATATTTCTTTCCTGGCTCAAATCTAAGCCCACCACTTTTTTTTTTCTTTTCTTTTCTCTTTTTTTTCTGGACTGGGCTAGGCCCAGTTTACCATTTTTTTTTCTTTTCCTTTTCTTTTCTCTTTTTTTTCCCTTCTTTCGGCCCAGTCCACCAACTCTGTCCTTTATTTATTTTTTCTTCTTTCTTTCTAATTTTGCATGGCTAAGTTCAATGTATGTATTTTTTTTTTTAAAACCGAAAATAAACAACTGTAATAATATTTTTATATATATTTATCAAAATTGACCTAATAATTTGCTTTACTTCTCAATGTTAATAAATAATCTAAAATATGAATCGAGCATTTTCAAAAAAAAAAAAAAATTTATGTATACAAATGTAAATAACGAAATGAACGGAAATAAATATAAATAAAATAACGAAATGAACGAAAATAGCAGTATTACTTGCCTCGGTTTGATCTCGAATATTCGGTTCAAATTCTCGATACGGTTTGATTTTTCCTTTTTTTTTTCTCTCTTTTTTTTTCCCTTTGCTGTTGGGTTTCTGGCCGAGAGGAGAAAAGAGGGGGAGAAAGAATAGTATTGGGTGGCTTTTGCTGCAGGTTTTGGTGAGTTATTTTTTTTTTGCTTTTATTTTTCTCAACCAAGCCCACTCCCTTGACACCTAAGTTCGCCTGCCACCCTCTTCATAATCACGACAGCACAGCACTGATTCACGTTTCGTTTATTTTAATTAATCAATTTATTTATTTAATAATTTAATAATTTTGGTTTCGTGTAACATTCTCCAAATACCACCAAATTTATGTAGAACGTAGTGTTCGACGAGGGGAACACTACAAAATTATCCGTTTGTTGTTTCGATATCCAGAATAAATGAACCAAAATTCCGATGTAATTAGAAGGATAATTTTAATATTATTAAATTAGCAATTTTAGAAGTATTTTTCGGTCTCGTAAGAAAAATCTCCAAAAATCCTAAATATTACAAAACTAATCATCGCGAAAACCGAATGTCATTTGGGTTTGTGGATTTAAAGTTATGTTAACCGAAAGTTATTTCGGTGTCTAAAATCGACTTCGGTGGACTTATTCGGCACCACTGGTCTCAAGAGAGTAATGCAGGTAGCTCGAAATTTTGGGTATTACATTCTACCCACCTAATAAAAAAATTTCGTTCTCGAAATTTAATTGGTGTTTTTGATCATGAGAAAGGGTATATGTATTTTATCCTAATGTCATTTTCAAGCTCCCAAACTGAATCTCTTGGTGATTGTATATCCCATAAAATAAGAACTAATAATGTTACGTTATTCTTCAATACTTCTCCCATTGGTTAATAGTCCTTACATACCGCTTCTCATATTTATGTTTTATTTCTTCTGGAACAATCATAAAAACTTTAAGTCTTTTCTCAAGTCTATTTTTGATATATTTACTATTTTGTACTTCTAACTAAGCGCTTTCTCAATTATGATATATATAATACATCATGAACGACTTCCATTTTTGATAGGAATGATAATGGATAATCAGGATTCCCAATTTATTCTTGAAGTTTTATTTGGGAGAAGGAATACAAAAGTAAGACAGAGTTTGCTCAGGAATAACTGCTACCAATTCGGTGTGCCATGCAATCCTGATTAAGTAATGGAAAAGATACAAGTGACAAATATTTTTATAGAGTCCATTCCTATGGTCCTATTACATATTGTAATGAATTTTATAAGAGAGAATAAATCAGAACTATTATAATACTGAAATAACAAGACTATAAATGGCAGGGATATAAGATAAAAGTGAATTCATGACTAGTTATAAAATTCAATCACATACAACGATCTTATTAAGCGACTGTAATTGCTGGCGCCAGAGAATACATCTCTACAATTGCCTCGCCAATTTAATAAGACTTGTGATATATAAAAGGTTTAAGACATGAATGATAATATTCAGATGAAAGGTACAAAATATCAAATGGGGAATGGTCAACAAAAGCAATGGATAAGACAATCATTTGGAAAGATAAGCCTAACTTGAGTAACAAGATACAATGTCATGTTCCGCCATGATAATTTTTTTTTTTAATTATAGTTTATTATTAATTTCTTATCCTTTACTTTCAACATGACTAATTCTACAAAATTCTCACTGTTCTAAATTTTTTTTATATTTTTTTACACTTATTCTTCCATAGGTTGTTTTTTTTTTATTGTTACTATATTTAAACCTCTATAGTCCACACACAGCTTTTTACTCTCATCCTTCTTTCCTATTAATAACACTGGAACTCAATAAAATATTAGATCTCACATGATTAAAATTGGCATAGTAGTTATGTCCAAACGTAACTATATTTCTCCAAAGAGATTTGTACTTAAAAATTCATTTAAACTTCGTTTGAAATTCTTGGTATAGATGAAAATTTAAAACTTAAATGCACGGCCTACAGAATTACTTTGCTTATCGAATGATATAAAAATAGAGCATGAATATGCCCTCTCTAGAAGTATCAAGAATTGCTAGAACTGGTACTGTTGTTAGACTCCGTTTTAATTTCTCAAATGATTTATTACATTCATTTGTTCAGACATATTCTAACTCATTTTCTGATCTGTTTATTTAAAGTGATAAGGTCTTGTAAAGTTCTATACAAATATTCAATAATACTCGGCCATCCCAGAAAATTCCAAATCTTAGACATCGATTTTCATCGCATGCCAATTTTTCATGACTCCTAAGATCAGACGTATCATCTATCGGACTTACACTCATACTCGAAGAAGATCGGGTCGACATTATTCTGCAACGGTCCAGATAAGAATCAATAAAAAGAATTCAAGATAGATAGCTCAAACGAATAGAAAACAATAGGATAGGCACGATACTAGATCTGATAGGTATCAAAGAATAAGAAACAATTATTACGAATAAGTCACAGACATGTTCTTATGTGGCAGTAGTCCTATGGTCTTCCACCTAAACCTAGGCTCTGATACCACCCTGTAACGCTCCCGTTTTTCAGCTGCTTTCCAAAACGGAGCACGTTACTTATTAGTTGCACTAGACAATCCAACAGTCACAGGATCTTGGAATAACCGTAACTACTGCCACAATCAGATGAATAAATAACATGTTTGAAACTGAAATGATTTCATTTATACAAAGAGTTCATTACATAAAATGGCACACTGATTTAAATATGAACACAAAAGAGTCGAAGAGAAAAACAGTGCCCAGACAAAAGGAAATATAAACAAGATATATCCAGGGGTACTTCGCTATCCTATTGTCACTCGATCTGTCCAACGAAGTACGGGTCTTCAACTGGGGCTGGATCCTCTTCTTCACGTTCCAAATCTGGGTTCAAAACCCATGTGATTAAACCCGGCAAGTAATACATTTAAAAAAAAGAAGTTGTGTACTATCATAGTACATGAATATCAGTATGCATGAGCATGTTTATGTCAGTGTTGTTTGTGCGCATATAAATTAACATGAAGGCAACATATAAATTAACATGAAGACAAACATGAATAAATGCATAAATAAATAAGCATGACAATAACAACTCTATCTATTTAATCATATATTATATTGGTCTTAGTCATCGTCCAATTTAATTTTAAAACTGTATTAATGGATAAGATAGCGCTATTCTCCATTGTCGTATAAGTGCCCGTGCATACTCCGGACCCGACCCCAATATTCATGGCGCTGAACCATGACATGCCGCTAGGCACTCAATCACGTTCCGTACTGTATTACAGTGACGGACTTACCACTCTGGGTAGATATCAATTGGTGATCCAGTAATTACCCAGGCCGCTGCAGTAATAGATACCCGGCCCTAACAATACAATCAATCCTTATACGGCAAGTCTCTTATCCATCATATAGTTTCTCCCGTCCTCGTGTTCATAATGAATTATGCACATGAAAATTTTATCTTTCATTTATTTGTTTATTATTGTTTTTCAATTTATGATAACATGCTTGCATTTCCATGACTGTACATGACATGTAGTATCATAACACATGATCTGTAATATTAAAACACATGACTTGTAATATCAAACCACATGACATGTAAAACACATGACTTGTAATATCAAAACTCATGACATGTAGAACACATAACTTGTAGCATGATAAATTAACATATGATATATTAGTACACATGATTTGTAATATCAAGGCACATGACTTGTAGCATGATAGATATTAGTGCACAATTGTACCACAATGCATATCATCAAAAATATTACAATAATCTGGTTTCATTCTCAGTGTCAATTAATAACCTAATTTAGGAATCAAGTGAATCATATAATAATACTGCATTATTTTTAAACCCAACGTATGCTTTTATTACATTTCTAGGCTCAATTATATATATTAATATGCATTTATCTTTTAATTAAAATCTAATTTATTACTATTATTAATTTATCAATTATGTCCAATTAATCCAAGCAAAGTCCAATTCAATTCGCTTAATCATTTAATCCATCAAGCCCAAGCCTACTAAATTCCCACTTTTTCATATTTTTATTTTTATAACTCATTTTCCTTTTTCTTTTCTGTCCAGTCCAGGCCCAAGCCCACTCATTTTATTTATTTATTTATTTTTTCTTTATTTTCTTTGGGCTGGGGATGCCCACTGTTATTATTATTTTCTCTTTTTTTCTGCAGACCAGGCCCAAGATCTCTCTCTCTCTCTCTTTCTATATCCGGCCCAGGTCCAGTCTAAGTTTAAGCCTAAGCCCAACCAAGTGCACATTTTCTTTTCTATCTATATTATTTTTTTTTCTTTAATAATTCTCTGTCCAGCCCACTAAAGCCTAAGCCCATATTTCTTTCCAGGCCCAAATCCAAGCCCACCACTTTTTTTTTCTTTTCTTTTCTCTTTTTTTTTCTGGACTGGGCCAGGCCCAATTTACCATTTTTTTTTTCTTTTCTTTTTCTTCTCTCTTTTTTTCCCTTCTTTCGGCCCAGTCCACCAACTCTCTCCTTTTTTTTTTTCTTCTTTCTTTCTAATTTTGCATGGCTAAGTTCAACGTATGTATTTTTTTTTTTTTTAAACCGAAAATAAACAACTGTAATAATATTTATATATATATATATCAAAATTGACCTAATAATTTGCTTTACTTCTCAATGTCAATAAATAATCTAAAATATGAATCGAGCATTTTCAAAAAAAAATAATTTACGTATACAAATGTAAATAACGAAACGAACGGAAATAAATATAAATAAAATAACGAAATGAACGAAAATAACAGTATTACTTGCCTCGGTTTGATCTCGAATATTCGGTTCGAATTCTCGATACGGTTTGATTTTTCCTTTTTTTTTCTCTCTGTTTTTTTTTTTTTAATTTGCTGTTGGGTTTCTGGTCGAGAGGAGAAAAGAGGGGGAGAAAGAATAGTGTTGGGTGGCTTCTGCTGCAGGTTTTGGTGAGTTATTTTTTTTTTTTTTTTGCTTTTATTTTTCTCAACCAAGCCCACTCCCTTGACACCTAAGTTCCCAGCCTCCCACCCTCTTCATAATCACGACAGCACAACACTGATTCACGTTTCGTTTATTTTAATTAATCAATTTATTTATTTAATAATTTAATAATTTTGGTTTCGTGTAACATTCTCCAAATACCACCAAATTTATGTAGGACGTAGTGTTCGACGAGGGGAACACTACAAAATTATCCGTTTGTTGTTTCGATATCCAGAATAAATGAACCAAAATTCCGAAGTAATTAGAAGGATAATTTTAATATTATTAAATTAGCAATTTTAGAAGTATTTTTCGGTCTGGTAAGAAAAATCTCCAAAAATCCTAAATATTACAAAACTAATTATCGCGAAAACCGAATGTCATTTGGGTTTGTGGATTTAAAGTTATGTTAACCGAAAGTTATTTCGGAGTCTAAAATCGACTTCGGTGGATTTATTCGGCATCACTGGTCTCAAGAGAGTAATACATGTAGCTCGAAATTTGGGGTATTACAGGGTTTATAGGGCTTTGAGCAATATGAGACCTTTTAGTTCACCTATTAACCTTTCCTTTATAGTTTTATGTTTCATTTGAGATTTCATGGAAAATTAGGGCTTCAGAAATAAAAAAAGATTAAAAATCTTGGAGATATCTGATTGTAAAAGCCCTTTATTGATGAACAGTTGATTGTAAATGTTTTGCTTAATGGAAATTATCAATTGGTAAGGTGCTTGAATGGAATCCGTTGAATATTTAGCTGAGCTGATGGCCCCATTGTAACTGTTTGTTACATTCACCCTAGCTTTCGTGACTTATTTTTTTGTATTGATGATCTTGAAATGGTTTACCTTTTTCTGCTGCTGAAGCTTTCAATGCTTTGTTGTATCCAAATTTACCTGGAGATGATCTAATCTTGGGATTATATGAGCTCTCATAATCTTTTGCCAGATGAAGTGGAGTAGTCTATTTGTTTGAGGTCTATAAGATATTACGATATTTGTTTGGAGACTGGTGGTCGTGCGGGAGGGCCTTGAGTGGAGTGACTGGTGGTAGATTGTGGCTGTTGGCATGAGGTGGTGAAAGCTTTTTCTCTCTTGAATGGCAAATAGGGGATGACAACCCCAGGACCCGACCTTAAGGATGGGAATGACTCTTGGAAATTTGTGTGGTTATTGGAGCTTGGAGCACCATGACTTTGAGATATTTAGGAATTCAGAGAGTAGGATGCATATTATCTCTTGGAGTTTCTGATTTTGGAATGACAGGCATTGCTGTTGAAAACCTTGAGATCATTTGCAGATGGTAGTTTCCAGTCCATCTCCAAGAGGTTCTTTAGGTTTCAGAATGAATGTCTGGAAAACTAGAAGGCCCTCTAGAAGGTTGGCTGACTTGCAGCTTGAAACCTACATTCCTAGTAGCCCTGACATTCAGTTGAACTGTGAAAATCAAATTGTTGGAAATTGAAACTTGTTGCAACTATTACTTTAATGCCCTTCAACCATTTTACGTGCCCTTGTCAAGCTCAAACCAACATGCTTGTGGATATCCTCAATTCAGATCCAAGAACTTACCAAGGCTACTGTACATATACACAGGCTTGCGCCTGCATAATTGAATTCTCGCATACACCTACTTTGCTTTGCAATTTGCATTAACAGTTCTTTTACCTAATGTTTCTCATTATTAACATATTAATAGTCTGCAGTTAGTAGTCACAAACACAAGTGTCTTCTTTGACATGGCTATATGGTGTGGATCACGTTAGCTCTCTGAAGTGGAGACATAATCTTATTATTGTGTCTAGACTTTTTCTGAAAGGGCAATAGTAGTATCAACATATATTCATTCTTTTTAAAATGCTATGTCTAGTAACTACGACCGGAATGTCCTGTGCTCATTAATTGAATTCTATGATAATTTTGGATTATTTATTAAGCTGATGATGTCTTAAGATATATCGAGACAATATAGTTGCAATGTTGATGAATTCTTAGCTAGGATTTAATGAATTGTGATACATATTACTTTCCTTCTCGTTACTTGAAAAAGCTTCCACAGTTTCTTAGTTCAGATTACTGGTATATGTTTCCAGAATTCATTTTGTTGGTGATTATCCTTGCCCTTTTCCCCATTTGCTGCATTTATTTTGGTCATGCCATTCTTTCTGGTAGTTTATCCTGGCATAGTTATCCACTTTCAGACAATAGAATTTTGAGCAATATGGTCAGTGTTTATGAAGGTGCTGACGGTCCTAGACACTGGATCCAGCACCTAGAGCATAGCTGCTGTCTAAGTGAAGGCAAACATTAAAAAAAAAAAAAAAAGAGAAAAAAGAACTGTATTGATTTAAAGACAAAAGAAAAGAAACTATAATATACATGCTTTCAAATTTCCCTTCATCAGCAGCAGTGTGGAAGTGCCTCCGGTGGTTGTTGATGTTGCAACGCGTTTAACTTTTATGAAAAAAGCTCGAATCTGATCCGCTTCATATTAGAGGGTCCGGGCATCAATCCCAACACTTTTGCCTCTTCTCTCTTGATACAGCATACGGAAGTGAGGCATGGATCCATTGATAGCATGCAGAGTTGGCATCTCAATTGGCTGATTAGAGCTAATTGGGGCAGCTTGGGCGCCTAGGTGGTCGCCCAATCCACCTTTTAAAACAACGAACATGATCCTTCAATATTTCCTAGAGCACCTCTTATAGGTCTTGAATGATTCTCATCGTTGCCACCAAATATTTATGCATCCTCACCTAGGATTCAGTCAATAATTAGCTGTGCTGGTAGGTCCTGAAAGATTCTTATCTTTGCCCTGCCAAGTATTTACGTGCCACAGCATCTACGATTCAGTCATAAATCAGACACGAGGGGATATATAAATAGTATATAATGTGCGTCAAATCATATTACTTGTAATGTTTCTACCTTTGTTTCTGTAGCCTCATTGGCTTTCCCATTTGATGCACCAGTCATGTTATTCATTTTTTTTCATTAAACACTCATAATCTTCTCAACTGAATGCAAACAGGAATTTGACCTTTTAAGCTAGAGTACTGGCAATATTTAATTCCCATAAGATAACTACCAATTATGTATTACTAGAACACTCTATATTTTGGTAAGCTTCTCTGTAGTTTCCTTTTTCTTTCCAACAGTTATGTAAAAGACAGAAGATAGAGGGGTAGCGTAGTGCTACCGACATATGCTACTGACTTTGCCAAAAAATTTATTCTCCTTTTTGAACACCTTCCTGTATGTGGTCTACTGTTTATAAATGCACTTCCATCTTGTTTTGGGAAGACTATCGTATATTCGTATGATAGCATAATTAGGACTGCAGTTCATTTTAGTTTACATCATTTTCATGTATAGCTCCCAATTTCCCGCGGTATTATTTGAGACGGGACTTAACCTATGTTTGGAACTTTGGACACTTCTTTCTTTCTTGGATTATTGGTGTTGCACTTACTGAATTTTCCTTAGTAATCTAGTTTGTGACAGGATTTGCAGACATGCTCGTAATCATTTTTTCAGTTGCATATGCTGGCAATGTGGTCAAAGCATTGTTTTTTTTCTTTGAGCAGCTCAATAGTTCTGCTGGTTGTTCCATCATTTTATTGCATGATTTTATTCACTATGTTCTTCAGACCTTGCCTCTTTATTGATGAAAGCTTGTTCCAGTCTGCTTAGTTGATATGATGTGCTTTGTCCATTTTTACATCTCTGAGAAACTTCTAAAGGTCCTGCTGATTTAAGGAAGTGTTCTATTTTAATATTAATTGAGAATTGTAGGCCTCTGGCATCATCATTTTGTCATTATTCATCTGAACCAGGAAAGTCTTATTTGCACATGTCACTGTTCCTTTTCTTTCTCATTACTCATTAGCATGGATCATGGGGTTATGCCCTTTTGTTGTCCTTATGGATTCAAGAATGCCATCATTTAGATCTAGCTTTTCTTTTTGTTTGTCTTTTTCTGTTTCACTGAGGAGCCTTTACCATCTACTTGGACTTACTTTATTGTTATTAACTGAGTAAACTAGTTTTATACAGTAACTCTAGGCAGCAACCTTTAACCTACAGTGTTGACGTGTCCCCATCCTGTTGGTTTTCCTTTAATACATACATGATCCTGTCAACATCATATTTATCAATTAAATACGGACGATGCAATTGAATGGCGATATGCTACCTGCTTGTCACTATAGGTATCTTCCTACACTGACACTTAGCAGTGTAAGCATGACTTGCTTGAATAAGCAGAATAAAAGGGGTTAAAATAACTTCTAAATTGAAAGTGGGTTTGAACCTAGGACATCTTGAAACTGGTGCTCCGAAACTGTGTCAAAACCACTTCACCCAAATCCTGATTTTGGGTGAAGTGGTTGTCTGGGAAAACCTTCTAATTAAATCTTTGGTTATCTTCAATGACGTGACAGTATTTATCATACTCGCACATCGTGTCCAGATCAGTTCCATCATGTAATTTGCAAATCATCACTCTGAATCATTTTGGCCTTCTGTCACTATGTTCTACTCTTTTTTTCACATATCCACCTTTTACCTTAGCATGGTTTCCATGCAAAATAACATATATGTTATACCTTCTGTGAGAATGTATGCACGTGTATGTGCATGCACATAAAAATGCAACTTCACCAGCAGTGTTCTAAAAAACGCCCTATGCGGGCGCATATGCGGCCACATAGGCGTTTTCGCCCTCAAAACGCGTAGAAAAAGAAGAATGCGTCCAATTATGCGGACAACGGGTTATCGGGTTTCGAACGTTAAAAATCCGCTCGACCCGCACCCAAAACCCGACCCGTTCCCGCAACCCATTACTTATTTCCCTTCCGCTTCGATCCCGAATCGAAGCTCTCGAGCCCAGCGGGGGAAAAAAAATCCCTAATTCTCTGATCGCCCCCTCCAATCTCACCGGCGACCCGACGACATCTCCTCCGGCGGCTGCGGTCCTCAAGGCGAGTTCTCCGGCGGCGGCGGCGGCGACGACGCAGGTAAATTTTTTTTTTTTTTTTTCAGTTAAAATTTTGGATCTCTTTAGGGTTTTGATGGTTTTTTTTTTTTTTGGGTATTATCCTTCTTGAATATTTTTGATGATTATTTTGAGGAAACTGAGTTGATTTTAGGGTTTGAATTTTTTGGTGAAAGAAAATATTTGGAAAAATTAGGGTTAGGGTTTTATTTGGGGAAAATGAGTTAGACAATTTTTATGTTAACTGTTAACTGAGTAGAATTAAGGGTTTGAGTTAATTTGGAAAAAGGGGAGATTCAGCCACTGCATTATTTTGATTCTTCACCTCCATTAGCCAATTTTTTGTTTTTTGTTCTTCACCTTCATCGATGACCACACCACTTCTACAGTACAAACATCAATAATTTGAAATAATAGCTGAATTCTTTTGAAATAATTCTGCAGTACAAATTGATAAAGAAGTTGAATTTTGCTCAAAATTTGTTGGATTTAGTTACTGATGAGTAATGTACTGTTTAATGACTTGATTAGCAATTTAATTTCTATTTGTACTTGATTATTGGTATGTATGTGCAGTAATTGCTGAACAATTTAGAAAGTTTTTTCAAACTTATGTGAACACAAACTTTTTTTATCAATTTTAATTTCTTTAATACTTGATTATTTCTATATCCAAACCGTACATGCATCTTGAATTTTTGGAATTTCACAAGTCCCCGAACTGAAACTTATCATACACATATCTTGTATTAGCAATATGTGGATTATTGTCATATGTTCATTATAATTTGTAATTTTGTACATGCATCTTATAATTTTGTAATTTGTAATTGGATTATAGCCAATTTATCTTCATTTTACATGCTTACAGTTATTATTTATATTTTTTTAGAGTTTTATAGCACTTAATATATCTATTTTTATAATTATTATATTAATATATATTAAAATATTAATATTCCGCATAATTCCGCGTAATCCGCATAATCGGCGCGTAATCCGATTATGCGTTATGCGGTCCTCGACCGCACGCATACTGAAAACGCATTTTAGAACATTGTTCACCAGATTTGCTTGTTCCTTGTGAGTCCTAAAAGATCCAAAACTATATCAGATCCTATTTGATGAAGGTATTAGTTTTATTGTATGTATCTTACACGTATAGGTGAGCCATGCAGACACTCATGTCAACGGCCCGTGACATATGTACTAGAATCGACCGAGGACACAAATATGTCAAGAAAATGCAGATACATGTATGCATGCATGCTCTCTCTATTTTTTGTGAGTGAGATGGACATGCCACTATAATAAATTCTAAAAGACTAGTGATATACAACACCATATGATATGCATGCACAAAGCTTAGCAGATACAGATGGAAACAGCAACACGCAAAACACCTTTCTCTAATGTAATATATATCTATGTGAGTGGGGGGCCATGGATATACCAACATTATAAATTTTAAAAGGCTAGGACATCATATGTAGTCACGTGGCATAGTAAAGAAAGAGTAAGTATTTTCCATGTATAATGCATGTCAAAGGTGCATTTGGCACAATGCAAATGTCAACAAGTGTCTTAGAAAACTGAGGAGAGCGTCAAGATCATAATATTTTATAAAACTGGATGTGGACATTGGATTCACGTCCTCATTTGAGAAAATGTAAGAGAAGTGTTCAGCAAGTATGAGAAGCATCCTGTCAGAAATATTTGGACGTACACTAGCTGCATGATAGAAATACCCTGCAAAATAGGCATGCTTTTCATTGTTGGATGGTACTAGATTTATGGTCAAATAAATGGCCTTGTATTCATGTCTCTCTCCACAAGTACAGTTTGCCAAGAAATCTAGAAAATCAAAGGAATTTAAACAAGTCGTTTTAATTAAAGTAGGGTTTAGGTCTTGATTGCAGATTTTCTCATAACAAGTTGATCTCTTTAGCTACAAACTTGGCATGGAGATATGTAGGATGCCTCTAGATCTCGTCAAGCTTTGAGCAAGTTACCCGAATCTACCATGTCTGTAATTGATCTGCCTAAGATTGGATTATGCTAATCATCTAATGAGTTTGACTAGGATCCTACCGATGGGAAGAATTTGGACTCCAGAAGAATTGTATTTATTGTGCTCTTTTAAGTATATATTTAAATCATAGATTTTTTTTTTGTTATTAGCTATTTACATGTCATAGATCACATTTAAATGGAGTATTCTTGTTTCTCTCGGTAACTATAGTTTTCAAAGATGTCTAGAAAATACAAAGAATTTAAAGTAGTTATTATACTTGCTTAAACAGTGTTTTAAAGTTTTGATTGAGGATTCTGTCCTATCAATTTGATCCCTTTAGTAATAAACTTGATGTGGATATATTTAGTTAGGATGCCTTTCTAGATCTATTCAAGTCTTGAGCAAGTTATTCAAAGTTTCCATTTTTATAATTGATCTGCCTATGATTGGATTATGCTAATTAATTTTGAATAGATTCTACCAATAACAAAAACTTGGTCCTTAGAAGAGGTTTATTTATTTTGCCATTTTAAGCCATTCATTTGTAAAGTTTTGATCAGTGGGTGAATGATATTTAAATCATATGATTTTATGTTTTTAGACTTGAGATAACATAGTTCACATCAAAATGGTTGTACTTAAAATTTCAATGCTTTAACATGTACTTTCACTTAATAGAATCCTTGTCTAATTCATGCTAATTTGTCATGATATTCAAGTTGGCAGTGTGCATGAATTGTTACTGGAACTACATCCTTTGGTTTAAAAAAAAAGAAGAAGTATAATTTCACATTATTTTGAGAATTGCAGTAATTACTACACATATAATGGATGCCCTAGTCAAATTTATTTATTCGTGCATACTTGTTCCTTTTCTGTGTCTAGGTTTTTTAGCTTCTGATGCTATTAATGAATGATTATAAGCAGTGTATTATTTGATGTTCTCAGGTAGGATGACGGAAACTAAATCTGCAGTCAAGAAATGGGAGGACATGGAAACTGATGTACTTGTCAAGATCTTCAAAGAGCTAAACATGATTGAACTGGCTCCGGTTTCTCAAGTTTGTCGTTTATGGCGCTTGGCTTGTTCCGACCCATTGCTTTGGAACACCCTTGACTTGGGGCTGTTAAGATCTAATTTTATACAAACAAGGGCTTCACCATACATCTGGGTGGATGAAAGGTCTGACAGGAAGCTGAATAAGTTAATGAGGTTAGCAATGGGTCTCAGCCGTGGAAATATTACCTGCCTGATATTTCACTTTTATCTTTACATGAAAGATGATCACCTCAGTTTCATTGCTGAAAGGTAATACTGCCTATTATCTTGCTGCCTGACAAAGTATACGTCTGCCATATATTATTTTGATATTCTTTTCCCTGCTATATGCTTGGAAATGAACAGTTTAATCTGTTTTTTCTTATAAGGTTGTTGCTAATCTTGCTAATGCTTTATTTTTTACTATGGTTATGGAAGTCTTTTTTATAATAAACTATTTAAATGTGTTAACTGAGTTTACTATTCAACTTGCATTCATAGTAATATATGGCTATATATCCTAGGGTTTCTTCGTGGTTATGACACTTAAAGATGGTTGTTGATAACACATTTATGTTTTTATATATATATTTGGATTCTTTTTTGGTTAATGTAGCCTACCCCAAGTACTTGGGATAAAAGGCTTAGTTTCTGTTGTTGTATATATTTGGATATGGGCACAATTGTATTTTTTGGAAGCAGTTCGAGAAATAGGTGGCAGTTAAAGTAAGAATGTAAGATGATTAGCATTATATTGTAAACTCGAAGTTGTATTTATATATATTTGTGTCCCATAGAAGAGCGATCCTTAGAAGCCTTCAAAGTTGGATACTACGTAGAGGAGAGGTAAATGTGCTGGATACATGTCAGATATTGTGGATACATATTGGATATTCCTTTTGAGCTAATAAAAAATTTATATTATATGACAAACCTATTAGAGATGTAGCAACATTAACAAGTTAAATCTAATGAATGATTCTTACACGAAGTTGCAGTTTTTAAGTTACTACTTAATATTGTTATATATCATTTGGAATTCTATTTGTAACATCTGTTTTGTTTGACCATAATTTATTGTTACACATGCTTATAGACGATTTTTATTCACTCCAATGGAGCTAACAACTTCTCCACTGTAAACTCATCCGTGGCTTAGGAATTTTTCACTATCCACTAGCTATCTGCCTTCTGAAATTTTGACCAATCCAAGTACCAACATCTAAGCCTTTTATCCTGAGTACTTAGGGTAGGCTACAAGAACCAAAAGAGAATCACGCCGGCTTGCTCACGCTGATAATCCTTCTCCATTCATTCTCATTGAGTAATATGCCCTTATTTAAACCTCTAGAGTTCATATCTTTTCGTATTACCTCCATATTTTTTTCGATTTTCCCTTTATTCTTTTAACTTGTCCTATATTGATAAGTTTTCCTCGCTACATTGCACATGGCCAAACCATCATGAGCGATTTTCTCGCATGTTCTCTTCGATGGAGCTTACGGCCCTACACTTACCTTAACGCGAATATCTTCATTTCTCACTTTATCTCTCCTAGTGTTACATCCAACAAACCATGCACATCTCTGTTACACTTATTTTTTGTGAATGATATTTTTTTTATAGTCCAGCATTCCATGCTATATAATAGAGTTGGCCTAATAGTAGTATAAAATTTTCCTTTCAGTCTTGACGAAATATTATGGTCACATAAAACTTTCGTTGCACTCCTTAATTTCAACCAACCAGTTTGGATTCTATGATTGACATCACTATCAATCTCTCTATTATTTTGAATAATGGAACCCAAGTACCTAAACTAACTGGTTATTTGTATCTTTTACCCGTTCAGTATTGCAACACTATAGTTTTGGGTCTGTCATGTACTAAAGTTACACTCCATATACTTTGTTTTGGATATACTCAATCTAAAACCTCTAGATTCTAATGTTTGCCTCTATAACTCTAATATGGTATTCACCCTTGCTCTTGTCTCGTCAACTAAGACTATCATTAGCAAATAGCATACAGCAAGGTATTTTATTCTGAATAGCTCTAGTAAGTTTATCCATCACTATAACTTTGACCAATCCAGGCCCCAATGGAAAATAATGGTGGGACCGTCGGAGGTTTTAACTACCACTTTTTAGTGTCAATAGGAAGAGTGCACTCAAACTCACATATATACATACACATGTATGGGTGTATGTATGCACAAATATATAGTATATACACAAATACAGATTTATACATACACATTGTCATACAGATGCTTACTTATAGTCTAATTCTTAGGCTTTTTCATATTCATGTACCTGGATGTCTCATTTATTTCACATATCCATATTGTTGCTTCATAGTTAGGACTACATTGATGTTGCAGGCCTACATTCTTGTACCTCCACTGCCAATGCAAGATCTCCAGTCCATTGTTGGTAGATTGTTACCACTAAAAGGACTGGAAGGGGTCGGGTTTGTGCTGTGCTAACATGATCAGGCATGGCCCCACGTAGTGCCAAGGCACAGGCATGGCTGGAGGCACTGTGGGCCACAGTTTGCTTCTTTTTCTGTACTCATTGGGTTATGGACTCACATATGTGGTTGAATGAGCTGGGTTTATGCCTTGCCTATGGTCTGGGTTGTCTTTTTCCTGGACATGTCCAACGTATGTTATACTTAGGCCCAGGTATGGCCTGGGCATGGTGCAGGCCTGAAAATTTGGACTTATGTCTAGATCTATTTGGTTTGGGCTGACCCCCTTATCTGACAGGCCAACCCATTTATGCCCCTTGCGTGCTTACATAGTTGTATTCTGCTTATTTATTCATGCCCAAATTGTGCTTGCCACTTTGTTTACAAATTGGCCTGGCCTCTTGTGCTCATATTCAATTGGCCCATGCATGCCCCTTTTTGCAATCCATTTGCCATTTTTAACAAAATCTTTTTCAATCATTATATCCTATATATTTATCAAATTTATGATTGTCTCATTCGGATGGTAAGCTAATAGCCGTAGAGAAAGTTTAGTCATTAGCTATGGTCGTAACCTCAGTATTTTCTCTAACAAAAATCTAGTCTTTTGTTTTGGCTTTTAGTAACTAAGGTCGGTCGCCCTTGTTTCTGATTATGGCCTTCAATGGTACATTCCATTGGGCTTGGCCTTGTGCTTCCATTCATGCATAGACACTGGTTCTCAAGTAGTTGTGGCAGAAGTTAATAGGTCACAGTAGCAAGCCTTTTTTAGGATGGTCTGGAGGGCCATGCTTGTATAGTCATGTTGGGTAGAGTTAAACCCAAACATGCAGGAAATAAGTAAAGTTCCGATTCAAACCCAGGCACGACACAGGAGCCTGCACAACTAGCCCTTAATTTGTGGGCCGTACCAAGCCTATGTCAGATATCATGCCTGAAACTATCAGGAACATCGAGCGACCCGATTTACAGTGTCAATATCATATTTGGTACCTCAAAGTACGACATGATATATCTTGATATTGGATGATATTTAAAACCTTGGTTTGCTCATTTTCTGAATTTGAGTGTATTTATGGACAAGGCAGGAAAAGAAATTTAGCAAATTCTCAGTTTCTTTATCTATCACTACATCTGCCGCCATCTTACATTTCTCAGGATTGAGCTATGAAAAAGCCGATTTTACTGCCAATGTGCTGTAAAGAAGTCAACTTCAGTGGCAATGATCTTTCTTGTTCAACCTTTTCTTTTTGAAGTTGCTAGCTAACCTGAGCATGCGGACCAAGTACAGTGATATATCTGCTTGATAAGGTACTTGTTGGCTGCCTTGTGAGCCTGACATAAAATTACTATAGTTGCATGCTCAGGCCAGTCGGTGCTCCGAAAATGTAACTTGAACTAGCAAGGTCGTTGCTGCTGAACACAACACCAGCTTTATTTGATTTGATGATATAGGACTTGTTTGAAATGATGTCGACGGTTGACAGTGGAAAATCCTGCCATGAGATACTGAGAAGTTTTGACTATCCTTCTTCCTATCTATGCTCGGCTATATAAATGCTGAAAAGCTGCTGGCCATCTTTCTTCTTATCTATGCTTAGCTATATAAATGCTGACAAGCTGAAAGGGTCAGTTGCTGACTGCAAAGAATTAGACCAATACAACAACACCACCAACAAGCCTTTTGTCCCAAGTACTTGGGATAGGCTATATGAATCAAAAGAGAATCACGCCGGATCTAATCCTTCTCCATTCATTCCTATTCTCATTGAAACCTTATTGCCTCCATCCATGTTTTCCACAGAAAATAAGCGAAATTAACTAATAGTTGGAGACGAAGAATTGAACCTCTGACCCTATAGCATCCAATCTGCATCTAAACCAACTAAGCTAATCAAATAATTGTAATGAATTTAGACCAGCGGTTCAAAATATTTTCCTTGGCCTGTAGGGCAGGATGTGAATGTCTTCAGAATGATAGTAGTTCATAGGATACATGAAGATTCACATGGTGAAAACTAAGATTTGGTAGCTTCCTTAATATGTCGGATAGGACGGCATATGGATGAACTCAGGTGATATCCAAGTTGTTTGCTCTTTGCATTAAGAATTTTTATACTCTGTATTTTCATTATTTTAACATAATACATGCTGATATTTAACAACATTTGCATGTGCAAAAAATGCATAAAAATCTTCGAACTCTTTTCTCTAGTTACTACACAAAAACAAAAGGGAATAACTTGAATTTATGTACATTTAAACAGGTGCCCTGGTCTTAAACGACTTGTAATGCCAGCTTGGAACCGAATGACTAAAACCGGAATCAGTCAAGCAATCCGAAAATGGAAAGATCTTGAATCCATGACAATGCCAAGCATTGCTCACCCTCCCTATGTAATGGAAGAAATAAGCAGGAACTGCAGCAACTTCTATTCTCTCAAGATCATGGGCACCTTTGATGTGCATTTCGCTTCAACAATCTCTTCCTGCCTCCCCAAGCTCAGAATCTTAAGTTTGCGTTGCTCCATATTGACAAAGGAAGCATTATTGTTCATCTTGGACTCCATGGATCATTTGGAGGTTCTCAACATCTCACATTGCATGTTGCTGGAAAGCCTCACCCCTGCCGGTCGGAAGAAAATTATTAGGGAATTGGACCAGCACATCCTGGGGAAGGCATCAAGGTTGCACGAGTTCTATCATTGCATCAGCCCCTCTTGCATCACTTGTCAGAGGATGGTCAGAGACGAAGGTCTCATGAGATGGTACAGGTACGAGGAGTGGTTCTGGCGCGAGGATGAGGTGAGCTCTCTTGCTCTGGGAAAAGATTATGGCAGGTTGTTTGACGAAGGCTGCCTTGATCTAGGGTTTAGAAATTGATTTTAGTTTGTTATTAGATGATAATAACTGGAGGCTGACTCACCGCAATAAGAGTAAACTCTTTTTAAAACTCTCATGCGTAAAAGATATGCGATAAGAGAGCTGTGAGCCTGCAACTGTTCAATTGGACCCCTCCCTAATAGTTATATTGTAATTTTATTGTGTACCTTGAATATGAATGTTGTTTGGTTTGTATTAATTTGCAAGTGTTGGATGCATACCAGAAGTGTGTTTTTTGTCGCTCATGTATGTCCTAATATTGCAGTAGATTATTTCTTCTATCGTGTACCATCAACTGGCAGAAAATGTTGCCTCAAATTTAATGTGTTCTTCAACAGATCTTTATGTATCAATCTTTTGTACATTATTATGTACAAATTGGCTGTATTAGTTCACTCGCAACAGCTTCATCTGAGAAATAGATTCAATTTGCTCTTAATTGGAATAGCTGCCGACTGACAAGGAAAAAAATTGCAGTTACGACCTATGAACAGAGTTTCATCAAAATTGTGAACTTGCTTGGTCTTTCAGTCTCTTGATTCAATTCATAAACGTAAAAGTTGCTTTTCTCCCGAAGAAGGCATTTGTAGCTCCTATCCTCGTGCTCTCAAGCCTAAGTCGTCTACAGAAGCACAAGTAATGTACGACCTGAAGATTCAACAACATACTTGTGTCTTATCACTTCTTCTTTTGGTATCTTTTTGTTCGGAAGTTCACATATGTGACTGTTGGATCACAGCTATCAGCGCAAACTACCAGTGAAGCACAGTATCTAATTGCATAAATCTTCCCTTCATAATAAAATACCATCAAGATATTGATCGGTAAGCCTACTGTAAACAATCTATCATCTCCCTCCGTATGTCCACTGATGATGAAGCTCTGGGATATTATCTCGTATGCTACATTTTTTTACGAGACTGAGAAAATTGCAGATTTTGGTACCTTCATGGGACGGGAGCATGAGAAATGGAGCTCCAGATGGAAGTGTCCCTCTAGTTCTCCTCGCTGCTTCTCTCCATGGCAACCATCCTAAAGAAAGATTTATATGCTACGTATGTTTTGACAGAGAGATGGAAATCGGAGTTGCTACGAAAATGCCAATGAACAAAAAATAACTCCGAAAATGCCAATGAACAAAAAATAAGACGATCTTAAGCTTCTGAGTAATAAATCAAGTGGCTGCAATATATATATATATATATATATATATATATATATATATATATATATATATATATAAATAAAGAGAGAGAGAGCAAATGAGAAATTCACCAAGAGATTTCCTTCGCCACCGCTTAGACGGTCCAATAAAATTATTACACATTGTGCCACTCAAAAAGTGGTTAAGAGAGTTCTTTTATTTGTTACTTTAAGTGGCGCCACGTGTAATAATTTTATTGGGCTACCTAAGCAGCGGTGAAGGAACTCCCTTCACAGTCGATGAATTTCCCATTTTCTCATATATATATATATATATATATATATATATATATATATATATATATATATTTATATATATATATATATATGAGAAAAATAGAAATGAGCTGACAGCTCATGCAAGTTACATGAGCTGCAATTCATTTACACTATCTCCAATAATATTTTTTAAAAAATTTCTTTTATATTATGATCTCGATCCCCTAGGGTTCACTCCTACCCAATTTCTTGGATCTTAGTTTTGACTTGGTTCTCCATCAAGTTAATACAAAATTAACTGTTTTCAATTAATACGACATTTTATATGCAGTTGATGAAAATGTAAATGAACTCCAAAATTTATGAAATTTAATTCGAAAGAAGTTAAGGAGGTAGAGATAACAATTGCAAAAAAATAATGAAGAAAAATCATAGGATCATTATAGTTTAGCCATTAGCTCACGTAACTTTTCCTGAGCTGGCGGCTCCCCTATAGTAATCCCTATATATATATATATATATAGAGAGAGAGAGAGAAGGAAATTCACCGCGGTTCACCGCTGCTTAGATAACCCAATAAAATTATTTCACATGACACTATTCAAAGGACATTTAAGAGAATTCTTTTATTTGTTGTTTTGAATAGCGTGATGTGTAATAATTTTAATGGATCACATAAGTAGAGGAGAAGGAACTCCCAATAAATTTTCCCTTTTCTTATATATATATATATATATATATATATATATATATATATATATATATATATATATATATATATATATATATATATGAGAAAACGGGAAATATACCGGCGGTGAAGGAAGTTTTCTTCACCGCCGTTTAGGTAGCCCAATAAAATTATTACACATGGTTTCATTTAAAAGAATTCATTTATTTGTTAACTTGAATGACGCCCCGTGTTATAATTTTATTGGGCCACCTAAGCAGCGGTGAAGGAACTCCCTTCACCACGGTGTATTTCCCGTTTCCTCTCTATATATATATATATAGAGAGAGAGAGAAAACGGGAAATACACCGGCGGTGAAGGAAGTTTCCTTCACCGCCGCTTAGGTGGCCCAATAAAATTATTACACGTAGTGTCATTTAAGAGAATTCATTTATTTGTGATCTTGAATGACGCCCCGTGTTATAATTTGATTGGGCCACCTAAGCGGCGGTGAAGGAACTCCCTTCACCGCCGGTGTATTTTCCGTTTCCTCATATATATATATATATATATATATAACAATGCTATCACTAAGCCACCATTATTATATGAATTTTGAGTACGGGTACTCAATGTGTATAAGGGTATCATGGCGATATATAAAACCTTGCTTTATAGCCTCATTATTTCGTCTCTATTTCTGCTATTGTCTCTATTTCTACCATAGATTAGTCAATCAAACTCCCGTGTATTTACCAAAGGGTACCTATATAAAATCTCCCTCATTCGGGGTTATGCAATTTATGCTGTTATAGTTAGAAACGTGTAGCATTCATTTATTACTGAATAATCTGACACTACATTTTTCTCACAGGTTTCATTAATCAAAATGCTTTTTGGTAACAAAATGTGATTATCCATTGAAACTTAATAAAAGTATATTTAGAGAAAAATGTGAGGTGGAAAATATTTTCACATTTAATGAAGGTAGTGAAATCTTTCTTGAAATGTTCACCTAGAAAGAATCCCATTTTTATCAATAAACATTGACCTTCACATAGAAAGAGCACACTGTTTTAAACGGGAATTTAAACAGAGAAATGATTCTGGTAAGAATTGAACACAGTACTACTAGGCATATGACTCTCATCACAACTTAATAGGAGAAATATTTGATCCTTCAAATAGAAGAAATATTTAAATAGATGTACTAAAGGGTAGTTAAAAAGTTGGTGAGTGCACACTTCACTAAGACTCTTAAATTACAAGTTTGCCATTGAAAATTTCGGACCATATTGCCCATATCTTCAACCTCCATCCCCAAAAGAGTATATTAACCCATAAATCCTAAATCTCTTCTTTGATTTCCTCTCCAAATTAATTTCCCTTTCAAATCTCTTCTCTTTAACTTTAAGCCAGGGGTTAGGGTTTAGCGAAGCATAGCAATTAGATTTTCGAAGGAGAGAAGTGAGTTTTGGTGCAGTCGAAGTTAAGAAGGGTTATTCAGATTCTAGACCGGAACTGAATAAACTCATTTCGGGTGTGTTCCATTGGGGATAACCCAATACAATCCGACTAGTAAACATCCGGTTTGGAATTAGATCCGGACTATATTATTTCTTGTCATGAATCACGAGAAGAAAGCAACAAGAGTTTTTGGAAATTCTTAGAGTGCTCGTTAAAAAAAAAAAAAACCTTCACTTTCGAAAGAGAGTATGGGCTCAACAAGTGGTGTCCTTTAGAACTTCCCATTATTAAGCCTTTTTGTGTCCACTTGTTTCCTTCTGATGCTACTCCTGATCTCTACTGCTCTCCCTTTCTGTGGCTCTTGGGAAATACTAAATGCGCACCATATTTTACAAGTGAGCACCATTTTCTCCTATGTTGTAAATCACTTTACTATGTAGTATGCGCTGCGCATTTAGAATTTCCCGTGGCTCTTTCCCACCCTCCACCCATTTTAAAAAGCCGATCAGATTCAGAGCAACCATAGAAACCAGATAGCAGCACGAAAATTCTTCCCAAAATACCCACTTCTCTTCCCAGAATGCGCCTCTTCACTCCAATCCGGCCCATCTCCTCCTTCCATCAAACCCTAGCTCCACCTCTCCCCACCGTCTCCCCCTCCAAATCGCCCCCATTTCGATACCCAATTGGTAAGCTCACCCTTCCAATTTGCTTTCGCCCCCAAAAATTTCACCTTTAGGGCTTCTCGATTTTGATCATTGGTATTTCACGCAGGAAAGGGCGTTGGGTTTGGACCTATAAGATGTCGGAATCGAGAGAGGAGGCTTTTCGCGAGCACCAATGGCGTGAGCTCTACCATTCATCCATCAGAGGCTGGCATTGCAAAGAAAAGGTGCTATCTTTTCCTTGATTGCTATGCGAATTACATCAATGTCTATAGCTGTTGGTTAGATAACATTAGTATTCCATATATTTAGAGCGTGCAAGTATTGAATTCGTTATCATCCAAGCTTTGTGTGAGTGGTTTATTGGGCCCATTTTTTTAGTACACATATATGCTTACCTAATTATGTTGCATCCAAATACATAGAGCCGAAGTTTAAGATGGCGTCCTCTTATCTACATGGCTAGATGAAGAGTCTAGATGTGTAGCTCAAAAGCTTGCTTTATCAATAGAATAGTGCCGATGCCTTCACCATCAAAATATAGCCTGTTACAAGCTTGGCTCAGTATCAAGAAAAATTACACAGATTTTATAGGCGAACCTGTGTCAAAGCCCTCCATTCCTTGGTGTCAAATTCCTGGCCATACAGGTTTACCATAAAACTGTTGTGGCCAGTTGGCAGGTGGATTATGAGGACTACTTTATCTGGCAATTAAGCTCATGAAACCAAGGAGCCCGCCGTCAGATTTCTCTATACCAGGAAGATACAAAATGAATTGATTTGGTTATAGAGAGTCAAAGTCACATCTGAGGCACAAAATAATCCTTAATACCAAATGCAATAGCATTCCCTAGTATTAAGGACATAGACACATTTTTCTTTTTTTCTTTTTTTGTGAAACCACCAGCTCTAGAGAGCCTAAAATTAATAAAACAGGAAACCATAAAGTAAATCTCACTCATTTCAGTCCATCTTACTTTGTTAAGATGCTCTTCTTTTCGAGACGTTGAGATTTGTGAGAGAACTTTGAGATTGCAATTATAACAAAAGAAGAAAAATTGAAAAAAGAAAGTGTGTGCTTAGCTTTCTTTTGATTACTAATGTTACTCTTTTGACACCTTACATGAAAAGAATTGCATCCTTATTTTGCTTGTCATTTTGACCATCTTCCCTTTATCTTCAGGAAGGTTGGGAATATTTGAAATTATTTGATAAATAAAAAATAACAAAAGATGCATGGTTTTGGCCTGTAAAATGTTTTATTGAAGGCTTTATCTTCCCTGCAAAATATTGGTTTTTCATTTTATTATTAAAGTCGTTTCAACACATCATTGTTTTTGCCTCAAAAAATACATCAATGTTTTATTGCAGGCTTTTTGTTATATATTATTTTCTTTTGAACGTGCCACATCTACAAATCTTTAACACATGGGCTCTATCCCTTTCGACATTTCCTAACGTATTAATTTTGACAGAAATGTTGTGGAGCATATTCTTCTCATAAGATCTAAAAGAGACTTATCCGATGTTGAAGAAAAAGACATGCTGGATAATCTGTATACATCGCAATATCAAACGAGGGGCATTATTGCAATATCTTTAGGTGATTTTTTAAAATTATTTAGTGCGTCTTGATCTTATAATTTGAATTCTTTCTCTTAAGAAATTGGATTCAATATGGAACTTTGGCCACCTTAACTACTTGTCTTTGCAAGTCATTTTGCTATTCTCATTTTTTTCCTTCTTTGATCAATTGTTTTTAATCTGGCCATAACTTTTATCACATCCAAAAATGATGCATATTTATCTCTACCTAGGTTTTACCAATGAATCAAGTCACTAAGCTAGTTTAGATTTTTAATGGTTCTTTCTATAGATTATCCATACTTTAAGGGAATTGATCGTTTGTAGCATTACTCTCCTGGAATATATTGGTCAAACTACACGTGGAAGGCACATGAATCTCAATAAGGTTATGATAGCTAAGAATAACAGACAGCTCATGTCATCACATGAGTGTGGCATGACAGAGACATGCTGAAACATAAATCTGAAATGTCAGGAGAACTCAAGGACAGTAAGAGTTTGGATAAAAATCTTCCTATATCACATTGAGTGCCATATTGACAAATTCTATGCTTGATGATCTGATTAGAATTAGCATTAGCATCTAATTGAAATTAACTTTTCCTGTATTTTAATTGCAATATGCAGAAACTAGAATATTGACACTTTCTCTTCCCATAGTGAAGCTTAGTTCTTTTATTGAAAAAAAAATGTTTCTCTGGGGTAAACTATAACATCATATTCTTTTAGTAATCAAAACAAAAGACATATCTTAATATGTCCCATGCATATAACAAAAGTGAATGTGTAACAGCCTAATTTCAGCAAAACTTACATTCTTGATATCAGATTAATCCCAAAGTGAATGTGTTGTGTTTGTCTCATTTTTCTATATTTTTTGGTGATTTTCTTGAAATTTTTAAGATAGTCACTTAAAATAATATTATTTTAATCACCGCTAGGTTCTGCATATATTTTGACTAGCCTTTCTTCTTTGACTTGTAAAATAAAGTTTGACTTTATTTGGATTAGTTTAATTTGAGTTTATGGCCATAAACAATTCCAAAAACCTATTATTACTAGTCATTTGTCATATACCTATTTTGTTTTTATTCACCCATACCTCCCATACCCCATCTCACCAAATTATGGATCTCAAACCTACTCTTATATTTATATGGTTAATATAATATAAAATATCAATGAAAAGTCAACCTACCTACCCCATACCTTACCTTCACCATACTTGTCTTTTGGCTAAACATGACAAGCCATCCTCTTACCTCCATATCTTCTTTGTCTCATACTTATTCTTTGGCAAAACATGACAAACCATTCTCTTGCTCTCATATCTCTTTTGTCTTATTATATTTTTTCTCCCTTTCTTTTCATTTCTTCTGCTCATTATATATCTCTCCTTCATTTTTCATTCTTCTCAACCTCTTTTTACTCTAACTCTCAAGAAGAATAAGAAAAGAGAAGAAAAAGAGAAGAAGTTCTTTAGCCTCAAAATAGGCTTACCTTCTCTAACTCATCAAGACAAGTAGAATTACATTCACTCTTGTGATTTTATTTTATAACTAAAATCTTTTATAGCCAATTTAGAATCTTGATTTGTTTAAATTTAGAAACGTGATATCTTTATATAAAATTTTCTATGATTATTTTAAATATAAAAAATATGATTCTTACACACTACTCTATGTTTATGTATTAAATTTATGATTTTATTTATGGTCTCTTATGCTTAAACTATAAGTTACAAACTTAAACCATATGCCTTATTTTAAAATTACAAAGAAACTATCTTTATGAATGTTCATCATATTTGGATATAAATTTGAATTTTCCATATAAGTTCTTCGTATATAATGCAATGATTTTGAATCATTTTCCACTTGCCATTAGAAATATGTATGTATATATATATATATATATATATATATATATATATATATATATATATATATATATATATATATATATATATATATATATATATATATTCACAATCATGTTTTAAAGAGATGCTTCACATAGTTTTTAGATTAAATTTGCTAAAATATTTTTTTTATACAAGCTATTACATTGGTCATAATATCTTTTTATGCTAATCCATGTTTATTTGAAAAATATATACATTAGTAAGGTTTAATAAATTTGCTACTTTCCATACTATGAAATCATACTAGAATTTGAAAAATTAATATATTATTAATGTATTAGTTATAATAGTGTTAAGCCTATTTGATTTCTCTTCTTACACCTTAGTACCCACTTATGTAATATGTGTTTATATGCATAATTGTAAATGCGTGATTTCCATACATGATCATAATTTTCATAACACTCATTCTAGTATTCTAGATTCCATCATGCTTGCCCTTGAAATATACATAATATTACTTGTACAACATACATGAAAATATGCCGAATTTCTCTTATTAGTACATACACATATTTTGATAATGCCATGGATCCTGACTTGCCTGTTAATTTGATTTTGACATGGACCATATCTTACTTATTAGTAGACATGTGTATGTAGAAATCTTGACATGATTGGTTCATTATATTCTGGAATGATTTCCATGTAATATAACTTGAAATCTTGGGTTATGGGATAATTAAAGGGTGGACAAATATTGTATCGTGAAAGATTTATGATAGGTTGCGTAACCGAAATAGGGGCCTATCCGCAGGGACGCCCGGATGGTCCTGAACTATTATCTCTTGTTTAGTTTATGTTGATGGGACGACCGATTACTCATTATCGGTATCTGCTTGAGTGCTTAGCGGCGGCATGACTGGTTCAGCGCCAGCATCTTGGCCGGGTCTCGGATATGCACGGGTAATTTCACGATACGAGTCTATTTTTTCACTATTTAGTTCAAAATATCAATTAAAATAAGATATTAATTTAAACTTGATATGCATATATATCCCTGCTTGATAGTATTATTTGATTGTTTAATGTTTTTCACACATGCGTATATTTTCATATCCATACTCATATCTTACTTATTTGTTTATATTACACGCTCCCTATTTTTTATTATTTTACTTGCCGGGTTTGACCCTGAACTCCTCCACACACTCAGGTGCTGAAAATATGAGCGAGAATTCGCCATTGCACGACCCGTATTTTCTGGAGTTGGCCGAGCAATAGTAGATTTTTAGGCCTCCACTTTTGTATTTTTAGATTTTGTATATATCACTCTTTTGAGGGCTTAGTTTCTAACTTTTGTATCAGAATTGTATTTGTTATTTCTTATTTTAGACATGTATATCTTCTCTTTTATATAGTAGTAGACTAACTTCCAAAAACCTGGTAGATGACTAGTATTTAGTTCCATTCACTTCTGCTTTTACATACTTATAGGTCTCATGTACGTTGACTTACACATGCCCGCTGGTAGCGCACTCGATTTCAGTATCTCTCGGGAAATGGGGCGTTATAGAATGAGATGTGTAAAAGCTAAAACATTATAGCACTGTAAAAGCTAAAATGCATATAGCACTGAGGGTATTAAGAAAAGTTTTCTTGTGTCATAGGAGTGTTCAACAAGCGTTGCATCCAAATACATGTTGGACCGGTCATTACATCATTATGGAATTATCGGTACGAGATCTATACTGAACTAATTGATTAAAAACCTAAAATTGTTATTTTCTTTCAATGATCATACCTCAATACATGATTGTACTTGGCCCGTCCAACATAAAAGCTAAGGCCTATTTGGAAACGGGTCAAGGCCAAAAGCAAATCCAAGCTATCATAGAAGTTAAGTGTTTAACCTAGATTAACTTAATCATGAAAACTTTTAAGATTTTGGATAAGGTGTTTCACAATACAAGTGATGTTCGACAAGATGAGAGGGGCTAAGAGGGTTGTCAAGACATATTAGTAATTTTCTTTTTTGCTTTTATTTACAATCCCAACTAACTCTTTCATGAGAAAACCAAGTTATTCTTTATACCTAGCTATGTGTGGGTTAGTAGACCTCATTTTAGCCTGGGTTAACTTCTCTGATCCATTATCTTAAATAATTGAATCCTTTTAGCCGCTGCCAATTAGAGCCCAAATGGATAGATGTCAAGGTATTTTAATATTTACTTAGTAACTTTTACTTGTAACATAGCTATGTGCAGGTTAGTAGACCCCCTGTTAGCCTCGGTTAACTTTCGAATCCATTAACCTAAATTATTTAAATCCTTTTAACTCTAATGTTGTTTGGCAACATAAGACCGAGTTAAAATTTCTTAACCCCTTTCTCAACCCTTTGCCAATTAGAGCCCAAGTGGATAGATGTCAAGATATTCTATATATATAATTGGTAATTTTTTGCTTGTGAAATAACTATGTGCGGGTTAGTAGACCTTTAACCTGGGTTAACTTCCCTAATTTAATAACCTAAATTATCTGAATCCTTTTAGTTCCAAAACTTTTTGGCAACAAAAATTTGGGTTAAAGTTTCTTAATCCCTTCCTTAACTCATTGCCAATCAAGCCCAAGTGAATAGATGTCGAGGTATTCTGTATATTTACTTAGTAATTTTTGTTTGTATGTTCATATGAAGGAGAAGTATGTAATGTTATCATATATGAGATTAGAATAATTGGAAACGCCATTGTTTACAATTTTTATGGGTAAGGAGGTTAGCTTAGGATGTCTGTACAGGTAAGACAATATCCTAAGGTAGCTGACAAAATCAGGTAAAAAAAAAATGTATTTTTGTATAGTGTCTCTAGGTCACTGTGGAGTCACCATGGGTTATTTGCGGCCCCTTTTAAAGGGAGGACCGAAACTACAAGACATGACCTATGATCATAGATTAGGTAAGCATCTTAACATAGAAATCTTTTTTTAGTCCTCACAATTAATGTACTGATATCTCATTACTAAGGGTGCATCAAAGACAAACTAATTCAATCATGTATGGAACGAAATGGAAAAATGTGTGGAAGTGCACCAAGGAAGGGATCTTCTGGAACCTCTAGGAAATAATGTGTAGGTGATTAAGAGTCAGCTAAGAGATTGAAAAAAGTTAGCTGGATGCTCACTGGCAGGTTTGGCATATGCTTACTGCATGCCATCCTATGGAGTCTACATCAAGCCATAATTTGTTTCTAAACTCAAATACGAGGCCATCTTATGGTACCTATGTGTGCAATACTTTATGCAGGTCTGTTGGATGAAGTAAAGTAAATTAAAGAAGATAGAAAACAAAATGATCAAACATGCATGCATCAATGCTAAGAAACCAGTTGGTGAATGGAGCATGTATAACCACGAGAGATTGTTGAGTATAGAAACCTTGTAATTCGTGTGAATTGCTTATTGTATCATGAAAAGAAGAGAGAGAAACTAGCACCAACAATTACCAACTAAATGCAGTAAATAACAAGTAAATATAGAAATTTATTGCATTTTATTGAGTTTCACCTACATTCGGATGTAGGTGATCATTGTCTGTCTGAAACTCTATCTAATGCTTATTAGATTTCTATTGGGTATCATCCATAGTACATGTGCGTGCTTATAGTGCAAGAAAATAAGTAAAATCTTATTAGGAATTGGTGAAATACTTTTGAGGTTGGGCAAGGCTAGTATAGAGGGTATGGTGAGAAAGGTTTGGGTGTAAAGCTATAACTGATGCATTAAAATGTGTCCATTAAATGGATTGGCAGTAAACATTGCACAATTTATTTTGGTGTGTGGTGGGGAGTTGTCAGATTGAAATAAAACATGAAAGGTAGCTTCATGCTAACTTTAAATCTCAAAAAGAATATTTTCTCAGGCCAAATCTGATTTTCAAACATCACGATGTATCCAATAAGTTCTAGTTAAACTCAAAAGACGTCAGTCAAGGGTAAAAGAGATTCCAGTCAAAATGAAATTCTCTAGGGCTGAGTGTGGAGTGGAACATTAGTGCTGATTAGTTGGGGCTGAGTCTTCATATTTAATGCAGATTGTTGATCTTTGTATAATAGTTTACACTATTACGATTTGAGCAAAATGAAGGCTACCGAGGTTTATTGAAACTTTAGGGGACTTTTTCATTAAATTCTAAAAGATAGTGGAGAATATAAATAGGCACCATTAGAAGTTGATTTGGTTTTGTTGTGTGCTTCTGGTCAATCTTGACGTTCAAGTATGTACCTTTTTCTCTTGAGCCAAAAGAGTACCTTGTAGTGACCATTCAGATTTGATCAGAAAGTTTGAAGAGTTTTTAGATGATGGAGGAAAATTATCCTTAAAATTGCATAACAGTATTATAGATAATCAAATTAAGGTTTCTGTTCGTTGAACATGATGGTCAACCTTCGTATTTTGATCATGATAGGCCAGTGACAAATCTTAACACTACAATTTTCTCTAATATTTTGTGATGTGAGATTACTATTTATTTAATTTTGTTCGAGTTTGAGTCCTTGTTGCTTTTTTGATGCTGGAAGATGAGATTCATGGAGACAGATTCAAGGATTCTAAGATCAGAGAATATTGATGGCCGCATGATTTGTTTGCTTTATTTGATGAAGTAAACCATATGCATTAAGGTCTCCCTATTGAAGTAGCAAGGTGTTTTATTTTTTTCCTTCTTTACTTTAATTTGGTGGTGGGATGACATATAAAAGTTGGGTTTGTAGACTGATCTACATTTCAAACAAGCACTAGTTTGATCAACCCCCAGGCTTATCATGGTGTTTACAGTTCGGTTCAGTCTTATTAACATGTTTTTAATCATCAAGATGGGCCCTCAAATTTGGTATTTTGAATTAGCACCTCTCTCAGTATTATTGTTGAGATTTATCATTTTCCCAAGTTAGTGGTAGGTATTTAGTTTGTTTACTTATTATTTCTAGTCTAGATCCCTAGTAATGTACCAATGTCTGTCTGTGCTGTTGGTTGGGGTTGGGGAGTTGGGGGCAATTAGGCTTAAACCTTGCCTTTGGAAGCTCAAGGTATCAAAGTATCAATACATTTACTTGTATCTTTACTAAATAGTTGTTTCTTTGATATTGAATCCCTTAAAGTATTGGTTGGTAGTTTATTTACTTCTTTTGTTACTAATTATTTCTTTGAGATGGATGCGGCCAGAACCCTACTTTGAATCCCTCAAATATGATATAGTTGATAATATATATATATATATATATATATATATATATATATATATATATATATATATATATATATATATATATATATATATATATATATATATATATATATATATATAAGATATATATATATTAATGGAATCATTTTTTCACATAGTGAAAGATTTTTATTGGCTTCAGGTTGCATGCTAAAAGCGCTAATATGCAGTAGGAATGGAATGCTTTAGAGAATTTACTATGACTCAAATCTTAGGTTTTAGCTAAATAACTTAGCTAACTAGATATTTTCTTACGCATCATTTGATTGATGAGGATTGCACCATCCGGAAATGTTATGCTTTGCTGAGAATTTGATTGGTTCCAAGGATTGCACTGTGTACATCTCTAATTTATCCTTCTGGATGCACTACACTGCATGCCTGGTAGCAGCTTATGAAGCCTTACTGCTTTCCATGGGGTGGGAGGTGGGATATAGACTTAAGGCTTATCCAGTGTTAACTAAATATTTAGTAAATTTATCCATCTTGTAGAGGCCAGAGATTTATCAACATCGAAGTTATCGGATATCATGATTTATTCACTGTTTACAGAAAAGGAAAGTCAGGCTTAATTTAGCTTTTGATGTTTTTTAGCTTGGACGTTGAGGCTGAAATTGTTTAGGAAAGAGCAAATGCTGTCTTGCTGATATTGATCGTGCTTAGTTTTTTGATAAGAAACAGTGAGTTATTGCCCCCCCGCGCTGTATTAAAACGATTTTAACAGAACTACATAGGCAGAACCATAAAAAAAGGGTACAAAGAGAAATGCAGAGAGTACAAATACCCATCCATAAACAGAATGAGTTACATCATAGTCTAATACATGCTATAGATAATAGGAAGACAACTAGGTCCTGCGTGGGCATCCACTGTCTTTACCCCTCATCGTCCAGGTCTCCTTGTGCGGTAATAGTTGTATCAGCGCCTGCATCTGTCGTCCCCTGTGTAGGGGCCGGGGTGTCCGAGGCAATCATCCTCAGGGTAGTACCATGAGAGGTCGCTCCGCATCTCCAAATACTGTTGTCCACAATAACACATTGTTAGTAATACTGTAAATACAATAGTCCAAAGTATAGGCCGTATCATAAAAAATTCTTCTGTTTCTCTCTAGCCACAGATTCCAAGCTATCGCAGCTGTGAATCTTCTCGTCATATCTGGATTACTTCCTGTATGAAGAAGTTTCATCTAGATCGTCGATGACCTATCCAAACATAGCTGGATATCGTGCCTGTGGGCAACTTCCATCCAAATCGCCTTAGTGTACGTACATTTCGCCATTAAGTATGTTACTGTTTCAATGGCGGTCCCACATAAAACACATCTACTGGGGCCCTGTCATCCTCTCTATTGTAAATTGTCCCAAGTAAGGATCACATTCTTGTCTAAAAGTCAAAGAAATCTCACTTTTAGAGGACATCTTGTCTTCCAAATGTGAGTTGTGTACTTAAATCTGACCTCTTCCAGTCGTTTATGAAGCCATACATTGTCTTTACTGAAAAACGAGCAGACTTCTCCCATTTCCCGCCCGAGATATCCTGACTACTATTGATCAGGACTTGTTGTAAGATATTACATATAATATGCCAGCCCACTCTTTGGTCACTCCCTAGCCTCTTCCTCTACTCTAGAACTTCGCAATCATTCCTTGTTTACGCCTACAAAGCTCGTAAGTTTTTGGGAATGAAGCTTTAAGAGGTAAGACATCACACCAAGTATCCTTCCAAAACACAATGGTATCACCCATACCAACTTTAAAAGTGATACCCTGCTAAAAGAAGTCTCTCGTACTCTTGATCCCTCTCCAGAAGTCCGAGACGTTATATTTGTTTCTATCTCTCCCTCTCTATGAGCCCCTTCTTGGACCGTATTTTTTACGTAACATGATTTGAAGTGTTCCCCCTGTTTGAGACAAAAACCTCCACCACCATTTAGCTATAAGGGCCAGATTGAAATTTCTTAGGTTCAGAACACCTAGTTCTCCTTCTCCCTTTGCTTTACACACCTAATCCTAGGTAACCAAATGGATTTTCTTCTCATGATTTACCGAGTTCCCCCATAAAAACTTGCTCCGAGTTCTGTCTATCTTTTGTCTAACCCAACGAGGCAAGATAAGGTAAGATATGAAGTACAATGGAATTGTAGAGAGCACTGCATTTAGTAAGACTAACTTACTGCCCGGGAACAAGATTCTCCCCTTCCAACCGTCCAATCTCCTGTCTACTCTTTCCATGATTGGATTTCAATCCGATTTTCATAATTTGTCTGGTCTGATCAGGATCCCTAAATATGTGATTGGAAAGCTGCTTACTCAGCAACCAAAAACTCACAATCAACTTATTTGTGATGTTCCCTCCATTGATAAAAGTGACAGAGCTCTTATGGTAATTAATTATCAACCCAGACCATGCCTCAAAGCAATTTATAATCTATTTGATCGCACATGCGTATAAAATATTGCAGTGTCTGAAGATTAGTGTATCATCTGCATATTGCAGATTCATGAATGATGCCGATCTAATGGTAGGGAGTCCCTTGATCTTTCCCGCAGCCTTCATATGGTCGAATAATAAGTTAAGCCCTTCTGCCACTAAGACAAAAAATAGGGGGACAGAGGGTCACCTTGTCTGAGCCCCCTTTTGCAAATAATCTCCCTCCCTGGCTCACCATCAGTCAAAACGGACACTTTTACAGAGCGGAGCTAGATGGTAATCCAATTGATCCACTTGCGACCAAATCCCTTGTTCTTCAAAACTTCTAGCAAGCAATTCCAGTTCACTTTGTTATATGCTTTCTCAAAATCAATCTTTAGTAACCTTTCATGCCAGTCCTTCTATAATGGTGGACTACCTCCTGTGCAATGGTCACTCCGTCGAGGATATTGCGTCCTACAACGAAGCCTGTTTGGGTATCACCGATCATCTCATGGAGATTTGGTACTAGACGGGTTGCTAGAACCTTTGAGAATATTTTGAGGACGCCATTTAGGAGGGCTATCGGGCGGTGTTCGGTGATTGTCTCGGAGACTCCATTTTAGGAATGAGGACTTTAAACGAATAATTTAATCTGTCCAGATGGGCACCTCTACTATTCAGTTCTCTAAATAAATTACAGAGATCCTTTTTTATAACTGCCAGAAGATCCGGAAGAATGATATTGAAAAGCCATCTGGACCTGGCGCCTTGTCCTACCTAGGTCCCAAATAGCCTTTTTGATTTCTTCCTCAGTGAAATCCTTCTTTAGGTCATTCAAATTACTTTGTCAGAGCCAAATTTCCTTAAGGAGACTAATCCTTCTATCTTTCGTCTGGCCAAAGTTGTCCCAAAAATAATCGTAAATATGTTTTTTGAGATCTGCTCCAACAACTATTCTGCCCTCTGGGGTGTTAAGTGAACGAACTGCGTTTGTCCTTTGTCTCATATTTGCGACCCTGTGAAAATAAGCCGTGTTGGCATCACCCTCCTTCAACCATTTAGTTCGAGCTCGTTGATGCCATATGATCCCTTCCATTTTGAAAATCTACTGTATTTGTTTCGATATGACAATAAGGATGTTCTCTCCTCATCTGTCAGGTTGGCAATCTCCTCCCGTTTCTCCAGTGCCTCATTCCTTTGCATCAATTTCTTTTTTCTTGTCCTTGCTAAATTTTTGATGTCTCCTGTCCCACCTGGACAAAACCCATCGTAATCTTCTTAATTTGCAGTATAAAACTTGTGCTGCGTTCCTTCCTCTAATTGGAAGTGACCAATTTATTCGGATTAGTTCATAGACCTCATTATATGCTCCAACCACCACCTCTCGAAACGAAAGATTCTTTTAGGTATTGGACCATATTCTCCCGAATCTAGACATATCAAGGCGTGGTTTGATGTAGGTCTAGGAATCGAATAAATCCTGGACAGACCAAATCTTGCTTCCCAAGTATCCAAAACCAACACCTTATCTAGCTTAGCCAAATAAGGAGTTTCCCTCATGTTAGACCATGTAAATTGTCGGTCAACTAACGGGATCTCTATGAGTCCCAGCTTACTGATGATGCCATTAAAATTCTCCCTATTCTGAGTATTGTGATCCCCATCATAATGTTCCTCCGCATATCTTACGACATTAAAGTCCTCCCCAATTACCCAAGAGAGATTATTATGTAGACCAATCTTATAAATCTCATCCCATAATACCCCTCTTCGGTCCCTGTGATTCGGCCCATAAATTGCCGTGACTTTCTGGGTCCAATCACATGTCCTTTGTTTAACAATCATAGACAATGTGTATTCCTTGGCGTATGCATTTAAAATTTCATACCCGTTCCCCTAGCTTTTTTGTAGATCACTTCAAAATTTCTTCTCAAAGTGATTTCTCGTTCCACCAGAATCGATGGATCGTCTAATTTTGTTTCTTCCAAACAAAATATGTCTGCTTCATTGTTCTTTAGCACCTCGGTGACCATTCTCCTCTTAGTCCTGTCCCCCAAGTCTCTAACATTCCAAAAGACTATCTTCATGCTTAATTGTTGTTACCTTCTCCAATTATTCTATAGCGACTACCCCTTATGAATGTACGCCGTCTAGCTCACTCTCCCAAATATCGTTTCTCCTAGCAGGTATTTTTTTATGAGGTTGTAACACCCCATTTCCCGGAGAGATACGAAAATGGAGTGCGTTATTGGCGGGCATGTGTAAGTCGATGTGCACGAGGCCTATAAGTATGTAAAAGCGAAAATAAATGGAACTAAATATTAGTCATCTATCATGATTTTGGAAGTTAGTTTACTGCCATATGAAATAGAAGATATACAAGTTTAAGATAAGAAGTAACAAGTACAATACTGATACAAAAGTTGGAAATAAAATCCCAAAAGGGTGATACATACCAAACAAAAAATACAAAATGGAGGCCTAGAAATCTACTGTTTCTTTGCTTACTTCAGAAAATACAGGTCATGTATGGCGGATTCTCGCTCATATTTTCAGTACCTAAGTGTGTAAGGGAGTTCAGGGTCAAATCTGACAAGTAAAACAATAAAAAGTAGCGAGCGTGTAATATAAATAAATAAGTAAGATCTAAGTATGGATATGAAAGTATGTGTATGTGTGGAAAATATTAAACAATCAAATAACAATATCAAGCAGGGATATACATGCATATCAAGTCTAAATTAATATCTTATTTTAGTTTATATTTTGAACTAAATGGTGAAGAAATAGACTCGTATCGTGACAGTACCCGTAACTCAGCCAAGATGCTGGCGCTGAGCCAGCCGTGCCGCTAAGCACTCAAGCAGATACTGATACTTAGTAATCGGTCGTCCCATCAATATGGACTAAATAAGAGATGATGGTTCAGTACCATCCAGATGCCCCCCGGACGGGTCTATTTCGGTTGCACAACCTATCCTAAATGTTTCACGATATAAATATTTATCCATCCTTTAGTTTTTCCATTACCCAAAATTTTAAGTTATATTACATGCAAATCAATTCGGAATATGATGAATCAATCATGTTAAGATTAATATATATACATGTCTATCATCTAATCAATATCCGAGTAACAAGAAAGATATGATCCACATCAAAATCAAGTTAACAGGCAAGTCAGGATCCATGGCATTATCAAGAATGTGTATGTACTAATAAGGAAAATCTGGTATAATTTCATGTATTTTTGTACGAGTAACTAGTACGTATATTTCAAGGGCAAGCATGATGGAGCCTAAAATGCTAGAATGGGTGTTATGAAAATTAATCATGTATGGAAACCATGTATATACAACTATGCATATAAACATATATTACATAGGTGGGTGCTAAGGTGTAAGGAGAGATCAAATAGGCTCAATACTAATATAACCTATACATTAATAATATATGAATTTTTCAAATTCTAGCATGATTTAATAGTATAGAAAGTAACAAATTTATTAAACCTTACTAATGTATATATTTTTCAATTAAACATTGATTAGCATAAAAAGAATTATCACCTAACATAATATCTCATATAAAAGAAATATTTTAACAATTTAATGTAGAAACTTATTTGAAACCTTCTCTTTAAAACATGATTATGAATATATATATATATATACACACACACACACACACCTATGTTCTAATGGCAAGTGGAAAATAATTTAAAATCATTGCATTATACATGAAAAACTTATATGGAAAATTCAAATGTATATCCAAATATGATGAACATTCATAAAGATAGCTTCTTTGTAATTTCAAAATAAAATATATAGTTTAAATTTGTAACTTATAATTTAAGTATAGGAGGCCATAAATAAAATCATAAATTTAATACATAAATATAGAGTAGAGTGTAAGAATCATATTTTTATATTTAAAATAATCATCGAGAATTTTGTATAAAGATATCACCTTTCTAATAATCATAGAGAATTTAAACAAATCAAGATTCTAAATTGGCTATAAAAGATTTTAGTTATAAAATAAAATCATAAGAGCGAATGTGATTCTACTTACCTTGATGGGTTAGGAAGATAAACTTATTTTGAGACTAAAGAATTTCTCTTTTACTTCTTCTTCTCTTTTCTTATTCTTCTTCTTTTTGAAAGTTGGAGTAAAAAAAAGAAGAAAGGAATGAAAAATGAAGGAGAGAGAATAAATAAAAGGAAGGGAAGAAAAATATATAATAGATAAACTAGAGATATGGGAGTACGATAATAGCTTGTCATGCTTGGCCAAAAAACAATATGGTAAAAATAAGGTATGGGTGAATAAAAACAAAATAGGTATATGATAAATGACTAGTAATAATAGATTATTAGAATTGTTTAAGGCTATAATTTCAAATTAAACTAATCCAAATAAAGTCAAACTTCATCTTTACAAGTCAAAATAAGAGAGACTGTCAAAATATGTATAGGGCCGACCGGTGATTAAAATAATATTATTTTAAGTAACTATCCAGAAAATTTCAACAAAATCACAAAAAAATATCGAAAAATGAGACAAACACAACGCATTCACTTTAGGATTAATCTGATATCAAGAATGTAAGTTATGTTGAAATTAGATTGTTACAGAGGTCGATATTTAGGGCTCTACCATAGTCGCTTTCCCCAAATTAATATTACAGATTTGTGCAAATTCAAGTACAGTTTGATTTGGTAATAAATTAAAAATATCGAAAGAGAATAAAGAGTTATCTTTATCGAGGTTGACGTGTAACGCCTTTCTCTTTGACGCGAGTAAAAGTATCTGTCCAGACTGGTAGTCGTGACCCCCTCTCTTCTCGCTCAGCCTTTTGCTGCGCCTTACTGGTGTAGCAGTTGTTGGTGGGTCAGGGATTCCGGTAATCTCTTCAAAATCTGAAATTGGTTCTTCTTGTGCAGCCGGGATCTCCTCATCCTCACCCACAGGTTCTAGGTCAACCATTCTGTCCAGGATCCTTTCCCCCTCCCCCATATTACCCGATGTCACGATCGGATTTTCTGAACACTGTGATTTCATCCTTGATGCTGACTTCAGTCGGAGCCTCTTCGACCGTCGAGAAGGTTGACGACGTCGAGTAGTTACAGACTGCTCTCCTTTAATTAAATTTTCCAAAGTTTTAGCCATGGCCTCCTTTAGTAATTCTCTATCTAAGTTAGGGAATGAGGGAAATATTGGTAAGTGTTGATTTTGAGGTGCAAAATATGTGGACTGCAGCTCCAAATTGTTTTTTTTGCCCAAAGTATTTAGTGTGCTCTTAATCGGGTTTGATTCATATTGGTTCTGCACGACGAAATTCTGCTGGGCCATATCTTCACCAGGCCCACCCAAACCCATTAACACCCCCCTTCCCTTTATCCTTGCTTTCAACCCTAGAGCCGCTGCCCCCTTCACTATCCCTCGAATCTGTCTCTTCCTCTTCCATTGTCCTTCCTCCCACCTGAGAATCCCTCTACCCAAGGATCTGCTCATCCAAGGTCAACCTCCCGTCCTTTCTCTAGGAAATCAGTGGCAAGTTGGAGCCATTCTCCAAAATGTGAAATCCATATCCTCTCCTTTCTTCTCCATTACAATCCCCACAATTCGGTCTCTTGTTGGCAACTTTCGAACCTATGGGTCTGCTTTTTCTCTTCTCACGTAAGTCTACTCCAGCCCTATGACTTGTTTCCACACCCTCTGCTCCCGATCCCAAGTTAACAGCTTTGAAACCACTGGGTAAAGCCGTCGACTTCGCCTCCTGGTTCGTTTGGCTGGTCAAATGTGGCTTCGACTGGTCTCTGACCCATGTGAACTTTCTTTTTTGTCGCGATTCTTGCCATCGCCGGCACTGATCTTGACAATCCTTTGCCAGCGATGCCGGTCGGCTGAGTTTTAATTTTCTCAGTTTCTTCGCCGTCGAACCTCGGAGTACCCAAGGTAAGAGTCTTCTCAGAGCTCCGATTAAGCTCCGATATCCCCTCCAACTCTCTATTGCCTTGTCCCAATCTTCTTGTGTCCCCCTGATCACAGGCAAGTCAGAATCCATGGCATTATCAAGACATGTTTATATACTAATAAGGAAAATCCGACATAACTTCATGTATACTGTACAAGTGACTAGTATGTATATGTTAAGACAAGTATGATAGTTATAGAATACTACAATGTGTTATGGAAATAATGATCATGTATGTAAACTGCACATATACAATTATGCATATAAAGACATATTAGAAAGTGGGTACTAAAGTGTAAAAATGGAAATTAAATAGGCTTAACACTATTATAACGATTACTTTAACAACATATAAAATTTTCAAATTCTAGTATAATTTCATGGTATGGAAAGTAGCAAATTTATTAAACCTTATTAATATATATATATATATATATTTTTTTTTAAAGTGAACATGGATTAGCATAAAGGAATCATGACCTAATGTAATAGATTGCATAAAAGAAATATTTTAGTAAACTTAATGTAAAACTTATATGAAATTCTCTCTTTAAAACATGATAATGAGTAAATAAATATATATATATATACATATTTTCTAATGGCAAGTGAAAAATAATTTTTAAATCATTGTATCATACACAAAAAACTTATGTATAAAACTTAAAGTTTATATCCAATATGATGAACATTCATAAATATAGCATTTTTATAATTTAAAAATTAAGCATATAGTTTAACTTTACAACTTGTAGTTTAAGAATGAGAGATTATAAATAAAATGATAAATTTGATACATAAACATAGATTAAAGTGTAAAAATCATATTTTTTATTTTTCTACAATAATCATAGAGATTTTTGTATAGAGACATTATTTTTTTAAGTTTTAACAAATCAAGATTCTAAGTTAACCATAAACAATTAGAGTTAGAAAAAAAACGTGAGAGTGGATGTGATTTTACTTGCCTTGATGGGTAGGAAAATAAGCCTATTTTGAACCTAAAAAACCTTTTCTCTTTTTCTTCTTCTTCTCTTTTCTTATTCTTCTTCTCTTTTCTTCTTCTTCTGTTGAGTTGGAGTAAAAAATAAAAGGAATAGAGGAATGAAAAATGAAGGAGAGAAAATAAATGAAAGGAAGGAAAGAAAAAAATATTGACAAAGGAGAGATATGGGGGTAAGAGGAAGGCTTGTCATGCTTGGCCAAAAGACAAATATGGTGAAGGTAAGGTATGGATAAATAAAAACAAAATAGATATAGGACAAATAACTAGTAATAATAAGTTATTAGAGTTGTTTAAAGTTATAATTTCAAATTAAACTAATCTAAATAAAGTCAAACTTCATCTTTACAAGTAAAAAGAAGAAAGACTAATCAAATATGTGTAGGGCCTACCGGTGATTAAAATAATATTAATTTAAGTGACTATCTAGAAAGTTTCAAGAAAATCACCAAAAATATGAAAAAAAGTGAGACGAATATAACGCACTCATTATGGATTTATTCTGATATCAAAAATATAAGTTATGTTGAAATTATGTTATTACAGTTTTTATCGTCATTGTTGCTCTGTTTTTCCCTCTGTTTGTTGCTTTTCCCCAACCAGCCCCAGTTGAACTCCATTGTCCCTAACAGTAGTGCAGTGTGAAGTTAGCCGGAGAGGTAGTCTCCTTGACGGCCTCCGCTATACTTTGCACCACTCCTTGCCGGTGATGAGAATGCTTTAAGGCAAAGAAGATACTCTTCAGCAGTTTGTCCCTAGCAGATGTACGACACTGCCAAGTTCTCCCTCACTTTGTCTGTTTTTTCTCTCTTTTTTAATATTTTTTAGCTCACCGGAGTTTCCTTACTTGGCTCGTCGGAAATTACCTCTCCAAATGCCTCTATCCGCGTGCCTATCCCCCTGATCGTGCTTAGTTTTGACAGTTATATTCAACAGAGAAACAGTTACCTATTTGTTGAACATTTTTTGTAGTTGTGTCCTCTGATTGTGTCCTTTCTTTTTAAACATAGGACAGTTTAGATGAGAATCCAATTTGCACATAACACTGCAAAAACATTACAAAAAGATATGAGGCAAACAAAACAATAACTACAAAAGACCTTTATCCTAGATTTGGGATCAAGCAGAATATGGAATAATGCTTATGCTTCTATGTAATTAGTTCTGTTAAAAAGTAAAGAGAATCAAAACTCAATCTCTATATTCATAATTTATAGCATTACATATATTTATAGACTTCTCAACTCTACATAAACCACTCAATAGCCGATGTGGTACTAAACTCAAACTAAACCCAAATACAAAATAGTATTCTAATCTAACTCTCCCCCTCAAGTTGGGATATAAATATCAATCATACTCAACTTGTTACATAGATTAGAAAACACAGTTGGTGATGCAGTTTTAGTTAGAATATTGGTCAATTGCTCTGACGAAGGAGTAAACGGAGTATATATTATTTTCTTCACCAAGTTATCTCGAACCAGATGACAATCTACCTCTATATGCTTAGTATGATCATAAAATACCAGATTTTGAGCAATATAGATGGCTGACTGATTATCACAGTATATAGGCATAAAATCTTTTGCGTTGAACCCAAATTCAGTTAACAAATTCTTTAACTATAACAATTCGCACGTAGTATGTACCATAGCTCGATATTCTGGTTTAGCTGAAGATTTAGACACTATATCATATTTCTTACTCCTCCACGTGACTAGATTATCTCCAATAAATGTAAGATATCCAGTGGTTGACTTTATGTCTTATTTATCTCCTGTATATCCAGCATCTAAAAAGGCAGAGATTTTAACATGTCTATATTTTTTATAAAATAACTCTTTTCCAGGAGAGCTCTTAATATATGCCAAAACTCTCATTTCTGCTTTTTAGTATATGTCTTTTGGTTTATGCATAACCTGACTCAGCAGCCTAACAACAAAAGAAATGTCAGATCTAGTGACCATGAGATAGATAAACTTGCCAATTATTCTTCTATATTGCTTGACATTCTCATATAAAGCACTATTTTCACTCCACAATTTTAAATCTGACTCCATATTTACACCCAAGACGATCGGTCTCTTCCAAGAGATCTAGCACATATTTTCTTTGAGAGAGAAGTAACCCATGTGTATGATAAGTTATCTCAATTCTAAGAAAATATCTCAGCTTTTGCATATCTTTAGTTAGAAAATATTGTCTGAGATAATCTTTTGTCTCAGTTAGGACTGTTGTATTACTCTCAGTTAGGAGAATATCATCAATATACACAGCAAGAAGGACAATACCATAACGAGTATGCGAGACGAAAACAAAATGATCATAGTGACAATGCTGAATCCAATGCCAGCAATTACAGTAAAAAATATTTCAAATCAGGTTCGAGGACTCTGTTTAAGACCATAAATTGCTTTTTTTTTTAATTTGCAGACTACATTCTCCTATGAACAACATATCCTGTATGTTGTTCCATATACACCTCTTCTTACAGATTACCATATAAGAAAGTATTTTTAACATCCAATTAGAATAATGGTCAATTAAGATTCATGGCAAGAGAAAAGAGAATGCGAATAGAGTTCAAACATGTTATAGGAGAGAAAGTTTCAAAATAATCAACACCATGAGTTTGGAAGAAGCCATTCATAACAAGATGGGCTTTATAGTGATCAATGGAGCCATCTGGCTTATATTTGACAGAGTATACACAGCGACAACCAACAATACAGGTATCAGGCGGAGACGGAACCAAATTCCAAGTTCCACGAGAGACAAGGGCTTGCATCTACTCATCCATAGCCAACTGCCATGCAGAGACTAACACTGCTTCCTAAAATGACCTAGATATAGAGACTGAAGAAAGATAAAGGGCAAACTGGCGGAATATTGGGTGAAGGTGATTATAGGAAATAAATTGAGAAATAGGATGAGCAATAATAGAGTGTTTACCTTTCCGAAAAGTAATGAAAAGATCAGAGACAAAAGCAGAAAAATACTGTGGTTACTGGGGACCTGCAGTTAGAGATGGTGGAGCAATAGGTAGTGAGCTGGGAGGATGCACTTTTTGATAACAAGGAAAAACAATAGTGGTTTCTTGTGAGTCACCTGTTCATCCCTTTATAAGGCACCGATACTTGTCCAACCTCAGTAGTAGAGACAGGTAGAGATAAAGGAAGAAAAATATCCAACTGACATTTTAATGTGGAAGTGAAATAGGGAACAAACTCAAAAAAATAATATTAGTATAGATAAAGGTCTGTCAAGTTCACTTTGTAGAATTTGAGCCATCGTTAAAAATACCGAAATACTAGCAGAATTCATTGCCGATGCAGTATCTTTTGTTAGAGGTAAACGAGTAGCAGCTTGTATTCATTCTGCCTTTCCATACTTCTCCCAACAGTATGCAAATGTGTGATTTTTCCTGCCACAGTAATCACATTCACGGAATTCTCGTCCACCACCGGAATTTCGATCACTATTGCCACCACGACCATGCCCTCCCCCTGAATCACCACTGCGATGACGACCACGACCTTGTCCCTGACTAGAATATAGGACAGAATGGTTATTAGAGATAAAAGTTTGAGATGCTGATATAGTAGAACCAGTAGAAATACGAAGAACTGGGAATATACCACTATCAAGGATGGAACACTATTACCAGAAAGAATTTGACTCCTCACATGGGTTAATAAAGAGGAATCCAATCCGGAAAGAAATTTTGCAACATTTAAATCCTGACGATATTATTTCAAGATCTTAAGATCTGTAACTGGTAAACCTCAAACTCATCCTATATGCGTAGGAGAGCGGAATAGTACTCGGATATAGATATTTTGTCTTGTTTGAGAGTAAACAAGCGCTCATACAATTCAAAAACTCGTGATATGTTTTTTCATTTTCATATACTTTTTTAACGGTGTTCCATATCTCTTTTGCAGTTTTTGAGAACATAACACTACTTTTTCTTCTATACTATTAAGAAGCAATGTAATCACGCGACAATCCTTAACAAGCCAATCATAATATAGAGGATCGTGTGTATCTGGTGGATCATCTAGTAAATGCATAATTGTTTTCTTTTAGCACCGACAAATACTCTGAACGACTGAGCCCATAACAGATAATTATTGTCATTCAACTTAACAGTAGTAGCAGTAAGATATTTTAGATATAAATTCTCAGTCATGGTATTAATTGTAGCACTAGTAGTAGATGAATCACCTGAACTTGATTATGCCATAAAAAAAAGATGGAGAACACAAAGTATAATGAAGTGTTTTGAGCAGTAGCAGCAATAGGCCTGTCGCAATTTTTAAGTAAAGAAGTTTCAGGCAAATAGATGTGCTGACTGTTCAAGGCAATTCTCTCTGTTGTTGTGCTACTTTGCTACTGTGCTGCTACTCTGCTGGCTGCGCTACTGCTGCTCTACTACTGCGCTACTGGCTGATTTGTTGCTGCGCTGCGCTGCTGTTGCTGCGCCTCTGCTGCTAAGGGTTTTGAAGGAAGCCGCTATAGGTAAACTAGAGTTTTTATTTTTTGAGTGGATGGTTGAGATTGATAGGTAATCGAATCGTATGGTTGAGATTTATTTTTCAAACCTGCTCTGATACTATGTTAAAAAGTAAAGAGAACCAAAATTCAATATCTATATTCACAAGTCAGAGGATTACAAATATTTATAGATCTCTCAACTCCATATTAACCACTCAATAGCCGATGTGTTACTAAACTCATACTAAACCCAAATACAAAATAGTATTCTAATCTAACAAGTTCTATGTATTATTGCAACTTACAAGCTAAAACTTTCTCCCTTTCTTTGCAATGATGGAAGTCTTCTTGTGCTTATAAGTTGTACTGATTTTGATATTTCCTTTTCCTGTCATTTATCTCTAAATTTCAAGTGATCACAGTAATAAATGACTTTTTCTTGGAAACTCTTTGTAATAAATGACTTTTTTTTATAATATAAATGTAAATACCATGTTGCTCATCTTTAATGGCTTCTCGGCTACCCTGCTGTTTAGATTTGGAAGTCCTGCATGCTACTCAGAGAACCAGCTTTATTGATTAATCATCATTTGTACCTATCCTTGGGCAGGGTGATCCATCATTTCTGAAGTTACCTAATAAAATCGTGGCTCCTGAATTGCTAGCACATCCTTAGGGAGGTCATGAATGCATATCTCCATCTTCTCTCTACCTCCCTTTTTGGTTGTGAGGAAACATGGGTGGTAGTCTCATAGTCTGACATTCTGACACATGTTAGGATCTGTTAAGAAATACTTCAGTATTCCAACTTATTTTATCACTTAAAAAAATTTGACATATCCATTTTTCTGACCTGAATTTTGACTTGTAACTGCCTTATAAAGTATTCATATTTATATGCTTGTACATTTTTAAGTATCCGTCTGTAGCATTATTTTTCTCATCTGCATGCTCAAGGGTAAGATTTATGAAATAGTGATTTTATCTGTGAATCAATGTATAAAATTGTAAAAAAGCTTGAATCAAGGTGTTATTCATGCAGGACGCTTAGAAGAACAAAATGATGATAATTTTACTCATGCAGTATACATGCGTTTTCAGACTAAGGAAGACCTTGCAAAGTTTTATGTAAACTCTTCCTATTCACGAGTTCTTAAGGAGCACGTCATGCCATACTGCTATGTATGCTCTGGCATGTAATCACCAATCCAGTTTCTTACTCCATCCTCCTTTTGATATTATATTGGATTACCAGAGTACATCATGTACATTTAGATAGTGTATTGTACTAATAAAAACTTTTATCTTTCATAGGGGACTGAATCAGTGGACTATGACTCAGAAGTAGAGGATGATATCCTTTCAATATTTCGAAGAGGAGAGGTTAGGTTACGGCACATTTTCATACCTTCTGAAAATATTATCATCACTAGAAATTGATTCCTTTTTCCATGTTCTTTATGCTATATGAGAAATTGATATTTGCTTGATTTCCAAACTTTTATCATTCATAATTTTGGTAGACAACTTCATGTATTTCCCGTCACTCTCCACTAATGTCCTTATTGTTTCACTTTATTACTTTGGTATTACGATTCAAAGATTCATTGATAAAAGAACACAGTTATCCTATACATACAGGATTTTAACTATGGTGTGGAATGCTTGCTGTTGATATCCACGGTTGAGACTGCTCCTGCACACCAAATAGAAGATGCTTTGGCCACTCTTAAAACACTGTTTGCAGATTTCCAATCATTAATAGTACAAGCCACCCAAGGTGCATGAAAGCAATAACTTGTGATTCAATTTCCTTTTTGTTCTTTATTTCATGCAACATTATGCTAATAACTATAGTACTCGATCTGATGGTCTCTTTAACAGCTTCTAAATTGACTCGCTTGATTATGCGAATTGTTGTAGGCTAAATTCTATTCTATATTTTCTTAATAACCAGTTCATAGTGATCTGTTTCTTGAAAATTTTCTATAAGATCCATTTTTTCCCTGCCATGTTCCATACCTTAGGAAACAAGTACCATTCTTCCACTGTATTGATGGTGCTCGATACAGCCGGGCTTCATAATTATACAGTGAAAAATGGGTCATATTGTTTTGTGCCCATCTTGGCCGATATTTGTAATATTGACAGACACACCTGCCCGATATATCATCCCAGTTAATTGTGTGATATGGTTCTTTTTTGTTTTAACATGGTTTTCAAATAGAAACAAGTTTGGCCTCATTTTTCAAACTCGATCATGTTCCTCTATAGATGGAAAATCTCTATTTAATCTCTTTTAAATCCCCAAATCGCTGCAAAGAAACCTTTGGAGTTAAGGAGATTTTTTCTCAGTCGCTGGAGAGAGCTAATAATGTTATTGATCTACATCAGAAAGCTTCTTTAACCTTTAGGTTCTATTTGGGACTTCAAAACCCTTCCCTTCCTTATTTTTTTCGTTTCACTCCCGCTTGCATTGTCAGCTGCTTTTCCTGTTGTTGCGTCTATTTCCGCTACTAGAGTTGTTTTTTGCACTGCTGCACTGGTGGAGCCTTTTTTGTCACTGCTGTTGTTCCTTAATCTCAACTGTTTTTGTAATATATTTCTTTTGAACTTCTGATTGAAATTTTTGTCATATTTATTTTATTGTATTGCACTTACGCAAACATACAACCATATTGAATGCCTTTGCATACATACATGATAACCCATTTTATATTAAATGAGTGATATTTAGGACATTACGACCACCTCTACGATGGTTACAATAATGAAACCTATATCTGGCATTCTATATAGGCACCTGATATGAGCTCGTATCCCCTGCCTGTATCATCCGATATATGCTATGCCATATGAAAACCTCCACTTCTGGTACATCCCAATGTCTGATATTTGAAACCATGCAGTCTATAACACTTTTTAATCCTTCTCAAAATATCAACTATCTTATTAAAGGAAAGGTATCCCTTATGAAGTTTTTTTTTGCCCTTTCTCAGATTCTTATTTGCTTATGTCCCTCTGGTCTTTTACAGCTATCCTTAGATGGCTTTATTCAGACATTTTGTGAGAAGTCTTGATAAGCAACTTATGCTATCGTTCATTCTCCAATGAATATTTAGTAGATCCATGTTGAAGAACAGTACAGTTTTGAGGTTCAGGGATAGCATCTGCGATTTAAAGGAATGTCGCTGGCTCGGGATGAATTATAGTTGTTGTAAACTCCATTATTCATTGCAAGTATGTGACAACCTATGATGCATGGACACAACAATGCTTACACAGACTCAACACACCTACACGAGGTTAATCCTAAAATACAAGGGATACGTGTGCCCGACAAGGACACGGCTTCATAGAAGTGGCTGTGCTTCATAGGTGATGGTGAAGAAGTTTCAGTGAATTGAACTGCTAGTTAAGGATAAATAATTTTAGGACATTTCTGGAGGTGGAGTTGCAGAGTTTCTTTGCAACGATTAGGGGTGGTTTTCACATTTAACTGGAGAGCTCCATTTTTCTCTTCTAGTTACTTGGGAAAGTTGGTCTGTATACTTGACTTCTATTCATAACATTCTTAAGAAATAATTCTATTGTTTTTCATTAGAGAAAAGAAAAAAAGTCCATATAAAATAACAAAACTCATTTTTCCTTCTTAAAGTAAGTAGTCCTTTGAAAAAAGCTATTTGCTTAAGATTAAACATGCATATCTGTTTACCTCTTTCTCTAGTTCATATAATGTGCAATAAATTCATGACATCAAGATTAAAGTGAGGTGCTCGGCTTGCCAAGTGACCTTGTAAAACTGTGTATAAACCAATATTAGACTTGTATTGCACTTAGCAATACTGCTGTCTTCTGAAAATCACTTACAACCAATATTAGACTTGTATATCCCAAAATATCGATTGACATAGCCATAATTTAGGAGTTTCCTCGTATTTTATGGAATCGCATCTAAACATCATAATCTATCTAAATGGGATGCATAGCCCATGTATTGTGGGGGGTTATTGGAGGATTGGATTCGATTTGGGGGCTTTATGGGTTTGGATATGTGTTTTGTCGAGTTTTTGCCTCTTTCCGTTTTATAGATTCTTAGGAAGTTTGATTATCTTAGGTTCATTTCCTTATTTGAAGTTTGAGTAAATTATTTTGCTTGGATTGGCTTTTGGTTTATGGACTTTGAGAATCTTAGAAAGGAAAAACCTTTCTTATACTATTGAGAGGGAGAAGTACAATGGTTGTGCCATTGGCTATTTAAAGGAGAAAGAGTGGATACTCTTGCAGCAGAATATTTTAAGGTAGTTTATTGTGTGTGAATATAATACGCAAGAGAACAATGCCCAAATATACTTTTAACCCAAAGATTCTCATCGAGGAAATAAAATGAAATTTCTTCTTATAGAATGAAATGGCAGTCGACATTAGGTTGGCTAAGGGCTTCTTGAATTTCTATGGTATTATTTTAATTTATAAATGAATTATTACATAAATAGGTGATTATTTCATTTGAGGTTTTGTTTCTGTACTGAGATTGTGATTGGCACGAATAATTCAATCTTTTACGTCTCTTATATGATTAGTATTTCATTTTAGAATGGTAAATAATTATGTGCTTTTCGTAAATAAATTTTGGTTTAGTTATCATACTTCCATTCTACAGAATTTAACTCCGTATTACTATTAAGCATTTCTGACTAATAGTTTTTGTGCGGTTAGGTTGTTACAACTCTCTTTTAATGATGCATAACTGGTCCAAAAATAAAGTTACAGATATAAATATTGCTATAATTGACTAAAAGACAAAAGCACCAATTTCTTGTAATGAAAAATCAATATTTATAGTATATTGGCATGCAAAGATGGGATTGTGGCCTAATTGATGGGCTGAAATACATACTAAATAACAATAACACACCAAATTCTGCCAAAATTGTAAAGTATCAACCAAGTGTAAACTTCAATAGATTCCTTTTTGCGCCAACAAGAGGTAGAGGGTACCTGGCCAAAGTTTTAGGAGACCAATGTGACATTGTACCATTGGTTTCTACATGACCAGTTTGGCCAGCAAGCATTGGTATTTTGCACCACCATGAAGGTGCAATATATGAGCTCATATCACTATTAGATGATTTCTGAAAGCCTGAAACTAATATATAGGCTGATTGTTCAAACTCTAACGAAAATTGGGTTGCACGGTAAAAGTGAATAAAGTAAATAGGAGTCTTGTTGATTGATGCATATCAAACATAGATCTAACTATCCAAAAATTTTCTTGGTCATGGCTAGCATGTGGTTGCATTTGGCCGGAGAATAACTGAACTCAAAGTTCTGACTGAATTTCTAAATTCAATCAGGGAGATACTGGGCTCTAGGACTAGGCTCAAAAGGATAATGGGGTCCAGTACTTGCCCATGAGCCACATGAATAAGCCCAAGATTTAGCATGCAGTTTTCATAAAACCACACTATTATTGTCTTCTAGCAGGCTCATACACTGCAATGGTACCACTGTATCCTAGATTGATGCTATAACTATTGAGTAGGTTTATTTCTATAGATTTCATGAGCAATAGTCCTTTACTTTTCTCTACTCTGGTGGTCTGGACCTCATAGCCCAAACATGGGGAAATGGGCCTAGAATTTTCAGTTATCCATTTGTATTCCGGTGCTTCTGTTGAGGCGAACCATGTTTCTAGTAGTGCAGGCCTTTCTAAGTACTTGGGAAAGGTTAGGATTCTCACTGAAAAAGGTTCGTAAAGGGTCTGAACTTATTTTTTGTGGACTAGGGAACAGTAGCCTGCCCGTATTCCTCTTTTGCTTGCCTATTCTCTTCCTCACGATACTCTTTCTTCTCTCGGTCTACCTATCTTCTTACTCGAATTAGTTTTTTGTCCTTTTCATTGTGTAATTACTATAATACGCACCATTAACGAAAGCAGATCCAACTAGTTGGACGCCTCTTAGTTTTCAGCTACATTTGTTTCCATTTTCAAATTAATGTTGAAGAGGAACTTGCTAGGACCTATTACCATTGCAAAATTTCGTCCTTCTCAATTATTCCACAAACCCACCCTAAATTCTATCTCAGAAACCCGAAACCATAACTCCACACTATTTTAGACACCTAGTGCCTTTTTATTTCATCCTCTAGAACTCTAAAAATTTTCATGGAAGTTGTCACTCTTAGATGGTAAGTAGATTTGTTCCCAACACCCCTAAATTACATCTATTTCATTGAGTACGTAACAAGCCTAGATGCTTGCCGCAGATTTGCTTAGCTTGCATGCCATAGACCTGAGCGTGTTGTATCTCTAAGTGATCATCTTAATCAGCATCTCTTATTTCTTGTTTTTTGCTCTACTATGTGAAGCATAGACACGAGACACGGATACGATCAATGTTTAAAATAATGATAACGCTAACGTAACGTTTTTTTTTTTGGTTAGGTTATGTAGTAAATAACATAACGCATAACGTAGTCTATGCAATTTTATATTTATTTAATTAAAAAATATAAAATTATATTTAATAATTTTCATAAATAAGTAAATAAAATCTAAAAAATCATATAAAATACTGTAAAATCAATATAAAGACGTAGTAAATTTTTAAAATTTCAGAGCAAATATTATAATAATTTTTTTAACTTTAAAATTCATAGTTCACAACCTCACATCACAATATACAAATTGATTATATGATTATAAGTCATACACAACAAAATATTATTTTTTCTTATAACATGAAAATAAATCCGTGTCATCATCTAATCTACAATAACAAGATTATCCTCCTCCAGAATGTAGTTTGTATCTTCCGGATCAATATCATTCCTTGTCTCATCAAAACTATTATCAATTGCTTTTTTTTTGTCCGAAGAAGGTGCTACACAAAAGATATACAAATTAAGATGTTATTAGATACTCAAATCATGATAGTAGAGTATTCATTTAAGAATATTAAATTGTAAAAGTTGGATAACTTACAAAAAGTATCGATCCTTCAATTTTTTATTGGAGTTTCAGTTTTATCTTGCTTGTCTCTCTTATCTACAATGGGTGGAAAAATATTTTTATTACTATTAATTGCAGTGACTTCTAATAAATTATTCGTTCTTGTATTAGAATCGTTATCAGTAGGCTTATTTAGCAATCCAAAATTTTTTGGGAGACAAGAGTCTTTACTCTCAGTAAGCCATTTATCCTTTGGTGTCACCTTATCAATCAAAATTGGATTCAAATTCATTCGATTTCTCTAATATTTCTCTCTCTAACCTTAATATTATACATGTGTACGCGAGAGAATGTAGGCATTCTTGCTCCAAGCGACATCTTTTTTTTAATGCACCTTTAACAAAATTGTGAATTGTTATATGAGCCTGATGATAAATAAAGTACTTAAAAAATAATATATTAAGTTTTTTTAAATTCATACTTGCTCAAAAGTGCTCCAATTGCATTCACATCTAGAATCACTAGTCGTAAGAGAAAGGATTTGAATTGCAAATTTTTGGAGTGTTGGAACATCCTGTCCAAATCTTTCCTACTAGGCATGTAAAATAGATAATTAATTTTGATATTAAAAAAATACAAAAATTAACTTAATGATATATCTACAAATAGAACCTTAAGAATGAAAACAATGAATTAAAATATATTGGGACTTTGAGCGCTCATAGTCACTTGAACGAAGCCTCTTTTAACCTCAGGAACACTGGAGAATATATCACTGTAGAAATATTTAGGATTTAGAATGTAAGTCGCTGCGTGGAGAGGCCTATGCAACATGTCAGTCCATCTTTTATCAATTAAATTCTAGTATGGTATGTACTTTCTCTTACTGTCCCTACAGACATCAACAATTCTCTCTTTTCAACTATCAAGCATCTTCTATAGAGAAGGCATTGAGGGCCTTACATCTGAATCCACCTCTCGTAGTATATAAACTAGTGAAAGTGTGGTGCTAAAATAAAAAGAAGTCGGCCCCAGAAGTTTCTGCTAGATAGCACTGTCCTTTTTACCTTCACTGCATTCGGTTTCTTTACCCAAACAATCTTGGTAAAATCATCAAAAGTAAATATCTTCCTCAATTGCTGCCTTAATTTATAGAGTTTTTGTAGAGTCAAGAATGACGTAGCGAATCGAGTGATAGCCGGCCTTAGCAGTTCCTTTCCCTTCGTATATGTCCGTATCAAACTCAAAATCCAGCCATGTTTATATATGAATTGTATGATCCTCTTTACTGTTTTAAAAGTCTCCTTATGGATCTTCGTCTTGCCTATATCCTCCAGCATCAAATCAATACAATGAGCTACATAAGGAGTCCAGCAAAGACGTTTTCGTGAATCCATAAGTTTTAAGCCTGCATTAACATAAGAAGCGTGATTGTCCGTAATTACGTGTACAATATTATTCTCTCCAATCTCCTCAACTATCTTATCAACACTCCCATAAGTAATTACTGTCTTGAACTGAGCCGATGCATCAATAGACTTATAAAAGAAAGTTTCCTCTGGTAAATTCTCAAGAAAGTTTATTAAACTTCTGCTCTTCCTGTCAGTCCACCCATCTGACATTACTGTACAATAGTATTTCTCCCAAGCCAACATGTACTTCTCCTTAATCTTGTCAATATTCTCAATCTCCACCTTAAAAACCTGTGTCCTTATCTCATACGGAGATGGTTGCTTCAAGCCAAATCCAAAATTCCCAACTGTTTCAATCGTCTCCTTCCAATATGAACTATTCAAGATGTTGAATGACAACCCGTTTGTATAGATACATCTATCTACATTTCTGACACAGTTCTCTCTTACCTTCTTAAAGACTATCTCCAATGTCGATTAGTGGGCTTCAAAATTAATAAATTTATTCATTGCTCTCAGAGTTCGACGTTGAGTGTTACTACCAATCGTGCTTTCAAGCTCTTGGCTTAATATTTTAATATCTGGTTCCCCCATTCTATCAATTTCACGGCTTAGTAATGCCTTTTTCTTTTTTTCCAATTCAGTAATCTTTAAAGCATCTTTACATGCTTTCTTCACATCTGCCGGGGCTCGCTCACACATTCTAATGCCGTGCCTCGTACCGGCCAAATGATTTTTATGTCGAGTGATCCCAGCTGTTATATGATGATTGTAGTATTTGCAATAAAAATAATTACTTAGTTTTCCTTTCTTATGGATTCCTCATTCTCTTGCTGGATCCATTTTTGATGATATGATTCTTCAAGTTCAAATTATCAAATATCAATCTACATAAATCACAATTCCAAGTTCAATAATCAATAGTTAACTAAACATTTCTAATTTATTTATGTATAAATGGACAGTATCACTAATTTTTATCTAATTCCCCATCTCTAATTTTTTTATCTCTAATTTCTCGGATTATCAAATGGATATGTAAAATATAAAAATTTACACTATTATTTTTCTTTAAATCATAAATAGTCACATTTTCTTTAAATCATTATCTCCATAAAACTTAAATAATAAATTCTACATCCCCAAACAGTCACATAAATATTTTTCTTTAAATTATAAATAGTCACATTTGCACTATTTTCATTTTTTCTTTAAACAGTCACATTTATTTTTAAATCATCAACAGTCACATAAATATTTTTTCATTAAATCCTAAAACTTAAACAGTAAACTATAGTATTTTTCTTGCATAACAGTGCAAATTCCACATCCCAAGCCATCAGATCCCAATGCCAATTGAAATAATTCTTGCATAACAGTTCAAATTCCGCAATCCACATCTTATTTCAGTTTGCCAACAGCCCATTCAAATTATTTTCCATGCCAAAATAATTATTTCATTTTTGCAGTTCACTTTGTTAATTATTAATTCACTGCTAATAATTAGTTAAAAATTAAATTTGGAAAGAATTGGAAGATTATCTGTTGAACATAGACTGAGAGAGGAGACTGAGCACCAGAGCCTATGTCGAGAGATGGAGAAGGAGGCTGAGTCTCTGTCGGGAGATGAGGAAGGAGGTTGCACCTCTGTTGGGAGCCGGGGAAGAAGGATGAGCCGCACACAGCATTGGAGAAGCTGCTCAACAGTCACTTTCGTCGCCATTCAAGACACCGGAGGCAGGGTTAGAGGTCAGTTGGAGGTTGATCGAGCGAATATAGCGGTGGAACCTCTATCGGAGTTCGAGAATGTGTTTTGTAGGTGGGGGGTTTTGATCAGGAGAAGATTCGAGGCCCTTGGCTGACAGGGAGCGGTGGAGGAGGCTTGCGATCGTGTGGAGGAGGGATGAGCGGGAGAGAAGGATTGAGGAAATTAGGGCTGAGGGAGAGAGGGATCGGGGATTTTAGGGCTGAGAGAGATGGGTTTCGGGTTGCGAAATGGGTTTCGGGTCGCGGGTTTCTTTAAATTGGGTTCGAATTGAAGTCTATAAATAACGCATGTTATAACGCGTTACGAAATAACGTAACTTAACGTGCATTATTTGAAAAAAAAAAAAACCCACGCTCCATATCCTTGCATTATTTTCCCCTGTTACGGAGTGGCCGGCCCTCGCTCCATTACGTAATGCGTTATAATGCGTTACGTAACACATTTTCTTAAACATTGGATACAATATAGGTACGGATATGAGACAACATAATTTGAAAAGTAGGATATAGCGACACATCAAGCAGTATTTGTTGTTATAATTTTAATATAAAATATTAACTAATAAACTATTATCATAAGATATTCATTTATAATAAATATAAGTAAGTTCATTAGCTCAGTTGCGTAATCATATTTCAAGCAGTAGAATTTTTCTAATTCAATCATTAATATTTTTTTTATTAGTCTAAGTTTTTTCAGCTCATAGACTTTCTATAACCATACATGAAGAGCATATTGTGATTTCGTACAAGAGGGATTGTGAACACAAGAATTGTGTTGATAAATGACTATCTAATCACCATTTGCCATAACTGAATTCAGATCATAAACAAATGTCTCACTAAAAACCAAAGCCATCAAAACTTAGGCTCATTCACATTATTATCAAGACCTTCTATTTCACTCATGCAAGTACATGAAAACATGGCCATAAAATACTTAACTATATCTAAATGTCAACCAAAATAAACTTATACCTAAAAGATTGCGTACTAATTATACGAATATGAAAAATTATGAAGTAAATTGACCTTATCGTCTCGTGTTTCGCGTTGATTGCGACTCATACACAGACATTTCACGGTGACCACAAGTTGGGCTTGGACGCTTCATTTTGACTATGAATCAGACATGCCAAATTCATGTTTGACATGTGAATCCATGTTTCACATATGTCGTACATGAATCATGTCCGATTCATGTCCAACACGTACCCAGAACCAGATATGGTGTGTTCGTACTTCATATATGCTAGTTATTAATAAAATATCTTTGTTGGTTTGGTACCTTTTTTCATCATCCAACTATGAACTAAATTGTATCATGATGATCATCCTAGCCATTTCTTATCTATTTGGGATTGCTTATAGAACAGACCGAAAATTATAGAGGATGCATACAAATCTTAACCAAATCGAGAATCCTACATAGAACCTTGAGGGCTTGTTGGAATTTACATAGAACTACCTCATCTCCTGTAGTTTAGGCTCATGCCAGTAGGTACACTCAAAATTCTAGTATTCTATATATAGGTTGGAGATGGTATATTTTTTCATGTAAAGAATTTAATTCATCTCTGTGGGGCTAATACAAGTAAAAATAAAAATTGGAATGTGTTCTGTAATTTTAAGAATTCATGTTCCTAACTAGCCGTATGGAATTTCTAGGTTTTGAGAATATCTTCAATCTTGTAGAGTGGATTTTGAGTTATCATTCTAGTGTCATGAATGAATTAACGAGTTGGAAGACATGGTGATGGCCATATAAATAGCATTCCTAAGCATTCATTGCGATTAGCATTCTTAAGCGTATACGAAACATAATTTAGTGCACAAAGATACTTGTCTGCAAATCTTAAATGGCCATGCCACCGGTGGCTGCAAATGCAATTGATCCTGCCACTAACTTAAAATGGAAGTAACAATCACCACTATGGAGCTACCTTTATCAAGACCATTTATTTTGTTGTTTGATTAGTTTAAGGGTGTCATACAAGAATTTTAAGCTGTCAGAACATAAAAAATTTGCAACTGACTCTGTTTTGATAACCATGAATCTTGATACATCCTAATAATGGAGATATTTTAGATTTAAAAATTGGAAAATCTGTTTGTAAGGAAATTCAGATTTAACAAATCACTATATAACCAAAACTTCATGATATTTAAATTTCTATTCCAAATAAAATATTTTATTCGTGATTTGGATATTATAAATTAGTTAATCTGATAGTTTTAATTTCTCAACACTCAACCAATTGCGCTTAAGTCTTTCCATTTCCATTAATAAACTCTGCATGTGAAGTCATGATCCAGATTGTAATCATGTAATGTACTGTAGACATTGCTTTCTTGATGTTCTTGCAAAATTTGAATTTTAGAATTTGTGAATATTGTAAATTTGCAACGTTTGAATACTCTAGTTTCCTTAAATAGCCATTTCTTTAACAATAATGTGTTTCGTATGTTGTATTAATGTGGGAAATTTCATAAGCTTATTCTAAATTAGAAACTTAAATGAACTAAACCCTGCATATGGGTAACCTTCTACATAGAGGTTTGAAACCAATCCCAAAAGTCTTAAGAAGAGACGTTTCTAGAAGTAATGTGCATAATTTGTATTTTACTCTGTGACCAGATGTTATATGCTGATGATATTGTCTTAGTCGATGAGTTAAGAGTATTAGTGAATGTCAAATTAGAGTTATGGAGGCAAACAAGAATTTAGAAATTTTAAATTGAGTAGGCCCAAAACAGAGTACATGGAGTGTAAATTTAGTAAACGATGGTCCCTAGACTATAGTGCTGTGATAGTGGACGGGCAGGAGATATAAATGAGCGATCAGTATAAATATTTGGATTTTATTATTCAAAATGATAGAGAGATTAATAATAATGTCTGTTAGAGAATAATCAAAACCAAAACTCAGTCTCTTTTTCTTATTTATTATAAGTCAGATGATGCATATATTTATAGACTTCTCAGTACCATACAAATAACTCAACAGGCAATGTGATACTAAACTTAAACTAAACCCGAATACAATATAGTAGTCTAATCTAACACTCTCTCAAGTAAGTTTATAAATATCAATCATACCAAACTTGTTACACAGATTAGAAAACACTGTTGGGGAACCAGTTTTAATTAGAATATCAGCCCATGGATCTGACGAAGGTGTAAAAGGAGTACATATTATCTTGTTAACCAAATTATCTTGAACCGGATGACTATCTATCTCTATATGCTTAGTACAACTTTGAAACATTGGATTTTGAGCAATGTAGATGGCAGACTGATTATCATAGTATATAGGCATAGGACAATTTTTGAAACCAAATTCAGTCAACAAGTTTTTTAATCATAACAATTTATACGTAGCCCGATACTTTGCCTTAGTAGAAGATCGAAACACTATATTTTGTTTATTACTTCTCTAGTGCCTAAATTACCTCCAACAAATGTAAGGTAATCAGTGGTTGGTTTCCTATCACCTTTGTTCCTTACATATCCAGCCTCTTAAAAGACAGAGATTTGAACAGTGTCCATATTTTCTATAAAAAAAACTTCTCCAGGAGAGCTCTTAATATATGTAAGGTTTTAAATATCGATTATAGCTGATATATTAGATTAGAAAATTTTATAGCGGTTATCATTATCGGAGAAATATCGATGATATTTTTCAAATATTAGATGTCAATAGAAAGAATGTACATATACATGCATATATCATAGATAATAAATATAAATAAGATTATTCATACATACATCATAAAAAGATATATATATATATATATATATATATATATATATATATATATATATATAAAGCATCATATACTTACCTCGACAACTTGCATTAAACCGATAAATCTATAACCACTAGCCAATTGTAAAATCTTCATAATGATAATCTAGATCATATAATATAGCAGCCGCAATATACTTTCGGCCGCTATTTTAAATAAAAAAAACGGTTGCAATATCAGGTCCACCGAGCCCCGATGAAATTTACCGAAGCCAACGATCTTTATCATCATTCTCTCTCGTCACCGTACACGTAGTAAGTGATGTTCAAAATATAAAATTATGCTTGGGCCATTTTCCTAGCTCTCTTTATGTGATCTGCGAGCACATCTTCATCTTATCCTCATAAAACTAGCGGTTAACATCCTTTCTTGTTTTGACGACCTTGCATTGTTCTTGTTCCCAACATTAATTTAGGAAATCCTAAAATCTTGATAAATAATTGCACTTACTATCTCTTCAAAAATCTACATCCCCTATTTTCTTGTTGCATTCTTGTCAAGCTAATGATTTCAAATTATTTTCTGTTTTTTGTTATATTTTGCAATGATTTTTGAGGTTTATTTTTAGATTCCAAGTACTCAAATCTACAGATTCTTTCCTTTTGCGATTGTGAGCCCTTTCTTTTTAATGAACAGAGTGTTAATTCAGCATGGAAGAGATTTTAGGTTTAGAGTTCTAAAAAAATTGGAGTAGATGTAGGGAAGTGGAAGTTCCATTAAATTTGTTGCAGAAAACAATTATGAGTAAGAAGGTGTATACAATTTTGTAAACTTTAGTTTGGTGAAAATACTACATATTTTCAGTAAAGGAGAATGACCTTCAAAAAAAAGTATTACACCATAAGGCTGTATTCGATTTTGATACATAGAAGTATGATATATATGGATTACACCTTCTTTTATAAATTATATATGATATATAAGGAGTACATATTTTCTAAACAAATGTAAAGTTCCCTCTCCCAAAAAAAAACTATTGGGATCTTTCTATTTTGTTACAATAAACTGCTTTTTCTAACTATATTCATTAATTAATTTTCCTATGACCTGGACTCGATTTTGATACATAGAACATGGCTTTCGCTCACTCCAATTATTTGATATTCCACCAACTCTTTCTTGATACCAACTCCTCCTCTGTTCAATAAGAAAAAATTCTGCAACCCACCACTCTTCATGTTAGGCAACATAGCTGAGTTATTAGGTCCCTTTAGTTGTTCATACTTATTGATTTAGATTGGTAGTATTTTAAGGATCTTACCACTGTGTGTGAAACTAACAAATAGTTTTTCGGAGCAGAATGATATTGCATTGCTTTCTATATATACTATTTATTTTATTATTAATTATAATTTGAAACATAATGTCGATAGAAAAATTTTACATATTAGCTAATCTTACTGTACATATGCTATCGAATTTTGAGGTATCAGATATTTTCAATAATTGAAAATATTAGGAAAAAATAACTCCAAAGACGTACTAAAAATAGAAAATATTTAAAAAACAACCTCAATGACGAATTTCATTTAGAATTAAATTATTAAAAATAGAAAATATTAAGAAAAAATAACCCCAAAGCATACTAAAAATAGAAAATATTTAAAAAATAACCGCGATGACGTAATTTCATTCAGAATTAAATTATTAAAAATAGAAAATGTTAGGGAAAAAACCCTGAAGACGTACTAAAAATATAAAATATTTTTAAAAAATAACCATGATGATGTAATTTTCAAAATTAAATTACTATAAATAGAAAATATTAGAAAAAATAACCCTGAAGACGGACTAAAATACAATATATTAGAAAAAATATAGCGATAATGAAATTTATTTAGAATTAAATGTCAAAAAATAGAAAATAATTGAAAAAACCCCAAAGACGTAATGACGCAGGACGGAGGCGAAATTAGGGTTAGGGTTTTGAAAATTAGGCTTTTTTAGAGGGAGTGGGGAAGAAAAGATAAATTGGAAAAAAACTTATGGGATTTGGGAATCCACCCGGGCCCACGCCCACTCTCCACGAATTCACGAGGAAAGATTTTGAGTTTAGCGAATTCCAAACCAGAGATTTCTCAAGAAATTTTCAAAATATCATTCATCTCTTTAATTATCCATACAAACCCATATATATAGTAAAATCCTAACAAACAGAATCCTAATGGAATTCAAAATCCTAATAAAATCCAAATCCTAATAAGATCCAAATCTAATCAAATCTAATCATATATAATCTCTATCAAATCAAATCTAATCTCCATCATAAAGATCAGATTTGATTTGATAGAGATTATATATGATTAGATTTGATTAGATTTGGATTTTATTAGGATTTAGATTTTATTAGGATTTTGAATTCTATTAGGATTCTGTTTGTTAGGATTTTACTATATATATGGGTTTGTATGGATAATTAAAGAGATGAATAATATTTTGAAAATTTCTTGAGAAATCTCTGGCGTAGAATTCGCTAAAGTCAAAATCTTTCCTCGTGGATTCGTGGAGAGTGGGCGTGGGCCCGGGTGGATTCCCAAATCCCATAAGTTTTTTCCCCAATCTATCTTTTCTTCCCCAATCCCTCTAAAAAAAACCCTAATTTTCAAAACCCTAACCCTAATTTCGCCTCTGTCCTGCGTCACGTAATTTTATTAAGAAATAAATTCCAAAAAATAGAAAATATTCAAAAAAACCCAAGAGCGTACAAAAAAAATAGAAAATATAAGAAAAAAATAACCCTGAACATGTAATTTGATTAACAATTGTAGTTGGCTGCTTAGAAATATTACACCATAACCAAATGGGTGGAGTGCATCCCAATTAGTAGGGCTCTATGTATCTCAAAAGGAGCATGCGCATCACACGTGAATAAAAGTGGCACCTTCGTCCCCTCATTAGCCTTTGCCTTTCTCCCTCTACTATCTTCACCGGTCGCCGACACCAAGTGCTGGTGAAATTCACCGAATACCGATGATCTTCATCATCATTCTCTCTCGTCGCCATACACGTGGTAAATGATGTTCAAAATCTAAAATTATGCTTGCGCAATTTGCCTAGCACTTTTTATGCGATTGCGAGCACATCTTCATCCTGTCCTCATAAAACTAGCGCTTAACATCCTTTCTTGTTTTGACGACCTTGCATTGTTCTTGTTCCTAATATTAATTTAGGAAATCCTAAAATCTTGATAACTAATTGCGCTTACTATCTCTTCAAAATCTACATCCCCTATTTTCTTATTGTTACATTCTTGTCAAGCTAATAAGTGAAAATTATTTTCTATTTTTTTGTTATATTTTGCAGTGATTTTTGATTATTTTTAGAATCCAAGTACTCAAACCTACTGGTTCTTTCCTTTTGCTATTGTGAGCCCTTTTTTTAATGAACAGAGTGTTAATTCAGTATATAAGAGATTTTAGGTTTGGAGTTCTGAAAAATTGGAGTAGGTGTAGGGGAATGGAAGTTCCAATAAATTTGTTGCAAAAAACAGTTATGAGTAAGAAGGTGTATACATTTTGTTCGCTTCAGTTTGGAAAAAATATAAAACATCTTCAGTGAAGGGGAATGACCTTAAAAAAAAAAAGAAAAAAAGGTATTACACTATAAAAGGTTGTATTCGAACATTTAGATTCGTTGCTTTTAACTTATAGCATGAATAAATCACATATCATACCATAATGTTTATAAACGAAAGTTAACATAAGCTGCATCATTTTTTCGTAGTATAACCCATGCAAATCATCCGAACTAAATCAATGTAATGTTCATTTTATCTTACTTTTTAAGTTAACTAGAGTATGTCATGAATAACCAACTGTGAAACAACTTGTGCATAAAGGTGCCTATATTGCAAAATTAATAGATTGATCCGTACCTATTTTTGAATGCATTAATGCTATATATCACATGTTGAACATGAGTCCATGTAGTGCCTACTCCCAAGGCCAAGGGACTCCACCTACATGAAAAAACCCATGGGCTGCGGCTCAAGGAGATGGATTGACTTTCTACTTCTCACATGATTTGGTTTATTTGATGCATATGATTTTTTAATGTACCATCCCATTTGATATATTATTTTGAACAACTCCTGCTATAGATGCCTTAATTGATATAAATGATGGTTCAAATAAACAAATATTGAAATTTAAATTGGATTCTCAAATCTTTCAAATAGGTTCATCAAGTCTCCAAAAAAAGCTTTTGGGATCATTCTATTTTAATGCAATAAACTGCTTTTTCTAAATATATTCACTAATTAATTTTCCTATGACCTGAACTCGATTTTGATACATAGAACATGGATTTGGCTCACTCCAATTATTTGGTATTCCAGCAACTCTTCTTCCTTGATACCAACTCCTCTGTTCAATAAGCAAAAATTTTGCAACCAATCTCTCTTCATGGTGAGCAACGTAGTTTAGTTGTCAGGTCCCTTCAGTTATTCACTCTTATTAATTTAGACTGATAGTATTTTAAGGATCTTACTATTGTGTGCGGAGCTAATAAATCGTCTTTTAGAGCAGAATGGTATTGCATTGCTTTCTGCATATACTGTTTATTTTATTATTCATTATAATTTGAAACATAATGTCGGTAGAAAAATTTTACATATTTGCTGATTCTACTGGTACATATGCTATCAAATTTTGTGGTATCAAATATTTTCAATAATTGAAAATATTAGGAAAAAATAATCCCAAAGACGTACTAAAAATAGAAAATATTTTAAAAAACAACCGCAATGACGTAATTTTATTTAGAATTAAATTATTAAAAATGGAAAGTATTAGTAAAAATTAACCCCAAAGCATACTAAAAATAGAAAATACTTAAAAAAATAACCGCGATGATGTAATATCATTCAGAATTGAATTATTAAAAATAGAAAATATTCGGAAAAATAACCCTGAAGACATACTAAAAATATAAAATATTTTAAAAAATAACCACAATGATGTAATTTAATTCAGAATTAAATTACTAAAAATAGAAAATAATAAAAAAATAACCCTGAAGACAAACTAAAAATAGAATATATTAGAAAACAATATAGCGATGACGAAATTCATTCAGAATTAAATGTTATAAATAGAAAATAATTGAAAAATATAACCTGAAAGACGTAATTTTATTCTGAAATAAATTACCAAAAATAGAAAATATTTGAAAAAAAGAACAAACAAAAAATAGAGAATGTTAAGAAAAAAAAAACACTGAATATGTAATTTCATTCAGAATTATAGTTAGCTACTTAAAAATATTACACCATAGCTAAATGGGTAGAGTGCATCCCAATTAGGAGGGCCCTACCTATCTCAAAAGTAGGACATGCATCACGTGTGAATAAAAGTGGCGCCTTCATCCCCTCATTAGCCTTTGCTTTTCTCCCCCTCTACTATCGTCAGAGGTCGCCGACACCGGGCGCTGGTGAAATTCACTGAACGTCGATGATTTTCATCATCATTCTCTTTCGTTGCTATACACGTGGTAAGTGATGTTCAAAATCTAAAATTATGCTTCGGTCATTTATCTAGCTCTCTTTCTGCGATCTGTAAGCACATCTTCATTCTGTCCCATAAAACTAGGGCTTAACATCTTTTCTTATTTTGACGACCTTACATTGTTTTTGTTTCCAATATTAATTTAGGAAACCCTAAAATTTTGATAATTAATTATACTTATTGTCTCTTTAAAAATCTATATGCTCTATTTTCTTGCTCTTTGATTCTTGTCAAGCTAATGATTTCAAATTATTTTCTGTTTTTTGGTTACATTTAGCAATGATTTTTGAGATTTATTTTGAAATTCCAAGTACTCAAACTTACGGGTTCTTTCTTTCTGCTATTGTAAGCCCTTTCTTTTTAATGAACAGAGTGTTAATTCAGCATGGAAGAGATTTTATGTTCATAGTTCTAAAAAATTTGAGTAGGTCTAGGGGAGTCAAAGTTCCATTAAATTTGTTGCAGAAAACAATTATGAGCATGAAAGTGTATACAATTTTGTACACTTTAGTTTGGGGAAAATACAAAATATTTTCAGTGAAGGGGAATGGCCTTAAAAAAAGAAGAAGGTGTTATACCATAAAAGGCTGTTTTCGAACATTCAGATTTGTTGCTTTTAATTTATAGAATGAATAAATCACATATCATACCATAATGTTAAGCCGTAGTTTTATGGGGACAGGATGAAGATGTAGTTGCAGATAGCAGAAAGAGAGGTAGGAAAATGACTTAAGTATAATTTTAAATTTTGAACATCACTTAACAATGACGAGAGAGAATTATGATGAAGATCGTCGGTATTCGGTAAATTTCGCCGGCACTCGATGGCGGCAATTGATGAAGATAGTAGAGGGGAGAAAGACAAAGGCTAATAAGGAAAAGAAGGCGCACTTTTATTCACGTGTGATGCATGTGCTCTTTTTGAGGTACGTAAACCCCTGTTAATTGGGATGCAGTCCACCCATTTTGTTATGGTGTAATATTTCAAACAGCCAACTATAATTCTTAACGAAATTACGTGTTTAGGATTATTTTTTCCTTATATTTTCTATTTTTTGTACGGTCTTGTCATCTTTGGGGTTATTTTTTCTATTATTTTCTATTTTTAGTCATTTAATTTTGAATGAATTTCAGCATGCTTTATTTTTTCTAATATATTCTATTTTTAGTACATCTTTAGGGTTATTTTTTTAACATTTTCTATTTTTAGTAATTTAATTCTGATGAAATTACATCAACATGGTTATTTTTTTAAATATTTTTAGTAATTTTAATTTTAGAAAAAGCAGTTTATTGCATCAAGATAGAAAGATTCTCAAAGTTTTTTTTTGGGGACTTGATGAATCCATTTGAAAGATTTGAGAATCCAATTTAAATTTCAACGTTTGTTTATTTGAACCATCATTTATATCAATTAAGACATCTATAGCAGAGTTGTTCAAAATAATATATCAAACGCGGTGGTACATTAAAAGATCGTATGCATCAAATAAACCAACTGATATGGGAAGTAAAAAAGTCAATCCATCTCCTTGAGTCGCAGCCCATGTGGTGTTCTTCCTGTAGGTAGAGTTCATTGGCCTTATGGAGAAGGCACTATATTGACTCATGTTCAACAAGTGATTTATAATATGAATGCGTTCAATAATAGGTACGTATTAGCTTGCTTATATTCCTTGAACTTTCTTTCTGGGATCAACCTATATAATCAGCAATATAGGCACCTTTATGAACAAGTTGTTTCACAGTAGGCTATCCATGACATATTCTAGTTAACATTAAAAGCAAGATACAATGAATATTACATTGATTTAGTTCGGATGATTTGCATGGGTTATATTACCTAAAAGTGATGTAACTTATGTTAACTTTTATTTATAAACTTTATGGTATGATATGTGATTTATTCATGCCAATGTTGAAAATAACGCGTTATGAAACCCATTATATTGCGTTACGTAACCAAACGAAACTCCAACGCTACGTAGCAACTGAAAATAACTCAGTGCACCGTAACAGTACGTTTTTTTAATATTATTTTACGTTATATTACGTAATGTTATGTTAAATTAGTTATGTTACGTTATTTACTATTATTTTTTTTAGTAATATGTATATTTTTTGTTGCTTATTATTTTGATTATTAGTGAATTATTGAAATTTTGTTACTTGATTTGGCTTGTTTGATTGCTTATTGAACTATTAACTTACTAATTAGCAATTGTATCCTTATTCGTTTGTTGTAGTTCCTATCCGGTTGCTGAAATATCATACTTATTGATTCAATTGAATTTTTAACTGAACTAAAATCAACGATTACAAATAATATAAATTGAACATTTGAAAATATAAATTACAATAATGATAATAACTGGAATTGAAATAAAAAATTGTAAACTTGTTTTTTTGTTTAGTTGATGACTAGAATTACGATTGCGAACTTAATATAATTTATGAAAATAAATGTGAAAATTATTGTAAAATTTAATATAAAATTAGAATAGATTATATATTACAAAATGGTTATATATTTTTTTGAATTTTTTAATTCATTTTTCAATTTATAACGATTATTTTATATAGTTTTATATTTATTTTTAGGGGTATTTACTGGTTTGTCCCTCAAATCTTTATATATTATGATTTTGCCCCCCCAAATCTTCATATTTAGGATTTTGCCCCCAAAATCTCATAAGTTACAACAATTTTGTCCTCCTCTCTAACACAGTTAAATATTTGACCATTTTACCCATCTTTTCCACTTCTATTTTCCTCCTCTCTTCTTCTTCTCTTCCTCATCTCTTCTCATTTTCTTCATTATTTCTCCTCTCTTCTTTCTCCTTAACTTCAATTGGTATTTGTTATGAATTGTGTGTATGATCTCCCTAGGTGATACCAATTGAAGTTGAGAAAGAAGAGAGGAGAAATAATGAAGAAAAGGAGAAGAGAGGAGAAAGAGAGAAGAAGAAGAAGAGAGGAGGAAAATAGAAGTGGCAAAGAGGGTTAAAATGGTCAAATATTTAACTGTGTTAGAGAGGGGGACAAAATTGTTGTAACTTATGAGATTTAGGGGGCAAAATTCTAAATATGAAGATTTGGGGGGCAAAATCATAATATATAAAGATTTGAGGGACAAACCAGTAAATACCCCCTTATTTTTATTAAATGCATAGGAAATTGTGTAACGCATTATAATGATTATTTTATATTTATTTTTATTAAATATATAGGAAATTGTGTGCCTACGTTATGTGTTACGCTATATAATGTTATGTGTTACGCTATATGCGACATAACTAACAGAGATAAAATGTTACGTTACCGTTATCGCTTTTTTAAACATTGATTCATGCTGTAAATTAAAAGCAACGAATCTGAATGTTTGAAAACAACCTTTTATGGTGAAATACCTTCTTTTTTTTTTAAGGTCATTCCCTTCACTGAAGATGTTTTTATTTACCCCAAATTGAAGTGTACAAAATTGTATACGCTTTCTTGCTCATGATTATTTTCTGCAACAAATTTAATAGAACTTTCACTCCCCCAGATCCCAATTTTTTTAGAACTCTAGACGTAATCTCTTCCATGTTGAATTAACACTCTATTCATTAAAACGAAAGGGCTCACTATAGGAAAAGGAAAGAACCCGTATGTTAGAGTACTTGGAATCTCAAAATAAACCTAAAAAATCATTGCAAAATATAACCAGAAAACAGAAAATAATTTGAAATCATTAGCTTGATAAGAATCCAAGAATAAGAAAATATGGAATGTAGATTTTTGAAAAGACAGTAAGTATAATTAGTTATCAAGATTTTAGGGTTTCCTAAATTAATGTTGGGCATAAAAACAATGAAGGTTGTCAAAACAAGAAAGGATGTTAAGCCCTAGTTTTATGGGGACAGGATGAAGATGTGCTCGCAAATCGCAGAAAGTGAGTTAGGTAAATGACCTAAGTATAATTTTAGATTTTGAACATTACTTACCACGTGTACGACGACGAGAAAGAATGATGATAAAGATCGTCAGCATTCGGTGAATTTCATCATAGATAGTAGAGGGGGAGAAATGCGAAGGCTAATGAGGGGAAGAAGGTGCCGGTTTTATTCACGTATGATGCACGTGCTTCTCTTGAGATACGTGGAGCCTGCTAATTGTGGGATGCACTCCACCTAATTGGTTATGGTGCAATATTTCTAAGCTGCCAACTATAATTCTGAATAAAATTATATGTTCAGGATTATTTTTTTCCTAATATTTTCTATTTTTTATATGTTCTTGGGTTTTTTTCCAAATATTTTCTATTTTTAATAATTTATTTATGGATAAAATTATGTATTTGGGGTTATTTTTTTCTATTATTTTTTATTTTTAGTCATTTAATTCTGAATGGATTTTGTCATTCCTTTATTTTCTTCTAATATATTCTATTTTTAGTATGTCTTCGGGGTTTTTTTTTCTAATATTTTCTATTTTAGTAATTTAATTCTGAATGAAATTACATTATCGTGGTTATTTTTTTAAACTTTTCCTACCCCTAAGTATTTTCTGTATATAGTTGTACATGTGCGAGTTAGTTTTGTTATTTAATTTATACGATACATACAATTCTCAGAAGGCTTAAGGTAATATATATCTTATTATAATCAAGTCAATTCAATAAGTATTATTGGTGTATGAGTTTTGTGTACTTGGGATAACAGGCTTAGTTGTTGTTGTTGTGGTGTATGAGTTTTATGATTCATTTGCAAATTATTTTCTTGTTACATGTAAAGAGAGTTATTCATAAAATAGACAATCGTAAAAAGTAGGTCTTAAAATGTGTGTGTGTGTGTGTGTGAGAGAGAGAGAGAGAGAGAGAAAGAGAGAGAGAGATCAACATCAAATCAACATTCTATATAACGAGTAATTTCTCTTATATAAAGTGAAATGACATTCGGAAAAAAAAAAGATATTTCTTTTCAAACTAAAATACCATTCTACCCTTTGATTTGGAATGGAGGAGTGAAGATGTCCTCCAAACTGTTCTTACCCCCAAGTATTTCCTTTCTACAGTATTATAGATGACTGATATGCATGTCAAAATTATTGCTGTCTAACTTATTACCCTTCCAAATCTTTTTCCTTTAATTCTAAAATCATGGTATCAAAAGATCTCTTGCACACATATTTCTTAGATTATTTGGCTAGTTGGTGGTTCTAATATATCTAACTGAACATGAATTTTTTTTACTAATTCTGGAAATTATTATGTGAGATTGCTACTACATTGGGCTCATGCAACAATCTTTTAGTTCATATTTTCTTTAGGATACTGGCTTCTCACTCTTCTTTGAACTCTGTTATATTTCATATGGTAAATCCTTTCATCTCTATTATGCTAATTCTCAGGATCAAATTTCAACAGAACAAATAGTATATACACCCATGCTGCAGTAATACGCTTTCCATCACGTAAGCACAAGTCCATGTTATCTTTTTATTTATACATTGGAATTTATCATTTATTGGCAAAGATTGAAAAAGTTATAGTGTTTGGGAAACCTACTCTTATAGGTAGGTTAAACAGGGTTTCTTGTTATGATATTTACTTATCCATGTGTTGTTCCTTCTGCACTTTTTGTTGTACGTAGTGGATGCCTGCAAAATTTTCAGAACCAGCCCAGAGTACAAGGAGGTATGTAACTAAATTCCTATAATTCCTTTATTTGCCACCTTATATTTCCTTTTTTCTTGCAAGTGTGATTGCGACACAAACTTAATTGGCATGGATGAATATGTTATCATAATGAAATTCCTCCCAGACTGATATCATATTGGTGTATTTTAGTTATGGCGCTTCCCTGTTGAACTGTGGTTGACATGTCCTGTGTGGACTGTCTGGTATCAATATCTCGTATTCCTTTTCAGATATCGAGTCAAGTAATTCTCTTCATGGTTGCGTTTCTTTTATGCACAATTGTTGTCAATTTATCACACATGTCAAGGGGATACATATGAGCAACAAAATTGCCTTGGGAATAGCCCATATGCTTTGGTCCTTGCATATTGCTTGTTTTGCATTCAACCACTGTCATAATCCTGCTCTAGCCTCGATTGGCTGATAGTGGACATGGCTGTCTTCGGTTGATCTTATGATAAGACATCCTTGATCTTCTCAAGGCAGATGTTACCTATAAATGTCCAATCTTTTTGTACTCTTAGCAATCTTTTCTATCTAATGAATGAGGGGTCCGTTTGGAAATTGTCCGTCCCGTGCCACCCCTTGGGTCTATGGTTCAACAGGAATCACATAGGGGTAGATTAACAGAAACCTCTAGCAAAATACTCACGAATACCCGTAATCTATCTGATAAAGTACGTTAAATAGCCTATTTTAGAGATTGACGACTTGCTCATTCAGTAACTTTGGCACTGAATTTTTCCAAAATGGGTACTAGTATGTCGGGTAAATTAGAGAATAGACAGGCACATGTTGGCATTCTTGCCTTCTCCTTTCAAGGCCTATCCATGCTTGTTAGAAATGTAAATCATAGTATTCATTCTTGTGGGAATGGAAAAGAAAAACAAGAAATATTTTGTCAACATATTGATGAATGGAAGTTTAACTTCTAAGAAAGCACTTTATGAAGCTTCTTGTAATCTAATTGATTTATTAATTCCCTTTCTACATGCCGAGGAAGGGACGTCCATTTCGATGAAAATAAAAACACAGCTCTTCTACCCATGAGTTACCATATACCCTTAAGCATGCCTCTTTAGATGATTTAACCATGTAAACCTTTCATCCGCTCAAATCTTCTGCTTTAATCCATAGATAGAATAAATGGAGCAAGCACAAAAGCTAGCGTTCAAGGGACTACAGCAACCTGGACCAATCCTAGTTAGAGGAGATCATCAGTCCAACCTAATTTTCTGGATGGAAACATGTTATAATCCCATTTTGTTTGATGGAATTGAATGTTCTGGGAGTTCCATATCTCGCCACTGACAGTATTTCATCTCCTGTTTGCTCTCCTTTCTTCTTTTTGTTGTCGATAACGAACCAGCTTTCAGTTTTATTTAAGATTCTTGGATTTATCAGAATCCAAGACCTTACATATCACTTAATCATTTGAGACTAGACCTCCTTAGCTGCTTAAATTTACATCAGTTTTTATATACATCTTCTTTATTAATGCAGACATGGACGCATAAGTTCCAGCCAATCACCAAGAAAGTTCTTCTAACATATTTTTCTGTCGATCCTGTGAGCACTCAATTGATATAACTTGCAGGTAATTTAGTTTTATACCAAAGTCTTCATATTGGATTAAATAATAGTCTAATATATGTGAAATATTTTCCTAAATGCTTTGAATGGGCAGGATTCCATGTATATTTTTTAGATATTTTGTGTGTTGTATACATTTATTGACCCATAGTTGCCTTTGAGTACGGCAGTTAATTTGTTTTCCTTCATTTACACTGTTCTATACATATTAATATATTGTGGGATATGCATGCACCTTGTCCTTTCTTAAGACTCATGCAAAAAGGAATTGTGTAGTACAAATAAAATCGAGGATGGAGGATGGAATATTATTTTGTAGGGTCTCGTACTCAATATGAGAACTGTCAGATACATGTTATTTGTCTCCAAACTTATTTCGAGCAAGTCGAAAGAAATAAAGGTTGGTTGTATGAAAAGATTCTTATCGGCTATCACAAACTCAAAAGAAGATCTGTTAAAAGTCCACCTATGAATGATAAACACTTGAAAGCGAAAATTGTGTCCGTATCAAATACATATTTGGTATCGACCCTTGCATGACACTTGCATAGCACGAGTTAGATATTGTGGAGCCATATCGTATTTGAAAACCCAAAAGTTCGAACATCAGAGGCACGTTGACTTAACAGAAATCGAAAGATTGTGTGTAGGACTCCATAAGATCATGTATTGCTTTAAAAGACATAAAAAGATCCTTTTAACATCACTGGAGATCCTATGCTAATGGAAACTAAATGCGATGCAAACATTTATAAGGCTTCAACACTTAGGTGAGGGATTGGATTGAACTCACATTTTGTTATCTGTAATATAGGTACTTAATTACAATTTTCAATTTAAATCATTAAGGTTTTGTTTGTTTTCTTATTTCTACTTTTAATAAAACATGTCCTAATCATTTTGGATATAGATACGTACTATATATGGACATATGCATATGTATATTGTTGTGTCCCTGTATATCCTAGTTTTTAAGGTTTGATGTGTCGCTACATCCTGTGGTCACATATATCTGTGCCTGTGTCCATTTTTCATGAAAGTTCACTATCTAATATTTTTTTACTAGGACCAACTTAGGCACTTTCCAATAGGGATGGGAGTGGGCAGATCCGAGGTCCAATTCTTGGCCCGTCCTATTCAAAAACTTGAATTAGAAATAAATTTTCATTGTTCTAATTCAAATTTTTGAATAGAGCAGACCAAGAATTGACCCTTGGATCCGCTTATTCTCATCCATACTAACCACCCTGAATTACGAGCCATTTAGCCAATGAATGACATTATATTCCTAGTAAAGTAATTGCACAAGTAAAATGCAAGGCTTCTTTTTTCATTGCTTGAAATGGAATCTTTACCATCTGTTTTTGCTGCACGATGGTTTTGTACCCTTGCTGGTGGTGGGCAATTACTATCTGGTCTTCTTCTTTTTTTCTTCTTTCTTTTTTCCTTTCTGCCTTTGGCTTTTGCAAGTAATTATCAACCTTTTGCCTTTCTCCTGTATTTTAAAACATTTTTTCTGAATGATATTCTCTTTGCCTTTTCTTTAGATGATAATTGTGTGTAGGCTACTCGGATTCCAGACACACCCTAGACCAGCTAACTGTACACTTTTGTCATTATTCCACTAGTCTAGCTTTCCTGTAAATATTTTGGCTGTATTTCTAAGCATTTAATTTTCTGAACAATCAATTTCTTCTGTTATAAGCCTTGATTTTTTGGCTTAGCTCAAAATTAGTTTATTATTTATTTTACATCATTATGATTGCTGGTTATGTATTTTGGTTTCTATGCACATCTACTGTTTTGACAGGTTGTTGTGTACTACGGCAAATTGAAATATATGAGTGGCATGTGTGCAGATGTCAGTGTCATCCTACTTCTGTGATTTATATGTGTAAACTTTAAGATAATGAGGTTGGACGGGCTTTTCTTTCCAAATCTCTTTGGAAAATATCGAGGGTTAGCTGCATTATGAACAGACAATTTTTTTTTTTTTAAATTTCTTAAAACATAACAAAAGCCAACAAACATTATCCTCACCATGCACAGGAGAAGAAGACAAAGTGTTATGCAATCATTTGGCCAGAGTAGCTTTGTGTTTTCTCCAGCTCTCAACACTGCAGTGAAGTAATTAGGAAGGTGGGTACAATTCATAGGAAGAAACCGACTAGAAATTTGTTCCATTTGGCTCTGCACAGAAACAGGTTTGTCTTACCATTTGTCCTTAGAAGTATTCCAGCCAAAACTTACTAGAAGTATTCCAGCCAAAACTTACTAGCATTTTATGCTTCCCTATTTTAAACGACTAAGCCTTTTACCCAAGTACTTGAAGTGGGCTACATCAACCAAAAGAGAATCATGCCGGGTCAATCACATAGATGACCCTTCTCCTCTTATTCCTATCAAGAAATATGTCATAATTTAAACATCTAGTATCCATATCTTTTCGTATCACCTCCATCCATATTTTCTTTGGTTTTCCTTTTATTTTGTAACTTGTCCTACGTTGATGAGCTCTCCTCGTCGAACTAGTGTATTTTTAGATTTACATCATACACGTGACCAAACCATCATAAGCGATCGCATTTTCTCCTCGATGGGGGATACGCCAACCTTAGCACGAATATCCTCATTTTCTCAATTTATCTTTCATAATGTTGCCACACATCTATTGAAGCATGCACGTTTCTGCTATGCTTCCTTATTTTCTGATATGTTTACTGGAAGAAGCTTAAATAAAATAAAATATTGCCATCTTCTTATGTAGTATCTCTATTCCCAGGCTAATGGACTGTTTCTGGTTAAATCTGTAAATATCAAACAAAAATATATATACTAATATGCAGTATTATTGTTTTCAGGTACTGCGAGACATCTCCAAACATTATCCAGAAAGGTTTCTGGTGAAAATTCAGCATGTTCTGTTGATTGTTGACACCTTACAATTACAGTCTATCATGTAAGATTCTCTTTATATCTGATCAAACAAATACTTCTACTCTATTTTCTTTGAACAAAAAATAGAATTTAAATGTTACATTTTGTTCACACTGTTCTATACCCTTATAAATAAAAGAAAACTAAACGATATGCAATTTAAATTGTGTAAATTCCAAACCTGTTGTATATTTCATCTACTTGGGATTCCGCTCAACCCGATCAGTTGTGTAGGGGATTTGGACCCTGAGGTACTAGTTTCTTGGACACTCCATAGATTGAATCAAAATCATCTTTATCGTGCATCTGCGATGGGGATATCTTCGAGAAATGCCCAACTGATGACGAAGATTCGCCTTGCGACTTCCTCTCGTTAATTTGCCTCCCACAGCCTAAACTAGAGAGTTGCCCAACCAATAGCAGTGCCAGCAACAAGAAGAGCAAAGATGGCCGGAGTACTTTCCGAAATCTCATGGTTAGGTTGGTAGGAGATACTAGACTAGAAAATGGGTTGTAGGTAGATGGGAAGGAAAGGGGGAGCAAAGCTGCAAAATGTTGAATTGAGCTCAATAGAGCTGAAGGCAGGATCGAGAGCCTATTAATATGGGGCCAGTTTCTATTATGGTAGGGAAGACATGATGGAAATAGACTTTCTGAAAAATGTTACCAAACTATCCTTTATCACTCATCAAACTACCTCAATTATCTTGAATTTTCTTTGTTGTTAGTAGGAAAATTAGGGGGCAATCTTGTTTAGGCTTTCTTAATACAATATGGGAAGGTGAGAGGGAGGCCATTGTCATATATTATGGGTGTTGATTTGCTACATGTTAAGCTGAAGATCCTCCATATCCGGTTTGGATCTTATTGAGCTTCTTGTGAGTTTAATTTGTGCACTATTCTTGTACAGATAGGTGGCAATTGTCCCAAGAGTTACAAAAAACAACTATTAACTTGACTTGATCCCTAAGTTTTTCCTTGTGAAGTGTGCGTTGTAATAGAATACTTGCATGGCCTTATCAGCTTTAGACCATTGTTTCCAGTGAACTGCTCAATCATGCTCTCTCTCTCTCTCCATTCTCTGTTTGATTCATTATTATTTTTTTGACTTGGTGTTGGGTTGATTGATGGGATGAGCAAGGGTTGAGAAATTTGTGAAGCTAGTGCTATGTTTGTAGAGTGTTGGCTGCTGGCATCATCCAAGGAAAGAAACCATTGATTTGAAAGAATGGATTGCTAGGCTGCTGGCTGTAGCGGGCTCCATTGGTTGCAAATCATTATTGGGAGGCACAGATATTATTAAATATTTTGAGATCTTATTTCGGTTAGTAATATATTAATCCAACGACTAGTCTTATTGATCTTGATTCATAATATGATCTACATATTTGACTGTAACCTCATTATTGCGGACTTTGAGACTAACAATGTTGTCATCAGTTGCTAAGTCTTCTCTATGTACATTCTTATCTTTGTTCGTGTGACCTGAAGCTGTAATATGTTATGTTCTTAGGATTTCAATCTTCCAATTGTTAGCATTTCATAGAGAAGTGCATTTATTTATTTATTTTTTATGTAGTTTAATATCTCTGTATTGGGTATTTCGAAAGGGACCTCGCATTATTCTCCTGCCCTCTTCCGACATTTAGTACAAAATTTAATGGGAGAGCTTAATTGGCACAAAAGAAAGAAAAGGAATTCGTGATAGAGGTAACCAACCAACTAATGCAGCAATTGAAGTTGGGGTGGCCCATGTTGATCAATGTCCACAACCAACAGTCCATACTGTGGCCCATCCCCTCGATATACGGATTAAATTGCTCGTCCTCTCCAATTTCTTGCATCTAATTTCATTTAATTTGATCACTCCAAATTTAAAACCTCAATCCCACTGATAGGAGATTAACTTGATGTACCATCGTAATCGCCTGTTCCATCGGATGGCCATTGTGGCTGGCTAGCCATTAGCAGTTCATAGGTGGTGATTAGATTAAACAAGTTAGAGATAGGAGGTATTTATACATGCAAAGATATTGACGTGGCTTAACCGTGGTTCAAGATTAATCTCTGGCCATTGGATGGCCATGCCGATTGATATGATGTGATACACGAGTGTGCTTGATAATACCAGAATAGTTCTGTAATGTTACGTAGCCATTGGCAGTTCACAGGAATCCATGGGAGTAATTTCCATGATAATGTAAGCAAATATGATTGAAGAATTCAAGTAGTTTAAATGTTACTGCGGCTAATGTTTAAATTATGTATGTGAGGAGAAAGCAATCTTATTGAATGAATCCAGTGATTTTTGTTTACAGTGATCAATTGTACTCACAACTGCATGATTGTAAGAGGGCAGAGTTATGGCTGTCACCAACGGCAGAGGGTTGGAACTTTTAATGTCTATCTATGATTCTTCTCTGGAGCTGAGTCATGGAAAGCTGCTTAGTCTTCAATTGCATCACGACTGGTTTTGAAATATTGTCCATTTTTGGTGCTTTCCAATTTCTTTCTTTTATAAATGTTTTTGTAGACGGTGCATATCCATTCATTATATATCGGTCAATTATTAAAAAAAAAAAAAAAAATTCTCATCTACTCATTTCAGGTATGCCGTTGATGATTTTAACACATTAATTTAGAAAGAGGAAGGCATTTTTATTCTAATTGCTCATTTTGATAATTCTAATGTCTTGCATGTTAGTTTACTTCAGACCTACTGGTATTAGCTCGATATTTAAGCGATCATAAAATTTTATTGGTTTATCTTCTTAAAAAAAAAGTTATAGGTTGAACTTATTAGTCTGGATCTAACTGAACTAATTTATTGATGAAAATCTCCATCGTTTATTTATTAATTTAGGTCTACGGTATGGGCCCAGTTGAGCTTTCAGAAGCAGTAACCAAACCCATCAAAGAGAAGGTATAAACAAAAGGGTTCCAAGATATTTTTTTACTTTGTTATATTTTTACTTGAATAATTTGTGTGGGGGAGAAAGCAGCTAAGTGTCAAAATAATTTCCCCTTTCTTAAATATATAAACTTGTCAAGTTTTCATTGTCTGGCTCCACTCCTAGACATGTTCTGTCATTCAATTAGTTGTACAGATTTAATTCACTTATTCTGAGCCTTTATTGAGATCATCATTCACAATTCTCTATGTTATTCTTGCCTTTACCAATCCTGCGGGTAGTGGATTATCTCTTTTTTTTTAACGGATAATATAAATTAAATTTTGTCATTTAGATTTTAAATTGGTTTCTTCTGAATTTTATAGACTAGGCAATTCTAAGACAAGCTAAAAATCTTGAGAGGGATTGTAATAATAAAATTTAAAAAAAAAAAAAAAGGTTGGAGGATATTTTTAGAAGCCCCTCATTTGTGGAAGATAACAAGAAATTATCTTCAAAGTGCCTCATATGAAGGATGACCAGGACCAACCTGGCACGAAAACAATTGAAGGCCACGTATTGTCAGATGTTGTTCTCGAGTTGCCATTGTAGCAGCAATGCGTGTTGCATCTCTGATTTGCCAAATTGAGGCTCTCTTTTCTTTTTACAATTGAATCCTCAGAGATGGCATCAACGGTTTGCTGCATGTTTTTCAAACACACTAGTCTTTGGTCCAGATAGAGTTGGATATAGATCGGTAGGATGACTGCTCTATATGGCTAATGGTTTGCAAAAACTTACTGTTCATAGAGATTGTATATGGATTTAAACAAACAAGTCGTGCCAGATTAGTGATTTGTGAAAATTTATGGCGTAGTTAAAAAGTTTAGTCCGTGAAGTATTATTATGGAACAAGAGTTCATTTGTCCAGTATCAAAGCTGTTTTTTCTTGCCCAAAGAATGGTTTGCTACATTGAATTAACGTGTAACTCTCTGGGCATTTTTGAAAAAAAAGAGAGGAGTACATTTAGCAACAACTAAATAAACGGAGAAATAAGTAAGAAGCTTGTGTAGAGTTGGACTAGTGGAAGTTCTGTTCCAGAAAGATCAGAAGCTGCAAGGTGAGTGAAGGCATCTGAATTTCTCGTAGCGCTTGAGAAATTCACATAATATGTTTCACCTGCTCGCAAAAAGTATCATATTTGGAAAAACGATTATAAAACAAACGTGATAGGAAAGGCCCATACAATTTCACATGCTATTCTAACTCGCTTCAGATAAACTATTCCGGTGAGTTTTCCAATACCTATAGTATTTATTATTAACGTGAAAGAAGTATGTATAAGAACCAAACAATAGCTATTGCGGACGGCGTTACCATCACGCAGGACCTCCTCCATCAATGCAAAAAGGGTAGAGTAGATGACTTTCTGCTCAAGCTTGATTTCGAGAAGGCTACGATATCGTAGGATAGGAATGTTTGCTGGAAACACTACGCACAAGAGATTTTAGACAACGCTGGATACAATCAATACATATTTGATGTAAATCAGCAAAGGTGAAACTCCTTATAAGTAGGTTTATGGAAAAGGAAATTATCTGTAAAAAAGGCCTTAGATAAGCCGACCCCTTACTCTTTGCATTAGTAGCAGACTTGTTGTCTACCATGGTTACTCGAGCAGAGAGAATGAGTGTGTTAAGAGGACTATCAGCATCTTATTCACACAAAGTTAGCATGCTACAGTATGCGAATGATACCATCCTTTTTTGGTACTAATGATATTAAGGAGGTTGCGATGCTGAAGTTCACCCTATGTTGTTTTGAGTCTTGGTCGGATCTGTCTGTTAATTATCATAAAAGCTTGATGTACATCTGGGGAGGTCAGAAATTATAGGACAGATGATCAGAGCAAAATTTGGATGTAAAAATAAAAAATTGCCAGTTGGACACTTGGGTGTACAACTTAGACAAAGGAGGTTACTTAAGTAAGATTGTGCACCCTTGCTGGTCGAAGTGAAAAGGTAAATACATGTTGATCGGAGATAAGTCATCATAATTAACACAATATTGACAAGTTCCCTAATATATCTTATGACCTTATTTTGAATGCCGAAATACGTCACAAAAGCTATTGACAATATCAGAAGACGTTTCTTTTGGGAAGAGGTAAATACAAATATGAGAAAATTTCATCTACTATCTTGGGGATAGGTCTGTAGATCAAAAGAAGAAGGAGGTTTTGGCATCATAAATATCAACAATTTTAACATATCGTTGTTAAGCAAATGGTGGTGGAAAATTATTAGCAATCCCAATGGTCGGATACAAAATATCTTATTGGGAAAATATGGTTCAAGGGAACACTTTTTTAAGGGTAAGGCCGCGAAAGTCCACAAATGTGTCCAGTTTTTTGAAGGGGGTTAGAGATGTTGAATCATCTTTTTGGCCAGGTATTACTTTTAGACTTGGAAATAGAAAATCCGTCGCATTCTACTTAGATAGATGGTGCATAACAATACCTTTGGTGACGTCATTTCCAAACACATTTAGTAGGAGATCAACAAGTTTTCAAATATGCGCGACCACTTATCAAACGGCCAGTGGACATCACTTCAATATGAGAATTTGCTGGGGGCCATGCCACCTACCAATAGCATAACTACATAAGTAGATATTTCGCTATGGGGTAGGAAAAAACAAAAATTTTCTCTATTAAATCTATGTATTGTTTCCTCAATGATGGTGGATGTTGATTGTGCCACGCTAAGGAAATCTGGAGGACACGATGCCCTCTAAAAATCAGGGTTTTTTGTGGTTATTGACCAAGGATGCACTACTCACGTAGGACAACTTACAAAAATGGGAATAGATGGGCTTAAATATTTGTGTGTTGTGTGGCCAAGGGGAGGAATCTAGTCAGCATATCGTGTTGTCTTATTATTACACACGTGCCATTTGGACAGCCTTTATAAACGTGGCGCCAGTAGGACACAGTGCAATGTCTATCGGATTGGGAATTTTTTAGTACAAAGAAAAGATCCGTTGCACACCAATATATAACTGTCATATGTTGGAACATTTGGAAGGAGCATAACGATAGGATTTTTAAGAACACAACACATTCAGTAGAGACTTGCATGACCGTTATTTACTCTGATATCAGTATTTGGGCATGTATTCTTTCTAAGGAAGATAGGCGGGACGACTTCTCAGAAAAAGAAAATATAGACGATGATGTACTGTCAGCATTTGGTGATTCGCATATGCCGGAGGCGAATGCCTAGGTGTGATCGACCGGAACATCGAAAATTAATCTCCTTATTTGATAACTACATTAGTTGTGCTATTTATAAATGCTATGTAACGGATTTACGTTGTAATATGTAGTGTGGCTCTCGTACTTTATATTTTGTTTTTTATGCTTCATACTTTGTGTTGGTATTTTTAATGTATATGTAAAGTGGAGGTTACTAATTCTGTGGTTGCAGATTGAAGCATACAGAATTGTTTTAGATTAACACAAGATGACAGATTTGTAGTTACACAGAATTGCTACTGTTATCTTGCAGGAAATTAATTCTGTAATTAGGTTTATGTTTATATATTTCCAGTTTTGAAGTAGAAGAAGACTGTTTAAAGAAAAACCATCAAACTGTTCTTCTTTATCTAGTATACTATCATAATCAGAAAAATAAGAAACTGGATTATGAAAAACCTGCTTCAGAAGCTTGCAGGAAGACTGGAAGAAGACTGGAAGATGACAGGAAGTAGATTGGATGAAGATCGAGGCTAGTATTTGACACTATCTCCTTAAAATTGATTCGTCCTCCACTGCTTGCTTCTGGATTTCTTGGACGTCGATCTCCCAGGATACAACGATCGATCTGCAGAGGGAAGGAAGCTGCTGGCGAATCTAATAGAGCTTCTCTCTGGTTTATGTAATGTAATGCAGGACTGGACTTAGAATGGAACTGAACAAAGATCTTCTGTAGCGTGCGTAGCACCATCCGTTGTGCTCAAGGTTTTCCTCTTCTTACATAAGCAAAGTAAAGGAGCAGGTTAGCATATTTAAACCCACATCCTTACATTCCTCTATCCCATGTGGGACTATCTTTTCATCTTTCCTTTTTGTTCCTTTGCTATGTACTCAACTTTTGAAGTCAATTTCAATTCACTTAATTCATTTAATTTGAACTAGTGAATTGGCTCAATCTAAGGTTCAAATTAGTGAATGAATTCAACACTTTGCACTATGTATTTGTTCTATTAAACTAAGTTAACAGAATATTGAGGCACTAGCCCACCGTTTTTAATTTTAAAAAAAAAAAAAAAAACATAACTAGCTTTATTAAAGGAAAGAAACCTATAATGTTCTAGCATTTCAAGATATTTGGTCTTCTACTGTCTCCGTCGGTTGATAAAGAGCGGTATTACTTTATTATAAGTGGTTTTGTATCTTGCAGCTTACTTGTTTTTGTCCCGCCAAAATTGCTTGTCACGGTTAAAATATTGATGCAAACTATTTTTTTTTACCAATATAGCATAAAAGATAAATCGAATTTTATATGTATTAATGTTTTTAAGTAATGTTATGAGATAGATATATTAGTGTAAATATTCTGTTTACTCTAATGTCCCATTTTCATTTAAGAGTATGTTTGGATATTTAGAAGTAGTAGAAATAAAGAAAAAAATTAGAAGTAATTTTCAAAAATAATAAAGTAGAAGTATCATATGTTATGTAGTTCTAGTGTTTGTTTTTTTACTTTTTGAAAGAGAGAAGAAATGGAAGAGAAATAAAATATTTATTTTTTTAAGAAAAAAAAAGATAGGAAGACACAAAATAATAAAATATTATTACTTTTTACTTCTAACTCTACTTCCACCAAAAATCAAGGTGAAGTAAAGTTGAGAAGTAAAAATATCAAGTAGAATCTACCTCACCATTATACAAATAACTTCCACTTTACTTCTTATGCAAACAAACACATGAAATAGTAAAAATGACTTTACTTCTACTACTTTTTTTCTACTTCCATGTAAACAAACACATCCTAAGCTTCTTAAGCATCATGAATTCTATACTATAGTTTTAAATAAATGTGTTCTTTTTGGCATTTTGGAGGGAATTTGTATAGTTTTCTTTGTGTCATATTTACCGTGTTCTATTTGCTTTCCCCATAATGATATTTTCAATTCAACTTTAGTCATCAACTTTTACATTTTTATACTGCTTTTTATTGCAAACAAACACTATGAGAATTGACTTAGAGGTAGGCTACTTTTTGTTCTTCTTCTTGAAAATAATGATCTCAACAATTTTTATAAAAAAAAAAAAAATTCATAAGATTAACGATTGTTATCATGTCTTTGCGTGAGGACAAACACATGTCGGGTACACTTCTGTTGGTCAATATTTTTATATGATTGGAACACTTCATCATAATATTATTTGAAGTGTTCTCGTTAGACAGTTCAACATTACTTTTCTGTAAAAATTTCTAATCTACCAATAAAATTTGCATTTATGTGAAAGTTGTATGATACTATTATGACATCAAAATCAATATATAGAACATAAATGCAGATATTCAAAAACTACTGGCAAGGTTTACTCGGGACTACATATGTAGTGTTTTTTTTTTTTGGCTAATAATCTGGTTTTTGAATAATGGGACTGCGCATAAGTTGCTAATAATATCTCTTTTTGCTTTTTCTTTAAATATACCTAAAAAAAGGTTTGGGCCTTCCCAGGATCAAATCAACCTTAAGCCCACTATGGTTCTAGCCCATCATTAGATCGTCGTGAATGACGAAAATACCCCTCTCTTCTTCCTTCATTTGCTTGCGAGAGCTAGCGAGGGCATCATAGTCATTCCATTGATCGCCGACGTTGGGTCCCAACTCCCAACCGCCATCGGCCCCAAGAAATCCCTAAATCCCCTCTTAATTTTTCATTTTCAAATTTCTCCGAAACGATTAGATCAAATCCCCTTTGATCTTTCCCATCAAATTCGCTTAGGTAATTTCTTTACTTCTTTCTTAATTTGGAAAATTGTAAACGGAAACGAAATTTTAGGCGTCCGTTTAATTTATTTATCTGAGGATGGTTTATTCCTTAAATCTCTCTTGTTCGCTGTTGTCACATAAGTTGGAATTTGTTTATAGCTTAAAAAGGTTAGATCTTTGGTTAACAACTATCACAAAGCCTGAAAGTTGCGATCTTTTTTGCTAAAAAAAAGTGGAGGACTGAGGATTTTCGCCTCTTTGATCAAGTGCTTCTGGTTCGCTATAAGATCGTAGAATGCTACTGTGAGATTCAAAGGAAAGATTTTTATGCATTAGAATGCTGAGAATTTTAACGCAGAAGAGAATGTTGGGATAAATGATTAGTTAGTTTCCTAAAGAGGTAAAGAGAAAGTGCATGTATCTTAAGAAATTTGAGATAGGTTAATGCAGAGAGGAAGAATGGGTTGAGGTGGGTTTGATATGTGCAGGAGAGACCCAGTGTGAGAATTGTCACAATGGAAGTTCAAGGAGCTACTAAGACTAGAGTAGGTAGACATAAGCAAAAATTGATTTAGGTTATGTAAATTTGGTGGGGGATGGTTCTTACCTGAGATTGATGGAGAAGAAGGATTTACTGTAGCCCCTGACACAAATTTTGAATAAAGGCTTTTTTTTGTTGGTTTTGCTGCGACATTTATGTAGAGTAATTTGCATGCTTAGAATTGTGGTCTTTTCGAAATTTAAACAATATTATAGTTGAATTTCTAATTTACTTCTGGTTCTGTCAAGCTTTCAGGAATGTTGGCTAGTCATGCTTTTGGTTTCAGTGAAAGACGTGAATCTACCGAGTTTTTACTAGAAGATCCTGTTGCTGAGATTGATGAGGAGGCAGAGCTCCCTCAGAAGGTGTTATACAGAGCCTCCTTTGAGGAGCTTGCCAGAAATTATGTGCAATGTGACACAATCATATGGGTCATGATATCATCGCTGCTGGTCTTAGCCTGGGGAGTTGGGCTGATTATGCTTTTATATTTGCCAGTTAGAAGATATGTGCTACGGAAGGATGTCGCTTCAAGGAAACTATATGTTACACATAGAGAGATTGTTTACCAAGTAGGATATTGCGAACGTTTTTTTTTTTTTTAAATGTTGGTACTTGTGTATATTATGATGTATTTTTGAAATATTTTGTAGGTCATGCGACCTTCCTTCTTACCCTTCTTGGGTTATACAAAGCTTGAGAACCGCATACCACTGAATCTTGTTATTGACATTGTCATTGAGCAAGGTATGACGCGAACCAAATGCCTTACATGCTACTGTTCTTTTTAACAATTTGCTTATTAAAATTGTTATGGATTTTTGTCTTTTATTATTTGCATCCAAATCATAAACTTTGTCTAATCAAATATAACATGCAATTATATTTATATTTATATGTTAATCTAGCCGTGACCATTGAAAAAATTTGCTTAAGGAACTGTCAATTAATTTGGACTGAATGCACAAGAATAAAAAACCTCACGAGTGCAAGAAGTTTTTATTGAATAAAGTCTGTCATGATCTCTGAAAGTGGCCTTCCACCAAAAGAATGCTCCAGCTTTTGTTGCTGGTAAATGACAGAAACTAAATAACTTCCTATATTATCTCCTTCAAATGGCTGTCATTTAGGTCTTATGATTGAGCTTCTTCTTGAAAGCTTCTATGATTATGCTTCTTATACCCTGATGACTGACATAAGTGTAACTTTTTATTCTTTACTTGATTTCCTCCATTAGAGAGAGAGGAGGACAATAACACTTATATGTGATTTTATAATTTGTATCATTCCTGCACACCAGTACAGTGGCACAGACATACACCAAATTCATGGTGAGTCAGCAGTTCGTAACTTTACATATTTGATGATGCAAGGGAGCCATTGCAATTGGCTATCACAACATCCTAGACAACCAATCAAGGAAGTATTGAATTTTAAGATATCATCCTATCTTACCCCAAACTGATATAAGCAAATTCTTAAACATATACCTAGGGGGTTCTTATAAAGCGTGGATGGTAATAATATTAACAGAATGATAATTTTTTTGCTCTTCTAGCCAAACGGGCATTGCAAGGACATTAGCAAGTTAATGAAGCAAGTTAGATGTTAATTCCTTAACATGCATCCTGGAAGCAAACAAAAGTTTACATACTCATCAGAGCATTTGACCCACTGCCACACCAGCCAGCCAATCATGCAACTGCATATTAGGAACCAAATGAACAGTTTTTCACACCCATTTATAAACTCCACAGACTTGTTCTTCCAAACATTAAGCAGTCAGCACTGCTTTCCAAGAAGATAAAATTAGAGTTCAATATCTACTAGTGTTGAGGCAATCTGCGTGGTGAGAATGTAGTCATATTTTATGAGTGGCTTGAATATTTATGTTATATTTCATGTTTGTTCATTAAATTTCATGGTCTGTTAGTGTTGTGGTGGATCTTATAGTTCAAATTCTTTAATACAACAAACACACGCACACAAATACACATGCACACGCGTGCACGTATGCACGCGTGCACACACACACACAATCTTTAAGTACATTAATAACATATCTGTGAACAATTACATGCCAAATAACAAATCTGTGAATATAGTCACATAAATAATGAATATTTAAGTAAACATAAACTAAAAAAGTTCAGTTAAACATACACAGATTCATGTATTAAGTTGAAGTTCTCTAACACACAACGTACCGACACACTATTTACTGCCTTTTAAGTAATACTTTAGAAAATGATGTCATGTGTGAACATGCAAAAATCTGAGTACACTTAATTGCAACAAGCAACAGATTCAAGTAAATGTACATATAGTTATATATGACTGTTAAACAGTTAAAGTTATACCATAGTATACACATATCCATATGTACATAGTTGGAATTATATCGAAGTTTAAAATCTCGGAATGGTATCAACATCAAGATCAGCATCAATTGATGGTGTACGGTTTTATAATTAGGAATATCAGACATATCATATTAACAATATTGATACCAATTTTATAGGGTCTATTTCATATTGAGTGCCTCATAATTTGATACAATGTGTGCAGCACATATTGGTCTCAGTCAAAGTTGTCAAATTGGACTACATATAGTGTATCGTTATTCCTATGTATCATATCACATATCATATCATAGGATAAATTATTCAATGTATAATAGGTAAATTTTAAGCATATAATAGTATATAATATAACAAACATATGAGTGAATTTAAAGTATAAGTAAACAAATAGCCAAAAACAAATACTAAGGCCAAAAATATGATAATATAAATCACTAGCTATATATATATAATATGTAAGTAACATTCAAATTATTATGACTATAAAATCATCAATCAAAATTATACTATATTAGCAAATACATTGCTAAATTCACTTAAAGCTAAAAATGATATTCATTTTTCTCATCTTTATCTCTCTTGCTCTATACAAACTCTTCTTTTAATATATTCTTTCTTTTTCATTATTTATTGTTTACAATTGCGCAATCCAATAGAGACTAAATATTGTGAATAAACCATGAATCAATAAAATTTTACAATTACATCTTCTTTTTCTCTTTTTTTTAGTAGAAATAATTTTCCTTCTTCAACTTATAACACATATTGAAATCTATTCCATATAAACCTTTCACTATATAAAGTTCTTATTTCTCATTAATCCATTCATAATCGAATTTTGTATCTAACAACCAAATTAGATTATAAATATCTCCAATCCCTTCTCTTTTTTGTTTTTAGTTTTGGCTGTATTTTATTCACAAAAGCCAAGATATTGAGCAAAAGTTCATTATCCCTCCGGAAAAAATATAAAACAAGTAAATATAATATCAATTAATCACCCCTTATAGTTATATTACCATCATCCTTAAGAATTTTTATTTTAATTTTTTCATCTTCATCTTTTCAAATATATATAAAATCTTCCTTTTATCGAGATTTTAACATATAATAAATAAGTTTTTTTGATAATTGAATTGAGAATTAGTAATTAAATAGTTTATATTCTGAAAATTAATAATATACCTCTTTTGATGATTTGTTTATATGTTTCTATTAACTAAAATAAGTATATTAAAATTTAATATTTTTTTGTTAAATGACTGTACATGTTCAAAATTTGCATTCCATATTTAACTCAAAAGTTTCATTTGAATGAGTTTGAAATCCATTTATGAATAAGGTCAGCTTATTGTTACGTATCGCTTATTGTAAAATACGTATTGCATATTGTAGGATACGATTGCCGTATCATAAGATACACAACGCAATAGTATCACACAGATAAACTACATATCAATTTTCTTATGAATTATATCATATCGTAAGATACGTATTGTATAACGTAGGATATTAACAACTATGGTCTCAGTCGATATTTGAAACCTTGATTTATACCTCTTCTATTCAAACGAATAAATGGTGATGGAGTTGACTCAAAAAAGTTTGTTGTATAATTGTCGATGTTTTGAAGTTAAATATTAAAAGTATCTAATGCCTTTCATCCCGTCATGTTATGCTTCTAAGCAATATTGAAAATACTGTGTTATGGAATCAGGTATATTTTGTTATGGTACCTAAAGCAACTCCAACACCATCTAACGGTTAAAAATAGCTTAATGCATAATAACAGTGTTTTTTTTTTTACGTTATTTTATATTATTTTGCGTTATGTTATATTATATTACGTTATGTCACGTTACTTGATTATTTTTTAGTAATTTATGAACTGTCGTTAATTATTTACTTTGATTATTAACTGATTGTTGCAATTTCTTTAGGTGATTATTTAGTATTTGCTTGTCTAATTGTTTGTGGAATTGTTAGCTTAATAATTAGTGATTTGTTACTCATTTGCTTATTATAATTCCTTTCTAGCTATTCAAATTTCTTATTTGCTTTTAATTCTATTGTATTCTTAGCTGGACTGAAATGAACAATTGCAAATAAAATATTGAGAATTATAGAATATAAATTACTGCCTTGATGAATCTAAAATATATAAATTTAAGACCTTGTTCTCTTGTTTGGCGGTGACTAAAATTATAGTTGCTAAGTTAATATAATTTATGAAGATAAATGTGAAAATTATTGTGAAACTTGTTAAAAATTCTAAATTTGTATGTTCTATAAAATATTTTTATTTTTAGAGTTTTTAATTATTTTTCAATTAATTAACATCATTTTGTATATTTTTATTTTTTTTATTAAATAAATAGAAAGTTCTGTAACATACATACATTATGCTATATGTAATATAACCTAAGAAAGACAAGACGTTACATTACCATTATCGCTATTTTGAATGTTGCTTCTGGGGACATCCACATAAATAAATGAGTTTGTGTATTTCCATGAGAATGCAGCTATTATTATGGTGTATTTTAAGTAGGGATCTATTCAAGAATATTTGGTTAGCTAAATTATGCTCTTTAACAGTTTCTATGATTATTTATTTACTGAATACATTGAATTTAGTTTTCTTGAAGGATTATCATGCACATCAACTCTACTGCTAAATCGAGTTTTCTTATAATGCTTATAATTTCTTGTTCGAATATAACATCACATATTACTTATGCTATAACTAAATTTCCTTTAATTTTAATTCGTTTCTTACAGAAAATCAGATTAGTTACCTTAGAATTATAGTGTCTTATTAGTTTTTATTCAGTGTTACACTGTCATGTACTTGATTTTGCAATCTGATTTGTATTCTCCTTCCATCTCAATCTTATCTTTCTCATTTTTGTTACTTTTTTCAACCTGATATCTCTCCATTTTTTTCCTTTTCCATGTACCATAGTTTTTCTTTCTTTACCATACATCTTTTTGCTAATGTGTATGTTTTCCACTCCTTTTATTCCTCATTTGTCTTTTCTCTCCTCTTATTTATTCACTGGCTAGGTTATTGGGTAACCTGACCAGTCACTAGTTCTTGAGAGAGTTTTCATCCTCATTAAGATGAAGAAAAGGAGTTTTTGCACTGAACAAGTGACAACCGGAAGAAGGGTGCACGAGGTGAGATGTGAGATTTTGGAATTCCGTTGTTTCAAAACCAGCCAAGGAAACTGCCTAGTAGGTGCATCCTTCCAGGTGTTTCAGTTTGGTGACGTTAGGCAGCTCACTAGGTATCAACCGCGTCACTTGGACACTCAAATTTACCTTGAGTATTGTACTCTTTGGTATTAAGAAATTAGGATAAATTCCCTGTCGAATTTCTGCTTCTCTTATGGACTTTAAGATGCCTCTTTACCCAGCTAATGAAGTTATTATTTTTATAACCAAGTTATAACTAAAACTAGTCATCAGGCATGTGTTTGGACATGTTGAAGGGAACATGAAGTCATTCGTTTAACACAAGTAGGAAGTTGAAATCGCATAATTAGTTAAAAATTAATTTTGAACTATTGACATCGCTAAAACCTGGTAAATTAGGTCACTTCAATTTAACATAAGCATTAAAAGAAATAGGATAAGTTACATGACACAAGTGAATGCTGATTGAATGAAATAATGAAGTGTGTCAAAGGATAGAGTGTCTAACATGTCTTGCACCAGTAATTAGATAACAAGGCCTATCGAAAACAAGGATTGAAACCTGTAGCATATTCCTGAAGTTAAAACAAGGTAAGTCTATCTTAATTGAGTACCTACTTTATATGATTTAATATTGTTGGTCAAAATGAGAAGGGGAATAAACATTGGCATCCGAAATAAATATTTAAGAATGTATGTTAACTCTCATGATTGTATAAAATGAAATGCAATATTGAAAATTTTCAATCAAATCATTGTTTCACCGTAGATAATTGAAAATTTCTTGTCAAATGCATGATCTATTAAACAGTTTGTTGATTTTTCACCCTGCTTTCATCTTGCCTTCTCAAATCAAGTTGCTTAGTTGTCAATCTCCTACATTGGTTGATCCATTTTGTGCCTTCATTCCTTCCATGGTAGCTCCACATATGGCCATCTAATTTTCTCCCTGTGCCTTCTCTACCCTAGGGGGGACTTGCTAAGACCCCTCACCTCACCTTTTCCTTACTATGACTAATTAAACATTAACTAAATACACTGTTTTTATACTGGTGTTATTGCATAGGGATCATCTAACAGGCTGTAACAATCTGAAGAATGTTTGAGAGAATGTTGAACAAGGACATTCTTGCCGGCCAAAGAAATATCTCATCATTAGAAGCACAAAAAACTTGGTCACTTGTGTAGTTCTTAAAGCATATCATAGTTATTTTTAGCACATTGTGATACTAAGGTTGATAGATGCTGAAGGCTGGAAATGCCTACTTGGTGAAGATGTTCTTAAAGTCGAGCAAAACTACAACAGCTCACTGGTGAATATCTGAAATATGCCACCACAGCTTAGGTTCTTTGTCCATCTAAGAAGACAATAACATGATATCTTTGTATCAACTAAATAAATAGGTATAACTGACTTCGTAGGCTGCATGAGTGACCATCCCATCAACCAAAAGCTTATTTTAAGGAATGAATACATAGTATAAGCAGAAGCGAGAGAGAACTGACTTGCAGATCTTTCAAATTTCTTGGGTAGGATAACAAAAGTACCATAGCTTTTCAAGGTTCAAAAATTCCTAAGGACTCTCGTATTTTGTTGCCTAGCAATTACCAAATTGTAGATTACAGTTCCAACAAGATAAAATAGTAGTCGGACTTACAACTTTATATGTTGTTGCATAAGTACTCGTTGTCTTCCAATGAGGTGGTATTTGTTCTACAAAAAACCCTGTAAGCTTCTTTAATCTTTTTCTCTGTGTTCTCCTGCTTAGTCGGACTTACAACTTTATATGTTGTTGCGTAAGTACTCTTTGTCTTCCATTGAGGTGGTATTTGTTCTACAAAAAACCCTGTAGGCTTCTTTAATCTTTTTGTCTGTGTTCTCCCGCTTCTTTCTACGTGGAAGAGATTATTTATTACGAGGTTTCACCCTTTGCTCCTTCTTACCGATCAGTTTTCTGATAATAAAAAAATGGGACTAAAATGATTTAAGAATAGAATTTGTGTAATTCTTCTACATTTAATTCTTCTAATAGTTGATATATCCGTGTTAGACACTCTTGAGGATGTATTACTACTACTACTACTTAATGGATATCTTCAGATGAAAAATTGTTGATTTCGTTGCAGAGGAAAACTTCCAAGCACTTTGACTTCAGTGTATCCACTCTCTAGTATAATATTATATTATTATTATAATGATAATATTATATTATTATTGATATATAATTATCATTTTATTTACTTGATGCCCGTGTACTCTTCTTTCGTGGTTCAGTAGAGGACATTTCCACTGTGCAGTTAATTGGCTAGTCTGTTCATAATGTACTGACTACTGATCAAGTTACAGTATATGTGCAGACTATCTGTAAACTTATCAGTAATAGCTATATGTGTATGTTGGATGATGCACATCTTTGATGCATTGTAGTATTCTGGAGCAAAATCATTGCATTGCAACAAATTGTTGAGCTATTTATACCATTCTAACCATCCCCCACCCCCACAAAAAAAAAAAAAAAAAAAAAAAACAAACACACACACACCCCACATAAAAAAGACTTTTATCATCAATCTGTCGAGGTTAAAGTATGTAAATAATCGTTTTGTTTTACATTTTAAATATCTATTACTGAAAATTTTGGACTGTTGATTGTTGAAGGGTGTTTGCAATCTGCATATGGAATCCATACAGTTAGGATTGAAAGCATAGCACACGGTAAAGCAGCACCAGTGGATGAACTACAGTTTCAAGGTGTCTCTAATCCAGAGATACTGAAAAAGGTAAGTACTACTAATGTTCCATTCTGCACACCAGAAATTTCACTAGTGGAACATTGATGACATGTTCATATGAAAACTGAGGTAGCAGTGGTAATTTTTAATTTTTGGTCTTGTTTGGTATCAATCTATAGGACCTTATGGCTAGTTGATTACATACTCGGTAGGGAATTTCCCACTTAATCATGCATACATGATTTCAGGGAGCTTCATTTTCACCTGAATATGATTGATTACTACAACATGTTTTCTACTTAATAAATATTTGTCATGATATTGTTTCAGTTGTATCTAAAGAAATAAAGCTCCAACACTGTTATGAAAATTGAGCTTGAATTTGATAATATTTTTTTGCGTTTAAGATACAGATAGACCTGGATGGAAGTGATGAAGAAGGATTTAAGGGTCAAATTTGAAGAGAGATGGGTTTAGTTGATGCAAATTAAATAAGCATACTTCTTTAACTGATTGGAAACTGGTTATTTCTTATGTTGACAGAGAAAGCCTCATTGTTGCAGATTTACAATTGCAAAATAGGTAAGAATATGTAATTAAAGAGAAAGGACAATTTTTTAAGTTGTTCAACTTTTCTTTGACGACATTTGTACAATTTCTGGCTATTCTCTAGATATTTATTAGGTACTCTTTGTTGTTGGTCATTCTCGTAACTATTTGTCCTGCCTTTATTGTCTCCAATGGCCCTGGCACTTCTCACTTCTGAAAACATAAGGTGATAAATTGATAATGACTCATTGAGGGATGCTGCCAATGGTCATTCCTGAAGTTATCTTAGCATAAAAAGAATCACATGAGCATAAGAACATTTCTTCTCTGAAGATTACAGAAATCATTCTTCCAGCAACTTCAATAGTGTCTTGTCCAAGTTTTTTGCAAATTTGATCTTGTTTCTCACATCCGGTGGAAGTGACGCCTGCCTTGCTTGCATGTAATGAATCTTCCATCAACATTCTACAGTCATTCAAGTTTCTAGTGTTTGAAAATAACACTATTTTTTGGTTTCGCCTGATTGAATATGACCTACTGAAACGTGTCTATTTTTCATCCTTAATATCTATTAAGTTGATACTCTTCAGCATGTCTTGGCATTGCATGTCACATGGTCCAAAATTGTGCTTGCATGATCACGACACTCAGATGTTTTTGTGATCAGAGTTGTATGGTTTTATGGTGTGATTGAAAATCTGGTCTCAAAGTCTCTAATAAGGGCCGAAGTTTCTTGTTTGAAGGATCAGCTATGAGAGATTCTATAATTTGGTAATTGATGAGCCACCAAGCACGATTACTGTCCTTATCCAAGGTGAATGCATCTCCCATTTCAATTCTAAACATGATATTCCTTCCATTAATAATGAAGTCTATTTCACAATCGAAAAGTGGTCAATCTTGTAATTCCTCTGCAACCAGATGGTTGAATTTGAATCCGATAGTAGAATTTCAGTTCTGAACAATAGTATGGATTCTGCAAATATTATTAGGATGTTTGCTCTCCCATCATAAAATATCTAGAGTGATGCAAGCTCAAATTGACAATATGCAACCATACAATAGCACTTGTCATATAATGTGGAGAATGCATTGGAGTCTGATCAAATCAAAGGATAAAGGGTAATACTTACGACTATTGGTGGCAAGAACCTAAAAAATTATACCTTTGCTTTTGTACTAGATGTCATCACCAAGAGCTCTTTTACCGTTCCATATGCATGCAGCTGTAGATCTCAACTCAAAGTTTGGAACGATTAATATGGGAACTGTCCGGTGTTTTTTTATTTTATCCAACAGGAAACTTTTATCAATTGCTAACATATTTCTGGATTAGCCAACTATGGTAAGTGAGGGTGCGATCATGTAACCAGTTTGTTATAGGCAACGTGCCTTATTCAATTGTGCAATTTAAGTTACTGCTACCAAGAAGCAACCATGCAAATTTCCCAAGTATAGGCAAAACAATTAAGATGAAAGGAGTCGTAATTTATCTTGAGGCACAAAAGCCAATAGGGGTAATGAAAATCATGTTTCCAGTCGATGGCCCTTAGTATAAGAAGGAAATTATTGTAATTCATTGAAAGTAACCAACATGCATGATAAGGTTGAATGGTTCACATTGACTAGTTAAGAATGACCAGGGAAGTCTGTGCAGCAATCTCAACTTTATTTGCTGTTTCTGATGTAGTCCTCCAAAGCTAATAGGGTACTTTTACCTTCAATAACGATGATACAACTTACCAGTTGCTAGGAACTTTATTGAGGATTACAAATAAAAGTTTAAGTTGACTTGGTTGGAGAAAGAAAGGATATGAAAAAGCTTGCTGTGACCTGGAAATTGTCCTTGAAACTATTGACAGATTGAGAAAAGGTTGTCTGGAAATAGTCCGGCCAATGTTTGATGGTTATTTATCATGGTTGACCAAGATAACATGGAGGAACTCTGCAATGAAACTTGATAGAATGATCGAGAATAGATGGCATGGTTTTCATTTATTTTTGTGGTAATTAAATGATGCAGAAGCTGAATGAGCGCAAAAACTGAGAAAGATGTATAAAATTGTCGTGTATGTACATAACTTTATACCATGAATTAAAAACAATTTTTTTGTCTAAACAGAAGTTGAGGTAACCTTACTATGAATGCAAGGGGTTGGATATTTTTTAGAATACAAGTATATCTGAGTACTGGAAGCATAAGACATACGGAGAAAAAGATTCTATTATAGTTTGAATGATAATTTTATAAATAGATGCAAGGGTGTCTATTAATACCCACTTCAACAAGTACAAGACTTCTAGAAGAGTTTGTGGAAACATTTTGAACAGCCCAACCAATCATATTAATCATGGATTAAGGAGAAAGTAGTTGAAGACATGAATTGTGAGGTTCACTCTTTGAGGAAAGTGAAAATTTCTGGCTTGAGCTTTAAGTGGGAGAGGCTGCTCACTAGTGAGAAATGATGTTGAATCTTTGACCCAGGAAAATGCAAGGAAAGTATAACATTCAAAAAGTGTTAAACAGTGTCAAATTCTTAATTAGTCATCGTTAATTGTAAAAAAGAGGATTCTACAGCAGAAACTACTCTTAGTGCACAAGGTCATTGTTTATATTGTCATCAGACTGGAGCTAAAATCTTGGACATCCAATTGAATATGGTAGTGTGGAGGATTGAATTTCTGAAAAGTTCTGCTTGTTGTTGGGAGTTCACTGAGTATAAAGTTCAGCTAGGACTATGCAAACGTGGCAAAAATAGTGGTTTTCTCAACCTGGAAGGTGGAGGGTTGATAAGTATAAGTTCTTTGAACTTTCCTCTGCAGGAAGTACTTGGTAGCTGTTAAAGTATCTAAAGAGGTGTGCATATGTACGCACATTGTTTTATATGATTTTTTTTTTTTTTTTTTAAATCCTATGCTCTCAGCAACCGTCTCATTGGTAGCATTCCGTGGAATCATGCAGTAAATGCTGCTGACATGTATATCAAGCATAGTTGTATCCACATTTTGGATTGGGTTTGTTTGTGTGTGTGCCTAGGTGGGCATTATCCAAGTATTTTGTATACAGGAAGTTCCTTTTTTGATGGCTACATGATCCATGCCCGATCATGCTAATCAGGAAACTATTTTTTTTAGTTGAGTTGACCATTAGCTGAGAGCACGTTTTCAAACATTGAAGCTATATTAATGGAATTAATACAGTTTTTATGCAGTACCTGCAGCAGATGTATACAAGAATGTAGAGTATGCAGATATATAATTGAACTGTTTGCAATATTCGTATAATACACAACAACAAATATGATACAGCATAAAGACCGTTTTTAAGCCCACTTATATGATATTTCAGTTTAAGTGTAGTCCTTATAAGACTATTTTTGTAGTATTTATTTTATTTTTTTAAATACTTTGTCATTTCATCATGATTTCTTTTTTGTTTGTTTGGTAATAAGCATACACATATCCAAGAAATTTGTAACTTCTGTTATGATCCTGGTTTTCCACATAAGCATACACATCTCCAAAAAATTTGCAACTTACATTTTTTATCCTGGATTTCATTTTCATCTTAACCATTCACCTGCATAGTAAACTTTCACAATTTACAATTCAGTTTTGTTGTATTTTATTCTGCCTAGAACTGTAGTGTAGTTAATTTTGTTGGTTTTTGTTTCTACCTGCTCTTGTTTTCTTCTCTTGGGCTCACCCTAATTTAATATTTAGTGCCCTGAAATCCAGTTTAGTAAAAATGACATTTATGCTCTGTTTGAATGTATTGAAAATAATTCACATAGAGAAAATTTTCATGGTCTGCTGCCATACTGCAGCTCGCTGGCCTGTACATAAAGTGATTTATGGAGGGAAAGTTTCATAATTTGCAAGACTATATCTTGTACTTTCTCCTTGACTTTTTATTCGACTTTCTTCATGCTACCAAATGTAGGTCACTAATTCTTGTATTGTCAATCATTTTCACTTACTATTTGACTATGTAGCATAAACACTTCTATCATAAAGCCATGTCATGCCAGACACATGTATCTATGTGGCTTATCGGCAGTCATGTCCATATGGGCATTACCATGTCTTTGCAACATAGCCACTTATACTCCTCTAGCTTTACAGGGTTCTTGAAATATTCAGCTGTGCTTCCTTGAATTTTTACAGGCTCTGAGTCAATCATTGTGTCACTCAACAGGGAAAAAGTTGGTTTCAACTAAGAAATATCTTCACATGATATCTAATTAGCATGCTTTTTAAACTATGTCTACATTTTCCAGTTGCTTCTGTTTAGTCATTAATATTTAAAACTTTATATCATGCTTGTGAATTTAAAACAATCTAGGTTCCTTAGTAACACAGAAATATATTTGTCTCAATTTATTGCATGTATTTGTATTTAGGTAATCATTAGAGAAGCTGCGAGATGTATTCGGGAAATTGGAAGTTGGAAGCCTAAAATGCATGGTGGAGATGGATGGTCTACTCCGACGCGAATGAGATCTTCCTTATTCCAATCTCCGAGCGGGAAGGTAATATAAATTAAGCTTCAGGAATATCTTTTGCAATGTTTTACCTGTAGTAATAAATTAAGCGTCAGGTCATTCTTCTTCTGATCTTATAATCTCTCTATGCCTCGCAAGCACACTTTTACCTTGAAAATTTTAGTGTTTCCCTCCCATAGTGTCCTTGCGATGTTTTACATGCAACTGTTTGAGGAAATCAATATCTCTATTCAAATTAAGGCTTCAAAATTTACTTAAACATGCTATTCCCAGTCGCTGCTGATGATACCGTTGTTGTTAAATATCCTATTGCACGCTCAGTTAGCGAACTTAGATGAGTCATTGCTTGTATTCTTATTTGTAAGATTCTGTTCCATTAATTACATGTGCGCAATTTGATTTGAATGTTCAGATCATGGCCTCTCCAAGGCATCCACTGTTGGAGACTGGAGGTGCAATATCTGGTGATGCATTGCTAAACAAACTTGAAGAAGTCAAACAGTCAGTGGAGGTAGAAATTTTTTAATGTTTTAATTGGATTTGCTTCAGTTATCTAGACACAGTTACTTGCATTTTTATAATTTTCTTAATTATCAAATAGTTGATAAACTAATCATATATCTTCATTGGAACAGAAAATTGAATCTCTTGTTGGGAATCGTAGGCGCTGCTAGATCATTTATACACCCCTCTGCTTTGCTCTCGGCGCTGCTAGATCATTTATACACCCCTCTGCTTTGCTCTCGGCTTTCACTTTTTGAGGGGCTTTTTCTCTTCTTTTCTTTTTCAATTTTGGGCTCCACAATCCTCATAGTTATTTTGATATTGTTATTTGTACATAATAGACATTGTAAATACTGACTAATGATAATATTTGCCAATAATTTTTTTTTTTTTTTTTTTTTTTTTTTTTTTTTTTTTTTTTTGACTGTAATCTTTATTCCGGGGAAGAAAAAAGAACGATTGAAAACCGACAGCGAGATTAAAACCTATCGGATGGTCACTCTGGTGCCCTCTCTGTGTTTGCTAACTTTATTTTAGTTGTCGGCTGTCTGTAGCATTAACTGTCTTTGTCGAACCATTTCTTGAACTGGGTGATCGTATCGTTTGAGATGGTGAGATGGCATCCGTGGTAACATTCTGTTTGATGTAAAATCGTGCATATATCTCAATATTCAGAAAAAATTTTAATACAATGCTTACAGATTATTCAACAGACTCGTGAGTAAACGCACTTCATATTGTGGTCACCTTGAGGTCTGAAAGACTGGAGAGATGTCCAGAAATAAGTAATGTCCAAGCAACAAGCCACAGCAGTGGTGTGGCACTAACTATATGCTAATACTGTTTGGGTTGCTGCATCTGGTTCCCTAGCATGCAGTTTGTAGCCAAAAATTTAGGTGCAGGTCCTGCTGAAGATCCAGTGCAAATAGGAATAATAATGGTGCATCTATAGACTAATTTTTGATTCGTTCTTTTCAAAATTTTGAAGTAAAAATAAAAAGAAAATTAAATTCAAAATTTTAAATAGTGCATGCTAAACATTGACCTCTATGTCTATCCATTCTCATCCCTACCTCCATACAATCCTACCTCCATACAATGGAAGTTTTAGAAAGCTTTGAGCCTTCTCTCATCTTCACTAGTCTACATTAAACAAAACATATTTATTCTGAAATTCCAACCATATGCTTGTACACATTACTCAAAAACTCTGCAAAATGAATAAATAGTTGAAGTGCAAGTGAAAATGCACTCATATTGTCAATTTCTCTTTTTTAGACCATCACAAGGATTCTGTCAATAAAAATAAAAAAAATTATTGCAGGGCTGTTCGCACTCTTCAGCCATCAGGGTCTAGCTTCGCACTCTTCAGCTATCAGGGTCTAGTACGCGCTAACCCATCAACTATTCTGCTATCAGGCTCTAGCACACGCTATATCAAGAGAAACCATCAACCTCAACTCTCCTGCTATCAGGCTCTAGAACATGCTATATCAAGAGAAACCATCAACCTCAACTCGACCATCATCCTCAATTTTGAGGTAAACATGACCATTATCCTAAATTTTGAGTTCATACATGAATTCTTTTCTTCAAGCTACCTCCATAGTTTTTCAAAAGATTCCAAAGAATCAAAAGTAAAATGATTCTGAAGGAAATTTCCACAATATTCTCACAACAATGTCATTAGCCCAAGTGGCCACACCCTCATAGCTAGCACACACGTCCCGCAAAGGAAAAATTGGCACCACTTACCCGTTTAAGCTGGCAAGGCCGCCTCAGATGATGCCGATCCTTCAACAGAAGTATAAGCGAAATTTTCAATACAGCAGTGAACCATCACCTTTTAACATTTTACATCAAAATATATAAAGCACAAACTCAGACCAGCCAACTTATTAAGCTCACTAAATAACGGTGCATATCCACCATTATACAAAAGGGGCAGACAGAGACCCACCCCTTTAAGAGTTCCGAAAATGAGAGTACTCCCCATTCTGTAGTCCCTTCTATATTTTCAGATTTTTAATATCAGAAAGTCCACTACTATCCTCTTAAACATATAATAAGACCTTCAAGAAACATACTGACGGAGTTGCTCACTGAACTTCCTACACCTTGGTATCCTCAGCTACACCGACCTCCCTTGGTTCTTTGATATCCTCCTCAGACTTGACATGGGCTGCTGGAGCATCCTCCTTTGACTCTGCAATGTGCTCCGCTGGCCTCTCTGCAGGGCCTCCCTCGGTTGCCTGAGTAGATGCTTCTGTTGCTTCTGAAGTATTGCCGTCGCTCACAGGCACGGTTTTCTTAATTTTTCCTACCTTAACATATTTGCTCATGAACTTGTATTCCCAGTCCTGAAGGGCCTCAAGCTCGAAAGGTCCTAGGCCAGAGATATCTCCCGTCAAATCCTTCTGCTCAAAGGACATCTTTGCCAATGCTCTGCTGGCATCTTTACCGGCAAATAATGCATATGGGCCACCAGGTCCATAGAACATCCTGCAGAAGCCACCACATTGAAGCATAAACAAGAGTCCAAGGAGTTCTGGAAATAAAATCAGAGAAGCAAAATCTATATGAGTAGATTTCTAACTTGGCACTTAAAAGCACTTTGTTACTAAAGATTCAAATGGATGATACTACCTATGAGTAAAATAATATTTGTGCCATGAAAATCCTGATGTAGGTTTAAAACAAGATGTGAAATTAGAATTGAAGGAAAACCTCGAAAAGAATTTGCTCTCATAACTATTGCTGGCTTACCACAATAGCAGCCATCCTCCATAAGTTGCCGTACGAGATTTGAACATACCATAGGTAGTTAATAGAAGCTTCATACAAACGATATAAATAATACCCCAAAGAACTCTACAGTTTGCTCAACTTCAGCTCAGCAGTCAGAATTTATCTACTGACTTCCTGTCATTCACATTAGAAAACCAAAACACCAATCCCAGCCTTGGCGGATATCATTCCAAGTGACTGAATGCTCTTAAAGTTCTTAGTGCATCAACATGCATTGAAACTAATTTCTATGAATAAGTATGTAATCTCTTCTGAACAATTACTGTTCTGAAATTCACAAATTCTCCTGATTATACACCCTCAATTTAGAAATTTTTAGTGTTATTTGTCGTGTTCCATCTCTTATATTTCTGCCAAACAATAGAATATGAGCTATTTTACCATCAAACTATCTGTGTCTTTTGAAGTAATCCTCAATCTTGATGTTTATGATCATCTGCGTCGCAACAGAACTGACACACAGTAATTATATGTGTTTTACTTCAACATCATAATTTCTTTGAGCTAATCTCACCTTTTATCCAAACTATTAACCACATATACCGAAGTAAGTACCTTTCTATTTCTTCCATGACTTTGGATTCAGCATGTGCTGTTATCGGCTTCAAAAAAGGAAAATCCAATCAGAACTACTAAACAAAAAAACGAGCATAAACGGAGTATAGCGTAAAATTTCTTCCCCATTTCCAAACTATTCTACAGACAAGAAGTCAACCAAACAGAAAAGGAACTTCCAAAGCTTTGCTACCTCCATGTAGAAAGCAAAAGCCCATCATACCCAAAGAGGAAGATTAAAGGGGGAGGAAAAGAAAGAAAAACCAAAAGAGGAACATTAAACAACACAATTGGCTTACGAAGAAATTTTCTTGCTCACTAAGAAATCTGGGAAATGTCGATCAGCACTTGACTGTGTAAATATTGATTTTCCAAGTAAAATACAGGACAAATAGGTGTTAATGTTAATGATAATCAATTAATGCTATAGCCTATATATGCAAATAATGTTATGCAAAGTATCCTCAGAATATAAGAACATTCCAGCTGATAGGGATGATAATGGGTGCGTCCACGAGCTAATTCTTAGCCCACCCTAAAATGAAAATTTCATTTTTCTAATTCAAAATTTTGAATAGAGCTGGCCTAAAATTGACTATGACCTGTCCATTCCCATCCCTAAAAGCATATTATGGCATGGTAGATAAATATGTAAAGACCTCCTAAAAACCAAATAGATAATTAGCAAAGAAAAGAAGTTCAAAATAAGCATATACAAGCTAATCAGATCAACGAAATTTTAATGATCTAATTACCGCAACATAATGCAGTGCCTGGTGTTCAAAGATCAACCCAGTATCTTATCATGTCAATAAGATTGCAGCTCAGTTTAATGATCATGCTGCACGGAAGTCGTATGATTCTCAGAACACAATAAAGATCAGAGATGTAGAATAGTATGCTTGTCTGTATTTGGAAAAGCCATATACAAACCAGTCGAGTGAGCATCTGACTTCAAATCATACATCTCTATCTAGTATCCACCAAGAACAATGATTAAAGTAAATTATATTTTGCTTCCCTCCATAAAAGCACAAATTTCAGTTGGTCATTGTGATTCAGCCTATGCATAAACATCAACTAATGAGGTTCATCATCTGACCATTAGATCTAAAACATGTGACCAGTATTTTAAATATCAGATATTAGTGATATCAATTGAAAAATTCTATTACTATGGTATACATCAGTTGATATGTTGGAATATCTACTAAATATCAGAAGTCATACCATACGTCAAATTGGTTATTAATATACATATCATTTCCTACATAAATCATAGAAAACTATTTAAAACATATTTATGGCCATAAGGAATAATTACCCTGTAATTGAAGATGCTGTGGTTCGGAGATGTTGCCTTTGCTGCTTTCACTTGCAAAGTGTATCAAAGAGGAAAGGAGCTCGAAAAGAATCGCTCTAATCCTCTCTTCTATTGTATAGTCCTGGTTTGGATCCATGGGTTAACGAGTATGGTTCCCCATTTCTTTACTTAAAAATGTGGTCCCAATCAATGTTTAAAATAGCGATAACGGTAACGTAACGTTTTACCTCTGTTAGGTTATGTCACATAAAACGTAACGCATAACGTAGGTTACGCAATTTCATATTTATTTAATAAAAATAAATATAAACTATATAAAATAATTTTTATAAATTGAAATATAAATATATCTAAAAAAATATATAAAACCATTTTATAATCATAATCTATTCTAATTTTATATTAAATTTTACAATAATATTCACATTTATCTTCATAAATTATGTTAAATCTGCAACCATAATTCCAGTCATCATTTAAATAAGAAAAAACAATATTCCAATTTTTTATTTTAATTCAGTTATTATCATTGTTATAATTTATATTTTGTAATGTTTAATTTATCTTATTTGTAATTATTAATTTCAGTTCAGTTAAAAATTCAATATAATCAACAAGTAAGGTATTTTAGAAATAGAAGAGGAATTACAAGCGAACAAGGAAACAATCGCAAATTAACAAATTAGCAATTCCACAGGCAATCAAACAAGCCAACAACTAATCTAGTAATAAAATAACAACAATTCGCTAATAATCAAAATAATAATCAACAAGAAATTACTAAAAATATAATTGTAAATAACGTAACATAACGTAATTTAACGTAACGTTACGTAATATAACATAAAATAACATAAAAATCATACTGTTATGGTGCATTGAGTTATTTCTAGTTGTTACGTAGCGCTGGGGTTCCGTTAGGTTACGTAACGCAATATATCGGGTTTCATAACGCGTTATTTTCAACATTGGTCCCAATATTGGGAGACATCAGCCCGGAATTTAAAAATGAGTTATCGCTTGATATATCAGTTTTGAGCAAATATATCCAGGCATAATGATTGAAAAGAAATCCAATTTGAAGGGCATCGCCATCAGCTGAGGGTATTTTCCATGAGATTTGGCGGATATATCAGTATCTAGGCAGATATTTCTCCCAACATAGCAGTTGGAACGAGATCCTATTTGAAATTAGAGGTATCGTATGAGTTGAGGGTATTTTCCACAGGATATCGGTAGATATACTGTTACCTAAACCGATATTTAAGACATTGCATGTGGCACAATATTTTACAAAGCATTCCCAAAACAATAAAAAAAAATCCAATCATCAATTACCTGAAATATTTGACAATCATTCACTGTGGATCATCTTTCTTGTAGAGTTTCCTGTTCATATTAATGATATTATAAACTCGAGCATCCTCTGCAAGTTCTATTGCTCTTTTTTCAATATTACTTAAATCATACATGAACTCAATAACGTATCTAATATGAGCACATAAAGATGCATTATCACAGATCCCATGCACAGGATTTATTCATAATTAATTCCCTCGACATGAAACAAAACCATCCTCATAATTCCTAAATTAGGGGCTTGTGGATGCATGAAGGGCACAATGTATTATCTCCTTGATACTGGCCCTACCTAATTATCTCTATATGAGAATCAGATAATAAGTAACAAACTAAGAATATTTATTTTCTTTTACCTTCTCTATCAACTCAATCTCACTAATCTATCACATGATTTCTTGATGGAAATCAAGAGGATGCATATCATACTTATTTGTCTTTGCTGGTCATGGTTACTTTTACTTAATCACATTAAATTTCACAAACATATGGTACATGCTTTTACTTGAACCAAAAATAAAAGAATGCATGTCATGCTTATTTGTCCTCACTCGATAATGATTGCTTTGACTTAATCATATTAAGCATCACAAATGTATGGCACATAAATTTTTATTCGAACAACCCAATCGCAAAACTTCCACTAGATCACACCACGAACAGCTTGGAACTAGAATTTAATTTGTAGGGCTTACTTGTAATTGCTAGCTCTCTAGTACGCTTATGGGCAAGAGAGGCCTGATAATACTGCCCATTTATCTACCATACTTCTCTAAACATGATGTCTCATCAATATCACAGATCATCCACTTAATCAAGTACCACTCACATCACGAACAGCTTGGATTATAATTTAATTTGTGGAGCTTACTTGTTTTTGCTAGCTCTCTAATCTATTACATTGATGGGCAAGACAGGCCCCACAATAGTGTTACTGAGGATCTATCTACAATTTACTTCTTTAAACGTGTTCATCATAGTTATCTTGCTTAGACTATTGACAGTAGTTGCTACTGATAGGATCAAGGACAAGTCTTGTCATTCCAAGTTGTCAGCATGTAGGAACCAATAAAAGCCTACCACGATTCCCCTCTAATTCCAACACATCCGTGAATATTTTGTGAACTTATCCTGCTCAATCATATTTTCTGAATTGTAACTGCAAGTGCACGGTGTACATTTTAAGTACTTTGGTTGCACCTGGAAGAGGTTTTCATTTAACTATAATTCCATCCGAGCGAATTAAAAATGACATATGGAATTTTTAACAAAAGAAAGAAAATGAAACAAAATCTAGGATTCGAATATGCTATACAAACATACATATTAACTCAAACAACTCTCTCTCTCTCTCTCTCTCTCTCTCTCTCACTCTCTCTCTAAATCTCAATTCATCTTTTGTCATTCAATTATAAAAAGTATAGATTATCCTAGATTTAGTTCTAAGCATAAATCTCAATTAATAATGAATCATGAGAAGGATTATTATATCTAGATTCAATCTAACAAAATTCACAAACTATCATCACAAGTATAAACTATATGGAATGAATAGGCATTAATTATCATAATATCTATAGATTCAAAACCAACAATTCAAGATCCTTAATCTAAGCACAGAGCCACAGACTATTATGGAATAAATAGGTATTAATGATTTATCCTATTTTTTAGGCGTTCTATAAATTACGTATTAATTATCTAAGTTATCATGGTCATATTTAAGAACAAGATTGAGAAATTCAAAGTAAAATAAACATGCATATTCATATAAGTTCATAAATCTTTAATATAAGAAGTTTTAACTACACATAATAAAAGAATAAAACAAGATCTAAAAAATATATAAAAGATATATCATATATTAAATAAAACTTTATACAACTGATGATAAAAAAGACTCCATACAAATCCCTAAAGAAGGTTATCCCTCCAAGAAGAAAATGCCAAAAAGAGATTAGTCCATCCCTTTTATAGAAGAAGGAGGTGGTTATATTTGTTATAAAATAGACAAAATTGGTCAAAATAAATATTTGACTTGATTTGCTATAATAATTTGATTTGTCAAAATCTTTTCTATAATAGAAAGATTTGATACAACCTTTGGATTGATTTGCTTGATTTGTCAATATCTTTTCCATAACAAGTTTATTCTTCATGATATCTCTTTCCTTACAAATTGATCTCCTTCTTTACAGCTTAATCTCCTTCTTGATTGTTTTGATCTTTGATAAATTTTACTTGATCCTCAACTTGATTTCCACATGTTATGATAAGATTTGGACTTTTGAGCTTTGGATTTACAATAATCGTCTTTTGGTCTTGTTTTCTTTATTTTTTTATTTAAAAAAAAAAAACATAATAAAATAGACGAGTTGCTGCCAAAAAAAAATTATTGATATAATAGGAGCATAAAAATGTAAAAAAAAAAAATCATGCTTATGACCCTACTTAAAACATGTAGACAACCGATGTCAACTAGACTTACTTTTGCTCCCAAAACCTCCCTCCATCCCCTTCTCTCTACCCATTTGGTACAGCCAAAAGCACACTGGCCTCACCCTGTGGCTTGGGCATACACAAGCGCAATGTTGTAAAGACATTCTATAAAGCAGATTATTGCAAAGGAAAAAGATGATTGTGCGCGCATGCAAGTGTATACTTCTCCTTTGCAATTCCCGGATTCAATCATGTATTAGCTGCTGTCTCACCAAACACAATGCATAAATTATTAAACTTATAGCACATTACACATAAACATGTATGTAGCATGCCAAAAGCATGCACATGCAAGCATGAAGCCAGTGGGCTAGTTTGCCCATAAGTATATAGGTGCATAAATGCACAATGCTCTAACCTACAGCTGTGGTTTTACACTGATCTATATAGCTTTCAATGTGTGTAAGTGTTCTAATGGAAAACTGAATATCTCATGCCATTGCAAGATGAACATATCTGCAATCACCCAGTTACAGTCAAGTAACATACCCTACTATGCTACTACAAGAAATAGCTCTGTGATTTGAGGTTTAGCATTCATCGGCCAGATATCTGATACCTTCAACTGGTTCATCTTTTGATCCTTGTCCAACCACTCTCAGCTACTGCTATTACGTTAATGAAATGATTCTAGATGATTTGATGTTTAGTGCTCATAGGCCGCACCAACCACACTCAACTACTTGGATCTATAAATACAAAAATTAGCTCTACATGATTTGAGGCTTAAACCACTCAACAAACATTGGCCTCGTATCTCCCACATTTCATCTTCCCATTCATCCCCAAGGACTCTCAGATGTTAAACCTCCTTTTAACTATCTCTCCTCTGTTTGTTTGCTATCTAACCATCAAAATCAACTCTCCCCTAAGATCCAGGACTCTGTCATCAATATATTTGACTGCCACCTCAAGGCTCAAAGACCTCCCCCCCCCCCCCCCCCCCCCCCCCCCCCCCCCCCCCCACAACAACAAAAAAAAAAAGAAAAACACACACAGACACACACACACAAAAGAAGAAGAAGAAGAATATAACCAACTCCCTCACTGCATACTGCGCACAGATCAGAACTGCGCACAGATCACAACAAACACCACAAACAACCCCCTCCCTTACTGCATACTGGGCACAAATTCAAAATCGGCTCTCAAAAACATCTTGCACAATCCTTTCGTCATTACCTTGGCCATTTCCACCCAATTAATTTCCAATATTTCACTTTTGGTCTTTCTTTTACTGTCACATCTTCAAACAACAACTACGCATTTTATCCCAAGTACTTTGAGTAGGCTACATGAACCAAAAGAGAATCATGCCGGATCGATCAAGTTGATAATCCTTCTCCATTCATTTCTATCAAGTAGTATCTCCGCATTTAAACCTCTACAATCCATATCTTTTCATATCACCTTCATTCATATTTTCTTCGGTCTTCCCTTTGCTCTTTACTGTCGCATCTTCACTTCCTACATTAATTACCCAAGTTCAACCTTTCCCATGGAAGCTGCAAATTTCTCCTTTTAACCAACACCGTCGTCCTCTTTCCTCACAATTTCAGCTCCAAGCTAATCAATTTATCAACTTCTTGACTTTGTTTTCGTCCACAGTATCTCATCGCTCAGGCTGTTTCATCCAGCAATCAGCATGAACCACCGCAGGCACGCTAGCAAATACCAACAAAACCTCTTTGCTTTTTAAGGATCTTATTAAAGAAGACATAAAATGTGAAATAAGGAACTGCATCTCTCCTTTTACTTTTACCCATAACAAGACATAAAACTAGCAAAAACCTAATCATGGCAAACACTGCTAGCCTTCTTCTTTGTTAAAAAGAAATGCAATACCAAATGATACAAAATTTAGATAAACGAATGAGAGGTTTAAACATTGCAGTCAGTTATAATAGGAAAAACAAATCACGGGTAGTTGAGATCATGAGCATGATCTTAATGTTAAGTATCGCAGAAGTGACATACCCACTGTGCTCCAAAATCAAAATATTATAACATAGTGTGCTGTAAAATCAAAACATAATAACTTATATACAATAAAATCCAATGAGAGGATAGTTATAACATCCAATCCATCTTAAGGCTCAAATCCATAAACCTACGGACAAGGTATTACCACAAATCAAGAGCTGATTGGTCTAAGATATGAATTCAAACAGAAATACATAATTCAAAAGCTAAGCACACACCACGCCAAGATCCTTGCAATGATATTAGAAGAAATAAAGACATTCAAGTTGAACCACACAACCAATAAAGGAGAATAATTATAAGTTTCCTTCCATTGAAGCTCACAATGACAAGGGGGACGACGGTATGAGTTCAGCCACCAATAAAACTACATAACTCGCAAACCAACTATAGACTTTTAAAAATTCAAGAAATATTGGCTGGATATATATAAACCAAATTATTTATATGTGCAAACTGACAATATAAAAACAGCGAACTATTTATAGGGGGAAAAAACAAGAAAGTCCACATTAAACCAATATGTTAAACCTTCCAAATCTTTCACCTTAAAAGAACTTGGGTAGGCAAATTTTACCTTCCAAATGAACATTGCTGGAGACCAATTATTCTCCTAAATGTCACCAGTGGATACTCACCATACTCAAATTTAAAATTAAACTTACATAGCCTAGAGCATATAAAATCATTAGAAAGCTCTAGAGGAAGCATTTACCAAACATCTCATAATCAAACAATCTAATTATATTATGTCACAATAATTACTAACAAGCTAACAATCTTGCTGACATAAATGAATGATTTTCCAATTTAGCATTGAAAAAATTAAAAAAAAAATCCATTAACTTGACTCAGTAAAAAAAATAATTCTCAATCTCAATCAATCCGGACTTGAAATAATTTTCAATCTCTATCATTCCGGACTTGCCAAGTCTGGATTCAAAGTTTGTAGAAATTTGAACTTGCCAAGTCCGAATTCGTATTAGCAGTTAACTACTAATCAAATCCGGACTTGGAAAGGAAGGCTCAATGTTTAAATGCCCGAGGACGAATGAAAAAGAACCGATAATATTATATTAATTAATTAAAAGATTAATTGGTACAATTATTTTTGTTTTTTCATTATGTTATTAACAAGTATTTTGAATTATGTGCACAAGGGGGCATTCACCATGCAATTTATGAGATAAACCAGTTACATGATAGTCTTATCGGGAAGGCTGCGAGGGAGGGAAGTCTTGATGTTTAGCTTTAAAAAAGGTTCTCTGATACGCTTATAGAAAAACATTGACTTGAAGTGCCGTCAGAACCTCCCACCACTCGACCTCAAGCTCCTCTCGTTCCTCCACGGACCACAGTTACAACCACCGTGAGAGGAGTCGGCTCAGGGTGATGCTGGACCATCACACATCCACCAGGCAAAACTCAAGACGTGGTTAAACTCAAGACGTGGTTAAACCATCACAGTAACCGAACCTCACATATACATTATGCCAACATCATGCAAGTGCATGCACTGTCGGACCTTCTCAACCTCCTCCAGGACAAACTTTGGATGAGGCTTGACCTTCTCTCTGACATTCCGAACGAACGCATCACGCAATGCGATCGGAAGACACTGTCGAACCCTCGCAGAGCCAACCTAATTTGGTGATGTACTATCATAGCAGCCACATCCATCTTGAAGTTGCACTTGGCCGATTGCAGAGGCACCAACAATCACAAATATCTCGACATGGCCTCATTAATTAACTTGTTATATGTGTATAACTAAATATGCAACTTGAAAATTTTCAGTTTCATGTTGTTTTATTAAATTTCGAACATATTAACTCTATTTGAATTCAATTTTAAAACGAAACATGTTCCACCTCTATTTATTTTAATATCTTTAGATGCTTCATAGAATCTCATTCCTTTATAACTTTCTATGTTGCTATTCACTAGGTGAATTGCTGGATGATATGTAGATATACGATGATATTGAATTGTAGAAAACAATTTGATTTAAGAGCGTTTTGATTAAATTAAAGGTTTTGATTTGAATTGAGAAGTTGAATTATAAGATTGAATTGAGGACGGAGAGACATCAACAAAGAGAGAGAGATTGGGATAGGAAGAGAAAGGGTTGATATATATATATATATATATATATATATATATATATATATATATATATATATAGAGAGAGAGAGAGAGAGAGAGAGAGAGAGAGAGAGAGATTGGAGGTGGGGGAGAGAGAGAGATTGGAGGGAAAGAGTGGGAGAGATTGGGAAGGCAGAGAAAGTGAAGGAGTTTGAGAGTGGGAGAAAGATTAGAGGAGTTAGATTGGGTGATACAGATTGGGTGATACAGATTGGATGAGAGAGATTGAAGGAGGTAGAGAGTGGGAGAGAGACTTGAGGAGTTAGAGAGAGGAAAATATTGAGCTACGAGAGATTAGCGGAGAGAGATGTTGCCATACAATCTGATTTCAGATCTGCAAAGCATATCTGATATTAAATATTCACAGCAAAAGGATGGATATCTGATAATGCACTGAATGGGGGCTATCAGGAATTTGGACTTGGCCAAGTCTGGATTCGTCTTTGAGTTGAAACTAAACTTGCCAAGTACAGATTCTGCTTTGAGTTGAATCCAAACTTTGACAAGTTCGAATTCAATTAACACAATTCTCTTAATCCAAAATCAGACTTGCCAAGTCTGGATTTCCTTAATGAACTTTGGAAATATTTCCCTGAGAGTCTATTTGCGGGATTTTTAATTGCTTTTATGGAAACTTACTCGACATAAACTGTAGGAATTTCCAAGATATAAAATCATCTCTAATTCTAGTGAAAAAAAACAATAAAATCACTATAAAACCTATTATGGAACAAATTATAGATCATAAGAGCACTTTTAAGTTTTGCTCAATTAGTTCATCAGCACACCAATTAATATAAAAACTGCCAATTCAATCACTCAACAAAAATCAGCCAAAGATCACTGAAGCCATAAACTAGACTCAACTTTTACTATATATCAACAAAATCACAATAAATCTATTTTAAAACACTATAAATTCTAGAAATCTATTTTAAAACACTAAAATTATATTTTAAAACAATCTATACATCACCAAAGGCACCTAAATTTCACTCAAATCAGTTCATTAGCACACCAAATTATATAAAAAACGTAACTTTAATCACTCAAAAGTCAGAAGAAAAAAGTATAGATCTCAATAACAATAAAACTATACCTGCTCTGTGTAACGTCATAGATCTCGCCCTTGATGGCCATGAGCAGCGGCTTCTTGGGATCAGACCCGTCGTAGGCGCTGAGCTCCTCATCGGTGATCTCGCCGAGCTGCACGGGGGGCGGCAGGGGCTCCATCTGCTCGAACTCCACCTCCCTCTTCCGCGGCGGTGGCGGCGCCGCGAACCACCCGGAGACTACGTGGTAGAACGCCACCGCCACCGCCAGCACCGTGAAGAACGTCGCTGGAGACAGCCCGGTGTAGTTCACGATCGCGTGCTCAAGAGTGTGCCATAGCTCCGTCGCGCTCACCATCATCGTCGATCAAAAATGAGATTTTTATTTTTATTTTTTTATTTTCGTCGGTTGGACTTGAGGGAGTCGAGAAAGATGAAATTGGGGATGATGACGAGCCGGCGTTGAATGGGAAGGGCGTAGGCGGGTAGGTGTCGCTACATGGGAGGCGTTAGATTCGGGAGGATAGGAGAATCTGAACGTTCAAGGTGACTGGGGAATGGCTATTTTGGACTTTAGAATTACTAGATGCGCCCCACGTTTTTTTAGCAAGCCCCCAAATTTTTCCTCTTACCTTTGGGCTCACTAAGAAAAACATGGTGCGCATCTAGTACTTTTCTTGGACATTCAATAGCGGGGCTGTAGCCGTCAGAAGCTGGGGAATTTCGAAATGAGCACACCACTCGTACTGCTCCACATCATTAAGACGCATGATGTAATTTCTTTTCGAGCCATTATCTTTTCTTCTGGTTAAAGATTAGGTCCCGGTAATTTAAAAACATCTAACTATATTACTAAGTACAGAAATGAGAGAAAAATATGAGTTTAAAATTTAAAAAATATTAAAAAAATAGGGCTGCCTCATCTTAATTTTTCTAAATTTTCAAAAAATAAAATAAACTGTTTCAAACAAAAAAAAAAAATCACTCAACTAAAATATTGGCATAACTATTTTAATAATAATCACCCACTAACCCCTATCAATTTATTTACATCAATTAGGTTTAAAACTAATTCTACATGTTTCACATTACCTTTCCCAAAACTCAAGAAGAAATAAAAAAAAGAAAAGTTAGCCTTTTGAATTTTGATTGACTAAATTTAACAAATGTCATTCGAATGTCACAAATGTATTCGGATTGAGTAAGATCACAAAGCAGATGAATTATCTATATTAATTAAGGTATTTATCTAAAAAAATGCATTCACATCCTTCTTTTGAAATAATATTTTATTATTATCTCATATTACTTAATATTATATCATTTGTGTCAAAAAAAGTAGTTTTTACATCGTTTTCACTTTCATTTTTCTGTTTTTCTCATTGTGTTCCAGACAGTTATAATTTCAATCTATGCTCATAAATTTATTTTCCAATCTTTTATTTTTTGTATTTATTGACATACATACATCTCATATAGATGTATGTATGTATATGTACACACACATATGTGTGTGTGTCTATATGTATGTATATACATGTATATGTACACACACGTGTGTGCATGTATGTATATATATGTATATGTATGTATGTATACACACACATGTATATTTATATATGTACATGTGTGTGTGTGTGTGTTTATGTATGTGTTGTTCGCCATAAAATTGTAAATGATTTTTTATTGAACTTCTCAATAAAATATTACAATTTCAACGGTCTCCCGTTTACAGAAGATGAGGAAAAGTGAGCTTCCTCTTTGTTTAAGGCCGGATTCCGAAGTAGCTGTGAAGGACGATGTTGCTCTCCGTTGACACTCCGCACAAGCTCTTTCAATTGGCAAAGAGGCTCTGAATTTCTAATTGCAAAGGATAGTTGAGAATAAGATAATCGATGTCCAAATAGTCGATCTCTCTACTATTTATAGGGATTCCGAAGTAGTGCTACCGATCCATTCGCTCGATGGTTAGCTCCACGACTCAAATAGTGTCGGCATGTTTGTTCGGCAGTTAACCCCACGACCTGGATAGTGCCGTTATATTCGTTCGGCAGTTAACTCCACTATCCGAGGTAGTAACTTTTCTTATTCGGGTCGGGTGAGCTTGTATCAAATCTCTACCCGGAAGCCATAAATAGCATAGCAAATCAAACTTAGATTCGCGGACCTGCTTTGTTATAACTGGGTCGCGGACCTCAGAGTTAGGTTCACGGACCTCTCCTATTGTAACTGAGTCGCGGACCTCAGAATTAGGTTCGCGGACATGTTCTATTATAACTGAGTCGCGGACTTCGAACCTTAAACTCGCGGATCTGCCTTGTTTCGACAGATGACCTTAGAATTTTTCGCTGACATGTGTGTGTACATACATACACACACACAGATATATATCTCTTTCTGTCTCTCTCTATGTGTGTGTATGAGAATAATGGAAATGAGCTGACAGCTCACGCAAATTACGTGAGTTGCAGTTCATTTTCACATCTCCAATAGGCTTTTGTAATAATTATATTATGTATTATGATTTCGACCCCCTAAGGTTCACTCATATTCAATTTCTTGGGTTTTAAAGTTTTTATTTGGTCATCCATCAAGTTGATACAAAATTAACGATTTTCAATGAATAAAACATTTTGTATCTACTTGATGAAAGATTAAATGAACTCCCAAATCTATAAAATTTGATCTGAAAGAAATTAAAAATGTAGATTTAGTAGTTTTAGAAAAAATTTGAAGAAAGAATCATTATATTTTTACTGTTAGCTTACATAATTTTTCCCGAACTGGCGGCTCACCTACAGTAATCCGTGTGTGTGTGTATGCAAATTGAACTCGACAAAAAGTTCTATTACTTACGGGAGTTTCCACAAGAGCACATCACTTTTCCTAATGAGCCCACTATCTAATGTATTTTTGATTCGAGCGGCCTTTAAAAAGTGGGCTCACTATGAAAATGGTGTGCTCCTTTGGAAACTCCCGACTTACTGGAAATTGAAGGGGACCTTATGACTAGGTAAAAGAGATAACTTGTTAGCACACGTGCAACCGGAGATCGATGCTTATTTTTCAAAACTGAAAGATTTTAATTTAACAATCTCAGAATTAATCATGTCAAATTGTGTGTTATATATCAAAGAATAATCAATTGACTTTTGCAATAAGCAATAAGATCTAATCAATATATAATCTTAATAAACACAAATAAAGTTTCAAAATAAGGAAATCACTTAGCAAAACTATAAATTATAACAAAGATTTAGCATGATTAACAAGAAGTCATTTGACATGCCTTATCTTCATGATGATGATCCGCGAATTAAGGTCAAAAGAAGGGATCTTCAAAAGATGGGTTAAATTGAAGAGATAAGTGAAATAATTCTATTTGAGGATTTTTAACATTGATAGAGAAAAAAAAAAAAGGGAGATTTCTTTTATGAAGGGCTATGGCTTGTGGGGGTTTATGCAAAGGAGTGAAGGGAACTCAGATATAATATATTAACTGATTAAGGGAAAGATCATGTTGGATAGATATTATAATTGAAATTCAACAAAATAGTAAGAAAAGATCACATTATATAGAAAATTTGAAATCAAGTTGAATTAAGATAGCAAGACAAGATAAAGAATTCATATTAAGGAGGAATTATAAGACAATTTAAATTGAGATAGAAATAATAAAATAATTTCAATCATGATAGAATGATAATTTAATTCAATTAAAGAAAGGATAATATACTAAGAGTTAAAGGTAATCGAATCATGATGAAAGTCTAGTTTAATTAAATCACCTCTATCTTTTATTCTAAAATATCTTTTCCAAATAAAATCTTATATTAAATAAATCATAAAAAGCTAAAGTGGACTTCTAATAGTTTTATGAGTAAGAAAATATTTTAAGTTGTAGCTTGATTAATTAACCAATTTAAATTTCTAAATTGGGAAGATTTGGAATCAAATACGGAAACACCATTTTTTTTTTTTTTATATATATATAGAAGTATGGAAGATTATCAATTGGGTTAACCCACTTTTACTAATTAAAAATTTAGTTCAATTTGGTTGAAAGGTCTCTCTCTGAGTAAAGGCATGTTGCGGTTGGTTATGTTTTTTTAGTTTAACTATGTTTTTTTAGTTAAACTCAACACAAATATATTTTTTACAATAATATCTAAATTGAGTTCTCATTGAAAGTTTAAAATATCTTACAAATTAGAAAAAGGATAATATCGCCAAAATAATGGCTGCTATTGGTACGAAGGATTGAGAGTGTAAAGTTTTGCTGAAAGAGGCAAATCTTATCAAGACAAGATTAGTGTCTAAAGCTGAAAATATATCTATAGGAGCAAAAGGAGTGTTGCTTAGTAATTAAGGATGTGATGAACAAACTGAAAGTAATTTCTAAAGAGATTATAGAAGAAAAAGATAGCATGCCCTTCAAGTTCACCAAGATTCGTAAGGGTTATATTTAGCTTATCTAAATGGGCCATCTAGACTGGGCTTTACTCACAGCCCAGTCGATCTCCGACCCGGAGGTTGGTGGGCAGGGCACCAAGCCAGGCTGATTTATCAAAAAATTGGTTTTCATAAATGAAAGTTTTTTAAAAAAATTAGTTTTAGGAAAAAAATTGAAAAATATAAAATATACCAAAATACAACAATATACATTGATTTTTTTTTTCTTTTTAAACTATAACTTTTTATTGTTCATTAAATTGAGATTTTATTTCGAAAAAAGTTAAAATTTATTATTCTTATTGGGAATACATAGTATATAATATTTGATAATTGTTATGAAAGTTATTTCTTTGAGAAGGCTTTTTCGATAGAAAGTCAATTTTGATTGTTATGATATTTATTATTATAATTGTGAAAGAAAGTTATTTTATTATAAAGTATAATGGAAGGTAGAATTATAAATTGTTATGTAAGGTAAATTTTAATTGATTTAAGGTGTTATATGCACATAACTGTCTTTTAAATTAAATACAGATAAAATAACTATGTTAATTAATGATTAGCTTTGACTTGCTAAACAATAAAATTAAAAAAATTTAGTTTTGGAAACAAAAAAATTATAATAAATATTCGGATATAAATGTTAGATTTCATTTGATGACGCAAATAAATTTGGAAGGTAAGTAAGGCAAATTATCGAATAGAAATAAGGGAAATAACAAATTTAATACGAATTAAAAATAAAAATGGCCGGGCCGCACTTGGGCTTCAGCTTGCACTGGATCCAAGGTAGTATACGGCAACAGGGCCTCGACCTACCTTGCTAATGCAGAATCACTTTCTTACTTTCAAGCTAAAATGACGTTTAGACTTTTCAATACTCTTGTCTAGAAAAACACCCCCTTATCAAGTGCACTTGCAATTAAAAAATATTTCTATGTTATTTATATGGAATTAATATAAATGAGTTGCTACCGCTGCCGTAGCTTGTTTAGGATCACAATTCATGAAATTTCAGGTTCATTTGTCCTTCCATTGTATGAATGTAGGTTACTGTATTCATTAAAACCGTTATTTTTGTATCTATTTGATAAAAAAAAAAAAAAACTAAAACTCCAAAAAATAGGTATGAGTAAATTCTATAGGATTGAGATTATTTTGCAAAAAAATAAAAATAAAAACACAAATGTTGGAGATAATGGAATTGGACTACTAGTGTATTATAGAAAACTTAAATTATTTGTTAGCTCATTTCTATTATTATGTGTCATGTTTGTTAATGAAAATTATTTATTTTTATAAACTATGTGTAATTTCGTAATTTAAACATACATACAAGAAGTCGATGGGAGGGAAGGGTTATTCCGTCCTATAAAAATTTCGGAGCTTAAAGGGTGGATAGTATCCCATTTTACATATAGATTAAAATGCATAAGAATGGTAAAATTATAGATCTCTAAATATATTTCTACATCTATAATTTTGACTGAAAACTTGTGCACGGAATGGAATTGCAACACTGATGCCTATAAATCAACACATTTTACTATGGGCTAAATTCTTGTTTTTTATATGAATATATATATATATATATATGTGTGTGTGTGTTTTTAACAAAATGACTGGCAGGCTTGGAAGCTCAAAATTATAATGAAATCGGATATATAAATGCTTATACTAATTCCTTAATTAATAAATAATAGTAGAGTGTTTGATTACTCTCAGACTATCTTTCCAACCGAATTCAATGAATATTCCAAAGAGCAATTATTCAAATATATGTTTGAATTCAAGGTGTTGAAAACAAGTCTTTTTTTTTTCAAGTTTGGAGACTCTTTATATAGACATCAAGGAATTTCTTTCCCTTATTAAAAAGTATCATATAAATATACAGGTTATTTAGAAAGAGCTATATACAAAATTAAGAATTCATGGGTATTGTTATCCTAAATTCCTTAGGCCCATTCTTTTCTTTTCTTTTCTTTTTTTTTTTCCTTTTCTCCTTACTTTTCTGGGAAATGATATTAGACTTTAGAATGGGAAGTGGACTTCTCCAATATTAAATATATCATCACCCTGTATAATTAAGCACATGACTTCTTTAGGGGAGTTTCCAAAGGAGCACACCATTTTTTCCCTAGTAAGCCCATTTTTTAAGTGAAAAACCGAACAAAAAAGACATATCTAATGGGCTCACTAGGAAAAGTGGTGTGCTCCTTTGAAAACCCCCCTTCTCTAGTCGGGCGAACTACTATCAAGGTTTTTTGGACTCAACCGAACCGAACCGAATCGGCTGAAACTGAATCAGGAAACCTATCCAGCAACAGCGACTTTGCAAGGCCACAGTCTCTAAGTCGAGAGAAAACTAAAAACAAAAGGAAACCACTCAATCTCGGTTCCAAGTACAACTTTAATTTCTTGGTGTGGGGAGAGTTTCAATCGGCTTATCCTGTGTGACTCTGAGATCAGGAACTTGTTGATCACAGATCAATTTGGTACTTTCTCTTATCTTTCAATTTGGTACTTTCTCTTATCTTTCAATTTGGTACTTTCTCTTATCTTTTCTGCAATTTCTTTTGTATGTCAAAGTTGAGAATTTCGGGTAGGTCTTTATCTCAGTAATTCATTCTCTTGTTGTACTTGTGAAAGTTCATATTGTTGTACTTGTGAAAGTTCATATATTGTCAGGGCGATTGTTTGTTCAAAGATCGGCACCGACAGAATTTTCACGATTTGGTTTTGCTAATTCGGATCCAACGTTACAAATAAACCTCTAAAAATCAAATCTTTGCTCTCTTCTTGCCATAAAAATCCAATCTTTCTCTTTGGCTTTCCTTGAATTTGGGACTGCGCATGACAAGGTTGTGCTAAGATTAAGCTCGCCGGTACTCAGAAGAAGCAGCAACAGAAGATGAGATGGGATGGTATCCTCGAGAGGCTCCTCGCCATGATGGTCTCCGAGGCCAACCTGGATCAGACCAGCGAGCATGCGCAGCTTGGGACCGATCACTGCTTGGTCATAGTGAATTTTAATTCTTTGATTTGATTATTCTTGTGTGTGATAAATTGTGCTTGGAATTATTAGCGTGTTGGGCGATAGAAAGCAGACCCCAACTAATTCCTATCGCAAGTTGGAGTGGTGTTCCGAACAAATACGGATACTCGGAATGTATCCGAGTACGAGACGGATTCTGATTGGGTTGAGAAATAAATAGATGCTACTTGCTTTCGTAACACAGACTTGTACGGGTAGAGGGAGAGATAGAGAGACGGCAGTTTGATTCCCATTATTGCGATTTTACTCCTTTGTTTTTCCTTGGCATATATTTGCTCGCCGGTAAGCACTAATCAAATTCTTTAATCTTTTTCGCATTATTGTTTCTCTCTTTATGGTTCTTTCTCAAATCAGCAAAAATCTCATATTTATGTAATATCCAACTGTTATTTGTTTTTCTTTCCCTCTATTTTTTTTTTTTTTTAAGATTCCATGTTCTTACTTATCTTAAGTATTCAAATAATATTCTTTTTTAGTAGAGCAACTTTGTTACTCTTTGCATATCTCCTAACAAGTTCTGTGAGGTTGTTTCAACTAGCCATTTGTACATGGTCTTTGTTTCAGGAAATATAGTCTGAGAAGATAATTTAATTGATGAGCTTGATGTGAATCTGTGCATCTGATATAGGCAATACTTAGTGTTATGATGTTTCTTTTCAATAAAAAGAGTATTAGCAAAGCATGAATAGATAAATAGAAGTACCATCAGTAAGGCACAAACTAGTAGCATGAAAATTAGCCAATAGCAAATATGTAATTTTCAAAAATCGGCATCATGCATAACCAGCAAGGAATTAAATCTTGTTAATGAGAGTGAGTATAACATACATATTAAATGTAATGATAAGAATATGAAGTGATTCAGATACTTTAGCCTATCACACAGAATTAAAAGTTTGGAAGGCGTATTAGTTGTTATTTGCAGTACAATTGAAGTTAAATTGTACATCTATCTTCATACTAGCTAGGGGAAAAGGTTGGTGCAATTTATTGTCATTATCCACGGCTTAATTCATTAATTGAAGTGGCTTATGATTTTCATTTCTTTATACTATCCTTCTTATTGCTTATGAAAACTATACATGTTGTTAGCCAAAAGTAGGCTCTTCACCTTTTCTTTTGACTTGTATGTCTTATATTTACCCCAGAGAGATAAGCAATATTCAAATTCTTTAATCCTTTTTGTAGTATTTTTTTTTTTTGCCTCTCTTTATATTCTATCTCTAATCACCAATATCAGATGTAATATTTTCCTTATCACACAATATTGATTTGTATTTATTCATTTCTTTTGATATCATTTACACATTTTACTTGTGTCAGGTGCTTGGAAAGTTCATGCAATATGGCAGATTGGTCAAATCTTTTTGATGATGTCTTAAGAGTGATTAAGCAAAAGTCAAGTGCCTTTCTTCCAGACTTTCATAGATTTGCCTCCGCTTGTGCTACATGGCGTTCAATTGCATTTGAAAAGCGTATTATTTTTCCACCCCTGCTTTTACTTCCTTTTGATGAAGCCACAAACGAGTGTTGTCTATTTAACAGCAATAATAAAGAAGTGATGAAGTTTCGATTGCCAGAGCTTCGTAGTCGATTGGTTTGTGCAACATCTCATAGTTGGCTGATTTCATTAGATGAGAAGTTAGATATCAAAATGTTAAACATGTTCACGAAAGCAGAATTACCTCTTCCGAGCCTCCCGTGTCATGAACAAGTGTACATGGATATTGAACCAGAGGGTTTACCTACACAAAGAGCATTTTACTTGAAGAAAGTTGTTCTGAGTGCGAATCCAGTAACTTCTCCGCACAATTGTTTTGTTGCATGCTTATGGGGTTACAGTTATGAGTTGGCCTTTTGCAGGTTGGGGGATGATAAATGGACTACATTCTCAAATGTGGATGCTTATCTTACTTATCCTGCTACTGGACTCACTGATGTTATATTCTTTGATAATAAGATTTATGCAGTTAATGACTATGCACATAGCAAGATATTTATCTATGATTTTGGCATAGAGCATGGCGTGGATCCAAAACTTACTATGATGTCCGGTCCTAAAGGAGACGTGGGTGGATATTCTTTAAGATATACATACTTGGTTGAGTCATTAGGAGAGTTGTTCTGCATAATGAGATATATAGGTTTCTTTCTACCCGAGGGATGCGAAAAGAAAGATTACAAGACTCTGAAGTTTGACGTTTTCAAACTTGATCAAGATAGTAAGGATGCTAAGTGGAGTAGGATTGATTTTTTGGGTGATAGAGTGTTATTCTTGGGAGCCAATCATTCCTTCATGTTATCACTGGAAACTAATGAGCTGGTCAACTTTAGAAGAAATTGCATCTATTTTACTGAAGATTATTTAGAAGGTTACGCCAATAGTGAATCTTATGGGTGTCATGATGGTGGTGTGTTCAGCTTGAAGGATGGAACCATAGAACTGGATCATCCAAGTGCACACCCTTGGCCAGTTCCTCCAATCTGGTTGGAGCAACGACTTTAGATTTGAGCTTTTGGTGCTTTTTCATTTGGATGGACTGTAGAGTTTATAGCACTTTTTCATCTAGAGAAATGTTTATATCATTTCATTGTTTTGCAATGTAACCTTTCGTTGTAACGATTAAAGAATATTTATTGTTAATTTCTCTCGTGCCATGTAGATGTAGTTGCTCCTAGGTTTTCTAATGCATTGTTGTTTTTTCCCTTTTTTTTTTTTTTCTCATTTGTTTGTGTTGTCTGATACTGTCATTTTTTTTTAATGGGAATTTCATGTGTGCTTGAATCTTTGAGCAAACTTTGAAGGGTAATCATTTAGGAGCAAGTTTCTCGAGACTTTAGATGATGTGATTGGTCATGCCACTTCAATTGCTAAGCTTCTGGCAGCAGCCTAGTGTGAAGTCACGTCATACGCTCAAGTCTAGCGAGTCACATGAGCTGCTCAACGTTGCAATCAGACAGCTATCCCTTGGAGAACAAAGCACTCTCGTACGGCTCTAAATTTTGAATTTCAAAATTCCAAGCGTCGAGCGGGGAATTTCCAGATGGGCACAACTTTTTTTTTTTTTTTTTTTTTTTTTTTTGTTTTTTTTTTTTTTCTTCCTTCCCTAGTGAGCATACTTAAAATTTTTCTTTATTCACTATTTTATCATTAAAATTCTTGATCAAAACTGTCCCTCCTTCGCCCTCTCTTTCATCCATTCGGACTGTTAACCAGGATGGATTGGCCTGATCCAGACGGATCAGGCCAATCCATCCGGGCTAACAGTCCCGGATGGCTGGATCTGATTAGGGAGAGGGAGGGGAAAGGGGAGAGGGGAGGAGGCGATGCCGTCGGGGAGAGGGAGAATTTATCGGTGAGCAATTGATGAGAAGAAGAAGACGAAGAAAAAGAATAAGAAGAAGAAGACGAAGAAGAAGAAGAAGACGATGAAGAAGAAGAAGCAGCAACAGCAGAAATCAGAGAGAGAGAGAGGATGATAGGATGAGAATTTTAGTGTGCTCACTAGGAAAACCCTCTATTTTTAAAAGAGAGGGTGTGCTCCCTAGGAAAAGTGGGCTCACTAGGAAAAAATTGTGCCCATCTAGAAATTCCCCGTCAAGCGCCGCTCTTGTCAGCCTCCAGTCGAATGAGCGTCTGGCCATCCAACATCCACAATCGGGGGAAATCCCCTCATCCACCTGGGGATTGCTGTTATCGACAACTTTATGATCTCTATGGTTTTAACATTTATACTTTTGACTAAAAACCTGTACACTGAATGGAATTGCAGCATGGATACGTGTATATCAACACATCTTCTCAAGGATGATAAGATTGAATTCTTGTTTATATATGATTATATATTCAACAAGATAACCTGCGAGCTTGGAAGCTCAAAATTAGAATGAGATTGGACTCAGAAATGCTTATAGTAATTCCTTTAGTGAACAAATAATAATTAAGTATTTGATCACTCACCAACTACCTTTCCAACTGAATTCAATGAATATTTCAAATAGCAATTATTCAAATATATGTTTGAATTCAACATGTTGAAAGGGAGTCATCTTTTTTTCGATATTAAAGATCCTTTGTGTAGGCATGGGAGAACTTCTTTCCCTCATTAAAGAGTATTATATAAGTCTACAGCTATTTAAAAAAAAAAAAAAAAAAAAAAAAGAGAGAGAGAGAGAGAGCTACATTAAAAAATTAAGAATTCATGATACTGTTATTTTAAATTCCCGTTCTTAACTATGGGACCGGGACAGTTCCTTTTCTTTTCTTTGTGTCCTGCAGGAAGAGATTGGACTTACTTTTTTGAAAAATAAGATTAGACTTCAGAAATTTTACTCGGGGGCAAGGTGGGAGGCCAGGAGCGACATGCAACCACATCACCAACTCCGATGGACTTTGGATGGGGCTGGCTTGGTCGGGGGAAAAACAGAGAGGAGGTCTCCGGTGAAGAGGATAAAAATCCAAAACACAGAAGGAAAAGTTGGTCAGAGATGGTAAGCGAGTCGCCGGTGAAGGGGGTTCATCCCTCTTCTTCTTCGGTGCTCTCCCCCAACAATTACCCTCACATTAATTGTAAAAGCTCATATTCTAGGGAAGAAATACTTGCACTTCTTGCAGCTACTAGAGGAGAGTCCTCTACTACTCTCAAGAAAGAAATTGAATAGCAGGGCAAATGGCAAACAGTCAAATCCCGCAATACACTTAGAAAAGAGCGAATCACTAACTCTGCACAAAATAGCAGAGGAGGGAAGAAGAGGAAACATTCCCCGGCTAGAAATCCAACACCCAGTAGCCCGAGGCATGCTTGATCGGCATGCTGGATCTGTGGGAAACTAGGGCACTTCAAGGATGAATGCCCGTTCATCAGATGTAGATTATGCAAAGTGTTGGGGCATCGAATTGGAGAATGTCCAATAGCACCAGCCAGGAAGGAGGGGATCCAAGAAAAATCATCTCAAATTGGAAATGGACTGAAACGCAAAGAACCTCAACAAACAGCCCTACCCCAAAATACCTTGAAGACAGTGACAAAGAACACATAGCCAAAACTAGTGGCTTTCATTCCAATGTCAGATTCGGCAATGGCCGAAAAAATACTATTTAACAGGACGGTAGGGGTGATATACCCAGGAAAAGGCAACCCAACAGGGGTGGACATCATAGATACATTGAAATCTTTAGCCCCCCGAATTCACAAACCATCCCTGGAGATTGGATAAGAAAGGTTGCAAATTTTTATCCCAATTCCCGTCAAAGGAAGGGTTAGCCTTTGCATTAGCTAAACAAGTGATCATATGCCCGACAATGGGGGCCGAATTCAAAGTTCTAGGGTGGAGAGGGGATGAAGATTTCCAAAATTACTTGTTTCCAGTTACGGCTTGGATAGCAATTCATGGCATCCCGCTGCATCATTGGAACAAGACTGATATAAGCAAATTGCTAGCTAAATATGCTCATGTGCTGGATATCAGCGATCAGACAATCATGAGAGTTAGTCTAGACTTTGCTAGGGTTCTTGTGGGTTACGAGGACCTTGCAAAAATTCCTCGAAACTTCCATGTGGTCATGGGTGAACATCTCTGTCTGATCAAAATTGAAATCACATGCAATTTTGATAAGATAGACCATACCTCACCGGAGTGCCGCCTTCTGATCACTCTCCTGATCACGGTGGAGGGTATAGCAGCACCTGCAATCGGCGTGGCCGGTTCATCCGACCAACCGCCGTGCGGCGTCACTATCCCCCGCCGATGCACTGAGGAGCTTCACATGGAAGAGGGTCGAACTCAGTCTTGGATCCGCTGGACAAAACATGACCATTGACAAAAATCAGCCCTCAGGCTGTACGGATGAAACATCTGAGCCGAAGGGACCGCTGGAACTCAAAGGGAAAAAACCCCAATCTCAATTTGAGACTGAAAACACGAAAACCTTCTGGGTAAGAACCCTAGACAAACAAATCAGCCAGAAGGACCAGATCGCCAGCAAGCAAGAGGACACCCCACAGAAAGAGGCTCAGAGCTACGACTGGGTTCCTCGCAAATCGATGGACAAGGATCCAACCTCAACATCATTAGCCGAGATTACAGGGGTAAGTTGATCTTAGACCTATCGAAGTGGGAACGCTCAAAGAGGGAAATTCCGGATAAAGGACGAGGGGATCTTTCGGAGATGGATGAGGAGATTGAGAGCAAGGGGGGCTGGCAGGAGTCGAGACCGGAGCTCGAGAGAGGAGGAGGAGAATCACATTTATTGCGATTGGTGCGAGCTACAGAGCGGTCAGAGGAGCTCAATCAGGGCAGTGGGAGAGGAAGAGCTTTGGAGGAGCTCAGGAGTTCAGGGGAGAAACAGGAGAAAATTCCGCCACCCGAGGAAGAGAAAGGAGCAGCTGACAGAGGAAATTTAATGCGAATGGGGGAGTGGGAGGCTCGAGAAGACAAAGAGATCAGCTCACATTTAATGAGCCGAGAGATATTCAATATTTTGGGCTCGGGCTCCAATGAGCATAGGGAAAAAAATGACTCCGGCATTAAGGATAAGGGGGCCAACTTTAAAGGCAAAAAAATCCAAGATATCACAAGAGAAGACCAAATGCAAAATGAATATAGTGGAGTAGAGGGCTGCTACAAGGCCCAATTAAATATAAGGGAAGCCTAGATGAATTTTCTGGGCCCTAATATTGAAGGTTGTTTCAATACAAATACTAGTGATTATTTGGGCCTCCTCACATACCTCAAAAATCTGGACAAAGATTTTGCCCGGGATACAATAGCAAAATTACTAGAGAATGTGATGAAGGGAGAACAAACCAGAATACCCATGAAGACACGGCGTAGACAGGCCTCCCGTCTCCCAAAGAGGATACGAGACAGGAAAAAACTTCAGATCCAATCTAGTATCCATGACTTGCATGGAACTTCTCCAGAAAACCTAACTATGCCCCTAGTGGATACACTTCAAGTAAAGGAGCCAGGGCAAGAGGAAATCACAGGACCAGCTTCAGCTACACCAAAGGACATAGATGATACAAACAAAGATCCAGAATAGGAAGAGAGGATCCACAAAATACAAATGATTCCTAAAATCACTCCAAACAGAAAGAACAGGAGACTGGAGGAGAAAAAGGGAGGCCAACAGTATAAAGCTGGCCAGATTACAATATCAGCTGCCAGACGCAAAGCACTCATTTCGGAAATTTCCCCAGGTACTTCTCAATTAAATTTTGATATACTCAAATTAATTTCCGATAATGAGTTAATCTCTGCAGCCAAGATATGTGATATTGACATGGGACAAGAGGATATAGAGACCAATAATATTCTTTTACAATTTAGATCGTTAGACGAACCTAAGTTTAGGGAAGGGAATAACCCGAGGGTTTAATACCCATCGGTTATGGAGAAGTTAGCTCAACAGAATCTAATGAACTGTATGTTCTGGAATGTTAGGGGCTTGGGTAGCCCAATCAAACGTCGCATGGTCACAGAAATCATCCGAAACAATAAAATTGACATAGTTTGTTTAGAAGAGACCAAACTAACTAATCCATCCCAGAAAATGCTAAAATCTATTGGTCTCAATAGCTCATTTAAATTCCATTATAAAAATACCTGTGGTGCATCAGGTGGGCTCTTAATCGGCTATAACTACAAGTTTGCCCTAATAGACACATGGGAAGGGCAGTTCTCCCTCTCAGTAAGGATGAAGAGACTCTCTGATGGATGGGTCCAAACAGTCACAGTAGTTTATGGACCTAATGACACCCACTCACATCCTCTTTTTTGGGAGGAACTTCGGGATATAAAGAGCAGATGGAACTCTCCTTGGATCATAGGAGGGGATTTCAATATCAATCGATTCGTTCATAAAAGAAGAGGAACGAACCGTCACCCATGAGACAGAGAGATGTTCAATGAGGTCATCTCGGCTCTTCAGCTTACCGACCTCCCATTGATCAATCGTCAATTCACATGATCGGACATGAGGGAAAATTCAAACTTAGCCAAATTGACAGGGTGTTAATTTGCCAGGACTGGGATATGCAATTTTTCCTCTCAGATCTCAAAGCACTTGAGCACATCACCTCTGATAATATACCAATTTGCCTAGAATCTAGAGAACATCAAACACATCAGAGAAGATTCCATTTTGAGAAATGGTAACTAGAGTATGAGGAGGTCTATAAACTTGTCAAGAAGAGCTGGTCACAACAGACCTCAGGAGCAGATACTACGAGTAACATATGTATTAAATTTCGACGTCTTCGCAGAATATTATGGAGAAGGGAGAAAAGACATCGCCTTTTATCACGAGAGCACAAAACTAAATTACTAAAAGAAATAGACACTCTAGAGAAACATGAAGAGACAAGATCTCTCAATGAGGAAGAGAGCTCTAAATTACTCTATCTCCGAAAAAATATAGAAGAAATCTATAGAAACAAGGAGATAATGTGGAAACAAAGAGCACGATGCAAGTGGTTTGAAGGAATGAGATGCTAATACTGCATTCTTTCACAAATCTGCTTGCATGCACAGCAAAGTCAATAATATTGATGAATTACAATCAGAGGAAGGAGTTATACGTGGACCCCAATTATATGACCATATATACCATCATTTTAAAAAGTTGTTTGGAACAAAGAATCTCTTCAGGTTGCAAATACAAAGGAATGCCTGGTCCATCTGCCCGAACTTGCACGAATTGGAGCTAGAGATCCAAGAAGAAGAAATTAAGCATGCAGTTTGGGAATTGGGGCCTGAAAAGGCACCTGGACTGGATGGACTTCCTATGTTCTTTTACAGGACTTTCTGGGAGACGATTAAATTTGATTTTAAAAGAGTGATCGACGAAATCTACCAAAACTCCTCCAGACTTGACAGAATCAATTATTCTCTCATCACACTTATACCCAAGAAGGATCAAGCAGAGCGGATCAGGGACTACAGACCCATTGCATTGGTGAATTGCTCTATTAAAATCATCACAAAAATCCTTTCCAACAGATTTGCACCCAAATTGCAAGTTATGATTGGAGATTATTAGACTGGGTTTATCGCGGGAAGGAACATATTGGAGGGCATAACAACAACACATAAGATCATTCACCACTGCAAAAAGTCCAAGTTGAATGGTTACATCCTCAAACTCGATTTTGAGAAGGCTTATGATATGGTAGAATGGGATTGTTTATTCGAGGTTTTACGCTTCCGTGGTTTTGGAGAAAAATGGGTCTCATAGATAAGGGAATGGCTCACAACTGCCAAAACACAAATATTGGTTAATGGGGTAGCAGGAAAGGAAATAGTACTCAGGAGAGGGATACAACAAGGCGACCCATTTTTCCCTCTTCTGTTTACTCTTGTCGCTGATGGCCTCAACATGATGTTCAGAAAAATAGAAAATGCAGGCATAGTAAAAGGCATCGCAGGCTCTACCTCCACATCACATATCAACCTCTAATACAAAGATGGTACACTTATATTTGGAGGTGATAATCTTTGTGAGGCAATACACATCAAATGGAGACTTCGCTGTTTTGAGGCATGATCGGAGCTGAGAATCAATTTTTCCAAGAGTTCTCTAATATGTCTAGGAAACAAGAACCTTATTATGAACTTTATTCTAGAGATCTTCAAGTGTAAGGAAGGATGTTTCCTAATGAAATACCTGGGTATCACTTTCAAGCCAGGAAAGCTCTCCAAACAAGATTGGTACCCTCTGTTGGATTGTTTCGAAAAGAAACTAGATTGCTGGAGAGGGGGACTATTATCTTTAGGAGGTAGGGTTATCATGCTCAACGCAGTCTTCTCATCTCTCCCCTATAATATATATCCTTCTTCCTATTACCATGCTGGGTCAGAAACAAAATTAATCACATCAGAAAAAGATTTCTATGGAATGGGATGGCCAATTCCAATAAATATCATCTTATTTCTTGGAAGTATGTATGCAGGCCTAAGACTGCGGGAGGCCTTGGTGTAAATATTATTCTCATAAAGATACATGGTATGCAACGGACAGAACTTTCCTAAATTCTTCCTACTTCTGGAAAGGGATGATCAAGACCAAACACATCGTATGGCCTAGTCTGCAATTTAGACTAGGAAATGGTCAAAAAATTGCATTCTGGAGTGATCAATGGTGTACACAGCTCCCCCTCAAAATCCTGTTTCCCACAGTATTTGAATTATCCTTAGATAAGGACGCAGTAGTTGCCTCCCACTGGAGAAGAGCGAGATGACGACTGAATCTAACATATCCTATGTCAATACTGGAGAAAACACAGGTCCGTAAAGTAAGGACTTTTCTAAATAAAATAACACCATCCGAGACAAACAATGATCAACCCATATTGAGATGGAACAAGAATGGAGTATTCTCGGTAAAATCCACATATCAGCAGTTCATGAATAGTGGAGTCAACTTTAAGGACACATGTTGGATATGGAATACAAAATGCCCATTAGAAGTCAAGATATTTTTTTGACAATCCATATGAATGTGCTGCTCATATGGCTAGCACTACAAAAGTGTGGATAGTCAGGGCCCAATTTCTGTGTCCTATGTAGCAAAGATGGAGAATCCACCAACCATTTACTGCTAAAATGTAGTTTCACTAATCATCTCTGGATCTCTTGGGATAAATTTAAACATAAAGGAGAAAAATTATATAGGGGGTAGACTATGTCTAGTTAGCCACCCATCAACTCAAGTTCAGAATCCTAACAGCAGTTTTATGTTGGAATGTTTAGTTGGAGAGGAATAATAGAATTTTTAATTCTACTGCTCGCTCGTTACATACTTGCACTCGCCTGATCATGCATGATTTTTTTTTTTTACAGATATACCATCCGAAGAGGAGCGCATACATATATCAGGGGGTTCCTCCGAAAATGACCTGGATTCTCCCAGCCACACTTAATCCACATTCTTCAACCTGAGACATTGAGAAAGAATCCACTCTGCACATTACGAGAAGAACCGCTGACTGGACCTATTGTCGCTTATATGTATCGTCTCTTTTCTTTTTGGGTTTTCTGCAACTAATGTATTATGAGAATCGCTCATATGAGTGATCGTACTCTGTTACTCTTTGTATGGTTCTGTTATCCACTTGCTAATGGAACATGAAAGGCTCCCACCTGCCGGTTTATTTCAAAAAAGATTAGACTTCACGATCAGAAGTGGACTTTTAAAACTGAAAGGGTATGCCCTTAAAAAAGATTCCCTTGGGTGAATTTTCTTCAGGGAAAACATAGTTGGAATCCTATAGAGGTAATTGCATGCGTATCCATATGTACAAAAGAAATTTAGTAGTCATTTTGAGTTAATTCCACTGAGTAGTTCTTAAAAGGTGTATAAATAGATGTAATGCTACTAATACCATTGCGATTTTACCTGTGAACCAGTGCCAATGCTACTAAAGCATCCGCCTAAGTTGCTGTCCCAAAGCTTAATGGACTGGTCGGTATGGGGGGTACTTAGCCTACCGTACTATGAAATTAGAAAGCGTAACCTTCTATACAGGGGAGGCTTATATGTAATATAAAATAAGAACTAGTAGTTTCATTATATTTTATTAATGAAATAGGGGAGTACTTAGCCCACCGGTATTCTCTAAAAAAAAAAAAGTAGATGCAATGCATACATAAAATAATTTTAGTGAGAAAAGGACGGGAAGTTGTAATATATTAAGGTTGAGAGTTACAATCCACATACTAAACAGATAACTTGAACTATCAAGACGATACTACCATCAGAAATAACAGAAACTAGTGCTGATTACTAATCAAGGAAGTCTGTCGGCTACAAGCATCATACTGAATTCAATCAGCACATTATATGATTTAAGGAAAGGAATGGCAAAGTTGTTCGTCAGGATACTGTCATACTGTAAGAGGAGGAAAAGAGTTGAGACAAAGTGCAAAAAACAGATAGCTGCTAAAACAGGCAGCAGAAAATTTAAGCCCAAATAGGGATATAAAGGACGATTTTGCATCCATAAGTGATGCAGCTTGTTCACTTGTTTATATAGCTAACCCATAGACCTTTAAGGCAATAAGTGAGGTGAGCCCATAAAAATTCATTTACATGACGTTTAATACTCCCCCAGCATGAGCAGGAACAAGAATTCTCTAATGAAGAAGCTGCAACATACATGATATATAAAGCTAAATATTAAACCAGGACAACAGAGTCAGACTAGGCTTGCAGGTCAAGCAAGCGTAAAATAAGCTTTTATTCAGTTTGAACTAGCCAGAACTAGCCACCGGCAAGACACAAGGCAGAGTTGTTGTTCAGACAAAACAACCCAGAGGAGCATACCAAATGAGTAGTCCTAGCTATTGACCAAGCATAACCATGAAACGAATTACTTACCTTAGAGACCGGTTCTCAGCTAAGCTTTGTATTAGACATTTACATGAAAAAAAAAGTATACTGAATTTTATCTGTAACAGAGTAATGTCAGATTAGTAGTGACCTTGAAAGAATGCACATATCAAAGCAGAGTTTTTCATTGAGCTACACCTTCAAAAATTGAGAAATTAAACCAAAATTGGTTCGGAACATACTAGACGTGTATATGTTCTTAAAAACTGAAAAAGTAAAAAAATGGTGGATGTGTATATGTACTTAAGACTGAAAGAGAAAAATGATGGGAACATGTGCAGCATGAACGGGGCCATGCAACTCCCTCCGCCGCCAGCGTTGCAGAGAGTTCAAAGACCTAAAACAAATCAAATGAATAAAGAGTATCAGAAAACCTACAAAAAGAGTATATGCTTAAAAAGTATCTGACATTCTTCTCAGAAAAGAAGCATCCGACATTCCTGTCCGGAATATATAAGAAATATCGGTCCAAATGCATTTGTGATGTTTACATATAAATGTCCACTCATCATGGGAAACAAATAAGAGAATTTAAATGGATGTTGGTGACCCAAAAATTATTATAATCTAAACTAATTCCAAATATTTCCACCTTATAAGGTCACCTATAAGAAATACTTTCTTACCATTTTAACTCCCAAAAGGAGCTACTTTTGTCAAAATTTAATTAGGTAAAGCACATTGAAAGGGAAACTGCTTACATAGACAGTATGTGACTGCAGTTTGTTTTTATGTATGTAGTTGAACATTCAAACTGCATAGTAAATATTTGACAAGCATAATGAGAGGAAAGAAGAAGAAGAAGATATCACAAGTAAACTACAATAGTCACTAACACTGATAATAACTCATGTTTGGTTAAAAAAAAAATGCGGAACAAGAGTCATGAATCAAACTAGAATAATTTGTAAACAAGGTGAGAAATGTCTTGCAAGGATCTTTGGCAAGCATTGGGCTCATATGACCGGAATAGTCTCACACTGGAAAAAGTTGAAGAGCGTGATGGATTTAAATACAAAATTAGGCATCTACCTATCAGGTTTTGGATTAAACATGCTTCAACCTATATTGAGTCTTCACCTTTAGGAATCATGCACTTGGGAATATTCAGTTTCCTGAAACCATCAAACACAACAATGTATCCTGTAAGCAAAAAACTCAACTGCTCCAATTTTAATGTGCATTCAAAGGATGAGTTGATACATAAACTGGGGTAAATCCCTCCAGGAATTGAATATCCTCCCTGATACTTAGTGCATCCCGAGTCTAAACTCAAACTTGACATCCATCCTTGGTACCATCATAGCTTTCCAACCCTGTATGAGTCGGAAACAAACGGTTGTAATGCTAAACTCAAGTTGTGCCTTCAAAAAAAAATTTTGAGAAAAGTCGTGCCTTTAAAGTTGAATTGTGAAGTTAAGTATTGCCATACAATTTCTTGTTGTGTAACCAAGTCCGTGATCATGAAAGCGAGAACGGGTTGAGCAGAGAGTGTTGATGCATCGTGATGTGTTCATTGACCAAACCACATGGGCTCTACTCAACATACCCTCACACTACCTCACAACAGAGATAGTTCCGAAGATACAAGAGGATGGAACCAACTTCAAAGGAAAGGGACAGGGCCATGGCCGACAGAGGATCGAGCCTTACCCCACTTGGAAGTGCATTCGCTGCCAGTGATCACCCCCACCAGACATAGCAGACTTTTGGAGGAGAAGCGCAGTGGACTCTCATACCAGTCAAGGGGAGGTGGTCACTCTTGCAACGCAGCACAAGGCCATTTTAGCCGACAACAATGCAGGTATATATGACCCTTAGCTACATGTTTTTAAATTAATCCCCAATGACTTGTTACTTCACTATGCGAAAAATTGTGATCTAGATATTGGGGTGGGGAGGCTCAAAGCCTGGATCGAGAGAAGCTAGCACCACACTTCGAAATGGGACACAGGACCCTGTAACTGCAGGCAACTGTATTTAGGTCACGACCAACGTATTGGAGAAACCCCAGACTATTCTCCCATGAATTGTATTGTATGTTTGGAATGTCACGGGTTGTGAACCCGACCAAATGCAGGATTATTGCACTTTGATTGTTTAATTTATTCTATTATTCTATTATTCTTCGAATCATATTGTCTGGGATTGTGCGTCAGCTCTAGCTTGAGCCTGTGCTTGCTTTTTCATGTCTAAACTAGAGCAAGTTGTGAAGAAACCACTACTCAAGAATATAGCAGTTAACAGGATAACTTCAAGTTTCATCATCAAAGGAGACCTAAAAGGAGATTTATAAACATGCAGAGCAAAAACTGGAGTCCCTAGTCATGCGGAAACATTATCAGAGATGGATTCCTGCAAAAAGAAGAGCTAAAACACTGAAAGGTGGAAATTTTAACAAAAAAAGGGGGAACAAATATGTTGAGCTTTAGCCTCGCATCATAACAGTTTAAAAGAAAATCTTATATATCTTATCTAAAATCCAAATCTATTAAAAATAGAAAGTTAAATACTAACCTTACTCTATTTCTAATATCCTGATCTGCACGATAAGCCCATCATCTCTGACCTCCAACTTCATGCGTAAAAATGGAAAAGTGTGATGATTTGGCAAGCTTTGTTGGTGCTGCACCATTAGCGAGCGGCTCCTAAAATTAGCCAGACATCTTGAACAACTATAAGCCTTCTTATCCTTGGTATGGGAGCAACTATTCATATGTCGTTTCATGGCATTATAATTAGCAAAAAAGTGTTTTGTGCTCTAGGCAGTAATAATATTTTTCCTCTGGAATTTCTATCCTTGTTATAGCCATCTGCATAGTAGTAACAAATTCATGTTTTCTCATTAGTATACTAATAAAAAAATATAGAAGATTTTTGAAATAGGTTCATATTAAATTAGATACCTCAAAATCTGATAGATATTTGTCATATATATTGGTATCGGTAAATATTTAAAACCTTAGACTATGCAATTGTCAATGGCTACATAAAGTGAACTAAATATAACTAATAAAATGAATAACCTAAGTTATAGTGTGACACCCCAAATCACACAGGTGGACCTGAGTGTGTGTCTCAATAATGGATAGGGTGTCACCGATGGGCACTCTCAATACCTTTGTCCAAAAAAGAAAAAGTATATTTTTTGGAATTTAGAAGCACAAATTTTAGAATTTTTGGATTTAGGTGTGTGCTAGAGGAGAGAAAGAGCGGATTTTTTTGGTAAAGAAGATAGTAGGGTAAAGGATAACTTTGTCGATACAAGAAAAATGGCAATGTAATTCTTTACAAGTTAGGGAATGCTGCTCACTAAGTCAAGTGTGTGCTCATTAAGAATTTCCCCATAATAAAACAGCAATTTAGAACATTTTTTATCCAATTTTTTTCTCCTGGTCCAATTATCTATAACTCTATAGTTGTATTCTAGCACATTGCTCTAATAAGGTATGCTTATTCTTCGTAAAAGTGCATTAATGCTAAGGGATGAAAGGAAGAAACAATGTATCTTTTGAACTCTTCTAGACTTCCTCTCTAAATTCATCTCTTCCAATGTTCTAAAAAAATACTGTAACCCAACTGTTTTAACACAGGAAAGATTACTTTCCCATTACTCCCAAAATTACTTTGCAAACTGACATAATTGAACACTAAAACAAGCTTATTAGTTTATTGAAAAAGCTATCACACTACAAACCGAGGTTTAAAATATTAGAATCAATAGATTGACAATGTCATCAAAATTGACACTAACAGCAGTAGCAACAATATTGAAAATATCTGGTACCTTAAAATCTGATAGTATATTTATCAATAGGATCAGCCAATGTGTAAAATTTTTCTACCGATATTATTTTTCAAATTGTAATGAATAATAAAATAAATAGTATATGTATGAAGCAATGCAATATCATTCTGCTCTAAAAGACTCTTTGTTAGTTCCACACATAATGGTAAGATCCTTAAAATACTGTCAGTCTAAATCAATAAGCATGAACAACTGAAGTGACCTGAGAACTGAACTATGTCGCCCACCATGAAGAGAGATGGGTTGTGAAATTTTTTCTCATTGAACAGAGGAGGAGTTAATATCAAAGAAAAGTTGTTGGAATACCAACTAATTGGAGTGAGCCAAATCCATGTTCTTTATGTATCAAAATCGAGTCCAGATCATAGGAAAATTAATTAGTGAATATATTTAGAAAAGCAGTTTACTGCATCAAGATAGAAAGATCCCAGAAGTTTTTTTTTTTTTTTTTTTTTTAAGGAAAACTTGATGAACCCATTTGAAAGATTTGAGAAACCAATTTAAATTTCAATCTTTGTTTATTTGAACCATCATTTATATCAATTAAGGCATGTATAGCAGAAATTGTTTAAAATAATATATCAAACACGATGGTACATTAAGATCGTATGTCCCAAATAAACCAACTCATGTGGAAAGTAGAAAGTAAATCCTTCTCCTTGAGCTGCAGCCCATGGTGTTCTTCATGTAGGTGGAGTCCCTTGGACTTAGGGGGAGGCACTACATGGACTCATGTTCAACAAGTGATATATAACATGAATGTGTTCAACAATACATACGGATCAGCTTGCTTATATTCCTTGAACTTCTTTTTAGAGGTCAACCTATATATTCTGCAATATAGGCAACTTTACGAATAAGTTGTTTCACAGTAGTTTATCCAAGACATACTCTAGTTAACTTTAAAAGCAAGATACAATGAACATTACATTGATTTAGTTTGGATGATTTGCATGGGTTATACTACCTAAAAATGATGCAGCTTACGTTAACTTTCGTTTATAAACCTTAACGAAAACCTTATGGCATGATATGTGATTTATTTATGTTGAAAATTAAAAGCAAAGAACATGAATGTTCAAAAACAGACTTTTATAGTGTAATACCTTCTGTTTTTCCTTTCTTTTTTTTTTTTTTTTTTTTTTTTTTTGGATTCCCCTTCATTATAGATAATTTGTATTTTCCCCAAGCTGAAGTGCTTGTTCATAATTGTTTTCCGCAACAAATTTAATGAAACTTCCTCTCCCCTAGACCTGCTCCAATTTTTTTAGAACTCTAAATCTAAAATCTCTTTCATGCTGAATTAACACTATGTTCATTAAAGAGAAAGGGTTCACAATAGCAAAAGGAAAGAACCCGTAGGTTTAAGTACTTGAAATCTCAAAATAAACCTCAAGAATCGTTCCAAAATATAACCAAAAAAAAAAAAAACAAAAAATAATTTGAAATCACTAGCTTGACAAAAATCCAAGAGCAAGAACATAGGGGATGTAGATTTTTCATAAGACAGTAAGCATAATTAGTTATCAAGATTTTAGGGTTTCCTAAATTAATGATGGGAATAAGAACAATGCAAGGTCATCAAAACAAGAAAGGATGTTAAATCCTAGTTTTGTGGGGTCTCACATAAGAGAAATGACTTGAGCATAATTTTTCATTTTGAACATCACTTACCACGTGTACGGCGACGAAAGAGAATGATGATAAAGATCGTCGGCATCGGCGTTCTGTGAATTTCGCCGGTGCTCAGTGTCGGCGACCGGTGAAGTAGGACTGTAGGAGAGAGGGGAGGAAGGCGAAGGCGAAGGCGAAGGCTAATGAGAGGAAGAAGGCGCGACTTCCATTCCTGTGTGATGCACGTGCTCCTTTTGAGATGCGTGGAGCCCTGGAAATTCTAAATGCACATTTTAATAGTGAGCACCACATACTATATAATAAAGTGATTTACAACATAGGGAAAAACGGTGATCACTTGTAAATATGGTGCACATTTAGAATTTCCTTTAAGCCCTACTAATTGGGATGCACTCCACCCACATGGTGTAATTACGTGTTCAGGATTATTTTTTTTAACTAATATTTTCTATTTTTTTTGTAAGTTCTTGGTTTTTTTTTCCAAATATTTTTTATTCTTGGTAATTTATTTTTGAATAAAATTATGTCTTTGGATTATTTTTCTATTATTTTCTATTTTTAGTCATTTTAATTCTGAATGAATTTCATCATTGTTTTATTTTTTTCTAATATATTCTATTTTTTGTACTTCTTCATGTTATTTTTTCCCTAATATTTTCTATTTTTAGTAATTTAATTCTGAATGAAATTACATCATCATGGTCATTTTTCTAAATATTTTCTACTTTTAATATATCTTCAAGGTTATTTTTTTCCTAATAATTTCTTTGAATGAAATTACATCATCGCGATTATTTTTTAAAATATTTTCTATTTCAGTATGCTTTGGGATTACTTTTTTCCTAAAGTTTTCTATTCTTAATAATTTAATTCTAAATGAAATTATGTTATCACAGTTATTTTTTAAAATATTTTTTATTTTTAGTACGTCTTCTATTTTCTATTTTTTTCCTAATATTTTTAATTTTTAATAATTTAATTCTAAATGAAATTACATCATCGTATTTATTTTTTCTAATATTTTTTTTAATTTTGAATAAAATTGTGTCATCGTGAATATTTTTTTTCTAATACTTTTTTATTTTTAGTAATTTTCTCGTATATTGAATACCGATCGATAATGGTAGGCAGCTAATCCACAAGTCAAGAACCAATCTATTTAAAAAAATTTAAACTGATAGCTTGATGTTACAATTTTATATTTAAACATATAAACTATTTTTTTTTCTTTAGAAACACCTTCTTTCGCTTAATCTGGATGATACTCAATGATTTTTTCCCGTTCACATAATGATTTTTTGATATTTATGGTGAAAACATTATATAAATTCCAAACTCCTCATTTCCACTAGAACTAAATCTTGTATGCGCTGAACTAGTATAGAGAAGTTACTCGGAGAAAAATAGAATACCCCATAGCGTATAAATATGTTTGCTATTGCTAATTTTCTGTTATTGAGCACTAATTTCTTAAATCTTAGCTGTATTTGTAACTTCTTAGCGATACTGGTTGAAGCTGTTGCAACTAAGCAATAGACACAAAGACGCCTCATCCTGATCCACTCTACCAAATGCAATTCACTGATCGAATGTTCGTAGAGAAGCACAGAATGAAACATATATTCATATTGATAAGAAATCTGTTGGCGTACTTTTTTGGCATTAAGGACTTAATTCGAGATTAACAGCTTAATTTACTCGAGAATAATCAACTCTGTCATTACCAACATTCAAACTCAATCAACTCGAGAATAAAAATATGTACCTCGCTATTACTGCACAAAACTAGAGTAGGCCTCTCTTATATTTTGATAAGATCATCACCTATAGTCAGAAATCTTGAGACAGATAAACAATATCATGAACAAGTACTTAAAGAAAAGGAAAAGATATTCGTCTAGTCTTTCATGCTTTATTTGAAATTTAAATGGAGTCCTTAAATTTATCAACACTAATTAAAAATACGAAAGCAATATGTCATCAATGCAATCACAGGCAGCTGATCCATAAGTATCACCCATGTGCAATAAAAAAGAAAATTCTAATTGTATCCACTAATTTACTAAGTACTTATACTAAAAAGTTCAATTTTATTATAATTTTATTATTATAATTTGTTGGCAAATTTATCTTTTATTAAAATTTATTACAAATTTATCTTTTCTTCTTTTTCTATCATACTTCCTTGATAATCTCTTTCTAATTAAAATCATAATAATTATCGATTATCAAAAAAAAGTTAAAATCTTAAACAAAGCATTGGAGAGGAAAATAAAAATAAACATAAAAAATTATACGCATTTAGAATTATCCGAATTAAATAATAACAAAAAGCTTCTTTAAAATTATGAAAGTCACCTTAGCGGACAATTTTAGGAAATTTCTAAATGAGCACGCCACTTGGCTAAACAACTACAAGGGGGATAAGGGGGATAAGGGGGATAATGATAGCCATATACTTAGAACAGTTATTGTTGTTTTTTGCTGGAATATTTATTAAGTGAGAAATAATAGGTTATTTAATGATAAATGTCATTACAATCAACACTGCATGACGCATTCATGATTTCATTACATGGACAAATGTCTCCTCAGAGAGGACATGTTTCATCTATCGGGTGGCTTTTCGGAAAATGGCATGTCATCTAAGATTTCATCTATCGGGTGACTTTTCGGGAGATGACATTGATGCTAACCCACCAGATCAAGAGTAGAGGAGCACATCGGAGGTATGGGGTGTGATGGATTGAGAACAAAAGCGGCTTTTATATGCATGTTGTTGTATCTTTTTTGTTCTCTCTTCTTTTTTTTTTTACAGTTTTATTTAGAACATTTATTATGTTAGCTTATTAATGGGCCATTCTACTAGTGGTCCAAGAATTTTTATTGTTCTGTTATTATCTCTTTAATGAAACGTGGAGAACTATATCCCGCCGTTTATTGTCAAAAAAACATTAAACTAGAGGAATGAATGCATTAAGATTAAAAGAACTAAAATTGATGCAAAGATGCTCTTATCTAAGGAATTTTAATGCAAGAGACCTCAAAGCACACTATTGCTTCATCTATTCTGCTGGTGTTTGCAAGCTGTCCCTGTCAACAAAAAAACAAATTATCTGCATTAATTCAAACTTTAAAAAAAAATAAACACAATTTTATCTGCATTTCTTCACCCATTCTCTCTCCAATTACCAAAACAAATAGTTAAAAAATAAAAATAAAAAAAATAAAAAATCTAGAGCTACCTGATCTATGTGGCTCTCTGCAAGGAGAATCCAATGCACTCTGCAGCAAAATGTGCACCCGATTCAAAAATCAAACTCCAAAAACCTTCAAGAAAGCACAGATTTTCTACCTGACTCGTTGCAGATCTGGAATCGCCCAAAATTTTCTCTTATCCCAACCAAATAAAAACGACAAAATTACTTCAGAAGAATCACTACTCCTATCAAAATCGATAATCAAAACCGCAGAGAAATCAGTGGCTCACCTCTACGGCGATCTTGTTGACAACGGAGAGGAAATCGGAAAGGGCAGCGGCAAATGAATGGCGATCGATCTGGTCAGATACGAGATTGGAGATCTTTCGAGAAGAGGATTGGGAGGAGAGAGAGGAAGCGGTGGCGAGAGAGGGCAGAGGTTGAATCTTATTAGGGTTTCAAATTAGGATTGAGCAGAGAAGAAGTAGTCGGTGTTAAAGAGTCGATTTTGGGAAAACAGAGAGATTGTCTGTTCTCTGAGAAAGGGAGAGAGTTGAACGTGTGGGAGAGGGGGTGGCGATTTATAGTTTGCCAGGGTTGGTGCTATAGTGTGCTATGTAAAGTAGGCTACGTAATGGTCATGGCGCCAAAGCGAATTTTTTGTTTTACAGGATTTCGATATCAAATTTAAAATTACAAACGTGAGAATTTTTCTTTTTATGTAGACTTTAAATTGCCAACTCAGTGGCACTATTATTTTTCAATTTGCGAAAGATTCTGGTTCTGTTATGATATTTATTTAATAACTAAATTGTCCTTTGGTCCCTAATATAATCTAAATAGACTAAGACTTTTGGTGGCTACCGTGTGATATCGAAAATGACTCTCACTAAATGACTTTATAAAATAACATAAAGTAATCATTATTAGTTTAGATTAAACGGTAAATTGCATATATACTTCTTGCATTTAAAACCTCTACCTTTGGCAATCATTCGGATGAAAGTGTAGCAAATTCTAGGAAACCACTACAACTTTCAGTGTATGTTCATAGTTCTTCCTAGTTTCAAATGATATGAGCCACAAACAATTTTCTTGTAAAATAAAAAATGTATTTGATTATTCAGTGTTCTTATTTGAATTTCAGGATGGATATATGCATCCAAGAGTAACTTGTGGGATTTTTTTTTTTTTTGTGAAAATATTTTCCAATAAACAAGTACGTTTCAAGTCAAATTGCACGTATAGTCAACCAAATATTTTCATTTTAGGCACAAGAAATAATTTTCTTAGCACCTTCATTTTTCTAAGAAATAAGGCTCTTGGACATGTCAATAACTTAAATAGCTGATTAAACAACTGATATTTCTATTTATTCTCCTTTTCTTGTCCAGCCATTTCAATTTCCCCCCGATTTCCAATTGATTACATAGTCTTTTGGAAAAAGCAATGGGAACTAAAACTTCTACCTCACAATATTGTCTAACACGTTCTGCTAGTCGAGCTTTCTAATACATTCATTTTGTATTGGAACTTGGCTTTAAATAGCGATATTTATTTCTTAAAAATTGCAATGAGTCACTATAGAATTTAATCTCAGATTTTTCCTAAGATAAGAATGGAGGAAAATTAATTTACATTATAACAGCCGCAACAATTTCATAATTTAGTTAAGAACAAATGGAAAACCAGTGCAATGCTTGGAAATACTTGGATGTGCTTATTTTTTTGAAGGAAGATCAAAAAATTTATTCTTTGATTTTATTATAAATAAACATATATAAATATGTTATATATGCTATATGCAAATAAGTAAAAACAAAATTAGAATATTAAAACTTTTTTCAAATTAAATGTTTTCTTAATCAATTTAGAATATTAATCAACTACTAATTTATCTTATTTTGTTTTCAAAAATATATATTTTTAAAAAAAAAATTTATAACAGTAAAATATACATAACCCTTTCTTACTTATTTTGTATTCATATTTTCTTTTATGTGAAAGTTAGATATTCTCCTAATATTTCTTTTTTTCCTACCTATAAAATTTGATTTTATTTAGAGCTTCCTAAGTCATAACATTCGTACAAAATATTTGGATAAAGTATAATTATTGTATAAATTCCAGAAAAATCATATAATTTATCTTAAAAGTAAGTAATAATTTTTTAATTTACTTTTAAACTTTAGAGTAAGGTCTTACATATGAAAATGATATCTAAAAAAAGCGTTATATATATATATAAGGAATTCAAAAAGAATAATAACAGGATGGGCTTTCTATAGAGATTGTACAATGGTGGATAACTCGAATCATCTCTAGCTATGGGCAAGAGAATTTAATTTCGGCAAACTTAACTCAGCGTATTTCTATGTCGAATATAAGGTAAATAGAAAAGAGAAAAAAAAAAACCCTCCTAGCTAGTCGAACACATTTCGAGTAATTATTAATACTCTTCAAGACGTACCACTCGTAAAGGATGACTTTATGAGCTAAATTTTGGTTTTATATATAAAAAAATTAAAAATTAAAATTTAAAATTTTATATAGAGCGGGCAAAAATTTGACATATAGACGCATTCATTACTATCCCTACTCGTGAGATGAAGAAAAACATGCAAAAGTATAAGTGTTAATTTGGATTTTGCATTTTTCTCATACGAACATGGAACTTTGAGATCTCATAATGTAGCTTTAATTTGTAGCCTTAATTTTTGAACAATTTTCCAAAATAACTGTATGAAAATAAAAAATTTCACAAATAAGGGGAAATAATTTCTAATAAAGACCAATCCTAACTAAGCAAGTTAGTATTCATCACCATACTTACCAAATCTGGATATATCTAGACTTGACATCGTACGGATTTCTAATTTTTCTTACATACTAATTTCTATTTAGTGATTTATTTGCCATTATTAATTATTATTCATTTTCTATGCTCATTGATGAGCCAGTCACAAGCTTCACCATTACTTTTTGCACAAACAGTAAAACATGTAGCTAAGGTGTACCCCATTCATTATCTCTTCTACAAGGCATGCCTCTCCTGTAGGCTCTCTGCAAATGAAAAATTATGGTGGCATAGTTCAATCTAAAATAAAATATGCATCAATGCTAATGTATACTTGATGACAATTCAATAAACAAAAATTACTAAAAAAAAATAAAATATTTTTTCTCAAAAGGAGAAAAATAAATAAATATATTAGCTTAACAAATAAAGAAAATTATTAAGAAAATTTTGAGAAGGAAAAAAATGATATTTCTGATATTAATTTGTTATTGATTTGTGCTAATTGATTAATATAAACTATGATGATAATTAACTCATATGCAAAAAAGGAAAAATTCATTTATGTTTAAAATTTTAAGTTTAAAAAAATAATATTTTTGAAAAAAATAATTCCTGGTTTTATATTATTGATAATTGAAAAGATAAGAAAAAATAGTTTAATGACACAGCGGACTGTTTAATCTAAAAAGAGAATAGTTAATTACACATTCTATGAATTATAGAACTAAATTAAATATTAATTAATAAATTTTTAGAAACTAATAAATTATAGATATTACTAATGAATCAATGAATTATGACTTGCCAATCCCGAATTTTGCATTTAAATGAATCAAGATATGATAAGTCCGGATTACTAAGTGTCGAACCTGAACCCAAATTTAGTAAGTCCGAATTGGTTGTGATTAAAAATTATTTTACCTTCGGAGTGATTTATAGAATTTTTTAAATTTCTTATAGCATGCTTGAGGAACCATGTATTGTAAGACCACCGACACTAAACCCTTTAACAATGAGATTTGCCTCAAGTGGCATGACCCTCTTCAATTTCGAATTCGACTATGAGAAACTCTAATAATAATAAAATATATTATAAAAAAATAAAATAAAAGGTATACACCTATCCATGTTGCAATTCCATTCAGTGTTACAAGTTTTTAGTCAAAAGTATAAATATTGAAACAGTAGAGATCATAAAGTTGTCTATAGCAGCGATCCCCAGGTGGATGAGGGGATTTCCCTCGATTGTGGATGTTGGATGGCCAGGCGCTTCTTCGACTGCTGGCTGACAAGAACGACGCTTGCCGCTTGGAATTTTGAAATTCAAAACTTAGAACCGTACGAGAGTGCTTTGTTCTCCAGGTGATAGCAGGGATGTTTGATTGCAATGTTGAGCAGCTCATGTGACTCGATAGACTTGAGCAATTAACGTGACTCCACACTAAGGCTGCTGCCAGAAGCTTAGCAATTCAAGTGGCATGACCAATCACATCATCTAAAGTCTCGAGAAACTTGCTCCCAAATGATTACCCTTCAAAAATTGAAAGTTTGCTCAAAGATTCAAGCACACATGAAATTCCCATAAAGAAAATGACAGTATCAGACAACACAAACAAATGAGAAAAAAAAAAAAAAAGGAAAAAAACGACAATGCATTAGAAAACCTAGGAGCAACTACATCTAAATGGCACGAGAGAAATTAACAATAAATATTCTTTAATCGTTACAACGAAAGGTTACATTGCAAAACAATGAAATGATATAAACATTTCTCTATATGAAAAAGTGCTATAAACTCTACAGTCCGTCCAAATGAAAAAGCACCAAAAGCTCAAATCTAAAGTCGTTGCTCCAACCAGATTGGAGGAACTGGCCAAGGGTGTGCACTTGGATGATCCAGTTCTATGGTTCCATCCTTCAAGCTGAACACACCACCATCATGACACCCATAAGATTCACTATTGGCATAACCTTCTAAATAATCTTCAGTAAAATAGATGCAATTTCTTCTAAAGTTGACCAGCTCATTAGTTTCCAGCGATAACATGAAGGAATGATTGGCACCCAAGAATAACACTCTGTCACCCAGAAAATCAATCTTACTCCACTTTGTATCCTTACTACCTTGATCAAGTTTGAAAATGTCAAACTTCAGAGTCTTGTAATCATTCTTTTCGCATCCCTCGGGTAGAAAGAAATCTATATATCTCATTATGCAGAACAACTCTCCTAATGACTCAACCAAGTATGTATATCTTAAAGAATATCCACCCACGTCTCCTTTAGGACCGGACATCATAGTAACTTTTGGATCCACGCCATGCTCTATGCCAAAATCATAGATAAATATCTTGCTATGTGCATAGTCATTCACTGCATAAATCTTATTATCAAAGAATATAACATCAGTGAGTCCAGTAGCAGGATAAGTAAGATAAGCATCCACATTTGAGAATGTAGTCCATTTATCATCCCCCAACCTGCAAAAGGCCAGCTCATAACTGTAACCCCATAAGCATGCAACAAAACAATTGTGCGGAGAAGTTACTGGATTCGCACTCAGAACAACTTTCTTCAAGTAAAATGCTCTTTGTGTAGGTAAACCCTCTGGTTCAATATCCATGTACACTTGTTCATAGCACGGGAGGCTCGGAAGAGGTAATTCTCTTTCTGTGAACATGTTTAACATTTTGATATCTAACTTCTCATCTAATGTCATCAGCCAACTATGAGATGTTGCACAAACCAATCGACCACGAAGCTCTGGCAATCGAAACTTCATCACTTCTTTATTATTGCTGTTAAATAGACAACACTCGTTTGTTGCTTCATCAAAAGGAAGTAAAAGCAGGGGTGGAAAAATAATACGCTTTTCAAATGCAATTGAACGCCATTTAGCACAAGCGGAGGCAAATCTATAAAAGTCTGGAAGAAAGGCACTTGACTTTTGCTTAATCACTCTTAAGAGATCATCAAAAAGATTTGACCAATCTGCCATATTGCATGAACTTTCCAAGCACCTGACACAAGTAAAATGTGTAAATGATATCAAAAGAAATGAATAAATACAAATCAATATTGTGTGATAAGGAAAATATTACATCTGATATTGGTGATTAGAGATAGAACATAAAGAGAGAAAAAAAAAAAAAATACTACAAAAAGGATTAAAGAATTTGAATATTGCTTATCTCTCTGGGGTAAATATAAGACATACAAGTCAAAAGAAAAGGTTAAGAGCCTACTTTTGGCTAAGAACATGTATAGTTTTCATAATAAGCAATAAGAAGGATAGTAAAATGAAATGAAAATCATAAGCCACTTCAATTAATGAATTAAGCCATGGATAATTACAATAAATTGCACCAACCTTTTCCCCTAGATAGTAAGAAGATAGATGTACAATTTAACTTCAATTGTACTGCAAATAACAACTAATACGCCTTCCAAACTTGTAATTCTGTGTGATAGGCTAAAGTATCTGAATCACTTCATATTCTTATCATTACAGTTAATATGTATGCTATACTCACTCTCATTAACAAGATTTAATTCCTCGCTGTTTATGCATGATGCCGATTTTTGAAAATTACATATTCGCTATCAGCTAATTTTCATATTGCTAATTTGTGCCTTACTGATGGTACTTGTATTTATCTATTTATGCTTCGCTAATACTCTTTTTATTGAAAATATCATAACACTAAGTATTGCCTATATCAAATGCACAGATTCACATCAAGCTCATCAATTAAATTATCTTCTCAAACTATATTTCCTGAAACAAAGACCATGCACAAATTGCTAGTTGAAACAACCTCACAGAACTTGTTAGGAGATATGCAAAGAGTGACAAAGTTGCTCTACTAAAAAAGAATATTATTTGAATACTTAAGATAAGTAAGAATATGGAATCTTAAAAATAAATAAATAAATAAATAAATAGAGGGAAAGAAAAACAAATAACAGTTAGATATTACATAAATATGAGATTTTTGCTGATTTGAGAAAGAACCATAAAGAGAGAAAAAGATTAAAGAATTTGATTAGTTCTTACCGGCAAGCAAATATATGCCAAGGAAAAACAAAGAAGCAAAATCGCAATAATGGGAATCAAACTGCCGTCTCTCTATCTCTCCCTCTACCCGTACAAGTCTGTGTTACGAAAGCAAGTACATCTATTTATTTCTCAACCCAATCAGAATCCGTCTCGTACTCGGATACATTCCCCATATCGGTATTTGTTCGGAACACCACTCCAACTTGCGATAGGAATTAGTTGGGGTCTGCTTTCTATCGCCCAACCACTAATAATTCCAGCGATTTAAGCACAATTTATCACACACAAAAAAAATAATCAAATCAAAGAATTAAAATTCACTATGACCAAGCAGTGATCGGTCCCAAGCTGCACATCCTTGAACGCCTCGCGAACTCTCGCATGCTCGCTGGTCTGATCCAGGTTGGCCTCGGAGACCATCATGGCGAGGAGCCTCTCGAGGACACCATCCCATCTCATCTTCTGTTGCTGCTTCTTCTGAGTGCCGGCAAGCCTAATCTTAGCACAACCTTGTCATGCGCAGTTCCAAATTCAAGGAAAGCAAAAGAGAAAGATTGAATTTTTATGACAAGAAGAGAGAAAAGATTTGATTTTTAGAGGTTTATTTGTAACGTTGGATCCGAATTAGCAAAACCGAATCGTGAAAATTCAGTCGGTGCCCATCTTTGAACAAACAATCGCCCTAACAATATATGAACTTTCACAAGTACCTATATATTTCAGTTGAATCAAGAGCATGAATTACTGAGATAAAGATCTACGCGAAATTCTCAACTTTGACATACAAAAGAAATTGCAGAAAAGATAAGAGAAAGTACCCAAATTGAAAGATAAGAGAAAGTACCAAATTGATCTGTGATCAACAAGTTCCTGATCACAGAGTCGCACAGGATAAGCCGATTGATACTCTCCCCACACCGAGAAACGGGTATTTCTTGATGGGCACAGCTTTTTTCTAGTGAGCTCACTTTTCCTAGTGAGCACGTCCCCTCTTTTGAAAAGAGAAAATTTTTGCCAGTGAACACACCAATATTTCCAAACTATCATCATCTCTCTCCGATTGATCTACAGTAGCACCTCCCCAACGACATAGCCGCCTGCCAACATAATCTCTACCACCTCCATCGTCGACATCCCCTCACGAGGTTTCATCCCCTCCCCTTTCTCTTCTTTCTTGGATTTCTGAAGAATTTCTTCGATTTCTGAACTAATAAGTTAATTTGTTTTGTGAGCAGGGGGCATTTAGGAAGAGCCAAGGTCAAAGACCTAGCGGTGCGAGCTTCAGGAGGATGACTGTTAGGGCTTCGGCGAAGGAGGTGGCCTTCGACCAGGGCTCCAGGTCCGCACTCTAGGCCGACGCCGATAAGCTCGCCGAAGCCGTTGGGGTCACTCTCGGACCCAGAGGTATAACAATTTCTTCTCTCTCTCTTTTGCATCTATTTGCTCCATTATTTTGAAGAGTTTGATAATTGTGTTAGTTCACCAAACATCTTAGAGACAATCATTTAGAAAGGGAAGATTTTTTTGAATCTCCGGAAATTCGACCTCTCCGACGACATCACCCTCCTCCCCCTCCCTCTCCCAGACCCAGCCATCTGGGATTATTAGCCCGAATGGATTGGACTGATCTGGGCTAACCAGCATATCAAGCCCATTCATCCGGGCTAACAGTCCCGGATAGTCCCGGATGGCTGGAAGGATGAAAGAGGGGGTGAATGAGAGACAGTTTTGACTAATAATTTTGATGGCAAAATAGTAAATAAAGGAAAGAATTTAAGTAGGCTCACTAGGAAAAAAGTTGTACCCATATAGAAATTCCCCAAGAAACTAAAGTTGTACTTGGAACCGAGAAGAGATTGAGTGGTTTCCTTCTGTTCTTAGTTTTCTCTTGACTGAGAGATTGCGACCTTGCAAAGTCGCTGGTGCGGATAGGTTTCCCTGATTGAGTTTCATCCAATTCGGTTCGGTTGAATTGAAAGTAGTTCGCCCTACTAAAGTCATGTGCTTAAATTATAGAGGGCGATGATGTATTTAAGGGTTTTTTACATATATGTTCCTTACTGTTTAAAAATTAGACTTTAGTCCCCCAAATCTTCCTATTTATAATTTAGTCCGCAAATACTTGAAATTTTCTCACTTTAGTCCCCCAACCATATTTTTTGTCTGAATTTCCCGCTATAGCTCTGAGTTACTTCACTTTATTCATCTCTTCCTTCTTCCTCCTCTCTTTCTTTTCTTATTGAGTTCACTTTCCAGTTAATCTCTAAAGTGAAGTAATTCAGGATAAACCAATAAGAAAAGGAAAGAGAGAATGAAAAAGAATAGAGAGGAGAATCTAATAAGAAGAGGAAGAGGAAGAGAGTAGGAAGAGGAAAGAGAGAACTAAAATGAAGTAACTCAGGAGCATAATGAGAAATTCAGGCCAAAAATATAGTTGGGTGCTAAAGTAAAGTAAATTAAAGTATTTGGAAGATTAAATTATAAATATAAAGATTTGGGAATTAAATTATAATTTTTATAGATGTAAGGAGCAGATAGTTAAAAACCCCTATATTTAATATTGGAGAAGCCCACTTTCCATTCTTAAAGTGTAATACCATTTCCCAGAAAGGTAAGGGGAAATGAAAAAAAAAACTATATATATATATATATATATATATATATATATATATATATATATATATATATGAGAAAAATAGAAATGAACTGACAGCTCACGCAAATTATCTGAGCTGCAGTTCATTTCTACTATCTACAATAATCTTTTTTAAAAAATTTCTTTTGGATTATGATTTCGACCCCCTAGGGTTCACTCATACCTAATTTTTTGGATTTTAGTTTTGATTTTGTTCTCCATCAAACTAACACAAAATTAATGGTTTTTAATGAATAAAATATTTTGTATGCACTTGATGAAAGAGTAAATGAAATCCAAAATTTATGAAATTTAATCCGAAATAAGTTAAAGCGGTAGAGATCGTGATTGTCAAAAAAAAAAAAAATTGAAGAAAAATTATTAGATCATTACAGTTTTGTCGCTAGCTCACGTAACTTTTCTTGAGATGGCGGCTCACCTACAATAATCCATATATATATATATATATATATATATATATATATATATATATATATATATATATATATATATATATATATATATATATATATAGCCTAAGGAATTTAGGATAACAATACCCATGAATTCTTAATTTTGCATATGGCTCTTTTTAAATAACCTGTATATTTGTATGATACTCTTTAATAAGGGAAAGAAGTTCCTTGATGTCTATATAAAGAATCTCCAAACTTGAAAAAAAAAGAGACTGGTTTTCAACACCTTGAATTCAAACATATATTTGAATAATTAATTGCTCTTTGGAATATCCATTGAATTCAGTCGGAAAGATAGTGTGAGAGTAATCAAACACTTTACTATTATTTATTAATTAAGGGAATTAGTATAAGCATTTATGTATCCGATTTCATTATAATTTTGAGCTTCCAAGCCTGCCAGTCATTTTGTTAAATATATATTCACATAAAAAACAAGAATTTAGCCCATAGTCAAATGTGTTGATTTATAGGCATCAGTGTTGCAATTCCATTCCGTGCACAAGTTTTCAGTCAAAAGTATAGATGTAGAAATATATTTAGAGATCTATAATTTTACCATTCTTATGCATCCCCGCTCCTCACTAAACATGGAACGGCATCACCGGCAGGCACTTGTGAATTGACATATACGAGGGCAATAAATATGTAAAACCAGAAATGAATAAAGTTAAAATATAATTTATCTACCAAGATCTTGAAAGTAGTTTGCTGCCATATAAAAAGAAATATATACATGTCTAAAATAGAAAGTAATAATTAAGTACTGATACAGAAGTTGGAAACTAAACCTTCAAAAGAGGTATACATACCAAATCCAAAATACAAAAAGTGAAGGCCTAATAATCTGCCATTGCACGACCCGTACTATATGTAAAATGTGATACTATCCACCCTTTAAGCTCCAAAACTTTTTATAGAAAGGAACAACTCTTCCCTCACATCGACTTCTTGAATGTATGTTTAAATTATGGAATTACACATAGTTTATAAAAATAAATAATTTTCATTAACAAACATAAAAGAGAATAATAGAAATGAGCTAATAGTTTCCTACACTACACTAGTAATCCAATTCCATTATCTCCAACATTTGTGTTTTTTTTTCCAAAATAATCTCAATCCTCTAGGATTTACTCATACCAATTTTTCGGAGTTTTAGTTTTTTTTATCAAATAGATACAAAAATAACGGTTTTAGTGAATATAGTAATCTAAATTTATTTGATGAATGAACAAATGAACCTGAAAGTTCATAAAATGTGATCCTAAAGAAACTACGGCAGCAGTGGATTAATATTAATTCCATATAAATAACATAGAAAGATATTTTAATTGCAAGTGCACTTGATAAGGTGGTATTTTGCCAGACAAGAGTATTGGAAAGTCTAAACGTCATTTTAGCTTGAAAGTGAGAAAGTAATTCTTCATTAGCACGGTAGGCCTAGGCCTAATTGACCGGCAGTTAATCGGGCAAATCCGCGTACGACTTTGGATCCAGTACAAGCTGAAGCCCAAGTCCGGCCCAGCCATTTTATTTTAATTTTTATTTTTAATTCGCATTAAATTTGTTATTTTAGTTTGCCTTTCTTACGTTCCAATTTTATTTGCGTCATCAAATGAAATTTAACATTAACATCTGAATACTTATTATAATTTTTTTTTTGTTTCCCAAACTAATTTTTTTTAATTTTATTGTATAGCAAGTCAAAATTAGTCATTAATTAACATAGTTATTTTACTTGTATTTAATTTAAAAAACATTTATGTCCGTATTGCATATTAAATCAATTAAAATTTACCTTACATAACAATTTATAACTCTACCTTCCATTATACTTTATAATAAAATTACTTTCTATCACAATTATAATAATAAATATCATAACAATCAAAATTGACTTTCTATCGAAAAAGCCTTCTCAAAGAAATAACTTTCATAACAATTATCAAATATTATATACCATGTATTCCCAATAAGAATAATAAATTTTAACTTTTACCAAAATAAAATCTCAATTTAATGAACAATAAAAAGTTATAGTTTAAAAAGAAAAAAATCAATGTATATTGTTGTATTTTGGTATATTTTATATTTTTCATTTTTTTTCCTGAAACTATTTTTTAATAAAAACTTTCATTTATGAAAACCATTTTCTTGATAAATCAGACTGGTTTGGCGCCTGGCCCACCAACCTTCGGGTCTGAGATCGATTGGGCCGTGAGTAAAGCCCAATCTGGATAACCCATTTGGATAGGTTAAGTATAACCCTTACGAACCTTGGGAAACTTGAAGGGCATGCCATTTTTTTCTTCTATAATTTTCTTAGAATTATTTTCAGTTTGATCATCCCATCCTTAACTACTAAGCAATACTCTTTTAGCTCCCTGCAATATAGATATAGTTTTAGCTTCAGACACTAATCTTGCCTTGATATGATTTGCCTCTTTCAGCAAACTTTGCATTCTCAATCTTTCGTACCAATAGCAGCAATTATTTTTGGCGACCTTACTCTTTTTCAATTTGTAAGATATTTTAAACTTTTAATGAGAACTCAATTTAGATATTATTGTAAAAAAATATATTTGTGTTAAGTTTAACAAAAAAAAAAACATAACCAACCGCAACATGCCTTTACTCAGAGAGAGACCTTTTAACCAAATTGAACTAAATCTTTAATTAGTAAAAGTGGGTTAACCCAATTGATAATCTTAGATATTTTAGAATAAAAGACAGAGGTGATTTAATGAAGCTAGACTTTCATCATGATTCGATACCTTAACTCTTAGTATATTATCCTTTCTTTAATTGAATTAACTTATAATTCTATCTTGATTGAAATTATTTTATTATTTCTATCTCAATTTAAATTGTCTTATAATTCCACCTTAATATGAATTCTTTATCTTGTCTTACTATCTTAATTCAACTTGGTTTCAAATTTTCTATATAATGTGATCTTTTTTTACTATTTTGTTCAATTTGATTTCTAATTTCTATCCAACATGATATTTTCCTTAATATTAATATATTATATCTGAGTTCCCTTCTCTCTTTTGGATAAGCCCCCAAGTCGAACTCATTTTGCGTACTTACTAGTACTCTTCAAGATGCACCACTCGTGAGGGATGGGTCTATGAGCAAAATTTTAACCTTACTTATAAAAAATTTTGAATTAGAATAATGACTCATATTTTAGCCCTATTTATAAAAAAAAATTGAATTAGAAAAACAAGGTTTTCATTTTTAATTTAAAATTTTATATAGAACGGACCATAATTTAACTTATAGACGCGTTCATTACCATCCCTACTGGTGAGATAAAAAAAACATGCAGAAGTATAAAGTGTTAATTTTGGATTTTGCATTTTTCTCATACAAACATGGAACTTTGAGATCTCATAATGTAGATTTAATTTGTAGTCTTAATTTTTGAACAATTTTCCAAAATAACTGTATGAAAATAAAAAATTTCACAGATTTAACTGAAGAGAAAATATTTTCTAATAAAGACCAATCCTAACTAAGTGTAATACCCCAAAAATTAGAGCTATATGTATTGTTTTTTTAGACCAGTGGTGCCGAATTTAACCGAAGTCAATTTTGGACACCGAAATAACTTTCGGTTAATGTTACTTTAAATCCACAAACCCAAATAATATTTGGTCTTCGCGATTATTAGTTTTGTAATATTTAGGATTTTTGAAGATTTTTCTTATGAGACCGAAAAAGGGCAGCCCGGTGCTACAAAGCTCCCGCTATACGCGGGGTCCAAGGGAAGGGTCGGACCATTTAGGTCTTTTGTACGCAGTCTTACCTTGCTTTTTCTGCAAGAGGCTGTTTCCACGACTCGAACCCGTGAGCTCCAGGTCACATGGCGACAGCCTTACCTTGCTTTTTCTTACGAGACCGAAAAATACTCATAAAATTGCTAATTTAATAATATTAAAATTATCTTTCTAATTACTTCGAAATTTCGGTTCATTTATTCCGGACATCAAAACAACGAACGGATAATTTTGTAGTGTTTCTCTCGTCGAGCACTACGTCCTATATAAATTTGATAGTATTTGGATAATATTACACGAAACCAAAATTATTAAATTATTAAATAAATAAATAAATTAGTTAAAATAAAATAAATGCTGGTGAATAAGTGTTGTGCTATCTTGACCAAGAGGAGGGTGGCAAAAAATTTTTTCGAGGTGTCACATGGGGAACAGTTGTTGGGGGAGGTGTCACGACGAAATGAGAAATGAAAAGGCATATCTAAGAGAGAGGAAGAAGAAAAATCAAACCTATCACTCTCCTCTTCTTCTCTTTTCCTCTCGGCCTGGAAACCAGTAGCAGAGAGAAAAAACAAATATAAGAAAAAAAATAATAATAAAAGAGAAAGGATAGGAAAAATCAAACCGAACCGAGAATTTGAACCGAATATTCGAGATCAAACCGAGGCAAGTAATACTGCTATTTTCGTTCATGTCATTATTTTATTTATATCTATTTTCGTTTCGTTATTTAATTTATATTGGTATACGCAATATTTTTTTTGAAAATGCTCGATTCATATTTTGAATTATTAATTGACATTGAGAACTAAAGCAAATTATTTGGTGAATTTTGATATAAATATTATTACGTTTACTTATTTTTAGTTTTAAAAAAAGAGAAAATAATAAATATAACATACGTGAAATCATAGGCATGCAAAAATTAAAAAAAAAAGTTACATGCAAAATAATAATAATAATAACTATAATAATTTTGTGTTTGGGCCGTATTGAAAAAGAAAAGGAAAAGAAAAGAAAAATTTTGGGCTCGGCTTGACCAAGGGCCGAAGAGAAAGGAAAAAGAAAAAAAATAGAGAGAAAGAGAGAGAGATCATGGCCCCGCCCATAGAAATTAAAAAGACATAGAGAGAGAGAGAGAGATCATGGGCCTAGGCTGCAAAAAAAAAAGAAAATAATAAAACAGTGGGCCTGGCCCAGTCTTGTAAAAGAAAAAAAATAAAATAAAATAAAAATAAAATAGAAGAAAGAAATGGGTTTGGGCCAGGAAAGAAAAAGACATAAAAATAATAATAACAGTGTGCTTGGGCTTGACAGGAAAGAAAAAATAATAATAAATAAAAAAAGTGGAAATTTAGTGGGATTGGGCTTGGACTTGGCTTGGATTAATTAGACATAATTGATAAATTAATAATAGTAATAAATTAGATTTTAATTAAAAGAGAAATGCATAATATATATCATTGAGCCTGGAAATGTAATAAATACATATGTTGGGTTTAAAAATAATGCAGGATTATTATATGATTCGCTTGATTTCCAAATTGGGTTATTGATTGGCATTAAGAATTGAACCAAATTATTGAAATAATTTTAATGATATGAATTGAGGTACAATTGTGCACTAATATCTATCATGCTATATGTCATGTGCTTTGATATTACAAGTTATGTGTTTTACATGTCATGTGCTTTGATATTACAAGTCATGTGTTTTACATGTCATGAGTTTTGATATTACAAGTCATATGTTTTACATGTCATGTGCTTTAATATTACAAGTCATGTGTTTTAATATTACAGATTATGTGTTATGATACTACATGTCATGTACAGTCATGGAAATGCAAACATGTTATCATGAATTGAAAAACAATAAGTAAACAAATAAATGAAAAATAAGATTTTCATGTGCATAATGCATTATGAACACGGGGACAGGAGAAACTATATGATGGATAAGAGCCTTGCCGTATAAGAATTGATTGTATTGTTAGGGCCGGAATTCTTTTACTGCAGTGGTCTGGGTGATTACTGGATCACCAATTGATATTTACCCAAAATGGTATGTCCGTTACTGTATACAGTACGGAACTTGATTGTAGTGCCTAGCGGCATATCATGGTTCAGTGCCATAAATATTGTGGCTGGGTCCCGGATATGCACGGGCACTTATACGACAATTGAGAATAGCGCTATCTTATCTATTAATACAGTTTCTATAATTAAATTGGATGATGACTGAGACCAATAGAATATATGATTAAATAGATAGAGTAGTTATTGTCATGTTTATTTATTTATACATTTATTTATACTTGCCTTTATGTTAATTTATATGTTGCCTTCATGTTAATTTATATGTTGCCTTCATGTTAATTTACATGATGCCTTCATGTTAATTATATGTTACCTTCATGTTAATTTATATGCACATAAACAACACTGACATAAACATGCTCATGCACACTGATATTGTTGTACTATGATAGTACACAATTTCTCTTTTTAAATGTATTGCTTACCGGGTTTAATCCCCTGGGTTTTGAACCCAGATTTGGAACGTGAAGAAGGGGATCCAGCCCCAATTGAAGATCCGTATTTCGTTGGACAGATCGCGTGACAATAGGAAATCGAAGTACCCCTGGAGAAATTTTTTATATTTTGTTTATAGTTCTTTTTGTCTGGGCACTGTTTTTTTCTTTGACTCTTTTGTGTTCATATTTAAAGTAGTGTGCTATGTTATGTAATAAACTCTTTGTATAAATGAAATCATTTCAAATTTCAGACATGTTATTTATTAATCTGATTGTTGCAGTAGTTACAGTTATTCTAAGATCCTGTGACTGTTGGGTTGTCTAGTGTAAGTAATAAGTAACGTCCTCCGTTTTGGGAAGCAGCTGAAAACGAGGGCGTTACAGGGTGGTATCAGAGCCTAGGTTTAGGTGGAAGACCATAGAACTACTGCCACATAAGAATATGTCTGTGACTTATTCGTAATAATTGTTTCTTATTCTTTGATATCTATCAGATCTAGTATCGTGCCTATCCTATTGTTTTCTATTCGTTTGAGGTATCTATCTTGAATTCTTTTTATTGATTCTTATCTGGTCCGTTGCAGAACAATATCGACCCGATCTCCTGCGAGTATGAGTGCAAGTCCGATAGATGATATGTCTGATCTTAGGAGCCTAGTACAAAGAGTAGTACAGACGCAGGAGACCACGACAATGATATTAGAAAGACTGTTGCAGTCTAAAGAGCCAGAAAGGACCGGAATGGTATCAGAATTCCGGAGACTGCAGCCATCAGTACTTTCGGGAACAGAAGGACCACTGAAGGCTGAACAGTAGATTGTAAATATGGAGAATCTTCTAAGGGCTGCAAGAATTCCAAAAAAAAATCGAGTAGAGGTAGTGTGTATTCAGTTGACTGATATAGCTAGAACATGGTGGCTTGCTGAAGAAGTAAAGCACAAGGAACCTCTAACCTGAGATAAGTTTGTGGAAGCATTTATTGCCAGATTCTTTCATGCATCAGCAAGGCAGGAAATGAGGAAGAAATTTCTGACACTACAGTAAGGAGATCGAACTGTAGACGCCTATGCTACAGAGTTTGTGAGGCTCAGCCGATTCGCTACAAACCTGGTAGCTGATGAAGAGGAGCGAGCACATATGTTCCAATAAGGATTGAGTTATCATCTAAAGGAGGGAGCATCTAGCAGGTCATAACTATAGGACCTACTCAGAGATGTTTGAAGCAGCGTGCCGCCTAGAGCAAGTAGCCAAGGAAGGGAGGCCGACAATATTTAAAAGGTCATTTAATCAGGGAGTAAGTTCTTCCCAGAGATTTGGAGGCCCTCCGGCAAAGTGACAAGCAGTGGTTAACAAAGAAGGTCTTTTAGTATGCAATTTTTGTAATAAGCCGGGGCATGTTCAGAAGCAGTGTAGAAGAGATTTGGGGCTATGTCTAATATGTGGATTCCGCAGATCATCAGATAACTAATTGTCCAAGAGCACAGTTAAGGCAACAACCAGCAGGCAGAATTCCTTATCAGCCAGCATGGAGACCAGCTGCTGTGGGACTACAGAATCAGATGACTGAAAGACCGAATCAGAAGAGATCCTTGGAGACACAATAACAAGCCTATACCAGAGCCCAAAGAGGAGCATGATAGAGACAGGGACAAGTCAGACTAATGAATGCTGAGCAGGCTCAGACTACTAGGAGAGTCGTGGCAGGTACGATTTTAGTTGGCAATACCCCAGCAACTGCTCTATTTGATTCTGGAGCTTCACAGTATTTTATCTCTATCACGTTTATTTCCTGCAATTCTATTGATTTTGCAATCTTAACTGCGGGGTGGAACATTAAGACTGGGAACGGTAATATCATGACTAATAAGGAATGTAGGCTATGTCCCTTAGTGATTAAGGGAAGAGAATTTTATGCAAATTTGTTAGTTATCAACGGAGGAGGATATGATGTTATCTTAGGTATGGATTGGTTGAGTAGTTTCCATGTGGTGATCGATTGTAGAAAAAGAAGGGTAATATTTCAGATTCCTGACTGTTCGGAGTTTGAATTTATTGGTGGAAGTCAATATCCAGAACAAGTTAAATCTAAGGTATTCCCAAAAGGAGGAGTTTTGGAGGGTATGGAAGTAAAAGAAAGAATGATCCCAGTAGTATCAGAATTCTTAGATATATTTCTGAAGAAATACCTGGACTACCACCAGTAAGAGTAGTAGAATTTTCTATTGATATTATCGCTGGAGCTGAACCAGTTTGTAGACCACCTTATCGAATGAGAGTTGTAGAGGTAGAAGAAGTTAAGAGACAAGTATATGAACTACTAAAGTTGGATTTTGTGAGGCCCAGTATTTCACTTTGGGGAGCTCCAGTGTTATTAGTAAGAAAGAAGGATAGGAGTCAAAGACTCTGTGTGGATTATAGAGCTTTGAATCCAGTAACAATCAAAAACAAATATCTATTACCAAAAATAACTGATCTGTTTGATCAATTGGGTAGAGCAAGGGTATTTTCAAGGATAGATTTTTATTCTGGATTCCATCAAGTAAGGGTCCGAACAGATGATATTCCAAAAACTGCATTTAGAACCAGTCATGGTCATTATGAATATTTGGTGATGTCATTTGGAGTGACTAATGCCCCAGCAGTGTTTATGAATCTGATGAACCATGTTTTTACTCAATATCTGGATAAATTTGTGGTAGTATTTATTGCTGATATATTAATCTATTTCAAGAATAAAGAAGTGCATGTTGAGCATTTGAGAACAGTTTTGCAAACTCTTAAAGAGCAGAAGTTATATGGAAAACTGAGCAAATGTGAATTTTGGTTGGATAAGGTTACTTTCTTGGGTCACATAGTTTCAGGAGATGGTGTATCAGCTGATTCTAAGAAGATAGAACCTGTAATGGATTGGCCTGTACCGAAATCAGTGTCGGAGATTCGGAGTTTTCTGGGGTTGGCTGGATATTATAGGCGATTTGTACAAGATTTTTCAAAAATCGCATCTCCTCTAACTAAATTGACTAGGAAAGGAGTGGAATATGTGTGGACGGAGGAATGTAATAAGGCATTTGAAGGATTAAAACGAAGACTGACAACAGCACCAGTGTTGGCAATCTAGACAATTCTAGAGAAATGAAGGTCTATAGTGATGCTTCAAAACAGGGATTGGGATGTGTATTGATACAGAATGGAAGAGTAATTGAGTTTGTATCAAGACAATTGAGACCCCATGAGAGAAATTATCCAACTCATGACTTGGAATTAGCAGCGGTGATTCATGCTTTGAAGATTTGGAGACATTACTTACTGGGGCAGAAGGTAGAGGTATATACTGATCATAAAAGTTTGAAGTATATTTTCACTCAAAAAGAACTGAATATGAGGCAAAGATGATGGTTAGAGTTGGTAGCAGATTATAACTTGGAGATTAAATATCATCCAGAGAGGATTAATATTGTGCCAGATGCACTGAGTAGGAAACTTGCAGTGGAGAGATTAACTCAGTAAAAGGAACTTTTAATGGAGATGCAAATAGTGAAATTTGAGGTAATTTTACCAGGAGTGACAGCACAATTTATGGAGATACAATTACAGTCACCATTGATAGAGCAGATTAAGCAAACTCAAGTTAGAGATGAAGATTTTCAGAAACTAAAGAACAAAATGGAAGCAGTTAAGAGACCAGAAATGAAAATGTACTCAGATGGAGCTATTAGATTCAAGAAAAGATTATGAGTGCCAAAGGGGGAAGTAAGAGATAAAGTTTTACAGGAAGCTCATAGATCAACATATTCTATTCATCCTGGGAGCAATAAGATGTACAAGGATATGAAAAAGTATTTCTGGTGGCCAAGCATAAAGAAAGAGATTGCCAGATATGTATGTAGATGTTCTACTTGTCAGCAAGTGAAGGCTGAGCATTAAAGGACAGCTGGATTGCTCCAACTATTAGAAATACCGGAGTGGAAGTGGGAACAAATATCGATGGACTTTATTACAGGCTTACCTAAGGGCACCAAGGGCAATAATGTAATTTGGGTAATTGTGGACCTACTGACTAAATCGGCTCATTTCATTCCATTTAGAGTTGGTCAATCAACAGAAATATTAGCCAGAAGATTTATGCAAGAAATAGTGAGATTGCATAGAGTCCCAATCAGGATTGTGTCAGATCATGATTCAAGGTTCAAATCACATTATTGGGAGAAAATTAATGGATAGTCTGGGAATACATTTGGATTTATTTTCAGCTTACCATCCATAAATAGATGGTTAATCAGAACGGACTATCCAAGCACTTGAAGATATGCTTAGAGCATGCGTGTTGGATTTTGGTGAATCTTGGGAAGACTATTTGTATATGGTGGAATTTTCTTATAATAATAGTTATCAGGAGAGTATCAAAATGGCACCATTTGAAGCCTTGTATCGGCGAAAATGCAAATCTCCATTATGTTGGGACGGGGTTGGAGAACGAAGTATTTTGGAGCCAGAGTTGATTACTCAAGCAATAGAGCAAGTGAAGGTTATCAGAGAACACATGAAGGCGGCTCAAGATAGACAAAAGAAATGGGCAGTTCAACATAGAAAACCACTGGAGTTTGAAGTAGGAGATAAAGTATTTTTTAAGATATCTCCGATGAAGGGTGTGATTAGATTTGGGTAGAAAGGAAAGCTCGGTCCAAGATACATCGGGCCATTTGAGATCGTGGAGAGGATTGGAAGTCTTGCCTACCGATTATCATTACCAGTAGAGATGGAAACTGTTCATAATGTGTTTCATGTATCACAACTGAGGAAATATTTGGGTGAAGAGCACAAAGTAGTGGATCTATCCGAGATAAATTTGAAATCAGATCTAAAGTATGAGAAGCATCCCATAGCAATTATTGGCCGATGGGAGAAAGTCCTTAAGAATAAAGTGATACCGTTGGTTCTTATTTCCTGAGACACACAATCGCCAAGAGATTCAACTTGGGAGCTTGAAAGGGACATCAGGACAAAGTACCCATACCTTTTCTCATGATCAGGTATGTCAATTGAATTTATTTTTATATCAGTAGGTACCCGTGAATACAAGCACCTCTTCTAATTTGAAATTTCGAGGACGAAATTTCTTTTGTTAGGTGGGTAGGATGTGATACCCCAAAAATTCGAGCTATCTGTATTGCTTTTTTCGACCAGTGGTACCGAATAAGTTAACCGAAGTCAATTTTGGACACCGAAATAACTTTCGGTTAACGTAACTTTAAATCCACAAACCCAAATAACATTCGGTCTTCGCGATTATTAGTTTTGTAATATTTAAGATTTTTGGAGTTTTTCTTACGAGACCGAAAAATACTCCCAAAATTACTAATTTAATAATATTAAAATTATCTTTCTAATTACTTTGAAATTTCGGTTCATTCATTCCGGACATCAAAATAACGAACGGATAATTTTGTAGTATTTCCCTCATCGAGCACTACATCATATATAAATTTGATAGTATTTGGAGAATGTTACATTAAACCAAAATTATTAAATTATTAAATAAATAAATTAAAATAAAATAAATGCTGGTGAATGAGTGTTGTGCTGTTGTGACCAAGAGGAGGGTGGCAAAAAAATTTTGGAGGTGTCACATGGGGAACAGTTGCTGGGGGAGATGTCACGACGAAATGAGAAATGAAAAGGTATATCTAAGAGAGAGGAAGAAGAAAAATCAAACATATCACTCTCTTCTTCTTCTCTTCTCCTCTCGGCCAGGAAACCAGTGGCAGAGAGAAAAAAAATACAAGAAAAAAAATAATAAAAGAGAAAGGATATGAAAAATCAAACTGAACCGAGGATTCGAACCGAATATTCGAGATCAAACCAAGACAAATAATACTGCTATTTTAGTTTATGTCATTATTTTATTTATATCTATTTTCATTCGTTTCGTTATTTAATTTATATTGGAATACATAATATTTTTTTTGAAAATGCTCGATTCATATTTTGAATTATTAATTGACATTGAGAACTAAAGCAAATTATTTGGTGAATTTTGATATAAATATTATTACGTTTATTTATTTTTAGTTTAAAAAAAGGGGAAAAAATGAATATAACATACGTTAAATCATAGGCATGCAAAAATAAAAAAAAGTTACATGCAAAATAATAATAATAATAATAATTATTATTATAATTTTGTGTTTGGGCCGGATTGAAAAAGAAAAGAAAAATTTTGGGCTCGGCTTGACCATGGGACGAAGAGAAAGGAAAAAGAAAAAAAATAGAGAGAAATAGAGAGAGATCATGGCCCAACCCAAAGAAATTAAAAAGGACATAAAAAGAGATAGAGATTATGGGTCTGGGCTACAAAAAAAAATAATAAAACAGTGGGCCTAGCCCAGTCTTGTAAAAGAAAAAAATAAAATAAAAATAAAATAGAAGAAAGAAATGGGTTTGGGCCAGAAAAGAAAAAGACATAAAAATAATAATAACAGTGGGCTTGGGCTTGACAGGAAAGAAAAATAATAATAAATAAAAAAGTGAAAATTTAGTGGGATTGGGCTTGGACTTGGCTTGGATTAATTGGACATAATTGATAAATTAATAATAGTAATAAATTAGATTTTAATTAAAGAGAAATGCATAATATATATCATTGAGCCTGGAAATGTAATAAATACATATGTTGGGTTTAAAAATAATACAGAATTATTATATGATTCATTTGATTCCCAAATTGGGTTATTGATTAGCATTAAGAATTGAACCAAATTATTTAAATAATTTTAAAGATATAAATTGAGGTACAATTGTGCACTAACATCTATCATGCTACATATCATGTGCTTTGATATTACAAGTTATGTGTTTTATATGTCATGTGTTTTGATATTACAAGTCATGTGTTTTACATGTCATGAGCTTTGATATTACAAGTCATGCGTTTTACATGTCATGTGTTTTGATATTACAAGTCATGTGTTTTAATATTACAGATCATGTGTTATAATACTACATGTCATGTACAGTCATGGAAATGCAAGCATGTTATCATGAATTGAAAAATAATAAGTAAACAAATAAATGAAAAATAAGATTTCCATGCGCATAATTCATTATGAACACGGAGACAGGAGAAACTATATGATTGATAAGAGCCTTATCGTATAAGGATTGATTGTATTGTTAGGGCCGGAATTCTTTTACTGCAGCGGTCTGGGTGATTACTAGATCACCAATTGATATTTACCAGAGTGGTATATCCGTTACTGTATACAGTACGGAACTTGATTGTAGTGCCTAGCGGCATGTCATGGTTCAGCACCATGAATATTGTGGCCAGGTCCCGGGTATGTACGGGCACTTATACGACAATGGAGAACAACGCTATCTTATTCATTAATATAGTTTCTATAATTAAATTAGACGATGACTGAGACTAATATAATATATGATTAAATAGATATAGTAGTTATTGTCATGTTTATTTATTTATATATTTATTTATGCTTACCTTCATGTTAATTTATATGTTACCTTCATTTTAATTTATATGCACACAAACAACACTGACATAAACATGCTCATGCACACTGATATTCCTGTACTATGATAGTACACAATTTTTTCTTTTTAAATGTATTACTTGTCGGATTTAATCCCCTAGGTTTTGAACCCAGATTTGGAACGTGAAGAAGGGGATCTAACCACAATTGAAGATTCGTACTTCGTTGGATAGATCGAGTGACAATAGGAAATCAAAGTACCCCTGGAGAATTTTTGTAATTTTGTTTATATTTCCTTTTGTCCGGGCACTGTTTTTCTTTTTGACTCTTTTGTGTTCATATTTAAAACAGTGTGCCATGTTATGTAATAAACTCTTTGTATAAATGAAATTATTTCAAGTTTCAGACATGTTATTTATTAATCTGATTGTGCCAGTAGTTGCGGTTATTCCAAGATCCTGTGACTGTTGCGTTGTCTAGTGTAAGTAATAAGTAACGTCCTCCGTTTTGAGAAGCAGTTAAAAAACGGAGGCGTTACGCTAAGCAAGTTAGGATTCATCACCATACTTACCAAATCTAGATATATCTAGACTTGACAGTTACGGATTTCTAATTTTTCTTACATACTAATTTCTATTTAATAATTTATTTGCCATTATTAATTATTATTCATTTTCTATGCTCACTGATGAGCCAGTCACAAGCTTCACCATTACTTTTTGCACATACAGTAAAACATGTAGCTAAGGTGTACCCCATTCATTATCTCCTCTACAAGGCACGCCTCTCCTGTAGGCTCTCTGCAAATGAAGAATTATGGAGGCATAGTTCAATCTAAAATATGCATCAATGCTAATGTATACTTGATGACAATTCAATAAACAAAAATTACTAAAAAAAATAAAGTATTTTTTCTCAAAATGAGAAAAATAAATAAATACATTAGATTAACAAATAAAGAAAATTATTATGAAAATTTTGAGAAGGAAAAAAATGATATCTCTGATATTAATTTGTTATTGATTTGTGCTATTTGATTAATATAAAATATGATGATAATTAACTCATATGCAAAAAAGGAAAAATTCATTTCATGTTTAAAATTTTAAGTTTAAAAAAAGAATATTTTTGAAATAAATAATTTCTGGTTTTATATTATTGATAATTGAAAAGATAAGAAAAATAGTTTAATGACATAGAGACGGTTCCCTACTGTTTAATCTAAAAAGAGAATAGTTTAATTACACATTCTATGAATTATAGAACTAAATTAAATATTAATTAATAAATTTTTGAAACTAATAAATTGTAGATATTACTAATGAATCAATGAATAATGACTTGCCAATTCTGAATTTTGCATTTAAATGAATCCAGATATGACAAGTCCGGATCATTAAGTCGAACCCGAACCCAAATTTAGTAAGTCCGAATTAGTTGAGATTGAAAATTATTTTACCTTGGGACCTATCAATGGAATTTTTTAAATTTTTTATAGCATGCTTGAGAGACCTTGCATTGTAAAACCACCAAACTAAGCTCTTTAACAATGAGATTTGCCTCGAGTGGCATCACTGTCTTCAATTTCGAATTCGACTGTGAGAAACTCTAATAATAATAAAATATATTATAAAAAATAAAATAAAAGGTGTTTGTGAGTCACAAGTTCCACCTCTCCCGGCCGCTGATGACCTTAAAATGAGGTGCACAACCGTCTATTCACACTCTCAAAACCACGTGTTTTCATCTCAGCATTTTCACTGTCCACAGGGTAGAAACGTCATTACAACGCGACTAATCATCCTGATTACAACAATTAACCAAACACAGCTTACATGGCATCTGGCTCACACCCCCCAAATTGCAACAAGCCCTAAATCCAAGAACGAGCATGCTCAATTTAAAAATTCGCCCAAAAATTAGCAACCGTCAGATCTTCTCCCCTGTGCACGAATCTTAAAGATCCACTGCGGCGACACGTGTGCAGCAGTCCCACTTTGGACGAAAAGAAAAGCGGTGAGTACTGAGTGGGACAAGAAATTCCGTAAAAAAAAAAAAAAAACGAAGCATACAAATTAAGAGAGGAGATCGAAGCGGCGAAATCAGGGGGACGATGGCAAGAGCGATCATTTGGGCAATGCCGCGGCCGGAGTGGCTGCCGAAGGGCTGGCACGTCGATTATCGGCCAAGGAAAATATCTAAGGTTATCGCATAAGATAATTAATTAACTTTGCTTATTTAATCCCTTTCATTTTATGTTTTTATTGTCTTTTCGATTTCCTAAACTATTCTTTGAGAGATTGCTAATTCAAGTAAAAAGTTGATGAATTTTGCACAAGATTATATAATCCATATAGAATCATTGTATATAAGTCATCAGCTTCAACTTTAAATTATAATTGTTGGTTATTAGTTTGCATATGACAGTATATGTAAATCGGAGGTTACTAATTCTGTGGTTGCAGAATGAAGCATACAAAATTATTTTAGATTAACACAAAATGACAGATTTGTAGTTAACAGAATTGTTACTGTTATCTTGCAGAAAATTAATTCTGTAATTTAGGTTTATATCTATATATTTTCAGTTTCGAAGTAGAAGAAGATTGGTTAAAGAAAAACCATCAAACTGTTCTTCTTTATCTAATATACTATCCTAATCAGAAAATTATGAAACTGGATTAAGAAAAACCTGGTTGCAGGAAGACTGGAAGAAGACTTTACTGACAGGAAGCAGAGGAAGCAGATTGGATGAAGATCGAGGCTAGTGTTGGACACTATCTCCTTAAAATCGATTCGTCCTCCACTGTTCGCTTCTGGATTTCTTGGACGTCGATCTCCCAGGATACAACGATCGATCTGCAGAGGGAAGGAAGCCGCAATCCCTCTGCTCTGGCGAATCTGATAAAGGTTCTCTCTGGTTTATGTTATGCAGGACTGGATTTTATTGAAACAGATGAACAGAGTTCTTCTGTAGACAGAAATTCTGGAACTTCTGTCTGCAGAAGAACAAAGAGAAGAGAAAAGAAAAAAAAACTTGTAGTATTCACTGACCCAGACCCTACCCTATTTATAGGTTTTCAACAGTCGCAACGGTTGAGATTTCAACAGTCGCAACAGTTGGCCGTTTCAACAGTTGTGACCGTTTAACGGCAACCGTTGACGGCGGCCGGTGACTGTTGGATCGCCGACCGTTGGACTTCAACGACTCTGGACTGGTGGGGCAGGTGCAGGTCAAATTCATTCAGTTCTGAACCCAATAGAGGCAACCCGAATCCAATAGCACCAAAAATCAAAGGCTCCTCAGCTCGAAGTGCAAAGTGCGCCTCTAAAGCGCCCAATGCGCCCTAAACGCCCATTCGCCCTCGCACACGCGCGTGCGCGTGCGGGCGGTGCGTAGCACCACCCGTGGTGCTCATGGTTTTCCTCTTCTTACATAAGCAAAGTAAAGGAGCAAGCTATCATATTTAAACCCACATCCTTACATTCCCCTATCCCATGTGGGACTATCTTTTCATCTTCCCTTTTTGTTCCTTTGCTATGTACTCAACTTTTGAAGCCAATTTCAATTCACTTAATTCATTTAATTTGAACTAGTGAATTGGCTCATTTAAGGTTCAAATTAGTGAATGAATTCAATAATCCCCCACATGAATGAAATGGCTTAGACTCTAATGCAAATAACCAGAGAGTGTAATAGAAAGTTACCGCATCGGGAGAGGTAGCTTTTGGCTTTGAACCTTCCCTAGTGAAATATTATCGAGTTTACTTGCTAACCAGTGAACACGATGTTTTTGAACTGTTCAGCTTTTGATGTAAACTAAGACAATAATATTCACACGATTTCTTTCAACTTTATCAGATTCTATGTTGTGTCCATTTTGGCCTTGGACAACCTGGTAATTCTGTGAGTACTCTTAGAGAACTTAGCCTTTCTCATTCTCATAGAAGCGGCCCCTTCTCACTCACATAGGTGATCTCTTATCAAGAGTATCCTGCCATACTCCACTTAGATTTCTAAGATATAAGGATCATTAAAAGCTTAGCTTATCCTAACACGTTGCAGATAATCACTATTTTACCATAGAAATGGGATAGGAAATATTTTCCTCAGTGATTCTTTCGAGTTCCCCCACAATTCGGTTGTCCCTTTGAACCTAGATCTTGGGATCTCCAGTCAGCTAGGTTGGGTTGCCATTATGGAGTTACTCTTTAGTAGGCTGTAATCCCATTCCTCTCGACAACTCATATACTTGATCTCTAGTCAAGCCTTTTGTTAATGGATCTGCAATATTATCTTTTGATTTTATATAATCAAGAGATATTATTCCGTTTGTAAGCAGCTGTCTTACAGTTTCATGCCTACGACGTATATGTCGTGACTTTCCATTATATAATACATTTTGTGCCCTTCCAATTGCTGATTGATTATCGCAATGGATGCATATTGCTGACACAGGTTTAGGCCACATTGGAATATCTTCTAAAAAGTTCCGAAGCCATTCTGCTTCTTCTCCAGCTTTATCTAAAGCTATAAACTCAGATTCCATAGTGGATCTGGCTATACATGTTTGTTTAGAAGATTTCCAAGAGATGGCTGCACCTCCAATAGTAAAGATATATCCACTTGTGGATTTGATATCTTTTGAATCGGTAATCCAGTTAGCATCAGTGTATCCTTCAATCACTGCTGGATATCTAGTATAGTGCAATCCATAGTTAATAGTGTACCTCAAATATTTGAGTACTCTAACTATTGCTTTCCAGTGGTTCTCCCCTGGATTACTTGTAAACCTACTCAGTTTGCTTACTGAGTATGCAATATCAGGTCTTGTGCAGTTCATTAAATACATAAGACTGCCAATGATCTGAGAATATTTTAACTGTGATATACTAGCACCTATATTCTTTGTAAGATGTAGACTCATATCTACAGGTGTTTTAGCTATATCAGTATTTCCCTTGTCAAATTTTTCGAGTATCTTCTCGATATAATGTGACTGGGATAATGTATATCCATCAGATGTCTTGGAGATTTTAACTCCAAGAATAATATCTGCAATACCTAAGTCTTTCATATCAAATTTTCGTGTTAACATGATTTTTACTTCCTTAATTAGAGCCACCGTGCTACCGGTGATAATCATGTCATCCACATATAAACATACAATGACATAGTTGTGCATATCCCCTTTTACATATACACATTTATCGCATTCATTATAGCGAAATCCGTTTGACAACATAACTTGGTCAAACTTCTCATGCCATTGTTTAGGTGCTTGTTTAAGTCCATAAAGAGACTTAACAAGTTTACACACCTTCTTTTCTTTACCTGGAACTACAAACCCTTCAGGTTGTTCCATGTAGATTTCTTCATCTAATTCACCATTTAAAAATGCTGTTTTTACATCCATTTGATGAAGCTCAAGATTATATAATGCAGCAAAAGCAATTATTAATCTTATAGATGTTATTCTTGTTACAGGTGAATATGTATCAAAATAGTCAATACCTTCCTTTTGTCTATAGCCTTTTATTACAAGTCTAGCTTTGTATTTATCTATAGACCCATCAGGTTTTATCTTTCTTTTAAAGATCCATTTATATCCTAATGGTTTACTTCCTGGAGGAAGATCTACAAGTTCCCAGGTGTGATTTTGAATAATTGATTCAATTTCACTATTTACAGCTTCTTTCCAAAAAGGAGCTTTAGGAGTAGACATAGCCTCTTTATAAGTTTGAGGTTCCTTTTCTAATATATATGTTAGAAAATCCGGACCAAACGATTTATTAATCCTGGCCCTTTTGCTCCGTCTACATTCATCCTCATTGGTTTTATTTCCAGAATCAGACTCTGTTTCCCTTATTATATCATCACAAGCCCTTTTAGAGGAACTTGGATTATATTCTTTACTAGGAAACATATTTTCAAAAAATACTGCATTCCTAGATTCAATAATAGAGTACTTATGTATTTCTGGATGTTCAGAGTTAAAAACAAAGAAACGATAAGCACTACTATTATGCGCATATCCAATGAATATACAATCAATAGTTCTAGGTCCAATTTTAGTCCTTTTAGGAGTAGGAATTGCAACCTTAGCTAGACACCCCCACACTCTTAAGAATTTATAACTAGGTGCTCGACCTGTCCATAATTCATAAGGTGTTTTCTCAAGTTTCTTTTGGAGTATCTTGTTGAGAATATAATTGGCAGAAAGCAGAGCTTCCCCCCACATGTTCTGGGGTAAACCAGAACTTATTAACATGGCATTCATCATTTCTTTTAAAGTTCTGTTCTTACGCTCAGCAATTTCATTTTGCTGTGGAGTGTAAGGAGCAGTTGTTTGATGTATAATACCATGTTCTGCACAAATTTGTGCAAATGGTGACTCATATTCACCACCTATATCACTTCTTAGCATTTTTATCTTTTTGCTAAGTTGATTCTCAACTTCATTTTTATATTGTATAAACATTTCAATTGCCTCATCTTTTGTTCTAAGTAGATATACATAACAATATCTAGTACAATCATCTATAAACGTAATAAAGTACTTCTTTCCACCTCTAGTTTGAATAGATTTTAAATCACATACATCTGTATGAATTAATTCTAAAGGTTCAGTACTACGTTCTATAGAGTTAAATGGAAGCTTAGTCATTTTTGATTCAACACATATTTCACATTTATTTTCAAAGTTTATATTGAAATTAGGCAACATATTCAAATTTATTAATCTTTGTAAAGTATAATAATTAACATGTCCTAATCTACCATGCCAAATAAAAGGTGACTCAGTCATATAAACAGAAGAATCAATTTTATTGATAACCTTAGGGGCAATGGTCATTACATTTAATTTAAACAGACCATTGGTCATATACCCCTTACCTACATATACACCATTTTTTGTGAGTATAAATTTATCAGACTCAAACACAAGTCTAAAGCCTTTCTTACTCAAGACTGAACCAGAGACCAGATTCTTGCGGACATCTGGTATATGAAGTACATCAGTAAGAGTAAGTTCTTTCCCCGAAGTCATCTTCAGTACAATATTGCCTCGTCCTTCAACCTTGGAGGTTGCAGAGTTACCCATGTAGAGTAGTTCTCCTTCCACAGATTCATATGTGGAGAACATCCACTTGTTGGCGCAGATGTGGCGAGTGGCCCCAGTGTCCACCCACCATTCCTTAGAGTTGCCACCAACTAGGTTAACCTCTGAGACAACAGATGTACAATCTACATTTGCACAAAGATTTTCTTCTTCGGCCAAATGTGCATTAGGATGCTTCTTCTTCTTCTTCGAAGAATCTGGTGCCTTTCGCACACGGCAGTCCTTTGCACGATGTCCAGGCTTGTCACAGTTGTAGCACTTGCCATTGAATCTCTTCGAGTTACCACTCTTAGAGTCTTCACCATTGTGCTTTCTCTTCCTGTCATTAGACTTATTGGAATTTTTCATAACATTAGCTTTAGAAACATTGTATGGATTTCCAATTTTCTTTTCAGAAAGGCGGTTATCTTCTTCAATCCTCAATCGTACAATTAGATCTTCAAGTGTCATTTCTTTTCGTTTATGCTTTAGGTAATATCTAAATTCTTTCCAAGATGGTGGCAATTTTTCAATTATTGCAGCCACTTGAAAAGATTCACTGATAGTCATACCTTCAGCATGAATTTCATGAATGATCACTTGAAGATCCTGTACTTGGTTGATTACATTTTTAGAATCAACCATTTTATAATCCAGAAACTTACCGACTACATATTTCTTAGAGCCGGCATCTTCTGTATTATATTTCTTGTCTAAGGACTCCCAGAGTTCCTTAGCAGTAGCAACTGAACTATATACATTATACAGTATATTGTCCAAACCATTGAGGATATAGTTCTTACTCAAGAAGTCCGCATGTTTCCATGCTTCAACCGCCTTCACTGATTGTTGATCATCTTCAACAAGAGTAGGCACAGTCTCCTTCAAGTACTTGGCCAGATTCATTGTAGTGAGATAGAACAACATTTTCTGTTGCCATCTCTTAAAATCTGAGCCACTGAACTTCTCTGGTTTCTCGTACTGGCTTGAAGGCACAGTTGGAGTAACCATGACAGGAGTTATCACAGTGGACATATCAGATGTAGTAGCCATCTACAAATATTAAAATTTATTTATCTTAATGTCTTGTAATAAATTTTAACTTTCTAACAACACTCCAAATCACAAAACAGAAATTAACTAGTCTTCTCTAAAAGCAATTAAAATTACTAGTGATTGATTACTAGTATGACAGTATTTTAATCTAAAACAAAATATCAGTTTAAAGATTAAATACTATTATAACAGAGTTCTAATTGATAACAGTACTCTTAATTGATAGTATTGTGACAGAATTCCAAAACTCAGTTTTAAGAATGTTGGTTCTAAACAAAAATGTTTAAACTGTATTCTTAAAAAGTTAATCTAAAACATGCACAAAATTCGATTTTAAGAATGTAGGTTCAAACTAAAAATGTTTAAACTGTATTCTTAAAAAGTTAATCTAAAACATGCAAGAATCGATTTTAAGATTGTTGGTTATTAGTTTGCATATGACAGTATATGTAAATCAGAGGTTACTAATTCTGTGGTTGCAGAATGAAGCATACAAAATTATTTTAGATTAACACAAAATGACAGATTTGTAGTTAACAGAATTGTTACTGTTATCTTGCAGAAAATTAATTCTGTAATTTAGGTTTATATCTATATATTTCCAGTTTCGAAGTAGAAGAAGATTGGTTAAAGAAAAACCATCAAACTGTTCTTCTTTATCTAATATACTATCCTAATCAGAAAATTATGAAACTGGATTAAGAAAAACCTGGTTGCAGGAAGACTGGAAGAAGACTTTACTGACAGGAAGCAGAGGAAGCAGATTGGATGAAGATCGAGGCTAGTGTTGGACACTATCTCCTTAAAATCGATTCGTCCTCCACTGTTCGCTTCTGGATTTCTTGGACGTCGATCTCCCAGGATACAACGATCGATCTGCAGAGGGAAGGAAGCCGCAATCCCTCTGCTCTGGCGAATCTGATAAAGGTTCTCTCTGGTTTATGTTATGCAGGACTGGATTTTATTGAAACAGATGAACAGAGTTCTTCTGTAGACAGAAATTCTGGAACTTCTGTCTGCAGAAGAACAAAGAGAAGAGAAAAGAAAAAAAAACTTGTAGTATTCACTGACCCAGACCCTACCCTATTTATAGGTTTTCAACAGTCGCAACAGTTGGCCGTTTCAACAGTTGTGACCGTTTAACGGCAACCGTTGACGGCGGCCGGTGAAGTGCAAAGTGCGCCTCTAAAACGCCCATTCGCCCTCGCACACGCGCGTGCGCGTGCGCGTGCGCGTGCGGGCGGTGCGTAGCACCACCCGTGGTGCTCATGGTTTTCCTCTTCTTACATAAGCAAAGTAAAGGAGCAAGCTATCATATTTAAACCCACATCCTTACATTCCCCTATCCCATGTGGGACTATCTTTTCATCTTCCCTTTTTGTTCCTTTGCTATTTACTCAACTTTTGAAGCCAATTTCAATTCACTTAATTCATTTAATTTGAACTAGTGAATTGGCTCATTTAAGGTTCAAATTAGTGAATGAATTCAACAATAATATCTATCTCTTTAGGTTTTAATCTTTTAATCAATTTCATAAATTTTAAAATTTATTTGGTATTTCATTAAGTAGATATAAGATGATTAATCTTTTAATCAATTTCATAAATTTTAAATTTTATTTGGTATTTCATTAAGTAGATATAAGATGATTAAGTGAATATTCAATTAAAACTATTAAATACCAGATCACAACTAAACTCTAAAAATTAAGTATGGTCAAGTACCAAAAATTCGAGATTTTAATTAAAAAAAGTTTACAGCTTTGTTCCTTAACTGACAATTTATTTCCATTATTTAGTAGATAATAGGATAACGATTTATCTTGAGCTGAAAGCATCGAACCTGAGGTAATTTGGATCCGACCCTAATGCCTATCGAAACGGGAGTTTCTAGAGGGGCACACCATTTTTCCGAGTGAGTCCACATAAAAATTTCGTATATATTGCAAAATTGACATCGATTTTTTTGGACTAAATTGCTCCTTTCTTCAATCTCTCTTCACCTTCTCTTCTCAACCACAGATCTGCTAACCAAAAAAAAAAAAAAACTAAAACTCACAACTATTATATCAAATCTTCTTTTATATTAAATTATCTCACAAATTAAATTCGAAAATTGATTTTATTAAACCTTTGCTTACTCAAAAATCCTAAAAACAATGTGAATTGATAAAAATTATGAACTCAAAAAAACTCAAAGTCTGGACTTGCAGTTCGGACAAAAATATTTCGTCCGGACGAAATCTTTTCGTGTAAGTAAGTAATTACGGAGTTAAATTTCGTATGAATATCATATTTTCTCTAATTTTGATGCTGCAGTAGAATCTAAAATATATGTATAAACGCACTCAAAACCTTATTTTGCTACTTAATCAACCATTATAATAATGCTAGAAACTTCAAGACATATTAAAATTTACCATTATCGTCCAAGATTGGAAAATTAATAGAATTTTGCATATTTTACAACAAACATTACAATATTTTATTTTCTTATTAATTATAATCAACATATAAAGAAATTAAAAAAAATTGCTACCACCAAATTTGCTGCCTCCTTCTCTGTTCCTCCTCTTTAACCCAACAAGATCACCAAATCCAAATATCTCCCATTATTTGATTAAAAACAATCAAAATAAAAAAAATTACTATATTAGGAAATCTCACCCACATCGACCAAAGAAGTAACGGCTGGACGGCGACAGCGAAAGATCGACAGTGGCGGTGGCGGGAGATCGGCAGCGACAGCGGCGGGAGATCGGCGGGAGATCGGCGGCGGCGAGTGATTGGTGACAGTGCCTTTAGCAACGAGAGAGGAAGATTTGGAAAGAGGAAGAGATATAGAAGGAGAAAGAGATGATTATGGGAAGCGGGAGGGAAGGAATAGAAGATTTAGGATTTTGGGTTTGGGTTGAGCTCGGGAGTGCGAGGGAGAGAAAATGGGAGAGAAGAGGGAGAAGAAAAATAAATATGGGAGAAGAGGGTATTTTGAATATATTTAGTGTACTTATTGGAAAACCCTCCCTTTGTAGAGTATGGATGAGCTCACCAGTGTGCTCCTTTGGAAACTCACATCGAAACTCGCACTCTTGTTTACGCTACGAAAACAATTCGCCGTCATGACTTATGCGAAACGGCCGGGGGGCAAAAGGGTCATAATTGGGGATCCCTCTTGCACATGCCACGTGAATTCTCAATTACAGGACAAGAACATGTACATGACCGTCATTTGCTTTCCCAAGAGCGTCAAACTCGGGGAAATTCTAAATGAGGACTTAGCGAGCGGCGTTTAGAATGAGGGATCACCAAGTTAAGTCAAGTGGTGTGCTCATTTATAATTTCCCCTTGAACTGCTGCCCGTCCGCCGCCTCCAGCGAACTGCAAAAGGAAACAAAATTGAATTAAGAACCAAAATTGGAGAGGTGAAAAGATCGTGACCCTTGGGGAGCACGAATCTCAAAGCCCTAATGGCCGACACGTGTGCAATTGCCGTCGGAGTCCGCGGCAGAGGACATGTAGGCAGGGCTTCTTTTCGTCTGTGTCAGGTTCGATTTGGGGATTAAAAAAAATGGGGAAAGGGAGAGGCGATCGCCGGCGGCGGAAGAGAGACGGCGGCGGCGGTGGAAGAATGCGGCGGGATATCCCTGGAAACGCCGTTGTCCTCGCAATGTGGCTGCCGGTTACAGCGGCGGATCGGCCGGAGTGGCTGCCGGAGGGTTGGAAGCTAAAGCTCAAGAGGAGGAGCAGCGCTTGTCTTAGTAGCGACAGAGTGGACCGGGTAACCATTTGAGTCTTGCTTGATTCTGTTGTCGATTTTTTGAGAAGGGGCTAAGGAGTAATTATTTATTCGTTAAAAAGAGTATCTTTTTTCGAGATTCTTCAAAAAATATTATAAAGAAGGAAAAGATGGATTCTGATTAGTTCATAACCTTCTCAGAAAGATTCCCAAGGAGGAATTTATTCTTCAATGTAAAAGTAGTCTTTTTTGGATACTGTATTTAGGATGAATTGAGCTATTTTTGGGTTTTAAATGAGTCCATTGGAGGATCTAATTAATCGTTCTTTGAAGAATAAAGTTGCAGTTCAATGGACTATTATTATCCACATTATTTGATTGGAGGCCCTTACTTTTAACTCATAAAGTTTCCTTAATGGAGTGCATAACTTGTATTAGAACAGGGGCATGTATCACACTTGCATCAAGCAAACACAGTTGTCTGTGTCATTAGTGTTGCTGTGTGGATTACTGTAGCATTTTTCATGTCTGTGTACACATACTTCCCATAATTAGTTTGGACTAATTGTGTCCACGATGGGAGGCATCGACGCACTCACTTCTTAGTTTATGGCCAATTCCTATAGATCCCATTTGCTAAGATTTTGTTGCATAAAATTAGCTTCTGTTGTCTGCGGAAAGTAGAACTGGAGAGGTTCACGGAGAATGCCTCAATGTGTGCTAAACGTGGGACTTGCCTCATGGAGAGGCATTCTCTTTATTATGGTTAAACCACGAGTTATATGGAAAATCCATAATGTTTTAGTTTTATGCATTTGCAACTGGTAAGCAATTTCTGTATCATGCTTATGTACCGTTGGAAGGTTTCGATACCAACCATTTTCTTTGACTAATGTAAAGTGAACATGTCAACCTTGTATTGAGAAACGATACAATTTAGAAGCTTTTGGTGCAGTCTTGTTTGTTGTGATATTTGATGTGTCACTGGAAACCAACAGTGAGCCATATCATCTCGTTGAATGGGAAAGATTGAGTTTTGCAGCTTAAGTTTGACCAAAAATGCTAATTCTAAAAATAGTTCCCATTATATCAAACCTAAAATAGAAAGAATAAAGAGAATGGTGAATAAATGAGGATATATTATTTATTTCCAATACAATCTTATGCATCCATGGAAGTTTATCTCAATGGAGCCAATGCATTTCTCTGAATTTCACAGCTGTCACCTTTGGCTCCAATCAATGCATTATCGGTAACGTTGCAGCACATAATCAAATTTCGCTTCAGCTGCTTAATTCTTCAATCTGAAAATTTTCACTATTAGTGAAATTTCCAAATGTTTGGGTTGTTGGCTTTATTTGAGTTTTTAAAATCCTGTAAACATTCTGTTATCTATATTTTCATGCATGTATTGCTTTTGTAATTCAGAATTATGTTTGCTCGCACGGTAGTTATGCACTGGCAGTACTTAGCTTGATCCTCAGATCGTTTACTCCATAACCTGTTTGGATCGAACAGGATGAAATTAGTGTCGGTGCACAGCATGCCTTCCATGGTTAGAGTTCAACTCTCTAGCCTATAATCTGAGGTCAGAGAATCAGACTTTACAGGCATTTGGTTAGAACTATGTTGGTCTTTATTATTCATACGTTTGGATTGACTGGAAAGAACAATGTTTTAACTCAGAAGGAAAGAAGAGGTTAGATGGGATCATCGGGAGAATTAAAGAAGTAGGATTGCTGAGGGGAGATGGCTGCTCAGTACTCGCTGTCGGCTTTGGGTGGGAAGAACAACAGGGAGTCAGGTTTCATGGAAGATGTATGGCTGTTGGGTTAAATTAACTTTTGATTGGAGACGGTTGGTTATTGGTCATTATATCTATAGGGTTACCAGAGGCAGACCATGTATAACAGTTAATAGGAACATTTACTGAATTAGGTCCAATACTAAGTAGGAGGATCTATAGGAAACTGGAATAATTTTTTTAAGTAGCCAATCTCATTGCCTAGGAGCTCTGCTACCTCTCCTCTTCCATGTGCATATATTTGTTGTGGATGGGCAAATATTTTCATCGTTCTTTGTTATCATTTGTTTCATATATTGTTTGTTATCATTTGCTTTCATATGATTCAGTGATTATATACTGATCTGAAATGGCATGGAAATGCCTTTACCTCTTCGAATCATACTACTTCTCTAAGTGTCCTGAGGATCGAGACGACATGACAACATGAGCTGTGAATCATCAATTTAACTTCAGTTTATTTGTCTTTGACATAGTGGGTTGTGATTATAGACTTTGTCTTGTGGGTTATCTATTAATCAAAACATATGTGGTGGATGTGAAGCCTACTAAAATTTTTCTGCACATGAAGCTGTCCGACCATCGACAGAACCTTGGTTTATTTATCTTTGACACAGAGGGTTTTCGCTATCATTTTCTATTTTGTGTATTACTGAACAGAATATTTATAGGTTCATTTTCTCTTGGGTCGCAAGTTGCAATAGTATTTTGAGCTAGAATGGTTTGATATTTTAAATGTCCATTTTCGTAGTCTCTTGCATTATGCATGATTTCCCTTCTTAATCCCTATTTGGTGCTTCAGTTATGAATGTATTATGTTATGACTTCCCCAAGACTGGATTTTCTATTCTGTAAATTATTCTTCTATATTTTTATGTAACTCGTATGATAATTGGTGTTTTGGTACTGTACATGGTTCTTGAAGGATGAATGTACATTCTGTTTGTTTAATAGGACATCTCATTAGCAGTTCTTCTGATGGATGTACAGTATATAAATAGCTGTAGTTTTTAGTTCATAAAAGACATTGCGGCAATGTGTTATGCCACACAAATAAGCAAACCTTGATGAGTTCCTTCTCGCATTGCTTTTGTGGACTGCCAGTATTACATATGTCCATTATCTGGAAGAAGATACCGTTCAAGGGTGGAGGTTATGCGTCTTCTCAATAACGAAGCATCTGTTGGTCCTGTTACATCTGTTCATCATGCAACGTCGTCAGCACTGGTGGTGAGACAGCAGCCATAGTGGCTGCCGGAGGGTTGGTTGGTGGAGGTCAGACAGAGAAAGCTCTCAAGCACAATAGATAAGGTTCTTACTTCAATATCTTCTTGGAGCCATGGCTTTCTTTTCTTTTCTTGTTTCAATAAAGCAGAAAGTTCTAGTTCATGGCTTCATGCTATACAAGAAACTACCTGAACAGGATAAAATTTTCAGAAAATATACGAAGTAGTTGCCTAGGTAAAAACATTTGAGGTTTTAGTTTGTGGAGAGATATGAAGTAGTTGCCTAGGTAAAAACATATGAGGTTTTAGTTTGTGGAGAGATATTGCAACTATGTTATATTTCATGCAACCAAGCAATTTTGATGTTCTTTTTTCTCTCTTTTTTTAATTTATTTTTTTTATTTTTTGAGCTTTGCAGTATTACATATGCCCTGTATCTGGCAAAAAGCTACGATCAAAGCTGGAAGCAACCCCACGGGTGCAAACCCGCGGCTTGCAACCACGGGTGGCTTGCAACTACGGTGCCAACCCGTAGTTGCAAGCCACCCGTGGTTGCAAGCCGCGGGTTTGCACCCGTGGGGTTGCTTCCGAGATTTTTTACCGTCCCGGATTTTTCTGTCCCGGAATTTTCTGTAAATTTTGCTGTATGATTGAGACGTATGATTGAGACGTGTTCGTTTAGTTTTACGCCTCAAATTTCTCTTTTGGGAGCGGGTCAGGGACTGGTTTGACTTTTGGCTTGACTTTGGAACGGGCGATAATGCCGTATACTTGACAGACGATGACGTCTTGTCAGTTTCAACGGGCGATGACGCCTCGTAAGTTTTCATAGGCGATGACGCCTTTTGATTTCCGGTGGGCAATGAAGTCTCACCTTTTTTCATCGTTGCCCGGCGATGACGCCTGGGCTCCGAATCAGAAGAAAAAAGAAATTCCTCATATTTTTGCTGGTCAACTTCTATGACCAGCGTCTCAACCATTGAGCCAATCGGCACCCGGTCGGACTGCGCCACCAGATTCTCTGTGGTAAACAGAGGGACTCCTACTATGGTCGCCAGTTCTTATTTGGCCAAAAATTGCATCTTTGATTCCATTGCAAAATTAATTGATTACAATGAAATTGAGATTACAAAAATTCTGAGGAATTATAAGAACGGAAATATTAATTTATTCCCTTTTTTTTTGTGGGTTCAGGTGGCGATAGAGCCTCGCTAGTGCCTCCGTTGACCGTCCGATTAGAAGAGATGGCTCTACTCCGCTTCTTAATTTCCCGAGCTCGTTCGAAATCTTCCCAAAGTCCAAAAATCCCAAAAGTCCTTTTTCCGACTAAATTTCTATCTTTTATAGACCGAAGAAGCTAAAAATCCGGCTTGATTATCCCTGAAAAATTGGATCACGGAATATTAGCGAAATAAAATAGGAAATAAATAATCGGAAAACAACGGAAACAAACCCGCCGGTTGGCACCTGCGGGAGCGCTCCCGCGGGTGCCGACCTGCGGGATCGCTCCCGCGGCTGGGCACCCGCGGGATCGCTCCCGCGGGTGGGCACCCATCCTAATTTTTTTTAATTATTATTTATTATTATTATTATTATATTTATTTATTATTATTATTATTTATTTTCTTAATTATTATTTTATATATATAAGAGTATATATATTTATTTTTATTATTATTTTTTTAGTATCTACAGTCTCAAGACCATATCAACCTGAATGGGATATGGTAGCATACCCTCAGAAATATAAACCGCTCAAACTGGAGTCATATGACAGGAAAGAGTCTCCCAGTCAATATATTTACTATTTCTTGTCCCAAGCAGGATATATGATGGGCAATGACCTAATAATGACCAAGGTATTCGCAAGTACCTTGTGAGGGCTTGCCTTTACTTGGTTTATGCAGCTGCCCCTAGGTACTATTAATACCTGGTTTGATGTTGAAAAACTATTTCTCTCGCGTTTTTTTGAGAATGATACCGAAATTACGGTTCATTCACTCCTTGCAACTAAACAAGGGGAACAAGAAACAGTAAAAGATTTCATAGAAAGGTTCTGGGTGAAGTCCGTACATTATAAACACGGAATGGTCCAGGAAACTCTAGTCGAGACATGTCGACATAATCTAAAGACTAACGTGCTTCTAAAAATGGGGGCCGTAGAGTCTAAGACATGGAGAGATTTGCTCAAGTAAGGAGAGCAAGCTGAAGATTTGATTCGTCGAGTTGAAGAGAATCGTGGATCAAGAAGTACTGGAAGTAGTAGGCCATATGCCCAAAATAACAATAAAAATAAAGGTAAAGCGGCAATGGTATCAGAGGCAGCTCCACAAAAAACAAATCCTCCGAGCCCGAAGCCCCAAAATCAAAAGGGCATAAGGCAAAATAGGCCTCAATAGGAGAGGACCTATACTTTCAAGACGGAACAGATGCCTATACTCTTCCATTTGCTCATGAGAAAGGGAATGTTGAAACTTCCGGAGAATAGAAAACCGGAGGATGCTGGTAAGACCAACGATTCCAACTATTGTCTCTACTACCGGAATGTTGGGCACCTTACTAGGGATTGTTACTCTTTAAAGAATAGAATCCAAGCACTGATAGAAGCTGGAGTTCTGACGCTTAAAGAAGAACAAAAGAAAGTCACTGCCAATATGACAACCATAGTGGTTGGAATCCATGAGTTCCCCGCAGGGGCGACCCAATTCCAAAGGGGAAGCTGATTACGAAAAACCATGACCCGCACAATAAGGCTCAAGAAGGATTTGTCCCCGTAACAACCCAAAAGGGGGAAGTTATGTGAGTCCACCCTGATTTGTTACAGGATGAACAGTGGACTACCACAGGGGGTCAAAGGAAGAAATGGACGGTTAATGCCATTTTCGCAGAGATAAAGGAAAAATATATAGCTTCGGGAGCCTTCACAGATTCTGAAGAAGAGCCCGAAACAATGGCCACTCATCAAAATGGGGTGGGCCTTTCCAATACTCGGTCTGGCAAACCATATTTAAAGGATTATACTAGAGTAGACCCGAAGAACATATACGGGGAACTCGCGAAGACAAAACAAAAGGGGCTTCGTTTCCAGAAGAAACCTGTTAGAAGTGAAGAGGCCAAGGAGACTACCTTCAAATTCGATATAATAGCTCAGTTGGCGAATATCCCAATGCGAGTAACGCTTTACGAATTGCTAAGATTATCAAAATCAACTCGTGAAGTTTTAAGAGAGGCCTTGGCAGACTCTGAGTCATTCTTAGCTCAGATCGTCGAGCCGGCTGATGAAGAACATGACTCTTGCCTTAACTGTCATCAAGTAAGAAGGCAAGTCCCACAAATTACCTTCTCTCCAGAGAATATGCAGGTAAGAAATATAAAGCATAATAGGCCTTTATATTTCACCGGATATGTCGGATCCACCAAGGTGGAACGCATTCAAATCGATCCGGGGTCTGCACTAAGTGTTATTCCCAGAAGGCTAATGCAACTATTGGGAATATCTCCTTATTGTTTGATACCTACAAACACTACTATCTATGGATTCAACTCTAACAATAGCTGTCCTCTTGGCAAAATCCGATTGCGGTGCCAAATTGGAGATTTAAAGACGGAGGTTACATGCTACGTTATAGACGCAGATACGTCTTATAATATTTTAATGGGGCGACCTTGGATACATGCATATATGATAATCCCGTCGACTCTCCACCAGTGTATGAAGTACTATGATGAACAGTGAGAAGTCCGGATACTAGTTGCAGATAGGCAACCATTCAAGGGACTAGAATTACCTCACGAACGCTACGCTTTACAAACCAGTCCATGAGGTCCCATGCGACGATCGCAGCAGGCTCCAAAAGCCCGATGACAGTGGCAATGAAGCCGACACGGAGTACGAGTCTCCCGAAGATAACAATGCGGGTGATTATGAAATCAACCATCACATAGATTTTAATTTGAATTTTGATAATAATGTAGCTGATGTAGTAGAGAGTGAGTGGATTATCAATGAAAACATAAAGTTAGTCTACGAGCCTGTTATAGCCATTGAATCTGAACCCTCTTGTACTTCCACTGAAGTGGATGGCCTATCAGAACTTGAAGTTCTCGCGGCATACCATTTGCTCCTCAAGTCATCCCTCCTCTCTCGATTTAAAATAACGAAAGAACGAGATTACTTCTTCGAAGTACCGCCACGACATGTATCGCATAAGCCGATCATGTTCGGCAAAATAATTACGTCACCTCGATGAAGGCAAAGCAGTGAAAGTGATGAGCAGACATTATCTCAATTTCACTTATATGAACAGAAATCCCGACAAATGATGGAGAAAATGGATTATAATTTTACCCAGAAACCGGGATTAAACTTTGAAAAAAGGCGACAGAACCTTATACTCTCGTTTAGACCGAGAAGAAAGAGCCCAGATTATTATCAAAAGACTCGCAGGGGGGTTGAGCTATATATCTACTCCTCCCTCGTCACCATCCAGATAAGAGGAAAGTTCTTCGGCCGATGATGAATCACGTCCACTTGATCATGACTCGGATCTAAGTACCGGCGCTTGGTTTCAATCTTTAACAGCCAATATGGTTTCAGTCACACTAGAAAGCGACAAGAAACCAATTGATCTTCAAGATGATTTCTGGGCTAAGCTTATGGACACTCTCTGGGATGTCCGCTTTGAACAGTATGACTCGCCCACAGAAGATAAGCTAATATAAGTTAATATGGGAACGGACGAAAATCCGAAGCCCATCTTCGTAAGCAACACGCTAACTCCCTTGGAAAAAGAGAGAGCTTCATGTCTGACTTCATACTCACCCGTCATCTAATTGACGATGAGTTTAGAGTCTCCATATGCCTCTAGATAGTTCACCCCCAGTTGCAGAGCCATTTTTAAGCTGATAATGAGCGCATTTTATTCCGCCACATTATTCGTGCACGGTTCTGTTAATGAGTAACCGTTAGGCAATATATGTTTATGTGGGGATATTAGCACAACCCCCACTCCAGCAGCAGATCGTCTGGCAGCACCATCAAAGAACATTTGTCATGGTTGTTCTTTGCTAATTGTGTTGACTTCTGATGTCTGTTTGGAATTGGCCCAGATTGGATGATCTGCTAAGAAATCGGCGATCGCCTGTCCCTTCATGGCTTTTTGAGGGACAAAGTGATCATATGGTGATAGCAACAATACCCATTTCGCCAATCGGCCGTTTAAGGTTCCTGATTTTGTCATCAGGATTTTTAAGGGGTTAACCCATGATATGACATGAATTATTTGCCCTGAAAGATAGTGTCGCATTTTCTGAATGGCGAACACTAAGGCTAAACATTCTTTTTCGATCGGGGTATACCGACGCTCGGCTCCGATCATTATCCTGCTTAAGTAATAAAGGGTGTGTTCATGCCCGTGCTCATTATACTGAGCAAGTAATGCTCCTAAAGTATCATCCATGGCCCTTACATATATAAGAAATGGTTGTCCAGGAATCGGTGCCATAAGAACAGGAGATTTGGTAAGGTATTCTTTGAGATCGTCAAACACTTGTTGACATGCCTCATCCCATACGAAAAAAACCCCCTTCTTCATGAGTCTAGAGAACGGCTGGTATCGCCCTGATAGATTGGAGATGAAGCGCCGGATATAGGCTCATTTTCCTTATAACCCCCTTAATTCTTTAAGATTGCGGGGCGGTGACATTTCACTAATAGCTTTCACCTTTTAGGGGTCGAGAAAAATTCCTTCTGAGGTTATTATGAACCAAGGAATTTCCCACTGGACACCCCCATAAAAGTATTAGTGGGATTCATCTTCAGATGGTGTCTTCGCATAAGATCGAAAACTGTTCTTAAGTCATGAAGATGATCTTCTTTGTTTCTGCTTTTGACCGCCAAGTCATCCACATAACACTCTACCGTTTTGCACAGATGTTCTTTGAATATGACACTCATTGCACGTTGGTAGGTGGTACCGGCGTTCTTCAATCCGAAAGGCATCACCGTATAACAGTATACCTCCAGCGGCGTTCTGAAAGCCGTATGTTTTTCATCATCTGGGTGTATTTTAATCTGGTTATATCCTGAGAAGCCATCCATAAAGGACATCCTCTCATAACCGCAAGTATTATCAGTCATCACATCAGTGATGGGGAGTGGAAATTCATCCTTATGACATGCAGCGTTCAGATCTCGAAAATCGATGCATATCCGAATTTTACCGTTCTTCTTACGAACCGGCACTATGTTAGCCACCCAACTATTGTTGACCTCGGCAACTATTGCCTCCATCAACTCCGGTCGAAAACGCTTTTACTGTTGTTTAACTGGTTTGGCGTCTTCTTTAATATTTAACCCGTGTGTGGCAATTTGAGGGTCAAGCCCAGGCATGTCTTTGTAGTTCCATGCGAACACGTCTATATACTCTTTGATAAGAGATATAAAGCTGGGATACTACTGGCCGAAAATGATTACAAAGGCAATGACATACTCTAAACGGTGCCATGCATGCCAAGTACATGCCAATTTTATTCATCAACCGCCAGAATACTTGCACAATACCATTGCTAGTTGGCCATTTGAGGCATGGGGATGGACACTGTGGGGCCAATAACTCCCCCCTCGTCCAGAGGACATCGGTTTATTTTTGCAATAACCGATTATTTTTCAAGATGGGCCGAAGCCGTACCCATGAGAGAGATAAAAATGACAGATGTGATTAAGTTCATCAAGCATCATGTCATTTACCGTTTTGGCGTCCCCCGAAGGATCATTCATGATAATAGTCTGTAATTCATCAGCCAGAGATTCTCGAGATTCTGCGATAAGTTCAGAATCAAAGATATTGCTTCGACGCCATATAACCCCGCAGCAAATGAATTGGCCGAAGCGTTCAACAAGACAATAATTAAACTCCTTTGGAAGTTTGTCTCTTCCAACAAACGAGACTGGGACGAAAATCTAGGAGAGTGCTTGTGGGCTTATCGCACCACCATTCGCACCCCAACAAAAACTACCCCGTTCTCTTTAGTTTACGGAAGTGAGGTCATTTTACCTCTTAAAATCCAGATACCATCATTAAGAGTGGTCTTAGTCACGAAGATGACAACAGAAGAGCGCCATCGACAAATATTGCAAGAACTAGAGGCGTTAGATGAAAAACGTCTTAGGGCTCAACAACAAATTGAGTTGTATCAAGTCCGAATCTCGCAAACGTTCAATAAAAAAGTTAAACCAAGGACCTTTAAATAAGGAGACTTGGTCCTGACTGTTAAAAGGCCAATGATTCTAACCCACAAGACTAAGGGTAAATTTGAACCCAAGTGGGAAGGACCGTTCGTTGTGGAGACGGTATACTCTAGTGGAGCCTATCGCTTAATGAATCAGAATGGCAATAGAATGATGATGCCGATTAACGACAAATTTCTGAAGAAATACTATGCCTAAACTAAACCAGAATGATGATAGAGTAACTGTCACATCTAGTTCAGATCCCTATGAGTACTTGTTCAAGTTAAGCAGATGAGCACTTGAGTTTTTTGCTTAGGCATGCGCAAATAGGCGCCTCTGCCGAAATTTGATGATCCTGACCCGATCATCTTGGTATAGTTCAAGTTACACATGAGAGCCATGAACCACCTCCACTTGTTCAAGTTACGCAGATTAGCACTTGAACTTCTTCCTTAAAGCTAGACATGTGCAATTAGGCGGCTCTGCCGAAATTTGATGATCCTGACCCGATCATCTTGGTATGTGCAGTTCAAGTTACGCATGAGAGTTTTGAACCGCTTTCACTTGTTCAAGTTACGCAGATGAGCACTTGGACTTCTTATTTAAATCTAGGCATGCGCAATTAGGCGCCTCTGCCGAAATTTGATGATCCTGATCCGGTCATCTTTGGTATGTGCAGTTCAAGTTACGCATGAGAGCCTTGAACCGCCTCTAATCAAACTCTAGGCATGCGCAATTAGGCGCCTCTGTCGAAATCTGGAAATACTGACCCGATTACCTCGGTATTAGCAGTCTAAGATACACAGATGAGCCTTGGACTGTTTTACCTAAACAACTAAATCATTTTGATGACAAGTTATCTGTTGTGCAAACAAATTTGGTAGCCAACAGATTAAAGAATCAAAAAGATTACCTTTATTCGAAAAGGAATGAAGTTACAAAAAAAAAAATCAGTAAAAGTTCTCTCTTTCATTACAAGTTCTTATTACAAAAAGAATGAAGAATAAAAAAATAAAAGAAAGTTATGGATCTCCTAGAAGCTTTAGCCTATTCGTCGTCTCGTCAATTACTCGACGACGAGTTTCCTCCACGGAGTGTTGGGCCTGCCGGCGTAAATCATCATCGTTTATTGCCAGTTGCTGGGCCAACCGCTGGCGAGATTCTTCAAAAGTGTGGCTTCTTACTTCGCCTTGTTATTCGAGTTGTCCTTGTTAGATGATCAATTCTTCCCGTTTCTTAACGGATTCTCCCAACTAAAATTCGCTGGCTTTCAGAATAGCTCGGGTCTTAGCAATAGTATCTCTGGCTCTAAGGATAGCGGCCTGACTCCCCTCAATCTCGAAGTCCACTACCTCTAAACCCCCGAGGATTGATTCCTGGCTAGCTCGTAGTTCTGCCAACTCCCGGGACCAGACTTCCTCTTAGCGCCTCAATTCCTCTTGACGAGCCACCAACTATACCCGAAGACACGCCAACTCGATCTCAGTGATCGCTTCCACATCCGCTTGGCGAACTGTGTTTAGCGTATTCACCTGATTTTCTAAAGCTTCGAGACAGGCCCGGTAAGGAGCTGCTCGGTCTCGTCCCCTAATCCTTTCAATGTTATCCAGATAGCTGGACAACATTGGACGTCCAAGATTAAAGAAATCTCTTCCGTCAAGGATCATCCCAATACATTTCCTTAGCAACCGCATAAAGTCATTAACACTGTGATTGAAGAATTCTTCAAGAGAGTCCACAGTGTCTGTGTTCAGGCAGTGCTAAGGAAGATGTCGCTGGAGAAGGAGTAACATCTGTTGGGGTCAAGGAAGAAGAAACCCATCTCTGTACCAGGTTCATGACATGCGGGGCCAGTAAAGCCAATATGGTCTTGGCGGAACTAGGAACTCGAGGAGAAGCATCATTAGTAGTACAGATCACTCGGGCAGTGCCATCAGCAGGGGAAGACGAGGGTGTGTCTTCACCTGAAATCCCTCCCGTGGCAGAAGTGGCTGTAGACACTAAAAATAAGTAAATAAAAATAAAAATATATATATATGTAATATGGAAACCAAAATCGGGGAACCCGAGGGTGCACCCGCTGGAGAGCTCCCGCGGGTTGCCACCCGCGGGAGCTCCCACGGGTTGCAACCCGCGAGTTGCATCCCGCGGGAGAATTCCCGCGGGATGCAACCCGCGGGAGCTCCCGCGGGAGCGATCCCGCGGGTTGCCACCCGTGGGAGCGATCCCGCAGGTGCCAACCCGCGGGTTGTTTTCCGTATTTTTTTTTCGTTTCTGTTATTATGGCTGATATTTCGTGATCCGATTTTTCAGAAGCGAATCGATCCGGATTTCAAGTCCTCTCAGTCTATAAAATATAAGATTGGATTCGAGAGAGAGGGACTTTTTGGCTGGCAGAGCGATTCTTCACAGAGAGTTGAGAGAAATCAGAAAGAGCGGGTTTTCTTCGAGAGCTCACAGATCCCCTTCCAAGTTGGACAGTCAACGGAGGCAGCAGTAAGATTCCATCGCCACCCGAACCCACAACAAAAAAAGGTAATCCACTAATATTCCCGTTCTTGTGACTCCTATTTTCTTTTTTGTAATCTTAATTCTCATTGTAATCAAGTAATTTTGCAATGGAATCAAAGATGCAATTTTCGGGCGTACAAGAACTGGCGACCACAGTGGGAGTCTCTCTGTTCACTACAGAGAACGTTGTGGCGCAGTCCGACTTTGTACCCATCGGGTCTGTTGTTGAAACGCTGATCGTAGAAGTCGATCAGCAAAAATACGAGGAATTTCTCTCTTCCTCCGATTCAGAGTCCAGGCGTCATCGCCGGGTTATGATGAAGAAAGGTGAGGCGTCATCGCCAGCCGAAAATAAAAAGGCGTCATCGCCTATTAAAACCTATGAGGCGTCATCGCCCGTTAAAGCTGACACTGTCAGAAAATATATAGCGTCATCGCCTACTCAGAAATTAAACCAAGCTCTCACCCGCTCTCAGAAGAGAAACCTAAGGCGTAAAGCCCAACGGGCCTGCCTCAACAGTACTTCTGGAAAATTACAGTCAGAAAATCCAACCCAGGAAACAATCCTGACATATGCAACATCGAGAAGAAAAAATTCCAAGAATGAAAATCCGCAGGCGGAACTGCAGGTTGCACCGCATGGGGGCAACCCCGCGGTTGCAACCGCGGGTGCAAACCCGCAGTTCCAACCGCGAGTTGCACCACGCGGGGGCAACCCCGCGGGTGCAAACCCGCGGTTCCAACCGCGGGTTGCAGCCCCCGCGGTTGCAACACCCGCGGTCCCAACCGCGGGTTGCACCCCGCGGGTTGCACTCGCGGTTGCAACCGCAAGTGCAAACCCGAGGTCCCAACCGCGGGTTGCACCCCGCGGGTGCAACCCGGGGTTTGCAACCGCGGGTGCAAACCCGCGATTTCAACCACGGGCCGCACACCGCAGATTGCAACCCGTGGGTTGCACTCCGCAGGAAAAATCAAGGGTTGGTTCTGGTGTCTATTCGGGCACACGCGCAGTGAGCGCACAGCGCACACCTAAATTTTTGGTTACTCTCTCAGGGGTACCATCCCATTCCTCTGCAGACAAATATAAAGATGTGCTCATGCGCTCACCAAGCTTCTCTTCGGATGAACATATTCCGAAGAATAAGTCAGATGCGTGCGGGGCCCGCGCAACTGCGCAAGCCAGCACACACTCTAGAAGACTTCATAAAGAAGATTGTGTTGATACTGAAGAAATTCTCAGGCCTGAGATATTACAAACCAACCAGTATTATGAGCAGAACTTGCGATGCAAGAGGCGTCAAAGTGTAAAACTAAATGGGAACATGTCTCAGAATTTGAGAGAGTATCTTAATCAAAAGAGGAGCACATCCCAATCCACTTCTCACTGCCATTGTGAACGGTTGATCTCAGCCGTTCTGTCAAACTGCAGATGTGAGCCAAGACCATCCGTTTTTTAGCGGATTACGGAGCCAAAGAGAAGGCGGATAGTCAAAAAGATATGCTCTGGGGATGATTTGCCTGCCGTTTCATCCCATATGGTCAGTAAAGGCAAAAGGATTGCCGACAGCGACTCCTCAGAGAAAGAGTTCACTTCAAAATTAAAGGGAGTGTCTATCGAGCCAGAAGGCGTATATCAACACACTTGGGCTAAGAGAGGAGTCGCCATACCACTAAATTATAAGAAATTGGCTGGAGGATTTGATGAAGAGGAAGACAAATATTCTGCTGTTGTGTCTTCGTCTTACTCTGATTCGAATAGAGGATCAGAGGCTGCAGTAAACATGGTCGATCTTCCAGAAGAGGTTTCTAGAAGGCTGGAAAGACAAGAACAACGTCTCAAACAGTAAGAAGAGACCATGGAAGAGATGAAGCAACTCTTAACTCAGTTGCTAGCCCAAACGAAGAAGGGCCAATCCTCGTCATCCGCTAAATGGCATGAAGAGGAACAACATGTCCGCATAGAGGAAGATAGCGAAGATGACTACGAAGAAGTTCCTTCTCAGTTAGGAGAAAAAGAAAGAGTAAAAGTGGTTATTAACCCTCAGGTGGAGAAAATGGAGAAGATGGAAAACCAGCTACAGACTCTTCTTCACCGGAAAAAGTTGCAGGAAGTGGGGATAGTGCGTCCCTATCTCATAGAATGGGAGACTACACCTTACCCTGCAAACTACAAACCGTTAAACCTTCAATCGTTTGACTGGAAAGGCTCTCCGCAGTAACACATCTTCTACTTCCTGTCACAGATAGGACATCTAATGGGGAATGATCCAACATTGACCAAGATATTTGCGAGTACCTTACAAGGGCCCGCATTTACCTGGTTTATGCAACTACCAATCATGGGCCGATGTAGAACGTGAGTTCTTAGCTCGATTTTTCGAAGACGATACTGAGGTCTCGGTACCATCCTTGCTAGCAGCAAAGCAGGGAGAGGGCGAGACAGTAAAAGCTTTTGTCGAGCGGTTCCGAGAGCTTTCTATGCGGTGTACGCATGGCATGACACAGGAGACCCTCGTAGAGACTTGCAGACATAACTTATTGACCGATGTCTTGGTCAAAATGGGTTCGGTTGAATCCAAATCTTGGAGATACTTACTTAAGCAAGGTGAGCAGGCCTAAGACGTACTCCGACGCCTCGAAGAGCAGCGGCAATCTGCGAGAAGGGTCACCTCGAACAAACCAACATCTCATTTCCCCCGTTCCAGAGGGAAAGACATAATGGCGGTGGAGAATACACCCAAGCCAAAACAAAGGCCGGCTAAAAGCAACACATCGGGTTCACCCAGGCCACAAAAACAGTATTCATTCAAGGATGAACATACTGTTACCATGTTCAATTTGCTCACTAAGCGCAACATGCTCAAGTTGCCAGAAAGCAAGAGGCCTGAAGAGATTGGAAAGACCAATGATCTGAACTACTGCTTATACCATCGGATCGTAGGTCACCCAACTAAAAACTGTTTCATTTTAAAAGACAAGATTCAGGCACTAATTGATACTGGAGCAGTTCAGCTCAAAGCTGAACAAAAAAGAGTGACAGCTAATTCGGCCACATTTACAGTGGGTGGTCTGGAGGTACCACTTAGGCTCACACCTATTCCAAAGGGTGAGCTCAGGGTGGTTAATTTGGACCCCCATAATCAGCAGAAGAAAGGGTTAGTCCCTTTCACAACAGAGAAACAGGAGGTCCTTTGGGTGCATCCGGACATTCTTGAAGATGAACAGTAGACAACCGTCAAGACTAGAAAGAAAACTGAAACAAGGGGAAAGAAGCACATGTGCAATGCCGTTTCAGCAACCATTGAGAAGGATGCAGATGACATACCACTGTTAACAGATTCTGAATCGGAGGTGACAGCTCTAGCAGTGGAAAATGAACCTGCGCTACCTTCTGGAACCAGATCTGGAAAACAGTATTTGAGGGATCTCTCAAACATGGAAGCTGACCCCTCTAAGCTAACCAAGGAGACTAATGAAGGAACTACCAAGCAGATTTCCGATAAGAGAAAACAAAAGGAGCTCAGATACAACCGGGCACTACGGAAAGACGCTCCTGAAGAGCAAAGTTCTTCTTATCAGTTTGATGTCATGGCACAGTTGGCAAATATACCTGCAAGAATAACTCTGTATGAGTTATTACGCCTGTCCAAGTCTACAAGAGATGCACTAAGGGAAACCCTAGCGGAATCTAAAGCTTTCTTAGCCCATCTCCCAGAACAGATTGAGGAGGCATGCCCACACTGCAATTCAGTGTAGAGGCATGCCCCTTATATCACTTTTACACCAGAGGATATGCAGTTGAAGAATGTCAAGCACAACAGGCCTCTGTACTATACCGAGTATATTGGCTCAGCGGAAATCAGTCGAATTCAGATTGATCCGGGTTCTGCCTTGAGTATTGTACTGCGAAGGCTTATGCAGTTTTTGGGATCCCTCCCTACAAACTGACTCCAACTAATACCGCCATTTTTGGCTTCAATGCCAATGGCAGTCACCCTCTGGGAAAGATTAGGCTCAAATGTCAGATCGGAGATCTTAAAAGTGAGGTGACATGTTACGTGATCGAAACAGACACTTCATATAACATTCTCTTAGGACGACCATGGATTCATGCTAATATGATCGTCCCATCCACCCTGCACTAATGCATGAAGTACGTGGATGAAGACGGAGAAGTGCATATTTTGATTGCTGACAAACAGCCATTCAAGGGTGTGGAAAACTACTTCGTAGATGCCCTTTTGTATGCTGAAAGTGCTGAGGTCAACCCCCCACTACACGATGAATGTGACAGTGGGAATGAAGCGGATACTTAGTCAGGGGTGTTTATTGTCAATGAAGGCTTTGAACCTCCTGTAATTAATCTTGATGATTTGGATGTAAATGACACCGCCAGTGATGAAGGCGAGTGGGAAATAAATGAGAATCTAAATTTTGCTTATCAGTCTGGTGTTTCTACTGATTCTATACCTTCGGCTACTAGCACGGATGCAGATAGTCTCTCAGTATTCGAGACTTTAACAACCATGCACATGCCAATTAAATCATCAATGATGTTACAATCAAACATAGAAAACGTAGATGGGGCGGTGTTCGAAGTACCGACCCATCGACCAGATCAAAAACCTATTCTTTTTGGAAGAATTAAGTCACATATAGCCTCATCCAGTGATAGTGAGAGTGAGGCTCAGGAAGCCCCTCAATTCTATCATTATGGACTAAAGTCATTCCGGATGATGGCAAAAATGGGATATGATTTTATCGATAAATCCGGATTAAACTTTGGTAAGGGATGTATTCGTACCCAAAGGAAAAGAACCGGATTATTATCACAAAACCGGTAGGAGGTTGGGATACATCACAACACCCGATCCTTCGGATATCGAAGATATGATCTGCCAGAATGTGGAAGATTCTGATTACGATTCAGATATCAACCTGGGAGTATTATTCAGAGAGATGACAGTGAACATGACATCTGTCAGTCCAACCCCAGATGAAAACGATGAACTGACTCTTATAGAAGATGAAGCGTTAGTAAAGCATCTTGATGCCCAGTGGAACATGCGCTTTGAGCAACGTGAACCTCCTACTGAGGATAAGGTGGTCTAAATAAATATGGGTGATGAAACCAATCCTAAACCCATATTTATAAGCGAGAGTTTATCTCCTAATGAAAGAGACGACATGGTGACTCTCGTCCGAGAATACATAGACGTCTTTGCCTGGAATTATGAAGACATGTCGGGTTTAGATCCTCAAGTTGCTATGCATCGACTTAATATTAAGCCAGATGTGAAAGCAGTAAAACAACAACAGAGAAGGTTCCGTCCAGAGCTAATGGAATCAATCGAAGATGAGGTGAAAAAACTTATACAATCCGGCTTCATCCGAGAAGAACAACATCCTGATTGGGTGGCGAACATCGTTCCGGTTTCCAAGAAGAATGGAAAAATCCGAATCTGCATCGATTTTCGAGATCTCAATGCAGCATGTCCTAAAGATGAATTTCCACTTCCAATAATAGATGTCATGATTGACAACACCTGCGGGTTTGAAAGAATGTCTTTCATGGATGGATTCTCCGGATACAATCAAATCAAAATGTGTCCGGAATATGAGAAACATACTGCATTCAGGACACCGTTAGGCGTGTACTGTTATACGGTCATGCCATTCGGTCTGAAGAATGCAGGTGCAACTTATCAGCGGGCTATGAGCACAATTTTCCGCAATCATCTCCGTAAAACGGTAGAGTGTTACGTGGATGACTTGGCTATCAAGAGTCGTAATAGAGACGATCATCTCCGGGATCTGAAAGCGGTGTTTGATATTATGAGAAAACACCAATTAAAAATGAATCCAACTAAATCCTTTCTCGGTGTTTCTAGTGGCAAATTCCTTGATTTCGTTGTTACATCCAAGGGTATTTATTTAGACTCTGAAAAGGTAAAAGCAATTCAAGAGATACAGCCACCAAGAAACCTTAAAGATCTTCGCGGATTACAAGGGAGACTAGCATATATCCGGAGATTTATCGCCAATCTTTCAGGGCGATGCCAACCGTTTACCAGGCTAACGAAGAAAGGAGTGTCGTTCATCTGGGATGAAGCTTGTCAACAAGCTTTTGGGGATCTCAAGAAGTACCTCACAAATCCTCCAGTACTGGTAGCCCCTATATCAGGAAAACCATTCTTGATATACGTTCGGGCGACCATTCGCTTGGCGCCCTGTTAGCCCAAACTAATGATTCCGGCCATGAACAAGCTATTTACTACCTTAGTAGAACTATGGTAGGCGCCGAACATCGGTATACTCCAGTAGAGAAAGAATGCTTGGCCCTGGTATTCGTAGTTCAGAAAATGCGACATTACTTAGTAGGCCAAACAATCTATGTGATTTCTTGGGTGAATCCTCTTAGAGTGCTCATGACCAAGCCTGGGTCACTCAATTGCAGATTAGCTAATTGGTCGATCCTCCTATCGCAATATGACATGCGATTTATACCATAAAAGGCGATCAAGGGACAAGCAATTGCCGACTCTTAGCAGAGCATCCTGTCCCACAATCCTCGAAACTTTATGAGGATATTCCAGATGAGATAGTGGAAGCCAATATGGTCTCTAAAGAACCGATTTGGCAGCTGTTCTTTGATGGAGCGGCTAGAAAGAACTCTGCCGGAGTGGGGGTGGTTCTAATATCCCCGCAGAATCATGTGATCCCCCGAGGATATTCACTAACTCAGCCCTGTTCCAATAATGTGTCCGAGTACAATACATTATTAACGGGACTGCGAATTGCCCAACAACTGGGGGTCCGACGTTCAGAGGCCTACGGGGATTCTAAACTCATAGTGAATCAAGTGAGAGGAGAATACGAGGTTAAACATGAGCATCTCGTACCTTACCACAAGGCAACAATTAAACTGGCCAATTTATTCAAAGAGTTTTATATTGACTATGTGCCACGGCACGAAAACGCATACGCTGATGCCTTGGCTTCCCTCGCCGCTACATTAGCACTCCCTGCTAAATCCAGCAAAAGTATTGAGATTGGAAGCCGCAAGCTTCTTTGCCCTGAGGAAATACTCGAGGCAAATGAGGTCCATATGTCAGGGATGAACTTCGAGCCCAGAGATTGGCGGTTCGTGCTCGTTGACTTCGCACTCTACGGGATATTACCCGAAGATCCTAAAGAAGCCGCAAAAGTAAAAAAGGAGGCAGAGAAATTCTATTATAATCCTGAGCTTAGTACCTTATATCGAAAAATGCCAGGTGGAGTTTTACTTCGGTGCTTATCACAACAAGAAGCACAAAAAGTACTCAAAGAAGCACATGACGGGGCCTGTGGTGCTCATCAGCCAGGACCTAAATTAGGAGACTGGATAAGGAGAATGGATTATTACTGGCCGACAATGATGTCGGATGCCCTGACATATGCGAAGAAATGCCATGCATGTCAGGTGCATGCGAACTACATACACCAGGCCGCAGAGTACCTACATCCAACCACGATTACATGGCCATTTAAGACGTGGGGAAGGGATATCATTGGTCCCATTGCTCCGTCATCTTCTCGTGGACGTCGGTTTATACTGGCTATAACCGATTACTTATCAAAATGGGCAGAAACTATCCCTTTAAGAGAAGTAAAGACAAATGATGTGGTCAGTTTCATCAAATACCACATCATTTATCGCTTTGGTGTTCCTAGACGGATCATCAGTGACAACGGCCCTCAGTTCACTAGCAAAGCCTATACTAAATTCTGTGACAAATTCAGAATACAGAACATATTTTCGTCTCCATATAATCCTGCTGCAAATGGTCAAGCTGAAGCATTCAACAAGACCATTGTGAAGTTTTTGCAGAAATTTGTCACTTCAAGTCAGCGCGATTGGGACGAAAAATTGGGGGCTTGTCTGTGGGCTTATCGCACAACGGTTAGGACACCGACAAAGAGTACACCATTTTCTTTGGTATATGGTTGCGAGGCTATACTACCTTTAGAAATTCAAATCCCTTCTTTTCGGGTGGCAATAGCTACAAGAATGACCACTGAGGAGAAACATAGCCAACGACTTCGGGAATTAAAAGCGTTGGATGAGAAGCGCTTAAAAGCTCAACAGCAAATAGAGCTTTATCAGGCACGGATATCTCGGGCCTTTAACAAAAAGGTGAAAGAACGAACTTTCAAAGTGGGTGACTTGGTCTTGGTAGTCAGGCGTCCTATGATTTTGACACACAAAACTAAGGGCAAGTTTCAGCCAAAATGGGAAGGCCCATTTGTAGTGGAAACAGTCTACTAAAATGGAGCATACCGGTTGATTAATCAACATGGAGATCGAATGATGATGTCCATTAATGGAAAATTTCTTAAAAAATATTATTCTTAAAATAAAAAAAAAAAGAATTACCCAACGCCGACAAGGCTGCGGGAAGAGAATAGATTTCTCGCCAACCCTATCGTACTGGGGGTAAAGAGTATGAATTACCCAACGCCGACGAGGCTACGGGAAGAGAATAAATTTCTCGCCAACCCTATCGTACTGGGGGTAAAAGAGTATGAATTACCCAACGCCGATAAGACTACAGGAAGAGAATAGATTTCTCACCAACTCCATCATACTGGGGGTAAAAGTATGAATCGCCCAACGCCGTTAAGGCAAAGGGAAGAGGAAAAGTTTGGCATTTAAGCCCAAACGAGACTCTCGATAACTTACCATAATGAGGGGAATAGTATGGTTAGCCCAACTCAAACGGTAGTTGGTAAAGGAAAATCAAACCCGTTTATAACTGGGGGTTTGCTAAAAATCCTACGACAAATCTGTCACGATAATATCCTTGCCTAAATGTAAGGATACATCACCGCCCAAAACTACTAAAGCAAAGGGAAGAAGGAACGTTTGGCCTCTAAGTCCAAACAAAACCTTCGATAACTCACCATGCTGAGGGGAATAGCATGGCTAGCCCAAATCAAACGGTAGTTGGTAAAGGCTAATCAAATTCGTTGATAGCTGGTGGTTTGCTAAAAACCTCACATTAGATCAATTCTTTATTAAGATAAGATTTCACCTTTGTCAAAAGAAAAAGAGGATAAAAATCATACTTCATCAAGTCCAAAGTTACGACGTTTGATGAACATAATTTTTATTTTTGAGGTCGTTAGGTTAAAAGTCTTTTCTGACGACAATCATTTTCCCTATCAAGTTAACAGTTATCTCTGATAGTCAGAATTTGGAGACCGAACACGTTAACAATCACCTCCGTTTGGTCGGCTCATTCGTTCCTATCATGACTAGATCCTCTGAATAGGTTGAGCTCCAAGACATGTTTAATAATACCTCTGTCTTTTCCTAACTCGTCATACTAGACGTCACTGAACGGTTATGATTCTATAAGCACGTTAATATTATACCTCTGTTTGTTATTCTATAAGCACGTTAACATTATACCTCTGCTTGTCATCCTATAAGCACGTTAATATTATACCTCTGCTTGACATTATTAGGTATGTTAACACCATACATCTGCCTATTGTTCGTAAATTCTAATAGGTCGCACCATATGTCGCTGAACAGTTAGGATTAAATTTATCTGAAAACTCTCACTATCAAGTCCTGAGTCTCTGAATAGTTTGAGTCACTATCCATTAAGTGAATAGAATACATATACGTATGTAAAAAAAAAAAGAAAAAAAAAAAGATAAAGATAGTAATAATGATAATACAGCAGCACACAGCAAAGTCTTTCTTTCTGTATTATTACAATTACCAAGAAGTAATAATAAAAATTACTTTTGAGGTAAAGCCTTCAAAGCATCTTCCACTTCCTGTAGCCTTCGGTGGAGACTCTCTCTTGTTGTTTCTAAAGCTTCCTCTGCAGGTCCATTTCATCCATGAGAGGTTGTTGTGCAGCCTGAGTCTGGAGTTCTTCTAACTCCCTGATGCCGACGACGATGTCATGTTCAGTTTGTTCCTTTTGCCGCGAGATCTCAGAAGCTCTGTCAGAAATATTTTGAATTTCAAGTTCAAGATTAGTAATCGAGGCTTGCGCCTTGGCTATGATCTCCCGCTCGCGACTTATTAAGTTACGGCGATGTTCAATATCGTTCTCCATCTGGGTCAGGTCCCAAGTCAGCTTCTCTGAAGAACCTTGGAGTCCCACGACGAGTTGGGCCTGACGTTCTATATTCTGCTGCAGTTCGGCATGAAAAGCCAAGTTTTGGGCTCGTACGCAAGCCACTTCTTGGTTTGTCATCTCGGCAAGATCAGCCTGGCGTAGACTGTTGAGTAACGACAATTGGACCTCCATCTCGTCCCATCGAGCTCTATAAAGAGCTGCCCGCTGCGGTCCTCCAATCCTAGTGATATGGTCTAGGTGACTCACCATAAGAGGATGGACCTTCTCCAGAGAATCCTCTCCGTTGAGAATCTCCTCAATGCATCCATAAAAAAGTTAAAGAAAGAATTTGACGTTGCGACTGATAATTCTTTCACTAAAGCTGGAGGCCAAATTCTGCTTCGAATCTGTTGAGGCTGAGGGAAGAGGACGCATGGATGCTGGAGTAACAGCAGGAAGTACTGATGCCATACGTGGCTCTGATAATGGAGTAGTTTCGTGACTCGTGCTGGAGTGGTCATTGCCTCTATTGTCGAGATCGTTGATGCTAGCGGCATGGCTGCTGTACCGAACATTGATTCCATATCATCAGAACATGATGAAACCATGTGCGTTGGCAAAGGAAAACTCTCTGTGTTCACAGACTTTACTAAAGCCTCCGCAGAAGACATTAAAGATGCACCTGGTATAAACAAAAAGGTCAGGTATCATCATCAAACATATTTGCGCAAAGTGGGGAAAGTGTGCAAATACCTGTTGGAAGAATTGTATCGGCGGCAGTTATGGAAATAGAACCAGATCCCTCAGGTCTATCCGCCTCTGAAGCCTCTGGGGGTAAGTGAGAAATTTTATCCGTGTTGGGTTGGTAGAAATAATCACTATCAAACTCTCCATCGGAGCCTAGACCGTCAAAGTCACAAATTGCCCCACTTACACCAGAATAATCCGCCAGGTCCCAAGAGACTGATTTGGCGGTCGGGGAGGCATGGGTCGTTGGACCTTCGCCACCTGAAATACAAACAAATATGTATTAAAATAAAAAAATGGGAGATGGAAAAGAAGGAATAAAGTCCAATCTTTAAAGAAAAATGCTCATCTGAAGGTACAAGTCTTGGTGCTGGACTAGGCAAAGCAGCTTCACTGGGAGATGACAGAAAGTCATCTAGTGCACTATCGTCCAATGCAATACCCGTCGGCTCTACGACTCATGTATTCCTGATGGTTGGATCGCTCCTGTCAAAATTCGCAACTTTAGGGAGTGGATTTACAGTCGCAGGTGTCTTAAGTGTGGAGAAAGTTGCAAAACCATACATCCTAGCAGTCTCACAGGAAGAAGTCGGTATTGGTGTGACAGTAGAAAAGACTGGAAAAGTTATGGTAGACAAATGTCCTCCTGACCCAAACGCCAAAGTGGTAACAGGAAAGTCGTTTCTAGATGAAACGATTGGTGGAACTACAGGTGTCGCGGTCCGCAGATCTGAATGACTTGTGGTCGGTGGATCCGAATGAGTCGTGGTCGACAGATCTGAACGATTAACAGTTCGTCCTGGGACCGAATTATCAACCCAAGCCTGAAATTTCTTCTTCTTTTGAGTGACCTTGACTCCTCTGGGATTTGAGCGCTTCGATGCGGATCTACCTCCATGAGGGGAAGCTGGGGTAGAAGTATCATCTTGTCCATCGCCATCGTTGTTATCAGGACTAAGAGAGGCGCTTATGGACTGGGATTCACGCGCTAAAGTTTTTTTCGAAGACCTATGTGATGCCTCAATATGTCTTAAGAAGGAGTGATTCATCTGATAGTCACCAGGGATAATATCTGCAAGATGGTACCAATTGCAGAATCTCATTGACGCAAAGAGGGATGGTGACTGGCTTGGAAGGGTAAAAGATGCCTTTGTACCTCCCGCCGCAAAATCGCGCACCCTCGAAAAGATTTCCCTCATGACGGAGATAAGAGTTCGGATTGCCAACATATAGCTGATCATATCCGAACTGACGCGCGAAACGACTGGGTGTATAGGGTTCCATAAAGTAAATTCGACCCTATCGAAAAACCAGATGACTTGGCCGGATGCTAATGAGCCACCAGAAGCAACCCGATGGCAAGATGGTATAGCCATCATTTTCAGGACTATTTTCAAGTTGGTTACTATAACTTCCTCCGAGAAATTTTGGGAAACAGCGGTAAATATGATAATTTTGGTGCCGCCCAAGGATTTGCCGGATCTTAGCCATGTACCTCCCATTCCACGAGCAATTTTCGAAACGCTGTACATAAGGAGTGGCATGATCAATGAGTCCTGAAGGAGAAGTCATTAATTCAGGACAGTGCAATACGAACCAAACCATTAGATAAGTGAATGGCAGGTCGATGCATGGATTAGGCATTTTGAAGATAGTGTTACCATCCTTATCTTCCGCCTGTTGGACTTTGCAAAATTGGGCAATTATATCTCTCAAGCCACGTTGCAAACTGCAAACCATAGCTGGCAATAACCCCAGAGGCTGGCCGAACGCTAATAGGACTGCAGGGTAAATAACATCAATGGTAACAGTTTCGCGACACGAAGTAGGCACTACACAGCGCTTCAACCACAATATGAGATATCCGGCAAAAATAGCATTGTCTGATATGGGGGAAGCTGCTTGGTAGTGGTAACTTTCGAAAACAGTCTGAGTTTTGAACCTGTCTTCATCAGATTCTGCCGTGTATGTAGTTGCGAAGCAGGTGCCAATCCTCTCATTGACAGTATCCATATCGCAAGCAGCCCGTATTTGGATACTGTGCTCATGTCTTTCCAGATTCTGGAATAGATATTCTGCCCATACCTTATGTCGCACCCTTTGATTTCGTGGCCTGGCGCGCCCCTTGATTTCGTGGCCTGGAGATATCAGCACAAATATTGTAATGACACATCAACTCCCAGTAAGTTGAGTATGCATTAGGAACAGCCTTGAGGTGGAGCGGTTCCTTCATATTCGGAACATACTCCTCGTAAGGGGTTTCGCCTATGGATAATGCTGAAATCTCAATTCATCTCGTGAAGTGCGAATCCCAATTCTCCAACAGGGGTGAAGAAAGTATTGGTCTCCGGATTATACATCTCCAGTATGCAGAAGAAATGAGGAGAACTATGTGGAATACCAAATTGCACGTTGTGCACCGCACGATAGAGGCCAAGCTTCTCTAAACGTGTCTTGAAATTTACCAGAATGAAATGGGTTATCCGAGACCACCATGATCGCGAAGTGGAGTGAATCCATCCAGGAGTGCGGAAATCATGAGCTGGGAATTGACCATGGGCGTCCGAAAATTGATTAATAAATGTGTCTGCTCGTTTCGGGTGCTCTCCAACAGGTAAGTCTTTGCCGAATCTACCGGGCAATAGACCTGTAACATACTTTGCTGGGCCGTCGACAAATGGGCCGTTTCTGTTAAATCTCCCTGTCGCAACGCCATGACTGCTACGGGTAATTGGCCAAGATATCATGCGGGGATATGAAATCCGCTGCAGATAAGATAAAGAATAGCTGAGCTCCAGATCCGGGATAAACATATGGCGACCTCCAACATTGCTCAACCATTTGGTGGTGTCCCATAAATCTTCGTCTGGTTGGTTGACAGCATCCCCAAAAAGAAATTGCGGTTTCTTCAAAACCTGCCTGTTTACGCCCTCAAAGACAGAATCCGTGATTAACTCACGAGCGGTGAGTGGGTTGCAGCTAATAATTTTCTGCCGCCGATCCGCACTACTTCGCTCCTCAAATAAAGGGATGTGACCATCAAATCCAAAGTGAGATTGATTATTCGGACCGCCTAAAAATCCAAAGTAATAATTCTTGGATAAAGGATCAGTTGAATACGGAACTGTAAAAAATAAAATGAAACTTTAGTCCAAGTTTTAAAAAAAAAAAATTAGCAGGATAGGCACCACGGGGCGCCACCCGCGGGGTGCCAACCGCGGGGTGCCACCCGCAGGCGGGCACCCGCGGGGTGCCAACCGCGGGTGGGCACCCGGGGGTGCCAACCGCGGGGTGCCACCCGCGAGTGGGCACCCGCGGCGTGCACCCGTGGGTGGACACCCGTGCGTGGACACCCCGGTGCCACTCTCTTTCGTAATCTCTGTAGTTATCCCTGTGGTCATCCTTCCGCAGCTATGCATGGTTCTACATACATGTGTTATATTTACACCATAACGAAATCTCTGTCGTAATAACCACGAAAAGCGATTTTAATGTAAACGGATGACCGTTTGTTTACCTGATATCAGGGAAGAGATATCAACAGCGGCGGTGACGCCTGCATGTCGATCCTCATCAGCGATAACGCCCACGTGTCGATCTTCAACATTTAAATCCTGTGGGTGCGAAGTGCCTGCGGAAGCCATTAGATTTAATGGAAAGGAGAAAGTGATCGCACAAAGTAGGAGAACGAGAGATTTTCTGAGTACGAGAAAAAGAGGTGGAGATCTATGGGTATTTATAGTGAATTAGCGGGAGTTCAAATAGGAAAAAGAATCAAAGTCCTGACCAAAATCAGAGTTTTATTAAAATATTTATTAGAGTCCAAATAGGATTTGGGTATTTATTTAAAATCCTTTTCCTATTCTAATGCTGGTTCCTACCCAAATTAAGATCCAAATATACAGATAATCCCACTTAAAAGGAAAGAGTTCAAAGTATTTTGAATTTCATTACAAATAAATTAAAGAATTCCAAAAACTTTGGAGGGGGTTATGTAGACACTAAAAATAAGTAAATAAAAATAAAAAATATATATATATGTAATATGGAAACCAAAATGGGGGAACCCGAGGGTGCACCCGCGGGAGAGCTCCCGCGGGATCTCCCGCAGGTTGCAACCTGCGGGATCTCCCGCGGGATGCAACCCGCGGGAGATGCAACCCGCGGGAGAATTCCCGCGGGTTGCAACCCGCGGGAAGCTCCCGCGGGTTGCATCCCGCGCGAGAATTCCCGCGGGATGCAACCCGCGGGAGAGATCCCGCGGGTGCCAACCCGCGGGTGCCAACCCGCGGGAGCAATCCCGCGGGTTGCCACCCGTGGGAGCGATTCCGCAAGTGCCAACCCGCGGGTTGTTTTCCGTATTTTTTTTTGTTTCCGTTAATATGGCTGATATTTCATGATCTGATTTTTCAGGAGCGAATCGATCCGGATTTCAAGTCCTCTCAGTCTATAAAATACAAGATTGGATTCGAGAGAGAGGGACTTTTTGGCTGGCAGAGCGATTCTTCACAGAGAGTTGAGAGAGATCAGAAGGAACGGATTTTCTTCGAGAGCTCACAGATCCCCTTCCAAGTTGGACAGTCAATGGAGGCAGCAGCAAGACTCCACCGCCACCCGAACCCACAACAAAAAAAGGGAATCCACTAATATTCCCGTTCTTGTGACTCCTATTTTCTTTTTTGTAATCTTAATTCTCATTGTAATCAAGCAATTTTGCAATGGAATCAAAGATGCAATTTTCGGGCGTACAGTGGTTTCGAATGAGAATTTCAAATTTTCTTCATCTCCCGCTGGCGGAGGACTTGGGGCTGGAGGAGTTACCAATGTTTCAACAGCCATAATAGTAGATGACGTTAATACTGCTGGCTGAGGAGCGGAGGGCACGCCAATGATTACCGGAAAGATTTCTTCAGAGCAGACCCCGGGTGTCGGAGATGGCGGACTTGGAGATGGGGTAGCCTCTTTGGCTGCGGCCGCAACAACCACCTCTGTCCTATCATCACTCCCGAGTTCATCAATTGAGGGAACTGAAGAAGGAACAGAGAGAGGAGTTGTCATAAAGTAGTCTGCATCAAACTCATTTGCAGAACTACCTAATCCACTAGCTGAGCCAGTGGTGCCTGAATAATCCACTCTCTCCTCAGACTCTCCCCTGGTAGTCGAATGCATCGGCAAGTGGGGCTGACCACCTACAAAAAGCAAATAAATAGTGTTGCATATAATGATGAAATGAATAATGAACAGAAAATAGAATAAAAGAGCCATACCAGGAGAAACAAGTCCAGTGGTCGGACTTGAAGGGGGAGCCATCGCTGTTTCCAGGAGCGCACCCGTTTCACTATCCAAGGGTTGCGTCACGGAATGATCAACAGATTCTGCTGCTGGGGGAGTCAGGACCTCAGTAGCTTTTAGAGCTTCAGCAGGTCTACTCTCCTCTGCTGGCACCGGAGGCAGAGTTGAAGCCAACAAATCTGAAGCAAACTTGGCTGTCGCCTCTCGAGGGACTAAGAGGGTCCCTAGGGCTAATTTCTGCTTCTTTTTCGCTGGTTCGCCTTTTATAGGTCCGCGGCGTTTTACGGTCGGACTCCGGGGACGGGGAACCAAGTCTCGAGAAGCACCACCAGTATCAGCGTCATCCTCATCACCATCATTGTCATCATCATCAAGTCGTCAACATCTGATGGATCGACCGTTGCGCCAAGAAATTCGTCCATTCCTTTCACCCTTATTCTTTTAGCCCCCTTGCGGCTGAAATAAAAGGCCTCTATTTCCTTACAACAACTCCGGTTGATGGAAAAATTAGGCACGTCAGCATTTGCAACACTATACCACGTGCAGAAGCTAAGAGTCATGGCTAACTCTGGCGACTTCTGAGGCAGGAGGAATTCAGCTCCGGTTCCACCAGCTACAAAGTGGAATCAGCCGCGGGCGCTCTCGTACAAGTTCCCTTCGTAAGCTAGATCTTTGTTCGGATTACCCACATAAAGTTGGGAATATCCAAATTGGCGAGCGAAGCGGCTCGGATGTATGGTTCAACATAGCACTTGGTGTCTTGACGATACACCAAGTGCCCGGGTCGGATATTAAGGAGCCACCAGAATACTCCTGAAGATAAAACGGTAAAATTGTCCACTCCCAAAATATCCTTGAACTTCGATCCGTATTTCTCACCAGGAAAATCTGGGAAACATCGGAAGATCTCGTAATTTTGATGATGACGGAGCGTCTTCCGGATTTGCAACATATAATGACTTTTCCATGAAGAGCGTTCATAAAGCTCTACAAGGAAAAGCTTGTCAGCGGAGTGGTGTTCGGCCGCACTCATTAAAGAGGGGCAGTGCATAACAAGCCACACCATCAGGTTGCACACCATCGCGGGAAGGAATCCGAAGGGTCGGCCATATGCAAGAACTGCGGAATATACCACGTTCATTGCAATTGCCTCCTTCGTCAAAGACGGCACGACGCATCTCTTTAACCACAACATCAAGAACCCAGTAATGAGACCTCTATTGGATAAGGGGAACTGAGCTTGGTAGTGGTAGCTTGAAGACCATGCCAGTGTTGAATCCGCCTTCATTGGATTCAGCCGTATAAAAATAACACGAGTCTTAGGGATACGGCGATCGATCTCCCTGACATCAATAGGGGCATAGCCATGAACTATTGCCGAACTATCTTTGGAGTTTAAGTTGGCAAAAAGGTAATCGACCCATTTCTTGTGACCAATACCCTGATTACGTACACCTGCCATGTTGGCACAGATGCGGTAATGATACATCATCTCCCAGTAAGTGGTGTAGATGTGCTCGTCCATCACCTTCAGCATATTCAACTCTTTGGTGGTGGGGATATACTCTTCATATAGGACTTCACCCATTGACAACCTGGATACTTCAAACATTTTGTGGAGAACAAGTCCCAGCTCACCACTGGTGTAAAGAAAGTGCCAGTCTCAGGGTTGTACATCTCCAAAGACCGAAAAAGTGATAAGCACTATGAGGGATCCCGAATTGAACATTTCTGATAGTTTTGTATAAGTCAATTTCTCTCAGAACTGGTTCATGAGAATCTAGCATGTATTGGACAAGGCGGGCCCGCCACATATTGCTAGAATGGTAGACCCAGCCAGGCATCCTGAAATCATTAGATGGGTATTGACCTCCCTGCGCCATGAACTCGCTTAGGAAAGTTCGTGCGCGAAATGGACCTCTCCTACTGGGTGCTCCTTAGTGATTCTCGCAGGAAGCAACCCAGTGATACATCTTATGGGACCATCTTGGTAAGCCCCGTGTGTGCCCAATTTGCCCGTAGGTACACAATCGTATTCTTGGCTCAGTCCCCACTTCAATTCACGGTGCATGGCTAGCTTTTGAAGATAGACTAGAGGGTAGCTACGCTCCATGCTGGGCAGAAACATTAGCAAATCACCAGTTTGGTAAAGCCACATACACTCTTCTTTAAAGAGGATCTGGTCTGATTGCCCCATTGCGTCTCCAAAAAGGAACGCTGGTTTCTCCAACACTTCCCGGTTCACAGCTTCAAAGGAAGCATCCGTTATGATTTTCCGTGCGGTAGCAGGACTGTATCTGATCAGCTTTTCCCTGCGCTCTCTCAAACCAGACTTGTAGGCAGTAAGAACAGTGGTGAAACGAAACTGGGTGACTGAGTCTGCACCCCGCCATAGTCGAAGTGATGCCCTTGGGAGATTGGATCCACTGAGTAGCCAACTGCAAGAAGAGAATCAAATACTTAGAAAAAGATTCTTACAAAATCAGGAAAATCATTTAAGTATGAAAAGGGATAACTCCGCGCGAAGTTAAAAAGATAGCCTCGCGTTTTGGCAAAACGAGAGGATGATAAAATAACTTCGCGTTTACAAACGCGAAGCTAAAATTCTAACCTCGCGTCCGAACACGATAGTTAGCAAAAATAACTTTTCATTTAAAACGCGGAGATAATGCGATAGCTTCGCGTGGAGGAAGATCAGAGATCTTTTCCTTCTTCTCCAAGCTATTTGGCCGGAGTACGACGATCTCGCTGGTAAAAGAAGTGATTGGCCGGTTAAAACCGAGCCAAATCACTCTCTAAATGTTCTAAAAAGCCCCAAAAGTAAGGTTCTTACCTCCGATGGGCGAGGCGTGGACTGGCTCACCGCTGCGGCCACTTCCACGGCCACTGCCACCGCTGCTTGCGCCAGTCGCCGACAGGGAGGCTGCGCGTGAAGAAGCGCTGGTCTTGGGTGCCATTGCTCTTGGAGAAATTGACGGAAGTTCGGTCGGAATGGGTCGGGTCGCCTGAAATCACCTGATCGCCGGTCGCCTGGAGCTCAGGAGTTCTTGAAAATTCTTCAGATGAGTGAAGAAGAAAAAGAAACTCCATTTAAATGAAGGAAACCGCCTCTTGGTATTCGGCGCAAAAATCGGAGCGACTAACTGATCAGTTACTCCCTAAAACGCGAAGCTATTAATCTCGCGTGGTCACCTGAAACGCGAAGCTATTAGCTCCGCACAACTATGCAAAACGCGAAGCAAACTTGGTATTTTAGCTACGAGTTTCTACGAAGCTTGGACTTGGCAAGCGTTATTTGGCGCCTCTGCCAAAATCTGATAATTATCACTTGATTATTTTGGCATGTGCAGTTCAAGTTACGCATTAGAGACTTGAATTGACTCCATTAAAACTAAGACATGTGCAATTAGGCGCCTCTGTCTAAGTTAAAATGATCCTTAGCCGATCATTTCAGGTATTAACAAATCTAAGTTACGCAGATGAGTTTTAGATTGTTGTATCAAAACAATGAGTTATTTATTTGTTGAGCAAGCAAAATTTTTGAAGCCAATAAAAGGTTACAGAAGAAGAGAGAGTTATAGCTCTCCCAAAAACTTCAACCTATTCATCGACTCATCAATAACCCGACAACAAGTCTTCATGGAGTGTTGAAATTCCCTGGTTCACATACAAAAGATTTTCTCTGCAAATGACAACTATGATCTGTTTAAAGTTCTTAGTGGATCATCTGAAGATACTGCTACAAGTATCCTAATGAAGATGCATAAGTTGGATTCGACATGCTACAAGCCCTTAGATGATCATCTCTATCGCTTTGGAAGGCAACAGAGATTGTTACCTAACAGAAATGGTTCTCAAGAAAACTTAATGAGCTGCCGCAGAGTTCTTGTAACTCCTTCAAAAGTTTATCTTTTGGAGCCAGAGCTTGAAATCTGCAACTATGTTGTAAAGCATATGATTCTGGCTTCCTTAGAGTTACTTTTGCTGATGAAGACTGGTAGAACCACATGCACTCCTCTTCAAAAAGGATCTGGTCCGGATATCCCACTGCAAAAGAAGAATCAAGAGTTAGAGAAAACTCGAAAAATCTTCTAAGTATAAAAACGCGGAGTTAAAAAATAACTTCGCGCGCAGCTAGTCAAAATAGCCTCGCGAATGAAACGCGACTGTTGGTCAAAATAGCCTCGCGATTGAAACGCGACTGCTGGTCAAAATAGCCTCGCGTTGAAACGCGACTGCTAGTCAAAATAGCCTCGCGATTGAAGCGCGACTGCTAGTCAAAATAGCCTCGTGATTGAAACGCGACTGCTAGTCAAAAATAGCCTCGCGTTGAAACGCGACTGCTAGTTAAAATAGCCTCGTGTTTCAAACGAGAGGATAACGCGATAACTTCGCGTAGAAGAAGACCAGAGTTCTTCTCTGTCTTCTCCTTTCCTCTCCAAGTCTTACAGCCGGAGAACGGCAATCTCGCCGGTTCAAAAATAATTAGTCGGTTAAAACCAAACCAAAATACTCCAAAATTGATCTAAGGAGTCTCAAAGCTAAGAATTTCTACCTCCAATTGGTGCAGCATGGATTGGCTCGCCATTATGACCACTGCCTCGGCCGTCGCCTCCGCTGCTAGCGCCGACGGTGAGGAGGCGCGCGATGCCGTACTCTTCTTAGATGACATCCTAGTGATGGAAAATCTTTGGAAAATCGAAGGAAGTTCGGTTGAAAATCATTCCTTCAAACTGACTCGCCTGAGTCGCATGAGCTTTAAGCTCTTGAAATTTTTCGGATGAAATGAAGAAGAAGAAGAGCTAGAGGCTCTATTGAAATGATCCGCCTCTTGGTATTCGGCGCGAAAGTCAGAGCAGGATTAATTACTGAGCAATTACTAAGTAATTACTGCATAATTAATGAGCAGTTACTTGCCAAAAAGCGAGCTATTTAGCTCTGCGCAAGTGAACAAAACGCGAGATAAACTTGGTATTTTAACTCTGCGTTTAAGGATCCAAAATATTTCAAAATTTGCTAAGTTCTAAGCCATTTTGAAAATTTTGGAGGGGGTTCTGTTGGCAGTGAAAATTTCTAAGTAAAAAAAGAGTTTTCCACAACAGAACGCGGAGCTAACTCAGTAGCTCCGCGTTTGGCTATATTAGCCTCGCATTTGAACAAAACGCAGAGCTATTCAATATCTCTGCGTTAGTTCCGCATTTTGGTTCTTTAGCTCCGCGTTCTGATGAGTTTAACTCCGCGTGAGCAGATAACCAGAATCTCAAATTGATTGAGATTATGGTTTGGGCTTATCCAAATACCCAAATTAAGTCCGATCAGAACTCTAAATCAAGAGATTTAAATCAAAACTAAGATATTTGATTGGAATCCTTGATGAGTACAAATTCTATTTAGATAGAAACTCTCATATGATCATAAGGCTATAAATACCCTCTTGGGGAAGCCCTAGGGGTCTTCTTTTCGGGTCTTCTTTTCTTTTTCGGCATCTTGGAGAATTCAAGTTACGCATAGAGACTTGAGTTCGTGAAAGACCGGAGAAGATCGTCTACAGTCTGTCGTCACCTTCAAGAGAGAAGAGTTCAACGCCCGATCGTCCAAAGGAGCTGCTTGACAGATCTCATTGCCACAGATCCCACACTATTTTGTAAAAGAGAGCGATTGAGTTATAAAATCATCTCGTTTGTTCTTTCTTCTTCTCTTCTGTTGTAATTCGAGTTTATTCAATGGAAGGAAGGCGAAGAAATTCCGCTGCGAACAATTGGGACAGGTCTTGGGGAGAGGAAGTTCCATTAAATTTGTTGCATAAAACAATTATGAGCAAGCACATCAGTATGGGGAAAATACAAAACATCTATAGTGAAGGGGAATCAAAAAAAAAAAAAAAAAAAGATTTTGTGGTTGTTTTCGAACATTCAAATTCTTTGCTTTTAATTTACAGCATGAATAAATCACATATTATACCATATGGTTTACAAACGCAAGTTAACGTAACCTGCATCATTTTTAGGTTGTATAACCCATGCAAATCATCCAAACTAAATCAATTTTCATTGTATCTTGCTTTTAAAGTTAACTAGAGTATGTCATGGATAATCTACTGCAAAACAACTTGTTCGTAAAGGTGCCTATATTGCAGAATATATAGGTTGATCCCTGAAAGGAAGTCTAAGGAATATAAGCAAGCTGATCCGTACCTATTATTGAACGCATTCATGTTATATATCACTTGTTGAACATGAAACCATGTGGTGCCTCCCCCCTAAGGCCAAGGGACTCCACCTACATGAAGAACACCACATGGGCTGCGGCTCAAGAAGAAGGATTGACTGTCTACTTCCCACATGAGTTGATTTATTTGAAGCATACGATTTTTTAATGTACCCCCGCATTTGATATATTATTTTGAACAACTTCTGCTATAGATGTCTTAATTGATATAACTGATGGTTCAAATAAACAAAGGTTGAAATTTAAATTGGTTTCTCAAATCTTTCAAATGGTTTCATCAAGTTTTCCTTTAAAAAAAAAAAAAAAAAACTTCTGGAATCTTTCTATCTTGATGCAGTAAACTGCTTTTTTCTAAATATATTCACTAATTAATTTTCCTATGATCTGGACTCGATTTTGATACATACAGAACATGGATTTGGCTCACTCGAATTATTTGATATTCCAACAACTTTTCCTTGATACCAACTCCTCCTCTGTTCAATGAGAAAAAATTATGTAGCTCATCTCTCTGCATGGTGGGCGACATAGTTCAGTTTTCAGGTCCCTTCAGTTGTTCATGCTTATTAATTTAGACTGACAGTACTTTAAGGATCTTATCATTATGTGTGGAACTAACAAACAGTCTTTTAGAGTAGAGTGATATTGCATTGCTTCCTGCATATACTGTTTATTTTATTATTCATTACAATTTGAAACATAATGTCAGTAGAATAAATTTACATATTGGCTGATCCTACCGATATATGTACCAGATATTTTCAATATTGCTGCTACTGCTGTTACTGTCGATTTTGATGACATTGTCAATCTACTGATTCAAATATTTTAAACCTCGGTTTGTAGTGTGATAGCTTCCTCAATAAACTAATAAGCTTGTCTCAGTGTTCAATTATATCAGTTTGCAGAGGAATTTTAGGAATAATTGGAAAGTAATTTTTCCTGTGTTAAAATAGATGAGTTACAGTATTTTTTTAGGACATTGGAAGAGATGAATTTAGAGAGGAAGTCTGGAAGAGTTCAAAAGATATATTATTTCTTCCTTTCGTCCCTTAGCATTAATGCTCTTTTACAGAGAATAAGCATTCCTTATTAGAGCAATGTGCTAGAATACAACTATTGAGTTATAGATAATTGGACTAGGAAAAAAAAATTGGATAAAAAATGTCCTAAATTGCTGTTTTATTATGGGGAAATTCTAAATGTGCACACAACTTGACTTAGTGAGCACCATACCCTAACTTGTAAAGAATTACATTGCTATTTTTCTTTTTTGGACAAAGTTATCCTTCACCCTACGTTCCCGAAAAATCCACTTTTCTCTCCTCTAGCACACACCTAAAACCAAAAATTCTAAAATTTGTGTTTCTACCTTCCAAAAAATCACTTTTTCTCTTTTGGACAAAAGTATTAAGAGTGTTCGCGGGTGACACCCTACCCATTATTGAGACATACACTCGGGTCCACCTATGTGATTTGGAGTGTTACACAGTAACTTAGGTGATTCATTTTATCAATTAGATTTAGTTCACTTTATGTAGCCATGGACAATTGCATAGTCTAAGGTTTTAAATATTGACCGATACCAATATGTATGACAAATATCTATCAGATTTTGAGATACCTAATTTAATATGAACCTATTTCAAGAATCCTCTATATTTTTTTATTAGTATACTAATGAGAAAACATGAATTTGTTATTACTGTGCAGATGACTATAAGGATAGAAATTCCAGAGGGAAAATGTTATTACTGCCTAGAGCACAAAATGTTTTTTGATAATCATAATGCCATGGAAAGTCATATGAATAGCAGCTCTCATTCCAAAGATAAGAAGGCTCATAGTTTTCAAGATGTCTGGCTTATTTTAGGAGCCGCTCTCTGTTGTTGCATCACCAAAAAAGCTTGCCAAATCATCACACATTTCCATTTTCATACGTTGAGTTTGAGGTGAGAGATGATGGATTTGTTGTGCAGATCGGGATATTAGAAACGGAGTAAGGTTAGTGTTTAACTCTCTATTTTTAACAGATTTGGATTTTAGATAAGATATATAAGATTTTCTTTAAACTATTATAACAGTTTCAAGAGAATTGAAACTCTTATGATGCGAGGCTAAAGCTCAGCATATTTGTTCCCCTTTTTTTGTTAAACTTTCCACCCTTAAGTGTTTTAGCTCTTCTTTTTGCAGGAATCCATCTCTGATCATGTTTCTGCATGACCAGGGACTCCAGTTTTTGCTCTGCATGTTTATAAATCTCCTTTTAGGTCTCCTTTGATGATGAAACTTGAACTTATCCTGTTAATGAGTATTGCATTGCAACTTGCTCTAGTTCATGGAATCAGTAGATATTGCAAACATAATGTCAGTAGAATATATTCTTGAGTAGTGGTTTCTTCATAACTTGCTCTAGTTCAAAGATAAAAAAGCAAACACAGGCTCAAGCTAGAGCTGAATCCCGGACAATATGATTCGATGAATAATAGAATAAATTAAACAATCAAAGTGCAACAATCCTGCATTTGATCGGATTCGCAACCCATGACATTCCAAAACAGACAATTCATGGGAAAATAGTCTGGGGCTTCTCCAATATGTCGGTCGTGACCTAAAGACAGTTGCCCACAGTTACAGGGTCATGTGCCCCATTTCAAAGTGTGGTGCTAGCTGCTCTCGTATGATCCAGGCTTTGAGCCTGTCCCCACTCCATTATCTAGATCGCACGTTTTTGCGTAGTGAAGTAACAAGTCATTGGGGATTAATTTAAAAACATGTAGGTAATGGTCATGTATACCTGCAATGTCGTCGGCTAAAATGGCCTTGCGCCGTGTTGCAAGAGTGGCCACCTCCCTTTGACTGGTATGAGAAACCACCGAGCTTCTCCTCCAAACGTCTGCTATGTCTGGTGGGGGTGATCACTAGCAGCGAATGCACTTCCGAGCGGCTGGATCCTCTGTCGGCCGTGGCCCTGTCCCTCTCCTTTGAAGCTGGTTCTGTTCTCTTGTGTCTCCGGAACTCTCTCTCTTGTGGGGTAGTGTGAGGATATGTTGAGTTTCCATGTTTTTCATCTTTAAGGAGGCATACTCTTCTCACAATCTGATGGTCGAACGTGTAAAGTCCATGTGGTTTGGTCAAAGAACACATCACGATGCATCAACACTCTCTGCTCAACCAGTTCTCGCATTCCTGATCACGGACTTGGTTTCACAACAAAGAAATCGTATGGGAATACTTCACAATTCAACTATAAAGGCACAACTTTTCTCAAAAAATTTATTTGAAGGCACAACTTTAGTTTAGCATGACATCCGTTTGCTTCCAACTCATACAGGGTTGGAAAGGTATGATGGTACCAAGGATGGATATCAAGTTCGAGTTTAGACTCGGGATGGACTAAGTGCCAGGGAGGATATTCAATTCTTGGAGGGATTTACCCAAGTTTATGTGTCAACGCATCCTTTGAACGCATGAAAATTGGAGCAATTGAGTTTTTTGCTTACAGGATACATTGTTGTATTCGATGGTTTCTGGAAACTGAATATTCCCAAGTGCAAGATTCCTAAAGGTGAAGACTCAATATAGGTTGAAGCATGTTTTAATCCAAAACCTGATAGGCAGAGGGCTAATTTTGTATTTAAATCCATCACGCTCTTCAAAATTTTCCAGTGTGAGACTATTCCAGTCATATGAGCCCAATGCTTGCCAAAGATCCTTGCAACACATTTCTCACCCTCTTTAAAAATTATTCTAGTTTGATTCATGACTCTTATTCCGCATTTTTCTAACCAAACACTAGTTAGTATCAGTGCTAGTGACTATTGTAGTTATACTTGTGATATCTTCTTCTTTCCTCCCATTATGCTTGTCACATATTTAGTATGCTGTTTGAATATTCAACTACATAGCATATATAAACAAACTGCAGTCACATACTGCCTATGTAAGCAGTTTCCTTTTCAATGTGCTTTACCTTTTTAAATTTTTGACAGAAGTAGCTCCTTTTGGGAGTTAAGATGGCAAGACAGTTATTCTTGTAGGTGACCCTATAAGGTGGAAATATTTGGAATTAGTTTAGATTACAATAATTTTTGGGTCACAAACCTCCATTCAAATTCTCTTATTTCTTTCCCATGTTGAGTGGACATTTATATGTAAACATCACAAATGCATTTGGACCAATATTTTTTATATATTCCTGACACGAATGTCGGATGCTTCTTTTTTGAGAAGAATGCCAGATACTTTTTAAGCATATACTCTTTATGTAGGTTTTCTAATACTCTTTATTCATTTAATTTGTTTTAGGCCTTTGAACTCTCTGCATCGCTGGCGGCGGAGGGAGTTACATGGCCGCGTTAATGCTGCACATATTCCCATCTTTTTACACCTTCAGTTTTAAGTATCGTATACACGTCCACCATTTTTTTACTTTTCAAGTGCATATACATGTCTAGCATGTTCCGAACCAATGTTGGTTTAATTTCTCAATTTCTGAAGGTATAGCTTTATGAAAAACTCAGCTTCGATATGTGCATTCTTTCAAGGTCACTATTAATACGACATTTCTCTGTTACAGATAAAGTTCGGTATTTTTTTTTTTTAATGTACATGTCTAATACGAAGCTGAGAACGGGTCCCTAAGGTAAGTAATTCGTTTCATGGTTATGCTTGGTCAATCGCTAGGACTGCTCATTTGGTATGCTCCTCTGGGTTGTCTTGTATGAAAAACAACTCTGCCTTGAGTCTTGCCAGTGGCTAGTTCTAACTGAATAAAAGCTTATTTTACGCTTGCTTGACCTACAAGCCTAGTCTTACTCTGTTATCCTGGTTTAATCTTTAGCTTAATATATTATGTATGTTGCAGCCTCTTCATTAGAGAATTCTTGTTCCTGCTCATGCTGGGGGAGTATTAAACATCATGTAAATGCTCATGCTGGGGGAGTATTAAACATCATGTAAATGAATTTTTATGGGCTCACCTCACTTATTGCCTTAAAGGTCTATGGGCTAGCATCATTTGCATTCATATATAAACGGGTGAACAAGCTGCATCGCTTATGTATGCAAAATCGTCCTTTATATCCCTATTTGGGCTTACATTTTCTGCTGCCTGTTTTAGCAGCTCTCTATTTTTTGCACTTTGTCTTAACTCTTTTCTTCCTCTTGCACAGTATGACAGTATCCTGACGAACGACTATGCCATTCCTTTCCTTAAATCATATAATGTGCTGATTGAATTCAGTATGATGCTTGTAGCCGATAGACTTCCTTGATTAGTAATCAGCACTAGTTTCTGTTATTTCTGATGGTAGTAGTATTGTCTTGATAGTTCAAGTTATCTATTTAGTGTGTGGATTGTAACTTTCAGCCTTAATATATTACAACTTCCCGTCCTTTTCTCACTAAAATTATTTTATGTGTGCATTGCATTTTTTTTTTTTTTTTTTTTGAGAATACCGGTGGACTAAGTACTCTATTTCATTAATAAGATATAGGGGTATTTACTGGTTTGTCCCTCAAATCTTTAAATATTATGATTTTGCCCCCCAAATCTTCATATTTAGGATTTTGCCCCCCAAATCTCATAAGTTATAATAATTTTGTCCCCCTCTCTAACACAGTTAAATATTTGACCATTTTACCCCTCTTTTCCTCTTCTATTTTCCTCCTCTCTTTTCCTTTTCTTCATTATTTCTCCTCTCTTCTTTCTCCTCTCTTCCTTCTCTCTTCTCCTCTCTTCCCTAACACAGTTAAATACTAAAAGAAGAGAGGAGAAATAATGAAGAAAAGGAGAAGAGAGGAGGAAGAGAGAAGAAAAAGAGAAGAGGAAAAGAGGGGTAAAATGGTCAAATATTTAACTGTGTTAGAGAGAGGGACAAAATTGTTGTTACTTATGAGATTTGAGGGGCAAAATCCTAAATATGAAGATTTTGGGGGCAAAATCATAATATATAAAGATTTGTGGGGCAAACCAATAAATACTCCTAAGATATAATGAAACTAGTAGTTCATATTACATATAAGTCCCCCTTATATAGAAGGTTACACCATCTAATTTCACAGCACGGTGGGCTAGGTGGGCTAAGTACCCCCATACAGATCAGTCCATTAAGCGTTGGGACACCAACTTAGGCGGATGCATTAGTAGCATTGGCACTGGTTTACAGGTAAAATCGCAACGGTATTAATAGCATTACATCTATTTATACACCTTTTAAGAACTACTCAGCGGAATTAACTCAAAATGACTACTAAATTTCTTTTGTACATATGGATACGCATGCAATCACCTCTATAGAATTCCAACTATGTTTTCCCTGAAGAAAATTCACCCAAGGGAATCCTTTTTAAGGGCATACCCTTTCAGTTTTAAAAGCCCACTTCTGATCCAGATGTCTAATCTCATTTTCCAAAAAAGCAAGTCCATCTCTTCCCGCAGGACACAAAGAAAAGAAAAGGGATTGGCCCAGTCCCATCGTTAAGAACGGGAATTTAAAATAACAGTACCATGAATTCTTAATTTTGAATGTAGCTCTTTTTTTTTTTTTTTTAAATAGCTGTAGACTTATATAATACTCTTTAATAAGGGAAAGAAGTTTTGCCATGCATGCACAAAGAATCTTTAATATCGAAAAAAAGATGACTCCCTTTCAACATGTTGAATTCAAACATATATTTGAATAATTGCTATTTGAAATATTCATTGAATTCAGTTGGAAAGGTAGTTCAGGTAGTTCGTGAGTAATCAAATACTTAATTATTATTTGTTCACTAAAGGAATTACTATAAGCATTTCTGAGTTCAATTTCATTCTAATTTTGAGCTTCCAAGCTCGCAGGTTATCTTGTTGAATATATAAATATATAATCATATATAAACAAGAATTCAATCTTATCATCCTTGATTGATAAGATGTGTTGATATACACTATTACTGCAATTCCATTCAGTGTACAAGTTTTTAGTCAAAAGTATAAATGTTAAAGGGGTATTTACTAGTTTGTCCCTCAAATCTTTATATATTATGATTTAGTCCCCAAATTTTCATATTTAGGATTTAGTCCCCAAATCTTCTAAGTTACTACAATTTAGTCCCCTTCCCTAACTTTCTTTAATTTTTGATTTGATATTACAATTTTACCCCTCCTTATTTATTCTTTCTCTTTCTCCTCTCTTCTTCTCCTCTCTTCCTCTTCTCTTCTCCTTTTCTTCATTATTCATCTTCTCTTCTTCTTCTCTCTTCCTCCTCTCTTTTCCCAATAAAGAAAAGAGGGGGAAGAGAGAAGGAAAAGAAAGGAGGAATAATGAAGAAAAAGGAGGAAGAGAGGAGGAGAAGATAAAGAATAAATAAGGAGGGGTAAAATGGTAATATCAGGTTAAAAATTAAAGAAAGTTAAGGAGGATGACTAAATTGTAGTAACTTAGGAGAGTTGGGAGACTAAATCCTAAATATGAACATTTAGGGGACTAACTCATAATATATAAAGATTTGAGGGACAAATCAGTAAATACCCTAATGTTAAAACCATAGAGATCATAAAGTTGTCGATAGCAGCGAATCCTCAAGTGGATGAGGGGATTTCCCCAGATTGTGGATGTTGGATGGCCAGACGCTCCTTCGACTGGAGGCTGACAAGAGCGACGCTTGACGCTTGGAATTTTGAAATTCAAAATTTAGAACCGTACGAGAGTGCTTTGTTCTCCAAGTGATAGCAGGGGTATTTGATTGCAACGTTGAGCAGCTCATGTGACTCGCTAGACTTGAGCATATAACGTGACTTCACACTAGGCTGCTGCCAGAAGCTCAGCAATTCAAGTGGCATGACCAATCACATCATCTCAAGTCCCGAGACACTTGCTCCCAAATGATTAGCCTTCAAAGTTTGCTCAAAGATTCAAGCACACATGACATTCCCATAAAGAATATTCAGATCGATATCAAGTGAGTCCAGAAGGGCATCATCCTGTTCAGTTCGATAAATAAAGGTAAAACAGAAAATGACAGTATCAGACAACACAAACAAATGAGGAAAAAAAGGAAAAAAAAAAGGGAAAAAAACAACAATGCATTAGAAAACCTAGGAGCAACTACATCTACATGGCACCAGAGAATAATATTCTTTAATCGTTACAACGAAAGGTTACATTGCAAAACAATGAAATGATATAAACATTTCTCTATATGAAAAAGTGCTATAAACTCTACAGTCCGTCCAAAAGAAAAAGCACCAAAAGCTCAAACCTAAAGTCGTTGCTCCAACCAGATTGGAGGAACTGGCCAAGGGTGTGCACTTGGATGATCCAGTTCTATGATTCCATCCTTCAAGCTGAACACACCACCATCATGACACCCATAAGATTCACTATTGGAGTAACCTTCTAAATAATCTTCAGTAAAATAGATGCAATTTCTTCTAAAGTTGACCAGCTCATTAGTTTCCAGTGACAACATGAAGGAATGATTGGCTCCCAAGAATAACACTCTATCACCCAAAAAATCAATCTTACTCCACTTAGCATCCTTACAATCTTGATCAAGTTTGAAAACGTTAAACTTCAGAGTCTTGTAATCTTTCTTTTCGCATCCCTCGTGTAGAAAGAAATCTATATATCTCATTATGCAGAACAACTCTCCTAATGACTCAACCAAGTATGTATATCTTAAAGAATATCCACCCACGTCTCCTTTAGGACCAGACATCATAGTAAGTTTTGGATCCACGCCATGCTCTATGCCAAAATCATAGATAAATATCTTGCTATGTGCATAGTCATTCACTGCATAAATCTTATTATCAAAGAATATAACATCAGTGAGTTGATTAGCAGGATGAGTAAGATAAGCATCCACATTTGAGAATGTAGTCCATTTATCATCCCCCAACCTGCAAAAGGCCAACTCATAACTGTAACCCCATAAGCATGCAACAAAACAATTGTGCGGAGAAGTTACTGGATTCGCACTCAGAACAACTTTCTTCAAGTAAAATGCTCTTTGTGTAGGTAAACCCTCTGGTTCAATATCCATGTACACTTGTTCATGACACGGGAGGCTCGGAAGAGGTAATTCTGCTTTCGTGAACATGTTTAACATTTTGATATCTAACTTCTCATCTAATGAAATCAGCCAACTATGAGATGTTGCACAAACCAATCGACTACGAAGCTCTGGCAATCGAAACTTCATCACTTCTTTATTATTGCTGTTAAATAGACAACACTCGTTTGTTGCTTCATCAAAAGGAAGTAAAAGCAGGGGTGGAAAAATAATACGCTTTTCAAATGCAATTGAACGCCATTTAGCACAAGCGGAGGCAAATCTATAAAAGTCTGGAAGAAAGGCACTTGACTTTTGCTTAATCACTCTTAAGAGATCATCAAAAAGATTTGACCAATCTGCCATATTGCATGAACTTTCCAAGCACCTGACACAAGTAAAATGTGTAAATGATATCAAAAGAAACGAATAAATACAAATCAATATTGTGTGACAAGGAAAATATTACATCTGATATTGGTGATTAGAGATAGAACATAAAGAGAGGGAAAAAAAAAAATACTACAAAAAGGATTAAAGAATTTGAATATTGCTTATCTCTCTGGGGTAAATAAAAGACATACAAGTCAAAAGAAAAGGTTAAGAGCCTACTTTTGGCTAAGAACATGTATAGTTTTCATAAGCAATAAGAAGGATAGTAAAAAGAAATGAAAATCATAAGCCACTTCAATTAATGAATTAAGCCGTGGATAATTACAATAAATTGCACCAACCTTTTCCCCTAGATAGTAAGAAGATAGATGTACAATTTAACTTCAATTGTACTGCAAATAACAACTAATACGCCTTCCAAACTTGTAATTCTGTGTGATAGGCTAAAGTATCTGAATCACTTCATATTCTTATCATTACGTTTAATATGTATGTTATACTCACTCTCATTAACAAGATTTAATTCCTTGCTGTTTATGCATGATGCCGATTTTTGAAAATTACATATTTGCTATTGGCTAATTTTCATGCTACTAGTTTGTGCGTTACTGATGGTACTTCTATTTATCTATTTATACTTTGCTAATACTCTTTTTATTGAAAACAAACACTAAGAATTGCCTATATCAGATGCCCAGATTCACATCAAGCTCATCAATTAAATTATCTTCTCAAACTATATTTCCTGAAACAAAGACCATGTACAAATTGCTAGTTGAAACAACCTCACAGAACTTGTTAGGAGATATGCAAAGAGTGACAAAGTTGCTCTACTAAAAAAGAATATTATTTGAATACTTAAGATAAGTAAGAACATGGAATCTTAAAAAAAAAAAAATAGAGGGAAAGAAAAACAAATAACAGTTGGATATTACATAAATATGAGATTTTTGCTGATTTGATAAAGAACCATAAAGAGAGAAACAATAATGCGAAAAAGATTAAAGAATTTGATTAGTGCTTACCGGCGAGCAAATTTATGCCAAGGAAAAACAAAGGAGCAAAATCGCAATAATGGGAATCAAACTGCCGTCTCTCTATCTCTCCCTCTACCCGTACAACTCTGTGTTACGAAAGCAAGTAGCATCTATTTATTTCTCAACCCAATCAGAATCCTTCTCGTACTCGGATACATTCCCCATATCGGTATTTGTTCGGAACACCACTCCAACTTGCGATAGGAATTAGTTGGGGTCTGCTTTCTATCGCCCAACACGCTAATAATTCCAAGCACAATTTATCACACACAAAGATAATCAAATCAAAGAATTATAATTCACTATGACCAAGCAGTGATCGGTCCCAAGCTGCGCATGCTCGCTGGTCTGATCCAGGTTGGCCTCGGAGACCATCATGGCCAGGAGCCTCTCGAGGACACCATCCCATCTCATCTTCTGTTGCTGCTTCTTCTGAGTACCGGCGAGCCTAATCTTAGCACAACCTTGTCATGCGCAGTCCCAAATTCAAGGAAAGCCAAAGAGAAAGATTGGATTTTTATGACAAGAAGAGAGAAAAGATTTGATTTTTAGAGGTTTATTTGTAACGTTGGATCCGAATCAGCAAAACCGAATCGTGAAAATTCAGTCGGTGCCCATCTTTGAACAAACAATCGCCCTAACAATATATGAACTACTTTCACAAGTACCTATATATTTCAGTTGAATCAAGAGCATGAATTACTGAGATAAAGACCTACCCGAAATTCTCAACTTTGACATACAAAAGAAATTGCAGAAAAGATAAGAGAAAGTACCCAAATTGAAAGATAAGAGAAAGTACCAAATTGATCTGTGATCAACAAGTTCCTGATCTCAGAGTCACACAGGATAAGCCGAATGAAACTCTCCCCACACCGAGAAACGGGTATTTCTAGGTGGGCGCAGCTGTTTTTCCAGTGAGCTCACTTTTCCTGTGAGCCCGCCCTCTCTTTTGAAAAGAGAGAATTTTTACCAATGAGCACACTAATATTTCCAAACTACCCTCGTCTCTCTCCGATTGATCTACAGTAGCACCTCCCCAACGGCATAGCCGCCTGCCAACGCAATCTCTACCGCCTCCATCGTCGACATCCCCTCGCGAGGTTTCATACCCTCCCCTTTCTCTTCTTTCTTGGATTTCTGAAGAATTTCTTTGATTTCTAAACTAATAAGTTAATTTGTTTTGTGAGTAGAGGGCATTTAGGAAGAGCCAAGGTCAGAGACCTAGCGTTGAGAGCTTCAGCAGATGACTGTTAGGGCTTCGGCAAAGGAGGTGGTCTTCGACCAGGGCTCCAGGTCCGCGCTCTAGGCCGGCGCCGATAAGCTCGCCGATGCCGTTGGGGTCACTCTCGGACCCAGAGGTATAACTCTCTCTCTTTTGCATCTATTTGCTCCATTATTTTAAAGAGTTAGATAATTGTGTTAGTTCACCAAACATCTTAGAGACAATCATTTAGAAAGGGAAGATTTTTTTGAATCTCCGGGAATTCGACCTCCCCGACGACATCACCCCCTCCCCCTCGCTCTCCCAGACCCAGCCATCCGGGATTGTTAGCCCGGATGGATTGGGCTGTTCTGGGCTAACCAACATATCAAGTCCATCCATCCGGGCTAACAGTCCTGGATGGCTGGAAGGATGAAAGAAGGGGTGAAGGAGGGACAGTTTTGATCAATAATTTTGATGGCAAAATAGTAAATAAATGGAAGAATTTAAGTGGGCTCACTAGGAAAAAAGCTGTACCCATCTAGAAATTCCCCAAGAAACTAAAGTTGTACTTGGAACCGAGAAGAGATTGAGTGGTTTCCTTCTGTTCTTAGTTTTCTCTTGACTGAGAGATTGCGGCCTTGCAAAGTCGCTGGTGCTGGATAGGTTTCCCTGATTGAGTTTCAGTCGGTTCGGTTCGGTTCGGTTGAATTGAAAGTAGTTCGCCCTACTAAAGTCATGTCCTTAAATTACACAGGGTGATGATATATTTAAAGGGCTTTTACATATATGTTCCTTAATGTTTAAAAATTAGAATTTAGTCCCCCAAAGCTTCCTATTTATAATTTAGTCCGCAAATACTTTAAATTTTCTCACTTTAGTCCTCTAACCATATTTTTTGTCTGAATTTCCCGCTATAGCTCTGAGTTACTTCACTTTATTCCTCTCTTCCCTCTTCCTCCTCTCTTTCTCTTCTTATTGAGTTCCCTTCCCAGTTAATCTCTAAAGTGAAGTAATTCAGGATACATCAATAAGAAAAGGGAAGAGAGAATGAAGAAGAATAGAGAGGAGAACACAATAAGAAGAGGAAGAGAGTAGGAAGAGGAAAGAGAGAACTAAAATGAAGTAACTCCGGAGCATAATGAGAAATTCAGGCCAAAAATATAGTTGGGGGCTAAAGTGAAGTAAATTAAAGTATTTGGAAGATTAAATTATAAATATAAAGATTTGGGGATTAAATTATAATTTTTATAGATGTAAGGGACATATAGTTAAAAACCCCTATATTTAATATTGGAGAAGCGCACTTTCCATTCTTAGAGTCTAATACCATTTCCCAGAAAGGCAAGGAGAAATGAAAAAAAAACTATATATATATATATATATATATATATATATATATATATATATATATATATATATATATATATATATATATATATATATATGAGAAAAATGAAAATGAACTGACAGTTCAAGCAAGTTACATGAGCTGCAGTTCATTTCCACTATCTACAATAATCTTTTTTAAAAAATTTCTTTTGGATTATGATCTCGACCCCCTAGGGTTCACTCATGCCTAATTTTTTGGATTTTAGTTTTGAGCCTAAGGAATTTAGGATAACAATACCCATGAATTCTTAATTTTGTATATAGCTCTTTTTAAATAACCTGTATATTTGTATGATACTTTTTAATAAGGGAAAGAAGTTCCTTGATGTCTATATAAAGAATCTCCAAACTTGAAAAAAAAAGAGACTTGTTTTCAACACCTTGAATTCAAACATATATTTGAATAATTAATTGCTCTTTGGAATATCCATTGAATTCAGTCGGAAAGATAGTGTGAGAGTAATCAAACACTTTACTATTATTTATTAATTAAGGGAATTAGTATAAGCATTTATGTATCCGATTTCGTTATAATTTTGAGCTTCCAAGCCTGCCAGTCATTTCGTTAAATATATATTCATATAAAAAACAAGAATTTAGCCCATAGTCAAATGTGTTGATTTATAGGCATCAGTGTTGCAACTCCATTCCGTGCACAAGTTTTCAGTCAAAAGTATAAATGTAGAAATATATTTAGAGATCTATAATTTTACCATTCTTATGCATCCCCGCTCCTCACTAAACATGGAACGGCGTCACTGGCGGGCACTTGTGAATTGAAATATACGAGGCCAATAAATATATAAAACCAGAAATGAATAAAGTTAAAATATAATTTATCTACCAGGATCTTGAAAGTTAATCTACTGTCATATGGAAAGAAATATATACATGTCTAAAACAGAAAGAAATAATTAAGTACTGATACAGAAGTTGGGAACTAAACCTTCAATAGAGGTACACATACCAAATCCAAAATACCAAAAGTGAAGGCCTAATAATCTGCCATTGCACGACCCGTACTATATGTAAAATGGGATACTATCCACCCTTTAAGCTCCGAAACTTTTTATAGAAAGGAACAACTCTTCCCTCTCATCGATTTCTTGAATGTATGTTTAAATTATGGAATTACACATAGTTTATAAAAATAAATAATTTTCATTAACAAACATAAAAGAGAATAATAGAAATGAGCTAACAGTTTCCTACACTACACTAGTAATCCAATTCCATTATCTCCAACATTTCTGTTTTTTTTTTCCCAAAATAATCTCAATCCTCTAGGATTTACTCATACCAATTTTTTGGAGTTTTAGTTTTTTTATCAAATAGATACAAAAATAACGGTTTTAGTGAATATAGTAATCTAATTTTTTTTGATGAATGAACAAATGAACCTGAAAGTTCATAAAATGTGATCCTAAAGAAACTACGGCAGCAGTGGATTTATATTAATTCCATATAAATAACATAGAAAGATATTTTAATTGCAAGTGCACTTGATAAGGTGGTATTTTGCCAGACAAGAGTATTGGAAAGTCTAAACGTCATTTTAGCTTGAAAGTAAGAAAGTAATTCTACATTAGCACGGTAGGCCTAGGCCTAATTGACCGGCAGTTAATCGGGCAAATCCGTGTATGACTTTGGATCCAGTACAAGCTGAAGCCCAAGTCCGGCCCAGCCATTTTATTTTAATTATTATTTATAATTCACATTAAATTTGTTATTTTAGTTTGCCTTTCTTACGTTCCAATTTTATTTGAGTCATCAAATGAAATTTAACATTAACATCCGAATACTTATTATTATTTTTTTTGTTTCCAAAACTAAATTTTTTTTAATTTTATTGTTTAGCAAGTCAAAATTAGTCATTAATTAACATAGTTATTTTACCTATATTTAATTTAAAAAACATTTATGTCCGTATTGCATATTAAATCAATTAAAATTTCCCTTACATAACAATTTATAACTCTACCTTCCATTATACTTTATAATAAAATAACTTTCTATCACAATTATAATAATAAATATCATAACAATCAAAATTGACTTTCTATCGAAAAAGCCTTCTCAAAGAAATAACTTTCATAACAATTATCAAATATTATATACCATGTATTCCCAAAAGAATAATAAATTTTAACTTTTTCCGAAATAAAATCTCAATTTAATGAACAATAAAAAGTTATAGTTTAAAAAGAAAAAAATCAAAGTATATTGTTGTATTTTGGTATATTTTATATTTTTCATTTTTTTTCCTAAAACTATTTTTTTATAAAAACTTTCGTTTATGAAAACCATTTTCTTGATAAATCATACTGGTTTGGCGCCTGGCCCACCAACCTTCGGGTCTGAGATCGATTGGGCTGTGAGTAAAACCCAATCTGGGTAACCCATTTGGATAGGTTAAGTATAGCCCTTACGAACCTTGGTGAACTTGAAGGGCATGCCATCTTTTTCTTCTATAATCTTCTTAGAATTATTTTCAGTTTGATCATCCCATCCTTAACTACAAAGCAATACTCTTTTTGCTCCCTGCAATATAGATATAGTTTTAGTTTCAGACACTAATCTTGCCTTGATAAGATTTGCCTCTTTCAGCAAACTTTGCATTCTCAATCTTTCGTACCAATAGCAGCCATTATTTTTGGCGAAGTTACTCTTTTTCAATTTGTAAGATATTTTAAACTTTTAATGAAAACTCAATTTAGATATTATTGTAAAAAATATATTTGTGTTGAGTTTAACAAAAAAAAAACATAACCAACCGCAACATGCCTTTACTCAGAGAGAGACCTTTTAACCAAATTGAACTAAATCTTTAATTAGTAAAAGTGGGTTAACCCAATTGATAATCTTAGATATTTTAGAATAAAAGATAGAGGTGATTTAATGAAGCTAGACTTTCATCATGATTCGATACCTTAACTCTTAGTATATTATCCTTTCTTTAATTGAATTAACTTATAATTCTATCTTGATTGAAATTATTTTATTATTTCTATCTCAATTTAAATTGTCTTATAATTCCACCTTAATATGAATTCTTAATCTTGTCTTACTATCTTAATTCAACTTGGTTTCAAATTTTCTATATAATGTGATCTTTTCTTACTATTTTGTTCTATTTGAATTCTAATTTCTATCCAACATGATATTTTCCTTAATATTAATATATTGTATCTGAGTTCCCTTCTCTCCTTTGGATAAGCCCCCAAGTCGAACTCATTTTGAGTACTTACTAGTTCTCTTCAAGATGTACCACTCATGAGGGATGGGTCTATGAGCTAAATTTTAACCTTACTTATAAAAAATTTTCAATTAGAATAATGACTCATATTTTAGCCCTATTTATATAAAAAAAAATTGAATTAGAAAAATAAGGTTTTCATTTTTAATTTAAAATTTTATATAGAACGGACCACAATTTGACTTATAAATGCGTTCATTACCATCCCTACTAGTGAGATAAAGAAAACATGCAGATGTATAAAGTGTTAATTTTGGATTTTGCATTTTTCTCATACAAACATTTTACTTTGAGATCTCATAATGTAGATTTAATTTGTAGTCTTAATTTTTGAACAATTTTCCAAAATAACTGTATGAAAATAAAAAATTTCACAGATAAAGGAAAATAATTTCTAATAAAGACCAATCCTAACTAAGCAAGCAAGTTCGGATTCATCACCATACTTACCAAATCTGGATATATCTAGACTTGACGGGTACGGATTTCTAATTTTTCTTACATACTAATTTCTATTTAGTAATTTATTTGCCATTATTAATTATTATTCATTTTCTATGCTCATTGATGAGCCAGTCACAAGCTTCACCATTACTTTTTGCACATACAGTAAAACATGTAGCTAAGGTGTACCCCATTCATTATCTCTTCTACAAGGCATGCCTCTCCTGTAGGCTCTCTGCAAATGAAAAATTATGGTGGCGTAGTTCAATCTAAAATAAAATATGCATCAATGCTAATGTATACTTGATGACAATTTAATAAACAAAAATTACTAAAAAAAATAAAGTATTTTTTCTCAAAAGGAGAAAAATAAATAAATATATTAGCTTAACAAATAAAGAAAATTATTAAGAAAATTTTGAGAAGGAAAAAAATGATATTTCTGATATTAATTTGTTATTGATTTGTGCTAATTGATTAATATAAACTATGATGATAATTAACTCATATGCAAAAAAGGAAAAATTCATTTCATGTTTAAAATTTTAAGTTTAAAAAAAGAATATTTTTGAAATAAATAATTTCTGGTTTTATATTATTGATAATTGAAAAGATAAGAAAAAATAGTTTAATGACATAGAGACGGTTCCCTACTGTTTAATCTAAAAAGAGAATAGTTTAATTACACATTCTATGAATTATAGAACTAAATTAAGTATTAATTAATAAATTTTTGAAACTAATAAATTGTAGATATTACTAATGAATCAATGAATAATGACTTGCCAATTCTGAATTTTGCATTTAAATGAATCCAGATATGACAAGTCCGGATCATTAAGTCGAACCCGAACCCAAATTTAGTAAGTCCGAATTAGTTGTGATTGAAAATTATTTTACCTTGGGAGTGATTTATGGAATTTTTTAAATTTTTTATAGCATGCTTGAGAAACCTTGCATTGTAAAACCACCAATACTAAGCCCTTTAACAATGAGATTTGCCTCGAGTGGCATGACCCTCTTCAATTTCGAATTCGACTATGAGAAACTCTAATAATAATAAAATATATTGTAAAAAATAAAATAAAAGGTGTTTGTGAGTCACAAGTTCCACCTCTCCCGGCCGCTGATGACCTTAAAACGAGGTGCACAACCGTCTATTCACACTCTCAAAACCACATGTCTTCATCTCAGCATTATCACTGTCCACAGGGTAGAAACGTCATTACAACGCGATTAATCATCCTAATTACAACAATTAACCAAACAGCTTACATGGCATCTTGCTCGCACCCCCCAAATCTCAACAAGCCCTATATCCAAGAACGAGCATGCTCAATTTAAAAATTCGCCCAAAAATTAGCAACCGTCAGATCTTCTGCCCTATGCACGAATCTTAAAGATCCACTGCAGCGACACGTGTGCAGCAGTCCCACTTTGGACGAAAAGAAAAGCGGTGAGTACTGAGTGGGACAAGACATTCCGTAAAAAAAAAAAAAAAAAAAAAAAAAACGGGGCATACAAATTAAGAGAGGAGATCGAAGCGGCGGAATCAGGGGGATGGTGGCAAGAGCGATCGTTCGGGCAATGCCACGGCCGGAGTGGCTGTCGAAGGGCTGGCATGTCGATCATCGGCCGAGGAAAACGTCTAAGGTTATCGATTAGGTAATTAATTAACTTTGCTTCTTTAATCCCTTTCATTTTATGTTTTTCTTTTCTTTTCGATTTCCTAAACTATTCTTTGAGAGATTGCTAATTCAAGTAAAAAGTTGATGAATTTTGCACAAGATTATATAATCCATATAGAATCATTGTATATAAGTCATCAACTTCAACTTTAAATTATAATATCTATCTCTTTAGGTTTTAATCTTTTAATCAATTTCATAAATGTTAAAATTTATTTGGTATTTCATTAAGTAGATATAAGATGATTAATCTTTTAATCAATTTCATAAATTTTAAATTTTATTTGGTATTTCATTAAGTAGATATAAGATGATTAAGTGAATATTCAATTAAAACTATTAAATACCAGATCACAACTAAACTCTAAAAATTAAGTATGGTCAAGTACCAAAAATTCGAGATTTTAATTAAAAAAAGTTTACAGCTTTGTTCCTGAACTGACAATTTTTTTCCATTATTTAGTAGATAATAGGATAACGATTTATCTTGAGCTGGAAGGGAACTTCTAAAGGGGCACAAGGTTTTTCCTAGTGAGCCCAGCAGCAATTCAGAAAAGGAGAGAATTTCTTAGTGAGCACATTTTTATTCCCAAAATACCCTTCAGCTATATTTTCTCATCTCACTCTCTCCCCCCACTTATCTCCACCGCCCTAAACCCAAAAATCTCCTCTCGTCTCTCCCCTCTTTCTCCTTCCAAACTCGCCCCCGTCCCTACCCGCCGCTGCCACACCCTCCGCCCCCAGCCTCCGCCCCCACTCGCCGCTGCCACACCCCCCGCCCCCACCCTCCACTGCCATACGCCGTCGCCCCCACCCTCCGCTGCCACACCCTCCGCCCCGAGCCTCCGCCTCCACCCGCCGCTGCCACACCCCCCGCCCCCACCCTCCACTGCCATACGGCGTCGCCCCCACCCTCCGCCGCCACACCCTCCGTCGCTGCGAGCCTCCGCCCCCACCCGCCGCTGCCACACCCCCCCTCCGCAGCCACACCCCCCAACCCTCTGCTGCCTCACTTCCTCTCTCTTGATTTCAGATTTCTGAGCTCCACTGTAAGTCTCCTTTAATTTAATTTAAATTTTGTTTAATTTAGTTTATTCTTATTTGGTTTGTTTTGGTTTGTGACTGTCCTAAAAACTGAAAATTTCTTGTTTGGTCTGATAATATTTTAGAATCGGAAAACTCTAAACGAGTACATTTTTTTGTTAATATTGATTTTTAATATTTAGATTATAATTATGAAGAGAATATAATATTGTAATCGTAGTTGTAAAATATGCAAAATTTTAGTTATTTTCTAATTATAGATGTTAATATTAAAATTTATTAATTAATTTAAAAATATAATGGTATTGTCCTAATTGTTGATTAAGTAACAAATAACGGTTTCAGTGTCTTTAAATTTTAATATTACACTATCTTGTAGGTAAAAAATAAATAGATAAAATATGATATTTGTAGCAAATTATACTTTGTTACTCTTATTTATACATAGAAAAGTTACTGTTTTGATAAAAAGCATCTATGAATGAAATATCTTTGTATTGCATAGATGGATCCAGCAGAATCTTCTCGCATTCGACCAACTGTCTCGTTAAGGAGGAAGAAAGTAATATCTCGACCACAAATCTAACGCCCGATACGAGAGAGAGAAATCGAAGTGGCCGTAGATACTGAATTAAATATAGAAACTCCGAATTTGATCAGATATGATAGTGCAAGACTAGAAGAAGGGAATACTGATGCAGGTACATCTCAAGATGATCTTCATGAGTCAAATTACCGAGGTCCAGTTGATTTATCAGTACTGAAGAGTTTCAAGACGCACGTTGCTCTCAAGATGATCTTCTCGAACCAGAAGCAGACGTCAACCCCCGAGAAAGATAAGGAGACAGTGATTAGATTATATGAGTTGTGGATGACGTAAGGAACTTCAAGTGGGCGGTGTAATTGTTTTTTGCAAACATTTTGATGAATTTGTAGAATATATGGTTTTTGTTTGTAATGAGCCCTATAGGTCGCTTTTTGTTCGTTTAATATAAACACTACGTTTGTATTTGATCTTATTTCTTTAATTCGTATGAATCGTGTTTGTTTTATACGTAGGGGACGTTGTTTATAATCTTCACTATTTTATTGTATCAGTAATTGTATCTTTATTTTATTGTATCGGTGTATCCATGTATCACTGTATCATTATATCGGTGTATCAGGAGTATCATTGTATTTGTATATCTGGAGTATCATTGTATTTGTGTATATGGAGTATCATTGTATCGGTGTATCATTGTGTGTCGGTGTATCATTGTATCGCAATAAACGATATATCAGTGTATCAATGTGTTGCTACACAAGATGTTATTGAGTTGTAATGTAATTTTGCTCTTCGCAGACGAGTTCCATTGGGGTGTAATTTTGTTCTATATAACTTGTGACCAATATTTTGTATATCTCTTGTATCTTCAGTTGTGTTGGTCTTATCCGGATATGATAGTTTGATCAAAACACTATAATTGTGAAATGTAGCGGTGTATAAGTGTGTCAGTGAATTATTGTATATTTTTTGCTTTATAAACTATATTTTGTGAAAGATTGTATAATTAGTTGCTAATATAAGTCCTTAAAGTGACGTTAAATTGGGTAAAATAATGATTTATCAATTTATTACATAAATAGAGTGGGTGATGCAGCGGCGGCATAGCAGACCAGTTCATGCCCCTGTCCGGACTGTCAGTCCGAACAGGAGGGATCCGTTCGGACTTACAGTCCGAACAGTTATAAATAAGTTGTTTTGAGTTTAATTTTCTATAAAATTGTTGTAGTATAGTGGTGAGTATTCCCACCACATATGCGAGGTTCGATCTCTAGCAACAACAAATCTTTTTTTACTTTATTTTATTTTTCCAAATAAATAAATATATTTTCTTGTGCAACTATTACAAATCTAATTAAATTCCTGATTCCAACAAATTTTTTTCCTTAGCCACTATTTCATTCCAATTCAAAAATAAATTAAAAATTCATATTAAAACTAGAGAAATTATTAGATATATATTATGCAAATATAGTACTCGAACAACATAAAACACAAAAATTCATAATAATATCTATAACAAAGCAAATACAAAAGAAGTCTATCATAAAGTCTATAAAAAAAGTCTATAACATATCTATAACATGTTATATGACTTTAATCTTCGCAAGAATATTAAACAACACTCTATACTGCTTCTTAAGGGCTCTTTTGTTATAAAAATCTATTAAATGAAGAAATCAAAATATAATTGCATCCAATAATTGATTATGCAAAAAACACAAAGAATTTATTCATCTCTCAAATTTGTACATAAAGTTCATCTCTTTCAAACTAGAGATTTCATCAATAACACATAAATATAAAACTCAAATTCAAACAATAATGTAAATTCACATTGCCTCTTGAATCTAAACTAATCACTGTCTGCGTGTCTTCCTTGGAGGTTAACGTTGACGTGTGATTCAAGTCGTTCTCGTAGTATCGGATGTATCAGGAGTGCCTTGTTTCTCTGCATGATCCTCTACTTCTTCCTCTGGTTGAGTGTAACCAGTTAGCACGGCTTTAATATTTGCAAGAGTACTAAATAACACCCCATGCTGCTTCTTGAAGGTTTTTTTACTTTGCGCAAATAATCGATCAATTAGAGCTACTGCGCGTAATAGGAAAAAATTGTGGCTATCAGTTAAACGTGTAAGTAAGTAATTACGGAATTAAATTTCGTACAAATATCATATTTTCTCTAATTTTGATGCTGCAGTAGAATCTAAAATATAGGTATAAACGCACTCAAAAGCTTATTTTGCTACTTAATCAACCATTATAACAATGCTAGAAACTTCAAGACATATTAAAATTTACCATTATCGTCCAAGATTGAAAAATTAATAGAATTTTGCATATTTTACAACAAACATTACAATATTTTATTTTCTTATTAATTATAATCAACATATAAAAAATTAAAAAAAATTGCTACCACCACATTTGTTGCCTCCTTCTATGTTTCTCCTCTTCAACCCAACAAGATCACCAAATCCAAATATCTCCCATTATTTAATAAAAAATCAAAATAAAAAATTACTATATTAGGAAATCTCACCCACATCGACCCAAGAAGTAACGACAGGACGGTAGCAGCGGAAGATCGACAGTGGCGGCGGCGGGAGATTGGCGGCGACAGCGGCGGGAGATCGGCGACGGCGAGTGATTGGTGGCAATGCCTTTAGCAATGAGAGAGAAAGATTTGGAAGGAGAAGGTGATATAGAAGGAGAAAGAGATGATTATGGGAAGTGGGAAGGGAAGAAAGAGTAGATTTAGAGTTTTGGATTCGGGTTGAGCTAGGGAGTGTGAGGGAGAGAAAATGGGAGAGAAGAGGGAGAAAGAAAATAAATATGGGAGAAGAGGGTATTTTGGATATATTTAGTGTACTTATTAGGAAAACCCTCCGTTTGTAAAGTATGGATGGGCTCACTAGGAAATCTGGGCTCACTAGTAAATATGGTGTGCTCCTTTGGAAACTCCCATCATCGAAACTCTCACTCTTGTTTACGTTACGAAAACAGTTCGCCGTTATGACTTATACGAAACGGCCGGGGGGCAAAAGGTTCATAATTGGGGATCCCTCTTGCACATGCCACGTGAATTCTCAATTGCGGGACTAGAACATGTACATGACCGTCATTGGCTTTCCCAAGAGCGTCAAACTCGGGGAAATTCTAAATGAGCACACAGTTCGACTTAGTGAGCAGCGTTTAGAATGAGGGATCACCAAGTTAAGTCAAGTGGTGTGCTCGTTTATAATTTCCCCTTGCACTGCTGCCCGTCCGCCGCCTCCAGCGAACTGCAAAAGGAAACACAAAATTGAATTAAGAACCAAAATTGGAGTGGTGAAAAGATCGTGACCCTTGGGGAGCACGAATCTCAAAGCCCTAATGGCCGACACGTGTGCAATTGCCGTCGGAGTCCGCGGCAAAGGACATGTAGGCAGGGCTTCTTTTCGTCTGTGTCAGGTTCGATTTGGGGATTAAAAAAAATGGGGAAAGGGAGAGGCGATCGCCGGCGGCGGAAGAGAGACGGCGGCGGCGGTGGAAGAATGCGGCGGGATATCCCTGGAAACGCCGTTGTCCCCGCAATGTGGCTGCCGGTTACAGCGGCGGATCGGCCGGAGTGGCTGCCGGAGGGTTGGAAGCTAGAGCTCAAGAGGAGGAGCAGCGCTTGTCTTAGTAGCGACAGAGTGGACCGGGTAACCATTTGAGTCTTGCTTGATTCTGTTATCGATTTTTTGAGAAGGGGCTAAGGAGTAATTATTTATTCGTTAAAAAGAGTATTTTTTTTCGAGATTCTTCAAAAAATATTATAAAGAAGGAAAAGATGGATTCTGATTAGTTCATAACCTTCTCAGAAAGATTCCCAAGGAGGAATTTATTCTTCAATGTAAAAGTAGTCTTTTTTGGATACTGTATTTAGGATGAATTGAGCTATTTTTGGGTTTTAAATGAGTCCATTGGAGGATCTAATTAATCGTTCTTTGAAGAAAGTTGCAGTTCAATGGACTATTATTATCCACATTATTTGATTGGAGGCCCTTACCTTTAACTCATAAAGTTTCCTTAATGGAGTGCATAACTTGTATTAGAACAGGGGCATGTATCACACTTGCTTCCAGCAAACACAGTTGTCTGTGTCATTAGTGTTGCTGTGTGGATTACTGTAGAATTTTTCATGTCTGTGTACACATACTTCTCATAATTAGTTTGGACTAATTGTGTCCACGATGGGAGGCATCGACGCACTCACTTCTTAGTTTATGGCCAATTCCTATAGATCCCATTTGCTAAGATTTTGTTGCATAAAATTAGCTTCAGTTGTCTGCGGAAAGTAGAACTGGAGAGGTTCACGGAGAATGCCTCAATGTGTAGGCTAAATGTGGGACTTGCCTCATGGAGAGGCATTCTCTTTATTATGGTTAAACCACGAGTTATATGGAAAATCCATAATGTTTTAGTTTTATGCATTTGCAACTGGTAAGCAATTTCTGTATCATGCTTATGTACCGTTGTAAGGTTTCGATACCAACCATTTTCTTTGACTAATGTAAAGTGAACATGTCAACCTTGTATTGAGAAACGGTACAATTTAGAAGCTTTTGGTGCAGTCTTGTTTGTTGTGATATTTGATGTGTCACTGGAAACCAACAGTGAGCCATATCATCTCGTTGAATGGGAAAGATTGAGTTTTGCAGCTTAAGTTTGACCAAAAATGCTAATTCTAAAAATAGTTCCCATTATATCAAACCTAAAATAGAAAGAATAAAGAGAATGGTGAATAAATGAGGATATATTATTTATTTCCAATACAATCTTATGCATCCATGGAAATTTATCTCAATGGAGCCAATGCATTTCTCTGAATTTCACAGCTGTCACCTTTGGCTCCAATCAATGCATTATCAGTAACGTTGCAGCACATAATCAAATTTCGCTTCAGCTGCTTAATTCTTCAATCTGAAAATTTTCACTATTAGTGAAATTTCCAAATGTTTGGGTTGTTGGCTTTATTTGAGTTTTTAAAATCCTGTAAACATTCTGTTATCTATATTTTCATGCATGTATTGCTTTTGTAATTCAGAATTATGTTTGCTTGCACGGTAGTTATGCACTGGCAGTACTTAGCTTGATCCTCAGATCGTTTACTCCATAACCTGTTTGGATCGAACAGGATGAAATTAGTGTCGGTGCACAGCATGCCTTCCATGGTTAGAGTTCGACTCTCTAGCCTATAATCTGAGGTCAGAGAATCAGACTTTACAGGCATTTGGTTAGAACTATGTTGGTCTTTATTATTCATACGTTTGGATTGACTGGAAAGAACAATGTTTTAACTCAGAAAGAAAGAAGAGGTTAGATGGGATCATCGGGAGAAATAAAGATGTAGGATTGCTGAGGGGAGATGGCTGCTCAGTGCTCGCTGTCGGCTTTGGGTGGGAAGAACTACAGGGAGTCAGGTTTCATGGAAGATGTATGGATGTTGGGTTAAATTAACTTTGATTGGAGACGGTTGGTTACTGGTCATTATATCTATAGGGTTACCAGAGGCAGACCATGTATAACAGTTAATAGGAACATTTACTGAATTAGGTCCAATACTAAGTAGGAGGATCTATAGGAAACTGGAATAATTTTTTTAAGTAGCCAATCTCATTACCTAGGAGCTCTGCTACCTCTCCTCTTCCATGTGCATATATTTGTTGTGGATGGGCAAATATTTTCATCATTCTTTGTTATCATTTGTTTCATATATTGTTTGTTATCATTTGCTTTCATATGATTCAGTGATTATAAAACTGATCTGAAATGGCATGGAAATGCCTTTACCTCTTCGAATCATACTACTTGTCTAACTGCCCTGAGGATCGAGACGACATGACAACATGAGCTGTGAATCATCAATTTAACTTCAGTTTATTTGTCTTTGACATAGTGGGTTGTGATTATAGACTTTGTCTTGTGGGTTATCTATTAATCAAAACATGTGGTGGATGTGAAGCCTACTAAAATTTTTCTGCACATGAAGCTGTCCGACCATCGACAGAACCTTGGTTGATTTATCTTTGACACAGAGGGTTTTCGCTATCATTTTCTATTTTGTGTATTACTGAACAGAATATTTATAGGTTCATTTTCTCTTGGGTCGCAAGTTGCAATAGTATTTTGAGCTAGAATGGTTTGATATTTTAAATGTCCATTTTCGTAGTCTCTTGCATTATGCATGATTTCCCTTCTTAATCCCTATTTGGTGCTTCAGTTATGAATGTATTATGTTATGACTTCCCCAAGACTGGATTTTCTATTCTGTAAATTATTCTTCTATATTTTTATGTAACTCGTATGATAATTGGTGTTTTGGTACTGTACATGGTTCTTGAAGGATGAATGTACATTCTGTTTGTTTAATAGGACATCTCATTAGCAGTTCTTCTGATGGATGTACAGTATAAATAGCTGTAGTTTTTAGTTCATGAAAGACATTGCGGCAATGTGTTATGCCACACAAATAAGCAAACCTTGATGAGTTCCTTTTCTCATTGCTTTTGTGGACTGCCAGTATTACATATGTCCATTATCTGGAAGAAGATACCGTTCAAGGGTGGAGGTTATGCGTCTTCTCAATAACGAAGCATCTGTTGGTCCTGTTACATCTGTTCATCATGCAATGTCATCAGCACTGGTGGTGAGACAGCGGCCAGAGTGGCTGCCGGAGGGTTGGTTGGTGGAGTTCAGACAGAGAAAGCTCTCAAGCACAATAGATAAGGTTCTTACTTCAATATCTTCTTGGAGCCATGGCTTTCTTTTCTTTTCTTGTTTCAATAAAGCAGAAAGTTCTGGTTCATGGCTTCATGCTATACAAGAAACTACCTGAACAGGATAAAATTTTCAGAAAATATACGAAGTAGTTGCCTAAATGACTGGATGGAGTGAATTGGTAAAAACATATGAGGTTTTAGTTTGTGGAGAGATATTGCAACTATGTTATATTTCATGCAACCAAGCAATTTTGATGTTCTTTTTTTCTCTCTTTTTTTAATTTATTTTTTTTTTATTTTTTGAGCTTTGCAGTATTACATATGCCCTGTATCTGGCAAAAAGCTACGATCAAAGCTGGAGGTTATCCGCTATCTCAATAATGATGTGCTAAGTTGTCCTGTGTTTGGATCATCACCTTCCGATGAATGTCATAAGCAGCTAAGAGAGTATTCTGCATTGCCTTTGGATGAACTTTACAAGCCACTAGTAAGATTTATTCTATTTGTCATTTGATAGCTTGGTGTTCTCGGGTTTCCACTTGGTATTTTAAATGCACGCTACAGCCGACTCCCTAGAATATTTTTTCACAAGTCTTTTGCAATACTATATTGTGTTTCTACATTAGACATAAATGTTGAAAGTTGAAATGGAGTAGTTATGATCTACAAATTAACTATGCCCAATAACATATTGTATATGCTACCATTATTTTCTCATAATATAAGACATTCTACAATTATAACACGAAATAAGTTAACGTTAAAGGAGCTCTGCTTCAAAGGATTTTTACTGCACTTGAGTGTGAAACTATATTCGTTAAGGGAATAGTACTGCCTATGCATTGATAATAAGCTACAACCTAACTGTTTTTTTTAGCTATAACCTTTCCGATAAATTGAATTTTGTATGCGGCTTAGAAGGAAAGAAGTCCAGGGAAAGCCCAACTCTCTTCTTTCTCACTTAAGGAAGGAGATAGAGAGGGAAAAATAACTCAAACTTTATTCGAGAATAAGAGAAATTTTATTCCTTAAAAAGTGAAGTAGGTAAGATCTAACTACTTTCTTAGAATATGCACCCAAGAGTCAACTTTCAAACAAAAAGAAACATTCGTTGTGTTTGGAGGGTTGGGGGAAGAGAGATTTATCGATTTGGTTCGTAACTGTGACATTTAATTTTTATTTTGTGGATTTGGGAATTCCTAACTGTAACATCAAATTTTTGGGTTTTTTTTTAGTTACATATCCCCGAATCTTAAATAATTACATAGCTACCAAATTTTAATATTTAGACATCCTCAAATCTCATAAGTTGGACTTGTTAATTCCCTAATAAATTTTTATGGAACCATCATAATAGAACAAAGTGCCCTTTCGATAATTGCTTAAAATTTTTTGTGAAAGAGAGAGCCAATTGTAGCATTGTAATTGGGGGGGGGGGGGGGGGGGGGGGGGGTGGGGGGGGTGTGATGAAAGGGATAGAAGACGGCATGAGAGTGAAAAAGAGGAGGAACTGTTGGAGATACATAGATTGAAATAATTGTCAGCTGCATTTTAAGATAGGTACTCTCTAATTCACGCAAGGTATATGTACAAATATTTATATTCATGGGTGGTAAATATTTGATATTTGGGGAGCATGTAACTCAAAAACCTTAACCCTACATTTATATTTCTTTAATTTCTAAGCATTTAAGGTTATGATGCCATTTATATATTGTTTGACTAGGATCCTACGATAAGATTTCAGCTCAAATATTGTCAAGTAAAAACTACAGGTTTGATGCTTGAGAACCAAAACTTAAGATCTATCCATTTGGATGTTGTCCATGACATCAAAATGGCCTAATAACAAATAATTGTTGATTTTAAATTGTTATATCCATAGATTAAGTCCTTACTGTATTTGTGTTAATGATATTTTAAGCTGATCATTTTGTAAGGTTTTGTCCATGGATAAGCTTCTTTAGATAGTACTGTTTTTTGTATTGAGGTAGATGTCAAGGATCCATACTATTTGTTTTTCAAAATTTGATGCTTTAATATATAGTTTCCACTTGATAGGATTTAAATCTCAAATCCTATCAATAGGAGCCTAGTCAAACTTAATGTATATTTGTTCTTCTGGGCGGTAAAGTATTCCTTTGTAGTTGAAATGTTTTTTTTTTTTTTGGTTTCTTAATTGCTATTTATATTTCAACATAGTCTGTGTTTATAATGAAATAGATTCAAGCGTACTCAATTTCTTTTGTGTAGTCCTTTGTGCAAAACCAAAAGAAGCTCATGCTTACATATCCATTTCTTAATTTCCTTATAAACATCCTAGTAAATTTTATATAGGTGAAGTAATTAATGTTTTTCTAGCTAGAATCACATTGCAGCATGCGAAACCAGCCATAGAAAATCCTATATTTTAGATGGGATTTTTGCTTTCTAGATAATTCTAGGATAGAGAGACTAATGCTTAATATCTCCACTTAGTTTAGTGCATCATTGATATACTGTGTTGACTACATAGTCTATTCCTCGAAAGAGACAGTTTTGACATCTTAAATTTCACTAGCTTTGCAGTTCTAAACATAATCAGCAAACCAGCATTAATGCAAAGCATGCAACTTCTGTTCCTCTAAAAAGCAAAACATCCATATGTATTCAGCATGTACTGTGCCATTCACCAGATTGCTTGGTTGTGTTTAGTTTGTTTGCTGCTGTTTTTATATACTTTACGCTGTGCGCTTTGACCATGTTGCATCAGATAAACAACACCTCTTACCTTTCATCTTGTTACCAGGCAGCGTATGACCATTCTCCTTGTGGATTACCTGATGGATGGATAAAAAAAAACTAGGTTCAGAAAGAACGGTAGCAGAGCAGACTCGGTATCTCACTTTGACTGACTGCTTCCTGTTTTGTTGCATAATTTCAGTCTCCAAGATGTTTAATTGCAGAACACCGTTCCTGTGCTTTGATAAACATTTGGGGGTCAATGTATAGTTTCATCAATTCATTTCATTTGGTTTGGATACATTGATATTCTCCAGTCAAGTATGGTTGCTGTGCCTCGATATTTGCACATGTCATTGTAAATATCTCTGCAGGACGCATGATTTTTGTTAGTAGTTGCTAACTGTTTTTTTTTTGTTTTTCCACATTTGTTAGTTGCTTTTGATGAAGGTAGCTGAATTAAAAATACTTTGTTTCTAATAAGTTGTTTTGTGGACTGAGGACTTCTTTCTCTTGCAAAGTGAATTTAAAGATCTTAGTTCGTGATAAGTAACATGAGAATCGTATATATCACTTTATTTTTGAAAAAAAGTTTTAATTTGCGATCTCACAAGTTGTTGGTGATAATTTAGGGTCGCTTGTTACACCACCACCGCTACTGTCCCCTCCACAAGCAAAAAGTGGAAAAAAAAAAAAAAAACATCCCGGGGCCCCGACACCCTCACCCCCAAATGCACATGCGTACCCTACATGTATGTTTTTGTGTGCATTTATATATGTACCCACACAAATACAAGATTGTTCATGTGTAAATAGTCTAGTAGAGGTGAACATGCAAATGACACAATTTTAAAAGTTACTGCACAAATTAAATTCTTGTGTGGGTGTATGTGTGAAAAACAATGTTACATGATCATATGTGTGGGTAATAATTTTCAAACATACAAGGCGATCAGTTAAAATCTTTGATTAGTAGAGTATTCTGACACGTACAGAAGTTTCCTTTGTACTATTGGTTAAAATTACATATTTCTTTGGGGTTAACATGTAAAAAATCATAGTGAAAAGGTTATATTTGTAATTGGTGGAATCTTAAATTTATACATGATTATATATATGATTATATATGCTAAAAGGTACATCCAGATGGAAATATTTGTGGCCATATAATTTTGTCGTTATAAACTATGCATGAAAACTGTCCTTATACATCGGTATGTGTATGTGAAATTACCATTGAACATTCACACTCCTAATACAACACGCGACCAGATTTGCTGTGGAGACTTGACGAGTAGATATGAGGCACAGAGATAAGTTAGGTTTTATTCAAGTTGGTCCATACTTTCCCATTTCTTGTTACACAACATTTTGATACAAAATCCGGTTGCTACCTATTAATTAATATGAAACCTTGTCAGCTACTAATCAATGCGGGAAGACCTTATTAGTATCTTTTCAAATTTTGGCAATTGTCATTATAATTAACACAATTGAGAAGTACATTAGTGAGAGGTTTGTAACTTTGGGTGTACACACACAAAGATATGTATGCTCTTACATCTAGTTAAATGACCTAGAACTAAATGTAATAGAGCCTGTATCAGTCATTATTTTTTCTTCCTCTAATTAGACTCGCGAAGAAAAACATGGGGGTGCATCTAGTAATTCTCTTGGACTTTCAAAAGCGTGGCTGTAACCGTTAGAAGCTGTGGAATTTCTAAATGAGTTCTTAATGAGCACACCACTCGTACTAAGAAATTGCATGGTGTAAGTTCTTTTCGAGCCATTATCTTTTCTTCTGGTAAAAGATTAGCCCTCGGTGATTTAAAAACATTTAACTATATTACTAAGTACAGAAATGAGAGAAAAATATGGTTTTAAAATTTAAAAAAAAATACTGAAAAACAAAAAATTACGGCTGCCTCATCTTAATTTTTCTGAATTTTCAAAAAATAAAAAAAAAACTGTTTCAAACAAAAAAAAAAAAAGCACTCATCTAAAATATTGGCATAACTACTTTAATAATAATCACCCACTAACCACTATCAATTTCGCTACATCAATTAAGTTTAAAACTAATTCTACATGTTTGTTTCACATTTACCTTCCCCAAAACTCAAGAAGAAATTAAAAAAAAAAAAAAAAAAACTGACTTTTTTGATTTGAATTGACCAAATTAAACAAATGTCATTTGGATTTAACAAATGGGGATTTAACAAATGGTATTCGGATTGAATAAGATCACAAAGCAGGTGAATTATCTATATTAATTAAGATATTTATCTAAAAAAATTGCATCTTCTTTTGAAATAATATTTTATCATTATCTCTATCATAGACATATTACTGATTATTGTATCTTTTGTGTCCAAAAAATTAGGTATTACATCGTTTCACTTTCATTTTTTGCTTTTCTCATTGTGTTCTAGACGGTTATAACTTCGATCTATGCTCATAAATTTATTTTCCAATCTTTAATTTTTTGTATTTATTGTCATCCACTCAATATATATATATATATATATATATATATATATATATATATATATATGAAATAACTTTACCGTTAAATCTAAACTAATAATGATTATTTTATGTTATTTTCTAAAGTCATTTAGTGAGAATCATCTCTGATATCACACAGTAGCCACAAAAAACCTTAGTCTATTTAGATAATGTTAGGGACCAAAAGAAAATTTAGTTATTAAATAAATATTATGACTGACTTTGTACAAATAAGAGAGAAGTGATGTTACTCAGCCAAAGTCCATTGCAATTTAAAGCCCGTATAAAAGGAAAACTCTCATCTGTAATTTTAAATTTGATCTTGAAGTCATGTAAAAAAAACAAACAAAGGTTTGCTTTGGCGCCATAAACCATCTCCGCTAACTTACGCAGCCTACTTTACCAAGCGCACGATAGCACCAGTCCTGGCAAAATATAAATCGCCTCTCCCTCTCCCACACTCTCAAGCAAAAAAAAAAACATGTGCTACTTTATAAACTCCCCGGACAATCTCTCTGTTTTCCAATCGACTCCTTAACACCGACTACTTCTTCTCTGCTCAATCCCAATTTGGATCCCAATTTGAAACCCTAATAAGATTCAACCTCCGCCCTCTCTCGCCTCCGCTTCCTCTCTCTCCTCCCAATCCTCTCCTCGAGAGATCTCCAATCTCGTATCTGACCTTAGCTACCAGATCGATCGCCATTCTTTTGCCGCTGCCCTTTCCGATTTCATCTCCGTTGTCGTCCCTTAGTTCATTCCCAACGAGATCGCCGTCGAGGTGAGCCACTGATTTCTCCTCGGTTTTGATTATCGATTTTGATAGGAGTAGTGCTTCTTCTGGGTTAATTTTGTCGTTTTTGTTTGGTTGGGATGAGAGGAAATTTTGGGCGATTCCAGATCTGCAACTAGTCAGGTAGAAAATCTTTGCTTTCTTGAAAGTTTTTGGAGTTCGATTTTTGAATCGGGTGCACATTTTGCTGCAGAGTGCATTGGATTTTCCTCGCAGAGAGCCGTATAGATCAGGTAGCTCTAGAAGTAAATTTGTAAATTTAAGTTCAATTTCCCCCTCATTTTTAAAAAATAATTTGGATTTCTTTTTGTTTAACAATTTGTTTTGGTAATTGAAGAGAGAATGGGCGAAGAAATGCAGATAAAATTGTGTTTATTTTTTTAAAAAATGTGTGAATTAATGCAGATAATTTGTTTTTGGTTGACAGGGACAGCTTGCAAACACCAGTGGAATAGATGAAGCAACACTGAGCTTTGAGGTCTCTTGCATTAAAATTCCTTAGGTAAAAGCATCTTTGCATCAATTTTAGTTCTTTTAATCTTAATGCATTCATTCCCCTATTGGAATGTTTTTTTTTTTTTGACAATAAACTTTTCCTTTTCTTTAAATACTTCTTCATGATATTGTTTGTTTGTCTCAGGATTTCTGACTATAGGTGATGATGGTACCAAAATATAAAAGAGCCTACTCTAGTTTTGTGCAGTAATAGCAAGGTACATATTTTTACGTCATTGATTGAGTTTGAATATTGGTAATGACAGAGTTGATTGTTCTCGAGTAAAGTTGCTAACCTCGAATTAAGTCCTTAATGCCAAAATTGTATGTCAACAGATTTCTTATCAATATGAATATGTTTCATTCTGTGCATCTCTGCGAACATTCGGTCGGTGAATTGTATTTGGTAGAGTGGATTAGGATGAGTCATCTTTGTATCATATTGCTTAGTTGCCGCAGCTTCAACCAGTATTGCTAAGAAGTTACAAATACAGCTAGGATTTAAGAAATTTGTGCTCAGTAAAAGAAAATTAGCAATAGCAAACATGTTACATGCTATGGGGCAATCTATTTTTCTCCGAGTAACTTCTCTGTAGAAGTTCAGAGCATACAAGATTTAGTTCTAGCGGAAATGAGGAGTTTGGAATTTATATAATGTTTTCACCATAAATACCAAAAAAATCATGAAGTGAACGGAAAAAAATCATTGAGTACCAACCTGATAAAGCAAAAGAAAGTGTTTCTAAAGGAAACAAACATGAGAGTATAGTCTCACATTAGACACGACAAAAAAATAGTTTATGGATTTAAATATAAAATTATGACATCAACCTATCAGCTATAAAGCAAAAGAAGGTGTTTCTAAAGGAAACAAATATAAGAGTATAGTCTCACATTAGACACGACAAAAAAATAATTTATGGGTTTAAATATAAAATTATGACATCAATCTATCAGCTTAAATTTTTTAGATAGATTGGTTCTTGACTTATGGATCAGCTGCCTACCATTATCGATCAGTATCTAATATATGAGAAAATTACTAAAAATAAAAAGTATTAGGAAAAAAATAATCACGATGACGTAATTTTATTCAAAATTAAATTACTACAAATAAAAATATTAGAAAAAATAAATACGATGACATAATTTCATTTGGAATTAAATTATTAAAAATTGAAAATAGTAGGCAAAAATATCCCCGAAGACGTACTAAAAATAAAAAATATTTAAAAAATAACCGTGATAACGTAATTTCATTTAGAATTAAATTATTAAAAATAAAAATCTTTAGGAAAAAATAATCCCAAAGCATACTAAAATAGAAAATATTTAAAAAAAATTAACCACGATGATGTAATTTCATTCAGAATTAAATTATTAAAAATAGAAAATATTAGGAAAAAATAACCTTGAAGATATATTAAAAGTAGAAAATATTTAGAAAAATAACCACGATGATGTAATTTCATTCAGAATTAAATTACTGAAAATAGGAAATATTAGGAAAAAATATAACCAAAGGCGTACTAAAAATAGAAAATTTTAGAAAAAAATAAAGCAATGATCAAATTCATTCAGAATTAAAATGAGTAAAAATAGAAAATAATAGAAAAAATAATCCCAAAGACGTAATTTTATTAAGAAATAAATTACCAAAAATAAAAAATATTTGGAAAAAAAAACCAAGAACTTACAAAAAAATAGAAAATATTAGGAAAAATTACTCTGAACACGTAATTATACCATAACCATGTAGGTGGAGTGCACCGTAAACACGTAATTACACCAGTGGTGCCGAATAAGTCCACGAAGTGGATTTTGGATACCGAAATAACTTTCGGTTAACATAACTTTAAATGCACAAACCCAAATGACATTCGGTCTTCATGATTATTAGTTTTGTAATATTTAGGATTTTTGGATATTTTTCTTACGAGGCCGAAAAATACTCCCAAAATTGTTAATTTAATAAAATTAAATTTATCCTTCTAATTATTTCGGAATTTCAGTTCATTTATTCCGGACATCGAAATAACAAACGGATAATTTTGTAGTGTTCCTCTCGTCGAGCACTATGTCCTGTATAAATTTGACAGCATTTAGAGAACGTTACACGGAATCAAAATTATTAAACTATTTATAAATAAATAAATAAAATAATATAAAAAAATAATAGAGGCGGTGCATACTAGGTAAGAGCTGGCTGGCTGCATTGCGGTGAGTGTGGCATTTTTGGTGGGCAGATGTCGCTGCTATGAAAGATTTAATTAGGATTAATAAAAATCAATTAATTTAAATATAAAACCCACTCATGACCCCAACACACTCACCATTCTGTTCTCTCATCTCTGTTTCCCTCTCTTCTCCTCTCGGCCAAACTCACCAACAGGGGAAAAAAATTAAAATAAAATAAAATAAAAGAGAAAGAGAAGGAAAAATCAAGCCGAATGGAAGATTCGAACCGAATAGTTAAGATCGAGCCAAGGCAAGTAATACTGTTATTTTAGTTCTTTTCGTTATTTTATTTATATTTATTTCCGTTCGTTTCGTTATTTACATTTGTATACGTAACTTGTTTTTTTAGAAAATACTCGATTCATATTTTAAAGTATTAATTTACATTGAGAAGTAAAGTAAATTATTGAGTCAATTTTGATATATATAAATATTATTATATTTGATAATTTTTTTTGTTTAAAAAAAAGAAAAAAATACGTTGGGCATGCAAAATAAAAGTTACATGCGAAAATAAAATAAAATAAAATAAAATAAAATAATTTTTTGCATGCAAAGTGTTGGGCCGGATTGATAAGATAAGGAAAAAGAAAAAAAAAGAAGAGAGAGAAAAAAAAACCATAGAACGGGCCTGGACCAGCCTAGAAGGAAAAGAAAAAGAAAAGAAAAAACTGTAAATGGGCCTGGCCCAGTCCAGTAAAATAAAAAGAAAAAAAAAGAGAAATGCAAATAATAGTGGGCCTGGCCCAGCCCAAAGAAAAAAAACGGGCAGAGAGAGAGAGATCATTGGCCTGGGCTGCAGAAAAAAAAAAAGAAAATAATAAAACAGTGGGCCTAACCCAGTCTTGTAAAAGCTAAAAAAATAAAAATAATATATATATATATATATATATATATATATATATATATATATATATATATATATATATATAAAATAAAATAGAGGAAAGAAGTACGCTTGGGCTTGATGGATTAAATAATTGAGAGATTTGAATTGGACTTTGGCTTGGATTAAGTGGACATAATTAATAATAGTAATAAATTAGATTTTAATTAAAAGAGAAATGCATATTAATATATATAATTGAGCCTAGAAATGTAATAAATGCATACGTTGGGCTTAAAAAGAAAATAAAAATAAAATAATGCAGTATTATTATATGATTCATTTGAATTCCAAATTGAGTTATTAATTGACCCTGAGAATGAAACCAGATTATTGCAATATTTTTGATAATATGCATTGTGGTACAATTGTGCACTAACATGTATTATGCTACAAGTCATGTGCCTTGATATTACAAGTTATGTATTTTACATGTCATGTGCTTTGATATTATAAGTCATGTGTTTTGATATTACAAGTCATGTGTTTCGATATTACAAGTCATGTGTTTCGATATTATAGATTATGTGTTATGATACTACATGTCATGTACAGTCATGAAAATTCAAGCATGTTATCATGAATTGAAAAACAATTAAAGAAGAGTTACAAAATTTTCATGTACATAATTAATTATGAACACGGGGATGGGAGAAACTATATGATGGATAAGAACCTTACCGTATAAGGATTGATTGTCTTGTTAGGGCCGGGATTTTATTACTGCAGCGGTCTGGGTGATTACTGGATCACCAATTGATATATATCCAGAGTGGTAAGTCCGTACTGTAATACAGTACGGAACGTGATTGAGTGCCTAGCGGCATGTCATGGTTCAGTGCCATGAATATTGGGGCCGGGTCCCGGGTATGCACGGGCACTTATACGACAATGGAGAATAGCGCTATCTTATCCATTAATACAGTTTCAAAATTAAATTGGACGATAACTGAGACCAATAGAATATATGATTGACATGTTCATTTATTTATGCATTTATTTATGCTTGTCTTTATGTTAATTTATATGTTACTTTATATGCACACAAACAACATTGACATAAACATGCTCATGTACACTGATATTCCTGTACTATGATAGTACACAATTCCTATTTTAAATGTATTACTTGCCGGGTTTAATCCCCTGGGTTTTAAACCCAGATTTGGAACGTGAAGAAGGGGATTTATCCCCAGTTGAAGACCCGTACTTCGTTGGACAGATCGAGTGACAATAGGCTAGCGAAGTAGCCCTGAAGAACTTTTGTATATTTTGTTATATTTCCTTTTGTCTGGACACTGCTTTTCTCTTCGACTCTTTTGTGTTCATATTTAAAGCACTGTGCTATTTTATGTAATGAACTCTTTGTATAAATGAAATCATTTCAGTTTCAGACATGTTATTTATTCATCTGATGTGGCAGTAGTTACGGTTATTCTAAGATCCTGTGACTGTTGGGTTGTCTAGTGCAAGTAACAAGTAACATCCTCTGTTTTGGGAAGCAGCTGAAAAACGGGGGCGTTACAGAAACCCTAAAATCTTGATAACTAATTATGCTTACTGTCTCATGAAAAATCTAGATCCCCTATTTTTTTTCTTGGATTCTTGTCAAGCTAAAGATTTCAAATTATTTTATGTTTTTTTGTTATATTTTGGAATGATTTTTAAAGTTTATTTTGAGATTCCAAGTATTCAAACCTACGGGTTCTTTCTTTTTGCTATTGTGAGCCTTTTCTCTTTAATGAACAGAGTGTTAATTCAGCATGGAAGAAATTTTAATTTAGAGTTCTAAAAAAATTGGGACAGGTCTTGGGGAGAGGAAGTTCCATTAAATTTGTTGCATAAAACAATTATGAGCAAGCACATCAGTATGGAGAAAATGTTAGCAAAATATAGCGGAATAATACTAATGCAACAACCAGCAGAATCAAATAGTTAATCGAAGAGAAAAATAGCAGAGACAGAGAACACGCAGATTTAACGTGGTTTGGCAATATGCCAACGTCCACGGGGACCGATCGAAAAACTTCCACTATATCAAAAGAGGATTACAAAATTTTAGTTCTCAACCACAAGAGAAATCACAAAGAAATCACACAAGATTTTGAGATCAAACCCTAATCTCTTGTTGTAGTGATTTACCTCTTTGTTTCAACACCGAAAAAAATCCTGAAGGAAAAATAACCAAGCAGCTGCCACCCGTCCTTTCGATTCTGCCGCAACTAAAGGAACCAGCAACTCCTTTTCCTTGCTTCAAGCCGCAACTTTTATCTTCAAGCCGCAATTTTATAAAAGCAGCAGCTCGCCTCACAAAAGAAATTATACAGCAACAACACAACAATAATTTTGGCCTAAAATTATTTCAGCCGCCTTCTTCTTTGTCTTTTGTTTTTTTTTCTTTTGGCTTCTTTTTCGGCTCAATCCAAACCCTAACTCCACACCCCATATATATATATTATATCATAACGGGTTTGGGTCGGTTTTGGATCCGTTTCGGTAGACCAAAACCCACTGCGGCAATGGGCTCCATTAGCAACAATCTCCCACTTGGAGACCTATTGCAAAAATTGTAATCTCTATACATGATAATCTCAGTGTCCAAAGTTTTTACCTCGATCGTTTAAAGTCCCACTTTCAGCATTCAACACAAATGCACCAAAGTTGAGCAATAGCTCAACTTTTTCCCATCAACGGGCTTTGTCAACATATCTGCAGGATTCTTGCTGCCTTCAATTTTCTCCAACTTCAATTGGCCATCCTCTAACAAGGATCTAATGAAGTGATATCTCAAGTGAATATGTTTAGTCCATGAATGATACGCCGAGTTCTTAGCAAGATGAATTGCACTCTGACTGTCACTGAATAACCTGCAATCCACTCCATCAAAACCCAACTCATTCATCAATCGCTGCAACCAAATAAACTCCTTACTTGCTTCTGCAGCTGCAACATACTCAGTTTCTGTCGAAAATAAAGCAACAATTGATTGTAGTCTTGAAACCCAGCTTACCACTGTTCCTCCTACAGTAAAGACGTAACCAGTAGTGCTCCTGCCATTGTCTCTATCACCCGCATGGTCCGAATCCACAAAACCTTGCACATCAATATTATCACCCCCAAAACATAAACAATAATTTGAAGTACCTTTCAAATATCTGAAAATCTACTTCACCGCTTGCCAATGTTCCTTTCCAGGGTTCTTCTTGAATCTACTCACTACTCCCACTGCATGTGCAATATCTGGTCTTGTACTCACCATTGCATACATGAGACTCCCAACGGTCGATGAATAAGGCACATTCTCCATGTGTCTTTTCTCCTCATCTGTCTTAGCACCTTACTCTTTTGACAGTTTGAACTGTCCACCAAGAGCTGTAGTTACCGATTTTGCATTCTCCATATTGAATCTCTCCAACACCTTCTTGATGTATCCCTCATGAGATAACCACAATTTCTTATTTTTCTTATCTCGGGTAATTTGTATCCCAAGAAGTTGTTTAGCCTCACCCATGTCCTTCATAGAGAATCTCCCTGCCAACTTTCTTTTCAGATCATTAATTTTCTTCATGCATGTACCTGCCACAAGCATATCATCTATATACAAAGTAAGTATAATAAAGTTACTATCCTTAAACTTTTGTAGATATATACAATAATCTGAATTGCTTCTAGCAAAACCCGAATCCAACATAAACTTGTCGAACTTCAAGTACCATTGCCTTGGCGCTTGTTTCAACCCATACAAGCTCCTTTTCAGTCGACATACCCAATTCTCTTTTCCTTTAACTTCATATCCCTCCGGCTGTTCCATATATATTTCCTCCTCCAAATTACCATGAAGGAAAGCAGTCTTCACATCGAGCTGCTCTAAATATAATCCTTTTACAGCCACAATACTTAGTATTGTTCTGATAGAAGTCATTTTGACAACATGTGCAAATATTTCATTGAAGTCAATACCTTTTCTCTGACCGTATTCCTTCACCATAAGTCTAGCCTTGAATCTTTGTGTCCCTCCTGCCTCATGTTTCACCCTGTATACCCACTTGTTATGCAATACTTTCATCTTTTCCGGTCGCTTCACCAATTTCCATGTGTGATTCTCCTCCAAAGAAGACATCTCATCACGCATGGCTTGCTCCCACTTAAGATGAAGTTTATCCTGCATAGCTTCTTGGTAACTCTCTGGTTCACCTGCATCAGTATACAAAACATAATATAATAGAAGACAAAATTTTTGGGTTGGCTTCCTTATCCTCGTGCTCCTCCTCAAAATTGGAACACTCTCTGATGAAGTACTGGAACTATCTAGTTCAGTCAATGGCTCTCTTTCCTGTTCGGTCTCATCTGAAACTTGTGTATTCTCAGGTGTAGCCATTTCTTCTCCTTCAGATATAGGTATTTCTTCTTTTCTTTTATCCATGGGATCCATCCCATCCTGTGGCTCATCCAGCTCCAAGCGCTCTTTTTCCACTGCATTCTCACTCTTACTTTCCGTTCGGTCTTTATACATATAGCCCTCATTGAATACTACATCTCTGCTACGAATTACCTTATTATGCTCATAATTGTTCGTCGCAAAAGTTCCTTCGCTTCCTCCCATTGAATACATCTTAGATTACAATAGAAGTGAACAAGATAAAAAAAAAGAACAAACGAGAGGATTTTATAATTCAATCTCTCTCTTTTACAATAATTGTGTGGGATCTGTGGCGAAGGGATTTATAGTAGTTCCTTTGGACGATCGGTACGTTGAAATCTTCTCTTTTAAAGATATCGGCCGAATATAGATGATCTTCTCTGGTTTTGATTTGTTCAAGGCTCTCTCGCGTAACTCGAACTTCTCAAGAACTCCAGAAAGAAGATGGTGATTTTCTCTGATCTTCACGAACTCAAGGCTCTGTGCGTAACTTGAATTCTCCAAGATTTCAGAAGATGATCAGCAAAGGCTTCAAGGCTCTCTCGCGTACTTGAATTGCCAAAGGATCGATAAGAGACTTCCGATGCCAAAAAGAAGAAGACCCTTAGGGTTTCACCAGGAAGGTATTTATAGCCCCAGGTTAATGTAAGAGTTTCTATCTAAATAGAATTCGCATTCATCAAGGATTCCAATCAAATATTTTAGTTTTGATGGAATTCTGATTAGACTTAATTCTGGTATTTGGATAAGCCCAAAATCATAATCTCAATCAATTTGAGATTCTGGTTATCTGTTTATGCGGAGCTTTAATCGCATCAAAACGCGGCGCTAAATAACCAAAACGCGGAGCTAACGCGGAGTTATTGATTATCTCCGCGTTTTACTCAAACGCGAGGCTAATACAAGCCAGACTGCGGAATCAACGCGGAGCTATTAAACATCTCCGCGTTTTATTCAAACGCAAGGTTAATGTAACCAAACGCGGGGCTATTGAATTAGCTCCGCGTTCTGTTGTGGAAAATCCTTTTAACTTAGAAATTTTCACTGCCAACAGAACCCCCTCCAAAGTTTTCAAAATGGCTTAGACTTCAGCAGATTTTGAAATACTTTGGATATCTAAACTGAAACACGGAGTTAGAATACCAAGTCTATCTCGCGTTACGCTCACTTACGCGGAGCTAATCAGCTTCACTTCGTCTTCAGTGAAATGAGTAAATACATCATTAATTACTCCGAGTTTCCACGCCGAATACCAAGCGACGGAAATTCTGTTTAAATAGAGCTCCCGGCTCATCTTCTTCTTCACCTCATCCGAAGAATTTCTGAGAACTCGAGTGACTCACGAATGATCTTCAACTGATCTTCGTTCAATTCTCCATAGATTTTCATCATTAGGATGTCTCTCCAGAGGAGTTTGGCTTTTCGCAAGTTGGCCGGCGTTGATGATAGCAGCCGTGAAGGTAGACGCGACGGCGAACCAGTCTATGCAGCGTCTTCCGAAGGTAAAAACCTCATCTTCTGGTTTTCTAAGAACCATTCTGATATATTTTGGTTTGGTTTATTCTGGACGATTGCTTTGTCTTGTCGGCGAGATCGCCGTTTTATTGTGTCGTCCCTGCGCTTGAAACGCGGGGCTTTACTAGTAGTCTCAATGAATCCGCGAGGCTATCGTTGATTAGCAGTCGCGATGAATTGCGAGGCTATCTTTGATTAGCAGTCGCGATGAATTGCGAGGCTATTTTTGATTAGCAGTCGCTATGAATTGCGAGGCTATCTTTGATTAGCAGTCGCGATGAATTTGAAAGAGAAGGAAACAGCAGAGAGAAACTCTGTCCCTCATTTGCGCGAAGTTATCGCGTCATCCTCTGCGTTTAAAGCGCGAGGCTATTTCTTCAACTGCACGCGGAGTTAGCTTAGCTCCGCGTTTTCACTCTTTTGGAAACTCTGTTCCTTTTGCAGTAAGTCCAATCCTTTCTGAAGAGGAATGTATGTGGGTCCATCGATCTTCATCAGCAAAAGTAACTCTAATGAAGTCGCATATGCTTTACAACATAGTTGCAGGTTTCAAGCTCTGGCTCCGAGAGATAAACTCCTGAAGGGGCTGTAAATAAGGAGCTGCAGCACTTGCAGTTCAGAATTGCGCTTCAGTGCAGTACTTTCCTTTCCTCTCGTGCTTCATTTCGGATGACAGATCCTAATTGACATTTGCAGAGGAGATCTTTTGCATGTGAACCAGGGAACTGAGCTTCAACACCCCGTAGAGAAATATTGAATTCTTTTGCATGTGAACCAGGGAACTGAACTTCAACACCCCGTAGAGAAATCTTGAATTCTTTTGCATGTGAACCAGGGAACTGAACTTCAACACCCCGTAGAGAAATCTTACTTTTGGTTATTTGATGAGTTGATCATGTAAAAGCTTTTGGGAGAGCTATAACTCCCTCTTTGTAATCTCTTGCTTCATGAATGAAGATAAATTATTTCCCTCTCTATCTGTTGGCTTCAATAAACTTGCTTGCTCAACAAACAGATGGTCAATAATTTTGGTAAAATAGTCTAAGGCTCTTCTGCATGACTTAGATTGATAATACCCAAACGATCGGATAATGATCACTTTAACTTAGATGGAAGCGCCTAATTGCACTCGTCAAAAATCCAAGTTTTTCCATGAAAACGCGAAGCTAAGGCACAGGCTATCCTCGCGTTTTGTATAGTTGCGCGGAGTTAAACAACTTCGCATTTCTATAGTCGCGCGAGGCTAATAGCTTCGAGTGTTGGAGAGTAACTGACCAGTCACTTTCTCCGAAATTCGCGCCAAATTCCAAGAGGCGGTTCCTTTCATTTAAAAGAAATCTCTATTTCTTATCCTTCTCATTCTATTTGAGAATTTTCCAGAAACTTAGAGATTCAGGCGATCAGAGTTCAGACTACCCGATCTTCTTCCGACCGAGTTTCTCCAGATTTTCAGTTGATTTTTCCTCAGCAATGACACCCAAAACTCGTGCTACTTCTCGAGCGGCTCCATCATCGGCGACTGGCGCAAGCAGTGGTGGCGGCGGCCAAGGCAGCGACGCGCCAGCCCACATTTCGCCTATCGGGGGTAAGAATCCTTCCATCGAGACTCTTTAGAACATTTCTAGAGTGATTTGGCTTAAATTTAACTGATCAATCAACTCTTTTACCGGCGAGATCGCCGTACTCCTGCCGTAAGGCTTGGAGAAGAAGAAAAGTCTCTGACTGCTTTCTTACGCGAAGTTATCGCGTCATCCTCACGTTTAAAGCGCCAGGCTATTTTAAGTAGCAATCGCGCTGAAAACGCGAGGCTATTTTAAGTAGCAATCGCACTGGAAACGCGAGGCTATTTTAAGTAGCAATCGCGCTGAAAACGCGAGGCTATTTTAAGTAGCAGTTGCGCTAAAAACGCGAGGCTATTTTAAGTAGCAGTCGCGCTGAAAACGCGAGGCTATTTTAAGTAGCAGTCGCGCTAAAAACGCGAGGCTATTTTAAGTTCTGCGCGGTCTAATTTTTAGCTTCGCGCGGCGCTATTCTTAGCTTCGCGCGTTCTAATTTTTAGATTCGCGCGTCCATACTTAGAGAATTTTTCTGTCTTATAGAAACTTCTCTCACTCTGGTGTTTCTTTGTGCAGTAGGGTATTCGATGGAATCTCTTCCCCACAAGAACTACTTCGGGTTTGCTGGGGGTTCTGATCCCTCAGGCCAATTCCGTTTCACTACTATCCTGCCCTCGTACAAACCAGACCCGAAGGATCGCAAGGAGAAGTTGATCAAATATCATCCCACCACTGTGCGAGAAATCATAACTGAAGCATCCTTCGAAACTGTGAATAGAGAGGCGATGGAGAAACCCGCCTTCCTCTTCGGAGACCAGATGGATCAATCAGATGAGATCCTTTCTGAAGGAGAACGTGTTTGGCTATATAACTCAGGCGAAATGTTGATGTTTTTGCCTAGAATGGATCGTAGCTATCCTCTGGTCTATCTTCAGAGGCTGGCAATGCCTCGGGAATTAAAGTGGGGACTGACTCAAGAGCAAGATGGTGTTCCAACGGGCAAATTTAGTGTAAAAGGGGTTTATCAAGACGGTTCTCCCAGATGCATTACTGGCTTGCTTCCAGGCCGATTTGGTAAGGAGCTTCTAGTGGGAGAAGTCCCATCTCGTGCCCGAACTTTCTTAAGTGAGTTCTTGGCGAAGGATGGTCAGTACCCGGCTAGCGACTTCAGGATGCCTGGCTGGGTTCATTCTTCTAACAATATGTGGTGGGCACGCCTTGTTCAGTACATGCTGGATTCCCACGAGCCCATTTTAAAGGATATTGGCTTGTATAAAGCCATCAGGAATGTCCAATTCGGGTTTCCCCAGAGTGCTTATCACTTTTACTGCCTCTTGGAGATGTATAACCCTGAGACCTGTACTTTCTTTACACCAGTGGGTGAGTTAGGGTTCGCTCTCCACGAGATGTTTGAGGTTTCTGGGCTCTCGATGGGCGAAGTCCCTTACGAGGAGTACATCCCTACCACCGATGAATTGAACATGCTACTGGCGAGGGACAGCGCATCCATGCCACATACTGGGAGATGATGTGCCATTATTATATCTGCGCTGACTTGACGGGTGCGCGTAATCACGGTATTGGCCACAAGAAGTGGGCCGAATATCTCTTTGCCAACTTAAATTCTAAGGATAGTTCGGCCATTATCCATGGTCATCCACCCATCTATGACTCAGAGATTGATCACCGTATTGCTAAGGGCCGCCATCTATTATATTATACCACTGAATCCAATGAGAATGGATACGGTCCCGGTACTTCATTTAAGAGCTATCACTATCAAGCCTTCCGATCTCCAACAGAGGTCTCATTGCCGGATTTTGATGCTGTGGCTCAAAAGATGCGTCGTGCCGTCATTGCCCAAGGAAGCGATTGCAGTGACCGTGGTATATCCAGCGGTTCTTCTTGCATACGGCCGACCCCTTGGACTCCTTCCCGCCATGGTATGCAATTTGCAATATAGACTGAGGGTGCTCTGTCGTGATTTCCTCCCTACTATTAAAGTCAAGGGGAAAGGAAAGGGCAAGTCGAAGGAGACTGCCCAGCCGAAAACTCCAAACCCTAGGGTGGAGATGCCCTACACCTATTTGATGGCGTGGCTTGTCTTGCACTGTCCCTCCTTAATGAGTGCACCAGAGCGTCTTTCGTGCGAAAAGTGCTTCCTTGTAGAACTGTATGAATGTTCTTCATGGAGGCAGAATTATATGTCCCAGATTCGGAAGACTCTTCGTAGCTTTCAGAATTACGAGATCTTCTGGTGTTTTTCTGACTTTCCCGGCGGAGGATATGGGATGAGGCTGAAGGATGCCGTGGGAGCAGATAAGTTCACTACTTTATCTGCAGGAGCGTTTTGGTGGCTTCTCAACATCCGCCCCGGACACTTGGTGTATCGTCAAGATCTCAGGTGTCAGATCGAGCCATATACTCCGAGTTGCTTTGCTTGTCAGTTTGGATATTCTCAACTCTATGTGGGCAATCCAAATAAAGATCTCGCTCACGAGGGGAACTTATACGAAGGCGCTCGTGGCTGGTTCCATTTGCAGCGGGCGGGACCGAGGCTGAATTCTCCTTGCCCCAGAAGGTGCCAGAATTGGCCATGACCCTCAGCTCCTGCAATTGGTTCAACATTGTGAATGCTGACGTGCCCGGCTTCTCTCTCAATCGCAGTTGTTGCAAAGAGATTGAAGCCCTCTATATTAGCCGCCAGGGTGCTTCTAGGGTAAGGATAAAAGGAATGGAAGAATTTCTTGGCACTGCGGCTGAGCCTTCAGATGTCAGCGAATCAGACGATGATGCCAGTGATGATGACGACAATACCGGTGCTGGTGGAGTTCCTCAGCCTGTTGTCAGTCGTTCCCTGAGTCTAACTCTCAAACGCCGCGGCACTTTAAAGAGAAGGCCGGGTAAGAAGCAAAAACTGACACATGAAACCTTGATAGCCCCCCAAGAAGTGGCTATCAAACTTGCTTCCGACTTGTTGGCTTCAGCTGTACCCTCAGCGTTGGCAAGGGAGGATGAACCTGCCAAAGCTCCAAGTGTTGCTGAGATTTCAGCTCCTTCGGCCGTAGAGCCTGTGGCAGAACCTGGGGCGCAACTAACGGGTAGCGAGACGGGTACACTGCTGGAAACGACAATAGCTCCTCCTTCAAGTCCGACAACTGGACTTGTATCGCCTGGTATGGCCCTTAGCATTTTATCTTTTGCCCGTTATCATTTTAACGTAACACTGCTTTTCTGGTCTTCTGAAATGCAGGTGATCAACTTCTTTCGCCAATGCACTCGACTACCCAAGTAGAGTCTGACGATAGAATGGACCATTCCGGCTCCGTTGGTGGTGTGGGTAGCTCTGCTGGTGAGTTTGTGGCTGACTATTCCACACCGGCTCCTGCCTCTGTTTCCTCTTCAATTCCCGCACTTGACGAATTGGGAAGTGACGAGAGAACTGAGATTATTATCGCAGCTGCTGCTAATGAGGCACACCTTCTCCTAGCATGCCATCTCCAACGTCAGTCTGTTCCACTGAGACATTTCCCACAGTCGTTGGTGTGCCTTCTCAGTCAGCGATTTTAACGTCGTCTGTTGTCGTGGCTGCTGAGATACCTGCAACTCTTCCGACTCCAAGCCTTCCAGCAGGGGAGGAGAATAATTTGAAATTCTCATTCGAAGATGCTTCTCCCACCGGAGGAGCTTCAGGCGAAGTGGTCCCATCTTCTCTTCCTGTTGGTGGGGGTACCCAAGTGATTTGTACTGTCGGTACTTCGTCTGGGGTCTCCAGTTCTTCCAGATCTGCACTGGCTCTATTGGTCCCTCAGATCATGAATTTAATGCAGGGACGGGCTTTTTCTTCTCCAATTCTAGCCACTACTGCTCCCTTGCTCACGACACTTCTTTTGGCATTACCTACTTTGCCTACCGACACTGCAAATCCTCTTGGAAGACTTTTCGGCTTCACTGTCGAGGATTTTATGCATTTGTTAAGAAGATGTGTCGAGATGGTTCTTACTGGCCACGATTTCTTCAACTTCGCACGTCCACTGTTACTCCGCTATTTAGGAAATATCGAAGAATTCGGTGGACAAGATCGAGCAGCTCCATACCGGGCCCGCCTTGCAGCCTTAGAAGAGCAGGTGACCACGCTACACACACTCCGTCACGCGGATGTGGAGGCGATCACTGAGATAGAGCTGGCGCGGCTTCGAGCAGAATCCTTATCTCAAAGAAATATTTTAAGGCAGCAGGAGGAGATATGGTCTAAGGAGCTGACAGAGCTCCAGGCCAGTCGGGAATCTGTTATTGGCGACCTGCAGAGGGTAAACTTTGGAATTGAGGAAGGTCAGGCGGCCATCTCTAAAGCCCAGGAGACGATTGCGAGAGCTCGGGCCACCTTGATAGAAAATGAACTCCGATTAGGAGAATCTGTCAAGAAACGGGAGATGTTGGTTGTCCAGCAGGAGCAGATTCAGCAGGAAGAGATGACCAGGAATCGTGCCATAGAAGAATCTCGTCAGCAACAACTTACAATAAGTGATGATGAGTTGCGTAGGCAAGCTCAGCAAACCGTGGAGGCTTCTCATCGTAGAAATTTGGACAAGACAATAAACCAATTGAGACTTCTGGGAGGCCAATAGTTTCATCTCTCTTTACACTTTTATCTTCCTTGTAATAAGAACTTCGTAAACAGGAGAGAGATAACCTTACGATGTTTCTTTGAAATTCTTTTTGTATTTTCACCTTTTTAATAAAGATGATTCTTTTGACTCTTTTATTTGCCGGCTTCAAAACAGATTTGCCTGCCCAACAAATAACCTGTCATCAAAACGATTTATCTCGGTATCGTTTATGCTCAATTTCTCGAGCCGAAATAACAATTAAAGTTTAATATGAGATTTTTAGCAAACCCCCAGCTATTAACGGATTTGATTAGCCTTTACCAACTACCGTTTGAGTTGGGCTAGCCATGTTATTCCCCTCAATATGGTGAGTTGTCGAGAACTACGTTTGGGCTTAAATGCCAAACTTTTCCTCTTCCCTTTACTTTATCGGTATTGGGCGATTCATACTTTCACCCCAGCATGATGGGTTAGCGAGAAACTTGTTCTCTTCCCATTGCCTAGTTGGCGTTGGGCAATTCATATTTTTACCCCAGTATGATGGGTTGGCGAGAAACTTGTTCTCTTCCCATTACCTAGTTGGCGTTGGGCAATTCATACTTTTACCCCAGTATGATGGGTTAGCGAGAAACTTGTTCTCTTCCCATTGCCTAGTTGGCGTTGGGCAATTCATACTTTTACCCCAGTATGATAGGTTAGCGAGAAACTTGTTCTCTTCCCATTGCCTAGTTGGCGTTGGGCAATTCATACTTTTACCCCAGTATGATGGGTTGGCGAGAAACTAGTTCTCTTCCCATTGCCTAGTTGGCGTTTGGGCAATTCATACTTTTACCCCAGTATGATGGGTTGGCGAGAAACTTGTTCTCTTCCCATTGCCTAGTTGGCATTGGGCAATTCATACTTTTACCCCAGTATGATGGGTTGGCGAGAAACTTGTTCTCTTCCCATTGCCTAGTTGGCGTTGGGCAATTCATACTTTTACCCCAGCATGATGGGTTGGCGAGAAACTTGTTCTCTTCCCATTGCCTAATTGGCATTGGGCAATTCATACTTTTACCCCAGCATGATGGGTTGGCGAGAAACTAGTTCTCTTCCCATTGCCTAGTTGGCGTTGGGCAATTCATACTTTTACCCCAGCATGATGGGTTGACGAGAAACTTGTTCTCTTCCCATTGCCTAGTTGGCGTTGGGCAATTCATACTTTTACCCCAGCATGATGGGTTGGAGAGAAACTAGTTCTCTTCCCATTGCCTAGTTGGCGTTGGGCAATTCATACTTTTACCCCAGCATGATGGGTTGGAGAGAAACTTGTTCTCTTCCCATTGCCTAGTTGGCGTTGGGCAATTCATACTTTTACCCCAGCATGATGGGTTGGCGAGAAACTTGTTCTCTTCCCATTGTCTAGTCGGCGTTGGGCAATTCATACTTTTTAGGTCAGAGGCGCTTAATTACACATGCCTAAAAGAAGATTGGGGGCTGTTCAAACTTGAGAACTAAGCACACCAGGTTTGGGTCAGAGGTGCCAAACTGCGCATGCCCAAGAAAAGACTGATAGTGGTTCAAACTTGAGAACCAAACTGGAGGCGGTTCAAGGCTCTCTCGCGTAACTTGAACCGGGTACTCCAAACACACCAGGTTTAGGTCAGAGGCGCCAAACTGCGCATGCCTAAGAAAAGACTGATGGTGGTTCAAACTTGAGAACCAAACACACCAGGTTTTAGGTCAGAGGCGCACAATGCGCATGCCTAAGAAAAGAAGACGCGTTTCTCCAGGGTTACTAAGAATAGTATTTCTTTAGAAATTTGCCATTGATCGGCATCATCATCCTGTCGCCATCTTGATTCATTAAGCGATAGGCTCCACTGGAGTATACTGTCTCCACAACAAACGGTCCTTCCCACTTGGGTTCAAATTTACCCTTAGTCTTGTGGGTTAGCACCATTGGCCTTTTAACAGCCAAAACCAAGTCTCCTTGCTTAAAGGTCCTTGGTTTGACGTTCTTATTGAACGTTTGAGATATTCGGGCTTGATACAACTCAATTTGTTGTTAAGCCCTGAGACGTTTTTCATCTAACGCCTCTAGTTCTTGCAATCTTTGCTGATGGCGTTCTTCTGTCGTCATCTTTGTGGTTAAAGCCACTCTTAATGATGGTATCTGGATTTCAAGAGGCAAGACAGCCTCACTTCCGTAAACCAAAGAGAACGGGGTAGTTTTAGTCGGGGTGCGAAGGTAGTGCGATAAGCCCACAGGCATTCTCCTAGCTTTTCATCCCAATCTCGTTTATTGGAAGAGACGAACTTCCGAAGGAGTTTGATGATCGTCTTGTTAAAGGCTTCAGCTAACCCATTAGCCGCAGGGTTATATGGTGTAGAAGCGGTATCTTTGATTCTGAACTTATTGCAGAATCTGGAGAATCCCTGACTAATGAATTGCGGACCATTATCATGAATAATCCGTCGGGGGAGACCAAACCGGTAAATGACATGATGCTTGATAAACTTGATCACATATGCCGTTTTCACCTCTTTCATGGGCACGGCTTCGGCCCATTTTGAAAAATAATCGGTTATTGCAAGAATAAACCGATGTCCTCTGGATGACGGGGGAGTTATTGGCCCTACAATGTCCATTCCCCAGGCTTCAAATGGCCAGCTTGCGATGGTATTGTGCAAGTATTCTTGGGGTTGATGAATAAAATTGGCATGTATTTGGCATGCATGACATCGTTTAGCGTATGCCATTGCTTCTGTAACCATGCTCGGCCAGTAGTCCCCCAGCCTTCTTATATGGTCTCCAAGTTTGGGACCGGGCTGATGAGCTCCGCACACTCCATCGTGTGTTTCTCTCAGCACTTCTTCTACTTCTGCTTTCGATATGCAGCGTAGCAATAGACCACCTCTTGACTTTCTATACAAAGTCTGAAACTTATGGTCATAATAAAATCTTTGGGCCTTTCTTTTTATTGAGGTGGCTTCCTTAGGATCTTCTGGTAATATCCCATGCAAGGCATAATCCACAAATGGAAATCGCCAATCACGGGGTTCTAACTTTAAGCCAATCTGGCATACCTCTTCGGCTTGAGATACCACATCTGGGTGGAGGAGTTCTCTACTACCAATGGTGATGCTTTTAGCTTCACCTGGCGGGATTGCCAGCGTTGCGGCTAATGCGGCAAGAGCATCGGCATAAATGTTCTCGTTTCGAGATACGTGATATATGTAGAATTGTTCAAAATATCCTACTAGCTCAATAGCTAGCTGATGATAGGGGATGAGGGCTTCATGTCTGACTTCATACTCACCTGTCATCTGATTGACAATGAGCTTAGAATCTCCATATGCCTCTAGATGGTTCACCCCCAGTTGCAGAGCTATTTTTAAGCCGATAATAAGCGCATTGTACTCCGCTACATTATTAGTGCACGGTTCTGTTAAGGAGTAACCGTTAGGCAATATATGTTTATGTGGGGATATACAACCCCCACTCCAGCAGCAAATCGTCTTACGGCACCATCAAAAAATATTTGCCAAGGCTGTTCTCCGCTAACTGTGTTGACTTCTGATGTCTGCTTTAATTGGGACCAAATTGGATGGTCTGCAAGGAAATCAGCGATTGCCTGTCCCTTCATGGCCTTTTGAGGGACAAAATGTATGTCATAGGGCGATAGTAAGAGCGCCCATTTTGCCAATCGGCCATTTAAGGATCCTGGTTTGGTCATTAGAATTTTCAAGGGGTTAACCCGTGATATAACATGAATTGTTTGCCCTGAAAGGTAGTGTCGCATTTTCTGAACAGCAAACACTAGGGCTAAACATTTCTTTTCAATTGGGGTATATCGCTGTTCGGCCCCAATCATTGTTCTACTTAAATAGTAGAGGGCATGTTCATGGCCGTGCTCATTATATTGAGCAAGTAATGCTCCTAAAGCATTATCCATGGCCCTTACATATATAAGGAAGGGCTGTCCAGGGGCTGGTGCCATTAGTACAGGAGGCTTAGTAAGGTACTCCTTGAGGTCATCAAATGCCTGCTGACATGCCTCATCCCATATGAAAGACACTCCCTTCTTCATAAGTTTGGAGAATGGTTGGCATCGTCCAGATAAGTTGGATATGAAGCGCCGAATATAAGCGAGCTTTCCTTGTAATCCCCTTAGTTCCTTAAGATTGCGAGGAGGCGACATTTCACTAATCGCTTTTACCTTTTCCGGGTCGAGGAAAATTCCTTATGAAGTTATTACGAACCCTAGAAACTTCCCGCTGGATACCCCCATGAACGACTTGGTAGGATTCATTTTCAAGTGATATTTCCGCATAAGATCGAAGACCACTCTTAAATCGTGAAGATGATCTTCTTTGTCTTTGCTTTTAACTGCTAAGTCATCCACATAGCACTCCACTGTTCTGCGTAGGTGTTCTTTGAATATGGCGCTCATTGCGCGTTGGTAAGTGGCACCTGCATTCTTTAATCCGAATGGCATCACCGTATAACAGTATACCCCCTGTGGCGTTCTGAAAGCTGTATGCTTTTCATCATCCGGGTGCATCTTGATTTGGTTATAACCTGAGAAGCCATCCATAAAGGACATCCTCTCATAACCGCAAATATTATCGATCATCACGTCCGTGATGGGGAGTGGAAATTCATCCTTGGGACATGCAGCGTTCAGGTCTCGAAAGTCAATGCATATCCGGATTTTGCCATTCTTTTTGCGAACTGGCACTATATTTGCCACCCAGTCTGGGTGTTGTTCTTCACGGATGAACCCGGATTGTATAAGCTTGTTGACCTTAGCAACTATTGCCTCCATCAATTCCGGTCGAAAACGCCTATGTTGCTGTTTAACAGGTTTGACATCTTCTTTTATATTTAACCGGTGTGTGGCAATTTGAGGGTCAAGCCCAGGCATATCTTCATAACTCTATGCGAACTCATCTATATACTCTTTGATAAGGGATATAAGTTCCTCTTTTTCTAAAGGAGTTAGTGTGTCGCTTATGAAAATGGGTTTCGGATTTTCTTCCGTTCCCATGTTAACCTGTATTAATTTGTCTTCTGTGGGCGGGTCACGCTGTTCAAAGCGGACATCCCAGAGAGTATCCATATGCCTAGCCCAAGTATCATCTTGAACGTCAATTGGTTCCTCATCGCTTTCTGGCGCGGCTGAAACCATATTGATTGTCAAAGATTGAAACCAAGCACCGGTGCTTATATCTGAGTCATGATCTGTGAAAATGTTTCTTCTTTATCTGAAGAACTCTCTTCATCCTTGGATGGTGATGAGGGTGGAGTAGATACATAGCCCAACCCCCTGCGGGTCTTCTGATAATAATCAGGACTCTTTCCTCTCGGTCTAAACGAGGGTATGAGATTCCGCCGCCCTTTTCCAAAGTTTAATCCCGGCTTCTGGGTAAAATTATACCCCATTTTCTCCATCATCTGTCGGGACCTTTGCTCATATAAGTGAAATTGAGATGATGTTTGTTCATCACTTTCACTACTTTGTCTCTGTCGAGGCGACGTGGCCACTTTGCCGAACATGATCGGCCTTTGGGACTTCTGTCGGGGAGGCACTTCAAAGAAGTGCCCTTGATCCTCGGTTATTTTTAATTGAGAGAGGAGGGAAGACCTGAGGGGCAAATGGTATGCCGCCAGAACTTCCAGTTCGGTCAGGTCATCCTCTTCGGTAGAGGTACAAGAGGGCTCAGACTCAGTAGCTACAGCATGCTCGTAGACTAACTTTACATTTTCATTAATAACCCATTCACTTTCTATTACATCCACTATATTATCAAGACCTAAGCTAAGATCTAGGTGAGGGTTGATTTCGTAATCACCCCCATCATCTTCTCCAAGGAGCTCGTACTCAGTGTCGGCTTCATTGCCACTGTCGTCGGGCTTTGGAGACTTGCTAAGACTGTCATTGGAGGCTTCATGTGCTGGCTTGTAGAGTACAGCATCTGTGAAGTAATTTTCCAACCCTTTGAATGGCTGCTTGTCAGCAATTAGTGTCCGGACCTCTCCTTCCTCATCGCAATATTTCATGCACTGGTGAAGAGTCGACGGAACTATCATATGAGCGTGGATCCAAAATCGCCCCAATAAAATATTGTAGGAGGTATCAGCATCAATTACGTAGCATGTAACCTCCGTTTTCAAGTCTCCAATTTGACACCACAATCGGATCTTACCAAGAGGATGGCTATTATTAGCGTTGAATCCATAGATGGTAGTGTGTGTAGGTGTCAAGCGATGAAGGAAAATCTCCAACAACTGCATCAATCTACTGGGCACGACGCTGAGTGCAGAACCTGGATCAATCTGAATTCGGTCCACTTTTGTGGACCCGACATATCCAGTGAAATATAAAGGCCTATTATGCTTTATATTCCTCACCTGCATGTCTTCTGGAGAGAAAATGATTTGTGGGACTTGCCTTCTCACTTGATGACAGTGGGGGCAAGAGTCCCTCTCTTCGATGGCCGGCTCGACAATCTGAGCTAGGAACGACTCAGAGTCTGCCAAGGCCTCTCTTAGAGCTTCACGTGTTGATTTTGATAATCTCAACAATTCGTAAAGCGTTACTCGCGCTGGGATGTTAGCCAACTGCGCAATTATGTCAAATTCGAAGGGAGTTTCTTTGGCTCCTTCATCTCTGGTAGGATTCTTCTGGAAACGAAATCCTTTCTGCTTTGCAGGCTTTGCGAGTTCTGCATAGATATCTTTTGGATCCACTCTAGTGTAGTCCTTAAAATATGTCTTTCTAGATCAAGTACCGGAAGGGCCTGTCCCATCTTGATGAGTGGCCATAGTTTCGGGTTCTTCTTCAGAATCTGTGAAGGTTCCCGAAACTATATATTCTTCCTTTATATCTGCAGAAATGGCATTAACAGTCCGCTTCTTCCCTTGACTTCTTGAAGTAGTCCATTGTTCATCTTTCAACAAGTCGGGGTGAACCCACATAACTTCCCCCTTTTTGGTTGTTACGGGGACAAGTCCCTCTTGGGCTTTGTTGTGCGGATCAAGATTCTTCGTGACCATCTTACCCTTAGGGATTGGGGTCACTCCTGCGGGAAACTCGTGGGTTCCAACCATTATGGTTGCCATATTGGCAGTGACTTTCTTCTGTTCTTCCTTAAGCGTCAGAACTCCAGCCTCTATTAGTGCTTGAATTCTGTTCTTAAGGGGAAAACAATCCCTGGTAGGGTACCCAATATTCCGGTGATAAAGATAGTAATTGGGATCTTTAGTCTTACCCGCATCTTCTGGCTTCTTATTCTCCGGAAATTTTAGCATTCCCTTCTTCTGGAGCAGGTGAAAGAGGATATGTGTCTGTTCCGCCTTGAAAGTGTAATTCCTTTCTTGTTGCGGTCTGATTTGCCTTGATCCTCGATGTCCTTGAGGCTTTGGCTTTGGCGGAGGACCGGTTTTCTGAGGAGCAGCTTCTGACGACATGACTGCTTTCCCTTTATTCTTATTGCTATTGTTTTGGGTATATGGCTTACTACCCCCAGCGTTTCTTGATCCGCGGGATTCCTCGACTCGGCGAATCAAGTCTTCAGCTTACTCTCCTTGTTTGAGCAGGTCCCTCTACGTCTTAGACTCTACGGCTCCTATTTTGAGGAGCACATTGGTTTTAAAGTTGTGTCGATATGTCTCGACTAGAGTTTCCTGGATCATTCCGTGTTTACAATGTACGGACTTCTCCCGGAACCTTTCTATGAAATCTTTAACCGTTTCTTGTTCTCCTTGCCTAGTTGCAAGAAGGGAATGAACCGTAATCTCGGTGTCATCCTCGAAGAAACGTGAGAGAAATAATTTCTCAACATCTAACCAGGTATTAATAGTACCTGGGGGCAACTGCATGAACCAGGTGAAGGCAGGCCCTCGCAAAGTACTTACAAATACTTTGGTCATGATGGGATCATTACCCATTAAGTGTCCTGCTTGGGATAAAAAGTAATATATATGCTGGCTGGGCGATCCTTTTCCGTCGTATGGCTCTAATTTGAGTGGCTTATACTTCGGTGGGTAAGGTATCATGTCCCATTCAGGAGGATATGGTCTTGAGACCCCTGCTTCTTTTAACTCCTTTTTACGCATTAAAGGTTCGAGTTGATTCTGGAGCTTTTCTATCTTCTCCCCATGCGGATCATGGAAAGAAAATCTATCATCTTCCTCATGCATCGAGTGGGCTTTCTCTTCCTGTTCTTCTTCATTCAGAGTTTCTTTTCCCTTTTTGGTATTATCTTCCACGAATCTCGATAGCATGCTCTTAAGACCTTCAATCATCTTTTGCTGCTCTCGAATCATCTTTTCTTGAGCTTCAAATCTCTGATTGATATCGTCAGTCTTATCCGCCATATGCGATGCTGATTTCTGCAGTCGAGACGATGTAGAGGATGGAGGCGAGGCTATAGCGGAATTATCGCTGTCCTCGTCGTAAGAACCCCCTGCGAGCTTCTTATAATTTCGGGGCGGAACGGCTCCTGATCTTAGTCGAGTAATACGATGAGGTTCATCATCGCTCGATTCTGAATCATCATCCGTCTCTGTAATTTTCTTCCCTTTTCCTACCATGTTGGAAGTTACAACTCTCCCTTGTTTCAGGGGAGTGGTTCTTGTCTTCTTAGCAGGATTCTGGTTTGACTCGTTTAATCGGTCGAACACAGATATCCTGTTCTTGCTGCAGCCACAGTTATCCATCACGGCTGATACTGCTGTCATAAGTTGCTGGCAATGGCAACTATGTTCAACTTGAAGTTGGTCTATGCCTCTCTTCTTAGAGAGATGCTCCCTGAGGTCAGTGCCTCTAGCCATGGAATCAAGAGGTCCATTCAACTCTTGAGAGTGTTTAGGAATCCACTGAAGCTTCTTTGATTGATCAACCCTGACTCTGGGGTCGGACCGATCCTCGCGTGGCTTAGGAATAGCCTCGCGTTTCACATTGCGGGCCTGAAGAATAGCTCCGCGCTTATCCACACTAGCCTTGCGTTTCTCGCTGGCTTGGTGTGTCCTTGGAAGTTTAGCTTCTGGAATAATAGCCCCGCGTGAAGGGAAGTTCTTGCACGCTGGCTTATCTTTGCGATTAACGCAGATCATAGCTTCGCGCTTAGCGCGGTTTTTACGACTGACAACTATCTGCCAATCATCCTCACGTTCCTTGTGGGTGTCAGAAGTCTTGCGTTTATTGCAAGTATCACTGGCTTCGCGTCTCTCGCTAGGCACAGTAATAGCCTCGCGTGGAGAATCACACGCTGGTTTTGAATAATTTTTATACTCGCGTAACTCGCGAGTGTTGAGTATTCTGCGACTAGCGCAACCCTTACTGGCTTCGCATCTCTCGCTAGGCACAGTAATAGCCTCGCGTGGAGAATCACACGCTGGCTTTGAATAATTTTTATACTCGCGTAACTCGCGATAATCTTGCGTAACTCGCCAGTATTACCAGCCTCGCGTGGAAAATTACACGCTGGCTTTTCCTTGCTTTTAAGGCAAGTTGTATTTTCGCGTTTAACGCGGTAGAGATTGGTCTCGCGGGTAGCGCGAGCCAATTTACGAGGGACCATATCCTCGCGTCCTCTAGAGTCAGCTCCGCGTCCAAGGCGGGCTTTGAGGGCTCTACGCCTCGCTCTCCGGTTCCTGTTCCGGAGTTAGGTCCTGGTCAGTCCAGTTCCCAAGTCTTCTTCGGCAATCGGAAGCTCATCCTCGGCTAGGATTTCTTGTGTGAACTCCGGCCCTATAGCCGCAGTCTCCAAGGATCCCCGTCTCTCGGTGGATACCTTTCTACCCGTCACTTGGGCATTGGAGTACATGCGACGATAGTGCCGTGTCTCATCCAAGTCACCTGATCCGGAGGAGAGGAACTCCTCGTACTTCTGCTGGTCGATTTCAACGACCAGCGTGTCTACTTCGGATCCGATCAAGTCAACGTCCGATTGCGCCACAATCTCTTCATCAGTGAAAGAGACGGCTCCCACTGTGGTCGCCAGTTTGTTCGTCGCAAAAGTTCCTTCGCTTCCTCCCATTAAATACATCTTAGATTACAATAGAAGTGAACAAGATAAAAAAAAAAGAACAATCGAGAGGATTTTATAATTCAATCTCTCTCTTTTACAATAATTATGTGGGATCTGTGGCGATGGGATCTATAGTAGTTCTTTTGGACGATCGGTACATTGAAATCTTCTCTTTTAAAGATATCGGCCGAATATAGATGATCTTCTCTGGTTTTGATTTGTTCAAGGCTCTCTCGCGTAACTCGAACTTCTCAAGAACTCCAGAAAGAAGATGGTGATTTTCTCTGATCTTTACGAACTCAAGGCTCTGTGCGTAACTTGAATTCTCCAAGATTTCAGAAGATGATCAGCAAAGGCTTCAAGGCTCTCTCGCGTACTTGAATTGCCAAAGGATCGATAGGAGACTTCCGATGCCAAAAAGAAGAAGACCCTTAGGGTTTCACCAGGAAGGTATTTATAGCCCCAGGTTAATGTAAGAGTTTCTATCTAAATAGAACTCGCATTCATCAAGGATTCCAATCAAATATCTTAGTTTTGATGGAATTCTGATTAGACTTGATTCGGGTATTTGGATAAGCCCAAAATCATAATCTCAATCAATTTGAGATTCTGGTTATCTGCTTACGCGGAGCTTTAATCGCATCAAAATGCGGCGCTAAATAACCAAAACGCGGAGCTAACGCGGAGCTATTGATCATCTCCGCGTTTTACTCAAACGCGAGGCTAATTCAAGCCAGACTGCGGAATCAACGCGGAGCTATTAAACATCTCCGCGTTTTATTCAAACGCAAGGTTAATGTAACCAAACGCGGGGCTATTGAATTAGCTCCGCGTTCTATTGTGGAAAATCCTTTTAACTTAGAAATTTTCACTACCAACAATAATCCCATAAGCGATAACCATATTCGTCGCCACCGTATCCAATGAATGCATACTTCTGAGATTTAGAATCAAGCTTCTTTCTCATCTCATGATCCACATGTGCGTATGCTATACAACCAAACACTTTTAAGAAAGAATAATTCACAGTCTTACTAGACCACACCTTCTCTGGAATTCCTCCATCTAAACCACTAACTGGACTCCTGTTGATCAGATAGACTGCCGTATCTACAGCGGCTCCCAAAAATTGCAAAGGCAAACCTGCTTGTAGTCTCATACTTCGAGCTCGCTCCAAAATGGTTCTATTCATCCTCTCAGCCACGCCATTTTGCTGCGGTGTCCTCGGTACAGTCTTCATTCTCCTGATCCCGTGGGTAGAGCAATAGTCATCGAACTCTCTATTGCAAAATTCCCCACCATTGTCTGACAACAGACATTTTACCTTCAAACCTGTTTCATTCTCAACAAGAGCTTTCCATACCTTGAAGATCTTGAAGATATCGGATTTCTGCTTAAGTGCGAACACCCATGTTTTCCTGCTTGCATCATCTATGAAAGTGACAAAATAAGAATTACCTCCAAAAGACTTCGGCGAAGAATGCCTCTATACATCTGTATGCACCAACTCCAATCTCTCAGTTTTTTTCTCCTTGCCATCCTTCATAAAGCTAACTCTTTTCTGCTTGCCAAACACACAGTTCTCACAGAAATCAAAGTTAGCATCTTTCATATCTGTCAACATACCTCTGAATTGCAATACCCTCATGCCACTTTCGCTCAAGTAACCGAGCCTCTGTGCCATAAGGTAGCCTTCTCATTTTTCACGGTGGCCAAAGAAACAACGTGATCCACTGAGTTTGAGAGTAAATATAGAGTTCCTATTCTCTCATCCTTGACCACTACCATTACTCCTTTGCTGATCTTCCACTGTTTCTTCTCAAATGAGATTTGATAACCTTCGCCATCCAGCTTGCTAACAGATATCAAATTCTTCTTCAAATCTGGTATGAGCCGACCTCTTGTAAAAGCAACTTTCCACCATTGTGCAACTTTAGTTGAATTGTTTCCTTACAGACAATTTTGCATTCCTGCCCATTACCAACAGTCACATGCCCAAAATCACCTTAGACATAATTCTCAAACCATTCTCTGCGAGCAGTGCAATGGAACGAAGCCCCTGAATCCACAAACCACATATCTGACTGTAATAACCCGTAATTTTTATTAGACATAAATAAATAAATAAACACAAATAAATATGACATTTCATCTTTTATAACCTCCAAAACTTTTCATTTTCTAACTTCCAAACTCTTCACCTCTCCATTATTTCAATAATAAAACTCCCATCTTTAATTCTCAAAATTAAACTCCCTAATTAAACTAAAATCTTTCATATTCTAAACTCTCCAAATTAATCTAAAACTTTTCAAATTCCATAACTCCTCAAACTCTTAAAATTCCATAACACCTCAAACCCTTTAAATTCTATAACTCCCAAAACCCTTCACATTCTATAACTCCTAAATCCAATCCTATATAAATCCCTAACTCAAAACACATTCCACTCATTCTAAAAATCATCCTCTAACATTCTTATCTCATTGGAGCCACCTTCAAAACCACCGCAGGAGCCACCGCCAGAGCTACCACCACTTCATCGGAGAAGGGTATCTCCTTCCATCTCTTTCCACATTTTAGGTTCTCACGTTTTGACAAGAGGTTAGATAATATTTTTCTTTTTCTTATTGAATTAAATTATTTTAAATGAATTATAAGTTAGTTTCTCTACTACTCAATAATCCTAATAACCTAAAAAGAACATCCATTAACTTATAAACCCAATAAAATGAAGCCAAACCTATTTTCTAATTTCAGACCCGTTTAATACCAAAATCAATTTAGAGTATGTTATAAATATTAGAAAAATCCCTAAAAATCATCTAAATTCATATTAATATGTTTTTAATATTCTTAGAATATTTTTAATGTGTAGATTACTCCATTGAGCGACATTGGGAAACAAAATCCAGGTGAGTTCATTTTTGGACTCACTAATCATACTATTTAATATACATGTTGTTTCAATCATATTGTTTATTTTGTGTAAATTGATTTGTTATTCTGTAGGAATTTATCAATTACTTATTATGTTTCTTGTCATCAAAAATCTATTATCAATTGTCATTAAATTTAAATTACATAGTATAGTTAGATTTTAGAATAATCATATATACAAATTTGATAAATCACATAAAAGTTATATTCACGGAAAAATACTGTTTGTGATATCATTCTATATCGGTGTCTAGAAAAGTTTTGTATGCTGGTTCTCTAATTAAGAAACGTGCAATGCACGGAAAACCTCCCAGCATTCATACACTGGCCTGGCCGATATCTGTATGATATCTCAAATAAGTAAGTCCTTGATATAACCAATTGTGATTTATTGAATAAAATATAAAACGGATTCTATAAATTATGTTGTTAACAAATTAACAAAATCTAATTGAAATATTGTACCCGAAATTCAATATACAAGTTATAAAAACCAGAATTTAGACATGCATGTACTATATTTAAATGACACTGGGTTGGAGGAGAAACTGAATGATGGAAATATACTCTGTTTCGGCTGTAAACTTGTTAAGTTGTACAACTGAATATTTCGCACACCATGGGTGCGTGATGATTTGCTGGATCATACCTGATTATAATTCCTATTTGCCTGACGGCAGGTCTGACTCAGCACCGGACAATCCTGTGACCATTTCCTGGGTCTGTACAGGAAACAATCGAAACAGTTGTATCCCATCAGTTAGCTTTTCCAATTACATGACATCTTAGACAAAAATATTCCTGTTATAGAGTTGACTTTACTAAAATGAAATTAAGATAACCTAAGTCAATTGACATCATTATTACAGATATTTTATTACATATTTTCTAAAATTTGTATTATTATTATGTTTGGACATAACTGCTATATTTCATATTCTTTCTGTGTATTTTATTTTGGTCGCAATCTGACGACCTGGGTGTGCATGTCCAGATTTATCGATGGACACGCCAAAACTGACGCAGGATCTGGTGTATATTAAACATCATATTGAAGCTCCATAACGGATTAGAGATTCCCTGCTTCATTTTGTTTAATTTTATTATATTTTGTTTCAATTGTATCTAAACTTCATTCCAATAAATGAAAAGTCAAGTTTTTGTTGAATTTTTCTATCGTAATTACTGAGTATTATTGTGGCAAATTTATTAAGGTTTTAGCATATTCAAACTGAATATGTTGCCGGTACATATTACACGTGCTCGTTTACCGTATATTGGGAGCGGGGCGTGACACTGACCTTGATTCTGTATGAGCAGACAAGTATAAGTCATCATACTCCTCACTTGAATTTACCACATTCGCTCCTTTCTTGTCTTTGTTTGGACAATCCTTCTTCATATGACTCTCTGTCTTACATTTCCAACACACTAACTTTTTCTTGAACTTCCCCTTAGACTTTGATCTTCCTCTTTGTTTTGACTCCCTACTTGAATTTTTACTCCTTTCCTTTCTTTTGTCATTATCAACCGACAGAGCAGTACTTGTAGAAACTGTGCTCTCACCCATGCTCTTTTTCATCAATTCATCATTCATGATTGTACTCACAACATCATTGAATTTAAGAGCAGTATTGGAAGAATTGCTGATGACCATAACAACATTACTCCAACTATCCGGTAATGAACACATAAACATCAAAGTTTTAATGTCATCAGCAAAGACAAAATCTAAAGATTCAAGTTGTGCCCATAATGTGTTAAATTCGTTCAAATGGTTAACAACTGAACTATCAGAAGGCATTTTTAAGTTGAACAATTTTTTCATTAGAAACAGTCTATTTGAAGCAGACGGCTTCTCATAAAATTTAGCCAACGCTGACATCAAAGCTGAAGTGGTTTTCTCCTTGGAGACGTTGAACACAACCTGCTTTGTCAAGCACAATCGAATCTGTGCCAAAGCCCTCCTGTCCAACAATTCCCACTCCTCATATGTCATCTTTTCTGGTTTTTCTCCAATCAGTGGTTGATGTAAATTCTTTTGATATAAATAATCTTCCATCTGCAACTTCCACCATTGGAAATCTGTCCCATCAAATTTTTCAATTTCTCTCTTCCTATCTTCCGCCATAACTCCCACTCAAAATCAACACCGATCTGAGCGAAATCTGACCCAAACCAGAGCTCTGATACCAATTGTTATCAAAAGATAGCGGAATATACTAATGCAACAACCGGCAGAATCAAATAGTAACCAAAGAGAAAAATAGCAGAGACAGAACACGCAGATTTAACGTGGTTCGGCAATATGCCTACGTCCACGGGGACCGATCGAAAAACTTTCACTATATCAAAAGAGGATTACAAAATTCTAGTTCTCAACCACAAGAGAAATTACAAAGAAATCACACAAGATTTTAAGATCAAACCCTAAGCTCTTGTTGCAGTGATTTACCTCTTTGTTTCAATATCGAAAAAAATCCTGAAGGAAAAATAACCGAGCAGCTGCCACCCGTCCTTTCGATTCTGCAGCAACTAAAGGAACCAGCAACTCCTTCTTTTCCTTGCTTCAAGCCGCAACTTTTATCTTCAAGCCGCAACTTTATAAAAGCAGCAGCTCGCCTCACAAAAGAAATTATACAGCAGCAACACAACAATAATTTTGGCCTAAAATTATTTCAGCCGCCTTCTTCTTTGTCTTTTGTTTTTTTTTTCTTTTGGCTTCTTTTTTGGCTCAATCCAAACCCTAACTCCACACCCCATATATATATTATATCATAACGGGTTTGAGTCGGTTTTGGATCCGTTTCGGTAGACCAAAACCCACTGCGGCAATGGGCTCCATTAGCAACAGAAAATACAAAACATCTATAGTGAAGGGGAATCCAAAAAAAAAAAAGAAGGTTTTATGGTTGTTTTCGAACATTCAGATTCTTTGCTTTTAATTTACAGCATGAATAAATCACATATTATACCGTATGGTTTACAAACGGAAGTTAACGTAACCTGCATCATTTTTAGGTAGTATAACCCATGCAAATCATCCAAACTAAATGAAATTACAGCATGAATAAATCACATATTATACCATATGGTTTACAAACGGAAGTTAACGTAACCAGCATCATTTTTAGGTAGTATAACCCATGCAAATCATCCAAACTAAATCAATTTTCATTGCATCTTGCTTTTAAAGTTAACTAGAGTATGTCATGGATAATCAACTTCAAAACAATTTGTTTGTAAAGGTGCCTATATTGCAGAATATATATGTTGATCCCTGAAAGGAAGTTTAGGGAATATAAGCAAGCTGATCCGTACCTATTATTGAACGCATTCATGTTATATATCACTTGTTGAACATGAGTCCATGTAGTGCCTCCCCCCTAAGGCCAAGGGACTCCACCTACATAAAGAACACCACATGGGTTGTGGCTCAAGAAGAAGGATTGACTTTCTACTTCCCACATGAGTTGATTTATTTGAAGCATACGATTTTTTAATGTACCCCCGCATTTGATATATTATTTTGAACAACTCCTACTATAGATGTCTTAATTGATATAAATGATGGTTCAAATAAACAAAGGTTGAAATTTAAATTGGTTTCTCAAATCTTTCAAATGGTTTCATCAAGTTTTCCTTTAAAAAAAAAAAAAAACTTCTGGAATCTTTCATCAAGTGTTCAATTATATCAGTTTGCAGAGGAATTTTAGGAATAATTGGAAAGTAATTTTTCCTGTGTTAAAATAGATGGGTTACAGTATTTTTTGAGAACATTGGAAGAGATGAATTTAGAGAGGAAGTCTGGAAGAGTTCAAAAGATATATTATTTCTTCCTTTCATCCCTTAGCATTAATACTCTTTTATGGAGAATAAGCATTCCTTAGTAGAGCAATGTGCTAGAATACAACTATTGAGTTATAGATAATTGGACTAGGAAAAAAAAAATTTGGATAAAAAATGTTCTAAATTGCTGTTTTATTATGGGAAAATTCTAAATGTGCGCACAACTTGACTTAGTGAGCACCATACCCTAACTTGTAAAGAATTACATTGCTATTTTTCTTTTTTGGACAAAGTTATCCTTCACCCTACTTTCCCGAAAAATCCACTTTTCTCTCCTCTAGCACACACCTAAAACCAAAAATTCTAAAATTTGTGTTTCTACCTTCCAAAAATATACTTTTTCTCTTTTGGACAAAAGTATTAAGAGTGTCCGCCGGTGACACCCTACCCATTATTGAGACATACACTCGGGTCCACCTATGTGATTTGGAGTGTCACAGGGTAACTTAGGTTATTTATTTTATCAATTAGATTTAGCTCACTTTATGTAGCCATGGACAATTGCATAGTCTAAGGTTTTAAATATTGACCGATACCAATATGTATGACAAATATCTATCAGATTTTGAGATACCTAATTTAATATGAACCTATTTCAAGAATCCTCTATATTTTTTTATTAGTATTCTAATGAGAAAACATGAATTTGTTATTACTGTGCAGATGACTACAAGGATAGAAATTCCAGCGGGAAAATGTTATTACTGCCTAGAGCACAAACAGTTTTTTGGTGATCATAATGCCATGGAAAGTCATATGAATAGCAGCTCTCATACGAAAGATAAGAAGGCTCATAGTTGTTCAAGATGCCTGGCTTATTTCAGGAGCCGCTCTCTGTTGTTGCATCACCAAAAAAGCTTGCCAAATCATCACACATTTCCATTTTCATGCATAGAGTTTGAGGTGAGAGATGATGGATTTGTTGTGCAGATCGGGATATTAGAAACGGAGTAAGGTTAGTGTTTAACTCTCTATTTTTAACAGATTTGGATTTTAGATAAGATATATAAGATTTTCTTTAAACTGTTATAACAGTTTCAAGAGAATTGAAACTCTTATGATGCGAGGCTAAAGCTCAGCACATTTGTTCCCCTTTTTTTGTTAAAATTTCCACCCTTAAGTGTTTTAGCTCTTCCTTTTGCAGGAATCCATCTCTGATCATGTTTCTGCATGACCAGGGACTGCAGTTTTTGCTCTGCATGTTTATAAATCTCCTTTTAGGTCTCCGTTGATGATGAAACTTGAACTTATCCTGTTAATGAGTATTGCATTACAACTTGCTCTAGTTCATGGAATCAGTAGATATTGCAAACATAATGTCAGTAGAATATATTCTTGAGTAGTGGTTTCTTCATAACTTGCTCTAGTTCAAACATGAAAAAGCAAACACAGGCTCAAGCTAGAGCTGAATCCCAGACAATATGATTCGATGAATAATAGAATAAATTAAACAATCAAAGTGCAACAATCCTGCATTTGATCGTCGCAACCCGTGACATTCCAAAACAGACAATTCATGGGAAAATAGTCTGGGGCTTCTCCAATATGTCGGTCGTGACCTAAAGACAGTTGCCCACAGTTACAGGGTCCTGTGCCCCATTTCAAAGTGTGGTGCTAGCTGCTCTCGTATGATCCAGGCTTTGAGCCTGTCCCCACCCCATTATCTAGATCGCAAGTTTTTGCGTAGTGAAGTAACAAGTCATTGGGGATTAATTTAAAAACATGTAGGTGATGGTCATGTATACCTGTAATGTCGTCGGCTAAAATGGCCTTGCGCCGCGTTGCAAGAGTGGCCACCTCCCTTTGACTGGTATGAGAGTCCACCGCACTTCTCCTCCAAACGTCTGCTATGTCTGGTGGGGGTGATCACTGGCAGCGAATGCACTTCCGAGCGGGTCGATCCTCTGTCGGCCGTGGCCCTGTCCCTCTCCTTTGAAGTTGGTTCTGTTCTCTTGTGTCTCCGAAACTATCTCTCTTGTGGGGTAGTGTGAGGATATGTTGAGTTTCTACGCTCTTCATCTTTAAGGAGGCATACTCTTCTCACAATCTGATGGTCGAACGAGTAGAGTCCATGTGGTTTGGTCAAAGAACACATCACGATGCATCAACACTCTCTGCTCAACCAGTTCTCACATTCCTGATCACGGACTTGGTTTCACAACAAAGAAATCGTATGGGAATACTTCACAATTCAACTATAAAGGCACAACTTTTCTCAAAAAATTTGTTTGAAGGCACAACTTGAGTTTAGCACGACATCCGTTTGCTTCCAACTCATACAGGGTTGGAAAGGTATGATGGTACCAAGGATGGATATCAAGTTCGAGTTTAGACTCGGGATGGACTAAGTGCTAGGGAGGATATTCAATTCTTGGAGGGATTTACCCAAGTTTATGTGTCAACTCATCCTTTGAACGCATTAAAATTGGAGCAATTGAGTTTTTTGCTTACATGATACATTGTTGTGTTCGATGGTTTCGGAAAACTGAATATTCCCAAGTGCATGATTCCTAAAGGTGAAGACTCAATATAGGTTGAAGCAAGTTTTAATCCATAACCTGATAGGCAGAGGGCTAATTTTTTATTTAAATCCATCACGCTCTTCAAAGTTTTCCAGTGTGAGACTATTCCAGTCATATGAGCCCAATGCTTGCCAAAGATCCTTGCAACACATTTCTCACCCTCTTTACAAATTATTCTAGTTTGATTCATGACTATTATTCCGCATTTTTTTTTAACCAAACACTAGTTAGTATCAGTGCTAGTGACTATTGTAGTTATATACCTGTGATATCTTCTTCTTCTTCTTTTCTCTCATTATGCCTGTCACATATTTACTATGCAGTTTGAATATTCAACTACATAGCATATATAAACAAACTGCAGTCACATACTGCCTATGTAAGCAGTTTCCTTTTCAAAGTGCTTTACCTTATTAAATTTTTGACAGAAGTCGCTCCTTTTGGGAGTTAAGATGGTAAGACAGTTATTCTTATAGGTGACCCTATAAGGTGGAAATATTTGGAATTAGTTTAGATTACAATAATTTTTGGGTCACAAACCTCCATTTAAATTCTCTTATTTCTTTCACATGTTGAGTGGATAAACATCACAAATGCATTTGGACCAATATTTCTTATATATTCCTGACACGAACTTCTTTTTTGAGAAGAATGCCAGATACTCTTTAAGCATATACTCTTTCTGTAGGTTTTCTAATACTCTTTATTCATTTAATTTGTTTTAGGCCTTTGAACTCTCTACATCGCTGGCGGCGGAGGGAGTTGCATGGCCGCGTTAATGCTTCACATGTTCCCATCTTTTTACTCCTTCAGTTTTCAGTATTGTATACACGTCCACCATCTTTTTACTTTTCAAGTACATATACATGTCTAGTATGTTCCGAACCAATGTTGGTTTAATTTCTCAATTTCTGAAGGTGTAGCTTTATGAAAAACTCAGCTTCGATATGTGCATTCTTTCAAGGTCACTATTAATACGACATTTCTCTGTTACGGATAAAGTTCGGTATTTTTTTTTTTAATGCACATGTCTAATACGAAGCTGAGAACCGGTCCCTAAGGTAAGTAATTCGTTTCATGGTCATGCTTGGTCAATCGCTAGGACTGCTCATTTGGTATGCTCCTCTGGGTTGTCTTGTACGGAAAACAACTCTGCCTTGAGTCTTGCCAGTGGCCTTTTCTAACTGAATAAAAGCTGATTTTACGCTTGCTTGACCTACAAGCCTAGTCTTACTCTGTTGTCCTGGTTTAATCTTTAGCTTAATATATTATGTATGTTGCAGCCTCTTCATTAGAGAATTCTTGTTCCTGCTCATGCTGGGGGAGTATTAAACATCATGTAAATGAATTTTTATGGGCTCACCTCACTTATTGCCTTAAAGGTCTATGGGCTAGCATCATTTGCATTCATATATAAACGGGTGAACAAGCTGCATCGCTTATGTATGCAAAATCGTCCTTTATATCCCTATTTGGGCTTACATTTTCTGCTGCCTGTTTTAGCAGCTCTCTATTTTTTGCACTTTGTCTTAACTCTTTTCTTCCTCTTGCACAGTATGACAGTATCCTGACGAACGACTATGCCATTCCTTTCCTTAAATCATATAATGTGCTGATTGAATTCAGTATGATGCTTGTAGCCGATAGACTTCCTTGATTAGAAATCAGCACTAGTTTCTGTTATTTCTGATGGTAGTAGTATTGTCTTGATTTAGTATGTGGATTGTAACTCTCAACCTTAATATATTACAACTTCCCGGCCTCTTCTCACTAAAATTATTTTATGTGTGCATTACATTTTTTTTTTTTTTTAGAATACCGGTTGACTAAGTACTCCTCTATTTCATTAATAAGATATAATGAAACTAGTAGTTCATATTACATATAAGTCCCTCTTATATGGAAGGCTACACCTTTTAATTTCACAGCACGGTGGGCTAAGTATCCCCAATACTGACCAGTCCATTAAGCTTTGGGACACCAACTTAGGTGGATGCATTAGTAGTATTGGCACTGGTTTACAGGTAAAATCGCAACGGTATTAGTAGCATTGGTTTACAGGTAAAATTGCAATGGTATTAGTAGCATTACATCTATTTATACACCTTTTAAGAACTACTTAGCGGAATTAACTCAAAATGACTACTAAATTTCTTTTGTACATATGCATATGCATGCAATCACCTCTATAGGATTCCAACTATGTTATCCTTGAAGAAAATTCATCCAAGGAAATCTTTTTTAAGGGCATACTCTTTCAGTTTTAAAAGCCTACTTCTGATCCAGATGTCTAATCCCATTTTCTAAAAAAGCAAGTCCAATCTCTTCCCATATGACACAGAGAAAAGAAAAGGAATTGGCCTAGTCCCATCGTTAAGAACGGGAATTTAAAATAATAGCAGCACCATAAATTCTTAATTTTGAATGTAGCTTTTTTTTTAATAGCTGTAGACTTATGTAATACTCTTTAATGAGGAAAAGAAGTTCCGCCATGCCTGCACAAAGAATCTTTATTATCGAAAAAAAAAGACTCCCTTTCAACATGTTGAATTCAAACATACATTTGAATTGCTATTTGAAATATTCATTGAATTCAATTGGAAAGAAAGTCTGTGAGTAATTAAATACTTAATTATTATTTATTCATTACAGGAATTACTATAAGCATTTCTTAGTCCAATTTCATTCTAATTTTGAGCTTCCAAGCCCGCAGGTTATTTTGTTGAACATATAATCATATATAAACAAGAATTCAATCTTATCATCCTTGATAAGATGTGTTGATATACACTATCCATGCTGCAATTTCATTCAGTGTACAAGTTTTTAGTCAAAAGTATAAATGTTAAAACCATAGAGATCATAAAGTTGTCGAGAGCAGTGATCTCCAGGTGGATGAGGGGATTTCCCTCGATTGTAGATGTATGAGGGGATTTCCCTCGATTGTAGATGTTGGATGGCCAGGCGCTTCTTCGACTGCTGGCTGACAAGAACGAGCTTGACGCTTGGAATTTTGAAATTCAAAATTTAGAACCTACGAGAGTGCTTTGTTCTCCATGTGATAGCAGGGATGTTTGATTGCAATGTTGAGCAGCTCATGTGACTCGCTAGACTTGAGCAATTAACGTGACTCCACACTAGGCTGCTGCCAGAAGCTTAGCAATTCAAGTGGCATGACCAATCACATCATCTAAAGTCTCGAGAAACTTGCTCCCAAATGATTACCCTTCAAAAATTGAAAGTTTGCTCAAAGATTCAAGCACACATGAAATTCCCATAAAAAAAAAATGACAGTATCAGACAACACAAACAAATAAGGGAAAAAAAAAAAAAAAAAAAGGAAAAAACGACAATGCATTAGAAAACCTAGGAGCAACTACATCTACATGGCACGAGAGAAATTAACAATAAATATTCTTTAATCGTTACAATGAAAGGTTACATTGCAAAACAATGAAATGATATAAACATTTCTCTGGATGAGAAAGTGCCATAAACTCTACAGTCCGTCCAAATGAAAAAGCACCAAAAGCTCAAATCTAAAGTCGTTGCTCCAACCAGATTGGAGGAACTGGCCAAGGGTGTGCACTTGGATGATCCAGTTCTATGGTTCCATCCTTCAAGCTGAACACACCACCATCATGACACCCATAGGATTCACTATTGGAGTAACCTTCTAAATAACCTTCGGTAAAATAGATGCAATTTCTTCTAAAGTTGACCAGCTCATTAGTTTCCAGCGATAACATGAAGGAATGATTGGCTCCCAAGAATAACACTCTATCACCCAGAAAACCAATCTTACTCCACTTAGTATCCTTACCATCTTGATCAAGTTTGAAAACGTCAAACTTCAGAGTCTTGTAATCTTTCTTTGCGCATCCCTTGGGTAGAAAGAAACCTATATATCTCATTATGCAGAACAACTCTCCTAATGACTCAACCAAGTATGTAATACTTAAAGAATATCCACCCACATCTCCTTTAGGACCAGACATCATAGTAAGTTTTGGATCCACGCCATGCTCTGTGCCAAAATCATAGATAAATATCTTGCTATGTGCATAGTCATTCACTGCATAAATCTTATTATCAAAGAATAAAACATCAGTGAGTCCAGTAGCAGGATGAGTAAGATAAGCATCCACATTTGAGAATGTAGTCCATTTATCATCCCCCAACCTGCAAAAGGCCAACTCATAACTGTAACCCCATAAGCATGCAACAAAACAATTGTGCGGAGAAGTCACTGGATTCGCACTCAGAACAACTTTCTTCAAGTAAAATGCTCTTTGTGTAGGTAAACCCTCTGGTTCAATATCCATGTACACTTGTTCATGACACGGGAGGCTCGGAAGAGGTAATTCTGCTTTCGTGAACATGTTTAACATTTTGATATCTAACTTCTCATCTAATGAAATCAGCCAACTATGAGATGTTGCACAAACCAATCGACTACGAAGCTCTGGCAATCGAAACTTCATCACTTCTTTATTATTGCTGTTAAATAGACAACACTCGTTTGTGGCTTCATCAAAAGGAAGTAAAAGCAGGGGTGGAAAAATAATACGCTTTTCAAATGCAATTGAACGCCATGTAGCACAAGCGGAGGCAAATCTATAAAAGTCTGGAAGAAAGGCACTTGACTTTTGCTTAATCACTCTTAAGAGATCATCAAAAAGATTTGACCAATCTGCCATATTGCATGAACTTTCCAAGCACCTGACACAAGTAAAATGTGTAAATGATATCAAAAGAAACGAATAAATACAAATCAATATTGTGTGATGAGGAAAATATTACATCTGATATTGGTGATTAGAGATAGAACATAAAGAGAGAGAGAAAAAAAACTACAAAAAGGATTAAAGAATTTGAATATTGCTTATCTCTCTGGGGTAAATATAAGACATACAAGTCCAAAGAGAAGGTTAAGAGCCTAATTTTGGCTAACAACATATATAGTTTTCATAAGCAATAAGAAGGATAGTAAAAAGAAATGAAAATCATAAGCCACCTCAATTAATGAATTAAGCCGTGGATAATCACAATAAATTGCACCAACCTTTTCCCCTAGCTAGTAAGAAGATAGATGTACAATTTAACTTCAATTGTACTGCAAATAACAACTAATACGCCTTCCAAACTTTTAATTCTGTGTGATAGGCTAAAGTATCTGAATCACTTCATATTCTTATCATTACATTTAATATGTATGTTATACTCACTCTCATTAACAAGATTTAATTCCTTGCTGTTTATGCATGATGCCGAATTTTGAAAATTACATATTCGCTATCGGCTAATTTTCATATTGCTAACTTGTGCCTTACTGATGGTACTTCTATTTATCTATTTATACTTTGCTAATACTCTTTTTATTGAAAACAAACATCATAACACTAAGAATTGCCTATATCAGATGCCCAGATTCACATCAAGCTCATCAATTAAATTATCTTCTCAAACTATATTTCCTGAAACAAAGACCATGTACAAATTGCTAGTTGAAACAACCTCACAGAACTTGTTAGGAGATATGCAAAGAGTGACAAAGTTGCTCTACTAAAAAAGAATATTATTTGAATACTTAAGATAAGTAAGAACATGGAATCTTAAAAAAAAAAAAAAAAAATAGAGGGAAAGAAAAACAAATAACAGTTAGATATTACATAAATATGAGATTTTTGCTGATTTGAGAAAGAACCATAAAGAGAGAAACAATAATGCGAAAAAGATTAAAGAATTTGATTAGTGCTTACCGGCGAGCAAATTTATGCCAAGGAAAAACAAAGGAGCAAAATCGCAATAATGGGAATCAAACTGCCGTCTCTCTATCTCTCCCTCTACCCGTACAACTCTGTGTTACGAAAGCAAGTAGCATCTATTTATTTCTCAACCCAATCAGAATCCTTCTCGTACTCGGATACATTCCCCATATCGGTATTTGTTCGGAACACCACTCCAACTTGCGATAGGAATTAGTTGGGGTCTGCTTTCTATCGCCCAACACGCTAATAATTCCAGTGATCGGTCCCTAGCTGCACATCTTTGAACGCCTCGCGAACTCTCGCATTCTCGCTGATCTGATCCAGGTTGGCCTCGGAGACCATCATGGCGAGGAGCCTCTCGAGGACACCATCCCATCTCATCTTCTGTTGCTCCTTCTTCTGAGTGCCGGCAAACCTAGTCTTAGCACAACCTTGTCATGCGCAGTTCCAAATTCAAGGAAAGCCAAAGAGAAAGATTGGATTTTTATGACAAGAAGAGAGAAAAGATTTGATTTTTAGAGGTTTACTTGTAACGTCGGATCCGAATTAGCAAAACCGTATCGTGAAAATTCAGTCGGTGCCCATCTTTGAACAAACAATCGCCCTAACAATATATGAACTACTTTCACAAGTACCTATATATTTCAGTTGAATCAAGAGCATGAATTACTGAGATAAAGATCTACGCGAAATTCTCAACTTTGACATACAATAGAAATTGCAGAAAAGATGAGAGAAAGTACCCAAATTGATCTGTAAGAAACAAGTTCCTGATGTCAGAGTCACACAGGATAAGCCGATTGAAACTCTCCCCACACCAAGAAACTAAAGTTGTACTTGGATGAGTGGTTTCTTAGGTTTTCTCTTGACTGAGAGATTGCGGCCTTGCAAAGTCGCTGGTGCTGGATAGGTTTCCCTGATTAAGTTTCAGCCGGTTTGGTTCGGTTGAATTGAAAAAACTTTAGGTTTAAAAATTAGAATTTAGGGGAGTTTCTAGATGGGCACAAGAAATTTCCTAGGGAGCCCACTTTAAAAGTTTTTGTTTTTACAACTTTGCCATTATATTTTTAGGTCAAAAATACCCTTCAGAGAACCCCGTCCGGGCTACCTAGCCCAGACATATATGCTCTGTCCGCGCTGGATAGCCCGGACAGTGGACATGTCCGGGCTGGATAGCCCAGACGGAGTTGACTCATTTTTGTAATAATTCCTAATCCGGGCTTGACACCGCGGATATCTAATTTCATGTCCGGATTTACAGTCCCGGATCATATAGAAATGATCCGGTTCTGTAAACCCAAATCACATATATGGTTAGAAATTTTTTGGATACGGTGTGTCAAACATCAACTTGCCATCATTGGTCCAAACACCAACGAGATTGATCCAACATATCAACGACTTCGCATCATTGATCCAACAAAAACACAAGTAATTCAAAACTTCAAAATAAAATGTCGGTAAAATTAGCTAAAATTGATACGGTATATCACTGCTTATCCAAATGAGGTGTAAACGGTCCATCGCATCAATATCATGCTATCAAAACATATCACCAACTATGCATCATTGATTCGAACATATACACAAAGTCATTCAAAACATTAAAATTGAAGTTTGGCGCCGCGATATACAAGATAGCCTAGAGTTTACAAAAAAGTCACACCTACATTGATATAAAAAATGAGTATGAGGCTCTTTTAAAAACAACATCAACTACAACTTCATATATAAACCATGTTCCTTGAGTACAACTTCAATTTAAAAGAACGACAAACTAAAATGAATCTTTGTTCTATGCTAACAACTTTTTTTTGGACTTTGTGATTAATATTAAAAAAGAACAACAGATTCTAGATTCTTCGAGACTTCTAAGCGGGTTGCTTCTTTGCGGGTTGACGGCGTCTTGAAGAAGTAGGACGATCAGTGGGGGATCCAGCAACGGGCTGTAATACTATGTCAAGATCAGTTTGTGTGCACCCAGTTAGAACTGATTTTATATTCACAAGGGGATTATAGAGCAAACTCGGATGCCTCTTGCTTGCGGTCTCGCCTTGCTCTAAGAAGGGATCAATAATTGCTATAGTTTCTTGAATTCTCTGCATATATTATGGCAAAAACATATATAAGTTAGATTATAAGTGAGTTAAGTATAAGAACATCGGTGAATTGTGGCAGATCCAACAACAACGGACAAAGCATATAGGACATTACATATAGGTACATAACTTCGACCCATAGAAAAGTATATGTTTTCTTAGTAACAAAATATTGGTTATAGAAATGAAGGTTCAACAATTATCTCCCGACATTCAAGAAAACCAAAGTGATTGTAGTTACTTGCTTGGGCTCGTTACATGTGTTGCTGGAAATAATTGGTTATTCTCTCAAAATAACCCTATTTCAAATTGATTAATAGCAAAAGGAGTTCATATTAATACATGCGTTAGCATTAAGACCCTAACCTAAGAGTTGTTATAACTAAAAGAACACACCCTCCTGTAGAAGTTGTCATGCTCAGGGGATAACTTAGAACATCTGCATTAAAAACTTTGCAGTACATTTTAAGGTAAACCTCCATTTTCACAAATTTCTCATGTATTCAGAAATGGTCAAGATAAAAAGATGGACTATGAAAATATTAAACTTATTTCTACGACATTATCAAGCAATAATACAAATAGTCTAAAATCATAATACAAACAAAAAAATAAAAAAAATTAAACCACCAAAATAAAAAAAAAATTAAACAACAACAACAAATCAAAAACAGTCTAAAATCATAATCCATAAAAAAAATTGATTAAATTTAAAAAGCAAATACCTGACTCTTTAAACCTCCTGCACTCGGGGACAGAGCGTCGGCGACAGCGCGTCAGGGGGAGAGAGCGCGAGTGTACTGGTCGGCGATAGCCCGCGAGCATCGGCGAGAGAGAGAGGAAGCCAGGTATATCGGCCCCACCCAAGAGAGAGAGGGGTGAAGTCGGCGAGAGAGAGAGAGAGGAAGTCGGAGAGAGAGAGAGAGAGAGAGGGGAAGTCGGCAAGAGAGAGAGAGGGGGGAAGCCGGCAAGAGAGAGAGAGGGGGGAAGCCGGCAAGGGAGAGGGGTTCACTAGGAAAAAATGAGATTTTTGAAAAGTAAAGGTGTGCGCACTAGGAGAAGTGGGCTCACTAGGAAAAATCTTGTGCCCATCTAGAAATTCCCGAATTTAGTTTCCAAAATCTTTTTATTTATAATTTAGTCCACAAATACTTTAAATTGCCTCACTTTATTTTTCCAGTCATATTTTTTATCCGAATTTCCCGCTGTAACTCTGAATTACTTCACTTTATTTATCTCTTCCCTCTTCCTCCTCTCTCTCTCTTCTTATTGAGTTTCCTTCCCAGTTAATCTTTAAAGTGAAGTAATTCAGGGTAAACTAATAAGAAAAAAAGAAGAGAGAGGGGAGAATAATAGAGAGGAGAACCCAGGAAGAAGAGAAAGAGAGTAGGAAGAGTAAATGGAGGACTAAAGTGAACTAACTCAATGGTATAATGAGAAATTCAAGTCAAAAATATGGTTGGAAAATAAAGTGAAGTAACTTAAATGATTTGGAAGATTAAATTATAAATATGAAGATTTATGGATTAAAATTCTAATTTTTAAAGATGCAAGGGACATATGGTTAAAAACCCCTATATTTAATATTGGAGAAGCTCACTTCCCATTCTGAAGTCTAATACCATTTCCCAGAAAAGTAAGGAGGAAAAAAAAAAAAAAAAAAAAATATATATATATATATATATATATATATATATATATATATATATATATATATATATATATATATATATATATATATATATATATATATATATATATATATATATATATATATATATATATTACTATAGGTGAGCCACCAGCTTAGAAAAAGTTACGTGAGTTAGCCGCAAAACTATAATAACTCAATGATCTTTCTTCATTTTTTTTTTTACAATTACTATCTCTACCTCCTTAACTTCTTTCGGATTAAATTCATAAATTTCGGAGTTTATTTAACCTTTCATAAAGTGCATACAAAATGTTCTATTTATTGAAAACCGTTAATTTTGTATTAACTTGATGGAGAACCAAAAATTAAAACTTAAGAAATTGGGTATGAGTGAACCCTAGGGGGTTTAGATCATCATAATCCAAAAGAAAATTTTTTAAAAAAATTATTGGAGATAGTGGAAATGAACTGCAGCTCAAGTAACTTGCGTAAGCTATCAGCTCATTTACATTTTTCTCATATATATATATATATATATATATATATATATATATATATATATATATATATATATATATATATATATATATATATATATATATATATATATATGAGGAAACTGGAAATACACCGGCGGTGAAGATAGTTCCTTCACCGCCGCTTAGGTGGCCCAATAAAATTATAACACGGGGCGTCATTCAAGATAACAAATAAATGAATTCTCTTAAATTACACCACGTGTAATAAATTTATTGAGCCACCTAAGCGGCGGTGAAGGAAACTTCCTTCACCGCCGGTATATTTCCCGTTCTCTCTCTATATATATATATAAACACACACCTGGGCCTAAGGAATTTAGGATAACAATACCCATGAATTCTTAATTTTGTATATATCTCTTTTTAAATAACCTGTATATTTTAATGATGCTTTTTAATAAGGGAAAGAAGTTCCTTGATGTCTGTATAAAGAATCTCCAAACTTGAAAAAAAAAAAAACAGAGACTTGTTTTCAACACCTTGAATTCCAACATATATTTGAATAATTAATTGCTCTATGGAATATCCATTGAATTCAGTTGGAAAGATAGTGTGAGAGTAATCAAACACTCTACTATTATTTATTAATTAAGGGAATTAGTATAAGCATTTATGTATCTGATTTCATTATAATTTTGAGCTTCCAAGCCTGCCAGTCATTTTGTTAAATATATATTCATATAAAAAACAAGAATTTAGCCCATAGTCAAATGTGTTGATTTATAGGCATCAGGGTTGCAATTCCATTCCGTGCACAAGTTTTCAGTCAAAAGTATATATGTAGAAATATATTTAGAGATCTATAATTTTACTATTCTTATGCATCCCCGCTCCTCACTAAACATGGAACGGCATCACTGGCGGTCACGTGTGAATTGACGTGCATGAGGCCAATAAATATGTAAAACTAGGAATGAATAAAGTTGAAATACAATTCGTCTAGCAGGATCTTGAAAATTACTTTACTGCCATATAGAAAGAAATATATACATGTCTAAAATAGCAAGCAATAATTAAGTACTGATACAGAAGTTGGGAACTAAGCCCTCAAAATAGGTACACATACCAAATTCAAAATACAAAAAGTAGAGGCCTAGTAATTTGTCATTACACGACCCGTACTATATGTAAAATGGGATACCATCCACCTTTTAAGCTTCGAAACTTTTTATAGAAAGGAACAACTCTTCCCTCCCATTGACCTCTTGAATGTATGTTTAAATTATGGAATTACACATAGTTTATAAAAATAAATAATTTTCATTAACAAACATAATAGAGAATAATAGAAATGAGCTAACAGATAATTTAAGTTTCCTACACAACACTAGTAATCCAATTCCATTATCTCCAATATTTGTGTTTTTTCTTTTTCTTTTTCTTTTTTTTTTTTTTTTGCAAAATAATCTCAATTCTGTAGGATTTACTCATACCATTTTTTTGGAGCTTTAGTTTTTTTATCAAATAGATAAAAATAACAGTTTTAGTGAATATAGTAATCTATATTTATTTGATGGAAGAACAAATTAACCTAAAAGTTCATAAAACCTAAAGAAACTACGGCAGCAGTGGATTTATATTAATTCCATATAAATAACATAGAAAAATATTTGAATTGCAAGTGCACTTGATAAGGTGGTATTTTGCCAGACAAGAGTATTGGAAAGTCTAAACGTCATTTTAGCTTGAAAGTAAGAAAATAATTCTACATTAGCACGGTAGGCCTAGGCCCAATTGATAGGCAGTCAATCGGGCAAATCCGTGTACGACCTTGGATCCAGTACAAGCTAAAGCCCAAGTTCGGCCCAGCCATTTTGTTTTAATTATTATTTATAATTCGCATTAAATTTGTTATTTTAGTTTGCCTTTCTTACGTTCCAATTTTATTTGCGTCATCAAATGAAATTTAACATTAACATCCGAATACTTATTATAAGTTTTTTGTTTCCAAAACTAAATTTTTTTAATTTTATTGTTTAGCAAGTCAAAATTAGTCATTAATTAACATAGTTATTTTACCTGTATTTAATTTAAAAAACATTTATGTCCGTATTGCATATTAATTCAATTAAAATTTACCTTTCATAACAATTTATAATTCTACCTTCCATTATCTTTATAATAAAATAACTTTCTATCACAATTATAATAATAAATATCATAACAATCAAAATTGACTTTCTATCGAAAAAGCCTTTTCAAAGAAATAACTTTCATAACAATTATCAAATATTATATACCATGTATTCGCAGCAATAAGAATAATAAATTATTAGCTTTTCTCGAAATAAAACCTCAATTTAATGAACAATAAGAAGTTCTAGGTTAAAAAAAAAAAAAATCAATGTCTATTGTTGTATTTTGGTATATTTTATATTTTTCAATTTTTTTCTTAAAACTAATTTTTTTTAAAAAACTGTCATTTATGAAAACCATTTTCTTGATAAATCAGTCTGGTTTGGTGCCCGGCCCACCAACTTTCGGGACTGAGATTGGTTGTGCTGTGAGTAAAGCCCAATCTGGGTAGCCCATTTGGATAGGTTAAGTATAAACCTTACGAACGGGAAATTCTATTTACATACAGAAATTTATTCTTCACGTACAGTTTTAAAACTTGTAAATAATTACAAGTTTACCATTTATTTTTTTTGACTAACTTATCCTTTTAAATCACAAATTAAGACTTTTAAAAATTTAGAACTACAACTCATCGTCTTCCTCATCTATTTTTTCTCTAGAACCTTTAAAAATATTTTTTAGTGGAATTTAATTTTAAAAAATACATCTCCCACTAACCCATTGATTTGATTTCTTAACCTCTTAAATTTTTTAAATTCATGTTCCTAAAAAATTCTGGAGAAATTTTAAATTCTTCAAATTCATTGTAACAAGTAAAATTAGGGTTTGAAGTTTTAGTTTGAATTTTTTTTATTCAAATGGAAAATTCCAGCATGCAATTGGTGTCGGAGGACAAATCTATGGTACAATTTAAATTTATTCTTAGTTTTTATGTGTATTTATTTGCAATTTATTATTACTTATGATTTTTTTGTGAGGGAGACGTCGACTGCTAGTCGGGTTTTAATACCTGACCAAGCAATTTTTTGATCGGGTATTAATATCTGACAAACATATTTTTAACTTAAAAATTAATATCCGACTCGAAAAATTTGGAATCGAACGACATAAGGAGATAGAGAGAAGGAGGAGGGTTAAACTTGAAAAAAAAAATTGGATGCATAGAGTAAATTGGTGACATTTCAAAATGGAAGTTTGGTGTAAAGAGCACTCAGGACGTCAAAAGTAAACTGCAGTGTGTAAATAGAATTTCCCCTTACGAACCTTGGTGAACTTGAAGGGCATGCCATCTTTTTCTTCAATAATCTTCTTAGAATTATTTTCATTTTGATCATCCCATCCGTAACTACTAAGCAATACTCCTTTTGCTCCCTGCAAAATAGATATAGTTTTAGCTTGAGACACTAATCTCGCCTTGATAAGATTTGCCTCTTTTAGCCAAACTTTGCATTCTCAATCCTTCGGGAAATTCTATTTGCACCCGGCATCTTACTCTTGACGCACGGTTTTGAAACTTATAAATAATTACAAGTTTGCTATTATTTTTTGGACTAAATTACCCTTATAAATTGCAAACTAAAACTTCTTAAAATTTGGAACTACGGCTAATCGTCTTCCTCCTCTATTGTCTCTCTAAAACCCTAAATAATTTTTTTTGTATTTAATAAAAATACATCTCCTATAAAATTATCAATTTGATTTCTTGACCCTTTAAAATTTTTTACATTAACGTTCCTGAAAAGATTAAAAGAATTTTAAATTTTTTATTTCACCGTGACAAGTGAAATTTAAATTTGGAATTTGAGTTTGAGTTTTCTTATGCAAATGGAAAATTTCAATACGTAATTGGTGTTAGAGAACAAATCTAATATACGATTTGAATTTTTTTTAGGTTTTATGCATATTTATTTGAAATTTATCATCAATTAGTTTTCTTTTATGGAGGAGACTTCGCTTGCTGGTCGGGTTTTAATACCCGACCAGCACGTTTCTTGGTCGGGTATTAATACCCGACCAAAATATTTGAGGAGGGGTATTTTGAAAAAAAATTTGGGCGCAGAAAGTAAAATAATAATATTTCAAAATAGAAGTTTGGTGTAAAGAGTATTCAGGGCGCCAAGAGTAAAATGCAGTGCGCAAATAGAATTTCCCCAATCCTTCATATGAATAGTGGCCATTATTTTGACGACATTACCCCTTTCCAATTTGTAAGATATTTTAAACTTTCAATGAGAACTTAATTTAGATATTATTGTATAAAATATATTTGTGTTGAGTTTAACTAAAAAAACATAACCAACCGCAACATGCCTTTACTCAAAGAGAGAACTTTTAACCAAATTGAACTAAATTTTTAATTAGTAAAAGTGGGTTAACCCAATTGTCAATCTTCCATACTGGTGAGATGAAGAAAAGCATGCAAAAGTATAAGTGTTGATTTTGGATTTTGCATTTTTCTCATACGAACATGGAACTTTGAAAATTTCTAATTTTTCTTACATACTAATTTCTATTTAGTAATTTATTTTCCATTATTAATTATTATTATTCATTTTCTATGCTCATTGATGAGCCAGTCACAAGCTTCACCATTACTTTTTGCACATACAGTAAAACATGTAGCTAAGGTGTACCCCATTCATTATCTCTTCTACAAGGCATGTGACGCAGGACGGAGGCGAAATTAGGGTTAGTATTTTAAAAATTATGGTTTTTTAGAGAAATTAGGGAAGAAAAGATAGATTAGGGAAAAACTTACATGATTTGGGAATCCACCCAGGCTCACGCCCACTCTCCACGAATCCACGATGAAAGATTTGCTTAAGCGAAATCCATGCCAGAAATCTCTCAAGAATTTTTAAAATATTATTCATTTTCTTTAATTCTTCATACAAATCCATATATATATGAAACGCTAACAAACCAAATTCTAATATAATCCAAAATCCTAATAAAATCAGAATTCTAATAAAATCAGAATCCAATCAAATATTCTAAAATCCTAACAAGATCCAAATCTAATCAAATCTATTCCTAAATCAAATTTGATCTCTATCAATTCTCTCCGGCTTTAAAGCATTCATCCCCGATGAATACGGAGATAAGGATTGATAAACACGTCCGAGTTAAACTGATTGACATCCACGAAGTATCCCAATTGGGCCATGGTGGTCGTTGAGAAACTGTATCTAGTACATTACATATGAACCAAGGCGGTGGAGGTGGAAATGGCTGTTTTCGTGAATCATTTTCAGATGATCGTAAATCCCACAAATTATTCTGGCCATGAACAGTAGAAGCAAAGCTCTTCGAAACTTTATATGAATTTTTATGTTGAGTCGGTAATTTCTTCATAATTCTTGTAATGATTTTCTCAAAAGGAACTGAAGTTTTTAGCTCATCATCAACAATAACTTCTTTTCTATCTGAAGTCTCGCTTTGGATTTGAATTTCATGTACTCTCTGTATATCTACAACTGATATGCAAATACTATCAGTAAACACGAATTATCTATAAAGTTTCTTAAGAAATTTTAGGAGGAGATTTTCCAAAAAAACTGTCGGTTTTATGGGCACGTCATATAGGAGAGAAGAATGTATTTCTGTTGGTTTCTCCTCGTAAGAATGATCATCAGAAGTATTCACAGGTGGCTGAAATTTCGCAATTGGTTCTATTGAATGATCTTCAGAAATCTGAACCATTGAGACTTCAATTTCTGTGGATGGAAAAAAAGTTCCATCTGGTACTAGTAATAGCTCATCATGAACTTCTGTATCCGGTGTACGCTGCTGTACACCCGAAAATTGAATCTTTGATTCCATTGAAAAATTGATGAATTACAATAGGAATTTAGATTACAAAAATTCCGAAGAATTACAAGAACGGGAATATTGGTGGATTCCCTTTTTTAAGTGGGTACGGGTGGCGGTAGAGTCTTGTTGCTGCCTCCGTTGATTATCCAACTTGGAAGGGGATCTATGAAGAAAACCTGCTCTTTCTGATCTCTCTCAACCTTCTGTGAAGAATCGCTCTGCCGGCTCCAAAGAAAAGTCCCTTCTCCCGTTAAATTCCTGTATTTTATAAACCGAAAAAACTCGAAATCCGGCTCAATTCTCTCCTGAAAAAGCGGATCACGGATTATCAGTCCAAGGAAACAAATCAACGGGAAATAAAGAACGGAAAACAACCCGCGGGTGGCAACCCGCGGGATCGCCCCCGCGGGTTGCCACCCGCGGGAATCCTCCCGCGGGTGGCAACCCGCGGGGGCTCCCACGGGTTGCAACCCGCGGGTGTGCCCACTTAGCAAATTTGGATTTTTTTTTTTTTGGTATCTACATAACCCCCTCCAAAATTTTTGAAGTTCTGTATTGAACCGTACTGAATTTCGAAATACTTTGGATTCTTTAATTTTGGTTATAGACCTTTTAAAAGATTTGGTCGATAAAGATAACTATTAATATATTTATTTATTCCATAACAAGCAGAGGTATGATTTTAACGTACTCATTAGAGGACAAGCAGAGGTATAATGTTAACGTGCTTATTTTAGGTCAAGCAGAGGTATAATATTAACGTGCTTATTTTAATCCTAACCGTTCAGTGACATCTAGTATGACGAATCAGGAAAAGACAGAGGTGACATTAAACGTGTCTTGGAGCTTAACCTATTCAGAGGATCTGGTCGTGATAGGGACAAGCTGACTAAACAGAGGTGACGGTTAACGTATTTAGTTTTGGAATCGGACTATCAGAGGTAACTGTTAACTTGATAGGGAGATGATTTTCGTCAGAGGTAATTTTCAACTTAACGATATCAAAAGCACGTTCATCAGAAGTTGTAATGTTGGACTTGATGAAGTGTGAATTTTCTTTTCTGTCAGAGGTGAAATCTTAACGTGACAGGGGATTTAATCGGATCTTATCTCATTTGATTTTGAATTATGATGTCAGAGGTATGATTTTAACTTGACAAATATTTTGGAGTGTCGCTTGCTCTGTTGGAGCAAAATGACAAGAAAAGTTTTGCTGTCAGAGGTGAAATCTTAACGTGACAGGAGATTTATCTGATTAGGATTTTTAGCAAACCCCCAGTTATCAACGGATTTGATTAGTCTTTACCAACTACCGTTTGAGTTGGGCTAGCCATGCTATTCCCCTCAGCATGGTGAGTTGTCAAGGATTTCGTTTGGACTTAAATGCCAAACTTTTCCTCTTCCCTTTGCCTTAGCAGCTTAAGGCAGTGATGTATTCTTATATTCGGATAAAAATACTGTTGTGACAGATTTGTCGTGGGATTTTTAGCAAACCCCCAGCTATCAACGGGTTTGATTTCGCCTTTACCAACTACCGTTTGAGTTGGGCTAGCCATACTATTATCCTCAGCATAGTGAGTTGTCGAGGGTTTCGTTTGGGTTTAAATACCAAACTTTTCCTCTTCCCTTTGCCTTAGCGGCGTTAGGCAATTCATACTTTTACCCCCAGTATGGTGGGGTTGACGAGAAATTTATTCTCTTCCCGTAGCCTTAGCGGCGTTGGGCGATTCATACTTTTTTTTACCCCCAGTATGATGGGGTTGGCGAGAAATTTATTCTCTTCCCGTAGCCTTGTCGACGTTGGGTGGTTCATACTTTTACCCCCAGTATAGTGGGGTTGGCGAGAAATTTATTCTCTTCCCGTAGCTTTAGCGGCGTCGGGCAATTCATACTTTTTACCCCCAGTATGGTGGGGTTGGCGAGAAATTTATTCTCTTCCCGTAGCCTTGTCGGCGTTGGGTGATTCATACTTTTTACCCCCAGTATGGTGGGGTTGACGAGAAATTTATTCTCTTCCCGTAGCCTTGTCGGCGTTGGGTGATTCTTTTTTTTTTTTTTTAAATTTTTTTTTCTTCTTTATATATATATATATATATATATATATATATATATATATATATATATATATATATATATATATATATATATATATATATGGGGGTTTAAATTAACCGCCTTGAGCCCATTTTTTGGGAATTGTTGTGAGCCTAAGTGGTACCTTTAGACCTCACGCATTAAATGTGGCGGAGTTAGCTCTAACTCCTTTTTTGTTCAGCTTTGAGCTGAACTGCTCCAGCGTCAATCAACGCTTGAATTTTATCTTTTAAGATAAAACAATTTTTTGTGGGGTGACCTACAATCCGATGGTACAGGCAGTAATTCGGATCGTTAGTTTTCTCTACTTCTTCAGGTCTCTTGCTTTCCGGCAATTTGAGTATCTTGCGCTTGCTGAGCAGGTTGAACATAGTAGCAGTATGTTCATCCTTGAACGAATACTGCTTTTGAAGTCTGGGCGACTTTGCTGTGTTGCTTGTAGTTGGCCATGGTTTCTGCTTCAGTGTACTTTCTACCGCCATTGCCGTTATGTCTTTCCCTTTTGAACGGGAAAAATGAAATGGAGATTCGTTTGCACCGTCTCCGGTTGCAGACTGTTGCATTTCGAGACGTCGAAGTATTTCTTCGGCCTGTTCGCCCTGCTTAAGCAAATCCTTCCATGACTTGGATTCGACCGAACCCATCTTGTCTAAAATATCGGTCAACAAGTTATGTCTGCAGGTTTCCACAAGCGTATCCTGCGTCATGCCATGTGGGCATCGAACGGAAAGTTCTCGGAACCGTTCGACATAAGTTTTGACCGTTTCGCCTTCTTCTTGCTTCGCTGCTAGCAAAGATAATATGGAGACTTCTGTATCATCTTCAAAGAATCGGGCTAGGAACTCACGTTCTACATCAGCCCAAGATTTAATTGTTCCCTAGGGAAGTTGCATAAACCAGGTAAATGCGGGCCCCCGTAAAGTGCTCGCAAATATCCTAGTCATGGTTGGATCATTCCCCATGAGATGTCCTGTCTGTGAGAGGAAATAGAAGATGTGTTGCTGTGGAGAGCCTTTCCCGTCAAACGATTGAAGGTTTAACGGTTTGTAATTTGCAGGGTAGGGCGTGGTCTCCCATTCAATAGGATAGGGACGCACTATTCCCACTTTCTGCAACTTCTTTCGGTGAAGAAGGGCCTGCAGCTGGTTTTCCATCTTTTCCATTTTTTCCACCCGAGGATTAATGAACACTTTTACTCTTTCTTTTTCTCCTAACTGAGAAGGTACTTCTTCGTAGTCATCTCCACTGTCTTCCTCTACGCGGACATGTTCCTCTTCATGTTGTTTAGCGGATGACGAAGATTGGCCTTTCTTCGTTTGGGCCAGCAACTGAGTCAAGAGTTGTTTCATCTCCTCCATAGTCTCTTCCTGCTGTTTGAGGCGTTGTTCTTGCCTTTCAAGTCTTCTAGAGACTTCTTCTGGAAGATCGGCCATATTTACTGTAGCCTCCAACCCTCTATTTGAATCAGAATAGGGTGAAGATACAATAGCAGAATATCTATCTTCCTCTTCGTCAGATCCTGCAGCTAACTTTTTATAGTTCAATGATATGGCGACTCCTCTCCTAGCCCGAGTGTGTCGGAACACACCCTCTGGCTCAACAGACACCCCCCTTAATTTTGAAGTGAACTCTTTGTCTGAGGAGTCACTTTCGGCAATTTTCTTGCCTTGACCAACCATATAGGATGAAACGGCAGGCAGATCATCCCCAGGGTACATCTTTTTTACTATCCGCCTTCTCTTTGGCTCTGTAATCCGCTCAAAAACGGATTGTCCTGACTTGCATTTGCAGTTTGACAAGACGGCTGAGATCAGCCGTTCACAATGGCAGTGAGAATCGGGTTGGGATGTGCTCCTCTTTCGAGTAAGATACTCTCTCAAATCTTCGGGCTTGTCTCCATTTACATTCTGACGCCTCTTGCGCCGCAAGTTCTGTTCATAATATTGGTTGGTTTGTAATATTTCAGGGCTAAGAGCTTTCCCTGTATCAACACACTCTCTTCTATGGAGTCGTCTAGGGTGTGTGCTGGCTTGCGCAGTTGCGCGGGCCCCGCACACATTGGACTGTTCCTCCGCAGACATCTTCTCAGGTGAGTGCATGAGCACATCCTTATGTTTGTTTGAAGAGGAATGAGATGGTACACCTAAGAGAGTGACCATAAAGTTAGGTGTGCGCTGTGTGCTCATTGCGCGCGTGCCCGAATAGACACCAGAACCAACTCCTGATCTTTTTTGCGGAGTGCAACCCGCGGATTGCAACCCGCGGGGTGCAACCCGCGGTTGGAACCGCGGGTTTGCACCCGCGGTTGCAACCGCGGGGTTGCCCCCGCGCGGTGCAACCCGCGGTTGCAACTCCGTGGTTGCCTCCGTGCGGTGCAACCCGCAGTTCTTCCTGTGAATTTCCATTTTTGGATTCTGGATTTTCCGACTATAATTTTCCAAAGGATCTGTTCAGGCGGGCCCGTTGGATTTTGCGCCTCAAGTTTCTTTTCTGAGAGCGGGTGAGAGTTTGATTCAACTTAGGAGTGGGCGATGACGCCTCAAGTTTTCTGACAGAGTCAGTTTTAGCGGGCGATGACGCCTCATAAGTTCTAATAGGCGATGACGCCTTCTTCTTTTCGGTGGGCGATGACGCCTCACCTTTGCTCATCATAGCCCGGCGATGACGCCTGGGCTCCGAGTCAGAGGAAGAGATAAACTCTTCGTATTTTTGCTGATCAACCTCTACGATCAGCGTTTCGACAACATATCCGATGGGTATCAAGTCGGACTGTGCCACAACGTTCTCTGTTGTGAACAGAGAGGCTCCCACTGTGGTCGCCAGTTCTTGTACGCCCGAAAATTGAATTTTTGATTCCATTGAAAAATTGATGAATTACAATAGGAATTTAGATTACAAAAATTCCGAAGAATTACAAGAACGGGAATATTGGTGGATTCCCTTTTTTAAGTGGGTACGGGTGGCGGTAGAGTCTTGTTGCTGCCTCCGTTGACTATCCAACTTGGAAGGGGATCTGTGAAGAAAACCTGCTCCTTCTGATCTCTCTCAACCTTCTGTGAAGAATCGCTCTGCCGGCTCCAAAGAAAAGTCCCTTCTCCCGTTAAATTCCTGTATTTTATAAACCGAAGAAGCTCGAAATCCGGCTCAATTCTCTCCTGAAAAAGCGGATCACGGATTATCAGTCCAAGGAAACAAATCAACGGGAAATAAAGAACGGAAAACAACCCGCGGGTGGCAACCCGCGGGATCGCCCCCGCGGGTTGCCACCCGCGGGAATCCTCCCGCGGGAGGTCCCGCGGGAGGTCCCGCGGGTTGCAACCCGCGGGAGGTCCCGCGGGTTGCATCCCGCGGGGGCTCCCGCGGGTTGCAACCCGCTGGTGTTCCCGCGGGTTGCTTCCCGCGGGGGTTCCCGCGGGTGCACCCGCGGGTGTGCCCACTTAGCAAATTTGGATTTTTTTTTTTTTTTTTTTGGTATCTACAGCTGCAAAATACATTCACCAAATATAAAAATATCTGTTTCAATCCTATTAGTGACGCTATCATTGTTAACTATTTGACTTCTTTCATCCCTGCATTTAAGTGTGTTTTTAAAACTGTCAAGTATTCGGCTACACTTCTTAAACTCATCGATCATACATTGAAGTTTTTCATCACTAGTCATTGTTTTAGGCTCAGATGATTAAAACTGATGAGATGATAAATTTGGAAGGTGGTGTTGAGTATACCGATAATGAAGTAGACGTCGTAATATAATCCAATCTAAGCATAATTTATACTCTCTACTATAAGTATAAGCTTCTCCACCTAACTTTCATCGGGCGTAAAGGTATTTCTGTGCTGAAGTCAGATCATAATTTAGAAAGAAATCTTAGATATGATTCTCCCAATTTTGATAATTTTGTCGACCATCGAAACAAAAAAAAATGGGTACAGTAGCATACATATCTCGCTCAATTTGTGATTCGTGGAGAGTGGGCGTGGGCCCGGGCTCTGATACCAAATTTGACGCAGGACGGAAGCGAAATTAGGGTTAGGGTTTTGAAAATTAGGATTTTTTAGAGAAATTAGGGAAGAAAAAATAGATTAGGGAAAAACTTACGGGATACCCATGCCAACTCTCCACGAATCCACGAGGAAAGATTTGCTCAAGCGAAATCCACGCCAGAAATCTCTCAAGAAATTTTAAAATGTTATTCATTTTCTTTAATTCTCCATACAAAGCTATATATATAGGAAACACTAACAAAACAAATCCTAATAGAATCCAAAATCCTAATAAAATCAGAATTCTAATAAAATCAGAATCCAATCAAATATTCTAAAATCCTAATAAGATTCAGATCTAATCAAATTTATTCCTAAATCAAATTTGATCTCCATCAGCATGCCTCTCCTGTAGGCTCTCTACAAATGAAAAATTATGGTGGCATAGTTCAATCTAAAATAAAATATGCATCAATGCTAATGTATACTTGATGACAATTCAATAAACAAAAATTACTAAAAAAAAATAAAGTATTTTTTCTCAAAAGGAGAAAAATAAATAAATATATTAGCTTAACAAATAAAGAAAATTATTAAGAAAATTTTGAGAAGGAAAAAAAATGATATTTCTGATATTAATTTGTTATTGATTTGTGCTAATTGATTAATATAAACTATGATGATAATTAACTCATATGCAAAAAAGGAAAAAATCATTTCATGTTTAAAATTTTAAGTTAAAAAAAGAATATTTTTGCAATAAATAATTCCTGGTTTTATATTATTGATAATTGAAAATATAAGAAAAAATAGTTTAATGACACAAAGGCGGTTCCCTACCGTTTAATCTAAAAAGAGAATAGTTTAATTAAACGTTCCATGAATTATAGAACTAAATTAAATATTAATTAATAAAATTTTAGAAAGTAATAAATTGTAGATATTACTAATGAGTCAATGAATTATGACTTGCCAATTCCGAATTTCGCATTTAAATGAATCCAGATATGACAAGTCCCGATTACTAAGTGTCGAATCCGAACCCAAACTTAGTAAGTCCGAATTAGTTGTAATTAAAGATTATTTTACCTCCGGAGAGATTTGTGGAATTTTTTAAATATTTTATAGCATGCTTAAGGAACCATGTATTGTAAAACCACCAATACTAAGTCCTTTACCAATGAGATTTGGCTCCAGTGGGATGACTCTCTTCAATTTGTCAATGATTCCGAATTCGACTATGAGAAACTCTATTTGGATAATATTAAAAAAAAAGTGTTTGTGAGTCACAAGTTCCACCTCCCCCGGCCGCTGATGACCCTAAAACGAGGTGCACAACCGTTTATTCACACTCTCAAAACCACGTGTCTTCATCTCAACATTTCACTGCTCACTGGGTAGAAACATCATTACAATGTGACTAATCATCCTAATTAAAACGGTTAACCAAACACAGCTTACATGGCATCTGGCTCGCATCCCCAAATCCCAACAAGCCCTAAATCCAAGAACGAGCATGCTCAATTTAAAAATTCACCCAAAAATTAGCAACTGTCTTATCTTCTCCCATATGCACGAATCTTAAAGATCCACTGTGGCGACACGTGTGCAGTGGTCCCACTTAGGACGAAAAGAAAAGCGGTGAGTACTGAGTGGGACAAGACATTCCGTAAAAAAAAAAAAGAGCATACAAATTAAGAGAGGAGATCGAAGCGGCGGAATCAGGGGGGATGGTGGCGCGAGCGATCGTTCGGCCGGAGTGGCTGCCGGAGGGCTGGCACGTCGATTACCGGCCGAGGAAAACATCTAAGGTTATCAATAAGGTAATTAATTAACTTTGCTTCTTTAATCCCTTTCATTTTATGTTTTTCTTTTCTTTTCGATTTCCTAAACTATTCTTTGAAAGATTGCTAATTCAAGTGAAAAGTTGATGAATTTTGCACAAGATTATATAATCCATATAGAATTATTGTATATAAGTCATCAACTTCAACTTTAAATTATAATCTCTATCTCTTTAGGTTTTAATCTTTTAATTAATTTCATAAATTTTAAAATTTATTTGATATTTGATTAAGTAGATATAAGATGATTAAGTGAATATTCAATTAAAACTATTAAATATCAGATCACAACTAAACTCTAAAAATTAAATATGGTCAAGTACCAAAAATTCGAGATTTTAATTAAAAAAAGTTTACAGCTTTGTTCCTGACCTGATAATTTATTTCCATTATTTAGTAGATAATAGGATAACGATTTATCTTGAGCTGAAAGCATCGAACCTGAGGTAATTTGGATCCGACCCAAATACCTCTCGAAACTCGCACTCTTGTTTGCGTTACGAAAACAATTCGTCGTTATGACTTATGCGAAATGGCCGGGGGGCAAAAGGGTCATAATTGGGGATCCCTCTTGCACATGCCACGTGAATTCTCAATTACGGGACATGAACATGTACCTGTACCTGACCGTCATTTGCTTTCCCAAGAGCGTCAAACTCGGGGAAATTCTAAATGGGCACACTCTTTGACTTAGTGAGCAGCGTTTAGAATGTGGTAGTAAGACAAGTGGTGTGCTCATTTATAATTTCCCCTTGCACTACTGCCCGTCCGCCGCCTCCAGCGAACAGCAAAAGGAAACAAAAAATTGAATTAAGAACCAAAATTGGAGAGGTGAAAAGATCGTGACCCTTGGGGAGCACGAATCTCAAAGCCCTAATGGCCGACACGTGTGCAATTGCCGTCGGAGTCCTCGGCAAAGGACATGTAGGCAGGGCTTCTTTTCGTCTGTGTCAGGTTCGATTTGGGGATTAAAAAAAAAATGGGGAAAGGGAGAGGCGATCGCCGGCGGCGGAAGAGAGACGGCGGCGGCGGTGGAAGAATGCGGCGGGACATCCCTGGAAACGCCATTGTCCCCGCAATGTGGCTGCCGGTTACAGCGGCGGATCGGCCGGAGTGGCTGCCGGAGGGTTGGAAGCTAGAGCTCAAGAGGAGGAGCAGCGCTTGTCTTAGTAGCGACAGAGTGGACCGGGTAACCATTTGAGTCTTGCTTGATTCTCTTATCGATTTTTTGAGAAGGGGCTAAGGAGTAATTATTTATTCGTTAGAAAGAGTATCTTTTTTCGAGATTCTTCAAAAGATATTATAAAGAAGGAAATGATGGATTCTGATTAGTTCATAACCTTCTCAGAAAGATTCCCAAAGAGGAATTTATTCTTCAATGTAAAAGTGGTCTTTTTTGGATACTGTATTTAGGATGAATTGAGCTATTTTTGGGTTTTAAATGAGTCCATTGGAGGATCTAATTAATCGTTCTTTGAAGAAAGTTGCAGTTCAATGGACTATTATTATCCACATTATTTGATTGGAGGCCCTTACTTTTAACTCATAAAGTTTCCTTAATGGAGTGCATAACTTGTATTAGAACAGGGGCATGTATCACACTTGCATCAAGCAAACACAGTTGTCTGTGTCATTAGTGTTGCTGTGTGGATTACTGTAGAATTTTTCATGTCTGTGTACACATACTTCTCATAATTAGTTTGGACTAATTGTGTCCACGATGGGAGGCATCGACGCACTCACTTCTTAGTTTATGGCCAATTCCTATAGATCCTATTTGCTAAGATTTTGTTGCATAAAATTAGCTTCAGTTGTCTGCGAAAAGTAGAACTGGAGAGGTTCACGGAGAATGCCTCAATGTGTAGGCTAAATGTGGGACTTGCCTCATGGAGAGGAATTCTCTTTATTATGGTTAAACCACGAGTTATATGGAAAATCCATAATGTTTTAGTTTTATGCATTTGCAACTGGTAAGCAATTTCTGTATCATGCTTATGTACCGTTGGAAGGTTTCGATACCAACCATTTTCTTTGACTAATGTAAAGTGAGCATGTCAACCTTGTATTGAGAAACAATACAATTTAGAAGCTTTTGGTGCAGTCTTGTTTGTTGTGATATTTGATGCGTCACTGTAAACCAACAGTGAGCCATATCATCTCATTGAACGGGAAAGATTGAGTTTTGCAGCTTGAGTTTGACCAAAGATGCTAATTCTAAAAATAGTTCCCATTATATCAAACCTAAAATAGAAAGAATAAAGAGAATGATGAATAAATGGGGATATATTATTTATTTTCAATACAATCTTATGCATCCATGGAAGTTTATCTCAATAGAGCCAATGCATTTCTCTGAATTTCACAGCTGTCACCTTTGGCTCCAATCAATGCATTATCAGTAACATTGCAGCACATAATCGAATTTCGCTTCAGCTGCTTAATTCTTCAATCTGAAAATTTTCACTGTTAGTGATTTCACTATTAGTGAAATTTCCAAATGTTTGGGTTATTGGCTTTATTTGAGTTTTTAAAACCCTGTAAACATTCTGTTATCTATATTTTCATGCATGTATTGCTTTTGTAATTCAGAATTATGTTTGCTCGCATGGTAGTTATGCACTGGCAGTACTTAGCTTGATCCTCAGATCGTTTACTCCATACCATAACCTGTTTGGATCGAACAGGATGAAATTAGTGTCGGTTCACAGCATGCCTTCCATGGTTAGAGTTCGACTCTCTAGCCTATAATCTCAGGTCAGAGAATCAGACTTTACAGGCATTTGGTTAGAACTATGTCGGTCTTTATTATTCATATGTTTGGATTGACAGGAAAGAACAATGTTCTAACTCAGAAAGAAAGAAGAGGTTAGATGGGATCGTCGGGAGAATTAAAGATGTGGGATTGCTGAGGGGAGATGGCTGCTCAGTGCTCGCTGTCGGCTTTTGGTGGGAAGAACTATAGGGTGTCGGGTTTCATGGAAGATGTATGGCTGTTGGGTTAAATTAACTTTGATTGGAGACGGTTCGTTACTGGTCATTATATCTATAGGGTTACCAGAGGCAGACCATGTATAACAGTTAATAGGAACATTTACTGAATTAGGTCCAATACTAAGTAGCAGGATCTATAGGAAACTGGAATAATTTTTGTAAGTAGCCAATCTCGTTACCTAGGAGCTCTGCTACCTCTCCTCTTCCATGTGCATATATTTGTTGTGGATGGGCAAATATTTTCATCATTCTTTGTTATCATTTGTTTCTTATATTGTTTGTTATCATTTGCTTTCATATGCTTCAGTGATTATATACTGATCTGAAATGGCATGGAAATGCCTTTACCTCTTCGAATCATACTACTTGTCTAAGTGCCCTGAGGATCAAGACGACATGAGCAGTGAATCATCAATTTAACTTCAGTTTATTTGTCTTTGACATAGTGGGTTGTGATTATAGACTTTGTCTTGTGGGTTATCTATTAATCAAAACATATGTGGTGGATGTGAAGCCTACTAAAATTTTTCTGCACATGAAGCTGTCCGACCGTCAACAGAACCTTGGTTTATTTATCTTTGACACGAGGGTTTTCGCTATCATTTTCTATTTGTGTATTACTGAACAGAATATTTATAGGTTCATTTTCTCTTGGGTTGCAAGTTGCAATAGTATTTTGAGCTAGAATGGTTTGATATTTTAAATGTCCATTTTCGTAGTCTCTTGCATTATGCATGATTTCCCTTCTTAATCCCTATTTGGTGCTTCAGTTATGAATGTATTATGTTATGACTTTCCCAAGACTGGATTTTCTATTCTGTAAATTATTCTTCTATATTTTTATGTAACTCGTATGATAATTGGTGTTTTGGTACTGTACATGGTTCTTGAAGGATGAATGTACATTCTGTTTGTTTAATAGGACATCTCATTAGCAGTTCTTCTGATGGATGTACAGTATAAATAGCTGTAGTTTTTAGTTCATGAAAGACATTGCGGCAATGTGTTATGCCACACAAATAAGCAAACCTTGATGAGTTCCTTTTCTCATTGCTTTTGTGGACTGCCAGTATTACATATGTCCATTATCTGGAAGAAGATACCGTTCAAGGGTGGAGGTTATGCGTCTTCTCAATAACGAAGCATCTGTTGGTCTTGCTACATCTGTTCATCACGCAACATCATCAGCACTGGTGGTGAGACAGCGGCCAGAGTGGCTGCCAGAGGGTTGGTTGGTGGAGTTCAGACAGAGAAAGCTCTCAAGTACAATAGATAAGGTTCGTACTTCAATATCTTCTTGGATCCATGGCTTTATTTTCTTTTATTGTTTCAATAAAGCAGAAAGTTCTAGTTCATAGCTTCATGCTATACAAGAAACTACCTGAACAGGATAAAATTTTCAGAAAATATACGAAGTAGTTGCCTAAATGACTGGATGGAGTGAACTGGTAAAAACATATGAGGTTTTAGTTTGTGGAGAGATATTGCAACTATGTTATATTTCATGCAACCAAGCAATTTTGATGTTCTTTTTTCTTTTTCTTTTCTTTTTTTTTTGGAGCTTTGCAGTATTACATATGCCCTGTATCTGGAAAAAAGCTACGATCAAAGCTGGAGGTTATCCGCTATCTCAATAATGATGTGCTAAGTTGTCCTGTGTCTGGATCATCACCTTCCGATGAATGTCATAAGCAGCTAAGAGAGTATTCTGCATCGCCTTCGGATGAACTTTACAAGCCACTAGTAAGATTTATTCTATTTGTCATTTGATAGGTTGGTGTTCTAGGGTTTCCCCTTGGTATTTTAAATGCACGCTACAGCCGACTCCCTAGAATATTTTTTCACAAGTCTTTTGCAATACTATATTGTGTTTCTACATTAGACATAAATGTTGAAAGTTGAAATGAAGTAGTTATGATCTACAAATTAACTATGCCCAATAACATATTGGATATGCTACAATTATTTTCTCATAATATAAGACATTCTACAATTATAACATGAAATAAGTTAATGTTAAAGGAGCTCTGCTTCAAAGGATTTTTACTGCACTTGAGTGTGAAACTATATTCATTAAGGGTATAGTACTGCCTATGCATTGATAATAAGCTATAACCTAACTTTTTTTAGCTATAACCTTTCTGATAAATTGAATTTTGTATGCGGCTTAGAAGGAAAGAAGTCCAGAAGTCCAGGGAAAGCCCAGCTCTCTTCTTTCTCACTTAAGGAAGGAGATAGAGAGGGAAAAATAACTCAAACTTTATTCGAGAATAAGAGAATTTTTATTCCCTAAAAAGTGAAGTAGGTAAGATCTAACTACTTTCTTCGAATATGCACCCAAGAGTCAACTTTAAAACAAAAAGAAACATGAGTTGTGTGTTTGGAGGGTTGGGGGTAGAGAGATTTATCGATTTGGTTCGGAACTGTGACATTTAATTTTTATTTTGTGGATTTGGGAATTCCTAACTGTAACATCAAATTTTTGGGTTTTTTTTAGTTACATATCCCCGAATCTTAAATAATTACATAGCTCCCAAATTTTAATATTTATATATCCCCAAATCACGTAAGTTGGACTTGTTAATTCCCTAATAAATTTTTATGGAACCATCATAATAGAACAAAGTGCCTTTTGATAATTGCTTAAAATTTTTTGTGAAAGATAGAGCCAATTGTAGCATTGTAATGGAGAGAGAGAGAGAGAGAGAGAGAGAGAGAGAGAGAGATTGGGGTGATGAGAGGGATAGAAGACGGCATGAGAGTGAAAAAGAGGAGGAACTGTTGGAGATACATAGATTGAAATAATTGTCAGCTGCATTTTAAGATAGCTTTTTATATGACATACGAGTAGAAAAAGAAGTACTCTCTAATTCACGCAAGGTATATGTACAAATATTTATATTCGTGGGTGGTAAATATTTGATATTTGGGGAGCATGTAACTCAAAAACCTTAACCTTACATTTATATTTCTTTAACTTCTAATCATTTAAGGTTATGATGCCATTTATGTATTGTTTGACTAGTATCCTACGATAGGATTTCAACTCAAATATTGTCAAGTAAAAACTACAGGTTTGATGCTTGAGAACCAAAACTTAAGATCTATCCATTTGGATGTTGTCCATGACATCAAAATGGCCTAATAACAAATAATTGATGATTTTAAATTGTTCAATCCATAGATTAAGTCCTTACTGTATTCGTGTTAATGATTTTTTAAGCCGGTCATTTTCTAAGGTTTTGTCCATGGATAAGCTTCTTTAGATAGTACTGTTTTTTGTATTGAGGTAGATGTCAAGGATCCATACTATTTGTTTTTCAAAATTTGATGTTTTAATATATAGTTTCCACTTGATAGGATTTAAATCTCAAATCCTATCAATAGGAGCCTAGTCAAACTTAATGTATATTTGTTCTTGAATATTAGTTCTTTTGGGCGGTAAACTATGCCTTTGTAGTTGAAATGATTTTTTTTTTTTTTGGTTTCTTAATTGCTACTTATATTTCAACATAGTCTGTGTTTATAATGAAATAGATTCAAGCGTACTCAATTTCTTTTGTGTAGTCCTTTGTGCAAAACCAAAAGAAGCTCATCCTTATATATCCATTTCTTAATTTCCTTATAAACATCCTAGTAAATTTTGTATAGGTGAAGTAATTAATGTTTTTCTAGCTAGAATCACATTGCAGCATGCGAAACCAGCCATATAAATCCTATATTTTAGATGGGATTTTTGCTTTCTAGATAATTCTAGGATAGATGGACTCATGCTTAATATCTCCACTTACTGTAGTGCATCATTGATATACTGTGTTGACTACATAGTCTATTCCTCGAAAGAGACAGTTCTGACATCTTAAATTTCACTAGCTTTGCAGTTCTAAACATAATCAGCAAACCAGCATTAGTGCAAAGCATGCAACTTCTGTTCCTCTAAAAAGCAAAACATCCATATGTATTCAGCATGTGTTGTGCCATTCACCAGATTGCTTGGTTGTGTTTAGTTTGTTTGCTGCTGTTTTTATATACTTTATGCTGTCCGCTTTGACCATGTTGCATCAGATAAACAACACCTCTTACCTTTCATCTTGTTACCAGGCAGCGTATGACCATTCTCCTTCTGGATTACCTGATGGATGGATCAAAAAAACTAGGTTCAGAAAGAACGGTAGCAGAGCAGACTTGGTATCTCACTTTGACTGACTGCTTCCTGTTTTGTTGCATAATTTCAGTCTCCAAGATGTTTACTTGCAGAACACCGTTCCTGTGCTTTGATAAACATTTGGGGGTCAATGTATAGTTTCATCAATTCATTTGGTTTAGATACATTGATATTCTCCAGTTAAGTATGGTTGCTGTGCCTCGATATTTGCACATGTCATTGTAAATATCTCTGCAGGATGCATGATTTTAGTTAGTAGTTGCTAACTTTTTTTTTTTCCACATTTGTTAGTTGCTTTTGATGAAGGTTGCTGAATTAAAATACTTTGTTTCTAATAAGTTGTTTTGTGGACTATGGACTTCTTTCTCTTGCAAAGTGAATTTTAAGAACGTAGTTCGTGATAAGTAACATGAGAATCATATATCTCACTTCATTTTTGAAAGAAGTCTTAATTGGCGAGCTAGATATTGATATGCACCTCTCATAAATTGTTGGTGATAATTTAGGGTCGCTTGTTACTCCACCACCGCCCCCGTCCCCTCCACAAGCAAAAAGTGAAAAAAAAAAAAAAAACAACCCATCCCGGGGCCCCAACACCCCCACCCCCACATGCACATGCGTACCCTACATATATGTTTTTGTGTGCATTTATATATGTACCCACACAAATACAAGATTGTTCATGTGTAAATAGTCTAGTAGAGGTGAACATGCAAATGGCACAATTTTAAAAGTTACTGCACAAATTAAATTCTTGTGTGGGTGTGTGTGTGAAAAACAGTGTTACATGATCATATATATGGGTAATAATTTTCAAACATATAAGGCGATCAGTTAAAATCTTTGATTAGTAGAGTATTCTGACATGTACAGAAGTTTCCTATGTACTATTGGTTAAAATTACATTTTTCTTTGGGGTTAACATGTAAAAAATCATAGTGAAAAGGTTATATTTGTAATTGGTGGAATCTTAAATTTATACATGATTATATATGCTAAAAGTACATCAAGATGGAAATATTTGTGGCCATATAATTTTGTCGTTATAAACTGTGCATGAAAACTGTCCTTATACATCGGTATGTGTATGTGAAATTACCATTGAACATTCACATTCCTAATACAACACGCGACCAGATTTGCTGTGGAGACTTGACGAGTAGGTATGAGGCACAGAGATAAGTTAGGTTTTATTCAAGTTGGTCCATACTTTCCCATTTCTTGTTACACAGCATTTTGATACAAAATCCGATTGCTACCTATTAATTAATATGAAACCTTGTCAGCTACTAATCAATGCGGGAAGACCTTATTAGTATCTATTCAAACTTTGGCAATTGTCATTATAATTAACTCAATTGAGAAGTGCATTAGTGACAGGTTTGTAACTTTGGGTGTACACACACAAAGATATGTATGCTCTTACATCTAGTTAAATGACGTAGAACTAAATGTAATAGATCCTGTGTCAGTCATAGAGAATAAATAGCTTTAGTTCTGAAGGCTTAGTAATAATATATGCTAATTGTATACAGTTGTGTTTTATGAGTTGATTTATTTGTAAACAGGGACTAATGTTTTTGAGGTGGTTCCTTATTTAGCAAATTGAGTGACTGACAGATGAGAAGGTGACGAGATGCATGGATTCGATTAGTAGGGTGCACCTCAGCACTTATGCATCACTTAGTAGCTCATTTTGCTTAATGATTAATTGCCTCACAAAACATTATTCTCATTTTTTTTTAAAGCATAAATGGTGGGTAATTCCCCTGCATTTCATTAAAAAGACATTATTCTCATGTAAATAAGAATGTGATGCATACAAGAAAAACTTCTAAGGATATGGGATGCATCAACAAAAGTGTCAATTTGATGGTTGCATTTGCAAGAATAACTCTTGTATACAAAGTCACAAACAGTATTGTATTCAATGACTTAATTTAAGTCATCCCTTATCAGATATCTTCTTGTAACTAAGTGTACTTTAGACTACATCCACACCTGATGCCTTTATATAATCTTGAATTTTTACCCCTTGGATATGTTGATTTGACCTAAAGGGGAGCCAAAAGATATGTGTTTGGGTTAAAGGGGCTAAGCTTGACCAGATAGTTTCATTTATCGCCTCACGAACCATGTGATGAAATTAATTGGGGCTCTCTGTTGGGGGCTATTTGGTAATTTTGTGTATATAGATTCATGTTGGGGCAGGATTTTTTTGGCCTCTGACACTGCCCCTCAGGAAGTTTCCTTAATCTTGCTAGATAGAAGAGCAAGCGTGTAGGGTTTTTCGGTTGCAAGGACCGTTATGTAGAAGACCTTGCACTGATCCCTTTCTATTGAAGACATAATTGGCTCCGGCTATTCAGCTGGCACAATAAAATGGCCGGTCCCAACTCATTGTGATATAAAATATAGAAAATGACAAAAAGTATTCAGCTATTTTTCATAAGTTACTGTATCCTTGTGGCGAACATCTCAAACATGTACCAACCGGTGGAAGGTCCGAAAGTTGTTGATGATGTAAGGCAGTAGAAGGCAAAATGAGAAGGTGAGCCCTCATCAGTTTCCATTAACCAAAGCGGTAAAAGATAAGTAGGCATCAATAATGACCAAAACTGAGGTATATAGGAAAATATGCTTATGAACATGCTGCTCATGCTTTTATTGGCAATACTTTGTCATCTTTTGCATCATAAATGAAAAAAGACCTTGAATGAGTACTGTGTATTTTTGTATAGTGTGAGCCTTCCTTATAAAAGATTAAATTGCTTAGGGAAATTACTAAGTGAATTTATGGAACACTAGTTTCATGTGCTATGGTTGTATATGGAGATAGACCAGTTGTTTAGTAAATTTCATCCCAAAAAAAAAAAAAAAAAAAAAAAAAAAAATTACTGGATTAAGGTTACCATATCTGTGGTTTGAGTATATTCATGCTGTGGGTAGGGGTATGAGTATGCTATTGTGAGTGGTATACAGTATGGTACTTAAGTGGTGTGTGGTACAGAGGGGGTGGGATTAATTTGATCGATAGTTGGGGTCATAGTACTCTTGGGAGTAAAGGGTCATTTTAATAAATATGCATGTATTATTCACATGGACAAAGAGAAGCAATTTACTTTTCATAGTGCAAGGCTTGAAAACTATAAATAAGTGTACTAAGAAAAGGCAAACTACAAATGCTAAGCACATAGAAAAGCTCATTAAATCAATTCCCTTTTATTTTTCAGGCAGCTAGTTTTGTTGATCCAGATCAGGAGCAAGCTACAAATCGGTATGCACGAACTAAATTGTGGTCTAGAAGTTCAGAATAAATAGGTAACGTTGCATTGCAGATTGACTAAGGGAATCACGTTGGAAAGCAGTAGCTTCAATAAAGTAGCTCAAGAAAGTAGCTGTATCTGTCGACAAACACCAATAGTTTAAGCTATGAATTTGAGTTAGATGAGGCTTGAGTTAGCATTTAGGAGCCCTTCCATTATTAATGATGCGGAGGACAGTGTTAGGACTGTCCTTTACTGGTTATGGATGTATTTTTTAAGACAAAATGGTTTGAACTACAGTCCTCCATGTTTCAGTAATAAGCTACAGAACATAATATTATGCTCATGGTTTCCAAAGAGAGGAACCACAAAATAGTACACTACAAAAGGTTCACTGTGGAATAGTATCTACTAGATAATACACATCATTACGGAAAGAAAATAAGGCTAGCAGCATTGAGAGGTAAATGTGATGGTTCGATCCCCTCGAAAGATCAATCCTCAGAGTCTCATTCTCCTTCTCGTCTTATGTCCCTTCTAGTCTTGCTTCCCATCTGGCTTGCAACTGCGGGTATCACATCCCTCCAAAAAGTTGTTGGAGAAGTAAGATGGATGTTGTTTTATGAGTCTCCATCCAGAAGGAGGAGTTCATCATCTGAGAGTATACATGTCCACAAAATCAGTACACGAATGATAAATTAGGCAAACTTTTATCGAATGAGATGTATCGTTGAATATTATGTTGTTCCTTCCCTCCATAAGTGCCAACATATCTCCGCTGTCATGGTAAGTTTAGTTCGAGGTATGTCCCTAGAAATCCTACCCCTTCTCTAGATATTGTCCACCACTGACATATTAATAGGATGGTTGAAGAATGTCGCCATTTAGTCCAAAGATTGTGTGCTATCCCACATGTCAGAAATAAGTGCTTGATGGACTTGCCCATTGTTTTGCAATGAACACTGATGTTAGACCTTGACCAACCTCTTTTCTGCATGTTGGGCCAAGTAAAAATACTTTTTACTTATGATCTATAGAAAAATCTTAACCTTCAGCAAACAAGTAGAATTCCATATGATGGGCTGATGCCATTCCGAGGCCTCCATCGATGAAGTGCTGGTAGGTGGATTTCATAGGGAATAAGCTCCCTTTCCCATCTCTATTCTGGAACGTGTTCACCCTGTTGATTTGGGTAATTACCTTCCAGTATCTGCCAAATGGTTACATACTCTCTTTTTCTCCACTGAAGTGCATCTCCTAAGTGACATTATCCATCTATTCTTTTGCCAATATTTAGATACCGTTGCTTCTATATCGTAAGCCAGTTGGAAAACATCGGGAAAAAAATACTTTAAGTGGGACAAGAAAAGTTACTTAAAGTGGCACATGAGAACAACATTGATCATTCCAAAATGCGATGGTTTTTCTCTTGCCCAATTTGAATGCTAGGCTTGGCCAAAAGATTCCTTTAGCTACCCGTACTCCTTTCCAGAAGCTAGATAAGCGAGAGGAGTTTCTGGTTATGGATGTTGCCAGTTGCCCAAGCATCCCTTTGTGGATGGTGCAGCAAAAGCTGATGCAGGATCCATATTTGGAATAAACTTTAGATTGTGCAGCCAAGTAGCATAACTGCGAGTTAATTGGCAATTCCAAGGGAATCTTGCCAACAGCCAAACTTACCTTGTGTTTTATATGCCAGCTGTCACACTTTCAAGGGACTAGGTAGACTTAGAATGTTGCATGGAGTTGGTTGATATCTGCTAAGTACTGGCATTGCCTTATTCATTAACTATGTTAATACTAATCACACATTTTTTTTCATAAACCCAAAAACGAAACCACAGTTGTCAACACTTCATTGATTATTTATATTAATCGACCTTGACATAGCTTGAGATCACAGTGTTTGATAATCAACCTGAGACAAACGGTTATTGCATCCACTGTCATAATGATCATTTTCTGTTATATAATGCACCCTTCAATTCAGGTACCTGATGGGGGCAAGACTATCCTAACAACACTTGAGACATATTCATTAACAGTTCAAATCTGAGTACAGGCCCATGAACCTACCTTAAACTGAAGCGGGATCTGGAGAACGTCTTCAAAGGGGAAAATATTTAGGTCAAAATAAAAGCAGTAAACCAGAGGAAATAATCCATAATGCACTATAGGTAAGGGTTAAGTGTAGGTCTTTCAAACAAATCGAATCATGCCAGAATTCCATATGGTAGCACTGACCTGATATCTTTAATGGTTAGCAAGCATCTAAAATGACAAGTTTATCTTCAGGTTTTTCACATCTTTCTTGATTTCTAAATCCATTTTTTTCATAGTGTTTAGATTAGAGTTATGGGACTGTGCCTCTTTAATGTCACAGGTGTGTAGAGCTTAGGTTGCAATGTTTTAGATATTGTATACCAATATTTTATCATATGTATCAGATCAGATTACCTATATTTGACACTGTCACGCATATATCATGTCAGATTATCTGATGCACGATATATTTGATAATATTGCTCCGATATTATTTTGTCAATTTCAATACCATGAGTGATCAGATGATGCTGATACCAATTCCATCGTAGGCTGTCTATGGTTGATTGTTTTTTGGTTTTCTATCAGCTTCTTGGGCGGATTTCCTATATTTCTTGGATGGGCTCTGCTGCTTTGTATTCTTTAAGATTCATTAGAATTCTAGTTGGGAAAAAAATTCCTCTTTTATTTTGATGTTGACTCTCGAGATTGTGTGATCTTTCAATGCATACTTGCACCATCATAGCACTGGCTTTCTTTGCTGAAGTCAAAATCTCAGCCAAAGGTCCGCTCCTTTACTAAGCTGTGTTGAATGCTACTAATCATGAGATGATCATTATTCACAATGTTGTATAAAAACATGACTCGAAGTGTTAAAATGCTGTATACACTACAGAGTTTTACTTTGTCTATAATATTTTTCCACAAAGTTGATTTTTCCCCCCTTCTGCCATTGTATATTCTCCATTTGATTCTGATGTAGGTAGTGGGTACTGATGTTGAAGAGTTTTTTTTATAAACCAATCATAAATTGTTATTAGATTTTATTCATGACATTTTTTCCTCTAATTTAACTATTATTACCTATATTTCATGTGGTAGATTCTCATTATTTAATAATTTTTCATCCTTGTACTAAACTGTTTCACTTGTGACTTAATCTGAGATCTTTTGACTTTCCTTCTTCAGTATTACATCGATCCCATTAATGGATATGCATTTCGCTCCAAAAGAGATGCTGTTCATTATATTGAAAACAAAGAGGTCTGCCAAATAGCATTTAGACAAAAGAGAACACATACTCCAGATGCCTTTACCTTGAAGGAAGAATTCCTCGTAAGAGTTTTTGAATTTTTTTTTAATTATTTTTTTTTATTTTGATATATTCTCTTGAATTGTTATTCGTATTTTACATTTTTCTCAGTCTTTCTAGTGTAAAACATATTTAATTCCTTACGAAGTCTTTCATGCCTTTTTCTTCAATTTCGATGTCGACATATTTAATGCATTAAGTTAAGGGATCTTTTAAGTGGATGTTTAGATGTGGGAACCATGTTTTGATTTTCTTGGCAAAACCCATGTATACCTGCTGTTTATTGTAGGTCCTTGGAAGGGACTCGTCATAAACACTATGCAGTTCCTTGCAAAAAATAGAAGTGACTGGCAACCGAAGTATAGCTATAGCCAAATTTTATCCTACTGAGGATATGGAAAGGAGAGGTAGGGTTCATGGTCATCTGCTGTTAAGCTTAATATATACAGGTCCATGTCTAAGTAAAAACTTGCACAGCGTCCAAGCACAAAGTGCTTTTCCCCTAGTTCTGCTGTAGCATGCTAGCCAACTGGATTATTCTCTATGAAATCATCCAATTGCTTCCTTAACAGTAGAGTTCAGCATTTTCCCACACAAGAAAATCATTTGAAAGATTTTCTCTGTATCCCATGCCCACATTCATGCATGATGTGCAGCAAATTTCTGGCATAATGACAGGGAGTGTCTATCTGATGGGGTGCAAATATCTCTAGTCTCTACTGTGGTCCAGCCCCTGAGAAGACAATTTGTTGTTTGCAGCTTCTATTCTAGGGTTCTCTGGAGGTATTTCTATATTTGATGAACCTGCCTAAGTTGGCACCTTGCTGGCTTGACTGTGTACATATCACATACAGACAATTTTACAACTCTTCTCCGACATGTAACGGATACTCTCTCTGAAGCTGTATCTACTTTTAGTAACCAGAAAACTTGTGTGTTAGAACCGTCTCCACTTTCAGAAAGTTCTAGAGTATGTGTCGGGCACCATTGGACCATGCATTGCTTTAAAAAATGGAAAATGTTTTTTGAAATAAGAGAGATACTAAACCAAAAGACTCGAAATGCCTTATTGTCAGAGGCTTCACGTACTTGTATTGTGCTAGGTATTGGTTTGAACTTCTACATTATTTTTTTAATATAGTCACTTGATTCGAATTTATGGTTTAAATCATTAAGATTTTATTTTATTTTCTTTCCACTTCAAGTAAATCATCCTAATATTTGTAGGTTTCGATGTGTTTTTTATACAGACACATGCATATAAGTAGGCCCGTATTTATGTGGTTGTGTTCTTGTACCCTACTTTTCTAGAATTTGCCATATCCCCATGTCTAGATCTATGCTTCAAAGCGGCAGAGAGACGAGTTTCACTGTAACCATGTAATCCTATGAATATGGCTGCAATAACCATGCTTAGAATTTGCAGCTAGAACATAATCTATGCAGTTTCAGAGATAATTCTAGATTAGCTGACCCTGTGACCCACCTCTTCTATTTTGTTCTCTACTTCAAATCAGTGTGTTTCAAAAGATATGGAGGAGTCAATCTTAAGAAGTAGGTAAATCTCATGGAGATTCTTAGAAGCTATCAAAAGCATACCCCTTTGGGATGACTCGCTTACTCTTGGTGCTCATCATGATAGTTTCTTGTTGGTTATTTTCCTTCCGTTTCATTCTCTTCGTGTTCTTTTTGTATATTTCAGTTACCTCTTGACACTCAGTTCAACTTGATTGATTTTTTTCATCCTTATTCATAAAATAAAATGAATGGCAAAAGGAAAAAATGAAAAAGAAAAACTTCACACAATCGATTTGATATACATCATGTTAGTTAATGTAATCGTCAAGTATCAGTTAAATCTTTTCTTGCAGTTGCTAGCTCACCCATTTTAGCTGTAACTCCTCATTATGAAAAGATCCTATGCATTTTTTGCCATCTATATGCTCTGGTAGTTCAGCTTCAAGTTGAATAATTTGTTGTTAAGCTTATACATTTTCATCAATATTTAAATCCTTTCCGACCAGATGCTTTTCTCGTTTGTGTTTTTTTTTTGTCACACAGCCTATAATTGAACTAAAAAAGTCTAAACTGAAAAGAACTGTAAGAAGGAAATGCATTTTTGCAAGAGAGGGACCGATACGTAATGCAAGTACTGGAATCAAGTTTGCAAACCCACCACAAAAACTATCCTCGTCATCTTCAGGCCATTCTTCAGCATTATGTAAGTTCCTAAACTTGTTGGTAACAAAATGCAGGATCTTTCTGCTTCTTGAAACCCCTGCCTTCTCCTTCTTCCTCAAATTTATATTAATTTTGTGAACTTTCTATCATGATTACTTGCTTAATCTTGGATAAAAACTGTTCAGGTTAATTTCTATTCTGGTGCTTGACTAGTATGTTAGACATCATTCAAACTAAGAATGTAGACATAAAAATCCAATCCAAATATGGATACAAGTAATTTTAAATGTATCCAGGTTATCTGACAGATATTCAAATAGCTTGTTACATATCCGAATATACATTTAGTCTTTGTGAACTTTCTAACGTGACAACTTGCTAATTATTGAGATATGTTTTTCAGGATAATCTAACCCTTATTGTGCTCCAAGACAAGAACAAATATAATAGACCGCATTAGAAAGAGGGATGTAAACATAACAATCCCATCCGTCCACATCTATATCCATATTTTGACAAATATCAATATCGGATTTACTTTTCAAAAAAAAAAAAAAAAACAAATATCAATATCAGTTATCCGGTGTTTATATACAAGTATGGATGAGAGTAATGCTAACTGTTCAGGATATCTGAATAGATATTCAAGTAACCAAGCAAATATACCCACATTTATATTGGCATTTATGTTAGTCTATACGTTGTAGAGTTAAACTATATAATGTGGTGATCTGCAGATAATGTGATTTTGTATATATTTATTATTAGTGTAGGAGGGATTAAAAAATAGCATGCTGAACTCATTTTATTTCCAGTGGCTAGTCATATTCAATAATATCCCCCTATTAATCCAAATTCATTCGTAAAAAATATGGGTATCTAATTTCAGCATCCTTATATGTATCTTTATGCAATAGAAGGAAATAAAGACAAAAATATGCCCCATTTACACCCTAAAACGTAGAAGGGCTAGATTTCAATGGCATTATCATAAAAGGTAGATACATACAATTTGTTTCAGAAGCTATATTGCAAGAGGGACATGAGGGAATGGGATCAATTAAACTCTGGTACCTAGTTTATTCTAAGAAATAATTGAAATTTTAAAGAAAGTCGTGCACGTTTCATTGTTTCTTAGATTAGAAATACTTTCCATGTGACCAAGAACCTAGTATATATGATATCAATAAATTTGTTTTACTGAGCCATTTGTATCTCTTGACTGTCTTATTTGAGTGCTTGTTTCAACATCTAGATATCACTTTCTTCTCTCTATTTATTTATCTTGTATGGTCATTGGAATGATGGGTGATTGTTGTTAATTGTTTAATTTGTACTCTGTTGCAGTAGATGATGGTGCTTCAGAACCGAGTTTCTTGACTCCTTTAAATGTTGAGCCCGTGGAAGAAACAACTACGGAGTTTCTAATTGAGTGGCAGCCCAACCAAGAATTTCATGGAGAGGAATTTCAAAGACAGCCAGCAATCAAAACTCTACTGTGCCGTGGGAATGAGAAGCTATCACTGGCTGGCGAAAGATTGCCAGTTTCAGAGGCTAATCTCTCAGTGAAGAAGCAATTTGAGCTGACAAATGGGCAGAGCCAACGTAAGACGCACAGCATTGCAGAACATCAAGAAAAGACGGCAATCAAAATTCCACTAGAACCTCGGCATGAGAAGGAATTGGAGCCATTGATGCAGCTGAAAGCTGAAACACATTCGGCTTCAGATGCTAATCTGTCAGAAGGGAAGCAATTTGTGCTGACACAGAAGCAAATCCTACCCGAAAGGCATAGCATTGAAAAAGATCTTCAAGGACAGTCGGAAACCAAAGTTATACATGATCCTGGGAATGATAAGCTATCAGAGCCCGTGTTGCAGTTTGACGGTGAAGCGTCACCAGTCTGTGATGTCAATCCGTCAGAAGAGAAGGAATTTGAGCTGACCGAGAAGCTAAGCCAACTAAAGAGGCGTAGCCGGCCCAAGAGGCATGGAGGAGTTCAAGGACAGGCATCAACCAAAATTCTGTCAGAGCCTGAGAATGAGAAGCCACAGGTGCCAGTGATGCAGCTTGAAGACGAAAGAGTGCCAGTTCCAGATGCTAATCTGCTAGAAGAGAAGCAATTTGATCTATCTGAGAAGCTAAGCCAATTTAAGAAGCGTATTCATCCCAAGAGGCGTGGAATTGGTGAAGTGCTTCTTGGACAACCAGGAAGCACAACTATACGAGAGTCTGGAAATGAGAAGCTGTTGCCATTAATTGAGCTGGAAGGCATCACACAGCGAGTTCCAGATGCTAGTCAGTCGGAAGAGCAGCAAACTGAGATGAATGAAACACTATGCCAATTTAAGAGACGTAGCCGGGCATCTTCGTGTATCTCAAAGAATGCTGAAGTTGTTAAATCAGTCAATAACCAACCTAGCCTGCAGAAAAGGAAAGCTGAAGCAGCAGTTCCCGTGTCTGTCCGGGATGTCAAGCAACAGAAAAGAAAAGCTGAAAAAGTGGCCGCCGTGCCTCTTCAGGATGCTAAACTCTTGGCAGATGTTATGGCCAATCCATCAAAATCTGGAAATGGAAAGTCGGTCACCATGCCTGTCCAGGATGCTGAGCTCTTGGCAGGTGTTATAACTGAGCCATCAAAGTCCGGAAATGGAAAATCAGTCACCGTGCCTGTCCAGGATGCTAAGCTCTTGGCAGGTTTTTTTGCTGATCCATCAAACTCTAGAAATGGAAAATCGGTCAACGTGTCTGTCCAGGATGCTAAGCTCTTGGCAGGTGTTATAGCTGATCCATCAAACTCTGGAAGTGGAGAACAGTCCACAGCCGAAGCGGATAGGAAAATCGAGCAAACTCAACCAATTGTGCCTAAGGGGTCGGATGCAAGTCAAGAGAAGTATGCATCCATATCTGATGAACTTCAAGCCAAACTTGAGAGTCTAAAGCCTTTCAGAGAACAAGCTTCCCTGGACCAGCAAGCTTATCATCCCCAAAAAATAATGTCCAAAGACTTGGATGCTAGTTGTTTGGCACATCACAGCGACATACCTATAGCTAATGAAGAAAAACTTGACCAGTTAAAGCCATTTGCAGAACAAGCTTCCCATGATCAGAGAGCTGATCAACCCCAATCACCTCCACCCAATGGCTTGTACGCTGGGTGTCAGTTGCATCACAATTATACACCTGACATTGACGAAATTCAAGAAAAACTCAAAAGGCTTGCACTTTTCATTGAACAGGCTCCTAAGGATCAGCCCGCCCATCACATCCCAGCTCTCCCCTTTGGAGATTCCTGGCCTGATCCATGCATCGAGTTTGCTTTCAAGACTCTCACTAGTGATTCTCCAGTTTCTGAGGATATTGCTGCAATGCAGGTTTATTTCAATCATCAGCTCATTTCAGCTCAGATCCCAAACACGAGTGCTGGATCGATTCCATTACCATCCGATGGTCCCACTTTGATAAATGGGAAGGCGAACAAAGATGGTCACCAGAATGGGGGATCAGTTCTACTAGCATTTGATGGTCCCTCTTCGGTAAATTGGAAGGTGAGCAAAGATGGTCCCCAGAATAGAGTACAGGAACTTTAGTTAATCCAGTGCAACATCGAAAACTATGTTTTTTTTTAAAAAAAAATAAAAAATCTTTTCTAGTGTTTTATGTTGGTTGGACCATTGCAGCTGTAGTTTATGTTGTTGTTTAACAATGTAAAATCTGCTGTCAATGTTTCAACTGAGTCCTGATTGCCAGGAAATTGTGTTAGTAAACTGTTATGTGAAGCCCTTTGTTTGTCAAATGTCAATGCAGCTGTGACCAACATTGTGGGCATTTAAGCTCTAAAAAAATGTTATTCAATATAGATGTTTTTTCATATTAGCTGGCCATTGCTTTGCAGGTTTCAGCAGAAAGAACGATCTCAATGACTTTATCTGTTTCTCTGGTTTGATTATTGACTGATATCTCTGTGGTAAAAGATTATGTCTCTAGTATCAGTTGTCATTCAATGGATATTTACTGAACCATGCTCATAGTCCAAGATTTCTATCTACTAGATTTCTTGCTCAGAAGAGAACTACATGTTTTATATGACAAGTATTTTCCTTTGAGATGGTGAATACTTGCAATCTGTATCTTATAATTTGAATAATATAGACCATCAGAGTTAAATGTGAAACCGTGGCTGAAATAGAGTTCGTTATGCCATAACATTAGCAGTATTTCAATGTATATTTCCTGAACTCTCTGACCTCAGACTTTCATCTACTAGACTATGACATTTTATTTCTCAAATATTTTCCTCTGAGATGACAAGAATAGGTAACTGGATCTTCTTAAATATGCACATTTTCAAATATAAGCCATCAGTATTGCCGCAATACTAGCACACACTGTGGCTGAAACTAGTGCAGGTTGATTCACTAGATGCAGAGCCATGACACAAGCTAATAGTATCTAGATTCAAGAAGATGTTGAATACAACAAAGCATGAAATTGATTCCAGTTAAAATCAGTCTTGAATTGGACATCGGTACTTCGAATCTAAACAACATCCTGCTGAATAGTTTGTGAAGCTAATCTAAACAACATCCTGCTGAATAGTTTGTGAAGCTAAATAAGCGGGACATGTTTGTTACATTCGTCACTAAAACCACAATACCTAATTGCATGCGTCCTATATCCAGACGCAGACCGAAAAAAATGACCATGGATTGGAGGTGCCTTTATGACTTAGGCAGATTCGTTCCAGCCTCCATAGCTCTCTTCAGTGTCGTTCCTCCTGCGGGTTTCCTGACAGGAGATTGATTGTGATATTAGTAAACTTACAGACTACAGAGTATGGCAAAGTAAGAAAACTTATGTAACATTTCAAATTAAAATTTCAGTTTCCTTTATATGTGGCTCTGTATGTCAAATTTGAATTAAACTAAGCAATGTGAAAGTATCAAACATGTCTCGTTCACTGATTTCTGGTTAATCGGGATAATCTTACCTTTAGAAGAAAAAGAAACAGCTTTGCGGATTGGATTCAGCATTCTGTTTTCTTTGAACATCAAAAGGAATTAAATATATATTTTTTTCTTTATAATACATGGACTTTTTTATATGGTTATCATTTATCAATTTATCTTTATATTTTACTCTCTCATATCTGATTGATTTATTTGCTTATTTATAATATGTTCTACTTTGTTTATCAAGATTTAAATGTTACCTTTACTTTAATAATATTCAAATCTGTTTTACCGTGTCTTTTCCGATTCTTAACCATATTCGTTTTTAATAGAAATATCCATTTTCGTTTTACCAAAATATAGGAATGATGTCTATGACCATTAAAGATTTGTTGTATCTGGAAACAAAAAACAAAAAACAAAATTACAGATATGAACATTCTATTATTTATGAAGTATGGATACAGTTATGGGACACAAATACAACACAACACGAACATGGGAATATGCAAACCCCAAAAAAGTAGGAAATGGGGACACTGTGACACAATTTATATATATATATATATATATATATATATATATATATATATATATATATATATATATATATATATATATATATATGCACATCAAAACCTGTAACCATTAAAACATGTTTTTTTTTTTTAAATTGAAAGAAAACAATAAAAAAATCTTATCGATTCGGACTATAGATTTTAATCAAATAACTTTGTTAATGAAAAATTAAAGTCCAACCCAATGGACCGGTATTTTGGGGGAAAAAAAAAATTTGAGCCCCCTATCATGCAAGGTACTTGGGGGTTTATTAGCTTAGTAACCCATTTACATTTAAAAAAATTATATGTATTTTAAATAGTGTATAGTTTCATTATGTTCAAAACACAACTTCTATGACTGCTTGAAAGTAGGTACGGTGGTGACATGCAATCTACTTGACTTTTTAAAAGAGGACACTAGTGCGACACACAAATTTTTAAGTTCATAAAATTTGAAACAATGTGCTTGATATCTATAGGTAAGTGTCAATGTCGATGTCCGATACATATCTGTTACAGATATGATCATTTTGAAGTGTTTGTACTTCATATACCAATACCCACTTCGTATATGCTCCATCTGCACTCCTAGGCACATAATGCCGTGAGACCAGAAGAAATACAAATTGAAGTTAGGTCCATAAACCTAAAAGTATCTATCGTTACTGCCATTCAGGCTCTTATAATTTTTGAACTATTTGTCTTAAGTATCAATGAAAAAGACATATCATCTATCATCTTTTCCTCTTAGTAGAGGAAATTAGGGATTGCTTCATAGTTATATGGGTTGGTCATCTTGGAGTTATGGCTAGTCTCTTTCTTAACTGTAACTGGCCAGAAATTTGGCACCAAGACAGGTTGAATCCAGTTTTGACAAAGTTTCAAACTGGTTGGCCTTTTGGCTACCCTTTTCCCCTAAAAAGAAAAGTTTTGACAAATTTTCATGGAGATTTGTGATCTATAGAAAATGTTATATTGATGAGAATAGACTTAGATGATAACAAAGAGTCGAAGATGACAATGAGGATGAGTGCAAAACTTACAACTTCCAATATATTTTTTTTCCTGACAAATAAGTTGTATAGAACTCTTTTTAAGAAGTAATGGTTGAGAAAAAACATACCTCTGGAGTAAAGGAAAAACCGATTTTAAGTTCTCCCTTGTATTCCTGATCCTTGACCACATTATAAACGGTAGGAGGAAGGCTTCCTTCATCAAACAGTGGTTCTAACGAAATCCTGTAAACCACATGTCACAACATATAAGATAGAGGCAAAAAATGAAGATTGAAGTCAATAGAAAGAAACAATATGCTGAGACCAACATGCATCGCAAATTTCATAATTCCATATAGATTTTGAAGTGCCCAATATGATAGAGTTACTATGCAATTAGTACTGATACTGCCAACGTGAAACGTCTGATAGATATTGCTGATTCATATATAACCATTGGTAAACTAACGATAAATTTATGGCCATTTAATATTTAAGGAAGGAGATCAACTACAAACCATTGTACATTTCAGATGAAATAGAAAACTTACTCCACTTCCCCCAAAAAATCATCTTCGGTGCCCGAGTCACTATCCATTAGCCTTATTTTGAATTCGGAAACATTGTTTGAGACGGTGAAGACAAAGTTCTCGTTCCACTCAGGCTCGGATCCTTTACCTGCACCAACCAATGAATCGAAATATTAATGGATAGAAGTTAAAAGTTATCTCCAAGCGAGTTGTTTATGCATGGTTCTAATAAACCTCTTGCCACAATTAGCAAACAAAACAAAACCTCTAGATTCCTAATGATCATAGCAATAAGTTTTACTTGATTAATTATGCCAAAAATCAAGATGAAGTGTCTCTAGTGAGTGCTTTTATTTTTACCGTATGGAAATCAATAAGTAGAGATGAGAATGACCAGGTCTAAGGGTCAATCCTTTGTTTGCTCTATGTAATTTTTGAATTAGAAAAGTAAAATTTTTTATTTTTAATTCAAAATTTTGAGTAGCTCTAGCAAAAATTAGCCTTAGACCTGTTCATTTCATCCCTATCAATTAGTTTCAATAGAAAAAAAATAAGATATCGTAATCAATGATATTAGTAATATGGTCATGACATGAGTTTCTTGAGGGATGATTATAATTCTCCGCGACACTGACAATCTCATAACAACTATGAAATGCATTAAGTTGTCATTACATGGTAGATCTTCTTATTAGAATATCTCACTAATTTAGAATATCTTCCTAAATTAGAATATTTGGCAAATCCTCTAATTTATTAGCATATATCAGGATATCTTTCTAAATTAGTATATTTGTCAAATATTCCTAATTAGGTTGATTATACTATTGAGAATTATATGCAATTATGATCAAATTATCTATTCTTTTGTTTTTAACTATTATATTTGCCTCCTTTAAAGGATCCATTGTACCATTTTATTTACATCTCAGAATACAAAACTATTCTTCTCTCTCAGTTCGTAGTTTTATCATTTCTCATCCTAGCAGAAAGCAAGGATTCCCTTTTAAGGCAGACTCAATTGTATACTTTTGTGTGGGACTGGATTTTTGAGTTCCAACCTAATTATTAGCCTTGATGATGGATATAGTAAATTTTGCACCTAACTTCACATCACAATTTCTCAAGTTAGACTCGAGCAGTCAAATTTTTCAGGAAGGTCGCAAAGAGCATAATTCATCATAAAACTCTCAAGATTTATTTATTTATTTATTTATTTTTTAGAAGTCTTTACGATGGGAAGAATAAGATTCTTCTGCATTTCATTAAAGACATAAAGTGCAAATAGGAAGCGAAGCTATAGAGATATGAATGATAAAGTAAAATAAAACGATCGAAATGGATGAATCTGATAACAATTTGAGGGGTAGTTTGTTGCACCTGAAGCAATGCTGCTCCTCTGCTCCTGGCTGCAGAATTTGAGGATCGCGTATGTATCCATGTCCTCTGTTGGTGTTGGATCATGCAAAAATTGTTAATAATATTATGATCAGATCAAAGAAGATCAAATCAAATCAAATCAAATTAAAACAAGAATATGCAAATAGAAGGTGATCATAGAATATTATGATTGTGAGTAGTACGTACTGAGGAAATCGCTGTTCTCGAGGCCCTTGGCTCCGACGAGGAGAACTTCAAGCGTCCCCTGAACCATTTTCTCCCTTTTTTTTTTTTTTTTTTTTTTGGGTTGCGATCTCAATCTGAATCTATAGCGCTATTTAAATTACGTAGAATATTTAATTATTCATTATTTGTTTATTTATTTATTTAGTAAACAAGGATAGAGATGCAGATGGACGCGCGATCCCAGATGAAAGAGAGGAACCAGGCTATGCGGGGAAATTCTAAATGCGCACCACATTTTACTAGTGAGCACCACATAGTGTAAGGTAAAGAGATTTACAACATAGGTGAAAATGATGCTCACCAGTAAAAAAAAAGGTGCGCATTTAGAATTCCCGGCTATGCTGCGTAGCTTAATTATTATTATTATTTTTTTCCTCCCGTGTGAACGCACTCCTCGCAAATCAGTTGCGTGCTGAAATATTTTGACGAAAAATTCTAAATGGACCCACTAATTTTTAATTATTCATATAGAAGAGTTTAATTTTATTAAAAGCTTTTCATTTTAATTTATTGATGAATTTATCATTATATCCTTCAATTATTATTACAAGTTTATCTTTTCCTATTTCTGCTCTTATGCTTTTTTTCTTGATTTATATCATATTAAAATTTTAATAATTTTCAATAATTTAAATATATATAATTCAAACTAGATTAATTCTCATTATTCATAAACTAGAAAGAAATCAAATCCTATTAATTCTCAATACTAAAAAAATAGAAAAAAAAAATTCAAACTCTAATAATTCTAAATAATAAAAAATCAAAAAAAAAATTAAATTAGGAAGAGTAAAAGAACTATCTTTTTTTGAAAGAATAAAAAATTATCAACATTTTGTATCCATTTAATAAAAGGGTAAATAAACTTCAAAATCTATGGAATTTAATCTCAAAGAAGCTAAGGAAATAGAGATTATGATTCTAATTTTTTTTTTAATATAATTATTACTATTTTGCCACTAACTTACATAACTTACCTGAGATGCTGACTCATATGCAGTAATTCCATGTGTGTTAGTCACCGCTTCACGTAAGTTATATGAGATGTGGTCTATTTTCACTATATCTAACAAAAAAATTTTAATTTTTTTCTTATAGATTATGATCTCGACTCCCTAAGGTTCATTTATACCTAATTTCTTAGATTTTTAGTTTTGATTTGGTCTTTTATCCAGTAGACATAGCATAACCATTTTTGGTGAATAGAGTATTTTATAACCACTCACTTGATGAAAAAGGCAAATATACTTCAAAACTCATGAAATTTGATCCTAAAAAATTAAGTAAGTAGACACCATGATCCTAAAAAAAGTTAGGAAAAATATAATGGGATCACTACATTTTCGTACCGACTCATTTAACTTACCTGAATGTGTATGTGTGTGTAATACACAAACACACACATATGATTACTGAATATGAGTTGCGAGCATGTAAGTAGCTGAGTCAGTAGCGAAAAATATTGATCTCATTATTTTTTCTCAAACTTTTTTTAGAATATGATCTCTATATTTTTAGCTTATTTATGATCAAATTTTATAATTTTTGAAGTTTTTTTGCCTCTTCATCAAGTAGAACCAAAATGTTGTATTCATTGAAAACCATTAATGTTCCACCTACTTGATGGAAGACTAAATCAAAACTAAAACCCAAAAAATTAGATATAAGTGAATCCTAGAGAGTTTAGATAATAATCTAAAAAAAGTTATTAGAGATAGTGAAAATGACTGTAGATCAAGTAACTTATGTGAGGCAGCAACTCATATCCATTCCACACAAAAATGCGCGCGCGCGCGCGCACACACACACACACATATATAGTATCTAAGGTGCCTTTACAGGGAATTACGAATGAAGATGCCTCTAAATCTCAACGTAAAGAATGTTTTGGACAATCCAAATTGTTAATTGTCTGATTTCCACTCTAAAAAACGATGATATATAAATTCATGCATTTTCGATACATTTTGACCATATATTTGATATGTATAAAATGAACGGTTTTTCAACAATATAACAAATACAACCTCTTAATCTATAATTAAAAAGTGTGTAAATCACATGGATTTTTATACACCACATATTTAGAGCATAAAAAATTACAACTAATAGTTCAGATTGTCAACATATATCTCTATGTTAAAATTTAGGGCGTCTCTATAGGTAACTTCCTATAGAGACAGCTTAGATACACCATTCCATATATATACATCAGCTAGCAGCAAGAAAAAAATAGTGAATCCATTAATTTTTTTTTTCAATTTGATTTTTTTATCAAGATTTCTATAGCCCTAACTTCTTTACATTTCATGGATTTTGGAATCCAATTGTCATTCCATCAAATAGATACAAAATATTATATTTATCGAAAACTATTAATTTTTGCTTAATTGATGGAAGGTCAAATCAAAATTAAAATTCAATATATTGGGTATGAGCAAATCCCAGAAAGTAGAAATCATAATAAAAAAAATTATTTAAAAATATAATTAGAAATAATAGAATTTTTCTGCAACTCAAGTAACTCAAATGAGTTGACAGCTCATTTTCTCTCTAACTAAGGCCAAGTTGGGTATGAAATTTACTTTCTTGTTGCATGTTTGTTAACCTTTACATCTTATTCTGGTGCTGGATTTAACTGCTTGCATTATTTGCTTTTATAATATAATAAATCTACAACTTTAAACGGTAAAAAAAAAAAAAAAAAAAAAAAAAACTCCAGCATGACATTTGCATTTACACCTTATCCCATCTTGGGCATGTCAATGAATCCATCGCTATCCAACAAGCAAGTAAATCTGATTCGAGTCTGGAGTTGACCAATATTTTATATTTTCATGAACCTCCGGAGTTGACCAATATTTTATATTTTCATTAACGCGTCTATTTTTTTCTTTTTTTGTTTGATTAGTCAAATATAGACATATTTGACAACATTATTCGATTGAGTCTCTATCAGAAATCGAACTCAAAAACTTTTGCAAATTTAAGAGGGGTTGGTGCCACTTGAGCCAAGACTCACTGACTCATAAATTATGAGACTGGTTAGGATCAAGTTTTGGCTTTTATAATAACATTGTGCAATGTAGAAGCACTAAGTGAATGAATCTCAAAAAGAACGAAACAGAAACAGAGATGAAAGTAGAGAGTAAACAATTTTGAATTGCTTCAAGCGAGCGAGCGGAGGGACAAACTTTTAACTTGGGACATGCTTACTGACACATTTGGCTGCTACCGAACATAAAATCCAATACGGTTCAATGGAGTAGAGATGAAAATAGGTAGATCAAAGTATCAATTTTTAGTCCGTACTATTCAAAATTTTAAATTAAAAAAATAAAAAATATATATTTTTAATTCAAAATTTTTAATAGCACGATCGAGGGGTCCTATTACCATTTCCAAAACGAAGAAGTCCGACCAAAATTAGAAGATTAGGGCCGGCTTGCAAAGTGCAAAAACAAGGGTAAAAGAGGGACTCAACTCCCACGCTCTTGAGTGCATCCCGGAGCAGGCGAGGCCATTTAAATTCTACACTATATGGGCATATGTCGGCCGATGATTTTAAAATATCAAGTGGGCCGACGACTTTAACAAATCAAGTGGGCCGACGATTTCAAAATAATGGCGGGGACTGGGCGGATCGCATGGTCTTATCAGGCCATACACTGTCCCGTGGCATCCGATTTGATTTACCGTTCAATATTATGTTCGGTAGCCAGAAAATTTTAATTGTTTTTAAAAGAAGGGAAAAAAAAATTAATTTGAAAAATAGTTAAAGAAAAGTGACCGAAAAAGCTTTTCAAGAGAAAAGTGAAGAGCGAAATTCACCTTAATTACAAGTAACTAGTGTTATAATAAATTTCTAGAAATCTATTAACTCAATTAATATTTTAAATTATATATTGGTTCAAAATTGGTCTCCGCTAGTCATGACTACGACGGAGGGTGTCACTGTTGCGATTTGCGGAGTGTTTGAGAGAATTGGTGATTAATATAATTATGGGTATTTACAGATTTGTCCCTTACATCTTTATAAATTATAATTTAGTCCCCTAAATTTTATATTTAGAATTTAGTCCTCCAAATCTTTTAAGTTACTACAATTCAGTCTCCCAGTTTATATTTTGTCCCAATTTTCCCATTTTACCCATAATTTCTTTCACTTAATTTCCCTTCACTCTTCCATCTCTCTTCTTAATTCTTATTGGGTTCCCCATTGTTCTTCTCTTCTCTCTCTTTATTCATTTATTGAGTTCTCCCTCTCTATATTGAAACCAAATATATTATTCTCCACTAAATGTATTAAACATTTAAGTCTCAATATAAATTCATTTATTGGGTTCTCCCTCTCTATATTGGATAATTCATTTTTAGGTTTAATATATTTAGTGGAGAATAATACATTTAGTCTCAATATAAAGAGGGAGAACCCAATAAATGAATATAGAGAGGAGAAGAAGAAGGGGAACCAAATAAGAACTAAGAAGAGAGGGAGAAGAGGGAGGGGAGAATTAAGTGAAGAAAATCAGGGGTAAAACTGAAAAATCGGACCAAAATATAAACTAGGAGACTAAATTATAGAAACTTAAAGGAGTTGGGGGACTAAATCCTAAATATGAAGATTTGAGGGATAAAATTATAATTTATAAGGGACAAATATGTAAATATCCCATATAATTAATGTATGTGAATCAAGTACAAGGACGAGAGAACTGTTTTGCAAATTTCACACTAGACGATGCCTTCGTATACACAACATGTGATTCGGAGCAGGATTAGTAAAACCCAGTTTAGTCAAAAAAGCATGCCATCAGTTACAAAGACAGATGGGCAAAAACTCGTATTTTTGATAAAAAAGTGTTTTAAACTAAAAACGTTTTTATGTTGCTTTATGTTTTTTAAAACAAAAATATTTTAATTTTAATCCCAACTCTTGATTCATTATTAGTAACTATTAAGTAATGTAAAAATAAGACAAATGAGACCAGAAAATTTATGTTATTCGTTAATAGTAGGTAATAATTTTGTTGAATATGTATTTCAAAAAAATGAGTGATTTGCCCAAAACCTTTGATATATAGAGCATTTTTTTACATCCGCTGTTTTCGAATCGAGTCATTTAACTCAATGTATTAGCTATTATCCTTTTCATTTCCATTATTTTAAACGTTTTAAAAGAAACATATTTTTACTTGCACACCAAACTAACACAAATAAAACTTGTTTCTTTTTTCCCGTACCCCATTTTGCCAACTATGGCTAGGAATTGAGTAGTACGAACATTATGTGACTTCAATAAATTTGAAATTGTCACTTCTTCATGTGCTTCGACTGTGCGGCAAAAGATCTTAGCTATTTACATTTCGAGTAGTGCTAGTTGTACTGCTACGATGTCTTTTTTTTTACTAATCAAGCAAACTTTATTGAATATCAGAGATTATTTTTATCATCTCTCAAAATGTCAAGAAGAGTCATGAGGATGAAAATTAAAAATTTTGCCAAAACCTTATTATCTCATTAGCATTCCAATTTGTATATTTATTATCTCTTTCCAAGTGCGCTAAATATCAACAGTTAAAAAAAGTTCGAAAAATGTTTAGCTTCTTAACTAGCCCACACCCAACCGTCTTCGACATAGGAAAGAATAATGAACTCACTTTATAACAAATCCCCCTCAGCACAAGATTCAAACCAACAAGTCCTTTGAGTATTTTCTAAAGCCAAAAAAAGCCGCTTTAATTTCAATTCCAAAACAAACATAGCCACCTGTCTATGTGTCTCTACAAATAAAAGAAGACATTCCCAATCACATATTACAAATTCTGCAACAGCTACCCTTGAGAGAAGATTAAAGAGACTATCAAAGAAACCATTAAAGAAACCCTTTAGTTTAAACCCTTGAGTTTAAAGCATCTCAGGGTTTTTTCCATGATATAACTTGGACGAAAGACAACCCTCCATGCTCTCTGGTCTCGCCCAATTCTTCCCATTTCACCATGGCCAAACCTCGACTTTTGCCATCTTTAGACCAAAAAACTGTTCGAAATAGTTTCTCCAACCTTTGAAAAATATAATTTGGTATCCAACTTGCTAAATAGAGACTGATTGAAATACCGTCTTTACTAGTGTGACCTTACCCACAAAAGACAAGCATTGCTCTTTCCAAGTACTAATCTTTCCCCTTATTTTGACAATCCAAGTCTCAAAATCTGCCATTCTAATCTGATCGATACCAACTGTCGCCCCTAGATATCTGAAAGGAATAGATCCACACCAAAATCCAAGAATTGTTTGAATCTTAGGGCACATTCCACACTGAACCCCCTTACCAAACAAGATAACCAATTTTGGAAGTTGATACATTGTCAACTACCTAATACTCTTCAACCGCCTGCATTGGTACCACTAGAATGGTACAACTATTATACTACTCGAGGGGCATTTCAGTGAGCCCCACTTTCAAATCACGTCCCATGGGCCTTCAGACATCCTTCGAGCTTTTCCCATTTAAAAGGGCCTTCAGACAGTTCTTTGCAAATCTCTTCAGCTCTTTCTTCAGTTGTCTTGTTTTAGCTACACGTTTTCATCTTCTCTCTTTATTAGTGATATCAGGCATATATTGCCTGCTGAAGATAAAATGAAGAAGCCTCATAGCTAAGGATCAACTGAGTTACATATACAAATTGCTTTAGCTAACTTCCCACCAAATCAATCATGAGCTTAATATATGGTATTTAAATTACTACGTGAAAAAGGAAAAAGGACGGTTCAAATCAAGCTTTCACTAGATGCTGACATAATCAAACTCGATCCTGTTACATCCTTTAGGTTCTTCCCACCCAATGCTAGAGAAGTTTGCTGCTCTAGTGAACTCAATAATAACTTCCAAAGATTAATACCTTATTCGCAGGCTTTGGCCTCTCAGATAATGGAAATCCAAACATAGATGACTGGACAGAGTTGTTATTTTTTACTCTGCACTTTTAATCCCTTTTCACTGCTTCCCATAAGAGAAATCAGATCTCTAGATCGTGTTTCACCATATCAAATGTGAATAAGTTGCTGCTCTAGTGAACTCAATAATAACTTCCAAAGATTAATACCTTATTCGCAGGCTTTGGCCTCTCAGATAATGGAAATCCAAACATAGATGACTGGACAGAGTTGTTATTTTTTACTCTGCACTTTTAATCCCTTTTCACTGCTTCCCATAAGAGAAATCAGATCTCTAGATCGTGTTTCACCATATCAAATGTGAATAATATGAAAATTAGGTAATAATAGCATGGCATTTCAAGTTCGACATGAACAATCTAGTGTTCTTTTTATCATGCTTTATCAAAGCTATATCATCTGCATCAACATACAGGCTTTATCCTCTCTAATTATATTATCTTCAGTCCCCTATGGTACCTTCATTTTTATAAATTTTACTCCCATAATTTCATCTTTTCAGTATCCTCCTACCCAAAGTGCACATAACATGCCCAGTTACTGCTTTATGTTCATCCAACACGTAAACGCAGTTATTATTGCTAGTGCTGCTGTTCTAAATTGATAAGCTACATTATTCTCCATTTGTCTCTGCAGAATAACTCGGTAGGCAAAGTATCCTTGCTGCACATTTATGACTGACAAACATCTATTTACCTCTCACTGAAGATTCACCGTAGATGGTAAATTAACATTATCAAACCATCATTCAACAAGATGTTTCTTCAGCACTGACCCTCAACTTATTGTCCATTCAATTGCAAAAAACAACTAAGCCTTTTATCCCAAGTATTTGGGGTAGGCTACATGAACCAAAAAAGAATCACGCCGGATGATCACTTTGATATTCCTTCTCCATTCATTTCTATCAAGTAATATCTCTTTATTTAAACCTCTAGACTCCATATCTCTGCGTATCACCTCCATCAATGTTTTCTTCAGTCTTCCCTTCGTTCTTTTAACTTGTCCTACATTGATAAACTCCCTTCTTCGAACTGGTGCATTCAATTGCACGTTACCACAAACTCCCCTCTAGACTCCATATCTTTGCGTAATGTCCATTCAATTGCACATTACCACAAATTGTTCAAAACTTCTACGCATATCCTTACTGTCTATGTAAGTTGCCCATCAGTGGTAACTGAAAATTTTCCTGTTTATGAGTGACTCACAACATGTCTCATACGGTGTGAGGAGGAGTAAACTTAAGGAAGCATGAAAACATACAGCCAAACTTGCAATTGCTTTGTACTTTCATTCATCTCTATGACACACTCCAAATAGCATCTAGCGTGACTCCTCATTCAACCCAACACAAGCTTTAACCAAAAAAGGAAAGAATGCAGTTATCTTCATTCAAACCCAACACTATCTTCTCCATAAATCCCTATGCCCATGCACCCTTTAATCTTTGCTTGTCAACCCTTTTCCTAGTTATTAATAGAAAAATTAAAATACTATGTCCAACAGTTCTTTTAGGTTCGTTGATGACACAGATGTGTACAGCGACCAGGGCCCTATAAACTATTCAAAACACAAGCAGTAACACAAAATTTACATAAAAGAAAGGCAATTAAGGTTATATGATGTCTATAAGTACAATTTAGTTAGTCCCTAATCAAGGCCATTTATACCTAATGTCCACCCTAATACCTACAGTTGTAATTGTAGGATGATTTGTTTAACAGAATTTGATAACATGGCAGATCATAATTAGAAGCGTAGAAGGGAATAAAAGGCAAGCTGCTCCTTAATCAACCTCCTTGCTTGACTATTTTAATAACTAATAGAATTAATCTTTGAAATCCTAGATATCATCCACGAATTTGACCAGCATAGTGAAAGACGAACCCTAAAACAGGCATAGTTTACATAGTAAACATTGAAAGTGCTAGTTTTAATCCTATGCATGAGGCAAAACGTGCCAAAAATACAAATGAAAAACCCACAATTGAGAGCATTGTGTAAAGACGACAGTCAATAATAACGGATATGATTGATACTTGATATGGATGATTTGACTGCTTTACAATTTGAAACCCATAGAGTTGACTACAAAGTTTTAGAGCTTCGTAGAAGACCAAGTTTAACCAAAATGGAGTTTGAATGGAAAAATATCATTGTTTTAGTGAAAAGAGGAATTACTGGATGGCTGGGCTACCCCAGACCCACTAGTGACCCCACTGTTGGCTCAATAAACTGAGCCAATTTGAGAGCAACCGCCAATAAATTTACCAGTGACTCATGTCACTAAGAAAACTGCACCAGCCACCGGTAAAGCCATTGATGACCCACAACTGGCTCAAGACAGCAGTCGCAGATTGGAAGTTTATTTGGTAAAACTGAGATTTCAGATTTGCATTCAGATTTTGAGTATTTGGATTGGACTCAAATTACTATTTGATTCTTTGGATCAAGGATGGTTGGATAAGATTATAAAGAAGGATTAGGAGTTTATTTAGCAAGATGAAGCTCTATAAATACTCCATCAACTGAAGATTTTGAGGGAGCTTCTGAAGAGAATAAAAGGAGATTTAAATCTTGAAGAAAGAGAAGTTTTCTTTATCCATTATTGTTCATGACTTTGGAGATTAACGATAAGCAACATCTCCATTCTACATACGAGAACACATGCTACAATATTGGTAAGACATACTCGTTTGTAATTTTACAATTTTCTACTTGTATGTCTGTTATTATGATTGCAGAGTCATTATTGGGGTTTAAGAATATCTTAAATGTACAACTCTATCTGTAGTTGTTTAGCAGAAAAGTTGGATCTTAGGGTATTTTGCAGTCGCAGCTGTCTAGCAGTAGTAGTCAAGTCCCTATAACTGATTTGATATCATAGTGAAGTTCTTCTGTCATTTTCTCCAGTTTAGATTTTTTCCATGTTAAAATCTTTCTGTTCATCTTGATTGATTTTTTTGAAATTATTTATTATGCTTAATTGATTAATTACTTTGGTAATTAGTGTTTAATTTATTGTCAATCGAATAGTCCACATTTTCGTAGTTTTTTCATAACATATGTCAAGAAACATACTTTACATCTGGATAGAGTACAACCAAGAGTTTATACCATCAAGCCAAACATACAACTAAAGGTTTGTAGCCACTGTAGGTTGCTTAGATGATTCAATGCTTGTAAATTGTGATTCTCTATCCATGTATCTTGGGCAACGTTTCTGACTGTTGTTAGAATAGTTGGATTGTTCATAAGAACAAGTACCAACAATTACTATGTTACTTCATAAATGGCTGACCCATCCTCCTATTCTTCAATTAATACGAAATTCAACTTTTACTTATGCACCTGCAAAGCATGAGAACTTATGAGGATGCTTTATGTATGTAAGCTTAAGAGAAAATTTAATAATTTCTAAAGCATAGGCTATTAATTATCCCTAAATTCCGTAAACTTGAATGTACTCCATGTAGTAGCTCACAATAATTTGTTATCATGCAATAGAAATACCCTTCAAACATTTGGTAGGATCACACGAAAAACCTTAAGGCCTAGTTTTGCAAAGGGTCAGGGCACACACAAACCCAGGTTAGCAAAAAAGGGGCAAAGATCCTTAAAAGACTTAATCCAGATTAAATTAATATGTATTTTAAAGCATTTGGATAATATTATTCTAGAAAATAGGCAACATAATAATGGGGGTTATCTCTTAACCCGCTTAGTTTACTACTTAGCTTGGATTGAATACTCTAATTTCTTAATCCAGCTTATTTTAATTCATTTATTAAAAACAAAAAAATATTTGGCAACATAAATCCAAGTTAGATGCCATTAACTCTAGATTTAACCACAACACCCAAAATTGTATACATACATTATGATCACACCAATGCCACGAAGCAGAAAACAAAGCTTATTCTTTTAAAAGTCTATTGTGTTTCCATAAACATATAGTTCTAATCTAATTAGTGCATGCTCCAAGGAAAAATCGATAAATAAATGTCCCACATTACAAGCAACAAACTTCCTACCTAGATGAACATTAACCTCCATGCAAATACCACATCAATATCAAACCTCCTCTATCATTAAATGCTAAAACAAATTAGTTTTTTATAAATTGCACAAACAAGGAAATGCAATCTCATCATCAAGATCTAACCATAACATTCAGGTCACGTGGAGAAATTATATAAATTCCATATATTCCAACAAAATCTAAACCAAATTTCAGTTCCAATATATTTCAATTAGTCAGATCTTTTAACAACATAAACATAAACATGAAATAATTCACAATAATACAAACCCTAGCAAGAGCAACAGCAAAACAGCACATCAGCATCCTATTTCCAACCGAAACCATACGAATGATGAAGAAGGAGACGATGATATTACCAAAAAAAAGATATCTTGATTCAAATTTTGCTGAATTCTTTGCTGATTAGTGGATTGAGATGAGAAATTAGGAGTGGTGGGGTGGGGACCACATGGTGTCAAACTTGGGCGGGCCCTCCATGGTGACGAAGTTGTTCTCGGGCTGGGTGAGCATGAGGGGCCTGTCCTTGGCCTCCTCCTCGAGGTCGTCGTCGTCGATGTCGGTGGTGCTGAGGTTGATGCACGCGCATCGCTCCAAAGAGGCGAAGAAGGCCGACGCCACGCTCGACCCCAGCCAAGACGCCACGCGGTCGAGCTTCTCGCACGAAGACGATGGCATGTCCGAGTTCTCCATTGGTCGAGCTTTAATCTGGAACAAAATCAAAGGGGACGACGATGATGAAGGAGAAGAAGAAGGAGATTATGAGATCGATTTGAGATTTTGGGGACAAAAGCAAGAAATGGGAAAGGCCGTTGAATGCGGGTCCAAAGCCCGTTGGCGTTTTTTTCAAGATGGGGCACCGTAAGAGGGCAGTCTGGGTATTTTGAAAAAGTGGTTGGAATATTCTTGCGTGGCCTCAACGGAAAGTTCTAAATGCGCACCACTTTTGACTCAGTGAGCACCATTTCCCCCTATGTAGTAAATCACTTTACGAAAAGATGTGGCGCTCACAATTTAACATGAGGTGCTCATTTAGAATTTCCCGGCCTCAATACCTCAGGAATAATGAACATACGGGATTATGAAGTTTGAGGAGGGTAACTCGCTGCCAAAAGGGTTAATTCTAAGTAACTTCTCTCTTACCTTCGTAACTAGTTTTGGAGACAACAATTAATTATATATTATGAAAATAATTCGCTATCCAAATACTTTTTTTTTTTGTTCTTAATCCAAAGCATTCTAATCGAAAATGAATAATTCTTAATTTACATGAAATCGTGGGAATTTTCTTTCCCATCATCCAAACAAGCCGACATAATCTTATAAAGGAGTTTTTATTTTCTTCTAATATTTTATATATTTTTTAAAATTCCACATGCATCACTAAAAGCTCTCTCTCTACTATTGTATCCACAACTTTGCAAATACCCTTTTTAATATCATCTACTATTTTAAATTTTGAAGTAATCAATAAAAAACAAGTCTATAATTAATTAATTAAAAAATTAATATAATATTTTGAAATTGAATTTTGAGTGACCAATAATTAAAAACTACCATTGTAAATAAATACTTTACAAAGATTTTTCTTATTTTCTAATATAGTTATTTCACCAATTTTTAATGTCCTCGTTAAAAGTAAAATACTTTATTAATTCTTTTCTTATTGTGCCAAAATTCTAACATGCTTATCCCTTCACAAAAAATCGTCAGCTTGAATCCTTTGGTGATTCATGTAAGAGAGCATTTTCTAAATTTGCAACAAAACTCGTTATAACTTATAAAAACAATTAATATTGGATCGTTGACCAGAGACTTTGTAAACACATATTTATGTTATACAAAATCTACGTAGTAAGAAGGTTACAATCACTAATCTTTATTATATGGCTCAACGTGATTAGGAAGCAATTTTTTCCAATAATGATTGAGATTTTTTTCCCTCTATGTACAAGCTGTCATATAACTTACTGGCCAATCGAAAGAAAAGAAAATTGAAGTTTAGATTATTTCACATGATATTTTAAGAATTTAAATACGATATGAATCCAACTTAAATATGATATAATCCATTTAAATTCAATCCAAATCATATTTGTTAAAATATAAAATAATTTAAAATATAAAATAATTTCACTCAATTCTCATTATAAATTCGGAATTTTTTGGTACAGCGAAAGAGGCTTTTAATCATATTTGTTTTGCATATTTGGAATTTGAATCAAAACCAAATTCAAATAATGGGTTGGGTTCTTGAGTTTTTGGATCCTACTTACATCCCTACTTGCGTCAGGAAGTTTCCGAAGGAGCACATCACTTTTTATAGTGAGCCCGCTATTTTTGGTCCGGGCTTTGAGCCTGGACCTTTGTTCAATGGGCTCACCAGTAGAAATGGTGTGCTCATTTCGAAACTCCCCCAGCGTCCCCACCATGCCTTGTCGGAGAAAATATCAAGAAAGTGGAACAAAGTAAACGGCCCCCACGTGCCCCCTGCCACGTAAGCGGATGGGATGGATGGGGAAGGGGATAAGATACCACAGGGCGAGCGGATCAATCAAACGGGAAAAAAAAAAGAAAAAAAAAAAAAAAAAAAAAAGAGAGAGGGAGACCTCCATTAAAATCTAATGGCGACCGTCACTCTTCCTTCTCTCCCTTGCCTAATCTCCAAATACCATCGATTTCCGAGGACCAAATCTCGTCCTCACTTCCAAATTTCAATGCTCAGGTATAATCCCTGCTTGAATTAGTTTCAGCGTATAATATCTTCTCAATTTGGAAACTTGGAAACACTAGACTGGAAAATTAGCAATGCTTATTTCTCTAATTTAAAACACAAAACTTTATTATTATTATTATTATAAATTCCATCCTCAAAACTATAGATCAAGATATAAACCAAAATTGATAATGACATCCTAATGGAGTCATATCCCAAGCTACATTGAATTAAAGAAAGATGTGATTCTAGATGGATTGGTTTATTGGCTTGAAACCCTAATCTGATCAGAAAGTAAAAGGCCCCAGTCGAGTCTCGAGTCCAATTGTCGACTTACCCGATTCTGGACTAATGTTCACCCTACTTCCCTTTCTATGGAATTTGTCATTTACCTGTCAAATCTCCAACAACTTGGAGCATTGATGTGCTACATTATTTTCAAGTTTTTTTATTCTCGTATCGCATCTTTTGTCAATAACTCAAGAATTCACACCGATGTCTTACATTAATAATATTTTAACTTTTAAGGAAGATTTTTTATAGAAATATCATCTTTTTCACATTAAGAAAATTTGAAATATACAAAGTGTGTGTGTGTCTCTCTCTCTCTCTCTACACACACATACACGTACATATATATAATAATGGAAATGAGCCATCATATCATGTAAGTTACCTAAGTTGCAGTTCATTTCAACTATCTCTAATAATTTTTTAAAAATTTTTTCTTTTGGATTATGATCTCGACCCTCTAAGGTTCACTCATATCCAATTTCTTTAGTTTTAGTTTTGATTTTGTCTTCTATCAAGGAGACATAAAATTAACTGTGTTCGGTGAATACATTATGTATCCTCTTAATGAAAGGGCAAATAAACTTTAAATCTCCTGAAATTTGATCCTAAAAAAACTAAAGAGGTATAAATCATGATCTTAAAAAGAATTTGAAAAAGATAATATGATCATTACTTTTTTGCCGCCGAGTCATGTAAATTACTGAAGCTAAATAGGTATGGCTAAGTTTGAAACTGTATCCAAGTGATGACAAAGTAGGTTACACGATAGATAAGGGTCTCGACATCGCACTAATTATTTTCAAATCTTTTGCAGTTTTGTTCAGTCCAAATACACCATAAATTTGATAGTGTACTAGCATCCCAGGCTTTGCAAATGTAGAAAGCTATACGATGACAACGCCATTGGTACCAAAGTGAGCAGACTGAGTAGGGGAAATGTTGCTGATGATAGAGTGGAAATATTGCTACATTTGTCTAGAGTGGGAGCAATGAAGGAGAAGATGATTAGTTGTTTAGGTTGATAGACTGAAGATGTAGTTGAAAACTGGGGCAATGTTTCGTTGGTGCATTACATCGGCAATGGCGAGACGATCATAGAGAGCTATCCATGCAGTAATTTAACTTTCCGGGGGGCACGTGCAGCCCAAATGTTGGATATTGCAACAAGAAGTGAGGATATGGGGGCAATGTGGTGATAAAGTGAAACCATCGGGAATATACCAGCTTTGTTTAGAGACCATTTTAAGCTATCCTCAATAGGCTGTGCAGAATGATAGGAAAAGAGTTTAATTGGTACATGTTTTTAAAGGAAGATGATAAAATACAATTTAATTGGTACTTGTATGACTGGAGAATATAGTTCACTTTGCTATTTTGTTTTGCCTAACTTGTCTATTTCTAATAAGATCACCCATTTCTTAAAGACTAAGACCGTTTTATAACATGCATTCCTTATTTCATGTAGTTTTTATGATTCCCTGGGTCTCAAAATATAAAATTTTATGAATATTTTTATGGATGGAAGCAACTTCAATCTATTTTTTGTTTTGTTTTTTTTTTTATGCTTCCATGACTAAATGAAATTAAAATTTCCTTTCTAAACCTTTTAAAAGCTGCTCATTATATGATATAGTTTTAAATGCGTCCACTTCCTGCTTAAGCAGCATGAACTGGTTACTGGGTATTAGAGGAGAGGCATTATCCAATATGGGTAGAAAGTAAATCTGAATATTATTGGTAAGAGATGCATATACTTTGAAGTTCATATCTCTTGTAGGCTCCCGGTGAAGTTCTAACACCAATTTTGTTTCTGCACTCTGCTGGCAAAAACCTTTGTCAGCAAAGTGAGAGAACTAAATATCTGTCTATGAGTCTTGCTTTAATCAAGCCTTTCAAGAAATTTCTCTACTTAGGAATAATGTATGCCCTCTGGTCCTCTCCAATCCTTCAGTTGCTGCTTAAGCAACAGAAAATAAAGATTGGTACGGTGAGGAGCATTATTCATTTGCAGCAAAGAAACAAAAATAGAAAGATTATTTTTAAACAATTGGCTGCAGTAAGTTGGAGGAGAAGTTTATGGTAGTTTATTTCTTTCCTTGTCTGTATCAGGTTATCAAGGGAGGGACTTCTATTCTATTGTCTACAGTCAATCAAATATGTTTGATCATAGATACGAGCATCTGTAGAGGTGACTTGCTTGACTTTCACATGCAAAATCATCCATGCGTGGTGCTTATAGTATTCATATCTTTTCCTTCATGTCAAACAGGATAAAACGTGTGTGAATGTGGTGCATGCATTTACATGTTGTTAGGATCGAGAAGCAAGCCTAGAGGGACTGTGAAGCACGTTTTTTTCGAATATTGTAGATGATGAAGAAGAAAGCTGGAGATAGGTCTTCAAAGACTCGTCCTTTGTCTTTAAGGATCTCCTTAGGTACCTTCAATTTTCTCCTCAAATTTTCTTCTTGAAAAGTCACTTCTTTTGCAACTTCTCAAATCTAAGGATTTGTTCTTCTTTTATAGTTGAAATTAGTCATCTCAAAAGATCTTAACCATACAAGTAATATATATGTAACCTTGACCATCCAATTCTAATCCAAGTTATCCAAATATCCTTCCATATTTAGTTTGTTTGGAAGCATATCCTATCTCAAAAAGAGTTAGGAAAAAAAAAACTGCTCCGAAGATCTGCACTAGCGGTTCTGTTGACTGTCTATCGTTAGCTGCACCGCTGGATGCTCTTGGGTTGGATTACAATTTTGAGCTACCGATAGCTCTACCGGTGGTAGCTCGACCGTTGGTTTGTTTCAACCCTGCAAAACTTTAGGATTTCAGCTGTTCTTGGTGTTGGTAGCTTGTTTTAGGGGGTAGCTTGTAGCTCTATTGTTAACTTTTGCTTCCAAACCCTGATTGAGCTTTTCTTGATGCCGTTGGAAAAATTCAGAGCTCTACAACTTTATAATTTGATTTCATCAATTGATTTATATTGTATTTATATATATAAAAAAAAGTACTCTTGAAGTTATAGCAGTAGCATTGGAAGTTACAATAGCAACATCTCATTGATTTCGTTCATTGTCTTGCATGATACTTTTGCACATCCATTAAATCTACAAATAACTCCACAATACTTGTCATAATAATATATGAGTTTGTTAGTTATTCAACACATGTACACACATAACATCTGCTTGTGAGCCAGCATGTCTGATTGTGTGAAATGTAATAATGTATTAGTTGGTTCCTTTGGCTCTATCACTTTCAACATTAAATTTCTCTTTGAATTTGGGCAGCATCCTTCTGATATAATTCTCATATCAATTTCTGCATCAAACCAGACAGGTTCAGACTAGGGGCAGGTGTGCTTCTCCGTTATATATTCTCGTTGGAAGGTAAATATTGCAAGCAATTACTTGGCCTTTTCTAGCCAAGCTTTTCTTCCAGTTTCTACAAACAAATAATTACTGTAATCTTGAAAGTTCTCAATAGTATTAAAGGAGCATATGTAATTGTATAAATTTGTTATGAAATCATGCTTATTAGCAACAAAAATAAAGTTTGGGAGAGATTATTCAAAGAATGACTAGCTAAAGAAATGTCTATATCTGAAAATTAAATTAGTTTCTTGCTAGGAAGTCAACGAGGAAGCATTGTTTATTTGTTTAGAGAGGATTTCTTACGGTTCCTAAGTAGTAAAGAGGTTATATGGTTGATTATCGTAATAAATAGCCAATAGATATGCTGCAAATTTCTTGAATATCTTGCAGAAGATGTTTACTACATTTGATCCCATTGTTTTTTCCGCCTCCTGTGAGTAAAATCTGTTCAAGACTTCTTCCTAAAAGTAGTCTAATTTAGAGCATCTTCTCTTCAAAATGTACCACAAATATTTAGTTGCACAATCCATAGGCACAATTTATATTATTAGGATGGGAGATGGTTACTGCTTATCCAAACTTTTGGTTTTATGTCAATATGATTTCGAAATTTCTTGTAGAGATTGCCTCCTTTAAGGACGGAACCGAACTGTTGTGAGCGTGCATTTGTAGGGAACACCACTGGTCAAGCAAATGGTGTATATGACAAGCCACTTGACCTTTGTTTTTGTGATTATACAAATGAGAAATCAAACCTGAAGGAAAATAACTTGCAGCGGCTCTGATGTCAGATGCGAAGGTTGATGGTGCTGATACGTCAGAAGTTGTGATGTCCAAAGCCTATGCCGTCGGTGCAAGTTTTAAGGGTGAGCAAATACTTCCAGTTTTAAATGCACTGATTTCCTTGGTAATTATGATTAAAAAAAAAAAAAAAAAACCATCTCTATGTAAGTGCAAGTCATTTCTCGATGATCCATGTTTCGGTGAATCATTATTATGTTGCCTTAGGTTTTCTTCTTCTTCTTTTTCCTCTTTTTTTTGGGTGAGAGAGAATTTGACCAAACAAGGAAGGCATCCTCTCTATAAGTCGCCTTCAGTTTAAGTACAGCCTGCAAGCTCAAATTTACCAGGTTGTGCACTTCTTTTTGTTTAGAACTGCAAGTACTTGAAGGACATGTTGCTTTTCTTTAGCTTATATCTTTTAACATCATGCATCATTGATTAACCAATTTCATGGTTTGTCTGCTATATAAGTTGAATCAAATTATAATCAAATGCTATTATTCTCATCCGTGAATTATTTCTTTAATTTTGGTAATGTATAGTTATCTCAGTTTGATCATATTGCCTTTATTTTCATTTTCATTGCTTATTGCTTGTTACAGGAACCCCTCACTCTTGACCTGCTGTAAAATATATCTGATTCAAAAGATTGAAGCTGACTTTCACCAAAAAATAAAATTGAAGCTGATGAGAAATTTGTTTGGTTACGTTCAAGAGTTTCTTTACAATAAATTACAATCTTAGATAACATATTTAATCATTTGTATTCTTGGAACTTGCACTACTATTTGCATTAATGACACTATCTAACTTTTAGAATTTCCAAAATCTTGTTGAGCAACTTAAACAGCTGTTGCCCTTGTAATTAGTGTATGAATACCAAACCCAACTATATGAAACACAAAAAATGAAATATTATCTGCAGAGGCTTGGAGTTTGCATTTATCAGTGTACAAGTTCTCTTTGTTATTTGAAACCCTGATATGAGTAAAAGAAATTACTCTCTTGATAATGGTTATTGGGGTCTCATGGCATGATGATGCTGTGTTGGTCTTTATGTAAAGGTTTTGGAAAGTATTGTAGAGAACATGCTTCAGAATGTGTGAAATTAAATTCATAGCCTGTAATATAATAAGCATATTAAATGTTTAATATGGTATACTATACACATTGAAAAATTTAAATTCAATGAAGCCTGTACAACAATGTCGACTTTGAATTCAATTTCAATCATGGTAGATGCCAAACTGGAAAATCTTTGTTCGGAAGAGTTGAAAAGCTTTGAATCATTTTTAACGGTTTTTGAATCAGTTTGATTGGACTCCGTGGTCGAAAGATACGATGAAATTAGGCAGTGGGACAATTAGAGCCACTAGCAAGCCCACAGGTGAATAAACTGTTTTTTCTAACCTGCACCTAGTAACCGGTATGCCCACCGGTGGCACCATCGATGACCTTAATGACTCCACCTGTGGATAAGCTACCTTTTACAATCCGAGCTTGGCCACCGGAACAACCACTAGTGGGCCCACTAGTATTTGAATGGTTTTGAACTCCTTTCCAGCTGTGGATTCCTACCTATAAAATCTAAGGGAAATAATTTATTTGAAGAATTTTAAAGATCCATGAACTATATATAAACCCCCAACCTCCCCCCGCTCCTACATTGCAAAGATTCCTCCAATTTTCCCCAATCTATGAAATTTCAGAAGAGTTCACAAGAGAGTTGTCACCTTATCTTCTTTAGGATCTTTACTTCGTCTCTATCAACTCTATCACTGCACACATAGGAGAAAAGAGCTTCTGTGCTAAAACTTGTTGAGAAGAAGGCTCTTATCTCCATGAGGACTCTTTTGTTACATTCTGAGTAAATATCTAGCTAGTAAAATTTCTCATCTCCTTACCTTATTTTGTGATTTCTTCATCGATCTCTTTGTTAGTTTAGTGTCTTGTCGTCCACGGAGCTAAAGAGCCACTCTTGTTAGGTGGAGTGCTTTCGCAGGCAACCAATACAACCTATACTCCTAAAAAAAAATACATGTAGTAGTGCAAGTAAGGATCGTTCCCACAGAGAGTATCTAGCCTAGTTTTATGCTACGTGAATAAGGATTGGGGGGAAGGGGTTGAGTATAATGAAAACAATTTTTAAAAAAAATTAGGAACAATTCAAATTAAGGTATTAAAATCAATCAAAAGAACAAACCTTGGTCTAAGTCAACATCCACCATCGGAATTTTTCAACTGATCATTGATGCAAGTATAAATCAATTCACACTTTGAATATTCACCGTTGAAACTATTTTCCTATCTCTTCTTAGTCATAGTTAATTAGAAAACAAGCGATCTAATTAACCTTAACTACTAAACAACCCAGGACAAGCGCTAAAGATTTAATTTAGTAGCAGCCTTAAGAATTAGAGAGATCGATGAAGCTAAACAATACAAACACAAGCGGTTGCATTTAATTTAGTCTAGTGTTCTTCCTAAGATCTAATAATTTCTAACGCAGCAAATCATTAAATCTTAGTTGCTTCACAAATTAGAGGGATAAAACAAATACAGTTTTGATATCTAACCTAGCAGTAGATTGCAACGAATAATAAACTAGTAGGCCTCCTAATAATTAGATGAGACAATCATAAAAAAATAAAAATAGAAGAACATTCGATACTCAAAGTATAGATTGAACAATAAAAACAAATTAGATCTCACAGTTTTATTGATTCCGAGGCTTTCGTTTCCTTCGACCAATTATGAAAGTTTAGCCACGCAGGGCCGTGAATGAAAACTCGAAGAAGAATAGAGGGAAGAAGGGGAGGAAAGAGGCATGTGAGAAGTCGGATGGTTTCTCCCCCTTTTATAAGTTAATTCAGTTTTAGAAACCTACAAAATCTCCTAAAGATATTCTAAATCTTACCCTAAAATAACAATATCCAAATCTGACTAATTAAGGAAAATATTAAAAATAAAATAAAGTCCTAATATAACTAGAAAAGTAGTGTTTCCAGCTGGAATTCTCGTGCATCCGATCTGAAGAATTCCTAAAATAAACCGCATCGGATCTGCGTATTAGAGTTGCAGGCTAAGTAACGTTCCAGAATATCAGCAGTGCAGGTGCAGCAGCTTCATGCCCGATTTCGACCTTGATGCAGCCTGTATTTCTAAAAACTCAAAACATTAAAGTTGTGGAGATTTTTCTTGGCTTCTCATATCATCTTGAATCATTTCAATCGGAGCTTGGAAGAGAGAGTTATGCCCAGATTACGAAGTGATGTTGAAACTGTCCAAAATCGCCCAATTAGTTTCGTTTTGCACTTAACGCCTCCATTTGCATCCTAAATCAAAATATAATAATAATGAGTACATTTAGGCACAAAATAAGTATAAAAGACTAAACATTAAGGGAGAAAAATATGACATTTTGCATTCTCATTAGGTTTTCCATTACAGATTCCCAGACTATTTTGAGAGAGGAGTGATTTTTATTAAATTATTGTGTCATGGACTGGGCGTTCACCAACTTGAGAAGAATTGGGCATTCTCTCTCATTTGTAATTTATCAATTTTATTATGTCACCGGCTTTTCTCCTATTTTTATTAGTTATGATTAGTTTCTGATCAAAACATATACTCCCAGAAAGTGAGTATAGTTCTTTCTCAAGCTAAAATTTTTGAGTTTAAGAAGAGGGACTTATTGCAAGCCACTGCAAAAATTCTTCACGTTCCTATTTATTTAAAATCGCCTACTTTGTGAGTCTGAAGGTTTGCTTTAAATAGATCTTGGCTTCATTTTAAAGAGAGGTGTTCTTTCTGCATGATGTTGATTTTTGTCCCAATATTGTTATTCATTGTTTAGATTCCTTACACACAATCAAGTATGTAGGTCAAGTATTTGTTGCTATAGTTTTGCTTGGAATTTCAATTTGCAAGTAATAGATGACAACCTAGAAGAGAGCCTCAATGGACTCTCATAATGGTTGGTGTTTTGCAAATTATCTCATCTTAGTGATGAGAGTAACCCTATAGTATGGAATCATGTCAAACAAAGTGGTAGCTATCCATTATTCATTAAAGTACTTTTTAAATATTATATACTTATTAATTTACGGAATACTTATATAACTTACAGTGGCATTCAGAAAATCGCAGCATGAAATAGTCCTTTTGGTAGAACACAGAAAAATAAAAGAAAAAACTTTAGCATGCTTGAGTGTATATCTATTTGTTCAAATATTAGTGTATGATGAGATAGCCTAATCGAAGATCAAAACCTCATTACAAGCCCCAACCCCACCTCCCCCCCCCCCCCCCCCCCCCCCCCCCGGCGGCACCCCAACCCAAAAGAAAAAACAAAAAGGGTTTTCTATGGCTACAAGTAAGATAAATAGAAACCAAGGTTTTTAAATTTCAGCCAATATAACGATGTGCGTTGTTTACTACCATACGAGATTTCTCGTATCCAACATGATATTATAGCATATAGTGCCAATGCCGGTATTGCCAATATTTTGCCTTGTATCGTTGTTTCAATATGTCTGATATTATCGATTTTTGATTCTACAAACTAGAACAAACCAAGGTTTTTAATATTGACCAATACCTCATGAATGATGTATTGGATTTGGAGGTAATGTAGACCCTATGATATTGTTATCAATATTGCCAATATATCTGATATCACGCATATCGTGATATGATACATCTCATATTGCCAACTTTTGTTACCATTAACCATCAGCCATGATATTTTAAACCTTAACTTAAACATATAACTCCATCCCTCAATAATCAAACTTTAAAGGAGTAATGATCAGCTCAAGCCTTCTCTTTATTACTTTGGACAACCTGTTGATTCTTTTTGTGTGAGTCCAACACATTCATCTCGTACAGAACTCCATTGTTTCTTCCATATTCCTATCCCAGAGTAAAAACATTATCACAAGATAATTGATGTTTTATGCGAAGAAAAGTATCAGAAGTCTATCTATTGACTTCCTCTAGATCCGGTATGTACCAAGAATCCAGCACCATTACCAGCATTAAATTTCGATTATTAACATGTTCTTCAATATTGTACTCTAATGCAGTCTGAGACCGAGTGAACTTTGAGAAAGGCAATCTCGATGGAGCAGTCTTTAAGAACACATGCAGTTTTATCAGGTTCTACTTTTGACAATGCACAACTTAAAGATGCCAATTTCGCAGACAGCCATAATAGGCTATATTGGTCTCCAAAAGCTTTGCGAAAATTCTACCATAAGTGAAGAAGGACGAGCAGAGTTGGGCTGTAGGTAACTATGTCACTCTTTTTTACTCAACTATCAAGCAGGGATGAGATTATGTAACACTTGTTGAGGTAAATGGAAAAGATTGACTTTCAAGCGACTTGTATATGTCTTGGTTGTTTGGATAAAGAAAATGGAAGAAGTATGCAAATATACTGATTCCAGTAAACATTGTTGTGAATGATTATTGTTTATCTGCAGGCTTTTCGAAGGAACGTATCCTAGTTTCACATTGCTTTGGACTTTGAATTCAATTTACTTTTGTTTTTGAATTCGCCAATATTCTGCTTAGTGGCATAGGGCGGCTGAAATTGTCATTGGTAACAGTGTGTTGTAGAGGTGTTGCTCGAACTATATGTGCCATTTTATAATTCCATGAGATCTAGAAAATATGTATAGTTCTGTGCTGATAGGCTGGGGTGGATGTGGGACTGGAGGACTTTGGTTCCTATCATAAGGAGCTTGTAATTGCCTGCTACCATCAAGCGCATCTGGTGTAGTGGTATCATAGTACCCTCCCACGGTACTGACCAGGGTTCGATTCCCTGGATGCGCAAATTTTTTCGCATCATAATCAACTTTTTGTTTTTTTCCTCCCTAGATTCAGTTTTGAGTTTGTAGACAATTTCCAAACAAGACAATGAATATAGACCAAGTCAGACCTGAGCTGGTATCCCTCTAGTGTTAACTAAACATACTTAAAATACATATGGCACTAACATAGCATATAATTGACTCTAATCAAGTTTAGACTAATCTAATATATTGACCTTGTTTGAGCTTGATAGGAGTGATTTTGGAGATTAATCTAATATATTGACCTTGTCTTACCTTAATGGGCGTGATATTGGATGCTCATTTGATGCTAACAATTATCATAAGCTTCATGAATAAGGAGGCATGATGCTTTCCTCCACTGCAAGTTTGAATCCCCATTGTGTTACCAGAAAAAGAAAAAGGTTTGAATCCCCATCCAAATATTTCCATTTTTAGAGAATACCGTTGTGAAATAACACTACGTATTTTCTTTTTTCCTTTTAAGAAAAGGTAGTGGTTGAGGAAAAAAAAAAAAGGAAAAAATAAAACCCACTACACAATGCATATGGGAGTCAAAGGAGAACAAGTTGTAGTGCTAAAACCATATTAAATGTTCTTACTTAGCTTAATGGTTACGAGATATATCTATAATACATGATTACCAAGAAGATTGACATCAAAATTCAAGGTACAAGATTTGATCAGAATGTGCAAGCTAGGGTTCAACATGACTGTTGACTCTCTCGGTTTCGCCCGACTCCGATCGATTTCGGTCGGATTCAGTCGACAACCTTTTTTGGCGACGGTCGAAATTTTCTATCCTCGGATCCTGATTTTCGACCGATTAATCAACTGAACATCTAAAGACGAACTCTACCCGCCGACTTCATCTGAATCCAACCGATTTCGGTCGGAGTTCAGTCGGAATTTTTTTTCGGCAATGATCGGAACCTTCTACTCTTGGATTTGATCACAAAACTCCGATGTTCGACCAGTTCACCGACTGAACATCCCTGGTGCAAGCTTTGAGCCAGTTCATCTTCCTGCAAATTTCGCATACAATTTAGAGCCCAAGTGCACTCTCCAAGAAGTCAAGAACCCACCCACACACGCAAGAAGCCAATCAATACCAGCCTGTAAATAGTTGTCAGTGTGAGTGAACAACAAACACTGCATCCATCCATCCATCCCTCATTTTCCCACGATTCTTTCCCGGACCATGAAGCAAGGGCTCAACAAAGTTACGCTACTCTCTTTCTATCTACTTAACAAACGAAATTAAATCGAATTAAATAATTATCTTTTGTTCTTATAATCTTATTCTCATGGATTCTTCGGTAACGGGTTAAGCCAGGAGTTAAGGACTTTTAATCCGGATTTGTGATGCCCAATAGTTTTTAGAGTTCAGATTAAGAAATTGGAACTTTTAAATTTGGAGAGTTGAATGATGATTTATTAGGTCTCTTATGCAAGTGGGTTAATAGAGAACATAGATTATCTCTAAAATTCATATGTGATCATGTTTTAAGAAAAACATTATACAAAAACTTGATTAAAATCGGAAACTATTTTGCTAATTTGAAATGCCAACGTACAAGGTATTACTCCCTGGCCAAACCGGTCAACAAGAGAACTGGAGAACAAATCCATCCCCTCAAAAAAAAAAAAAAAAAAGAGAGAGAGAGTTAATTACAGTTAGACCCTCTGTAGTATTTGGGATATATCACTTAATAGCTCTGAAGTTTGAAACTCTCAAAAAAAAATCTCTGGACTTATTATTTTCACTCTTTTTTTTCACTAAAATGCACTCGTCCCTCAAATTCCTATTCTACCCTTATCCCTCCTTTTAACCAGCACACTTATTAAAGGAAGAGATAATGGTAAAATAGGAATTTGATGGATAAGAGTATACTTTAATAAAAAAAGAGAGTGAAAATAACTAAGTCCAGCGAGTTTTTTGAGAGTTTCAAATTTCACGGGTGTTAAGTGACACATCCCTAGTACTACAGGAGTTCTACCTGTAATTAACCCAAAAAAATAAAGTTTTCTTGCCTTGACTCTTTGCTTTGCACTCATCTGGACATCTTTAGGGAAAAAAAAAAATTAATTACATAAATTACTATTAAGAATATATCACTAATATTTCTGTATAATTTTTTTTTTTTACAAAGAAGGTAAAATTTACAAAAAATATATTGTTTTTTATTACACTTATAGTCTTACAATGAGGAGTTTCTGCCAAAAAAAAAATATTAATGGTAAAATTAACTAAAAAGAACCTTCCTTTTTTTTTTTTCTTCTCCCTCTAATTACACAAAAGAACCAAATAATGGAAGCAAATAATTGAATTCTCCGCGTCCCCATCTCGCCAGCTCATTGGCCGATCACCACCGTCCCCATCTACATCCGGCCGCCGACCAAGCAAAACCAAACGTAACTCAAGATCCGTCAGCCTAACCTAGCCATCAGCGAACAGCAGATTCGATCCATCTCGCCTCAACAAATCATAGGGCTTCCACAAATTATCAAGGGGGCAGGGCCTGCCGGCGTCCAATCTCAACCACGGCTTCCCTTTCCCGCTCCAATGCAGCAAGCTGACCGGCCCCGGATGCAGATCCCTGCACTGCCCCTTCACATTGTCCCCGCCCAGCCCGTGCTGGTTCCACCTGTGCTCGACCCCCTTCACCTCCCCGGCGAAAACCAACAAGAACGGCGGCAGCGACCCGAGCTCGTAGATCCGATCCACCCGCTTCTGCACCCCCATCCACCCTTCCAGCCTCTTCGTGTACCCTCCGGCCCGCCACTTGTCGAGATCCATGACCATGACGCCGGTGTTGAAGTAGCAGGGGCGGCGGGATCGGGCGTCGAAGACGCGTGGGTAGGTGGGGTGGGCCCAGAAGGCGGGGGTGAAGTAGGAGGTGAAGTTGGCGTGGCAGTACTCGGGGGCGCCGAGGACGGAGGCGGAGAGGTCGATGGACCAGAGTCGGGTTACGTCGTCGACGACGATGAGGTCGGAGTCGAAGTAGATGACGCGGGAGACTTGGCGGGGGAGGAGGTCGGCGAGGTAGATGCGGGCGTAGTTGAGGGGCTGGTCGAGGGCTCGGCGGACGGAGGAGGAGATGCTGTCGCGGACGAGGGCGGCGTCGAAGCGGTAGATGCGGAAGGGGAGGGAGGGGAAGGTGGAGAGGATGGTGTGGTGGAGGAAGCGGAGGGGGCGGGTGGCGAGGAAGTGGAAGGTGATGTTCTGGGGGCAGGAGGAGTGCTGGAGGATGGATAGGACGCCGGCGAGGCTGCCGCGGAGGTAATTGACGTCGAGGGTCATGGCGATGTGGATGGTCGGGGAGGAGCCACAGCCGGGGCCGTTGCGGAAGGCTGGGGCCTCGCGGAAGTGGGGGATGGGGTGGAGGTTGGCCGCGGCATTGCTTGTTTGGACGATGAGAAGGAAGAAGAGGGCCGGGAACAGAGACGGTGGCATTTGGTTGGGTTGGGAGTTGGACGAACTTCGACTGCCGAGGAGGAATGGAGAATTGAACAAAAATGAGGGCGGATGAGTGATGGGAATTGGGATGGGGGTAGTAGTACCACTGTACAACTAAAATAGGTAATGAACTAAGACAGACTGGAAAGACGCGTTGTTTTGATTTAAACATTAAAATATGGGGGTCGGGATTGGAACTTGGAAGGGGAGAGGAAATGGGGGGATGGAGGGGGTCAAAGGGGAGGAGGATGGTTTGCTGATTGTTTGGGGGAACGGGGTAATAATATAGTATGATATTTATTGCTATCCTTTAGTATGTGACATGTAATACTTAGATCTCTAAAGTTTAGAACTCTCACTTGGACCCCTGGACCAGGAGGTCTGAATGTAATTAAAATATGGTGATTTAGATACTTCAGAGGGTCTAAGTGAGAGTTTTAAACTACTTCAGGAGGTCTAAGTGTTACATGCTCCATACTACAGGGGGTCTGAGTGTAATTAACCATATATATATATATATATATATATATATATATATATATATATATATATATATATATATATATATATATATATATATATATATGTGTGTGTGTGTGTGTGTGTGTGTGTGTGAGGAAACGGGAAATACACCGGCGGTGAAGGGAGTTTCTTCACCGCCGCTTAGGTGACCTAATAAAATTATTACACGTGGCATCATTTAAGACAACAAATAAATGAATTCTCTTAACCGCCCTTTGAGTAGTGCCACATGTAATAATTTATTGGGCCACCTAAGCGGCGGTGAAGGAACTCCCTTCACTGCCGGTGAATTTCCCGTTTACTCTCTCTCTCTCTATATATATATATATTGGTGGGGCTAGGGGAATTTCTGAGGGAGCACACCAGTAGCTTTATATAGAAAATTTCGGACACATTGCTTTTGTCTTTAACCTCCATCTCTCAAAGAATATTTATATCCGAAGTTAAATCTAGGCAATATTATTTTTCATTAAGAATTAGATTTGAAATAGTATTATTTACCGTCCGGTGTTAGATTTCGGATGGTATTATTTCTAATCCCATGTTAGATTTCAGATGATATTATTTTCGGTCGTATTGCAGAGGGAGAGTTGGGAGGGCAAATGGGAGGCTACACGGCTATGGTCTGCGTAGAAGTGGACTAGACTGAGGAAACATATTTTTTGTGTTGTAGGTTACGGGATGAAAGAGGGCCATGAGTTACAGGAAAGGAAAGAAGGAGAAAGAGCTTTTGGGAATTTTTTATGTGCTCACTATGAAAAACTCTCTTTTCAAATAATAGGGTTTGCCCACTTAGCAAGGTGTGCTCACAAGGACAAGTGGTGCTCACTAGGAGTTTTGTTTTGCATATGTAATCCTGTGGCAATTTTTATTTCTTTTATATTGCCAAATGTTATCTAATGTGCCAAATATATGCTACAATTGGAGAGTTGATAAAACGACTATCAATTTCAAGTACTGTACAGTATTGCCACTTAGCAACAATCCAAAAGAATTGTTTCAAATTCAAATCTTAGATGTTATTGATCTAAAATTTAATCTGGATCATTAATCAGACCGCCACCTTGTTATAACAAAAGCATGGTGGGGGTATATTATAGAATTATATAAATTGTTTTATTCTGGATCCAAGATAAAGATGAAATTAACACTTTGAAACATTATAATTTAGTTAATACATGCAAACTTGCCAATGTTACAAGATAAATAATGTTAGAGAGAAGACATGGCATGCTAAACATAGAAAACACATGCATATTTCTTTTTACTCATTTTCTCAGTTAAAAAACTAGATATATATCACACCATTCAAATCTATGCATAGCCGGGCATTCTGAAGGAAAAATCTAAGCACACCTACTAATTTTTCAATTACCTACTTTCTAAAGAAAAGTAAGTGGCTTTAGGATTCCATTTCCCAACTATACAATCTTGGAATTCTTTAGACATGATTTTGTTACGACACATTTACAATCAAAACTCCCTTCATGCAATCTTTTGCACAATATCCATTAGCAACGAGACTTAGAATCTTGCTTTTCAAAAAAAAAATAATAAAAAAAACGAGACTTGGAATTGGTGAACTTCCTTCTTTCCTATGCAACGTCATAGTAACTCTCCTAATGCAAAAGTAAAGTAGAGATTTGACAAAAAGACCAAAGCGTACCCAAGGTGAACACTAACATATTCAACTCCGCGTGTAATTTGATGGCGGGTACGCGTGTAATCCGCGTGTAATTTAATGGTGGGTACGCGGCGCGTTGGGGCGAAGAATCAATTCCGTCCACCCACCAAACCAACCTGATGCCGTGACCGGGTGGGCTTGGCTGGATTGGATTTGGACCGCTTCCGAACCAACGATCCTTTGCCTTGTTCTTTGCTTTTATTCCCCTCCTAGTCCTCCCTGTATTGGACCCACAATGGACCCGCTATGGGCCCAGTGACTTGGCACTCTGTCTGGGCCCTTATTGTGGGGCTCAAAACCAATCGCCGTTCATTTAAGTGCCTAAAAATAATTTCTGTATGTTTGAAAATTTATAAAGAATAAATAATTACAACTTTATTATTAATTTTCTAATGAAAAATTTCCAATCCTTCTTCTTCTCATATTGTCATTGTCGCTACTACCGCTACTGTCGCCGCTGCAGCGACAACAATGGTAGCAACAATCAGCGGCCGCAGCCGCAGCAGGAGGTTGCTACTGTCGCTACCGATGGCTGCTGCTGCTGCTGTCGTTGTAGCCACCGCCGCCGTTGTTGGAGTAGAAATAAAAGGAGAGGGTAGTTTCGAAAAAATAAAAAGAAAATAAAAATAAAGGCTCACTAAGAAAAAATATTTATGTTTTAAGTTCTCATGAGTCTCACTAAGAAAAACATAGGAAGCCCTCTATTACTACTATCCCATAGATGTTATTAATACTACTACTATTTTTGAAGCGAAAGGGAAATAAAGTATTACTACTGTATATATACGCTAAAAGAATTAATTTTGGAATGCAAAATAATTAGCTTTATGATTGAAATTCTAGTATTATTGGCAACAAAGTTAACTCAAATGAAAAATATAGATCCAAATAGAGTTTAATTGGTTACTTGGAACCTTTCCTAACTTCTTATATCATATAAGAAATATAGTAACTTTTTACAATTCACACTTTTCATGAACCAATCTACTTACAGTAGAGAGTGGAAAATATACTCTCTATTATTTCTAAATTACTTTTCAGTACATTTTGCTTAAACCAAATCAGCTCTTAAGTGGAAAAAAAAAAAATTCACGAAAATGGTAGTATTTTCTTTTCCAAGAATTATCTTTATGATTACAGAACAATCCCTATAACGGGAGAGAAAAAATCTGACTATATTGAGGAATGAGATGGGAGTTGCTATATGAACCCATTACTTCACCCATTTTTAAAACTTTGCAATATTTATAATTATACCAGTAATGTAATTAAACAAAAATGACCCTCTTCTGCCAACTATACTATACCCTCCTCAAATCATAATCCCTCTTCTTCTTTTTTTTAAATCCTAAATTCAAAATTATTTTAGAAAAAATCTTAAGAAAATGGAGATTGTTGAATGAAGAGTGTCCATCGAAACTCATATAATTTTTTTTTGATATTTTAATATAATTTTTCATAATTTTTTGGCTCTTAAATTTTAGAAAATATGGGTATGATGATATGTTGAGTCGAAAATTGATGAACAAAATCAGTTTACTCAAGTAGTAGAGACCGAAAAAAAAAAAAAAAAAAATCCTCTCTATTCAACCTCGACTAGCCAAGCAAAATTTCTCTTTTTATCACTAAAATAAAAGAGAGAATTATTTAGAAGTTCCTATTTTAACTGAATTTGTACTTGAAACTCCTGGAGTGCGTTTGACTAAACTTGACAACTCATGCAGTTATTTTTTAGTCCTAACATGTTTCTTAGACAATATTACCCATAAAATGAACTTTCTTTTATTTTTCTAGTAGTAACATACAAGTCGAAAACCCGCGCAAATGCTTGGCAATATTTGGAAGTCTATAACTTAGGCAAGCTAAAGTAAAATTTATTCTTTATAATATCACTAATTTTTATTCTATTATATAAATAAACTGAACGGTGTTTTTTTAAACCAAAAACATGTCATCTTTAATATAGCCATTTCTAAAGCAATTAGATATTAGTATATGTTATAAACTTTATGAAGAAATACTACATATAAATAGTTTTATTATTAATAAGGATGTTGTTAATTCTTGTCATTTCAAAATAGCATAAAATACATCTATTATTTCCACTCATTTCATTATACAATATATTCTTATTTCCACTAATTTAATTATAGAATACATTGTCCTTTCTTCATTTTTGGAGAAGAGAGAAGATCCTTTGTAAAAGTTATTTAGGATTAAGGTTCATGTCTTTAAAAAAAAAAAAAAAAATCAAGACATAGTAAGATTTTATCTTAAAGTATTTCATATAGTTTACCAAAAATAATAAAAAAAATTAGTGTCTTATTTATATATAATTCAGAATTATATTTTTCAAAAACAAATTTAAAAGATACTTTATAGTTAAACAAAAATACAAAAAAAATATTATTGATTCTTTCATTTCAATCTTTACTTATTGAATTATATACAATGAAATATTTTAAAGAAAAAGATTTTGATCCGTACCTTCATATTTACATTTATTCATCATTATTAAAGAGAAAATATATTCTTGAATATTAACAGCAAAATGATGGTTTAAAATTTTCTTGCTAGTAAGTGATTATAAATAGAAGGGAAGATGACTAATATATAGGATAAATTAAGTGGGAAATCCTTGCAAATACTTGGAAATATTTGGATATATTTATTTTTGGAAAGATTGAGAGGAATTTGTTATTTCAAGTCTTGATTAGTAAAATGTTAATATAATTTTAGTAGATAGAATGAGTGAAAGTATTATAATAATATTAAGACTATTTTAAATAATAAATTAATTTTCATATTATATTGAGCAAAAGTATTATAATATTTTTCAAACGTAAAATCTCTAATTAACTCATACTTCTTTTATCAATGAGTCAATTCTCGCCAGCAACATATTACATTTTATATTGATAGATATTTAACATTATAATATTATTTGTATTGTTAGTTTCTTATTTAGGTTAGATATTTTTTTAATTTATAATTTGAGTTATGTACCATGCATATAAAATATATTGGTTTGATAGTGAAAATAAAAAGTCAAAACATATTTGTGAAACCCTAATTGATTTATTATCATTTTTTATTTGAAATAAAGGGATTCATGTACTTATAGAGACTGTAAGAAACACATGAAAATAATATTTTATTCCATTTCTAAGTTAAATATACTTATCAGACCATAATTTTTAGATGGTAATGATAAATTTGGCACATGATAATGAATTAATTATTTAAAAAATATTCTAAATACCTTATAGATTAATGAGAGAATTTGGCTCTGATAAGAATATATGAAGAGAAATATGGAGAAAGATTAAAAAAATACACAAATGAGAAGATAGTTATAATTAACCCTTTTTTTTGTTTTATGGAACTTTTCACTTCTTTTTCTTTTTCTTTTTTCTTAGATATACTCAATTTAAACATCTACTATAATAATTAAACATATTATTTAAACAAATCAATAAATTTAACTTGAAAATTATATGAAACTTAAAACGTTTAAATTTCTTTGGTCGACTTATTAAAAAAATTCAACTATGAACAATTATGATAATAATGTTTTGATTCGGTAAGAACTTATTTATTTATTTAATTTTCATGTATAACTCTCCTTTATTTTTAATAATGTAAGAAATATTAAAATATAATTTTTGATAATGAGCCTTTAAATTTCTTTTGCTTAACTTACTAAAAAACATAAATATAATCAATTATGATAGATAACTTTACTCAATAGTTTATGTTTAATTCTTTAATTTTAATGTCCATCTCTCATTTATTTTTAACAATGTAAGAATTGTTAAAAATATAATTTATGTAATGAGCATTTTATTTTTAATAATGTAAGAAATGTTAAAATATAATTCATGTAATGAGCATTTTAATTTATTTTTCTTAACTTACTAACAAATCAATTATGATAGATAACTTTCAATAAATATGGATTTATGTTTAATTCTTTAATTTTCATGAGATGCTATAACATAATTTATGATAATGAGCCTTTAATTTTTTTCTTAACTTACTAACAATTATAAGTATTAATCAATTAGATAAATAGAATTCAATGAGTATTAGTTGTGTAACCTTTATTTTATATTTTGACTTTTGCTTCATGAAATTCAAATCATTCTACAAAAAAGAGAATGAAGAATAAATTAGATACATGATAATGAATTAAATTTCAAACAAAAAAATTCTAAATATCTTATACGTTAATGAGAGATTTTAGATCCGATAAGAACATGTTGAGAGAAGGATGGAGGAATATAAGGAAAGATCAAAAAAACATAAATGTGGATAAATATGAGTTAGGGTGATATCTATTAGTTATAGTTTCTTGTGTTTAGATGGTATTTATAATAATAACTATAACTAATCCCACTTCCTTTATCCTACGTGGCTTTCAATTTTGTTTTAAATCCTAAAATTTAGTAAAATAAGAAAGTCTCAATAGAATTTTCTCCTATTTTCTAATTTTTTTTTTTTTAAAATTGTTTTTTTTTCTTTCCCTTTTACTTAGTATATAGAACGAAAACAATATTGTTTTTTTTTTTTTTGTTAGATTCTTACATGTGGGCAACATGGCAACTAGAGAGGGATTTTATGGAATCTTAAAAAAGGTAGGGGGTATTCTGACAAAATTCAGTTGTAGATTCAAATATCTTCCCAAAATTTTGGGATTTTCTATTTGAGCACACCACTTTGCTCGGTACAGCGGCCTTTCTAAGTCTCAATTAGTTCTGGAACAGTTGTCACACCGTTTACGGATTAGTGCACCAATGAATTAATGACAGGGGAAAGACATGGTTATTAAAAAAATAATAATAACAAAATAATAATATACAAACTCGTACTTTTTTTAACAATCTTTGGAGGAGGTGGGCTCACTGAGCACAATGAAGTCCTGAAATATATTTCCCAAATTTTAAAAACTCAATGCGGAGCGAGGAAGAGACCTCTATTTACAGGAGTCACGAAATATTTATTCGCCAGGGATCTCTACAGGTACTTTTTTAAGATTTCATTATATTATTTCTTCAGTCAGAATTTATACTTGCATTTGAAATTTTGAGCCTCAGACTCTCAAAAAAGATGCATCAGCCTGTAACTATTCCCCTGTGAATTATTAGGAACAAAGCCACCCTTGCTGTTGAGTTGTCCAGTTCTGGGCCCCAATATTCACTTTTTTTTTTTGGTTCTTTTTGCACAAAAATTAATGATTTGTTTGCTAGATCAACAGAAAGGGAAGCTACGGATATTAATCATTACAATTAGTTATAATTAGGTGAAGGATTGAGATGGTTTGTTACAAGGATCACAAAGTTCGCCCAACATCATATGGATCAATAATAGCGATGACATGGATCAATAATAGCGGTGACAGAGACAATGTGTTTGTTTGTGGAGAAGACGACGGTGGGTGATGAGAAGTGTAGCGGACTATATATATATATATATATATATATATATATATATATATATATATATATATATATAGTTTACTTGCATGTGAGGATTGATATTAGGTTGACATTTTTTTGTTTTTAGAAGAACGGTGAGGCATATCCCTTATGTTTCATTAAAGAAATTTTAACAGAATATAGAAACAAAATATATAGTTCAGAGATAAAACTTAATACATCAAAAATGTCCTGGTACAAAAATAGAGACAATGCACAATGTTGTGGATAGGGTACTCTCTTTCCCAGCAGAATAGAATGTTCCGACTCTATTCCTCCTTAACAGAGGGAGTATTGTCGCCATCTTCCACGTCTGGACCTACCTAGAGAGGTGGAGACAGTCTCTGCTGCGCATTTTTCTGAGGACTTCCTGTCTGAACTCTGGTATCTTCTTCTGATAAATATCCTGTCCAAGAGAGATGACATCAAAATAAATATAACCAAAACAAGACTGAAACGTGTGCGTGGTGTTGTTGAAAATTCTGTTATTTCTCTCACGCCATATATTCCAACATATCGAAGCAACTAATATATCTTTTAATTTAGGTGCAAAATCCTAAATGTAGGTCCTCTTCCATAAACTATCTTGCTCTTTTAAGTCGAACAACACCCCAGAGCGGGTTTGTTAGGTTGACATTTGTTGAATCTTGCTGGTGAGGTTGTGTTATTTTGTGTTTGCGTAGGACACGAGATATCGCTGGTGTTTTTTAACAGATCGAGTTCGTGGGACGAGTTCTTGTGGATTGAATGATTCTATTGTTTGGCAGTGATGGTGACTGTGGAAGGATTTCGTGGAAGAGGTAAATAATTTGAATGATGAACAAGTCAAGAGGATATTTTGTGCTCTATCTGAGCGGAGAGGTGTTCTAATAGAATTTTTACTGAAATTGTTCTCTTCGTCCTTTTGGAGGGACTCGTAGTCAGTCGCGCCATAGAGAATGCCACAAACTGTTTGCATCTCGTAGATATGCAGCTTCTTGTATGTTGTTAGTAAGTCAACCAACGAACTGCTAGTCAAGCCTAGTCGCCTCGGTACGATCATGACTTTGAGTCATTGTGGCCCCTGCAAATTTTATTCGATTTCTATTGTTCGATGGTTACTTTGAAGCAGTAACTTTGGAGACCCATTCACTGAAACTATCAGAGTCAAACACAAACGAGAGAGAAAAATTACGCGGATAGGAATCAAATTAGAACCACAAAATTCATCAAAAACTGGGGGAAATGTTACTGGACACTATTAATTATACTTGTGAGAAGGAGGCCGAACAATATAAATGACATGCGGTTTCTCATGGATCGGTCCATGAATCAACTAATGCAACAAACGTTTTAATTAGTGGGTAAGCAGAGTTTAGTTAAAATCGAAATAATCGATCAAAACAAATCCGAATAAATAAAACCGAACCGAATCAAAATAATATAGTCGACTTTCGATTTTGAACTTTGAAACCTAAAACCGAACCGATAGAATTATTTAAATACATACATCACTTTTATATATATATATATATATATATATATATATATATATATATATATATATATATATATATATATATATATATATATATATATATATATGAGTAAACGGGAAATACACCGGCGGTGAAGGGAGTTCCTTCACCGCCGCTTAGGTGGCCCAATAAAATTATTACACGTGACGCCACTCAAGAGGTACTTAAGAGAGTTCTTTTATTTATTACTTTAAGTGGCGCCATGTATAATAATTTTATTGGGCCACCTAAGCGGCGGTGAAGGAACTCTCTTCACCGCCGGTGTATTTCCCATTTTCTCTCTCTCTCTCTCTATATATATAAGAAAACGGAAAATTCACTGACAATTATTACACGTGGCGCCATTTAAGGTAACAAATAAAAAAACTTTCTTAACTCTTTTTGAGTGGCGCCTCGTGTAATAATTTTGTAGGGTCATCTAAACGACAGTGAAAGAACTCGGTTTACCGTCGGTGAATTTCCTATTTTCTCTCTCTCTATATAACTTAGGAATGAATGGAGATGGATTATCAACATGATTCTCTTTTGGTTCATATAGCCTACCCCAACTACTTGAGATAAAAAATATTAATTGTTGTTGTAGTATGTATGTATATTACATATAATAAATTCAATACCAATGAGATACTATATATATATATGCTTATATATATTATAAATAATAAATTCAACATCAATAACATACTACATAAACATATTTTATGCTTACTAAATAATTAGCATTATAATTTTTAAACAAGTTTAATTTAAAATTCAGTTTCCGATCGAACTGATATTTCGGTTTTGATTTCCATTCCTATTCGGTGCTGTTCGGTTTAGCCAAATTTGGCAAAAATCAACGAGACCGAAGTTTTTTAGTCACTCTTTTTAATCAATTTTTTTTCCCTTCCTTTTGGAAGAATTTGGAGAGGGATTTTTGAGGGAATTGTTGGCTTCAGGGCTTGCAACTGTAATTTACAAAAAGGCTTTGTGACACCGGACAGAGAAACACGTCATTTGTGCTGACGTGGGCCAATAGGATATGGAGGAATGGAACGGAGTTATTCGTGACGAAGTGGGCTTCTCTTTTTATTAGTTTGGGCTAGGACTTCTTTTGGGCTATTTTTTAAAACGCAGACGTGGATTTGGTTGGGCTGGGTTGCTGAGTCACCAAAGTTAAATTTGTCATCTCTGCAAGTTTGTCTTATAATGGGCCCACGAAAGCTCCAGGTTTGGCTATAGGTTGGTCGATAAAAGCTCGTTCAATCTTTGTGAGAGAACCTAAGGTGTGTTTGGCTTATGGAAGGAATGGAAGTTAGAAAAAGAAATTTGGAAGTAACTTTCAAAATTGAAGTAAGAGAAGAGTTTTCTTCTTGTGTGTTTGCTAAAATAAGAAAAAGAAAGTGTATTAGGAAGTGAAGGAAATATTATTCAATTAGTTAAAATATACATTATCTCTCTTATTTTATTTATTTTTATGGAAAAAAAGTATCACTTTTGAATGATAATGATGATATATAAATAAAAAAAATATTTTTTTGTCTTACTCATTTACTTTCTAAACTTTTCCAATCCAAAAGTGTTAAGAAGAAAATTTTGGAAGTGAGGTGTTACATAGATGCCATCTCACCATATAAGAAGTAACTTCTAACTTTTTTTATTGACCAAATAAATACTTGAAGTAGTGAAAGTAGGCATACTTCCACTACTTCCATTTTACTTTCATGCAAACCAACACACCCTAAATGAATCTAGCGTGACACAAATCTGAGCTGGCTAAGATGAGTGCATGAGCTTGAGCACAACTGGGCTATGATATTTGAATGAGCTTGACCACAACTGGGCTTAGCATGGCTCGTATTCAAGCTTTAGTTTTTATAGCACAAGTATGTTTAGACTTTTAGTAACGTTCTGGTTTATTTGGGCATACGGTCGTTTGATGTATCATTTTATTATTTGTTTGTTAATGGAATGTGATATATTATTATCCTTACACTAAAGAAAAACGTTCTGGTTTGAGTTTGACTCATAAGAAGCTCAATAAGCTGATAATGGAGCTTATCCCTTGCATTCAAATGGAATCGGCCTGATTAGTTGAGTTTCTAGTTATAAATTATTTCTCACACGAAAACTAGTTAATTTCTTTATTCACAATCAAAAGCTAAATATGAAAATCAAATAAATTATATATGGATTAGGTAATTTACTGCTCGATAAAGACGAGGACATGCTGGATGGACATTGAACAATTGACCGAAGAATATGAGTTTAGTCCTCCAAAATATTAGTCGTGATAGACTTAATCCAACTCTAGTCCGAGAAAGACTCGACAAAATCCCTGGCAGGTTAAATAAATTGAGTTAGACCTAGGTCAAAAATATAGACCTCAAGTTGGATCCAAGTCACTTTGGGTTAAGCTCGAACTATGACATTAGGCAATACCTAATATCTTTCTTTCTCCTTGTAGAGAGTATAGATTATATAGCATGATGCAGTGATGAATTAAAACTACAAATTTCGTCCATAATTAAAACAAACATATATCATATATTCACACTTTTAGTTTGAGCTAATTTGAGCACTATTTGTGTTATATTGTAAGAATATGATGATTATGGCTTTGTTTGGTTTGAGGGAAAATGGAAGGGAAAAAAGAAAAGAAAAGAAAATATTCCATTGATTGGTTTGGAAGAAAATTTAGAAGAAAAGAAAGTGAAAGAAACTAAGAGAAAATAAATGTATAATTTTTTCCCTCTTTTTCTCTTCCCTAATCTAGAGAAAATGAGAGAAATCATCACTTTGTATTTCTATCTCATAGAATCATAGTAGGAGTGTGAATAGATTTTCGAGAAAATTTTTTCTTTAATTTTTTATTTTTTTTCTTAAATTTCCTTTTTAAATTTTTCTTCCATACCAAACAACAAAAAGAATTTATTTATCTTTCTTTTCTTTCCTTTTCTCTTTCTCTTTCCATTTCTTTTCCTTTCTTTCATTTCTTTCAAACCAAAAAAATAGCCTAATAAAAAAATTACACTCTCTCCCCCCAACACCAAAAACGCATAAATGAAGAGTTAAAACTTCTAGTATTGACTTATCTTTATCTTATTTTAAGCATTAGTGAGCTACAGAAAATTTTGGAAGAGACTTGGACTGATACAAATTAATACTCGTCACTTTTCCACCCTCTGCACCATGAATACACACGTCCAGGAAAGTAACTAAGATTAATTTAGGCTAATCAAGCTTAATTACCAGTAGGTTCTATATGTATATATAGCCATGCAAATAGTATCCATAAAATTAAGCCTCACACGTATCAAAATTACCAATAAAACTGGTTTAATTAATTTATTTTGGAAAAAACCTCTTAACACAATTACCATCAAGCTAAAGAAAATGAGAATCAAAGCATAACAAAGAAATGGTTCTTGATCATAACGTCGAAGAAATCCTTGACTTCCTCCACCACCCTCTTCTTGATCAGTGCCTGACAAGCGACCTCCGTCAGCGCCCTGGAGTCGAGAGAAGTCGCAGCCACTATCAATTCAAACAACAATACTTCGTCCCTCTCAATCCCCCGTGCAAACTCCGAGTCCGACCACATGTTGTCTTGGTTTCGACGGTTCCAGTACTCGATGACCTTGTGGAGCACTGGGGACATAATGTTGTGCATGGGCACAGCTGGAGCATGCCAGTCAGGGTCGTCGATGATCTCCCTGAGCACTACTGATTCTTTCGCTGCGATCCACTCCTCCACCTCGAGTATCTCTCCGTCGCCGCTCTTTAGTGCTATCATCTTCTTGTTGCTGTGGGAAGGAAGAGACATCATTGATTCTTTGCGCTGGAGGCACGATCGAGGAACCACTGCACTGCACTGCACTGCACTGCACTGCAAATATATAGACACGGGAGTAGCACGGGATTGAGTAGGAATCGTGTTGTGATTAGGAATTAGATTAGGCAAGTTAATAGTAGGAATATGATTGCTAATAGGAATGACCCTGAGACATGGGTCTGGTCGAGCCTGGGCTGGGTAGGATCGAGTCGGATCGAGTCAGTTGGTTGCTATACCGGTCTCGAGTTGGGTACACCAATGACTGTGGTGTGCCCGCAGCCACTCGTGGCTGGGCATGAAAGTCAGCCAAGTGGGGGGGCCTTAATTGGAAACTTTTGGGACCTTAACGTTTTCGCCTAGTCGTGGTTGGATTTGGGGATCAATCCTTGACATCCACCTTAATTTTTCTTTTTCGCCTAGTCGCGGTTGGATTTGAGATTGGAATCAGTCTTAAACATCCATATTAATTATGAATATATTCAATGAGTATTTTCCTATATTTCATTAATTAGCATTTAACGAAACCATATAGAGTTGCTAAAGATGCATACGTACCAGAGAGATAAAAAATAAAATAAAAATATAATAAACGTAATAAAATAATAGAAAAGCAAGTACAGAAAACACAGTTACAGTCACTACTTGTATGTTGGAGGAGGGTAAATTTTTTATGTTAAAATATATTCCTGTTTAGCACGTATTTAATTACGGATTTTTAAAAATTATACTGCTACGTACGAATCAAACACGGACAGAAACCAAATTAAAACCACAAAATTCTTGTCAGAAGGAGACCGAACAATATAAATGACCCGCGGTTTCTCATGGATCGGTCTGTGAATCAACCAATCTCAAATCTCCGCATCAAACGAAATAAAAGAAATCTTAATCACTCTTTTTAATCAATCTTTTTTGCATTCCATTTTGAAGAATTTGGAGAGGGATTTTTGAGGGACTTGTTGGCTTCCGGATTTGTGACTGTAGTTTACCAAAAAGGCTTTGTGACACCGGAGAGGAGAATTTCTAATTGAGCACATCAGTGGTCTTAGTAACTATATTTTTCTGAGTCGAAACTCGTATCAAAATGGTTTTAACAATATTTAGGGTTTAGTTCCGACCAGGTTAAAGAACAAATGAAATGAAATGGTAAATTTATAATTTTTTATAGAGGTATTTACTGGTTTGTCCCTCAAATCTTTATATATTATGATTTAGTCCCCCAAATCTTCATATTTAGTATTTAGTCCCCCAAATCTCCTAAATTACTACAATTTAGTCCCCCTCCCTAATCTTTATTTGATTTATTATTAAAAAACTGTTTATTTTGTACATATCCAATATACGGTTAAAATGTACCTAAAATATATGATTTTTTTTGTATACTATCATTGTTTGACGTGGAGATCATAATTGACAGTTCACTATTTATGTTGAGATTTAGGGTGTTTCCAAAGACAACTCCCCTATGACATCACTTTAGCTACACTTTTTCCTACATATACACATAGTGTGTTTGTGTACTACCTCTTTTTCTTGTAACACTTACTAGATCATTATGACGACAGTGGTTTGGTAAGTCCAATCAAACTTTGCAGGTGATCGAGAAAGAGAACTCGCCACAATTGGACGCTTACACACTGAGGAAAAAAAGAATCTTAGTAGGTGCTTCCGTTGCAAGAATAATATGAAAAGACTCTCTTTCTGTTATTTAAATTTTGTTGTTTAATCATGAAAAACATTGTTGTTCATCTTTAACTATGTTCTTAAACTTTAATTCCAATATTGTAATTAAAATCCCTTTTCTATCCTCTCACAAACTTGACTTGATCATTATCTACTGGAATAAAACTTATAATTTTAGTTCCATATTATTATCTTATTGTACATGTTTATGAATATGCTACAGTAGTAATACATACATGTATTTATGTATTTTAGTCTTGGCGTATTCGTTTTTCATATATTGCCAAACATTATCTATATTTTAGAATGCAGAGCATTACAATTTTTAACTCATAAGTCGTTTAATAGATATACAACATCTGAAATATAGCCATCACTATATATATATATATATATATATATATATATATATATATAGAGAGAGAGAGAGAGAGAGAGAGAGAGACACGTACATACACCACCCATAAAGAAAATATGAAATTCAAAGGCGGTGAAGAGAGTTACTTCACTGACGCTTAGGTGGTCCAATACAATTATTACACGTGATGATAATTATGGTAACATATAAAAGAACTCTTTTAATCGTCATTTGAGAAATAATAGTGAAATAATTGGGACAACAATTAAATACAGGAATAAAAAGTAATTGCATCAATGCGTGTAATTAGCGAAAATAAAAACTATACGCATGCACCTCTCCAGCATACAAGTAAGAATGAAGTACATTCATAACATGGATGTTTAGGACTGACCCCAAATCCAACCACGACAAGGCGAAGAGAAAAATTAAGGCCCCAAAAGTTTCTAATTAAGGCCCCCCACCTGGCTCATTTTCATGCCCAGCCACGAGTGGCTGGCGGGCCGGCGGCGGACCACAATCATTGGTGTACCCAACTCGAGACCGGTATAGCAACCAACTGACTCGATCCGACTCGATCCTACCCAGCCCAGGCTCGACCAGACCCATGTCTCAGGGTCATTCCTATTAGCAATCATATTCCTACTATTAACTTGCCTAATCTAATTCCTAATCACAACACGATTCCTACTCAATCCCGTGCTACTCCCGTGTCTATATATTTGCAGTGCAGTGCAGTGCAGTGCAGTGGTTCCTCGATCGTGCCTCCAGCGCAAAGAATCGATGATGTCTATTCCTTCCCACAGCAACAAGAAGATGATAGCACTAAAGAGCGGCGACGGAGAGATATTCGAGGTGGAGGAGTGGATCGCAGCGAAAGAATCAGTAGTGCTCAGGGAGATCATCGACGACCCCGACTGGCATGCTCCAGCTGTGCCCATGCACAACATTATGTCCCCAGTGCTCCACAAGGTCATCGAGTACTGGAACCGTCGAAACCAAGAGAACATGTGGTCGGACTCGGAGTTTGCACGGGGGATTGAGAGGGACCAAGTATTGTTGTTTGAATTGATAGTGGCTGCGACTTCTCTCGACTCCAGGGCGCTGACGGAGGTCGCTTGTCAGGCACTGATCAAGAAGAGGGTGGTGGAGGAAGTCAAGGATTTCTTCGAAGTTATGATCAAGAACCATTTCTTTATTAAGCTTTGATTCTCATTTTCTTTTCTTGTGTTGAACATATTTAGTGTTTTTTAAGGGTTAACCATTGTATTTTGAGGTTATTTCCAAAATAAATTAAGCTTAGTTTTCTCGGTAATTTTGATTAGTACGAGGCTTGATTTTATAGTTATTATTTGCATTATATATATATATAGAGAGAGAGAGAGATGGAGAGAGAGAAATGGAAACGAGCTGACAGTTCACGCAAGTTATCTGAGCCGCAGTTCATTTCCACTACTTTCAATAATATTTTTAAATTTTTTTTTTTGAGATTATGATCTCGACCCCATAGGGTTCACTCATACCTAATTTCTTGGACTTTAGTTTTGATTTGGTCCTCCATCAAGTTAACACAAAATTAACTGTTTTCAATAAATAAAAGATTTTGTATGCACTTGATGAAAGGATAAATGAACTCTAAAATTTATGAAATTTTATCTGAAACAAGTTAAGAGGTAAAGATAGTAATTGTAAAAAAAAAAAAAGAGAAGAAAAATCATTTGATCATTATAGTTTTGCCGCTAGCTCACATAACTTTTCCTGAGCTGGCGGCTCACCTACAGTAGTCCCATATATATATTCGTGGTTGGATTTGGGGATCAGTCCTTAATGTCTACCTTAATTTTTCCTTTTTGCCTAGTCATGATTGGATTTAGGGTTGGGACAGTCTTAAACATCCATATTATGAATATACTTCATTACTACGTACTTGTGTTCTTTTTAGAAAAATGATGGTGGATATATTTCCCATATTTTATTAATCAGCATTTAACGAAATCATATAGAGTTGCTAAAGATATATACTAGCATTCACAGAGATGAAAAATAAGAGAAAAAATAAAAGTAATAAAATAAAAGAAAAAAAAATACGAAAAATCCAGTAACTTCACTACTTGTATGTTGAAGGAGGGTGCATTTTTAAAAAAAATAAAATAAAGTATAACTGCAAGCTATTTTTGTTTTCGCTAATTGCAGTGATTAGTGCATACTTTTTTATTACAATATATGTTGTCCTCATTATTTTGATGCTATCTCGCAATATCCTTCTAACATCATGAAAAGTCATCTTTGAAACCTCACATGTAAAATGAAATTGTGCTCAAACATGACAACTTCACTTACATATACATATATATAGGGAGAGAACGGGAAATTCACCGGCGGTGAAGGGAGTTCCTTCACCAACGCTTAGGTGACCCAATAAAACAATTACACGTGATGCCACTAACCATCCTTTTGAGTGGCGCCATGTGTAATTGTTTTATTGGGTCACCTAAGCGCTGTGAAGAAAATTCCTTCGCCGCTGGTGAATTTTCCGTTTGCTTATATATATATATATATATATATATATATATATATATATATATATATATATATATAGAAAACGAGAATTTCACCGGCGCTGAATTTCACCACCGCTTAGGTGGCCCAATAAAATTATTACACTTGACGTCATTTAAGATAACAAATAAAAGAACTCCCTTACCTGTCCTTTGAGTGGCGCTACGTGTAATAATTTTATTGGACCATCTAAGCGGTGGTGAAGCAACTCCCTTCACTGTCAATGAATTTTCCGTTTTTTCATATATATATATATATATATATATATATATATATATATATATATATATGGAGAGAGAGAGAGAGGGAGAGGACGGTGGATATATAGCCTCCCGCATTTTATTAATAAGGTTTTTAACCAAACATGCTAGTACATAGTTAAGTTTTATAATATGCCTCTACTAAATGAAGCTAAAAGCTAAATATTACGTTGTCATTGTATAAATTGTTTGATTATCTCCCATCACTTTTGTCCGGACCTCGTATTCTAGCTCAGAGTCTTCCTTTCTCTCTCATGTCCCTCTCTCTCTCTCTCTCTCGTCCCTCACTTTTGTCTATCCCTGCCCCTCTCTCTCTCCTTTTCGGGACAGTCTTCCTATGGATTGTCTCCTATATGATCTTCCTTTTGTCTAGTGAGGGCTAATAAATCCAGCCTCTTTTGAAGGTCTCTCATTTGCTGTCCTTCTTCCTGTATTGGATCATGCAATTGCTGCTCTTGTCCTATTCATAATGTAATAATATTGTTAACTCGATGAAATACACATATAACAGATAATATTTTATCATTGAAAATGTGATTATTTCTTTCCAACCATATATTCCACAAAAATGCAGCTACTTGTGTCCCTATTTTTCCTTTTTTTATCTAGACATCATGGCCAAAAATATATTATCTCCTTAACCTCTCCATTTCTCATTCCCCTTTTCAATCACTTACATAAATATCTACTTACCGTTAATAATAGGTAATACTATATATAGTGATGGGAGTGATATTTCAGATATTGTATATCTCTCAAATGACATATGATAAAACTTCACATTGTATATACATAGAGATGGCAATGATATACAATGAAATATTGTATCTCTTTTAAATGACATATGATAAAACTAAACATTATATATACATATTGATGTAAATGATATTTAGGATATTTCAGATATTGTTTGTCTCTTAAATGGCACATTTCCAATTTTGTTGTGTCACTTGGTTCTTCGTCGGATCAAATCAAATTTAATATTTACTTCTAAAGACTTGCCAAATAAATTATTTCTTGTTTCTAAAACAAAAAAAAAAAATTACTTTTTTTTTGTTTAGTAAGTCAAAGTGGGGAATTTTTCCTCTATCTAAATTTTCTTTCAAAATTTCATTTTTTTTTCAAAGAAGAAAAATTTTAAAACCCGGCTGCTTAGTGCCCGGCCTCGTTCGGCCGAGGCCATGACCAGCCCGCAACCAACGGAGTCCGGGTCCTGACATGGGGACTGGGCCTCAGACGTGCATTTGCACACCCCCCTAGCATAAAATGAGGTTAGTTGCATTTGCAAATTACGGGAGTTCTCAAAGGAGCACACCATTTTTCCTTACGAGCCTACTTTATAACTGTCTGAGTTTTGAATCCGGACAAAAAAAAACATTGAGAAGTATGATCACTAGAAAAATTGGTGTGCTTCTTTAGAAACTCCCCAAATTACTTCAACCTTTCTCTTCCAAATGTACTGTCGGGAAAATTTATTTGAGCACACCACTTGGCTCAGTGAGCCTACTATCTAAAGTTGTAAAAAATTACAAGTATATCATATCCTAGTTGAAGGTTAATTCCCAAACAATATTAAACCCGTTCAGCAACTAATTTCCTAAACGGTGTGAAAACCATTCGAAAGACTAATCTCTTAGAAAGGCGAGCTCAATGGACAAAGTCGTGTGTTCAAATAGAATTTCCCGTGTACTGCCACTCCCACAGCGTCGTCCTCGGAAGACCTCAAGAACCCCCGGTCCCTTCTGCAACTACCTCCCAAAATCTACGAACTCTATCTCGTCTACAATCTAAACAAATAAGTAAAACTAAAAATAAAAAATAATCAAGATAATCATCATTATATAAATGTCTCTCTCGGACTTTGCAATCTCACTTCAGGAAGGGTGTGTTTGAGTATTTATAAATAGTTGAAGTAAGAAAGTAAATTAAAAGTTACTTCCAAAAATAAGGAATTGAAAGTATCACACTTCTAATATTTCTAGTGTTTGTTTCTTATTTTTTAGAAAAATGAAGTAATGGAAAAGGAATAAAATAATTATTTCTTGGAAGAAAGAAAAGAATAGTAAAACACAACATAATAAAATATTAATACTTTTTACTTCTAAGTCTCTTCCACCCAAAATCCATGTGAAGTAGATTTAAGAAGTTGGGTTGCCATATAGGATGCACCTCATCATTGTGGAAGTAACTTCCATTTTACTTCGAAGCCAAACAAACATATGAAGAGGAAGAAGTGACTTTACTTCCACTATTTTCTCTATACTTCCATGCAAACAAACACACCCTAATTCCAAGTAAAGAGAAAAACTTTGTCCCTGTACCGTACTGTATTGATCCTCTCCCTCCCGATAATTGATGTCTAATCCCCTCTTACTCCTCTTGATCACCCCCCCTTCTTCTAGAATCCAATAACACCCCTCTAACTACAATAACCCTGCAAACATCACCCCATCCGCTCTCCATGATTAGGGATGAAAATGGATAAGTTTAAGGACTAATTTTTGGTCTGTCCGATTTAAAATTTTAAATTAAAAAAATAAAATTTTATTTTTAATTCAAAATTTTAAATGACTTGTCATGAAAAAAAAAAAATTAAAGACCATATAGTATGAGTTATTAGGATTTCACTATTTAGGATTAGATTTTATGCTATTAGTTGGAGTTGTTAATAGTTTTTGAGAGTTTTATTGTAACTAAGTTGTTGTTTCATCTTATCTTCTTAGATGTTATTGTAGCTATTTACGTACACAAGACTTAGTTTTTGTCGATATAAAATGGGTCAAATTTGAGTCTAGCATCATGCGATGAAATCATGTTTTAAGCTTTTTTTGTCCTCTTTGTATTCTCAAGCTATGCTTGCGAGATTACTTTCAAAGTGTTTTGGAGTGTTTTGAAATGATGTATTATAAAATGTTTATATATACAATTGTTTGTAAGTTTTTTGACAAGTGTTTTGTGGTATTCTCCAAACACCTGGGTAGGTATTTTGGAGTTATTTAGAACACTCCAAATCGGGTGTTTTGGAGTGTTCTGAATTATTTATCCAAAAATATCCTCTCTTTTTTATTGTTCCAATTCTCTCTTACGTACTTTACTTTTTCCTATTTAGTTATATTTGTTTATAAACCCACAGAAACCCATAACAAAACTAAACTCCCAAATACAAATTTGAACATCCAAAAAAGTATGATCAGAACTCTGTCCAACTCTGTAAAGATTTGACCGCATTTGTTCGATTGTTTATCAATTGGAAATCGATCGGATTTAGGATGACCAAGGTGGTCGGAGCCCATTTCCTCTGCCTTGTTGGATTTGATCAGATTTCCCCGATTTCCAACTGCTTCGTCCGGACATTCATCCCTACCTTATTTATATTAGAAAGTTTTTAGGACTGTTATTTCTCCATATTAGGATTCACTTGTACTGAATTTTTCAATTTTAGTTTTGGTTCTGTCTTCCATAAATAATATAGATATAAAATTAACGGTTTTTTGATAAATATGATTTTTTATATTCACTTGATGGAATGACTAATGAAATTTAACACTTAAAGTTTAATCTTAAATATGCTAAAGAGGTGCATATGATAATCCTAAAAGGTTTTTTTTTTTTTTTTTTTTTTTTTTTTTTTAAGGAATGTATAAAATTCTCTGCACCGATAATATGGTTCCAGCAATCCCTTTGAAAATAGGCATACACAAAGAGAATTTGGTGGATCCAACTGAACTATGGACCTGACTGACCCTTTTATATATATATATATATGGGATTACTGTAGGTGAGCCGCCAGCTCAGAAAAAGTTACGTGAGCTGGCGGCAAAACTATAATGATCCAATAATTTTTCTTCAATTTTTTTTTATAATTACTATCTCTATCTCTTTAACTTCTTTCAAATTAAATTTTATAAATTTTGGAGTTCATTTACACGTTCATCAAGTGCATATAAAATATTTTATTCATTGAAAACCGTTAATTTTGTATTAACTTGATGGAGGATCAAATCAAAACTAAAACCCAAGAAATTTGGTATGAATGAATCCTAAAGGTCGAGATCATAATTCAAAATTTTTTTTTAAAAAAATATTATTGGAGATAGTGAAAATGAACTGCAGCTCAGGTAACTTGCGTGAGCTGTCAGCTTATTTCCATTTTTCTCTCTCTCTATATATATAATCTTTGTTTGCTATTAGCATAATTCAATTATTACATGCAATCCCTCCGTTTATTATTATTATTTTTTTTCTAATCAAAGAACTTTACTGCCACCTATTTTCTAACGATGAAAAAATTGCTTTCATTCTTTTCCAACAAGTCTAAGAACATCAGTGGCGTCGAGCTTGAAAAACGAAGATTAACGCTTCATTTTTGCTGATTTTTTAACAATTCAGTGTGCATACTTATAATTAGGCTTCCTCTAAGAGTGCCGAACTTCAAACTCCGAGAACTCAGTGAACTCAGGTAGTTGTTGTTCATCTATTTAAGGATGCAAATATGATCTTCTCCTGTTTTAATAAAGATCATTGAGATTAGGTCCCATCCAGTCGCCCTCCAGCATGAGTTTAATGCTGTGTAATTATACCGAACACATGTCAAGTGTTGCTAATACAACTTAGTTTTGGACTTCGAAAGCAGAGAGATAGCCTCGTATAAGCTAAAGAGAGGGGCTTTGAGGACCAGTTTGGCATCGGGCTCGTTAATCGGAAACACCCAGTCTGACTACACTGAGAGAGACGAAAACATCGATAATGCCAGCTGACAAGTAGAGCATTAAGCATCCATAGAGTGGTACACTGTTCGTTCCGGTCGATCTCCTTCGTGTCTCTATTAAAATTATAAAGGGTTAATTACACTCAGACTCCCTGTAGTATGAGATATATAACACTTACATGGGACCCCCTGAAGTATCTAAATCACCGTGTTTTAATTACATTCGGACCCCCTGGTCCAGGGGGTCTAAGTGAGAGTTTTAAACTTCAGGGGGTTTAAGTGTTATATGCCCCATACTACAGGGGATCTGAGAGTAATTAACCCAATTATAAAACTAAAGATTCCTCTTCGGTCGAGTCCACACAAATGAGCTTAATTACTTATACAGGCTTGAGAAAGTGTGATATAAAAGTGGGCTCTGTTCATGGAGTGGATCACCGTTCACGGGACCATATTTTAACCGTAATCTCAAGAAGCAGGGCTTTAATAACTTGAAATTATATTTGGTCGAGAAAAAAATTGGATCATATTAGAATTTTGGAAATCACAATTTCCATGATTTATGAGCACTAGACTTATAGTTTTGAAAACTATATTTTGTCAGCTACACATTCCGTGATTGAGGTTTTTGATGTTTGGAGCTCTAACTCTAGTAGTATATTTAAACTCATAAATTTTTTTTATCATATCCGATATTGGACTGTACTCACGTATAAATGGGCTTCATACCGACTTCACTCCCTCTAGGCTCTGATAGTTGGGTCCTCTCAGAACATGATTGGTTTCAAACACTAAACCGAGAACCAATCTAACCCAAAACCTTAAACTAATAGGTAGATGCCCCCAATTTGTATTTAAATATATTAATTTTCTTTGTTTTATCCAATTTGAGATTATACTCATATGTGAATTCCTAGCAACTAGAAATGGCTTCCCTGGCCAAAAGTAAGTTTCCATACTAGATTTTATCGGTAAGAGCTACCATCGAGATATGAACATCACTGCAGAGATGAAAATTGACAGATCAAATGACCAGCGTGTCATATTTAAAATTTTAAATTAAAATAAAACTTTTATTTTTTAAATTCAAAATTTTAAATATGATTAGCCCTTAAACTCATTCATTTCTCATCCCTATACCATCTTTTTATTTTATGAAAGACTGATTCCGGCTCCAAATTAAAAATGCCAAAGTTTTAAGCCGTGCCGAAGTAATTGTTGAATAATCACAACAAAAATGTACTTTTATAGCTAACAAAGAAGAGAAAAAATTGGGCTTTTCTAAGATCAGTCCCATGTACTCAGGAATTAGAATGGACGGATTCAAGGTAAATTTTTATCGTGCTTTATTCAAAAATTTGAAAATAAAAATGAATCGAATTTAAATTTTTAAATATATTAGGCGGAAATTGACCATGAACAAGCCGACTCTCATCCTTACTGGGACCCATTCCTCACTTATTATTATTTACTCTTGTACGTTTCTCTAGTCACCACTCTCAACTCGTTGATGAGGGGCCCAGTTCGCGAGGGTATAAATAAGTAGGGATACTTACTGGTTTGTCCCTCAAATCTTTATATATTATGGTTTAGTCCCCAAATCTTCATATTTAGGATTTAGTTCTCTAAATCTCCTAAGTTACTACAATTTAGTCCTCCTCCATAAATCCCGCAAATTTTTGACCTGACATTACTATTTTACCTCCTCCTTATTCATTTTTTCTCTTCCTCCTCTCTTCCTTCTCACATCTCCTTTTCTTCACTATTCCTCCTCTCTTCTCCTCCTCTCTTCCTCCTCCCTTCTTCCAATGAAGAAAAGAGAAGGAAGAGAGAAGGAGAAGAGAGAAGGAATAGTAAAGAAAATGTGAAGAGAAGAGGAAGAGAGGAGGAGAAGAGAGGAGGAAGAGAAAGAATGAATAAGGAAGAGGTAAAATGGTAATATCAGGTCAAAAATTTGGGGGATTTGGAGAGGAGGACTAAATTGTAGTAACTTAAGAGATTTGAGGGACTAAATCCTAAATATGAAGATGTGGAGAACTAAATCATAATATATAAAGTTTTGAGGGACAAACCAGTAAATATCCCAAATAAGTATAACTGATTGATCAATGATTTCATCCTTATCATATCTTATCCCAAACAACAACTCTTCAATAGAGACAGCCCCTATTGCCAACTACTATCAAATTAACTCCCCTTCAAATAAGTCGGCATCTCCAATAAAATAGTCATTCAACAACCTGACTTATTGGTTTCAATAGCAAGAAATAGATTTTAATTACTTAACGTATATATGATAAACTTGCCAGAGTAACAAGAAATTAGGAATCTTCATGATTTAACTCAAAGAAAAAATAATTGCTGACTATTTTATATTGATTAGTATCTAGATATAGTCAAGTAGATTCTGTGCTTCTGATATGTTGTTGATTTCATCCTCTTCTAATAAATTCTGTATTGTTTGATAAATTATTTATGGTAGACAATTATATAAAAAAAAAAAATTTAAAAAAACTTTGCTTTCAATAGAACTTATTTCAATCTAGGCTCTTAGATGAATAATCTGCATAAAAGAGTTATCCTATCAAGTTCTAATCATTTAGACTCTTTTTGGTTATTTGGTTTGAGAGAAAAAATGTATTTTCGATTAGAGGTATTTACTGGTTTGTCCCTCAAATCTTTATATATTATGATTTAGTCTCCCAAATCTTCATATTTAGGATTTAGTCCCCTAAATCTCCTAACTTACTACAATTTAGTCCCCCTTTCCAAATCCCCCAAATTTTTGACCTGATATTACCATTTTATCCCTCTTTATTCATTCTTTCTTTTCCTCCTCTCTTCTCCTTTTCTTCATTATTTCTCATCTCTTCTCCTTCTCTCTTCCTCCTCTCTTCTCCCAGTAAAGAAAAGAGGAGGAAGAGAGAAGAAAGAGAGAAGGAGAAGAGAGGAGGAAGAGAGGAGGAGAAGAGAGGAGGAAGAGAAATAATGAATAAGGAGAGGTAAAATGGTAATATCAGATTAAAAATTTGGGAGATTTGGGGGGACTAAATTGTAGTAATTTAGGAGATTTGGGGGACTAAATCCTAAATATGAAGATTTGGGGACTAAATCATAATATATAAAGCTTTGAGAGACAAATCAGTAAATACCCCTTTCGATTATTTGGTTTGAAAGAAAAATATAAAAGAAAAGACAAAGAGAAGAGATTATGAGAAAAATATTACTCCAAAATCGTTTCCTTCTTCTTTCCTCAACTAGATAGAAAATTAAAAAAAAAAAATGTTATTTGGTATTACTATCTTATGGGATAAAATAGAAGAGTGGAAGAAGTTCAGAACAACTTTCTATTACTTAATTTTTTAATTTTAATTTTATTTGATTATTTATTTTTTATATTTTATTCTAATTTCTCTTTGAACCAAAGAATAAACTGAATTCTATTTTTTTCTCTTTTTTTTCCTTTTCTCTTTCTTTTTTTTTTTTTAAATTTCTTTTGTTTCTATCAAACCAAACATAGCCTTAAAATCAGTGTCACTCTGATAGTCAAAGGACTTATTCATAATGGTAATTTATATCTAAATAGAAAGATACCTTAAATTTGTAGATTTACTTATCAATTTTAAAAAAAAAAAAAAAGGATTGTGTGACTCATAAACACATACAAAGGGATCAAATAGTACAATGACAACTCAGCAAGATATGAATTATTATCCACCATCCAAGTGAGATTTATAATTTTTTAAATTACTCATTGTGGAACTGTCTTCATTTAATGTATCTTTATTGTATATGCATATATAAACCACTTACATGAACTCACTCAACCCAAAATAACTATCCACTGCAACAAAGACTCATAATTTTATTAAATATTCCCTGAAGAATAATTGTAGTTTTTCCTTTATGAGCACATCTTCATCCAGTACCCTCGACCGATCGTCAGAAACCGGGGATTTCCAAAGGAGCACACCATTTTTCCTAGTGAGCCACTTTTCCTAGTGAGCACATCCTCTCTTTTGAAAAGAAGGAATTTTTTTCTTAGTGAGCACATCATTAATTTCCAAAACACCCTTCCTACCGCCTCCGCTTGCTACCCCCTCTCCCCTTCTCCTTCCTCGACCTATCCGCTGTTTCTTGACAATCTCACTCCTTCTCCTCTGCAACCTCTACTTCAGAGTCCCTCGTGCCCCCTCTATCTCATGCTTGGCCTCCAAATCAACCAATCTCATCACCGCTCGGCAATCGTCAGAGCTCAGTAGAAAGAGTCATGCCTCTCGAATTCCGTTGAGGACGAGAAGCTCAAATATTTCAGAGATCTCTTCGTCCATCCCGACATCGAATCTCGTCGAGAACGTACTCCAAATTTGCAAAAATCCCCCTTTTTTCTTGATCCGTGCTAGAGAGTTTGGATCTTTCTAAAACTGATCCGGACTTATAGTCTTGAACCTAATTTAACAGATCTAAATTATCTAATTCGGATCAAAAAGACCAACCATCAAGAAAAAAAAAAAAAAGAAAGAAGAAAAAGGAAATGACAACTTTAGAATAAAACATACAGTAAATATAATGAAATATTTAAGTGGAGTCATTGGGAAAAAAGGTTGTGCCTCTCTGGAAACTCACCAACCGTTAAAAACAAATCCCTTTCTCTCTCTACATCTGCATCCTCCCTCACTCCCAGATTCCCACGCTTTATTCCCAATCTCAAACCCAGTATCCAAAAGAGTCGCAACTGCCCTGGTTAACTCCCAATAATGTCTACTCCCCTCCTCTTACACTCACTCTTCGTGATCTTGCTCCCTCTTCTAACATCTATTAACTCTCTTCTAACATTTGCTAACTCCTACCCCTGCCAGCCCCCTCACCACAACTCCTACCCCTTCTGCGACCCCTCCCTCCCCATCCCAGCCCGGGCCCACAGCCTCATCTCCCACCTCACCCTCCCTGAAAAGATCTCCCAGCTCTCCAACAACGCCTCCGCCGTCCCCCGCCTCGGCCTCCCCCGCTACCAGTGGTGGTCCGAGTCTCTCCACGGCGTCGCCTCCAACGGCCCCGGCATCAACTTCTCAACCGGCCCCGTCCCCTCCGCCACCTCCTTCCCCCAGGTCATCCTCTCCGCCGCCGCCTTCAACCGCACCCTATGGCGGGCCATCGCCGGGGCCGTCGCCGTCGAGGCCCGGGCCATGTACAATGTGGGCCAGGCCGGGCTGACGTTCTGGGCGCCCAATATCAATATCTTCAGGGACCCCAGGTGGGGCCGCGGGCAGGAGACGCCCGGGGAGGATCCGATGGTGGCGTCGGCGTACTCGGTGGAGTATGTGAAGGGGTTCCAGGGGGAGGAGAGCGACGGGAGGATGATGCTGTCGGCGTGCTGCAAGCACTACACGGCTTACGATCTGGACAAGTGGGGGAATCTCACTAGATACACTTTCAATGCCAAGGTGATCGATCCCTCTCTTTTCCAAGTAATTCCTGTTGCAAACGTAGTCTGATTATTTTTTTTGTTATATATAGAATTTAAATGTCCATGCTTGAATTCTCATATACGGATGTTTCCTTGTAGCATAATTTTTATTGAATTCTTATGACTGGTGAATCTTTATGGCTTAATTTTTTGAGTGCTTGTCGATGTGCTTCATACCTACTCTACGCAGAGCTTGGATTTAACACAATTTGTACACTATTGTCGTTAGAGCTTCCATATGACATAATGCTCGCGTTCTTGGTTGCATTGTTATTAATTATTCCTTCTTCTTTTTTTCCCGAATATAACGGGTTGATGTTTTTATACTAAATGGCAGGTTCTTGTTATGTATTTATTGGATACTTGCTGGTTCTTGTGTTAGGTCACGAAGCAAGATATGGCCGATACGTTTCAGCCTCCATTTCGAAGCTGCATCGAGGACGGGCAGGCGAGCTGCTTGATGTGCTCCTACAATCAGGTCAACGGCGTGCCTGCTTGTGCACGGCACGATCTGCTGCAGAAAGCTAGAGAAGAGTGGGGATTCAACGGGTAATTGTCCGTATCTTTCTTTTGATTAGATTGTACAAGTCTCATCTTATTATCATAACAGAAATTGCATCTCTGGTGTTTGATTAGATTGTCGATTCTTCGTGCAGATACATCACCTCTGATTGTGATGCTGTTGCTATAATTCACGAAGATCAGAAGTATGCCAAGTCCCCAGAAGATGCAGTTGGGGATGTACTGAGAGCAGGTTGAGCATATTGGGTATCAATTCTCTGCACTCTCAAATAGTTTGTCGAGTTTTCTGAACTGGTTTGCTACCTCTCTTAACATGGATTAAGGAATGGATATCAATTGTGGAACCTATTTGCTGCGACACACTGAGTCAGCAGTGAAATTAGGGAAGGTGCGAGAGAAGGACATTGATCGTGCACTGTTCAATCTATTCTCAGTCCTATTGCGCCTCGGGCTCTTTGATGGGAGCCCAGCGAATCAGCAGTTTGCGCAGCTAGGACCAGGCAACGTTTGTACTCGTGAACACAGGGAGCTCGCACTTGAGGCAGCAAGGCAAGGCGTTGTCCTTCTGAAGAACGAGAACAGTTTTCTGCCGCTAAGAAAGAACAGAGTTGCTTCCTTGGCCGTTATTGGTCCGGCTGTAAATGATACAAGCATATTGGGGGGCGATTACACTGGTAGACTGTGATCTTTTGGTATATAATTACAGAGCTTGCATTCAAATTTTTATATGTTTGTCCCTATGATGATGATGTAGGCATTCCTTGCGATCCGAAGAGTCTGTTTGAAGGTCTTCAGGCTTATGTACCGAGAGCATCATTGGCTGCCGGATGCAATGATGTGCCTTGTCAATCCGACTATGGCTTTGAAGATGCAATTCTTGTTGCCCGAGAGGCAGAAGTGGTGGTGGTGGTTGCTGGACTGAACCTAACTGAAGAAACCGAGGATCATGATCGTGTGAGCCTACTGCTTCCAGGCAAACAGATGGATCTAGTGAATGTCATTGCCCATTCAAGTAAGAAGCCAGTGGTGCTGGTTCTCATGGGTGGTGGTTCTCTCGATATCTCCTTTGCGAAAGTGGATCCACGCATTGCAAGTATCCTTTGGATTGGTTACCCGGGTGAAGTTGGTGGACAAGTCCTTGCAGAAGCACTGTTTGGAGAATTCAATCCAGGTACTAACTTAGCTTCATCGCTCCATGTTCTTGTCGATAGCAAGCTTATGATAGTTGTTTGTAACAGGTGGGAGATTGCCTGTTACTTGGTACCCAGAATCCTTCACCAAAGTGCCCATGAGTGACATGAACATGAGACCTGATCCTTCGCGAGGCTACCCAGGACGAACATATCGCTTCTACACAGGAGAGGTCGTTTATGGATTTGGGTACGGGCTAAGTTATTCTACCTATTCATACAAATTCTTATCGGCACCTGACAGAATTAGATTGTTGAGCTCTTCTTCTGAAGCTAGTATTATTAGAGAACCTCAGTATGCAACAAAAGATGGGCTTGATTACATACATGTTGGTAATATCTCTTATTGCCAAGAATTGAAGTTCTGTACAAGGATTTCTGTGGTGAACGAGGGAGATATGGATGGGAGTCATGTTGTTTTGTTATATTCGAACTCAGTTTTAAGCATTAAAGGTTCTCCAACGAGACAATTGATTGGATTCGAGCGGGTGTCTGTAGAAGCCATGGGGTCTGCTGAAGTTGGTGTTATGGTTGACCCTTGCAAGCATTTGAGTTCAGTGAATGAACAAGGCGAGCGAATACTGTTACTAGGATCTCATGTTCTTATGTTGGAAAATATTGAACATATTTTTTCTGTTGAAATTTGAGAATATCAAATTTACAGCAGATGGAACAGTTGGTATATCAATTGATTGATGGAGGATGCAATTCGATTTCATTGGCCAAATTTTAATTTACTACTGGTTTGTAGTCACAACAATATTGAAATCTGAATTTTTTTTAATTTTTTTCTATTCGAATTTGTGCGTAATTGCATAATTATTTAGAATTTTGAATGCTCAAGATATGGTGAGGGGAGTTTTAAGTTAATTTTGTCTCCCATCAAAACAATTAATCACAAATTCTAAACAATTAACTTTGTGTTATGAAACAATTAAAAAATGAATGTCCATTGAGTTCTCTATGAGTTTCCATAGAATATGGAAAGACAAAATAATGGAATGAATGTTCCCCCACCATTGAATGGAATGAATATGTTGAATGTGGATGATATTTTAGCTCTACCACCATTGAATGGAATGAATATGGTGAATGTGAATGACCTTTTAGCTCCTCAAGAAGACTTTTAATTTTCTGAGATTAGTTCCTTTATAAATAGAGATTATCTAATATATCTTGTAACTTACTTGAATATTTTAGAGTTAATGAAAGAATTATCTCTTCGCTCTACCTCTTGTCTACTATTTCCTACATTTTATTATTCAACTAGTATTATTTTATAATATGTTATCAGAATGAGCCTCTACCATTGGAGCAATCGAGTAGAAGTCCAGATCTTGGATCGATTGTTACACACGTGTCTATATATTTGGGTAAACTTTTGGTGTAATATTTCTCTTTTCAATCCATTTCACTTTTATTATGGCTAATATTACAAAGCAAGAATTTGTACCTCTCGATACCTCTGGAAAGAACTACTTATTATGGATATTAGATGTTGAAATCCACCTTGAGGCAATGGGTCTTGGAAATACTATTATTGAAAAGAATGATGCATCGAATCAAGATCTTGCCAAAACTATGATTTTTCTTCGTCATCATTTAGATGAAAGATTGAAAACTGAATATTTAACTGTGAAAAATCCACTTATTTTGTGGAATAATTTGAAAGAGAGATTTGACCACCTGAAGATGGTCGCCCTTCCGAAAGCCAGGTATGATTGGCATCACCTACGGCTACAAGATTTTAAATCTGAAAATGAATATAATTCAACCATGTTCAGATTACTTCTCGATTAAGATTGTGTGGTGAAAATATAACTGATGAGGATATATTAGAGAAAACATTCTCTACTTTTTATGTCTCGAATATGCTCCTGCAGCAGCAATATCGAGAAAAACGTTTTAAGAAATATTCTGAACTTCTTACATGTCTTCTGTTGGCTAAACAAAATAATGAGTTATTGTTGAAAAACCACAAGTCCCGACCAGCTGGTGCTAGTCCGCTCCCTGAAGCGAACGCAACTCAATATCAAAGTTCTGGACGTAGTCATAGATGTGGTCGTGGAGGTGGTTGTGGAAGAGGCCGTGGACATGGCTTTGGTCGTGGACGCGGTCATGGTAGATTTGTGGAAGAGGTCGTGGACGTGGACATGACAAGGAATAAAATAACCTCCAGCAGTGGGATAAGAATGATAAGAAAGACGAAGAAAAGAAAATTTATGAGGATAAATGCTATCGATGTGGCATGGAAGGTCATTGGTCCCGTACATGTCGTACGGCGAAACACCTTATTAAACTTTATCAGGCATCTTGAAAAGGAAAGACAAAAGTGCCGAGACAAATCTTGTTGATCATAAGGATGTTTATGATGATGATGATGCCAATATAACACACCTTGATATAGCCGATTTCTTTGAGCATCCTGAAGGTGCAAAATAATCAGATGTCAAATGTCATATATTTGCTTAGAATTTTGTTATTATTTTCGCATCTTTTATGTAATTTTAGTTATAAATTATGAAATTTATGCACCTTATTAATATTTTTTTTTTTTTGTAATTTTCTTTGTTATTTCTTCCTGAAGAAGTAATGGATGCTAGATACTTGGAATTTAATGGTGATGACAATATTTGTCTTATTGATAGTGCTACTACACACACTATACTTAAAAGTAAAGAGTATTTTTCTCATTTAGAAATAAAAAAAACTAATCTTAATATAATAAGTGGTAGTGCTAAATTGATTGAAGGCTTTGGAAGAGCCACTGTATTTCTCTCTGAAGGAACTAAATTTGTTATAAATAATGCACTACTATCTCCCAAGTCTCGAAGAAATTTGTTGAGTTTTAAAGATATCCGCCGAAATGGATATCATATCGAGACACTAAATGAGACAAATGTGGAACATTTATTAATTACAAGTACTATTCCTGGGAAGAAATGTGTGTCAGAAAAACTGCCTTCACTTTTTTATGACTTATATTATACAAAAATAAGTGCAGTTGAAACTCATCACCTAGTAGACCAGAAGTCTACTAATCCCAATGATTTTATGGTTTGGCATGACTGCCTTGGACGTCCTGGTTCTATAATGATGTGACGAATAATTGAAAACCCACATGACCATTCATTGAAAAATCAAAATGTGTTAAACTCAAATGAATTCTCATGTGTTGCTTGCTCTCAAGGAAAATTAATAGCTAGACCTTCACCAACTAAAGTAGGGACTGAATCCCCTGCATTTCTAGAACGAATTTATGGTGATATATGTAAACCTATAGATCCACCATGTGGACCATTTCTATATTTTATGGTGTTAAACTTAAAATATTTTATGGTGTTAAACCTATAGATCCACCATGTGGACCATTTCGATATTTTATGGTCGCATGTGGACCATGTGAACCTATAGATCCACCATGTGGACCATTTCGATATTTTATGGTGATATTTTATGTTAACCATTTCGATATTATATGCGACGAATAATTGAAAACCCACATGACCATTCATTGAAAAATCAAAAGGTGTTAAACTCAAATGAATTCTCATGTGTTGCTTGCTCTCAAGGAAAATTAATAGTTAGACCTTCACCAACTAAAGTAGGGACTGAATCCCCTACATTTCTAGAACGAATTTATGGTGGTATATGTGAACCTATAAATCCACCATGTGGACCATTTCGATATTTTATGGTGCTAATTGATGCATCAACAAGATAGTCACATGTATGTTTATTATTTACTCGCAACTTGGTATTTGCGAGATTGCTTGCTCAAATAATTAAGTTGCGAGCACAATTTCCTGATTATGCAATTAAGAGAATTCGTCTAGATAATACTGGTGAATATTCATCATATACTTTTGATGATTATTGCATGTCTATAGGAATAACTGTTGAACATCCTGTAGCTTACGTTCACACACAAAATGGTCTAGCCGAATCATTTATTTCGGCTACAATTAATTGTTAGACCATTGCTAAGGAAGTCTAAAATTCCCTTATCTGCTTGGAGATATACTATATTACATGCAGCAACACTTGTAAGAATTAGGCCGACAAGTTATCATACTTATTCCCTCTTATAATTAGCATTTGGTTATGAGCCCAATATTTCTCATTTAAGAATTTTTGGTTGTGCGGTTTATGTTCCTATTACACCACCCCCAACGTACTAAATTGGGCCCCCAAAGAAGATTGGGGATATATGTCGGGTATGAATCACTTTCTATAATTAAATATATTGAACTATTGATAGGTGATTTATTTACTGTAAAATTTGCAGATTGTCATTTTGATGAATCACATTTCCCGACATTAGGGGGAGATAAAGATCAACCGAAAAAGGAAATCACTTGGAAAATATCATTAGATTTCCTTGATCCTCGTACAAAAGAATGTGAACTAGAAGTTCAAAAAATTATACATTTGCAATTAATTGCAAATCAATTACCGGATGCATTTAGTGACTCCAGAAGAGTTACTAAATCAAAAATTCCTGCTGAAAATACTCCGGTCAGGATTAATGTTTCTAAAGGACAAAATACAAGTGCGAATGAGTATAAGGCAAGCCTAAAGGGTGGGAGACCTCATGGTTCCAAAGATAAAAATTCTCGAAAGAAAAAATGATTAAATAATGATAATAAAATCAAGAAGTGAAGAAATAATGAAGGACTTCAAAGTACAGATAGTGACAAAATTTAACCTCCTGAAGTGGTTCCTCCTGAAGAGCATAATTCTGAAGAGAATGAAACTATAGAAACTTCAATAAATTTTGTCACTACGGAAAAAAATTGAAACCGCAAAGAAATAATTATTGATAATACTTTTGCATATAATGTAGCACTTGATATTATGGAAGAAGACGAGGATCATGAACCTAGATCGGTTGATGAATGTCGGCGTAGAAACGATTGGCCAAAGTGGAAAGATACGATTCAATCTGAATTGGATTCATTGGCGAAACGAAAAGTTTTGGGCCTATAGTCCAAACACCAGAAAGTGTAAAGCCAGTGGGATATCAATGGGTATTCATGCAAAAATGAAATTGTGAGATATAAAGCACGTCTTGTAGCCCAAGGTTTTTCACAAAGACCTGGATTTGATTGTAATGAGACATATTCACCTGTGGTGGATGCGATTACATTTAGATATCTTGTGAGTTTTGCAGTACATGAAAAACTTGATATGCGTCTAATGGACGTAGTCACTGCTTATTTATGTGGGAATCTTAACAATGATATTTATATGAAAATCCCTGAAGGATTTAGCATGCCTGAAACATGTAAATCGAATCATAGAGAGTTATTCCATCAAATTGCAAAGGTCCTTGTATAGACTCAAACAATCTGAATGTATGTAGTATAACCGTTTTAGTGAATGTTTAATTAATGAAGGCTACATCAATGATCCAATATGTCCATGTGTTTTCATAAAGAAAAATGGGACAAATTTTATAATTATTGCAATATATGTTGATGATCTTAATTTAATTGGAACTCCCGAAGAGCTCCAAAAGGCGGTTGAATATTTGAAGAAAGAATTTGAGATCAAAGATTTTGGAAAGACTAGATTTTGCCTTGGATTACAAATTGAACATTTGGAAAACGAAATTTTTGTTCACCAAACTGCTTATACCCAGAAGATATTAAAACCGTTTTACATGGATAAAGTACATTCATTAAGTATCCCAATGGTCGTCCGATCACTTGACTAAAGATCATTTTAGACCTAGAGAGGAAGATGATGAGATGTTTGGTCCTGAAGTACCATATCTTAGTGCTATTGGTGCACTAAAATATCTTGCTAATTGTACACGACCTGATATATCATTTGCAGTGAACTTATTAGCAAGATTTAGTTCCTCTCCTACATGACAATATTGGAATGGTATTAAGTATATTTTTCGCTATCTCCAAGGAACAGTTGATCTTGGCCTATTTTATTCAAATAAATCTCGACATGAATTACTTGGTTATGCTGATGCTGGATATTTATCTGATCCACATAAGGCAAGGTCTCAAACTGGCTATTTATTTACAAGTGGCGATACAGCCATTTCATGTCGATCTACAAAACAATCAATAACCGCCACTTCTTCGAATCATGCTGAGATAATAGCAATTTATGAGGCTAGTCGAGAATGTGTTTGGCTAAGATCAATGACCCATTATATCCGGAAGAATTGTGGGTTATCACCTTAGAAAGAAAATCTTCCGACTATATTGTATGAAAATAATACAGCGTGTATAGCTCCATTGAAATGAGGATATATTATGGGAGATAGCACGAAACATATTTCACCTAAATTTTTCTTTACTCATGATTTGCAAAAGAATGGTGAAATTGATGTGCAACAAATTCGATCAAATAATAATTTGGCAGATTTGTTTACCAAGGCATTGCCGACTACAACATTTGAAAAATTAGTGAAAAATATTGGAATGCGTCGGCTAAACGATTTCAAATGATATTTAAATCAGGGGGAGAAATTAATACACAAGAATAGTATACTCTTTTTCCTTCACTAAGTTTTTTTTTGCCACTGGATTTTTTTTTTTTTTTTTTTTTTTTTACTTAGTAAGGTTTTAACGAGGCATATTTTTTGTGTAATGAGCATCCAAGAGAAGTGTTATGAAATAATTAAAAAATAGATGTCTATTGAGTTCTCTATGAGTTTCCATAGAATATGGAAGGACAAAAGAATGGAATGAATGCTCCCCCACCATTGAATGAAATGAATATGATGAATGTGGATGACCTTTTAGCTCTACCACCATTGAATGAAATGAATGTGGTGAATGTGAATGACCTTTTAGCTCCTCGATGAGACTTTTAATTTTCTAAGATTAATTTCTCTATAAATAGAGATTATCCAATATATCTTGTAACTTACTTGAATATTTTAGAGTTAATAAAAGAATTATATCGTTACTCTACCTCTTATCTACTGTTTCCTACATTTTGTTATTCAACTAGTATTATTTTATAACACTTTGGATGATATTGCATAAAACAATACCTTTTCTTTCCTTTCAGGAGCAAAATCATCCCAAGTTTAACAAAAAAATATCTACTTATCACGTAAACCTAAATGTTAAAAGAATAACTATCTGAAAACAATTATATTGACCTAATAGTTATATTGGTATATAAAGAAATATCGAATTGTGCATAAACCTAAATGTAAAAAAGAGCAACTTTCTGAAAACAATTATGGTGACCTAATAGTTACATTGGTTTAAAAAAAAAAAAAAACAAAGAAAGAAATGTCATGTTGTCGATAAAACAAGAAACTGGCCATTTACTTCCTCATGTTAATCCTGAAACTCAACCGAGGACAATAAAATCATGAAGAGAAATCTCAAATACAACTTCAGAAATGATTCTTTCATCTCCCATTGCTCGCCATATGGGCAGCAAGCTGCAAGTACTGCTCACATGAATGCAGACCATCTCTCTCTCAGCACCTTCCTCCACAACAAAATGACAATAATGACAACACAAGTAGAGAGGCAATAGAGGAGATATCCAAGCATATAATGAATCCTTGAGCATCACCAGCCACATACTTATCTTGAGCATAAACTGCATAAACAGCAACCTACCTCCCGTAAATACACTCAATTCCACTTCACAGAACAGCAACCTACAGAACAAGCCTCCCCAAGCCATTGGAGAAGCAAAACACGTTCGCCTGCAACACAAATCTGTTGGTCCTTAGGAGAGCAAAGCACCTGCAAGCCGTCTCCACAGTTTCGACCCCACCAACACCTTGATGCATCAAACCTCTGCAATCCAAGACAGAAATGTCCCACTTTAGTTTCCCCTCGCATATTGCTGACCAAGACAGTAATATGCAACCAGTGTGTAAGAAGGCCAATATCTGATTTCAAAAGAAGTAAGCCAATTGACATATCTCCACCAATATTGAGGATAGCATGCTGCATGCGCCCTTGATACCCCACCATACCACCAGCATATGTGTGGTCACTAATTCAGAACCTAACTGACACTCAAAGGAGCCCGACTTTGGTGATCACCCTGTTCTTTGCCAGACTGCCGATCTCATGAGGCCTGTCCACCTGAACTACTGGTTTACCCTCCAATAATCTCATACTTTGATCCATAATATGAGCATAGCCCCAGAAATCAAGTTCAACCAGAACAAACTTGGATACCTTGAGCCATGCAGAACAACTCTCCCATGTCCCATTAAGATCATAGAGTTGAGTTGTCTATAGCTAACATCCACAAAAGACAATGAATTCAGTGATACATCTCAAATATGTACACAATCATAATATTCTCCCCTGCTAGGATTCTATCCTTGTTTACCTAACTTGAGATAAGGACAGGACAGGCCAGCAACTGCAATCAAGTTGTGAGTAGGGTCTAAATAACCTAAGAAACACACTGTAACAATAAGAAGACCATAACAGCACACTCGCTTTTTTGAAATTTTATTCTTTCAGCAATTGATGTTATGAAGTAAATATTAGATTCCGATATTCATTTTCAACCAAGTAACTTACTCCCATAAAAAAAAAAGTTACTTAGTGCACAGTTCCAATCTGCATGTGTCTTCTACGGCAGTCGCAGTTGGAGGAAGCAAAGCCCTCGGAAGGAAATGATGCCGGAGCTCTGCACCCTTTTTTGAGCTCATTAAACCTACTGAGGTCAAAATTGTAGGCCCTCATGAGCTGCTTCTGCTTTGCCTCAAAGCGGCTTTGAAAGAAACCCTCGAAGGAAGGTTCTTTGGATGTTTTCAGGAAGAAGCTATACCCAGCCAAGAAGTACATGGAGGTCAAATAGAAGCAAATTGGCTCCATGACATCCCATGAGAGCTCCCAGAAGGTAAGCCTCATCAGTCCAATTGTCTGGACCACCATAAACCCCAGCCCACCCCATAACTCCTTCCTCACCCCGGCCCCTGCCAGTTTATCTATTTTTGCTTTCTTCTCTTCCAGCTCTTGTAGTTCCTCGTTACGACAATCATTCTGATGGGGGAGTGACACGGGATTCTTCTGGGGTATTGGCATTGGAATGATGCTCTCAACTGCTTTAGCCACCTGTGATACCACAAGGAAAAGAAAAAAACACTTTGGCTACTTGGTCTCTAGGAATTGAAAAGAACTCCAAACAGCTTATTCTGATAGTGCTACGCTAAACTCAATTGCATACATGTAAATATTTCATGTTTAAATGTACAGTACTGCTACTGAATGAAACATTTCTTTACTAACAATATACAGGATAAACGATTAGCAAAAACAAAAAAACAATATACAGGATAAACGCCAAAAAATGGTGATTTTATAGCCAAGGACAAATCTACTCAAGCAGTTATGAAGAAAACTGCACAAATATATTCATGTTTAAATCCAAGATTGCATGAAACAACCAAGATGTGGGATAGACATTCGCGTAGCAGATGAATAAGTGCTAATGCTTCAAATTATTAGGTGATGTTCATTAGTGATTAAGCTAATAAACCAAAGAATCTCTAAATTAAACGGTAATGATCGCATGGCATTAATCTGTGTAGATCAACCAGTTAACTGTTCATCTAAATTTTTAAAACGGAAAAAGAACAGTGCAGTGCATAAGAATCTGAAAGAAGCTATTCTCTTTCAATTGTGACTTTACCTCAATTACTACATGATTCTCAAAGAATCTGAAAGCAGAGATGAGACTGACTATAAAATAAAATAAAGATGCTAACATTTTAAAGCATAATTTAGGCCAAAACATAAATGCTACAAATGATTTGATGCAACTATGAAAGCATAATAGCCAAAATGTTCATGGCTATGCAATTTGACTATTCCAAATATGAACTAAACAATTCCAACATAAATGTTCAGAATCACATAAGTCATATCAACTGAGCAAAACTAGTAGGCAAAAGAACTATCACAAGCCTGCTTATCTTAAATTAAATAAATAAATCTCTTATAAACAAAGCAAAGCAAAATTTCTCTCTAATAACCCATGATCAAGTTGTGTTACTAGAACATGTATCAAATAAAACTATATAACTCCATGTATCAAATTGTTTTACTAGAACATGTATCAAATAAAACTCCTTGTTTACTATAAAACACCCAATATCAAATTGTGTTACTAGAACATGCATCAAATAAAACTTCCTGTTTAATATAAAACTCCCTGTTTACTATAAAACCCATTGTCATAACTCAAAGCTAAATCTAGAAAAACAAAAGTTCCAATTATAACTTCAAAATTATGGTTACACAAGTAAAAGCACAAATGTTCTATGCCTAAATTTTAGCAAATAAGAAAAAGACCATGATTAAGGAAAAAAAAAAAAAAAACAAAACAAAACAGGAAACAATTGATAAATAATAAAACACAAATCATTTGTGTATTCATGATATAATTTGACTTCTAAGAATATTTAACGAACTAAAAAGATACAACACAAAAGACTGAACCCCTAGATAATGCTAATCCCCGTCGATTATAAAGGATCCATAACTTGCAAAACTCGGACGAATGACATGACCTATTTAAATTCCTCTGATGTCAAATTGGTTATAGGGATTCTATTAGAGAGGTTCAGGACATTTAATAATAAATCACAAAATTAGATATGTCAAGGAAATAATGTAATACACTCCAATGGATAGGATAGTTATTTTATTGCTGGAACTTATACTTCGAAGAATCTTATCAATTAGTTTATTAAAAAAGAAAACACAAAAAAAAAAGAATTTTATCAATTAGCTAGGATATAATCTACAATTGATCTTAATAGTATTCCATTCTTACTGGACCCATAGTTTCAAAGCTCACTGCCATTCAGCCTGCAATCGTTCATAATTTAAATGATTGGCTCATCAATAGGGAAAATTGATAAATATCCTATAGGAAATCAATGAATTATAGCATTGATCTTTCTTCTAGATTCTCACATGCTCTTGCAAATTCTCTGATCCTCGTCAGCTAATGCAAAGAACAAAAATTTAAACATACCCATTATAAAAAATTTGATAAATTTACTATTTTTAAAAAGATATTATAAATTTATTATTTTCTAAAGCAAATAGGGTATAATCCAATTAAAAATAATATAAAAAAAAAATGTAAGTTCCAATAAGAAACATCAATTCCTTAGAAGAAAATTTGCTAACAGCTAGTCCATTTTGTTTTGAAAATCTATATCTTTTACACTTTATAAGGTGGGAAAAAGGGGGGAAAATGAAATAAAATTTGATGTCTCAAGGTCGGTTCCGGGTCTCCTCCCGAGGTTACCATTTCAAACACGTAACCCTTCGTTACTTTTCCTGTAGAGAAGAAGATAGAAAGAAACACGACGAAAACATAATCAGACCCTGGCAAAGTTTTATTCAAACGAAAAATCTAAATCGAATTTGCAGGGATTTTGCAGTTTAAAAACTCCAATTTTTATTCTATTTTTCAACTCTTGGCCCTACTTCGTGTGTATGCGTATTTAGTTATTGTCCCCAGTCACACTCACAACCAACAAAAATCAAAACTTTAAATAACTCTTGAAGATTCCGGCCTAACTCTACAAATAGAATAAAAAATGAATTTTACCTGCAAAATCCCCCAAATTTCAACACTAGACACATCGATTTAAACCAAAAATAACCAAATTATACCTGATCGGGCCGAAGGAACACGACATTGCCCAAAACAATCACGGCTCCCGATTCGTCGAGAGCCTTCGCGATCTCCAGCCCCTGATCAAATCTCGAGATCTCACTGCAAACATTCATGAACTCCGCATACGAGATCACATCCTTCTCCATCGATCTAAATCTCGATCTCGCCAACTCCATTTGCGCTGCCTTCAGCACCTTTCTCACCTCCGTCATCGACATCCCGTTCTCTCTCCTCTCGTCCTCCTCCTTCGGGATCTGAGGCGGGATCAGGCAGTCGAATCGGATTCGGGGCCCATTAATCATCCGTATCCGCTCGATGAGGTTATCCCCGGAGGGGGTGGGCAGCGGGAAGCGGTCGGGCGGGATAGAGTTCTTGTGGAGAAAGCGGCGGGTGAGGCCGCTATCGGATTCGGGCAGGAGCTTGCGAGTAATAGCGGGGCGGAGGTGGGAGGAGCAGGCCTTGGCCAAGTGGAGGAATCGGTGGGCTAGGGTTTTGTGGAACGCCATGGCTAGGGTTAGGCTTTGATAGTTTGATCTCTCGAATTCTTGTTCTTTCTTTTTCCCTCTCTTTTTTTTATTGTTTTGTAGTGCGAGGTTGAAGACGATGGGGGGAAAGGGAATTTATAGTTGGTGATAATTAAGGGGAAAAGAGATGGTTGGACGAGATAATCACGATATCTGACGTGGACATTAGACGGTGAGATTTTGGACGTAATCTTACCTTCGGAAAGGCGGGGTCGAGAGGGAATTTATTCGCATTCTAGATGAGCATATCCTTGTGCGGTAAGCTTACCTCCTTCATTGTGAATTAAATTAATTCAAACTTAATTTTAATTGATTAAGTGGGTGGATACATTTGTGTTAACTCTTTCCAAATCTAAATTATGATTAAGGGGTATTTACAGATCTGTCCCTTAAACTTTATAAATTATAATTTAGTCCCTAAATCTTCATATTAAGATTTAGTCTCCAAATTCTTTGAATTACTACAATTCAGTCCCTCAGTATATATTTTGGTTCAATTTTTCCGTTTTACCCTTAATTTCCTTCACTTAATTCTCCTTTTCTCTCTTCTTAGCTCTTATTGGGTTCCTCTCTTATTCTTCTCTTCTCTCTCTTTATGCATTTATTGAGTCTCCCTCTCTATATTGAAACCAAATATGTTATTCTCCACTAAATGTATTAAACCTTTAAGTCTCAATATAAATTCATTTATTGGGTTCTCCCTCTCTATATTGGATATATTCATTTCTAGATTTATACACTTAGTGGATAATAATACATTTAGTCTAAATATAGAGAGGGAGAACCCAATAAATGAATAGAGAGAAAAGAAGAAGAAGGAGAACCCAATAAGACCTAAGAAGAGAGGGGGAAGAGGGAAATAAGAATTAATTGAAGGAAATCGGGGGGGTAAAACGGAAAAATCGGATCAAAATATAGATTGAAAAACTAAATTGTAGTAACTCAAAGGATTTGAAGAATTAAATTCTAAATATGAAAATATGGAGGACTAAATTATAATTTATAAAGATTCAAGAAACAGATTGGTAAATACCCTATGATTAAAGATGGGCATCGCGAATATATCAAGCAAACATATATCAACTATCCTTAATTAATTTCGTATAATTAAATGTTATTATCATTTTCATTATTTACACGAATATTTTAGAAATTTTTTCGTCTTTTCGGCCATAATTTTTATACATTATAACTAAAATTTCTAAAATAACGTGGAAGAAACAACAATACTCTAGACACTTCAGCAATATTCGTCCGTCACTGTTAATCAATTTTGAACGTTTCCAAAGATTATTAGCCTTATATTAATTCAACTTGAAACCTACATCAGTGGTTAACGATGAGTTCGCTAAGCGCTCCAGGCTGGCGCCAGCTAGCCCGGTGAAAGATTCTCTACTTTAACCGCAGGTACTCTACGCAAAATTTTTAATTTACAGGCCCCAAAATATCGGAAGCGCCGAAAACTTGGGGGAACAACCTCCGCCGCGTTGTCCAGCTGGCAGCAGACCTCGAGCGGCTGATACGTCGAGCAACAGCAAATGACGTGACGACACGCGCGAGAAACTCGCGCAAGCAAGCGAGACGATACGTAAGTAATAACAGCCGTTAGATCTTAGAAGTAACGGCTAAAAAATAGTTTCTCTGGTCTTGCATTCTGGAGACTATTATAATTTTGGGATATTTACAGATTTGTCCCTTATATCTGTATAAATTATAATTTAGTCTTCCAAATCATCATATTTACGATTTAGTCCCCAAATCCAGTTATACAGTTTAGTCACTTCCCTAACTTCCGTTGGCCCAGTTTATTTTTTGACCTGATTTTTCCATTTTACCTCTCCTTAATTCCTTTTTCTCTCATCCTCCTTTCTTCTCTTTCCCTCTTGCTCCTCTCTTTTCATTTTCTTCATTCTTTCTCATTTCTTCTCCTTCCCTCTTCCTCCTTTCTTCTCTCTCTTCCTCCTCTCTTCTCCTTTTCTTCATTGGGTTCATTGGCTTCCCCTTCTTCTTCTCTTCTATCTCTCTTTCCCTATTTATCTTCATATGGGTATTTTAGTCATTTCATTATTTAAAAAAGTAAAAATTAAATTCTATCATTTATTTGGACGGAAAAACTAAAGAAGGGATTAAATTGTAGTAACTTAGAGGATTTGGGGACTAAATCCTAAATATGAAGATTGGGGGACTAAATTATAATTTATAAAGATATAAGGGACAAACCTGTAAATACCCCTATAATTTTATTAAAAGTTGATTTTGGGTGCCATGTATAGTGATGTTTAGATGGTATCTAGAAATTATATTTTTAATTAAAAAGAAAATTATTTAAATTCTAATGGGAAAGTCTAATAAATATTCCAATATTTGTTCAGTTATAATCAATAATTTGCATAGAAATTAAGAATTTCCCAAAAAAAATCAATTTTTATTCTTCTTCCTAGATGCAAATATTAGATATATATCAGACTTACATCTAGAGCCATCTAAATGGGTTGCTTGGGCTCAGTATAGGGCTCAAACCCGGGTTTGTCCAGTTTATTAAAAAAAAAAAAATCTTATTTTTAAGTTAAATATTATAAAAAAAATTGATTTAGAAAAAATCAAAAAATAATATAAAACCTATAAAAATATAAAAAAACAAAGAAAGAGAGAGAAGAAGAATGAAGAGGGGAACCCAATAAGAAGAGGATAAAGAGTGCAAGAAGGACTAAAGTGAAGTAACTCAGAAATATAACCGGAAATTCGGGTAAAAAATATGACTGTGGACGAAAGTGAGATAATTTAAAGGATTTGGAGGACTAAATTATAAATATGAAGATTTGGGGGACTAAAGGCTAATTTTTAAAGATTTAAGGGATAGATATATAATAGCCCCTAGTGTATATTTAGTTTCGTGTTTCAGTCCGGACCGTTCTAAAATGGGCTCACCAGGAAAAATGGTGTGCACCTTTGGAAACTCCCGTTTTTGAAACCTCTAGTTTTGCCTAAGTTTTAAAATCCGAAATTTATAAACATAAAAGTTCTGATTTCTTAAACGGTGGAAAACTTTAGTTAGAGTTGAGTTTTAGATTTTGAACATAAAAGAGCTAAAATCAGTTAAAACTGGAGTTCAAAAACTAGGTATTAGATTGAGTTGAGAGCTATCCTTTGGTTCATCTTATTCAAAAATTTTGAATTATAAAAAAAAAATTATTTATAATTCAAAATTTTAAATAGGACGGGCTACAAGTTTGGCCCTTAAACCAGCTCATTTCGATAAGTTTTCAAATAATATATTTTTAACTAAGTAAAATTCTAGTTTTCTTGAGTAAAACTAGGTTGCCAACCTTTGGATTAATAGAATATTGTGATGATAGTACAAGTGTTGTCATTACGTCCGAAAACCTTTTTTTCGTGATTCATGACATCAAATGATTCAGATATCGACAAACTTGAGACAATGAACAATTGTTGATGATATAGAGATACTTGGACAAGTTGCTTGTGACACGTGTAACATGAGTTCCTACTAATTAAGCTCTTGCCATCTTAAAATTAATTAAAACTCTTGTCCACAAACATTGACGCAATCTATATCTTTAATAATTTGTTAAGCAACGCGATTGAGGTGGGTTCTCTTAAATTAATTCGTCAAGAAAAGGATGGAAAAAAAAAAAAAAAAAAAAAAAAAAAACTATGATTATATTAAAGCAAGGTACAAGCTAACCATTTTATGAAAGCTAAAGGTGATGACGGCACAAGCAATTAGCTATCAATCGCGTGGAGGGTATGATTTTAGTTTATAAATTTGTGACTCGTGATCCTCAAGTTTGATTAAAAAAAATGAGGTGATTGTACAAGATGTCCACTTCTTCGGGTCCTGACAAGACGAAAGTAAATAATTTTATAATATTATTCAAATTGAATTCTCGCTGAACCTCTTACAAAATAAAAGAGAAGTGATATTATTAGAGACAAGACAAGACTCACTAACAGTAATAAATAACAATTGTTTGTATTGTTTTTCTTTTTCTTTGAATAAAAGATGAAAAGTCATCACCTGACACCCGTTTTTATTAAAGAAAAGAGAATTTTTCTCAATGAAAAGTATAAAAATAAAAAGAAAATGATAAAATATTATAGAATTAAAATAGTTTATAAATAAGTATGGTTCTCTCCTTCAAAGGCCAACCAATGTTACTTCATAAAAATTATTATACATATTAATTCTTGTCTCACATTCGATATGGACTATTTGAGATAGAGATATTACAAATAATACCAACTTGCTATAGATTTAGCAAATCACTCAGTTAGTTAATAAAGAACAAATTTTAGCATAGTTATTAAGATTTATTGCATGCGAAACTAAAATCTAAAGAAAAAAGTAGATGAGAAACTTCTTTGTACATCGTTTCTGGTGTATATATGTATTTACTTCTAGTTAAAATCACACAAACATATTTTTTGTAATATTATGCAAATTGAGTTCTTATTAGAAAACAACCTCGATCGTAATCTCTCATAAAGAAAATGTTGCTAGAGACAAAACTTATTATTTACAAGAAACTATAGATACCAACTTATTTAGGGTATTTTCTATTGGAACAAAAGTCATTACACATCTAGCTAGCATTTGCTTCCCCTTGACGCCAAATGAATATTTATTTATTAAAGGAAGTATTGCATACAAATCGCAATGTAAACAAATCTGATCCGCATTGAATTCTGTACTGTATTCCGATGAGTATGGATATTCATATCCATCAACCTAAAAATATAATAAGCATATTGGATAAACGTGGAACTATGTCTGTCAACATATTGGATAAACGTGAAGATAAGATATCATAACATATTAATAAGCTCATTTTTGAAGGTATAGACCTACTTGTTACTAAAATTTAGTATATTTTTTTATCTACAAAAATTTGTATTTAGTTTTGTCAAATACAAATTATAATTAATATCCAAGTGATGTCATATTCATATCCGATAGAAGAGAAAAAGAATATAAATATGGCAATACAATCCTTCCAGAAAAAAATATATTAGTTAACGATCTTGATATACAAGATGATGACTTTCTTTATTACAACGAAGTTGAATTTTCACTTTTTTTTTTTTTTTTTTTTTTTTTGGGCTAATAAATTGGAGGTCGATTTGCAATCATGATCCGAGTCATCTTAGTCCGGTAAGACTCCACTTATTTTACCCTATTTCATTAGGGGGTTTCTAAATGAGCACACCATTTTTCCTAATGAGTCCATTTAATAGTGTATTGTTGGCCTGGACGGTCGTTATTAAGTGGGCTCACTAGGAAAAACAGTGTGCTCATTTGGAAACTCCCATTTCATTGAGTGCATATTTTGACGCAGTCAACTAGAATTGTCGACGTGAGTCATGTGCCACTCACAACAAAGAGCAAATAAATTAAAGAAAGAAAGATGTAGCTGGCCACCGACGAGGGAGTGGAAAAAATTCTGACAGTTGGCTCCGACATGGATCACAATAATATATCTCTTCACAATCCACTCCAATTCCTGTGGAATTTTCTAGAAAGAGAGCAACCTTCATTAACCTAATCCAATATGAGAACAAAAAAAAAAAAAAAAAAATCTCTAAATTAGAGATCTAAATCAATATCTAAAATAGTAATAACGGTAATGCAATCACGTTTTGCCTCTGTTGGGTTAGGTTATGTAATTTTCTATTTATTTAATAAATATAAATATAAAACTAAATTAAAAAAATTGTAAATTGAAAAATAAATTTAAAATTTCTAAAAAAAGAATATAAAATTATTTTATAATACATAATATAATCTAAATTTATATTAAGTTTTACAATAATTTTCACATTTATATTCATAAATTATATTAAGCTGCAATCGTAATCCTAGTCATTATCTAAATAAGAAAACAAAATTCTAATTTTTTTTATTTGAATTCCAGTTATTATCATTGTTGTAATTTATATTTTGTAGTGGTCAATTTATCTTACTTGTAATTGTTGATTTCAATTCAGTTAAAAATTAAATAGAATCAACATGTAATATATTTCAGCAACCGGAGAGGAATTACAATAAGCGATCAATGAAATAAGTTAGCAATTCCATAAGCAATCAAATAAACCATTAACTAATTAAGTAAGAAAATTTCAGTAATTCACTGATAATCAAAATAATAATCAACAATATAAAAATTTCTTAAAAAATAATTGTAAATAACGTAGTATAACGTAGTTTAATGTAACGTTGCATGATATAATATAAAATAATATTAAAAAAACGTACTGTTGTGGTGCAAGAGTTATTTTCAGTTGTTACACAGTGTTGGAGTTCCGTTAAATTTCGTAACGCAATATAACGGAATTCATAACATGTTATTTTCAACATTGATTTAAATTAAGAATGCATTTCTCAAAGACCCCTATGGCCAATTTCACTAGAGTTGATGGCTAACGAGCGAGAGTAAGTAGCATAAATTAATCCTTTTACATCCCTATAGCTTGCACGGTGAAATTTTCTATACTAAAAAAGTTTATGTTACAAGTTTTCTTTAGAGCTATTAAAACGAAATGTGTGTTGTCTGATCTAGATGTGGTATGTTTTTTTTTTTTTTTTTTTTTGGGAAAATAAATAGAAGAAAAGGAATTTTTGAAGATTTAAAGGGAACTAAAGGATTTTGCTAGCCAACATTAATAGATTCATTATTTGATTGGTTAGGAATCAAACCACATGATTGTGTACTTGTAAAAATATATGCTTTGGGTGTCAGATACCTAGTGGCCATTTATTTATATTTTTTTATCTTTTTTTTTTTTTTTATGCGCTTATGTCACTACTTTATTCGAGAAAACTGACAAATTTGTGGCAGTCAACAGATAAAGCCCCGTAGGTTGGGGACACGACGTGACAAAGTTAATTAGATACCAGTTCACATGGTATATAAATTTTTTTTTAATAATAAGTGGTAGAACTAGCTAGTCCTCCCTCGTAATTAACGAAATAGGGAGTTGTAAATAATTTTTAAAAAGAAAATTATGTGATAAAAGAGCATGAAGATTTTGAGTTAAATATCTTGTATTTGGATTTGATTGCACTCAATCCGAGTATTAAATAAGCTCAAATCTTAATCACAATCAATTTATGATTTAGACTGTGTTTTGGATTGAGGGAAAATGAAGGAAAACAAAAGAAAAAGGAAATGAAAAGTTGCTTTCCACTGTTTGGTTAGAGAGAAAATTAGAGAGAAAATAAAAAGGAAAAAAAATGAGAGAAAATATTTTAGATTTTTTTTTCTTTTTCATTTTCTTCCTCATACCCAGGAGAAAATGAAAGAAAAGGAAAGTTAAAAGAAAAATAAAAAAGGGAGAGAAATTTTCTTGTAATTTTAGTTTCGAGATATTTTTAACTTTTGTGAAGTTTGGACCCTTTAATTATTATATGCTTAATTATTTAAAAATTAAAACCAATTTCCATATTCTTTTCTTTCCTTTTCTCTTTCCCTTTTATTTTCTTTTCTTTTCTTTTCCTTCATTTTCCCTCAATCCAAACACAGCCTTAGAGAACCTGTCCACGCAAAGTTAAATAATCGAATGCGGAGCTAAGGATTTAGTTTCGCGTTTTTACTTCTCATGCGGAGTTAAGCTTCTAGCCTAACGCGGAACTACGGAGTTAGCTCTGCATTTTGCGAGTTATTAACCATCTTTTCTTTATTTAGAAATTTTTACCACCAACAGGACTCGCTCTAAAGTTTTCAAAATGGCTTATGACTTGGCAAATTTTGAAATATTTTTCATCTTCAATTTGGTGATCAGGTTAAAATTAAGAAATTCGATTAGATGTGCCTAATCGTACATGCATGAAATTTTGGCGAAAGCAGTTCAAGACTCTCACGTGTAACTTGAATTTGAATACGCTAAGATGGTCGGGTCAGGATCATCGAGTTTCGACAGCAGCGTCTAATTGCACATGCTTGTAGTTTGGCGGAGACGCTTAATTGCACGCGCTAAGATGATTAGGTTAGGATTATCACTCTTTGGCAGCGACGCCCAATTGCATATACATATAGTTTGGCGGAGGCGCTTAATTATACATGCCAAGAAAATCGGATTAGGATCATCGCTCTTTGGCAACGGCGCTCAATTGCACATGCCTGGTAACTTGGTGGAGACAGTTCAAGTGCTCTTGCGTGTATCTTGAATAGAGTTTATTACATAACATAGATGGTAATAATCCAAATCTTACTGTCAGAGATAAGAGTTTAAGATGATAGGTTTATAAGATGATAATAATTCAAATCTTACTGTCAGAGATAAGAGTTTAATATAATAGGTTTATGAGATGGTAATAATCTAAATCTTACTGTCAGAATTAAGAGTTTAACATTACAGGTTAATCATATCGAGATGATATGGATGAGATGGTTCAAATCTCACTGTCAGAGGTAAGAGCTTAACATGACAGATTTTTTTTTTCTCTTTTTAATTTTTTTAAATTTTTTTATTTATAGTACTTAATTAGCCTTTCCAATGGCTAGAAAGAGCAGCAGAAACAACGTGATGCTTATCACCGTCAATGTCTTCGGCACCCCAGCTCAATCCGGTTGCTAGCCAATGAGGATGATACTGTCACAGTCGTGGCTCAGAACTTACCCAAAGGGAAAGCTTGCAAGTGCGGGCTGTCCGTACTTGGTGTCGATCGAGTATTTTCCTTGGTTTTTATTGACTTAGCTGAGCAAGTCAATCGTTCGTCTTTCAGCAAGTTTGAGTGTACCCCATGGTTTCTCATTTTTTGGTAGAAACCGAGAAGAGTCCCTTCTGTTTTATTTTAAGGGGATCATAGTTGATTAACATCGACTTTCCTACTGGTACATGGGTCGCTCCGATAGGGAATTCATTGATTTTTATGACTAGAGCTACCATATTCACATAAACCTTCTTCTGTTCTTCTTTAAGCTGGAGGACACCCGCTTCTATCAATATTTGGATTCGATTCTTGAGAGGGTAGCAATTCTTGATTGGATGCCCAATATTTTGGTAGAACAAATAATACTTAGGATCGTTGGATTTTCTTGCTTCTTCTACCTTTTGGTTCTCTAGAAACTTTAACATTCCTTTTTTATTAAGGAAGTAAAACAGAGTGTCAATTTGCTCTGTCTTGAACAAATACGTCCCGTCAGGTCAAGGCTTGTTTGGGCCCGTGCCTCTCGAATTTTGGGGTCTCGGATTCGGATTTGTATCTGATGTTATCACAGCCTTCCCTTTATTTTTAGAATTCTGTGGATATAGCATGTTATTTCTAGAGTTTCTCGTACCACGAGATTCTTCAATCCGGCGAATTATATCTTCTGCCTGCTCTCTTTCCTTTAGCAGGTCTTTTAAGGTTTTAAACTCTACAGCTCCCATTCTTATTAGCACGCCGATTTTGAAATTATGTTTACATGTTTCTATCATGGTTTCCTGGGTCATACCGTGTCGACAATGCACGGATTTTTTCCTGAAGCGTTCAATGAAGATTTTGACCGCTTCTTCTCCTTGTTTAATCGCAAGGAGGGAATGAACCAATATTTCGGTGTCATACTCAAAGAAACGTGCCAAGAACTGTTTCTCCACATCATACCAAGTATTAATGGTTCCCGAGGGCAACTGCATAAACCATGTAAAAGTAGGCCCTCGCAGAGTGCTCACAAATATCTTGGTCATTATGGGGTCATTTCCTATTAGATGACCGGTTTGCGATAAGAAATAGTACATGTGTTGACTTGGAGACCTTTTCCATCATATGATTCCAACTTAAGGGGTTTGTACTTTTCAAGAAGAGGGGCAAAATCCCAATCAAGTGGGTATGGTCTCGAAATTTCTGATTCTTTTAGCTCATTTTTCTATATCAACGCATCAAGTTGCTTCTATAGTTTTTCCATTTTCTCTTCATGAGGATCATGGAAAGAAAACTTTTCGTCTTCTTCGTGCATTGAATAAGTTTGTTCTTCTTTATCTTCTTCATTTATCTTGGGTGGTGGTTTCTCATTCGTCTTGGATGGTGGTTCCGAGAAAGTTTTAGCTTTATCGTTAACTATTTTTTACGTATTTTCAACCACTTTTAGAAGCATTAGTTTGAGGTCATCAATGGCCTTTTGTGGATCCTGAATCATTTGTTCTTAGGCTTCAAACCTCTGATCGACATCATGAGATCTGTCCACCGCGTGCAACGTCAATTTTCTTGGTCGGGAAGAAGTATATGACTGCGGGGAAGCTATAGTTGAGTTATCGTTATTATCGTTGTAGGAACCTTTTGCAAGTTTCTTATAATTTCGAGCAATACCTAACTTGAGCCGGGTAAGATGGTGAGATTGTTCATCATCTGCATCCGACTCATTTTCTTTTTTTATAGCCTTCTTAGCTTTACCGACCATATTTGATGTCATTGCCTTCAATTCTTTTTCCTTAACTTTATATCTTAGATTATTCTTTCTCCTTTTCGGAGCATTTTGATGAGACTCAGTTATTCTATCAAATACAGAAACTCTTTTCTTTTCACAACAGTAATTTTTTAATATACTTGATATTAGGTTGTTCTCAATGGCATGTCGAGTGCGACTGAGTTTGAGTTATTTTCTTTTTATTTATCAAATAATCTCTGAGGTCAAAGATTTTAGAAAATGGAGAATCTTTAGTTATGTTTTGGGCATGGGGCCCACTCGGTTGTTGGAGAAACCCAGGTGCTTGCTGAAACTCTCCGATGTCAGTGGTGTCGTACTGCTGTTCGACAAATTACTTATCCGTCTTAATTCCGTATAGTGGCCTTTTTACGTGGAGTTAGATGCTAGCTTCGTGTTTCAAAGTTTTCACGCAAGGCTGAACCATAGTTTCGCGTACGTTATTCTTGCATTTTACGCTGACTTAGTGTTTTTGAATAAGTTTAACTTCTATTGTTTGTTTAGCATCGCGTGGAGGAGTATCCTCGCACGCTGGCATAACCTTGCTATTTACGCAAGAATTCTTGGTTTCGTATTTAACGCTTAGCTCAAGTTTTTTGACAGCCTCAAATAGAGAATTTTCATCACACGCTGACTTATTTTTAATTACTTAGCGATTTACGCGAACTCTGGCACTCTTGCCAGTTTCATACTCAAGTTTCGTAGCCTCGCGTGGAGAAATTTCTTCACGCGCTGGCTTATCTTTAGAATTAACTTTGCGTCTTACGTGAGTTTTGGCACTTTTGCCAGTTTCATAGCCAAGTTCAGTAGCCTCGCGTAGAGAAATTTCATCACACGCTGGCTTGTAACTGAATTTAGCCCCGCATTTTACGTGAATATTGTCAATTTTCCTGGTTTCATGTGCAGGATCTGTAACCTCGCATGGAGAGATTTTTACACACGCTGGCTTACAATCAGCTTCGCGTTTTACGCGATTTTCATTGGTCTTGCGATTAATGCAAGCCAGTTCGCGAGGTAAAGTCATAACCTCGCGTTCTGCTTCTACCTCAGCTTCATGTTTTATGCGGGTTTTGAGAGCTCTTCGTCTTGCTCGACGATTCCGATTTCGGAGTTGAGATTTAGTAAAGCCAGTCTCTTGGCCCTGTCAGCAGTAGGAACAACACCCCCTTCAGGGTTCTCCGCTCAAACGATGGCTCTATAGCCGTGGACTCAAAAGATCCCCGATTAATGGAGAATTCCTTATTACCCGATTTACGGATTTTAGAGATCACGCGACGATAGCACCGCATTTCAATCAGATCACCCGATCCAGAGGAGAGGTATTCTTTATACCTTTGCTGGTCGATCTCAATGACGTGGATGTCCATGACCGATCCAATTTTATTCACATCAGATTGCGCCACAATCTCTTATTCAGTAAAAGAAATGTCTCCTACTGTGATCGCCAATTTGTTCTCCGCAAAAAACTTGTTTTCTTCCATTGCTTACAATGAAAGAGAAACAATATAAAAACAAACGAGAGGATTTATATTTTTATCACTCTCTTTTACAATAAAAATGAGTTCTACTGTGGCGATGAGATCTATCTAGTAGAACATGTTGATGATCCGATGTGAAAATCTTTCTTTGAAGAAGATGATGGTCGACCCTATCTTCTCTCTCTCTGCTGATCTTAATGAATTCAAGGCTCTTATGCGTAACTTGAATTGTCAAAAACCAAAAAAGATCCAAAAATCTCCTTAAAAAGGCTATTTATAGACTTTAGTTGGTTATGAGAGTTTTCATAGGAATATAAATAGAAGGTGTTTATATCTATCAAAGATTCTAATCAAATATTTGATTTTGACTTATATCTCTTGTATTTGGATTCTAATTGGACTCAATTCGGATATTAGATAAACCTAAATCTCAATCACAATCAATTTAGAATTTAGAGAATCTGCCTGCGCGGAGTTAAATACTCTGGACGCGGAGCTAAGGATTTAGCTTCACATTTTTTACCTCTCACGCGGAGTTAAGCTTATGACCTAATATGGAGCTACGAAGTTAGCTCCGCGTTCTGCGAGCGATTTACCATTTTTTCTTTATTTGGAAATTTTTACCGCCAACAAGGCATAGTCATCATCTCTCCCAAATAAAATAAATATGCATTGAGTATTTCTTTCCCCCATTATAAGCTGATCAGGAAGTTTGTCTACCGCCCAATAAATAACCTTCTATAAACTTCGTATCTCAGTTTCTGTCACTGACACGGATGTTACAGGGATACTACTTATTCCAATCAATACACTAATATCATTTCTAACAATAAAATAAGCTTATGCCTCATTACTTTGTACCGAATCATCAAAATTTATCTTAAGCTACCCTTTAGGAGGGAGATCTCACCAAACTCAGTGTGGCTGGTGTGTCTCAGCTAAAAGACCTGATAACTCTCAAGATTGTCACAAGTATGCAATAGATTGTGAAATAGAAAGTTCTCCCTTGGACAACGAGATCTCTGAATAGAGTAGTTTCTGTTACATGACGATAGACTTTACTAAGTGCTACAGAAACATATATATATATATATATATATATATATATATATATATATATATATATATATATATATATATATATATATATATAGAGAGAGAGAGAGAGAGAGAGAGTAAACGGGAAATTCACTGGCGGTGAAGAGAGTTCCTTCACTGCCGCTTAGGTAGCCCAATAAAATTATTACACGTAGCGCAACTCAAGGGCGGTTACAGAAATTCTTTTATTTGTTATTTTGAGTGACGCCACGTGTAATCATTTTATTGAGCCACGTAAGCAACGGTGAAAGAACTCCTTTCATTAACGATGAAATTTTCGTTTTCTCATATATATATATATATATATATATATATATATATATATATATATATATATATATATATATAATCTCTCGATCGCATTGTCTTGATCCGACAATGAGTCTCGTATGAAATGTGTGGGATTGAGATATGATGACTGGGGTTGATTTTGATTGTTACTCCTACTTGTTAGGCTTCCACATGCATCGTCACCTCCCCACTTGGTGTTGAAGATCGCCTAACCGTTCAATTTTTGGGTTGTCTACGTACGTACGGCCGGGGACATTTTCTCCTTTTGGTGGCTTGAAAATGTCTCGCACTGATACTCTTGAAACACCCCATCTAGCTAGTTCGACTAGCCTACCTGGAAAGTTTTCCTGCCGTACAGTACAGTGCTAATGTTTTGTTAATCCCATCATTCACTATATAATCAAAGAATATATTTCCTTCTTTCCGTACATGGACGGACCAATGTTGACTTTGGGCCCCTCGAATTCTTTTTTTTGACCTAGTCTATTTTAATTTTTGAATTTTTTTTTTTAAGAATGTAGGTTTTAAATCCATAATTTAATAATTTCGCATCCCTCTAAATCTTAAGTTTTTAATTATAAAAATTATGATTACGAAAGGTAGATGGTTCAATCATCGAGTGAGAATGATATTTCTTTTTTTTAGACTGTATATTTTTTTTTCAATTTTAAATTTAAAAAATTAATAACAAAAATATCCAAAGATAATATTTGCATTGTAATGTCTAAAATTTACATGAAAATTATAAAATTAAAATATATATGCTAGAATTAAAATGCCGTAAATTTGTAAATTTATATGTGAGTTATACAATAGAAATATGATAATTTTTTAGCCCTCAATTTTTTTTAAAAATCTATTATGTTTTAAATTTTGAATATTTTTCAAGATTGACGCTCTAAAATCCTCAATTTTATAATTTCGCCTCTCCCTCCCCAACCTCAACAAATTATTTGGCTAGTTCGACCCCCAAATAACTCTACCCTTCTTTGTCCCCCATATTCGAATATCTGGATTCGTCCCTGTCGGTAAAGACACTTTGCCTTCTATTTCTGAATGAGTTGCGCAGACAACTTGACCCACCCCAAATAACTTTGCTCCCAATTTGATTGTTTGGATGTGCCCCTACCTCCACATAAGCTTAAAATGCTTAACGTTTGCCCACTCCCATGTAGACATGCATGCCCCACATAGAGATGGCGAGCCCCCCTATTGGCACCATGCTGGAATAGAGTAAGCACTAGTTGTGCATCACCTCCAGCATTATTGCTAAAAAAAATTTCTTTGCTAATTAAAAAAAAAATCTATTTCAGAGATTATTCTCACATTCAAGAAATTATTTTGATTCTTATTACAACTGTACCTTAATTCTTTTATTAACAATCTAATAATCTCATTTATTAGTTTAAAAAAAAAAAAGAGTGCAATCCGATAAAATACAACTTCTCATAATCTACCACTTCTTTTTTTGCCTACTAAATTAAGCTCAATATTACTTTGCTAAAATCACCGGATCAGCTGGGGCTGCGCATAAAACCGGAAAAATCGAACCGAACTGCAAAATCGAACCGATCGGTTCGGTTTATTCGGTTTTCGGTTCTGTTCGGTTTTAAAACCAAAATTAATTACGGGTTTCGGGTCGGGTTTCGGTGGTTTTAGCTCCAACAGAAACCGATCGAAAAAACTGAACTTTTGAAATTGTAGCTTATTTTTTCTTTGATTTATTTTCAATGTGTTTTTCTTTTAAATTTTTAATGAAAAACATGTAATTGTTATTTTAATAGGTAGAAAAAAATAGAAAGAAAATTATTATTTTTTCTATAAAATATATGCGTTTATCACATAATTAGTTTCAAACCCTAAAAACCGAAAACTGAATAGAACCGAACCGAAAATTCGGTTCGGTTTTCAGTTTTTAATTTTTTTCGGTCGATTCAGTTTCGGTTTTACAAGTTCTGTTCGGTTTTCGGTTGGGTTTTTTTTCAAAAAACCGAACCGAACCGACCTATACTCACCCCTAGGATCAGCCATCTTACATCAGTCTTTCAATTAGGGATGGTAATGGACGTATTCACCGGCTAAATTTTGGACCTCACTATACAAAATATTGAATTAAAAAAAAAATCATTTTTAATTCAAAATTTTATATATGGCGGACCAAAATTTAGATCGTAAACACGTCCATCACCATTTCTATCACATCTCACACTCTGATTATTTTATTAATTTTTTCCCCCTAAACTTGCCGTAGATTTCAAACTTTCAAAATTTAGACACATCTTTTATTAGCATTGGTACAAAATCGAAAGAATTAAAACAAAAAATGAAAACAAAATAAAATAAAACCTAATGCATGCACATTCCCATCGAATATGTTATGCTTGTAACAAAAACAACAAGAAGAGCAATCCAAACATTCCAACAAGAGGCGGAAGCGTGCGGGGCAGTTGAGTTTTAAACTATTTACTTATTATTATTATTATTATTATTTCCTTAAGAATTAGAAATTTAATGTGCAAGATAATTTTTATTTGAGTTTAAACTATAATTTAATATTTATTAAAACTTCAAGGAATTTTAATAATTCGATTTGCCTTTTAAACTATATATGTTTTTAAAAGGAAACTAAGAAAAACTTACAATAAAGCTGAATTTTATTTCAGTTCGAACTATTTAATTATTTTCTAATTAAAGTAGTTATAGACAACAGTAAATTATAATCGATTCCAGGAACTATAATTTAAGAATTTTTATTAAAATTCCAAAAGTATTTTAATGATTTGATTTGTCTTTTAAAAAATCATTGGGAGTTATTTTTTAGAAAAAAATTGAAAAATCAACGTCAAGATTATATATATTGGATAGGGAAATAAATAAAAAAGGGGAAGTAAACGTCAAGCTACGTGCCTGTGAGAATAATTGTAGATGAAAGATGAGCACTAAATACAAACTTTGATGCTTGATACCAACCTATGCCAAACAAAAACTATCCATAGTTTCTAGGGAATATATATTAGAAATTAAGGATGAGTATCGTTCGGTTTGGTTTTTGGTGAAAAAATCCCTACCGAAAATCGAACCGAAATAGTAAAACCGAAACCGAAACCAACCGAACTCCTAAGAAAACCGAAACCAAATTTTCGGTTCGGTTCGGTTCGGTTGGTTTTCGGTTATTTAGGTTTGAAACTAAATATGTGATTAACACGTGTATTTTATAAGAAAAATAATAATTTTTCTTTCTATTTTTTTCTTTTTCTATCTATTAAAATAACAATCACATGTTTTTCATCAAAAATTTAAAAGAAAAACACATTGAAAATAAATTTAAAAAAAAAGAATAAACTACAATTGTAAAAATTCGGTTTTTTCGATCGGTTTCAGTTGGAGCTAAAGCTATCGAAACCCAATTTCAGCTACCAAAACCCAATCCGAAATTCGTAATTAATTTCGGTTTTTAAACCGAACCGAACAGAAAACCGAATAAACGAAACCGTTCGATTTGATTTAGTTCGGTTTTACAGTTAAGTTCGGTTTTTTCGAATTTCTGCTCAGCCCTATTATTAGAAATCTCTCTTCACCATACTATCAAAAAAAAAAAAAAAACATAAGCTCACCTCACCTAAATATTTAATTTTTAATTCTAGGTTTTTAATAAGATCACTGGCCAAGAATTGATTATTGGACACATCCATTCAGGCCTGGTCCTAACGTTTTAGAGGCCCGGGGCGAAATGAGAAAGGGGCCCTAACAAGTCTTATTAAAATTTTAAATAAATATTTTCATTACCAAAATTAAAATTTAGTACATAGTTTTACCATTACAAAAACTAATCATAAAAAGCAATTCCTTCGGGCATTCCTAAATGCAAAATCCCCAATAATAGTATCAAGATCGATACTGTCTAATATTTCCTTCTCAATACATAAAATCGCCAAACCATTCAACTTTTCTTGTGACATTGATGACCTCAAATAGGTTTTCAGTAATTTAAACTTGAAAAACTTCTCTCTGCTGATGCAACAGTCACAGGTACTGTCAATAAGATTCGATAAGCAATGGAAACATTAAGATAGCAATCTGCAATTTTGACATACTCAAGAATTTTAACTGATGACATTGACATATTTGGCAGAGTCATTTTCAATACTTTTAGTTCAAAAAAAAAATCATCTAAATCCACATCCGACACATTGTTATGAGAAAAAGTATTGGCAAAATTAATACAACACTCTCTTAATTCATTATTATCCAATGACTTCAACTTTTTTGAATCCAATAAGAATCCAAAAATATTTTCAAATATCTTTAATTACTCAAATCTATTATTTAATGAAGAAATCGCCATATCAATAATGACCAAAAAATAATTGACTCTAAATGACTCCTCTTCTGATTGCATTTCCTCTTCATTATTATTTTTATCAAATTGTCTTTTCCTAATAATGCGACGTCTTATTGGAAATGTAGACTCTACATTCATCTCACATGCAATGTTTTTTGCAGTATTTATACTAGATACAAACCCTTCATTTCTATATTTTTCAAAAAATTCCATTACACCTTCTAATTGATTCATGATAGCATTAATGCACATAGATTTAGATTGCAGCTTTTTACTCACCATGTTAATTGCAAATAGAATATCATACCAAATAACCATACCAGTTTTTTACTGCACGTACATTTGAAGAAGCACTGGACTCCCTTAGGATACTGTTCATTACTGTACATATATTTAAGATGTGTACCTTGGGCTCCCTTTAGATTATGGGCTCTGGATAGGTGCACAGTTCGCACCTGTCCAGGGCCGGCCCTGCGTCCATTCTCAGCTTCATATATATATATATATATATATATATATATATATATATATATATATATATATATATATATATATTTACCAATCTTAGCTAGCGTAGGTTCCCAACACATGAACCAGTACTCTCGTGGCAACCATAACAAGAGCGAGACGCGGTCGGCCGAAGAGCAAAATCTCTCTTGAGCTCATCAAACCTCCGAACATCAAACTGGTAGGCCTCCATGAGCCTCTTCTGCTTAGCCGCGAGCCGACTTGCGAAGAAGCCTTGGAACGACGGCTCCGTCGACGTCCTCAAGAAGAAGCAATAGCCGGCCGTGAAGTAGGCAGACGTTGTGAAGTAACAGATAGGTTCCATAACATCCCAAGATAACTCCCAGAATGTGAGCCTCGCGAACCCAATCGTTTGTGCAGCTAGAAATCCCAAGCCACACCATAGCTCTCTCCTCACTAGCGCTTCCGCCTCTTGATCGATCTCCGCCTTCTTCTCTTCCATCTCCTTCAACTCTTCTAACTTGGAGGAGTTGTTCTCTTCATTATCATCTTTTAATATTGGGATCATTAATCTTGCAACTTCAATGGCCAACTGCATCACATCAGACCAACAAATATCTTAAAATTGTTAATTGAACTATTATGTGTGCTAGATGTTAAATGGAAATATAATTCAATTTACACGCACTCCTCTTTCGGTACAATTTCCTTTTATATGCTAATAAGTCAGAAATTCTGCTCTAATATTCTAGCTCGAGTAGTAATAAATAGAAAGAGTATGATCCCATTCTATACAAAATTTTAAATTAAAAATGAAAATTTCATTTTTCTAATTCTAAATTTTGTACATAAACGATCAAAAATTGGCCCGTAAATACGTCTATTACCATTCTTAGATCCCACTGAAACCTTATTACCTCTCTTTATTGGAAATAACAAAGGGATCTGCTCACTAATTTGTCTCAAGATGCCAAAGAGTCTTATTTCTAGTGGTATCACCATTTTTTAATTTATGAAAAGTTCCAAATTTGTCTGTAACTAAGGATTGTCACAAGGATTCAATTTTGGATAATATCAAAAGAATGTTAACCAAATAAGATAATATTTAGGGGTATTAAACCTATAAATGAATTTATCCAATATAGATAGAGAACCCAATAAATGAATTTATATTGAGACTTAAAAGTTTAATACATTTAGTGGAGAATAATATATTTGGTCTCAATATAGAGAGGAAGAACCCAATAAATGAATAGAGAGAGAAGAGAAGAAAATGGAGAAACCAATAAGAATTAAGAAGATATAAGAAGAAAAAGGAGGAATTAAATAAAGGAAATCAGAGGTAAAACGGGAAAATCGGGCCAAAATATAAACTAGGGGACTAAATTATAGTAACTTAAAATATTTGGGAGACTAAATCCTAATTATGAAGATTTTAGGAACTAAATTATAATTTATAAAGATGTAAGGGACATATTTGTAAATTATAGTTGGGGTATTTACAGATTTGTCCCTATTTCTTTATAAATTATAATTTAGTCCCCCAAATCTTCATATTTAGGATTTAGTCCCCCAAATTCTCTAAGTTACTACAATTTAGTCCCCTTTCCTAACTTCCGTTAATCCAGTTTATGTTTTGACATAATTTTTCTATTTTATCCCTCCTTAATTCCTTCTTCCCTCTTCCTCCTCTCTTCTCCTTCCCTCTTTCTCCTCTCTTCTCCTTTTCTCCATTCTTCCTCCTCTCTTTTTCTTCTCTCTTCCTCATCTCTTCTCCTTCTCCCTTCCTTCTCTCTTCTCATTTTCTTTATTGGGTTAATTGGCTTCCCCCTTCTTCTTCTCTTCTATCTCTCTATTCTTCTCCATTTTTATTCATAGGGGTATTTAAGTCATTTCATTATTTAAAAAAAAGTAAAAATTAAATTCTACTGTTTATTTGGACGGAAAAACTAACGGAAGGACTAAATTGTAGTAACTTAGAGGATTTGGGGACTAAATCCTAAATATGAAGATATGAGGGACTAAATCATAATTTATAAAGATGTAAGGGACAAACCTGTAAATACCCCGTTATAGTTATCTGTTTACGAAGTCGGAAGACTATCGGTCTTAAATTCTAACTATTTTATTACCATTAGTTCTTGTCCATCTCTAGGACTGTTTCGGGCATGCACAAAATGTTTGTTTTGGGAAATATATGCAAATTTTTTTATTTTTTGCCAGTCATATATATATATATATATATATATATATATATATATATATATATATATATATATATACACACACGAGGAAACGGAAAATACACCGACGGTGAAGGGAGTTCCTTCACAGCCGGTTAGGTGGCCCAATAAAATTATTACACGTGGCGTCATTCAAAGTAATAAATAAATGAATTTCCTTAACCGCTTTTTGAGTGGTGCCACATGTAATAATTTTATTGGACCAACTAAGCGGCGGTGAAGGAACTCCCTTCACCGCCGGTGTATTTCCCGTTTCATATATATATATATATATATATAGAGAGAGAGAGAGAGAGAGAACGGGAAATACACCGGCGGTGAAGGAAGTTTCCTTCACCGCCGCTTAGGTGGCCCAATAAAATTATTACACGTGGTGTCATTTAAGAGAATTCATTTATTTGTTATCTTGAATAATGCCCCATGTTATAATTTTATTGGGCCACCTAAGAGGCGGTAAAGGAACTCCCTTCACCACCGGTGTATTTTCCGTTTCCTCATATATATATATATAGAGAGAGAAAACGGGAAATTCACCGACAGTGAAGGAAGTTTCCTTCACCGCCGCTTAGGTGGCCCAATAAAATTATTACACGTGGTGTCATTTAAGAGAATTCATTTATTTGTTATTTTGAATGACGCCCCGTATTATAATTTTATTGGGCCACCTAAGCGGCGGTGAAGGAACTCCCTTCACCGCCAGTGTATTTCCCGTTTCCTCATATATATATATATATATATATATATATATATATATGCATTTAATGAATTAATTAATACAATTTTATCTAAACTTATCCTTCGAAGGGACGCGGCGAAGCGCTGAAGTCTACAACGAATCTTTTTTTAATCATTTATTATAATTTTAGAAAGAGGAGCACGAAAACTAATGATGACACCAACAAGCAAGCTATACGCGGCGACACGCCGCGGCTGACTGCACAATATTATCCATTTCCCACTCAATTTTATTTTTGTTACACAGTTAGACATGGATTGTTTAGACAAAAAGAACTTTGGAAAGAATCATAATAAACCATTTCTTTTAAAAGACAAACAATTAAATAGAAAATAAAGCAAAATATAGCTAATTATGTCTAACAATTACCATTGGACCAAATAGGGTGGAATTGTAAAATACTATGCTTGTATTATTTGTTCGTAACATCGCTCTAACAACTAACATAAGAGAATCGGTTCCAAACTTGAATTTCGTGCTACAACATCATTTGATTTGATTTGATAAAAGTTTGACTTTAGATAATTTCAGTATATTTCTTTCTAATAATAGAAAATGAAAAATTTATTTAGGTGGTCCAATAAAATTATTACACATAGCGCCACTCAAAATAACAAATAAAAAAAATTCTTAACTATTTTCTGTGTGGCACCACTTATAATAATTTTATTAAGTCATTTAAGCGATCGCTCTTTACCGTCAGTAAGTTTCAAATAATGTTCTAATAAATTATGCATATATATTTTTTTAGTGCAAAGATGTGTCCATATTCTAATGTAAAAAAATAGCGAGGATTGGATTTTTCTTTTTTTTTTTTTTTTCTTTTTTTTTTTTTTTGTACCAGTGCTCATTATTTTTTCATGGGTTCTGTGAGTTAATTTACTCCTCAAAAATGTCATAATAGTTTTATCAATCTCACAAATTATCCCTGAATAAACTTTATTACTTAATTTCCCAAAAAAAAAGCCATTAAAAATATAATAACTCAATAAAAATGACTACGAGATTCGAAACAAACTGAATGTTGAGGTGGAGCATTAACCTGATCGGCACGGAGATAGACGACATTTCCCAGCACGATCACATCGCCGGAGCGGTCGAGGCGCCGAGCAATCTCCAACCCACCGTCCACAGCTGAGACATCGCAACAGATCTCCAAGAACTCCGAGTAATCGATCAAAGCCTTCGGAACCGCCCTCAGCCTCGCCCTCGCCTGCTCCATTTCCGAAGCTCGCAGCACCTTCCTCACTTCCCTCGCCGACATAATCCCATCACCGATCTCTCTCTCTTGATCACGATTGGCGTTGTGGTCGAGCAGCTTGTAGTAGTTGAGCGTGGGGGTGGAGTTGGCGAGATGTTGGGGAGGGGAGCGAATCTTGGTAGTGATTGCAGTGATCGAGCTGCGGACGCGGCGAAGGAAGGCCGTGCGAGTGAGCGCCATCGCTCGTAGGTTCATTGGATCGATGGATTTTGTTGGGGGGAGTGAATGCAGAGCGGTTTTATTTATATATGAGTAGGTGTCGGAATGGACGGATGGATTTGCAATTAAAGTTTTTTTTTTTTTTTTTTTTTTTATAATTTTTTTTCTAGTGACAAGATAATACCGAGAATTTTTTATATGTGGATCCCACATTAGGGGTGGGGCCATGTTCTCGAGACAAGAGAATACCGGGAATTTTTTATATTTTTTGGATAGTTTTTCCGTCCTAATAAACGGCAGAAATTATTTTTTACTTTTTTAAAATAATAAAATGATTTAAATACTCCTATGTAGAAAGAAGGAAAGAATAGAGAGATAGAAAAGAAGAAGAAAGGGGGAAACCAGAGAGGAGGAAGAGATAAGGAGAAGAGAGGAGGAAGAGGGAAGAAGGAATTAAGAAAGGGGTAAAATGAGAAAATCAGGTCAAAAAATAAACTGGGCTAATGAAATTTAGGAAATGAGACTAAATTGTAGTAATTTAGAGGATTTGGAGACTGAATCCTAAATATGAAGATTTAGAAGAATAAATTATAATTCATAAAGATTTAAGAGACAAATTTGTAAATACCCCAAAATTGTAAGTACGGGCAATGTTGTCATACGATTCCATTAATCGGCAATAACAAAACAAACTATAGAAATATATCATACATCAAAGTACATCTTATACGAATGTAGTTTCAAACAGGAATACACTCGCTTAGAGTCCTACAAAAATAAAATACAGTACACCATTGAGGAATAAGAATGAGACAGACAAAGAGGAGTTTGAAACCCTTTACTCTTCGAGATGGAGAGGACGAATTATGCAAATTTAAGATATTGTCAATGCAAATTAAATATCATATTCAAATATTTTTGCAACTGATTTTTAAAGTTTAAAATGAAAAGTAATATTTTACTCAGTACAAAAAAAATTGAGATATTATTTTCACTCGATCATTGTATAATAATAGTTATAATTGAAAATTAAAAATTTAGGAGGATGAGAGTATAAGATAGAGATTTTAGGAAGGACAATCTTGAAAGCAAAAATAGAATTAAAACATAATAAGTTTTTAAAAAGAAATTGATGGGGTCAACTTACCCCCTCAACTCTACATGGATCCATCCAAGGAGGACAAAGTCCTTGATAAAGCTGTCAGCTGTCCAACCCTCGATGACATTGACGTTGCAGGCCTTTAGGAGTGGGGCATGGACATGAGGATGATTTCGAGTGAGCGGACTCATCATTCTGAATACATTACTATTTAATGAAAAGGAAAAAAAACCACTGTAATGACTTAAAAAAATAAAAAATAAAAAACAATAAATGCCTGATAACCACTCTAATTCAAGAATCCAAATCTATTATAGAAGAAGATTGTACATATATGTGCATAATAAGTGGATGCTAATTCCTTAACCGCCATCATTTTTTTTTTGGCTAATTGAGGCTCTTTGGTATTCTTGCTTATGATTAGAAAATTGAGATTTTATCATAAATCCTATATTTTTAGAATTAACGTATTTACCCTTCTTATTAATATTTCTGAGCACATAATTATATTTTGTATTATTCTGCAAACATATCCCTTTTTTAGCTAGTATACTAATGTTGAATAAAGAATGAGTTTACGAGACAATAATTTCTTGGTTTAACCCATTGTCAAAGTCTATATGTAAAAGAGTTATACTTGTCAAAATTATTTAAATTGATAATTTTTCATAATTTCTTTATATAAATCATAAAAAACTACCTTAGATCATTTGTTTCTTATCTTATTTTAGCATTAATTCATTTTCCATTATTTCCTTATGTTAAAAGGACACATGTGTAAAGTATTTTAAACATGGATGGAGGTGATACGCAAAGATATGGAGTCTAGAGGTTTAAATAAGGAGATATTAATTGATATAAATGATTGGAGAAGGAATATCAGAGTGATCGATCCGGCATGATTCTTTTTTGGTTCATGTAGCCTACCCAAAATACTTGGGATAAAAGGCTTATTTGTTGTTGTTGTTGATGTGTAAAGTATTTTAAAGACATGAGGACATCTTTATTTATTTTTTTTTTAAAAAATATTAAGTTATATATGCTGAAACCTTAATTAATTATCGATCGAAAATCTCAAATATGCCATAATTTTAAATCTAAGTCAATTAGAATATTTTCATGGTAAGTTCATTTCTTAGACAACAAAAGAATATATAGCTGAAATAATTTGAGTAAAAGGAAAATGAAAATTAATGAGATATACAAACAATAGTGTGTGGAAACGAATATGTTTTTATTCTTCTTCCTGATTTTACAATTATATTCGTCAATAAAATAATGAATATAACTTCTTTATTCGAAATTTCTTATCGATTATACACATATTACATTTTGAATTTCGCTTATTTCAAGATAGAGCAATTACTTATATAAAAATAAAATAAAATGTTCTCCCTCAAGACAATATAACAAATTAAACCAAGTTAAATATACTCTAGATGTCCTTTTTTTTTTTTTTTTTTAATTTCCTTACCTATATATCACATATTATTTATTGACATTAAGATGGCGTGCTACCCGTTGTGCACGAGTATCATTTAGATATATGTATGTTAAAAAAAAAAAAAAAGTTTGCATTAGTTTTTACATATTGGACTATGATTATAAACGTGAAGAAAATTAATCATCTTTTGTTAATTCAACCATAAGTTTCGGAATATTAAAACAATGAGATGATAACCACACAAATAACAATATTTTGGTGAGTTGTATCAAATAGGTGTCACTAGGGACAAGTTAACCCAAAAAAATGTTTTATATATGCATTTTCTTTTATTTTTCATGTTTGAATAGAAATTCACGTGTAAATGTACTTTTTCTATCATTATTTAATTTGATGAAAGAACTTATTGTTTTGCTACCAACTGAAAGTTTTCACTTGAAGTATTTTAATTTGATCAGAGTTAAAGAGTTGATGAGACAATAAAAGAGACAAAGAGAATAAATAAGTGACATTTTAATTTCACAACTTCTTAAAATTATTTTCTTGGCTAACTAATTTATTTAGAACTTGAAGATAAATACTCTCCTGAAAATTACAAAAATGTTGACAGGTATCTAAATATAAGTAACCTTTTATTAAGCAAAAAAAAAAAAAAAATTTAAAAATATATTATAACAAATATAAACAGTAAGAAGTGGAATTTGGGCGATAATGTCTAGTATATACTGTAACAATATGAATTTGACTATAAATATAATTTTATAAATCTCATGTAATTTGATGAAGATCTAAATTCCAACGGGCCAATTAAATAAAAAAGATTTTATAAAGAGAGAGTTGAAAAGAATACAATATTGAAAAAACAAGAAAAAGTTTAGTTTTGACTCTCAGGGTTTGAGAGAGTGTGAAGGGTACACTTGAAATTTAAGGGGAGATAGACTAATGAAAGTGGCAGATGTTGAATTATAAAATCCTTTTAATGGGCGACTACCTACCTGACATGAGAATGGGTCTAGATTTGAATTTCAATTATGTCGACGTGAGTATTTAAGTTGAATAGTAAACTAAAGCTATAACCCAAATCTAATTAGGCCCATTATAGTTAACGATTGCTTATGCCCACAAGTAACGGGCTTGTATTGATGGGCTCAGTCAACAAATCAGGATCAAATTAATCAGCCCATCTATGTGTGATTCTGGTTACGGAGTTCGAGCTTCTCTGAAGCAAGTGCGCCGCCCGATTCTAGATTTTGGGCCGAAAGCATCAGAAATCTCCACCCAGTCGCGCGCCGCCAAGTGGTGACTTGAGTAGTGAAGCCATAGCCAATCCAATTCTGCACTTATACCCCCGGCCCACATAACAAAACCACTGTTCTTACTCCTCTCTATCGGGAATTACCAAAGGAGCACACCTTTTCTTCCCAGTGAAACTTAAAATTTGTTTTTATTTATAACTTTGTCATTTAAATTTTAGGACAAAAATATTTCCATCTTCAACATTTCTATTCTCTCTCATTTTCCCACGCGACTTGCAAAAAAAGAGGGGGAGGAAAAGAAAAAAAAAAAAAAAAAAATCAAATTTTATCACCTAAACCAAAATCCTCTTGCTCTCTTACTTTACTTGAGTAAATTATCTTAAAAATTAAAGTTGATAATTGGCTTCAGTCATTTATTTTTTCCTAAAAATCCTTAGAAAGAACAATTTTTCTGTTGGGTCTATGACGAAGAAAATAGAGAATACGAATATGGTTTTGGTTCCATTCGATGATCGAAAGTCTGTAGGGATATGAATCATCATCTTATTCAAATTTCTATGTTATTTATTTTAATTGGGAGGGCTTTAAATATGGAGGTAAGATTTAATTGGAAAGGTAGATGAAACCCTAAAAATTTTGGCAAGAGAATATATATATATATATATATATATATATATATATATATATATATATATATATATATATATATATATATATAGTAAACGGGAAATACATCGGCAGTGAAGGGAGTTCCTTCACCGCCGCTTAGGTGGCCCAATAAAATTATAATACGGAGCGTCATTCAAAATAACAAATAAATGAATTCTCTTAAATGACACCACGTGTAATAATTTTATTGGGCCACCTAAGCGGCGATGAAGGAAACTTTCTTCATTGTCGGTGTATTTCCCGTTTTCTCATATATATATATATAGAGAGAGAGAGAGATATGGAAATGAGCTGACAGCTCACGCAAGTTATCTGAGTTGCAGTTCATTTCCACTATTTATAATAATCTTTTTTTAAAAAAAATCTTTTGGATTATGATCTCGACCCCCTAGGGTTCACTCATACCCAATTTCTTGAGTTTTAGTTTTGATTTGGTCCTCCATCAAGTTAACAAAAAAATAATGATTTTTAATGAATAAAACATTTTGTATGCACTTGATGAAAGGGTAAATGAACTCCAAAATTTATGAAATTTAATCTGAAAGAAGTTAAAGAAGTAGAAATAGTAATTGTTAAAAAAAATTGAAGAAAAATCATTGATCATTATAGTTTTTCCGCTAACTCACGTAACTTTTCCTGAACTAGCAGCTCACCTAAAGTAATCCCATATATATATATATATATATATATATATATATATATATATATATATATATATAGTAAACTGGAAATTCACCTGTGGTGAAGGGAGTTCCTTCACCGCCGCTTAGATGACCCAATAAAATTATTACATATGGCACAACTCAAAGGGCTGTTCAGGAAATTTATTTATTTATTATCTTAAATGACGCCACGTGAAATAATTTTATTGGGCCATCTAAGCGACAGTGGAGGAACTCCCTTTACTGCTGCCGGTGAATTTTCTGTTTCCTCAAATATATATATATATATATATATATATATATATATATATATATATATATATATATATATATATATATATAGTTTTTTTCCTCAATTTTGTTCGATCGGAGATGAAAGAGAGAGAGAGATCAGAGAAGAAAGACAGTGGAGCGGTCTAGAAACAAGATGTGTGCTCATTAGGTTTTGGAAATAGAGGTTGTGCTCACTAGAAAAACGCCCCTCTCTATCCACTTCCTCACCTCGCGCTACAAAAACGCCACGCTCTCTCTCCCTTTCTCCCCTTTTTGGTCGTCCCATTTCTCAAAATCTCGCAAAAAGAAGAAGAAGAAGAAGTTAGGGATTCGTTCTCGCTCTTCGATCAATTCTTCAGCCATGGCCGCTGCAGTCCTCGAATCGATCACAGTCCCTCTGGTCCGCTCAAGCTCGATCGCCGCCTCTTCGCCGCGCGCAGCCGCCAGATCGCCGGCCTCCGCGGCCGTCGGAGGCCGCGGAACACGATTTGCTTCGGAGTTCAGCGGGTTGAAAATTGCGAGGCGTCGCCAGAGAGTGGCTTCAGCCGTGGGCCCCGCCAGCGGGCGCGCTGGTGGTCGCCGTGGGAGCGTGGTCTGCGAGGCGCAGGATACAGCTATCGAGGGTTAAATTTTGCTTCAATTTATCTTGTTTTTGAGAGTTTATTGGTTAACGTTGAAGATATGCGGCCCTAGTTTAGGGAAATTCTAAACGTGCACCACATTTTACGAGTGAGCCCCACATTTAACTAGTGAGCACCCCATAAAAGTGATTTACAACATAGGGGAAAATGGTGCTCACTAGTAAAATATGGTGCGCATTTAGAATTTCCCCCCAGTTTATTAGAGAATAATTGCTACAGTGGTTGAAAACTCTACATGCCCCTGTGATGCCTACAATTTCGTTGCTAAAAATTACATCATTTGCTTTCTCATAGATCTTTTCTCCCATTAGAGTAGAATTTCTTTTGGACGCCAACTTGTATTATGGGAGTACAGACAGGGTCTCCCTTGTCTGTTGTTTCTTCATTCAAGAATAAAAACTGTGGACGATCCACGGCAGTTTGACAACTGCTCAGTTCTTTTTAAAAGAAAAAGAAATTCTTTCATATACCCTTATTTTGATTTATACAACATTGAAGGTGTCCACAAATAAACTGATCTGTGAGTAGTTGAGGAGGAAATAATCGTAGTCAATCTTAGGAAAGCTTCCATGCATAGCTGCCAGGTTTCTTGCAATTGTGTTATATATAATAGAGGCTTCAAAATATGCACATTTAGATGTTTCTATGTTTTTTGTGTATTTAGTCGTCATAGTTACTAGAGTTGCCCATTTAATTTAAAATCGTACTTGAAATCTTCCATTTGGTAGTATCTTTCAAATTGGGAATGATTTTTTATAATATAAATGTTCAACCTTTTGTTTTTCTCCTATTTTTTCTTTGAGAAATGTGTATTGGCTTCTTTAGTTTTTCTATTTCATCACATGTTTTATTGGAGTAAAGTTGTTCATTTCATCGTTTTTCTATTTCATAACCTATTTTTTGTGGGGGAGGTGTGTCTGGATATTATGCTTCTGTTTGATTCTTCTTATGCTTTGACAACTATGTATGAGTTATATTTCTTCGACATATTACACCTAAGTAGATAGGAAAGGGTGGATCTAGACTACCTTTCTCTCGTAAGAATAGCACATGGTGATGTAACTGCAGGAGATTAACCTTGAATATAATAGTGAAAGACTTGAGTTATATTCAGGCATATGCCAGTTTCCCTTTTTCTTTCTTTGTTGTTTTTTTTTTTTTTTTTAAAATTTGCACCTGCTGGAACAGGATGATTTTTTTTGTGCTATTTGAAGCTGAAATTTCTCATGGCAGTAGCAGTTATGACACAATAATATAGTTTATATTTAAAAAATTTGAGCTACACTAGAGGCATTATTTATGTGTCAATGTTTTAAAAAGCGTTAGGCGGTTTTAGGCATTCAAGAAGGCGGCTAGCTTCTAGACTAGAGCCAGCTAGGCGGGCACCTAGATCATCTAGTTGGTTGTCTAACTGAGGCGCCCTAAAAGGCCTGAACTCAAAGTAACCTCCCATGCACTGGTTTAGGCCTCTTTATATAACATTGTTATGTGTTTTTTGTAGTCATCGGAGAGCAGTTTCAAACTTCATTTGGTGAATTGATTTAAATTTTTACAAGCCCTAGCGGAGGATATGTGATTTGTTGGTAACCTCATTCTATTTTAGCGAACATTGAGTCATGGTTTTGAGACCATTTGCTCTTTTATCTGTGGTTTGACTGAAAAGATGTCATATAGTGAAAGAATTCAGGATCATGTGCACATATGTCGTGTCAATGTTGCATTTGAAAAAAGATTTTGTGTTTAAGATTTTTGTATCTCTTAGCAGAGATTTTTTGGTTTAAAGATGTGTGATCAACATTGATTGAAGCTTTTAATTATAGTGAAGCGTCATCTTGACAAACAGAGAACTTCATTCAACTCTACTAGTATAAAGTATTGTTATTTTAGTTTGAGAGGTTGGCTGCTGCTGGACGGAAGCAATCAAGGGATTGTGGTGGGGAATTTGGGGATTTTGTAGATGAACTAGGGTTTGATATAAAGATAATAGGATTTTGGGATTTCTACCTAGGCAAATGACATGCCCATGCTCAAATGACGTGAATTATTTGAGGAAAGATTTGATAGCACTCAGCAATTCAACATACCAAAGCTAGGGTTTTGAAGGTTCAATATCTCATCTATTTTAAAAAATAAGTTTACAAGTGTGTGTGTATAGGGGATCGTTTGTATGACCATGGTTCTCATACTAAGATTCGTGAGAATCTATCATGGGCCATCACGTCAATCTCATTTGTTCATAGTTATAGCTTACAAATAAAAATTCAAGTCCTTCGGACAGTCTGGATCTTGATTTGAAGTTTTGTTTGTAAACTAATAAATATAGAGATAGAGATTGATGGTTTAAATCATTATTGCATATGGCTCGTGATAGGGTTCTTATGAAACTTAGTTTAAGAATCATTCTCATAGGAGCTGCCCTAATATAATATTATGTACGTACATACGTATGATGTATGTATGTATGTATGTTGTGTGTGCCCGTGCACGTATATGTGGACAAACTAAACCCTAATTAGAATAGAAAACTTAATCCAACTTTTATTTTGAGTTTTGAATAAAATAAAAGACTAATCGAAAATAAATGACTAATCCTAATCAAACCTGGTCTCCATTACTGGCTCTCTGATTCACTACTATTATTTATTTTTTTCTCTTTGAGATCTCGTGCATGTTGATGCAAAAGAATATGTGGCAATTCACAGACTTCGTGTTCATTCAACAACTTTGTAAAAATGAGAGAAATGGGAGCTGCCAAATTGAGAAATAAATGAGGTGATTGCAATTCTAGTTTCCAGGCAATGACATATGACATTTGTGCACGTACATGACAATTCACATACAAACCTTATTAATGGGCATCTATGGGAAAATCCTCATTTTTAATTGAAAATTCTGGAGTCCATGAAACTGAAATATCTGAGTATTTGCATAGGCATGAAGGTATGGTGATTGAACTTGATACAAGAAAATTAGTAAATTACTGATTACATATTAATATTGAAAAGATTTTGGTGTTTTACACAGTGATTAAACTATGCGTATTTTTCTGCATGTGTTTATAGATAATACAATTCAAAAATGCGTAAAAAGAAAATAAAAACTAATAATTTAAACCATATATTATAATCAAGTAAATATATTGGAAAAAGAGTAACATTAAATCCAATACTTGGTATTATGAAAGTATGTGAATTCTTTCACATTTGTGGAAAGCATTTAGGGTCTATTAGCATAGTACTTTTCTTAAGTCAAAAAAACGTTCTACGTTTTTATTGCATAGCTCCATGGTATCAGCATATCAACTTTAGGGCTTTATAAAATCAGATACAGATTTGACACGTAAGTTTTTCTATTACATGCCTGTAAGTGCCGTGCCTAATACATATCCAACATAGATATGACACTTAAATGTCCATGCTTCATAGTCACAATCATTGGCTATTTTAATATTTATATATCTCTAACTACTAGCTAGAGAGCTTTGGGGTCAGGCACATGCCCGAATAGGCTAGATCACAAATGACACGAGTGACATCTTACAGTCCAAGCTGCTTTAGAGAATGTTGTCCAGTTCACATAGCTGAGAGTAAAAAAGCTCTTTTCCTATCCTAGTGAAAATGGTATCTAGAAAAAATAATGGAAAACAAGAGAAAACTTACTCTTCTCATCTTGTTAAGAGCAGTCTTCCAAAATTTTGGAAGCCGGATGGAGCAGTCTACCATAGTGAGTTATATATGTTGCTGCATGGAAGTTTTATAATGCATATAGAACATATGATCTGAGTATCAAGGATAGACTAATAGCATTCCACTACCACAGGAAAACAATGTCCATCAACTCACGTCTCTGTGTTTTGCACTCACTCACTTAAACATGAATGGCAGCTCACACTCTATGCATAAAAATACTTCATAATAAAAATTAGTTTCCTCTGAAACAATAAACAAAATATTATACTTACTCACCAGGAGTTCTGCCAATAACATACTGTTGAAGGTTTGCATATCTTTACATAATTTTGCATATTGTTGTTAGCATGAAAGCCAACCATAAGAAAATATAACACCACATGTATATAACCCAGGTAGAAAGCAAGAAAGTGGAAGTGGCCTCATACCTGCTATATGCTAATATCGGGTTGGGTATGAAATTAATGATGAGGTCCTTATTCGTTGTCTGCTCTTTCACCAATTTGTAGGTATAGCTTTATAATGTTTCCCAGTGGTGCCTCAAGCTAATAGCTCTCTAAAACTGATCTATCTTGTCACTAGACTGTTTTAGAATTAGAAAATTCCCATCTGCTTACTTGGTTGAGCTAATGTCGTTGATCTTGTGTCTTGTATTAAGAACACTGAAAATTATCATATATTGCCAGCATTCTGCTGCTACTGTAAAATATAAAATATTTTCTTCTCAAAAGCATTCGTATTTTCCCCATGGAATATGCAATTCAAACTTCAAATCGAAATTCACATTCTAATAAAGATAATTTCATACCTTAAAAGAAGTGGAATATTTAAGTTGTGTGGAATGCTCTGCAGTTCCGGCGTAGAAGGAAATTATATGGTTTATGCAGTAGTAGGAACCACCAGATTATCTGATTGATAGAACTAATGCAATTATATACCCCATGTTTTAGGAACACTTATAAAAATGGTTCAGTTGGGTGGGGATGCATGGGAATGAAGTAGTATGTATACTTGGTTGTGGATTAATACAGGGGATAATCACATGATGGAAATGTCTTGTATATGATAACAATACTAGTTCCTTTTGCTGTTTCAGTAGTTGGTGCTTTGGTGGATGTACATCATATAGGCCTCATCAACACCAAAATGCACTGTTTGATATCTTCTCAAGTGCTTGTACAATGACTGCTTGTAACAAAGTCCGTTTATAATTTTCGAAGCATAAATAGTGAGAAAGCTTTTTTCGGTTCGTTAGATGGGTAAATTCATGCCTCATAAGTGTAATAGATTTGATTCATACCTAATGTATAACTTCACTTCTTTTTGTTGCGAGGACGTAGGCATGTGGATCTTGGTGATTCGGAGAAGTGTAATTGTTTTCCTTTAAAACAATGGAAAAAGCTTGCCTTCTTCATGAAAGATTGCTTATTTGCAGTTTGATGAACTTGTTTAATGGTCATCGTATAGCCTCCGATGTATCATACTACTCTATTAGTGAGGCCTGTAGCTAAACAAGATTTATATTTGTGGAACATAGTTGCAGGAACGATTCTTAAATTCAAAAGCACTTCTACTTTCAGTCCTTGGCACCTTGTGTATCTAGTCTCTTTTTGGTTCATGCTTATAGTGTACTTATGTTATGAATTTTCTAGGTATATTTATTATTCTACAATGCAACTTCCAATTTTTGTATCTCTCTACGCAACTCTAGGTATCAAAATACTGAACTCATGACACAGCATGGATACAATTCAACATCTAATTTGTCACAATTTTATGCGATATACCTGCATTCAAAGAATTGTCTAAGGTGCAGCGAGTCTGTGGTACTAGCACTGTAGCATGTTGTCATTGCATTAGTTCTTTTTATATTTCTTCTCTTATGAAGAGAACTTGCGGGATTAGTTTGAACCTGATAATAGCATTTCTTGATGAATGTTGCTTAATATAAAATTCCAGATATTCATTTTTTATTTTTATTTGGATATTCTATTTCAGTTCGTGATGTGACTAAAGACACATGGCAGTCGTTAGTCATGGAATGTGACAAGCCTGTACTGGTTGAGTTTTGGGCTCCATGGTGTGGGCCGTGCCGTTTGATTCTTCCCGTTATTGGTAAGCTCTCTAAGACGTACGAAGGAAAGTTGGAATGCTATAAGCTCAACACTGATGAAAGCCCAGACATCGCAACGCAGTATGGGATCCGAAGCATCCCAACGATCATGATCTTCAAGAATGGTGAGAAGAAAGATGCAGTGATTGGAGCTGTCCCAGAAAGTACCCTGGTTACATACGTTGAGAAATTTGTACAGGTAGGTAAGTAATCAATCCCTTCAGGAGCACTGTCAGTTTATTTCTCTGCGGTTGATGTCTATGTGACTTTATGTATATAGTAATGGAGGCTACATTTCTTGTTATCTCCAGAAAACAATAATTTTCTTGTTTGTTTACTGACGGTACCGCAGCATTTGGATGTTAAAATTTTCCCCCTGAAATCATCTTTGCAGTCTTCTTTAATTTGACTCCTTGCCTGCCAATTAGTCTTTGGGAGGTAAAGTGAACTGATCCTACTTTTATAGAGGTCTGATGGTCAACAAATATTGTAGTCGTCTTGCCTGCACGTTTTGTTGGATTATATAAGTTCAAAACTTTTGGTTAATATATATGAAATGCAGATTTTCTAATGTTCATGCATGAAAGTTCAAGGACAGGGAACCCTGTGATGGGAAAAGTCATGAGAATATATATATATATATATATATATATATATATATATATATATATATATATGGTTAAAGTTTTTTCGGTGTCTGAATGATCCTGAGCCATTTATCATTATCTATGTCTGAAAAAGAATTTGGTTTAAACTTGTGAGCTTCAGAACTATTTATGCACCAAACTATCTTATGTATGTTTTTGATGAATACGAGGCATCGCTACATTTTTAATGCTTGTTAATGCAGAAGTTTAATGAAAGTAAATCACGGTGAATGTTGTCGGTCTATCGGTCATTAAAGACTTGAAATTAGTTTCGTGGCTAAGTGAGAATATCCCTTCAAATATTATTGACAAGAGTTGTTACTAGGGTATAACGCAAGTCATATGCCTATCGAACCATCCCTGTAATCTTGTTAGTTTAAATTAGCCGAGTCTAAGTAGAAGAGGATGACGAGAACATGAACCGCATTGTGATCGAGAGAGAGAGAGAGAGAGAGAGAAAGAGAGAGAGAGAGGTAGTGGCAATAAAACTGGAATTCAAATTTATGTGATGATGCCATGCAAATTGAACTTGCACGAACATGCTTATATGAGTATTTTCCGAACCCTCCAAATGTTTCTTGAACCCTTACTCTCAAATTTGTTATCTGTGATCGTTGTGTGACCAAGGTGAAGGCATTTTCGTTCATTTAAAAAAAAAAAGAGGGCTCTTGTTCTCTACCTATATCGGAAGGTAGTTTCTAGATGGGCACAGATTTTATCCTAGTGAGCCCACTTTTCCTAGCGTGCACATCCCTCCTATGAAAATCTCTTGTTTTTTCCTAGTGAGCACACTTAAATACCACATTTGCTCTCGTCTTCTCGATCTTCTCCCTCTTCATCTCTCTCACTTCTCTCGCCCCCAGCCCCCCGCCCTCGCCCCCACCCCCGCCCCCCCCACCCCCGCCCCCACCACCGCCCCTCGCTCGCCCTCGTCCCAAATTCCTGCAAGTTCCCTATCCGGGCTAGTCAGCCCGGATCAGAACTGTAGATCCGGACTAACAGTCCCGGACCCAGTAATTGGATCCGGGCTGGTTAGCCCAGACAGGGCGAGCGGGGGCAGGGAGCGAGGGCGAGGGGGGCGACGAGGGCGAGCGGGGGCCGGGGGGGGAGGGGGGGGGGGGCGAGGGCGGCGGCGAGGGCGAGCGGGGGCGAGCAGGGGCGGGGGTAGGGGGGCGAGGGCGGCGGCGAGGGCGAGCGGGGTCGAGGGCTAGCAGGGGCAGGGGGCGAGGGCGAGCAGGGGCGAGGGCGAGAGGGGGCAGGGGGGCGAGGGCGGCGGCAAGGGCGAGCGGGGGCGAGGGCAGCGGCGAGGGGGAGCGGGGGCGAGGGCGAGGGCGGCGGCGCGGGGGCAGGGGGCGAGAGCGAGGGCGAGCAGGAAGGAGGGGTATTTTGGTCTAATTTTTTGGATGGCAAAACTGCAAAACTGTAATTTTATAGAAGTTTTAAGTGGGCTCACTGGAAAAAAAGTTGTGCCATCTAGAAACTCCCTGTCGGAAGCGACATCCCAACTGCAGTTTATCATGCGAAACGTCCACTCAAATTAAAGCCTAGATGCTATCGGTGACAGGTCAGCAAACTGTAATTGGCTAGACTTTTATGCATTCTATAATTTATAGGGGTATTTACAGATCTTTCCCTTACATCTTTATAAACTATAATTTAGTCCTCAAAATCTTAATATTTAGGATTTAGTCCCCTAAATCCTTTAAATTACTACAATTTAGTTTCAAGTTTATATTTTGGCCCGATTTTTCCTTTTTATTCTTAATTTCCTTCACTTAATTCTCCTTCCCTCTTTCCCCTGTCTTCTTAGTTCTTATTAGGTTCCCCTCTTGTTCTTCTCTTCTCTCTCTATTTATTTATTGGGTTCTCCCTCTTTATATTGAAACCAAATGTATTATCCTTCACTAAATGTATTAAATCTTTAAGTTTCAATATAAATTCATTTATTGGGTTCTCCCTCTCTATATTGGATAAATTCATTTTTAGATTTAATACATTTAGTGGAGAATAATACATTTGGTCTCAATATAGAGAGAAAGAATCCAATAAGTGAATAGAGAGAGAAGAGAAGAAGAATGCGGAACCCAATAAGAACTAAGAAGAGAAGGGAAAGAGGAGAGAAGAGAAGAAGAATGGTAAATCTAATAAGAACTAAGAAGAGAGGGGAAGAGAGAAGGGAAATTAAGTGAAGAAAATCAGAGGTAAAACGGAAAAATCAGACCAAAATATAAACTGAGAATTAAATTGTAGTAACTTAAAGGATTTGAGGGGTTAAATCCTAAATATGAAGATATTATGGGACTAAATTATAATTTATAAAGATATAAGGGAAATATCTGTAAATACCCCTAATTTATAAAACATTTTCTAGAATCATTTTTAAAAGAAGGGAAATTAGTAGCTCAAATGAGGCCTGTGTCTGAACGGTTTCTGTGGTCTGAGACGTTTTCAGGAAAAGAAATCCAATTCGTTTGGTCTTGTTTGGACTGCGCGAGCGAGAACCCATAGGCTAGTGAAGCGGACTTTACAGAGCTATTGATAAAATATTTTTGTCCTGAGCGTTAATTTAAAAACAAAAAAGTTATTCCTTGTTGCAGAAACAAGAGAGCATGGGATGAGCAGTAGGTCCTCCGTCTAAAGATCCGTACAGCACCCCAGCCTCGCATTTTCCAAATGGAAGACAGCAGCTTGGACTTGTGTTTGGCTAAGCATCTCTAAAATGAGCGATGAGAGAGAACACAAATGGCATCTGATCCAAGATTCAATCTCTACGTTTGAACTTTGCAATTAAATTTGATATTTCTTCATAACACGGTCCAATATCGTCATTAGTGTTTTAACTATAAATTAATGTCTTCTTTTAGGGAAATTCTATTTACTTATGGATTTGCTCTTGACATCCAGATTACTCTTTATATCAACCTCCTATTTTGAAACATCATCAATTTACTTTTCACGCTCAATTTTTTCCCCCAAATTTAACCTCTTTCGTCTAACGCGACCGATCTCTAAATTTTCCAGAGTCTGCTTCGCTGTTCATATCGAAACTAGCATTAATTACAGGAAAAGGACATCATCGCTATGGGATTTATTATTCAAACTGAGACCAGCACCTTAAATTTAATTTTTCCAACATTACAACTGTTAGATTGATTTCAAAATTATTTGGAGATTTGCTATCCCAATTTAGAATATTTACACTAAGCATTAAAACATTCACGATTGTAGGTAGAAATTTAGAAAAATTCAAACTTTGAATCGCCTCGATTAAATATAATACCATCACCGATGATGACCAGTGACCGACGGTCACGCAAAAGAAAATAAAATTAGTAACAATAAATTGCAAATAAAAACGCATTAAAAACTAAAAATAATTTTAAATTGTACCTTAGATTTGTCTACTGTCACCAATTACACGTTGGATTTTTTCATTTGCTTCAAAAAACTCAAATTCTAAACCTTAATTTCGCTTGTCAAAATGAATTCGAAAAACTTAAAATTCTTCCTAACATTTTTAGGAATGCAAATGTAATAGAGTTAAAAAATCAATGAGTTTGTGAGAGCTGTATTTTTTTTAGATTTAAATATCACAAAATAAGTGTTTTTTTTTTAATTTTAGAGAGAGAATAGAGGAGGAAGGCGATGAGAGTATTTTAAATTTTTAAGATGTCTTAAAAATTTGAGATTTAAAAAGGTAAATTAATAAAAAAGAAAATAAGAAACTTGTAATTATTTACAAGTTTCAAATCTGTGTGTCAAGAGTAAATTGCCATACATAAATAGAATTTTACCTTCTTTTAAGGCCTACATAAAATGAATTAATGGTAGTTTTATTCAAGAAAGATAGAAAGATTATTTTGATAGATTATATAATAGTAGTTTTACTCAAGATTTGGGAGATTTTATTATTCATTGTGAGGATATGAATCGTAGTTTTATGCGCAGAATTAAAGAATCTGAAGTAAAAGAGGTCTTGAAAAGAATGAAATCAAGAAAAACTGTCAGTCCAAATAAGATTCCTATAGAGATATGGAGATATTTAGGAGGGATTGGTGTGAGATGGCTAATAGATATTTTTAACAAGATTTGGTAAAATAAGAAAATACCAAATAAATGAAGAAAGAGTACCCTAATATCTCTGTATAAAAATAAGGGTGATATTCAGAATTGTTCTCACTATTATGGAATAAAACTCATGTATTACACTATGAAACTTTGGAAAAGGGTAATTGAATATAAATTGAGGCAAACTGTTAAAATATCAGAGAACCAGTTTTGATTTATACCGGGGCAATCGACGATAGAACCTATTCATTTACTTCGTCAATTTATAGAGCGATTCTGAGAGAGAAATAAAGATTTGCATATAGTATTTATTGATCTGGAGAAAGCCTATGATAATGTACCACGAGAGATACTTTGGAGGACATTAATAAAGAAAATAGTCTTCATCAAATATATTGACATAATTAAGAACATGTATAATGGAGTAGTGGCCAATGTCAGAACATATGGTGGTCTAACAAGTAATTTTTCTATTATAATTGGATTGCATCAAGAATCTGCATTGAACCCGTTCTTATTTGCTATAGTAATAGATGAACTTACTAGAACTATTCAGAATGAGATATCTTGGTGTATGCTATTTACTGATGATACTGTCTTAGTTGATAAGATAAGAGTATGGGTGAATGTCAAATTAGAGTTATGCAGGCACACATTAGAATCTAGAGGTTTTACATTGAGTAGGTTTAAAATAGAGTACATGAAGTGTAAATTTAGTAAACGACAGACCGTGGACTATAATACTGTAATACTGGACTGGCAAGAGATATAAATGAACAGTCAGTTTAACTTTTTGGATTCTATTATTCAAAATGATAGAAAGATTGATAATGATGTCAATCATAGAATACAAACTGACTAGTTGAAATGGAGGAGTATAATGAGAGTTTTATGCGACCGTAACATTCCATTAAGACTGAAGAATTTTTTTATATGATTGCTATTTGGCCAGTTTTATTATATGATATGGAATGTTGGACTTTAAAGAAATGTCATTCACGAAACATAAGTGTAATAGACTGCACATGCTCCGCTAGATATGCTGCAATACTAGGAGAAATAAAGTGATAAATAAAAATATTCGTGCTAAATTAGGTGTAGCTCCCATCGATGAGAAGATGCAAGAAATTGCTTACGATGGTTTGGTCATGTATAATGTAGGCATAAAAATACACCAGTTCTATGAAGGAAGTTTATCAATATAAACCGAAGAAAATATGGATTGAGGTGATACGAAATGATTTGGATTATAGGGATCTAAATGAGTAGATATTACTTGATAGAAATAAATGGAGAAGGACTATCAACGTGATCGAGCCAGCGTGATTCTTTTTTGGTTCATGTAGCTTATCCCAAATACTTGGAATACAAGGCTTAGTTGTTGTATAAAATGAATTAATGGGTTAGAATAAACAACTTTATCAGTTCGAACTTTCCCTTCTGAAAACGGATTATAACTTATTAAATATTTAAATTAAAATCTCAAATCGTGTTAAACTCTTGAAGATATGAGGAGACCTACTTTTACGAATTTAATTTATCCAAGTGAGATATTCACATATTATTTTTTATGAGAGATTCACATATTATTATAGAGATTCACATATTATTATATATTAAGGGTTAACTTAGCAATAGGTCATGCTAGCTAATATATGAAAGAATGATTCCATCTCAAAATTTAAATTTTCAGCCGAGTATTATGATTTCCTGAATTTGTAAGTTCACGCAATCTATGATTATTAAGATTCAACAAAAATTAGACTTCAATTTAAAACTTCAAACAAGGTGCAACTTTTTCCAATTCGTCCCCGCATTACAAATTTAAAATTTCAGAATTTTATATTACAAATTTTTTAATATGTCCTATAATAAAATTTTAAATTAAAAAAAAATATATTTTTTTAATTTTTCTAATTTTAAATTTTTCAAGAGAGAAGTGGAAAATTGAGTCCATCGGGATCCCTATGAACGCTAAAAGACAAGTGGAAAATTTTCCACGTAGCAAGTAAGATGCGCACGCCATCACAGCTGTCTATGCAAAAGCCGCAATCGATACGGGCTGCCCAAAATCGAGCCTCCATTTGAGAGTGGCCGACATGGCTTCGGATGTTGAGAACGATGACGGAGAAAATGGGAACATCATGCACGTCACATCACGATCGAGCTCGGATGCAGTGAGTGCTGATGGCGATTGCTAGCTGGGACGGTTAGTAGAATTATCTTATCCGAATCGCAACAACTGATCCGAATCAGATAAGGAATATTTCCCTCCCCCATTTTTTATTTTTTTTTAGAATTAATTATCGTCAGAACCTATGTAGTATTGGAATGCATAGGTTAACACCTGAAATTTGAAACTCTAAAAAAATCTCTAAACTTAGTTATTTTCACTCTCTTTTTTATTAAAATGCACTCTTGTCCCTCAAATTCCTATTCTACCCTCATCCCTCTTTTTAACCATTACACTGAGAGAGAGGGATAGAGAAAGAGTCACTGAGAGAGAGGGATAGAGAGAGAGAGAGAATGTATGCAGGTTAAAAGGAGGGATGAGAATAGAATAGAAATTTGAAGAACAAAAGTGCACTTTAGTAAAAAAAAAAAAAAAAAAAAAAAAAGTGAAAATAAATAAATCCAGGGGTTTTTGAAAGTTTCAAACTTCAGGGGTGTTAAGTTACACACTCCCAATACTACATGAGATCAATTAATCCTTTAAAAAAAAAAAGTACTTAATGGGAAAATTCTGCATATTAGGTTGATAGTCAGATTACCGACTGATCAGTTCATCAACTTTCCAATATCACGAATGTAGACTCTTTACTCAGCCAACACCCATAAGTACTCAGGTCTCATATGTCAGAAGAAGCTCAGCTGAAACTATTTTTGGACCTTTTTGGGTTCATGAAAATTTTAAATATAGCATTGATATGGAAGTATTCCAACTCTATTCAACGTATTAAATAAAAATTTATATAATTAACTACATTTAAATATGTATAACTAGATGTTGAACAAAATCAATTCAGTGCAGGGGTTTTTACATATCGGTACCTTAAAAATTAGAATTTAGTCCCCAAAATCTTCATATTTTGATTTTAGTCCTCAGATCCTTTAAATTACTTCAATTTAATTCTCTTGATAATTTTTTATCTGAATTTTCCGTTATACTCCTAAAAGGGAGGAAAATATTAGTTATTTCTCTCACTTTCCTCTTCCTCTTCTTATTGGACTTCCCTCTCCATTGAATATAGAGTTAGGGAAAGAAAAGAAAAAAGAAAGAGAGAGATTAACTGGGAGGGAAAAGAGAGAGTGGAACCCAATAAGAAGAGAAAGAGAGGAGGAAGAGAGAAGGGAGGGAAATAACTGATATTTTCTTTCCTTTCATGGATATAACGAGAAATTTATGTCAAAAATTATCCAGAGAACTAAAGTGAAATAACTTAGAGAATTTGGAAGATTAAAATTAAAATATAAATATTTCAGAAATTAAAGTTTAAATTGGAAAGATTTAAGGAACCGAGCAATACCAACTTAAGATATAATATGTCCCCGATGGTATAGACATTATTATTTAAAATTGGTATCATTTTCTTCTTCAAACTTATTCTAATAATGAATGCATATTAACCCAATTAGACGATCCTAGATTTCCAATAATACCAATTATAGAATTTAATCTAGGTAATTATTTAAATCATATGATTTATTTAAAAAAGAGAAACTAATAATATCCATTTAATTTATAATCTGAATTCGCATTCAATTTTGTCAAATTTGAGCGGAGTATTTAATATCCAAATAATATTTGTATCACCAATATTAAACCTTTTACATCGTGCCAAGCCCAGCCCAGCCCAGCCCAGCCCAGAGCAACAACGGATTACCAGCGGCCCCTCTGTATATATACCAGAAAGAGGGGAGCGAGTGGCCATTGGCTGATCGCTCTTCAATAATTGCTACATGCACTTTTCGCCAAGTTACTATTTTTGTAATTGATTACATCCTCATCTCTCCGTTGGAGCTCGCCATTCTCGGAGCTCTCCAACAAAATTTTCTTTTTTAAAAAAGGAAAAAAAAAAAGAAAAAGAAAAATCGCAGCTCGAAGCAATCAAAGAGAGAAATAGCAAGAGAAATTTCAACCTCGCTGCAGAGGTAAGGTACTTTCGTCCGATTACGGGATCATTTATTATTTCTTTCCCCTCTCTTGAGTAGTTTAAATTTCGCCCCTTTTTTTTGATAGCGACGAGGATCGAGTGATCTAATTCACGTATCGTTTCAATTATGGTACTTTGTTGATATTTGGTTTGTGATTGAGAAAATGGGAGAAAGATTTCTCCTTTTAGGTTATATTTGATGGATCCGAAGGATTTCTTTGTTATGTTCTGATCGCGATTGCTGGCGATCAAAGGCTACTCCTGCAGCTGTTCATAGAATCAAAATTTTTATTTTGAGGCTTCGAGTTTTTGATATTTGGAACGTTAACGTGTCAATATCAAGTGTTCTGTTGATGTCAGTCGGTAGTTTTGTTCTTTCTTTTTAGGCAGAATGTTTTTTTTTATTTAATAAAAATAATCTTAAAGATAATAGGAGGTTTGTTTGTGGAAGCCAAGGACAAAACTTGCACTGTTGTTTGTACTCATTTGGTTAGTGGTAGTTTTTCCTGGGAATTTTGTCTGGTGTCATGATTTCTTTACGTAGAAACTTTTGATGGGAGTAAAAATTAAAAAAAACGAGCAGTGGGCGATATGTAAAAGCAACATCTTTCTCAATATATATAGATAAATACTTGGGGCCTGTTTGGAAACGCGGTTATGATAGTGGTACATGTTATGCAACTCTGGTTAGTAAGCTCTTGCTGCCCCTGTTTTGAATTAGAATAGATTTCGGAGGTAGGATGTAACTGAGGTAGGAGTAGAGTTTTGATATCTTTACTTTTTTTAACTGTTGAGGGGAGATAATTGGAGTTATCTTAACTCCAAAATGAGAGTCAATCAGCCCTTAGTTGGGTTTTACCGTTAAGTTAATCCACCTCCAAAAATTGAGGATAGGATAACTTAAACGTGTTCCAAATGGGGCTTCGTATACAACATATTTTTCTAAGTTACTGCCCAAATGGGGCTTCGTATACAACATATTTTTCTAAGTTACTGCCTTTGCTTTCAAAATTACTCCCTTATGTCGAAGATTGTCATTTTATTTTTGGGGTCAAGGGTGCTATTCAGAAGTACAATCGGTTTTACTACCACATTTTACACATCTACAATACCATTTTTATTTGTTTTAAAGGAAGAGTTAGAACATTTTCATCCCTGGTCCCTTGAGTTAGAAGATTAACGAGAATGTTGGATGAAATATTGCCCTTCCTTTTATTGTGGCAGATGTGGTTTCAATGGTCATCACATCTAGCATTCTGGTGTGCCTATCCTTTCAGAGGTGTGGTATTGATGGTCATGAGAAAGTTGTTATTTTTTTTTTCCCTCAAAACAGATGTTGATTTTTTCTATACCAACCATTTATGCTATACACTCACACACACACATACATATTTATATACATATACATATATATACTTACACGCACATGCACACACACGTATACACACACATACACACACACGCTTATACATTCATACATTATGTACATACATGTACATGCAAATACATATATACATACATACAAAGTTGTTGATTTGTTGAATGATAGTGGGATCTGCCTCTCCACACATCCATTAAAAAAATTGTTTTTCTTATTTGAATATGCCTACAACCATTAGTTTGATTGGCTGTTTGCTTAACCTTCACAGTGCAGAGTGTCTTCCACTGTCGCACAACTTTAATTGTTGTTGACGAATGGATATGAGTTAATTGGCAAGAGTTCAAGTGTTCATCATTAGTAACCAGCATCTGGTGTAAATTACCTATTTTTTTCACCTAAAAAGTAGCTAGAAAAAGAAGCATTTAATGTTGCCGTGTATAACATCTTATGAAGTTAAGGCCACCCAGGAGCCTTGCTGTCTACATCATCTGTGTTTTTTCTTAATTTTGATTTCTGGTTCTAAGATGTTGTTTTTAGAAATTTAAGGGATTTAATTACAAGTTCTTTATTCTTTCTGTGACAATATAGCGTTCATTTTTTAATTATGACTTTTTTTTTGAGAAAACACATTCTATTATAACTTGTGCATATGCCTACAAAAATAAAAAATATATTTCTCCTAACTGAAAGTTTCCTAGTCTACCTTATAAATTTTATCCCCATCTTTCAGACTGTTTTTACTTAATAACATATGTTATGTAAAAGTTCATGTTTCATTTGAAAACAAACAAAATTGCAGCAGTCTTCATGCTTGTAAAAGATTATGCATAGTTATGAAATTTATGTGATCAATTTCCAACTCCTGTTAACTGCTTAATCAAAAAATTATTTAAAACTGATTTCTGACTATCAGTGAATCTAGTATGGATAGTTTGTGGAAATTGCGTAACTTGGAGTATCAGAGGTACTATTTGGATTAATAAATAAGTTGTGCATAGAAACCTGCTGCTTTAATAGCGTTATCTTAATCTGCTTCCCCTACCAGACAGCATGTCAAAAAAATAACATGTTCTAACATGTTAAGGTGTCTCCATAAGCTGAATTAGTAACTTAAACTATTCATTAAATTTTAATGCAATAACGATGACCATGTCAAACATAATTGCGCTATTTTAAAAGAGTAGCTGTTACTTATGCTTCTAGAAACCGACACAAAATTTTTTTATCACATGTCATTGGACCCCGGTCATCATCAGAGAGGAGCTGTCAGGGTTTTGTGCTGTCCTTCTAGCTTTATTGTGTGTATGATGTTCCTTGTCTTTGGTCTATGTTTATCCTTTTCAATTAGTTATTGATTCATGTAAAGGATTGTAACTGATGGTATTATCAAATAGACAATGATGGAATTTGTTTATATCTCTTTGATAGGGCAGTTTTATTACCCTGTTCTTGGTCTTTTGCCTACATCCATCCTTTGATGTCTTGTATATTTGATCACTGAAGTAAACTGAGTGAAAGAAATGGATAAAGGACAGGGCAAGTGGGCTTTGTAATCTTTCATTTCACACCGCTTCTTAAAGAAGTTGATTAGCAGCATGGCCCCATGTGATTGTGTAAGGATTGGAGCTGTTCATCACTGGTTGTATCTTCCATGTCCCTTTGCTTGCATTTTTCTGTTTTTATTCTTGCAGCATCTTTCTTGGCTAGTTAATGTGGGGACCTTGTATCATTGGTAAAATTTCTCGTTTCAAACCACTGTTGTAAATATTGGCCGTTATGAACAATATCGGCTGGCGTATCATCTTAGAATGACTGCCAATAAGATACAAAAGCCCGGTGTTGACTCATAACCCTAGTATATAACTCTATATCCAGCAATCTGATATGAAAATTTCCCACATGATACGAACCCGATATTTAATATTTACAACCCCACCACTTTAAGTTTAACCTACTATGAACAGTAAAGAGCTTATTGTGTTTTTTTCTTCCTCTTTTTCATGCATGTAATCTAGCTTGAACCAGTTTTGCTTCTGGTTGAAATCATTATTATGCTGGTTCTAAATAGAATTATGATATTGATTTATTGGATTTGCATTTTAATGCTTCGTACACATACCTCATCTATTTTTGTTACTACTGTTATATTAGTTGCTTGAATCAAGCTCGAGAGTGGGGATGATAATGGGCGCATTCACGGGCCAATTTTTTGGTCCACCCTATTCGAAATTTTGAATTAAAAATGATATTTTCATTTTTCTAATTCAAAATTTTGAATTGGACATGTCAAAAATTGAAACATGGACCTACCTATTTCTTTCCCTACTCAGGAGACATCTAAATCTAAGATTATATAGGAGAAGCATTATATGTATATGCATTTGCAGAAAAAGCCACTGGTTAATGGCTTGTTTTATACTCTCTCTCTAGATTACACTATACAGCTTTGAGAGTGTTTCACGGGAAGCCTGATTCAATAGTTGGTAGGTTTATGACCCTGATACCCCATATCTGTATTTTCTTATGAGGTGACATTCATTGTATTCAAGCTTTTAAATTTCGCTTGATACCAATACATATTGCATATTGTATCGGATTTTGAGGTACCCAATGCGTGATATACTATAGATTATCAGTCTGATATTGCCTATTTCACCAATATTGCGGTTACGATATTCGCGATATTAACGACTTTGATACTATAAATAATTGGTTGATACTGATACTTATTCCTTATATTTTAAACCTTGATAAATACTGATACTTATTCCCGACACTTTAACCGTGGTATATTACTTTCTTTCTACCTGCTTATCTTCAAACTTACATTTTTTGTTCATTTCAATGCAATTTATGTGTATTCCTATAAATTTATATGCGTGACACTTCTATATTTAGGCAGTACGACTTGTTTCATTTGAATGTTGGAGCAATGCTTGGGGAAAATGTATAAAAGCATTGAGAAGGCAATATGTGATAACCCAAATTCCTGTAACCTGTAGCTAGAAGGCTACTGAGAGCATATTTGTCAAGCATGCTAGTCTGCTCGTCTTTCCTTGATAGAGTACTAGTTAAATTGTGTGTATGTATCTTAATTCTTATTTTGTTGCTATCGTTGCGTCCATGTGACCATTTTACTCTGAATGGGAAAAAAAATACGACTCATATTTCACAACCAAGGCTGATGACAACCTATGTCCTTCATTCATGTCTTTATGGATTCTCCCGAAGCTTTGCAGTTCCTTAACCGTGAACTGTGTAATCTGTATGTTTGAGTTCCATATCGCTTGTGCTGAATGTATGTAGACCAAATCATGTTCTCAGCTAGGTGGCCATTAAAACTCATTGGTTCTGTAGTCTAGTGTTCGTGGGAGTTTGTCATCGCCCAACTCTCTTTTCCTAGTTTACTTGTATGTCAGAAAGCTCAGCAACAACTAAGCAATAATTATCTTTTGTGAATCTAACAATGTTAAAATTATTTTTAATTATGAGATCTCTTCTAGTGACTACGAAAATCTATTCCAGTGTTCAGAACAACTCACTCATGCTTTGTTCCTGGCAGTGAGCATTTGGAGACCTGACAGCCAATTTGTATATGGAGGTGGAAGGTATTCGTAATGGCTACTTCAGTGAAACTTCGGAAGAACCCCAGATCGAACAGGAGCTTCTAAAGAAGAGCGGCGGAGGATCTGAAACAGTCCCACAACCGGTAATAACAGCTAGCGGGTGCTTCGACTGCAACATCTGTTTGGAGTTTGCTGTTGATCCTGTTGTTACCCTCTGCGGTCACCTCTATTGCTGGCCTTGCATCTACAAGTGGCTGCAGATCGAGAGTGCTTCCGTGCAGCAGTGCCCCGTCTGCAAGGCATCACTGTCCCAGGACTCCCTTGTCCCACTATATGGCCGCGGTCACAGCACCAAGCGCACCAACCAAAGCTTTGACATCCCACAGCGACCCAGCTCTTCAGTACACCACAGAGGACAGTCAGAGATTGAGCCTGAATCCACAACATCCGATGAAGACGAGAATTACGTCGACATCCACCCTATTCCCTTCCATAGACATCGGCATCATCACTACCATGTTCATCAGCATGAGCATCATCACCACTACCCTCATCACGGTCCTTACAATGATTTCCTGTCAGCACCTTCATCTCCCTCCTTGGGAGCAACAAACAGAGGGATTCACTCGACGGCTGGGGGAGTGCTCGGTGGAATGGCGATTGCAGTGCTCCCTTGGGTGTTTCGGAATCATCAGGAGGAAGCAAGCATGCACTTAGCCGGTCCAAGCCCCTACTATGTTGGCAGTAATGGAGGAAGCCCAAGGCAGAGGCGGCAGGAGATGGAGGTCGAGAGCTCCCTCCACCAGATCTGGGTGTTCCTCTTCTGCTGTGCTATGCTCTGTCTTTTGCTGTTTTGAGCCAGAGGTCAGGGAGGCCGTTATTGACGATAAACCTGCAAATAAAGGCTCACAGAAATTGCTTGTCTTTGGGGATAAGAAAATATGCACGGCACTGTCGATGGTTGTGGGAGGAGAGAAGAGAAGCAGAATATTCAGCTGACAGAAGAGGGTGTCTGATGATAGGGGGGGTACTTGGTTTTGAAGTAAAAAAGAGAGGGAAGTTTGGAACAGGGTACGGCCTTTATTAAAAAAAAAGAATAAAGATGCTTCCAGATGTTAAAAGATGTTCAAGTTCTCTGTCATTAAAAAAAAAAAAAAAAAAAAAAAAATTCCAGATTTAAAGATGTTCAAGTTCTTCTAATCACGGATGATGGCTTGTAATGACATTATGTTGTCAGTGATGACACCATTGATGCACGTTATGCCTTGAGATAGTGTCATCAGGTTCCTCATAGTTCTGTTGTGTTATTATTGTTATACTTGGCTTGTTCTAGTATCTTGGCTCATGTGTCCATGTGATTATTACTATTGATGAATGAGGCTTGTCCATTTGAAGGACAGGCCAAGAAGAACTTTCTCTTTATGCTGAGAATCGTACTGAATATATTCATCAACCAATATGTAGAGTTGGGCATAACTTAAGTTATCGCAAAGCCGATCTTTTCTTTCTTTCTTTCGTTTTTTACCTAGAAGGCATGGTGACTGATGCAACTTTGTAAAACCGTCACACTATATATATTGCGACTGTTAGGTATTCGTATGTGAGTATAATTTTATATCGGATAGAACAAGAAAAATTTATAGATTAAATACAAAGTTAGGTCTCTGTCAATCAATAAAAACTTTTTCCCTTTTTTATTATGGAATGCAGGATATTCTGATTTTCTTTTTCCCCTTAATAATGTAGGACATATTACATGGAATTTTTTTTTTTAACCCAAACTGGCCACTGATTGCGCACACGATTTTACTACATCAGTTGAGAAAACAATTCAAGCCTTCCTTTTTCTCTGGAGTTCTAATTACCTCTTCTAAAGCATGTTTCAGTTCATGCGAGTGACAATGACAATAAGTATAATAAGTATACTGTCAACTTAAGAGATATTCGAATTTCTTTCTTTTGACAACTCGTTGTTGCAAAATCCCATCGGTTTTGTTAGTGTATGTGCATGTGTTTGGTGAAAGATCAGCCCTGCAATAAATTATCTGAAGGAACGATGTCAAGGAGATTGAACGAGAGAGAGAGAGAGAGAGAGGGAGAGAGGGCTAAACACTTCATTAATTACCAATAATACTCTGAATATTTCTTAGAATAACCCCTTGTCGAGTGACACCAACAATTTTTTTGTCCAACGAAACATTTTACGCACATCATGCATCCCACCCATATTTGTTGGAATTTGCAGAGAGATAGAAACAATAGAATTTCTAGGCACATCATGCATACCGCCGATATTTGTTTCTATCTCACATATCTTGATATAATCTCATGGACAAGTTTACTCTTAGAGAAAGAGCGGTTAGGTTTCTCAGAGGACAAGAAATCAGATGAGAAACTGTAGGATGGATCTCCAGATAGTATTCCACACGGACCTGCGGATGGTATCTGAGGAGGCAGTCTAAATGGTTCTTATAGCCTATTCTCAGTGGGTGCTTTTTGGTTTATGAGTTGTAGTTGTTGTAAGAACATACTACTAGAATTTTGATGTAAAATGATTGTTTTGTTATTACTTATTAATAGAACACGGGGCTTCGCTAACCATTTTAACCTAGAAAGAAAAAATGAAAAAAACAAAACATTTTAGGCTTGACAATTAAAGTGTTTGCACAACCTAAAACACGACAAAAATTTTGTCTCCATCAATGGACATTAAAAAGAAAATATTCAACCTCTAAAATGCCCGTTGGCTGCAGCAAGGAAAGGCAAGGGCCAGCCCGTTTATTAACAGACTTGGGCCATGTAAGGGCCTTACCCTTAATCTTGTGCAATGGCTTGGCCCATTAAGGTCCCTTTTCTATCCTCTTCGCTTCCCCGCCTGCGCTAGCCTAGGCATTTGGAGTTGGGGTTCTCTTCTCTCGCTCGCTCTATTCCCGACAAATTTCAGGTTCTTTCTCAGCTCCTTTGATCTTTAATTATACCTCCTTCTTTAAATCCCCTCTCACATCTTCAAATTTTACTTTGCCTAGGGTTTATTTCTATAAATTTACGTTAAGGAACTCATAATCGCAATGCATGTGATTAATATTTTTCATAAATGCACAAATTTGCTACTAGTTTTATGACTAAATTTTGTTTCTAATTGATTATGTATTCATTTATGTATCTAAAAGCAAATAGCTTAAAATTTTTCATGCTTTTTTTTTTAATTTCGGAGTTTAACAAATAAATGATATAAAGTTCAGTTTGAAAACATTAACGATTGTTATTACCTTTTTTTGTAATAATTTGCATTTTAGGTCTCTGCATTAAGAGACAGGAAAGGCCAATATGATCTCCCAAGTTTATAATCATCTTTCAATCAATTTTGTTTTTCTGATTGTCTAAGCGAACTATATAATGCATGTATGTATTCGACTTGTAGAACATCATTTCAATGATTTCATAGTGTACTTTTAGTAAGTATAGCTTGCTTCGGCATACGGTTAGGCTGTATCAACTTTATAATCTTGGTGCATTCATGAGCATGACAAATAAGAAATGGCTTTGTTGAAGAAAGTCGTCTTCGATTTCTTGAGTATTATGTTGAAGTATGCTTACATCAATCTATCTGATCAAGTTCTTCTTATTTTCTCTCTCTCTCTAATATTTGAAGAGTTAACTATCCCTTTTGTTATGCCACTTTTTTAAAGATTTTTTTGAAGTACCGGATGCATTAAAACCTAAGAAATTTTATTTTATTTGTTGTTATATACAAGAGATTGCTTCTGTATCTTCTCCCCTTCATTTGTAGCGGAAAGCACCAATTAGTTGATGGCCTTAAAACCCCATTCAGATTTGTCTCTCATTTATCTTTCCTTTTTGCCTTTCATTCATCATATCAATTTCGCTGTTTGAAATCTGTAAAGTTTACAACTTGAATCATCATTTTAATAAAACGCACACATTCTACGTTGCTGACTAATTCATAGGGAGGTGAATCTTTCTATTTGCTAAGTCTCCTTTTTGTATTATGGATCATGAGACCTTTTAGTCCAAAGAAAGCCATGATAAACACTTTTTTTTTTTGGTGAATGTTTCATTCTACATCTATTTCCTCTTCGTTGTAGAGTCTTACAGACCCCTGTATCTGGTTAATAGCTGAACTGAGCAGAAAAGGAATTAGTAGATGAATACATTATGTAGTATTGGTGGTGGAGCCTATGCAAGACTACCTTTTGATGTAATTAATTTCAAGTTAGCGACGATGCGGGAGAGGGCAAGGGTTAAGGGGAAGAAAAGAGAAGAAGCCAGAGCACTAGGTTTCGCGAGATCAAGGACAGAGCAGGAAAAATGGCAGTGTGTTGGTGGCTGTGGTGCCTGTTGCAAGCTGGACAAGGGCCCTGCCTTCCCTACACCAGAGGAGATTTTTTATGACAATCCCTCCCATCTTCAGGTTTAAGTCAATTCGATGAGCTACTCTTTCTCTTTGCTATTTTCTTGCTTTATTCTGTCTCTTACTGTCATCACGATGATCATTACCAGCTTTACAAGAGCCTGATAGGTCCAGATGGATGGTGCATACACTACAAGCATGCCACCCGTACTTGTTCCATCTATGCAGGTTTTGTGCAACTGCTCCTGCATTTGATTGGTTCGTTAGAAAGAAACAAATCAAACTAACCCTCATCAATCTTTTATTTGAAGACCGACCCTCCTTTTGTCGAGTCAAGCCAGATGTTTTCGAGAAGCTCTATGGCATTCCTGAGAAGAGATTTAATAAGGAGGCATGCAGGTACTGCCAATTACGAATTTCATTTCTTCCTCCGCTTTCCAACTCAAACTCGTCCTCCTTATTTGTGATGTAGCTCCTGCAAGGATACAATAACGGCAATTTATGGTTCCAATTCAGAGGAGCTCAAGAATTTCAATCGCACTATTAGAAGCACTGAATAATCACTGAAAACTGGGTTGTTCTTCAATCCTGATGCTGGTGAAATTGCCTATTGCCATCTTAGCTTCCTAGTAAGTTTCTTATGTCCATGATAACTCAAGAAAAATCTGCATTATTGTTAAGTTTCTTTACCAACTACATGTAAAGTTAATCACAACCTAGTTCTGTTCAGCCAGATGGGCACGCTCTTCAATTTGGCTTATTGTTTCATGTCTATCAGAAATATGTAAACTCCGCCAGTGCTGTGCTTAAAGATTTATTCTTTCACTGTTTGTCCCAAAGCAGGATAAAGGAGGAGGGTTGTGGTAGGCCAGTGAGAGTCAGCGTAAAACATTGTCACATGTTATGACATGAGTCTATCAGAAATATGTACCATGAATGGGTTTGCACTATTATTGGTAACTTAGAATGATTGAGATGAATATTCTTTGAGAAGGAATGGGACCTGGAATCATATCTATTAGAAATATGCATCTTAAATAGGATTGCACTATTATGGTAACTTTGTATACCCGCAATGGATATTCTTTAGCAGGAATAAGACTTAGTTCCTAATAGAATTGAAAAATTATCAGGAAAGATACTATTTCCTAATTGATTAAGGGGTTTTATGAAGAGCTTGTTATCTGCATATAAATGTGTCCAGTGCTTATGACTAATGAGAATATTGGGTGGTAACTTGGGTTGGGGTCAGAGGCTTATCTTGTGGAAGTGAGGACAAAGAGAGAGAAAAATGAGAAAAGAGTTTCTGGGCCATTCCAGTCTCAATTCCGACTGCCAAGTCATCTCTTACAGTTCTATCTAGAGGTAGGGAGCGTGCTCATGGACACAGATCCACAACAAATCTTTGTAAGGTAGAATATGGGGATGTAGCAACATTGTTACATATGTGTGCACATGTAACATGTTTGATAAACATTAAATCCCGAGTGATTATGACATATTTGATTAATATTATTAAGAAAATATATAAATCCTAAATGATTTAAATCAATATCTAATCAAGTCATGATATCTAAAGTCCAATCGGATACCTCGCCTACAAGCTTACGATGCGTTGTTTACATTTTGCTAAATTAGTATTAGAGTTAAAGGGTCACTTCTAATATAAGTTCAATCAATACATGGCTTCGGATCAGTGTTAGTATTGGTCGATGCTTTATGGTATGGAAAATCTGCAATATCAGGCAAATTATATCGATAATATCAAAAATATTGGCATTAAATACTACGTCGGCAATATTTGTAATATCAGCACTATTTGTAATAGCACTAATATTATAGGGTCTATATTGTATTTGTCACCTCAAAACCGATACAATATTATTGGCTAATATTAGAAACCTTGCTTCCAACTATCAATACACAATCTGAAGGTTTCCATTTTAACCTTGTTAAGCCAAAAACCTCCGGTAACTAACTTCAAGTTTTCTAATTCTAGCGCGTTCCAGCATGCATGATGTGTATTTGTAAGTATCATGCAAGTGTATGTTACTGACATGTAGAGATGGTAATGGACATGTACACGGGCCAAATTTTGGCCCTCTTTATACAAAATTTTGAATTAGAAAAGTAAAATTTTTATTTTTAATTCAAAATTTTGTATAGGACGGATCAAAATTTAGCCCATAGGCGCATCCATTACCATCCCTACTGACATGCAGTATTCATGCTTCCCTACTGACATGCAGTATTCATGCTTCCCTGATTCAGAGTCCCCTAGGACTAAAGGTATTAAGGTCAACATGAATTGAGGCAACTTAACTAAGAAAGTGGAGTACAAAATGATAACAAAAATTGGCAGGTTTGAGGAAAAAATTTTAGATTGAAAACGAGCAAGGAAAGAGAAAAGATCTGAAGAGAGAAATTGAGACCAAGATATGAGCAAAGAGAGAGAGAGAGAGTATATTCATCTTGGTAATGGCAATCAGACTATCATTTTTGCAAAATTTTTCATATCACTTCACTTTTATTTGAAAGCAGAATCCAAAGGGATCCAATAAACAACTAATACAGTTAATCAAATCTAATCTAACTGCTACTAGCTAATTGAAATGAATCTCAGAAGTCAATTATTCCATCTAGACGCATATTCGAAAGCTAAGATAAAACTAAAATAAATACTACTAAATTCACCTGGAAACCTTCAATACTACTTTAGGTTGAAGGGATGTAAGTCGTTCACTACTTGGATGGCCAATATTAAGTTTTGGCTAGAAACTAGCTGAGGGCTAGTTTGCAAGGTGTCCAATTACAAGGGAAATGCTCATAGGCTTGACACATAGCAGGGTTATAGAAGGAGGAATCTGATTCTCCTACCCCCAGAAGGGGAGGTCATGGGGCTGTATACCTTTTTACACTCAAAAAACACATGAGGCTTCCCAAATGCACGTCTTCATTTTCTGAGAGACCCAAAGGTTAGTATTGGCTAGTCATCTTTATGATGCTTATTTGGCAAACAAGGGGACCCATACTTTCTCCTTTTCCTTTCTCTTGCAGCTTACTGAGCTAACTTTTTGGGGAACTGGAGAATCACTCAAACATCTTTGGCTAAAAAATGGATCATGTTCTGGCCTAAAAAGTCTGGGATGAAGGTGTTATTGTTGATACCAGTTAGGAAAAGGATGAGAAGATCTGTGTGTGTGATACTGGGTGTCTTCTAATAAGCAACAAGAATGAAATTGTTGTAGCATGACCAGCTTCATCTGTTTAATGATTTTGACCTCTTTAAGATGGTTACTTCTGTTCCGTGCTGCATAAACTGTTTACAATTTTTTCCAACCACAACATGATAACATAATAAAGGTTTTGCAGTATTATTAGTGTTTTTTGTTTTTTCCTGATGGCATGGAGAGTTTCTTTATTTTGCAAATTCCTATATACATAGTGCATCTTCTTTGACTGATGAGCGAGCTCAAAATTAGTATGAGCGAGCTTAAAAGTAGTATGGTGCATTGAAGACAAGTTCTTATGACATAACCGCTTGATCAAAGAATGATGACAATTAGAACTAGGTTCAGTCCACTGCTTTAAGTATATTCACTTGATTCTTTGAAGCTTGGAACTTCATGTTACTAACAAATGTTTCTGTGTTTGAAGTGTGGTCCATGTCAAATATGTTCTTTGCTGTCGCATGTTAAAATATGAATAAACACTTAACCCTTCATTAGCATAAGATCTAGTACAGTCCTACCATGAGGCTCTTTTACCTGTAAACTTTCTTTATATAACCGGATAATTTATTAGATACTTGGGCCTTTCAATCCATTTGTTAGTACCACCTAATAAACTACCAGCGGTTTCTTTTGAGAATTCATAGTTCTGGTAATTTAACTTTTACCTTGGTATTGCTTAAGACACATAAAATTGCATGCCATCACATTCTTATGCAACATTGTGATCTTTTAAAACTAGAGTTTGAGAAAGCCTTTGATTAGGTTGGTTGCAACTTTCTTTCTTTTCTTTTCTTTTCTTTTCTTTCTTTCTTTTCTTTTCTTTTCTTTAGCTCTTAGACAAGGGAGTTCTCACTCCTTTTCTATTTATTGGTTGGGGCATTTATGTGCTTTGCTGATTGACAAATCATGGAAAAACTAATAACTTCATTTAGGGTTAGGTTTTGGTTTCTAAGAGCTAAACTTAATAAATTGCCACATGCTGATGGCATTTTCTTACAATCTTGTCTACAGTATTAATTGTATTTTGGATTAAAGTCTTAGGTACTTCTAGATTACATATTAGTTTTAACAACTCTGCATCTATGTGGATAGGAGTCGTGACGTTAAAAAGTTGGTGTTTTGCTTATTAAATATCTAATTATTCCTTTCAAAAATGGTTATTATTCTCTTGCTTTTATAGAATTCAAAACATATTAGTTGGTGAGAGATGGAGCTCTCTTTCTACTCGGGGTAAAAATTGTTCCTATTGATATTGGGCTTTCTTCTTTGCCTTTCTAATACATGATTTGTGTTCTTAATAGAACTGTTTGGAGAGTTTTCTCCTAATCTGGCAGTAAAAGTGATGGTGTTATTCAATTGTCTTGTTGTTTACAAGTTTTGTTTGGGAGAGAGCTACTGAGATCTTGGTCTTACTAATATTCAGAACTAGTAGCCTTTTGGGTTAATGTAGAAAGTCTTGATTATATGATGCCTTTGTTGGCTGAGTCGAGATTAAGTCTACTTTATTAAGAGGAAAAGGGCTAGAAGAGTTCTAGAAATTGCCCAAGAAACTCATCTATCATTCAGAAAGGTGTGTGATAAGCATTTGATAAATTTTGAAATGTTTTAAGGAAAATTTTGCTTGACATGTCTTTGCTTTGGTTTTGGTTTTGGTTTGCTCTCCGCTTAGGTAGTTGTACTTTTCTGAAAACTCTCCTTTTCTTCTTGGGATATTTACTGGTTTGTCCCTCAAATCTTTATATATTATGATTTTGTCCCCCAAATCTTCATATTTAGGATTTTGTCCCCCAAATCTCATAAGTTACAACAATTTAGTCCCCCTCTCTAACTTTCTCTAATACAGTTAAATATTTGACCATTTTACCTCTTTTTTCCTCTTCTATTTTCATCCTCTCTTCTTCTTCTTTCTTCCTCCTCTCTTCATTATTTCTCCTATCTTTCTCCTTTCTTCTTCTTCTTTTTTCCTCCTCTCTTCTCCTTCTCCTATTTTGAAGTTAATTCACATTTTAAATTCATATAGGAAGATAGGAAAAGAAAAGGAGAAGAAAGGAGGAAGAGAGAAGGAGAAGAGAGGAAGAAGATAGGAGAAATAATGAAAAAAAAGGAGAAGCGAGGAGGAAGAGAGAAGGAGAAGAGAGGAAGAAGATAGGAGAAATAATGAAAAAAAAGGAGAAGCGAGGAGGAAGAGAGAAGAAGAAGAGAGGAAGAAAGGTAAAAAAGAAAGGTAAAATAGTCAAATATTTAACTGTGTTAGGGAAAGTTAAAGAGGGGGACTAAATTGTTGTAACTCATGAGATTTGGGGGACAAAATCCTAAATATGAAGATTTGGGGGACAAAATCATAATATATAAAGTTTTGAGGGACAAACCAGTAAATACCCCTTTCTTCTTTTCCACTATTCCTCTAAAACTTTAATGCCTCTGTTTATTACTCTTGTCATTGCTTTGGTCTCAATAGAAATAAAGCGGGAGAGGAGATCAGTACTATGAATTGAATTATCGCCTGGATGATTCTCTTTTAGAACTTATATTTAGTTTTATCATCTATTTAGAGTATTTTTCTTCTTTGTATTATTAGAAGCATTATGCTGGATGGAATTGCAATTATCGAATCTCTCATCTTAGAAGTCTTGGGGAACTTTTTCCTTTTTTTTTTTGGTAAAGGCCGTAACCCTCAATACACCTAGAAAAGTAAAAAAGAAACAAAGAGACTACATGAGATATAAGCATCGCGACGAACAAGAAGTATAGAGATCATCTTGACAAAGTCTAAGTATTTCTTTGGGTAAGTGTACCAAAGTTCTTGCTCTTCCTGCATCGACAGCCACGACATGTATAATCTGGAATATATAGTTTGAGAGAAATAAGAGAATTTTTAATAATAAAACTCATTGTATGGACTATTGTTTATATTATATTACTAACGACATGTTATTATAGATGACAGATTTTGGAGACTCGGATCCGACCCCACATGGTATTCCTCACAGACACACTATTCTGCGATTGCCACAGAGAGCGACAATTTGAGGAGCTGATTCGGGAGAAGCAGCTTGTGTGGTTCAGGAGGATGACTAGATTTGGTGTATGTCCTCCACCAGCATTTATGGCTGCAACTGGGGAATATTTTAATTTCTGAATAGTATATATGTAGTAGATATTTTGCACTGTACTATATTGTGACCCATTTTTACTTATGTATGGATTTATGAACACTTCGCTATGCTCTATTAAAGTCATTCTAATGGAATGCGGGGGACAATAACTTATCGTTTTGATGTCAAAAAACCATTCTCTAATTAGACACAGATGATAGGATTCGAATGTGAACTCTAGTGAGTTTATATTTCCAATTTGAGCCTTAAATGAAGTTTTTAATGATTTAATAGAAATTCTAATCTCCAAATACTGTAACCATAGCAATGTTGCGATCAAATTTTGATTTAGCAACTCTTATGATCAACTTGGTCGTTGTCAACTCACACCTATTTCAATTAGTATATATATTGAAAAAGACTCATTTTATTATCTGTCCCAAAAACTAAGTGTATTTTTGTAGTTAAAAATCTCATCTAAGGGAAGTTTCTAGAAAAAAATTTGAAAATAAAAAATGGATATGATTCTTCTATTGAATGGACCCAACACTTCAACCATTTACGTTACAAGGTTAAAAACTTGTTAATCAGTTTTCAAATAGTATGAATGATAGTTGTTTTAGATAAACTTAGGAGAATTGATTTCCTTCTATTCTCTGTATGAATAATGTATTTTCAATGTTTTGGCTTACTTTTACCACTTATGTAACTCAAGCAAGTTGAAATTGAAAGTATTGAATAAAATCGTAAAACTCGAGGAAATTCTTTTTGAAGGGGGGAATAGTAATCATGTTTAGTTGATGATAAATGAGGTACAATATAAATTACTATAACATGCATAATGAGCTTACACCTTGTGAAGAAAAAAAAAATACATCAGTTTAGTTGTGGTTACAATGGCAACTCTGACGATTCGATCCAAAGATAGTCTCTACTGAGTTAATATTTTCAATTTAAACATGAAACAGAAGTTTTTAATGAATTAGTAGAGATTCAGATCTCAAAATAGCGTAACCATGATGAAGTCGAGATCTAATTCAAAACTTACCAACAGTTCATTAGCATTGTGGGCCATTGTGCACCGTTCTTTAGTATAGTTTTTTTTTGCCACCGGCACGGAGACCGTACAGCTATGGTAGTACTTGTATGGACTTTGAGATGGAGAGATGCACATGCATTTGTTCGCCTCAATTATTCTTGTAATCAAAGTTTTGCATGCATTATATATGCACCGACGAGAAAACGCGTTTCATTTTGCTCTACAAGTACACGGCCCGCCCTTATGCATGGTGGCAATCACCCATCGTCTATCTATTTCATTGTTTTGATTGGTGTTATTTTGTGAGAAACCATGAAACGATTTGTTCTCTGGTGTCTCGGTTATGGCTTGTTGCTCCTCGTGAATGTTGAGGGACACCAAGGCTGGTCGCCCGCCCATGCCACGTTCTACGGGGCTTCCCAAAACCCTACTAGCCTTGGTAAGTCCGTACATTTCGTAGCTTTCTAACAAAATTTACTGAGGAAGTATTATGTTACGCAGATTGTATCTACTGCATGTTTTAGATTTGATGTTCATTATGATCGTTGAAAGACCCTTCCACTGCATAAATTATATTATATTATAAAAACATGGCCTATTTTTATTTTACGCAGCGATATAATTTTTTTTTTTAAAACCCACAAATAAATGCGTGCCTAGCAGAAATCAAATCTGGGTTGCTCTGATACCATATTGAATGACCCTTCTACTGTACCAAAACTCTGAAATTGTAATGTAGGTTGAGGAAAATTATTTTATATTTTAACAATGATGTCTTGTAAGTAGTATAATCATGATCAGGTGGTGCGTGTGGCTATGACAATACATTCCACTCTGGTTTCGGAATAAACACAGCAGCGCTGAGTGCAGCTCTCTTTCAGGGAGGCCAGGCCTGCGGTGCATGCTTTCAGATCACCTGTGACCAACGGTCGGACCCTCAGTGGTGCCTCCCACGCAGGACGGTCACAGTGACGGCCACCAACTTCTGCCCTCCGAATAACAATGGTGGCTGGTGTGATCCTCCTCACCACCACTTCGACTTGTCTCTTGCAGCGTTCTCTCGTGTAGCTCCTGTTGGTAGCGAAGGCATAGTCCCAATACTCTACCGGAGGTAAGCAACTGCAAATTGTTTTACTACACTATCTAACTATTAGAGAGTGAGGGCACGACCAGTTTCAATCTGGTGATGTTCTTGACGCAGGACGGAAGCGGGATTAGGGTTAGGGTTTTGAAAACTAGGGTTTTTCTAGAGGAATTGGGGAAGAAAAGAGGGATTGGCGAAAACTTTTGGGATTTGGGAATCCACCCAGGCCCACGCCCACTCTCCACGAATCCACGAGGAAAGATTTTTATACTCAGCGAATTCCACGCCAGAGATTTCTCAAGAAAATTTCTCAAAATATTATTCATCCTTTTAATACTCCATACAACCCTATATATAGGGAAACCCTAACAAACAGAATTCTAATAAAATCAAAACTCCTAATCAAATCAAATATCTAATACAATCCAAATTCTAATCAAATCTAATCTAATCCTGATCTAATTCTTATCTCCATCAATTCTCCCCGGCTTCAAAAAATTCATCCCCGATGAATGCTGAGATAAGTAATGATACACACGTCCGGGTTGAACTGATCAACATCCACGAAGTATTCCAATTAGGCTATGGTGGTGGTCGAGGAATCATAACTTGTGCATCATATCTGAATAAAAGTGGTGGAGGGGGAACTGACTTCGTTAATGAATTTGTATCAAACCATGGTAGATCTGGAAAGACACCTGAATGTAAAACGTATAATTTCTTCACAATTTCTGGAAGCAACCTCTCAGGAGGAACCAAAACTTTCACTTCATTATCAAGTACAAATTCCTGCAAAATATTATGTAGATATACAACAAATTTGTACTCATCATTGCAAATTGCTATCTGTCTAGAGATCTCATCATGCATAACATGCATATCAGGCAAATGTAATGCAACAGACTCAAGTGGTACAACTCCAAAAAATAGATATATTGGTTCTCTAAAATGACATACATCAATCACCGCAAATGATATAACATTACTACACTGTGTGGGAATTTGATGAATCTCGAAAGGAAACTCCAAATGATCTCTAAAAAATAATATATTAGGATTAACCTGCCAAAATATGAAAATTATGCTCAAAGACTTACCGATAGCAATATTAGTGTCAACTATTTCATACTCGGTTTCTTCATCTACATTTGACTCCAAAATTGAAGATCTAGTATCATGTGGGGGTGTACTAGACTCTACCAAAACATTCTGAGTATCAGTAGTATCAGTAGTATTCTCTACAGTAGCATGGATTTCAATAGGAATATGAATCTGTATATTAGACTCTTGTGTCTCATTAATAATATCATCATTAAGTATAAAAGGAATATGAGTATCGGCAATAAGAATAGACATGTTCGATTCCAATTGTGATTCAACTACAGTACTTTCCTTAGAAACATGAACCTCAATAACTTCTGAATCGTCAACGTGATGAGGGGGCATGATATCTATGGATACACTCTTGAGGGGACACTCATAATCGTAATGCCAAGATATGCGACACTTAGAACACTTGATCATGGTACATTGAAAGGCAGAGTGTCCATATTTGTCGCATTTAGGACACTGTGTTCTAACTTTTAGAGTGAATCTATTTTCCAATTTATCTAAAAGACGCGTCCTATAATACGTAGGAAGATACTCATCAATAAGAATATCTTTCATTTCTTCCCACGAGTTTATAGGATTCCTATAACGTTCCTCACGATCTATCTCTACTGAAATCCAAAAATTTTTGGCTTGTCCCACTATTCGTCTTCTAGCAAATTGAAATTTACGTTTGCTAGACATTTCATAACAGTCAAAGTAACATTCCATATTCACTAACCAATCAATAAAGTCGCGAGTAGAGGAATACCCATCAAATACAGGATCTTTATACCAGAATTTTTCATCTATTATTTCTCTAGCAGCACGCAGATCATAAATATAATGGGATCTCTTTGACTCCGAATGGCGACTAGATCGTGTTGTAAAATGAGACATGCTTAATATAATGAATGGATCATGCAATGCGAACTAGTCAAGTATATAGATGATAGTGCAAAATCTAAGACTCAGACAACCCAAATGCATGCATTAAATTAATTTTTCCCAATAAATTAATTGCTAAATGCAAATGAATATGAGATCACTAGAGAGAAACAATTAACCATTCCGTCACAAATTATTGCAATCCAATAATATTTGCAAAGAATTTAGTAGTTGAAATTCAGTTCAAGTTAAGTATCACCTGGAGAGATGAGTAGTTCACGTCCAAATAAACTTTGAATCACCACTTTTTTTTCTTAGCGGGTCTGCGCTGTCAGCGGGTCTGCACTGCTGTACTGATCTGAATCAAAAGTGGAGTAGATCTGGATCTGTGGGTCAGATCTGAAGTTTGCGGGTCATACCCAAAATAAACCCAATCTTCTATTCTTCTATGGATGTGGATCTGAACCAAATCAACCCAATAACAAATAAACCCAAAACCCAATAACTTTCTGTCCTTCTTCCTTTCTCGCTGCCGTTGAGGAGGGGAAGAAGAGGGGTTGGTCGCTGTCGAAGTGGGTAAGGAGGAGGAACGGTGAGGGGCGACGATGCTGCGGTGGGCGCGGTGGCTGCCAGGAGGCGGCCGGCCGGGGAGGCAGCGGGCGGCGCTGGCGGGCGGAGACAGTGGCGATGGATGTCGGCGGCGCGATGGATGTCGGCGGCGGGCGGAGCAGAGGACGTCGGCGGGGCCGCTGTAGATGGATGTCGGCGGCGCCGCTGGCGTGGAAGCGTCGGTGGCAGATGAGGAAGTAGTCGCTGTCGAAGTAGAAGGTGGGCGGAGGACGGGGCGACCTGTTGAAGGCGGTGCTGCACTGGGCGGGCGGCGGCTAGGGTTTGGGGGGGGTCGGTCGGAGGCGGCTGGGGCGGGCGGTGGCTGGGGTTTAGGGGATGTTAAGGGGATCGGAGCGGAGTTGGTCGGGGTAGAAACAAAGGAAAAGAGGAGGAGATAGTTTGGGTTCCTCCTTTGTGGTGGAGAGCAGGTTGGGAGGATGAAGAGGGATTTTTTTTTTTTTTTTTATCTATCTCTCTACATATATGATTTTTCTCTTCTTCTTTTTTTTTTTCTGAATTTTTTCCTCACTTTTCGTTTTTTTTTTCCTCTTTTCTTCTCTTTCTGATCTGTGAGTTTTTTTTTTTTTTTTTTTTGCTGGTTGATGGAGGGTGAGGATGTGAGGATGAGGGTGGCTAGGTCAGGTGGAGGAGGATCAGGTGGAGGAGGAGAAAATAATTTTAGGCTCTGATACCAATTTGACGCAGGACGGAAGCGGGATTAGGGTTAGGGTTTTGAAAACTAGGGTTTTTCTAGAGGAATTGGGGAAGAAAAGAGGGATTGGGAAAAACTTTTGGGATTTGGGAATCCACCCAGGCCCACGCCCACTCTCCACGAATCCACGAGGAAAGATTTTTATACTCAGCGAATTCCACGCCAGAGATTTCTCAAGAAAATTTCTCAAAATATTATTCATCCTTTTAATATTCCATACAACCCTATATATAGGGAAACCCTAACAAACAGAATTCTAATAAAATCAAAACTCCTAATCAAATCAAATATCTAATACAATCTAAATTCTAATCAAATCTAATCTAATCCTGATCTAATTCTGATCTCCATCAGTTCTCCAACGTGGGAGATCTCCATCAGTTCTCCAACGTGGGAGGGAGCGGCGACGTGAAGGCTGCATGGATCAAGGGATCATCCAGAGGGTGTCGGCGTGGATGGCAATGCAGAGGAACTGGGGAGCTAACTCGCAGACCAACACCAACTTCCAAAACCAACGACTCTCCTCCAAGCTCGTGCTTGGTGATGGCCAAATCCTAGAGTTCCCCAGAGTTGTGCCTTCGACTTGGGCACCTGGCGAAACGTTTGCCTCCAAGTATCAGTTCTCATAGGTTGGGTTGAGGAGGAAGAAGAAATGCTCTACAATTGCGTAGTTCATTCGTTACTGACTAAATATTGTTTGATTTATGATATTGAGCAAGTTATCATTTTACAATTGAAAGTTACAAATGTAATAAAATTAAATTCAAGTATAAATGCAGATATTGCTTACTAAACTTCCAGAATGTCCATACAAAAGTTAAAAACTACAGCATACTTGTAATTTAGGAAATAAAACAATAAGTTATTTTGCAATGAAAAAATGAAATATTGACCAAAACGATAATATTGGGAACGATTGAAGCAGAATTGCAAAATCTAAAGCATATGGAATACGAATATGATGATTCTAAGCTCAAATCAAGCATCTAATTTCAGAAGAAGAATACAGTAGGCAGTTATTTGCCAGCTTAAATTTGAGTAAACACAGTTTTTTGTTACTCCATGAAATTGAAATAAATAGAAACTACTGCAGCAGACTTTGGGTACCATAAAAGATACTCATTCATTAGCCAAGAGACACCCAGACCTATAATTCTTACTGGTGACTTCTCTACCTGCTGACAACAGGCTCAAAGCCTCTGCTTAATATCAGTTTCACCAGCCAACTTGCAGAATCTCTCAGTTTGTGGGTTGCTTCAGCATAAAGATTTTACCCGTCTCCTCATCTACATCAAAGTTGTCTACTTTCATACGCTCTACCACTCCAGAAACGGGTTTACCAGCAACAAAGTAAATCCTCAGCAAGCACTCATAAACTTCCCTAGTCAAAGGAATTAGTCGACGAACCAACGTTACAAATTCTTCTGCTGCCTCCACATCCTTCTGCTCTTCAAAGTACTTCAAGCTTGCGTTCACGTTCTCAGGACTCAGTTTCCACCAAGTCTTCCCTGCCTCCACCCCTTTCATCATCTCCACTGCCTTCGGAATTTGATTAACCTCAAAGTACGCATCTGCCAACTCTCCCCAAGTGGTAGAGGAAAGCATCTCTCCGCTCTGAACAGCCTCATTCACGTAATACTCTGCCTTGCTTAAAATACCCTTCTTGCAGTAAGCACTTATTAGAAGTCTTGGGATCCTAATGTCAAAACTAGTGAAGTTCGATTTCCACTCTCTGAACAATGCCTCAGCACCATCGACATCATCAAACTTTAGAAGACCACTCATCATGCAAATGTACATCGAGTTGGATGGTGTCTCAATCAAAGATTTGTGTGCGTTCCAAATCCTGTACATCTCATCTTTGTTCTCAATCTCAGCATACAGAGTGACTAAAAACCCCCAAGCATATCGACTGTTCCTTTTGGGAATCAACTTCTCTGCCATCCTTAATTTATCCAATGCTTTATCTTTTGTCCCTGCCTTCAGATAAGCCCTGGCTACAACCGCATACTTGTGAAAATCCACGGCATGTTTCTGTTTGATCATTCTTAAGACTTCCTCCATTTTGGGGATGTTTAAAGCAGTGGCATATGCATTTAGAAGAATGCCATCAGTGAAAGCATCAGGAACAATACCTTTCTCTTTCATTTCGTTGAATACAATCTCCACCTTCTCGTGTTGCCCGGTGCAGGAGTAAAGTGACATTAATATGTTGTAGGGGAAAGGTGTCAGTAGTTTGAGCTCCTTCATTGTCTCAAAGAGAGCTTCCGCTTTGTTGACAGATTTCTCTTCAGAGTAACACTTGAGAAGAGCACCATAAGTCTGAAGTACTTTATTTTGTATAGGGAAGTTGTTAAAATAATTCTCAGCATGTTCAAGGCCACGAAGTTTGTAAATCAACTCCAGCCTATTGGCAAGATCACCTGCAGATAAGGTAAAATACCTCCTGTCACTCATCCACGTTGATACCTGCAGTCAAATAATGAAAGTAACCTTTTAGATGCCAGAAAGGAAATTTCTTTAAAAAAAAAAAAAAAAGAAATGGCTAAATTTCTTTCAAAAAAGAAATTTAGCCATGTGCGTTTGATGTACTAAGATCATTCGAAGTCTTCTGACCTATGCAATTACATGGGCAACCCTAATGGGTAATCCAAATAAATCATCTTGATTTACGTGAATAGAAATTCTATGAAGAATTCCATTTCACTTGTCGAATGCCTTTTACGAATAGAAGAAGATGAATATTCAAATATCCAAAACTTTCATGGTATAGATTCAATTTTTGTGTTGTGTGTATCAACACCAACCATGTAGTTTCTCAGATGGAGACAAACCAAGTTTGTTACAAGTAACAATTTATCATTACCCACTCTTGGGACATGTAACCAGCGTTTCCATGACACCCTATTTCCCCAAATATTTGCCTTGTTGGGCATAAGGACAAAATATGACACTCGGACACCTATGTCCTACTACTATAACACTTGTAATGTAACAAGAAAAGTTGAAATAAAGTATCATTTCAATATGAGGAGTGAAAGGATAAGAAAGCATATCTAGATAGGATCCACAAGGGAAAACAAGAAACAAGATTTGCTAACAAATACTGTATTTTCCTAATCTTTACAGTTACTCAGAACTATGCCATGTCTTTCGTAAAAAATTGTTACAGTGAGATAGGCAAATGAGCAGTGCTAACAGGAGAAGGAGGCTCTATAGGGAGATTGTTGCTCTAAAAACACTATGTGTGTATGTATGACTGTGTATGTATATGTATGTATTTTGAGTATTATGTATATGTGCTGTCAACGCATGACAACAACAAAAAAATCCCTTTTTTTTTGCAATACCTTATATTATCTATGTTTAGAGTTGTATCCCCATGTCCTGACATTTAAAGGTTATCGTGTCGGACACTTTAGGATACTCAGATGCTTGACACTCAGTCCGGCATCCATGTAACACTGCATGTCACCACTGTCCCCCTCAAACCACCACCACCAAGTATCACCAGATTCATGGCATACTTTGGGATGGTGGTATAGCTACATAACAAGGTACGCTAGTTTCAAACATTAATTGTATGAAGAGGATCTGTATTAGAGTCAGGTATACCTGGTAGAATGCTATGATAATGCTGATAATTGTACATTTACTTGTTTGTGTCTCTGCACAGAGAACGTGCATAATAATAACTATAGTGTGTTAAATTGTTGTAACAGTGCCAATTACATTAAACAATCAAAGTACATACTCCGACCAGTATAGTGTTGAAAAATGTAAACAAGCGTGGTATGCTCTCATCCTAACAACTCAATCGATAGTTCATATCTATTTAGAACTTTATCGATATACTTCAATATTCATATTCTCCCAACCCTCATGAATGCATATTTTACATGACTATTTGTTAAGGAAACTCTCAGGTAATGATCAGTTCTCTAATTTTATTTTACGTTTGAATATTACTGGCTTCTTGAACTTTGACCTATTCACCTCAGTGCTTTTTTAATTAATTAGTGGAATTAGGTTAGCCTCTAAGATCTTTATTATCAATAATAATAATAACAATAAAAGATAACTTGGATAATGTCAGATTAAGACTTACATTGTAGAGAGTGGCCAAGGATTTAATCTAATGTCATATCTATTTAGAACTTATAAATATAACACACACACACACACACACACACACACTTCAATATTCATTTTCTCCTGATCCATCTGAATGCTTAATTTACATGTCTATTTGGTAAGAGTAATCTCAAGTGCAGCTATTTTATTTTATGTTTAAATATTACTGGCTTCTTGAACTTTGACCCTTTGTCCTTGGTGCTTTTGTAATTGATTAATGGAATTAGGTTAGCATCTGAAGTCTTTATGCTAATAAGAGATAAACTTGGATACTATCAGATTAAATTTGATTGGCAACATATTAGCCAAAAAAAAAAGTTCTATTAGCAAAAAAAATTACTAGCAACATTGGGAGTAGCCAAAATCCTCCAATCAAGCATTAATGGATTTTTTTCATACATCAAGTAGTCGCAAAACTAGTGGTACAAATATTATATATCATAGTAATAGATAGGGTAATACCATATTATTGTTTTTGAATCCCAGTAGGATATTGAAGCAGGAACAATGACGACAAAATATCGATAAAAAAAGACCTCAAAACCCTATGCCTAATCACCTTGCCATCGTTAACTTCACATATCTAAGTTTGATCTTGATATTTGATCTCATTGATCGTGTCGCCATCATCAACTTCATTTAAAACCACATTGTCAATCTTCAGTGACCTCGTATTACTCTAGATCTCATCAAGTCTCTCTTCGGATTCAAGCCTCCTTCAACTTCGTCTTTATCGAGTAGATCTCTTTGTCCCCTCCGTTATAATTTTGAATATCTAAATCTACTTTGGTTTTTCTTCATTTGGAAAAATAAAATATAAAGTAAAGAGTAAAAAAAAAAAAATGGCTACTTGCAGTGACACAGTGCTCATGATCAATTTTTTAATCTTCTATTTTCAAAAAAAAAAAAATCTTCTCTCAGTAATTTCTCTAATTTTTTTTTTTTTCAAACACTCAACCTAGTAAGGAAAAACCTTTGCTTCTCTCTTTTACAAATTCACTTTTTCTTTAACAAAATTAAAATAATAAAATTCTTGTTATTATACTTCCTTTTCCGGTTCTAATCTTATTTTTCATTAAAAAAAAAAAAAAAAACGAATATAGTTATCTCCTCCTGTTGTTTGTTAAAAAGGAATACTACTGCTACTTGTCAGAAGCATGCAAACTATTGATTGTCAAAAGCAAATTGTTAGTTTTGCTTATCAAAAACCTATTGTTTGTCAAAACCTAACAACTGACGTTGTTGGTCAAAAGCCCAAAAAGATAAATGGTATTGTCACTTAGAAGACTGAAATCTAAATTTTATTTTTTCTTTTTTTGCCGTGACAAGCTGAAGCACAGTGATATCCACACTTCACCTTGAAGGGGAGTATTAGAGTAGTATTAGTAATTGTATTAGTTTTAGAGTTTGATTTGTAATTGTCTATTATTTTTATCACTTATATACATATGAGGGCCAACCCTAGATAGGATATATTGTCTTACAGATTCAAATCCTAAAAATATATTCAAGAGATTGGATAATGATACCACGTAAACCAAAGGTAGGCTTCTAATTTCAATCATTATAGAAAGAAAAACCAAAAAAATTGTATTTGTTTGTGAAGGTGGTCACCAGTGGTAGTGGAAGTTGTGGTGGCGGCAGCAAAAGCAATGGTGGGGACAGAAGCAACAGCAGTGGCGGCAGTGGTGCATCACTGATGTTGACAGTGATGGTTCTTTTTGTGATGATGATGGCAGTGGCAATGGTGGTAGGGTGGTGGTTCGCTAGTGGTAGTTGTGCAAGTGGCGTTAGTAGCATAAAATAGAACACAGTTATATAATAGCATTAAAGAATACTGTTGCTGGGAAGACATTAAAAATTTAAATAGGTTATATTTTTAACATATATGTAAACATAGTATGTTATTGTACTATCAAGAAACAAGTCAAGATGTGTGGACGCATGAACTTGCAATGTATGTTTGTACATTTGTACTTTCCTTGTTGTTTATATATATTTTGATGTCACACAGTTATGTTCTTGCGACCTACTCTTTAAGGAATTAACATACAACATGATTTGTTTCATGCATATCTATATTCAAAAACAGGGGCAGAGCCAGGAATTTCCAGCTAAAGTACTCAAAGAAACAAAGCAAAGTTCTTAAGAAAATCATTTTCATATTGACAGTCCATTGCTATTACGCATCACAAAACAAGAATATATTAACCCAAAGCCATATATAAAATATATCATTTAGCACTTGAAAACACCTTTTAGTCATCTAGCTGAGATTTACCAGTTTTCATTTAGTGAGAATACCGATTGATCACCGTGGTACTACTACCATCAAAAACATACTTTTCAATATATGTCACCAAGATATCAATCATCCACTTGTCCCTCATCCAATTACGTAATCATTTTTATAATATTCATGGTGGAAAAATGCTCTTTCAATGTGTTGCAGTAGCAACTATTAAAACTAATGCTAAGTTCCATGGTTCCTTATCAATATTGTTGCTATTATTTAAGTATTGTTCAGTAGTCTCAACTGCAATTACTCAGAAAACTCACAGGTTATCCAAGTTTTATGAGAGGTTCCAGTGCTTTCTTGAGAGCCTTACAATTTCTTTAGCAAACAGAAGATAAATGAAACCTCGAGAAGGGAATAATGCAACTATTTTTCTCCCCCATGTCACCCATAAAATACCACCTAAATGTTTCATGAACAATTCCATCCTCGGTGACTGGCTAGGTTTTAAATCCTGCTATCAGAGGGCATTCAAGGTTTTGAGCTGAAATAACTTTTGTTATTACATCATCCATTGATAGATTTGAGACCAGCAACACTTCTGTAATTAAGATAAAGAAACTATACCAAGAAAGATGCAGTAGAAAAATAGGCGAATTGAACTTCACAATCCCTAGAGCTTGGAAGCATGACTACACCACATACCATCATTTACCATTTTAAATTATGATACATATGGCGTTTTCCCCCAGCCAACAAATTTGGTTTCTAGGCCGTGTCTGACATTTATAAATGTTTAACTAGTTATTCACCTCCAAAAAGTATACAAGATGTAGCCTGTTATGCCGCACTTTTAACAAAAATTAAACTTAGAATTATGGTTCATTTTACTATTTTAGCTTTTCTGATTCTGAATAATAACCCAATGCATATACAAGCATTAAATATACATATAGTAAGAAAAACGCATATAATTATGTATGTATGTATGTATGTATGTATGTATATATATATATATATATATATATATATATATATATATATATATATATATATATATATATATATATATATATATATAAAATTAAGTTCTAAGTTCTCATGTCTAGATATATGATGGTTTCCATGTCCAACACCCTGTGACCATGTCCGATCAAGACACTCGTTCAATTACACAAGATAATAACTTCTAAGATTTTTTTTTCCATAAAAATAAAGTAGCTATGGAGCACAACTCAAAGAGCTATTGGTAGAAAATAAAGTTACTGAGTTTTTAAGATTGAGTATGAACCCAATGTTGATCTTTTACGAGTTATGATCAAATTCCTGGTCAAGGAAACTATTGGCAAGGAAGACAAAACATGAAACCATACAAAGAACTGCAAAAGTATCTAAACTTACGATTTTCATTCAGTTAAACTTCAAGCAACCAAGTAACAGAGAGTCAAGATGTTACTGGTATCAAATCCAAAAAGATACATCTAAGTTCTAGATAATGCCTATAAGATGCACCAACAGCCGTGTACATAAAAAATTAGTGAAAATGTGAGAGGTGATTGATATAGTGAGTTTGGAAGACCAACTTTGATAGCTTTAACTTGCTAGCATTAGTGTATAGTAGCTTTGTTACACAAGATAGTAATGATGACCCTGGACCTTCATTACCAACCAGCACAAAAGTGTTCTTGCTCAATGGATAATTTGATAAATAGTAATAAATGATTGACACCACAAGTTGACATGATGTAGTTCTATAACGAATGTTCAAATTCTCCAAGCCTATGAGATCCACATCATTGTAGCAACTTAGTCTTACTTGTCAACTCCAATAGACACAAAAAAAAAAAAGAGTAGACAAAAAAGAGTGCGACAAGGAAGTAAGTTTATAAGATTTGCTGTAGAGGATTGTGTTCATTATCGGAGCAGGAAAAAAAGCTAAATGTCAGAAAGAAAAAGCACTGCCTCGACTACTTGAAACAAAAGCTAAAAGATCAAATTTATTGAACAGCAGTGTTTGACATTGTCATTACCAAAGCCCAAAGGCATAAGAAATGCTAAACAAGAAAATTATAATTGCTTATGTGGGACATGTATGAATTGTCCTTTAGACTAAACATAAAGGGAGAAGAAAAGCAGTAGCAATTTCTCGAAGTTCTCAAACAGACATAATAGATTTTTAAGAAAATCATGAATTGTGAGAAGAGCATTTCATTGAGAAATAGTTTCTTGGACATGGTGATATATATAAATAAATAACTAATAAGTAAGTAGTTTATTGCAACACCAGAAGTCCAGATTCCAGAATAATTAGTACTTCAGTTGCTGTATACTGTAGCATTTGCAGAGTAAGAATTAAAAAAAACAGACTATCCAACAAAAACAATTTATCAGCTCAGTCGGTTGGCTTTAGAAGTAGTCCTGCATACATATGACATTAGGAGAAAGAAAGGTTTTTCTCACCTAGAGATGGTAGTTGTGTGATGTGTAACTCTCATGAAGAGCTCGGTAATCATTTGTTCTTACATTATCTAGCTATCAATCCCATTTGGCTTTCGATTATACACAATTTGCATGTTGGGGGTCTGCCTATGGACATGGCACAGCTATGGACAGAATAAAGGTCTCCATTTGTGCTATCAGCCATGAGAATCGAATGGGACTTATATGTGATTACCATTTTGATTATCTGGGGTGACAGGAATAAAAGGATTTTTAAAAACAAAACAAGAAACTCTCTTTGCTTTTACTGAACTCCATTAACTCCTACTTGGCATTTTGGCTTAAAACACGTCACTGAAAGCATTTCCTAAAATCTACAGGGCCTAGAGAAATAGTTGGTAACATGACACAAAAGGATAGGGAAGCTAACCATCAAGTTAGTGGCAATACTTATGGAGCAGCAGCTGCTGGGGTTGAAACGTGTATTTTTTTAAGATTAATGTTTGTTTGTGGTCTTAAAACTGCAGTGGCTTATGCTGTGTATGTCCTTTTAGATGTTGCAGTTGTTTTGTTGTAGGAAAGTAAACTTGATTGGGGCCTTGTTTTCCATGTACATTGTATAGGCCAAAGGCTCAGGCTACTTTGAGTTCCAATGTTGTGTACTTTGTAACTTAAGCAATGTTAGCAGGCTGGGCAGGGAACTCCCCCATCCTTTGTTTCAAAATGAAAGGGTGGGGCGGGGGGGGGGGGGGGGGGGGGGGGGGCAAAAAAGTATTTATGAGCTCAATAGGCCCTTTGTGTCTCTTCATAATTGCTTAGAAACCTCATGGAGGGCTAATGTCTCATAAAAATCAGTTAGAAAAACTTTGTATAATATTGTCTAATATTTCCTTCCCGGCTTTGACCCAAATTTCATAACCATTCCCATCTGATGTGGAAGTGCTTCGGAGTCTCTGACAATGAGAAGCAATTAGACTACACTCCTATACCGACCAATCTAAAAGTAAATAGGCCATATATATCTTAAGCATAGTTCCTATCATTCATTACTATCCAATACGGAAAAAAATTGTACCACGTGGTCAATCTCGAAACGTGATTTGCACTTGGGCTTTCATCATTTACTACTTGCACATGAAACAAACATCGATTTGCATATTAGGACACGGCATTATAAGCTAATCAGAAACTAATAAGTGAGTTCGTTGTTGAACACAGGAAGCCCAGAATCACTTGCACCCACATGACATAGCATTGCAAAAATTACAACTGATTACAGTATATCCAACAAACACTATTTATCAACCCACCACTGATTTGTTAAAATGCCTATTTGATGTCACATAAAAAATCGTGTAAATAATGTAATGGCCCTCTAGTGTTCGACTCAAATTTAAAAAAAAAAAAAAAAGGTGCTTGCGATGACGATAACTATGATGATTACGTTTAAATTCGTTATTACCCAAGAGGAGCGAAATTACCTCGAGGGCGTGCGCGTATCGCTTCATTTTCCTCAGTTTCTTGATGATTCCTTGTAGATTGGTCTTTTGTACCGCCCTCCCCTCGTCGACCCATTTCTCCAGAATCGGGACGATCGAGACGCCACGGTACACTTGGCAGGTCAATCGGGTGAATAGGTTCTCGGATGATGAGCGGGCTTCACTGGGAAGAGAGGCCGCAGTTGAAATTGCTGAGAGAAATCGATGATTTTGGAGAGGAAAGACTGGATTTTGGGAGCGAATGAGCTTCATCATTTTTTTTTTTTTTTGGGGAGAAGGAAGGTTTTAAGCTCGTTGAGTCATTTCGTCGAACACTTGGGAGGGGCCTTCCATTGCCAAGGATGTCGACCTGTCATCATATAATACCTCGAATATAAATTTTTCTACTGTTTTTATCGCGTAACTGTAGTGCGTTAAAGTTATAGAAGACTAGGGTTTGTTTTATGCATTTAACCCGGGAATTTCTAGAGCGGCACAATTTTTTTTCCTAGTGAGCCCACTTTTCTTAGTGAGCATATTCTCTCTTTTGATAAAGATGATTTTTCTTAGTGAGCACACTAATATTTCCAAAATATTGATCCGGGCTAACAGTTCCGGATCAGAACAGGTGATCCGGAATTGTCAGTTCGGATCACACTGGCTGATCCGGGCTAGACAGCCCGGATAAAAAACGACTGATTTGGGACTGTTAACCCAAAAATTCTAACTTTTTGCTCTTCTTTCATTTCACTCCCTTTCTCTCTCCATTAAACCATTCTTTCTCTCCCACTCCTCCTCTTCTCTTCCTCTTCCTCCTCCTCCTTCCTCTTTCTCTTTTCTTCTCTTTCAAAAAATCTTCTCTAACCCAAATACCAATTCCTCCTTCTTCTTCCTTTTATCTTCTCTAAACCTAACATTGCCTAACCTCTCTTCTCTCCCTTTTACCCGCCACCTTCGCTGTCGCCGGTCAAGGCAATGTCACCACTGATCCTCTTCCTCCACTTCTTATGGGTTTTAGGATTTTTTTTATTTTTTTGAGTTAACTGAACTCTCGTTTGAGAAGAGAAGGAGAAGGAAGATAGGGGCATTTTGGTTCAAAAAATTCGATGACAAGATTGTCATGTGATATGTGATAGAAGTTTTTAAGTGGGCTCACTAGTAAAAATGGTGTGCCCATCTAGAAACTCCCATTTAACCCCCTATCTTGTCTTTTTGAGAATGCACACCCTCTCCCATGTCTTAGTACACCCCTCCAAAAACTCACTCTTAATACAAAATTGTCAATAAATATTTGGAAATGTTTTTACCATTATTTTCTTCCTCTACGTTCTCTCTAAATCTCTCAAGATCCTAATAGTTCCCTCAAAATTTATATAATAAATCTCTTTATATATCTCTAAGAATTTAGACAATAAATTATAAAGTATTTTCTCTTTAATCCAAACAAAATTTAGGGATCTCATGATTGAGAATATAACAAAGATAAATTAACTTTTTTAAAAACAATTTAAATTTCGTAAAAAATAAAATTTTAACATTATATAAAAATAATTTATTAAAAAATTAACATTTCAATGTTTTTATTTTTTTTGGTTTAAAAGTGTAATAATTTTTTGAGATTTTTAGTAGACCAGAGTTTCTTAGAGAAAGAAAGCAATAATTGGAAGAGAGCAACATTTAGATAATGAGGGTAAAGAAGGAAAGGTAATTTAGATATATAAGAGGGTATTATACTTAAGAAAATTTTATATTTTTGAATTTTATAGGATTGTACTTAGTAAGGATGACTATTGAGAAATTGAATGGTGCATTTAGAATTTTTCCCCCAAATTGTCATATTCCTGCTTTATCTCGAGTAAACACTTTTTTGTAAAGCTCAACAAATATAATATGGATTGTGCTACTAGATTTATGTTAATCTAAACATATAATTTTAATACTTTTTCCATCAAATATTCACTGTTGATCTACTATTACTTTATTTTTTTTCTCAACTATTCACCTTTTGAAAGTTTGACCAAAACATATGCAAAAAGGAGAGTTAGATATATGTTAAATTTTTCTTTAAAGTTTAACATAAAATTTATAGTTCAACTGATAAAATATATTTTTGCATTTCTTTTTACAACCAAAACTTTTGACTGGAAACATGAAGATAATTGTAACTAGTAGTTAGTACCCCTTACTCTTTGCTAGAGGAAGTTATAACTTTATTGTTCTCAATATCTGTAAAATTAGATTGAGTAGTTCCTTTCTCTTATCGTGCAAATGATCAATTTTTAAGGGCTTTGTTAGAAGCAATCAGACCCGCAACAACGGGAGTTTCTAAAGGTGCACACCATTTTTCCTAGTGAGCCCACTTAACAAGGTGCGGCTCTCACGGGGAAAAATGGTGTGCTCCTCTAGAAACTCCCCACAACAACCGGTGAGTTTCTAAACGAGCACACTACTTTTCCTAGTTAGCCCACTTTTTTTTAGTATACAAGAGAGTTTTTGTAGTGAACACACCATATTTTCTTGCTATACCTTACTTCTTTCTCTCCTAGTGAGCACACCACATTTTCCTCTGTGCCCTAGCCCTGCACTATGCTGGCACACTCCCCTTGTCCCGCCGCACTCCCATCTCCGAGTAAATTTTTAAGAAGCCATTCCTTCAAAATTTTTTTGTCTGAGTTTGAAGTTTGAGCAGATTAAATACTATTCGGACTGCTAGTCCTGACAGTTATTCTTTTGTTCGGACGCAAGTCCGGACATAGTATTTTTAAAAAGTTTCTTTTCATAAAAAGTTAACTATATAAATTTACAGTTCAGATATGATAGAATTTGTACGGATTTTAAATTCGAACAGTCATCAGTCCTTCAAGCCATATAACTCGAATGGCTGTTCTCAGTCTCGAATACTCTAAAACCCACTTCCCTCCTCTTTCATTACATTTCTATGTTTTTAACTCTAAGCCCTAACTTTAAACACTTAAAATTTGAAAAAGGAAGGTGGATAGACCTCGAAAACAAGGACATTATTGTAAAAAAAAATGGGGGCAGACTTATTATATTAATCAAGTTGTTAACTGAGCTCACTAGGAAAATTTTGGTGTGCACCTTTAGAACTTCCCACAACAACAGACTGAGAGGGTTTTTCTGTGCTATGAGAGAGAGGGTTTTTGTACTCCTACTCCTCGCCAATGGCTGCGACCTTCGCTAGACGAACCGCTTCTCTTCGATTCGCCTCGCGTTTTGCTTCTCGTCCCTCGCTCTCGCCTCCTTCAATCTCTTCGCATCTTCCTTCGAACTCGAGAGCCCAAATCGCGGGGTTTCAGCGCCCCATTCGAAGGTGATCGAATTCCCTCATTCTTTATCGATTTGTTCCTTTTTTCTTACGATTTTCTTAACTTGTTGCTGCCTGCAGAGAATCGCTGCTGCTGAGCTCGATGCTCCCGATCCATAACGCGATTGCGTGTGCTCGCCTCGTGTGTAAGCTTCCCAGCGATTCAAACGCTTGCATTCAAGGTAAAGTTCTCGCCTGGTTGAGGACAAGAATAGAGAAGAAAAGTTCTCTTTTTTTGCCGCAATTTTGTGATTGGATGTGAAATATGGGTAGATATGTCATGTTTGAATGTGTTTGTGAAGAAAGTCATTTTATAATTAATTCCTACAATTTTTTATGCTCTATCATCACTTGCTAGGATACTGTAAAGCTGTGTGGTATGTATTTTACAACAAGTTGCGCCGATGATAAAGCAGTGCAAAACAATATGGCCTAGTTTGGGTGAAAGGTTTCACAAAACTCTAGTTTCAGTTAAGTTTTACATTGGAGTTTTTTACATATAAACTCAAAATTGGAGAAGTGGAGTTTCACTTAAACTGGGTCTAGTTTGTGTACACAAGGTCTGAAAATGGATTTTCACCAATTTTAATTGCTCATTATTAGAAGACTTTACAAAAATGTGGTAAAATCCACTCTGAGTGGATTTTTTATACTAGAGTTATAGAGGTCTTAAACTCTACATAACCCGAGTTTTGAAACTCTATTTTAAGTACTCAAACGGAATTTAGTTTTAAAAATAGAATTCAAATTGAAACTCTCCAAAACTATAGTTTCACTTAGTGAAATCCTTTACAAGAATAATTAGTGAGTTACTCAAATCGGGATATATGTAGTGTATCATTATCCCTATGTATTGTATTGCATATTGTATCGCATATCAAATCTTAAGATACATTAATCAATGTATAATTAGTGAGTAATAAGTAAATAATAATATATAATATAATAAACATATGAGCAAATTTAAAATATAAGTAAGTAAATAAATAAAGAAAATATTAAAGCCGGTAGTATGTTAAATATAAGTTAATAGTTAAATAGGTAACTAGCATTCAGCTGACAATGAGTTTCTTAATCAAAATTATACCATAGTAACAAATATATTCCAAATTCTCTAGAAGTTAAAATTAACATTCATTTTCTTCATTTTCGTCTCTTTTGCGCTATACAAACTCTTTGAATATATTCTAATTTTCCTTTCTTTTTTCTTATTTATTATTTATAATTGCATTTAAGTTGAAGGTCCTAACAGTAATTATAAAATAATTTATTAGAGACTAAATATTAGAAATAAGTAACTAATTGATAAAATTTTTATAATTATATTTTCTCTTCCTTTTCTTTTAATCTATTGTTTCTACTTCAACTTAAAACACGTGTTGAAATCCATTTATTTATCACTTTTCACTATGTAAAGTTCTTATTTCTCATTAATCTATTTAGTATTTATAGTCAAATTCAACAGTCAAATTAGATTATATGTCCCTTTTTATTGCCGCAGTTTCGGTTATATGTTATATTCACAAAAAACCAAAATATTGAGCATAAGTTCGTTATCCTTCCAAAAAGATTCAAGACAAGTAAATATAATATCTATTAACCGTCCCTTATATATATCACTATCATCATTTTTAAGAGCTTTTCTTTTAATTTTTTTCATCTTCATCTTCTGAAATCTATGCAAATTCTTTCTTTTATCGAGATTTTAGTGTATAATAATCTCATTAGATACTTGAATTGTGAATTAGTAATTAAATAATTTATATTTATTTTATGTTAATAATATACCTCTTTCGATGATTTGTTTAAATGTTTTTATCAACTAAAATAAGTATATTGAATTTTGATATTCTCTATTATTAAATGTCTGTACTTGTTCGGAATTTTAATTTCGTATTTTAACTCAAAGGTTCATTCGAATGAGTTTGAAATCTTTTTATAAACTAAGTCAACGTATTGTAACATATTGCGTATCGTAAGATATGTATCGCATGTTGTAGGATACATTTACCGAATCATAAGTTACTTAGCTTAATAGTATCACAGATAAGATATGTATCGATTTTCGTGCATATCGTATCGTATAGTAGGATACGTATTAGCATATCGTAATATATTGACAACTATGTACCCAAACTAAACCTAAGAAATTTTAGCAGGCCATCGCAATAAAATGAGATAAGAACAGTGCTACCTGTAAATTTCAGGCAAATATCTATTTAAGGAAGGCTTCTACCGATAACAAGCCTTATAGCTTTCTTGGCTAGCCCTCTGGTTTCCTTGCTAGATGGTTGATTTGATGCTGTAGCTAGTAAAAAAAATCTAGTCAGTCTCCAAGATTTTCCTTCAGGAAGCTCCATTTTCAGTGGAAAAAGGAAAACGGTCTCATTGCTTATGGTGGAAGGAAATTAATACATAAAACAGAATGTACCTATACAACATAAATTTCTTGTTAAATGTGCACGAATAGTTAAATAATATCTGCAGTTTTTTTTATCCTCATTAGGAAAAAAATTTCTAATTGTTGAGGTATTTAGTAATTGTTTAATAGTTCACTCTACTGGAAATGATGCTCTCTCACGGAACCGAAGAGGTAATAGGTTATGGTATGGAAAATGAGTCTTTTCCACAATCTTTGAGAGGAACATTAGGGACAATGCACCCTACACTGGGACATGATGCAAGTGTGTAAATATTCAAGATATACGTCAATAATGAACTAACATATATGTTAGAGTTACTGTTATTTATCTATATAACCTGATTTACAAGTCTATACTAGTCAAGGGAAACATAATAATCCCATTAATATCAAAAGATATCAAGTTATATAAATAATAGTTACTGAGTAATTATATTCACTATTCATCTTGAAGAAAACATATTTTGAAGTCGGATAGAATTATAGGCCTACCATGGAACATTAGATTCTTATAAGGGAAGATACATCCTACACTGGGACATGATACAAGTAATTGTATATGATAACCTGAAATATTTATGATATACGTCAACAATGAAATTACATCTATGTTAGAGTTAGTATTATTCTTTTATATTTACGCATCTATGCTTGTCAAGGAAAATACAATAATTCCATTAATATCAGAGAATTACAAATTATGTAAATCAATAGTTACCGACTAATCATATCTATTATTCATCTATAAAAAACAGTTTTTCAAATTCCATAGAATGATAAGCCTAGCACCGAGCATTAAATTTTTAACTTCTTATCTTTCACTTATATTTGATATTCGTCTTCCATGTGAAACAAATCCTAATATTTTGACTTTTTGTTGAATTTCATGCCAAGCTTGTGGCTATGGGCCAAATATGTCCTTCAATCGAATGCCAAGTAGTTGTGGTTATAGTAATAAAAGTCGAGATGAATTAAGAGGAGCTCAATTGAAAGGACTATAATTCTTTGGTTGGAGTTTTTACTCCAAACTAACTATGGTACAATATTTGTCTTGGAGCCCTTCTCTCCGGAGTTGCAAAGTTCACTCTAGACTAACTATGGTACAATATTCATCTGGGAGCACCTCTTTCTAAGGTCACACCTAGAAAAACTTTCAATGGTATAATATTTGTCATGGAGCCCGTCTTTCTGGAGATACGAAGGTCATCTTGGAGTATTACTTTCCAAGGTTACACTTGGAGTGACTTTCTTATTCATCAGAATGCTTACAATAGTTATCATGGAGCATATTCTCTCTCAGATTAAAATGGGGATAACTTCACATCTCTTTTGGGGCCTCCTAGGTCCTATTTATAGATCTCATAGGAAATCTCCAAAGTTTTCTAGAGATTACATTTTAGGAACTTTCTTGATTACATCTTTTTATCTTCTTACATTATACAAACGCTTAGATACTCTTATTTTATCTCCTCAACGTCCTAATATTATATAAAAGTACTTGGGATAAAAGGCTTAGTTGTTGTTGTATAGAGGTGCTACACATTTATACATGAGTGAGTTATTATTCTCATGTTAATTGTATCATTGTCAATAATCTCTCCTTTATTTATAATCATGTTTTTCATACACCAACTTCGAGTATGTAATCTATTGTATAAATGAGTTGAGAGAGGCCTTGGTTGGAGGCTGTGAATAGTTTAAAGATTTTATAAGCCTATCACTTGGAGCTATATTTAGAAACTTCATTTGTCTTTTTCAAAATTTTTAGGCTATACGAGATATGAAGGCTATAAAGTCAAATTAGCAACGATGACATTAAACCCTATACTCAGTGATAGTGTTTTAAAACCTAGTTTCATTACGCGCTGGAGCGAGTACTCGGAAAACTCAGTGAGTACACGGATCACTTGTTCAGAACTCGAAATATTAACTTTTTAATATGTATTTACAAAAGCATTAAATATGTAATGCAACATATGTAAACTTAATACTCAAAAATCAAAATAGTTAAATGTATTTAAACAAGCTTACGAATATTGTCTTTCATAGTTTCTTTTGACTTTTTCAAGTAGCAAATTTATAAATAAGTATATAATTATCTCTACAAATGAAGGACAAAAATTTTAAAGAGAGTTTAAAGAGACAGTTCTTGATCTCCCTTTTTGGTTGTCCCCAAAATCGACCCATTTTTTGATTCCGCTCTCGATTTAATCAATTTGGAAAAAAAAATCAATTTCAAAATATTAAGAAAATGAAAGAATGAAAGAAAATAAAATTGAAAGTATTAAGGAAAAAAAGATGGAAAGAAAATGGAACATTAATCGAAAGAAAGAAAGATAAATCTTATTTTCTTGGTGAGCTTGAACTACCATGAGACATAAATTTACTTATCTTATTTGCCTCTAGGCTAATCTTTACTATCACAATACGAGTTCTTGTTGGTGTTACTTTACTGATCATACCACTTAGAAGTTGTTTCAATGATTGCCAATTTGCCGCAGCTGTAGAAACTCGTCGAGAGAAATTGAGGCTCAATAAGACTTCTATAATAAAAGCTTGCATGTCGGATTTGGATAAAAATATTACGGAACTTTTTTATTGTTTGACCTGATAAGGTTCGAGAGCTACTTTATAATCTAGACTCTGCCAAGTCAAATGAGTACTCGTTTTTTAGTGAGTATTCTGATCTCGGCATATTTAGAGAATGCGAGTTCGAATACTCAGACGAGTTCTCTCAGTTTTTAGAGTAGTGATTAATGACTAACCTCTTGGTCGGCACATGCATTAGGCTAGCTTGGAACATTATTACTTTGAATTGATAGAATTTGCATGTGACCAATTGTATATTTGCCTACGACGCACATGCTCATTTTGATTATTTTCAAAACAACTACCATTCCATCAAATTAGCTATCCTGGACCATTGGGCTATACAATAAAGTACTTATGAAGTTTATAAGTCCTTGCATTTGGTTCTAGTGTAAACAATTCCTGAACTACAAATCTTGGCACGTGAGAGCACTAGTGCCTAACTTACATTTGAGTTTTCTTATGTACCACTTTCTGATACAATGACGCAAACCAAGTAAAGAGCATATTACCAAAGTAACCAGTAAGATGATCCGAACACTCAGGTTATGAGAATGTTTCCTTTGTGGCACATTAGATTCATCTAATGCTATGATATTTCAAGGGCCTTGGTTCCTTGCTAACTCCCCCTTACAAATTTATGTGTCAAGATATTCACATCACTGGTTCAAAGTATCAACTGAAAGGAAAAGAGCAAAAGACAATCACACTAACCCTTGATTCATGAGCGCAGTTGAAACTTACATCTGGTTCTTGATGATCCATGTTTTTTTATCATTGTACTCTGACTACTTGACAACTACTTATGCAGAGTAATAAAGTTTGATTTGATAGAGCAATCATGTTTGATCTGACCAACTTGCCTACTACTTAGACACAGCAATCAGGTTCAATTTGATACACCCAAAGTGATCAAAACACAAACCATTACATAATTATGTTTTGACTATAGAAAGGTAAATGAGCATCCAAATAGGCTGAAGTAGTATATAAAGTCCATCTATTAACAAATGATGTGGGCGCCCATGATAAATAGGAAATTATCAGTTTTGCTTGTCTTAAAACAATTTCCTTATTTAAATATGAAAGTTGTGTCCACCTGCCTGCCAATTGACTCATAAAACACTAGATTTCTCCCCTTTTTCTCATTTTTAACATACATAGTCATGCCTTCAGATTTTAATTATATATTATTATATTATATTATGCATAGGTAACACCTACTCACCTTTTTTCTTATACATTATGTTAATAAATGATTTACTTTCTTCCCAAGTGCTCACAGACTGACATGCACTATACCTTTCTCATTGGAGCATATATGGTTATCGTAATCTCTACGATGCAGTGCACTTCCTTGTCGATTGAAAGGTATTATGGGGTTCGTGTAAGTTAAAGAAACATTTGAAAGTGAATAAAAATATTTATAGTTATGTTTCTTCGACTACAGGAGTCTAAAAAATGATCCATTGAAGTTCTAGGATTAAAAATAATTTTAAAATTTTTTTGTACAGTTTTCTTTTCTCTTGATGATGCAGTCATTGCTACATTTCGCACTACAGTTTCCATTTCTAATCTTTTTATTGCAAAACGGCTCCACTCAGTATTGGCATTTGACATGCTGCTTTTGAGTTTTTTTTTTCCTTTTTATTTTTTTTTAAATATGGCCGACAAAAGTAGTGGGCTGTCATTTTTTTCCCTATAGGCTCCATCTTATGGTATTGTGGCTGTCTTTGGCAGCAGAAGGGGTTGAAGGGTATTATAGGTTTTCTTAAAATTTGACCTCTATCAGCAATTTATATACAGTATTGCATTCATCTCATCAACATTCTTGAAAGTGCATTATTTTCCAACATATATGAACAAACATCATGCCATCAGTGTGAGAAGAAATATTTTTTTAGTCTTTGTCTTCTAACAGAAATTACTTCCTTCGATACCAAATAAGTTACTTTCTTAGAGAAGTATTTTTTTGTCCAAATAGGTGACATTTTATTAAATTCGAGAAACATTTATTAGTTAATAGACACTTTTTCCTTTAGTCATTATAAATGGGTAACAACATTGAGTTTTATTTCAAGATGGAAGAAACAGATATAATTGAAAATTTTACTTACTTTTCAGATAAAAAGAGGTGGTAGTTACTGAGCCTTTAAAAAGTGAAAATATCTAAAATGTCACTTATTTGGAGACTAGAGGGAGTACCACATAGCACATATGTCCAAATGAGCATGGTCTTAAGTCTTTGTTTCAGTAATAGCTTATAGGCATGCAACTAGAATCACTTTCGGAAGCTAGTTGTTGGTTTCACTCTCTTCCAAATTGTTATGTTTGATACTATTTGGATCAAACTAATCGTATTAGGTAATGGACATAAGCAAGAAGGATTTCATGTAGGTGGAAGATATCATAAAGTTGGATACAAAATGCATATTCTCCACGCCTGTTTATAGGGTCTGAAAACTTAAAAGATAACCCAAAACACCAAGAGTCATCGTCACTTATTAAGAGAATAACACTAGTTACAAAAAGTCTTCTACACAATCCCAAACTACACAAGATTCTAAACAAGATTCTGAACAACTATTGAACTTCCCAAAAGTCAAATTCAAAGTAAGCAATCTTCTTGTAGTTAACCCAGGCATCCGAATCAATTATTCTTTAGGAAAAAATATTTTCAGAAAAGATTATATTTCTGGGTTCTCTCGTATGTGACTGGCATTATGGATAATGTTTAACAACTTTAGTCGGTAAGTATACGTGAGTAACTGAAAGTTGCACTGGCATTTATTGGTAATCTTTCAAGAGTTTAGTGGAGAAGTTGCAGGTTGCATTGGCAAATCTGCATCCAATTTTAATTGGAGTCATTGAAGTTTTGGTGTTTGTTTAAGTAAAATATACCTTTTTTTGCTCTCTTTTTCCGAGTAATTTCATGTTTCTCTCCCTTTGGTATTTCAATTTTCAATTTTTATTTTGTTTGTTTATATTAGTTCTTCTTCTTTTTGTGGTTGGGAGACTGGATGTTGCTCTTTGTGTGGTCATTGTAGATGATTTTGTCCTTGGTGGATTGTTTCATCCTATTCTGATGTTTTTTTTTTTTTTTTTGTTCTTACTAATTTTATTGACATGCAGATTTTCTTGTCTAAAGAGTCTAAACAAGTTTAAAAAATCCCAATTTGTATCTTTACTGGCCGATGATTATGATATGGAAATCATCATATCGAATCGGATGCAATACTATACCTATATTATAGGTCCTATACTGTATTAGATACCTCTAAATTTAAAACAGTATACATGATACTATCAGTATTAGTCTTGGTTGTAACCTTTTCTAAATGAGGTTTGTAACAGAATACTACACTCTGCAGTAAAGTTTTTATGTTGAGGCAGTCAATGGAATTTGAGATATAACTAACAAGATTTCATGAACATTTAACAAGATGATGATCTTGCTATATGTTATACATATCATCCAATTGATTGCATGGGCACTTGAGGAGATGGTGCTAGCTTGTCATAGGTTGAACTAGCTATATGCTGTGTATATTATTTTCCTCTTTCGTGAATGCAATCCAAGTGGTCTGAGCTGCAATGGATGATGCTTATTAGTTCTGCCAAAAATAATTTTCCTTCCAGCAATTGATCTCTTATAAGATGGATCACATTAAGTCCTGCCCTCTGAGCAAACTGTTTTGGCCTTGCAGAACTAATATTACTTGAGTTTAGCTTCAAGTTTGGAATCAAAAGTATCAAATTTGTACCTATCATCCAACCGTGCGATGTGCTTAAAATGTAAATTAGAAGAAAGTCCTTGTGAATGGCTGTTGCATTTCAAAAAGCACTGATTTTTAGTGGCTGTGTGCATTTGATTCCAAGAACATTGGATCATCAACGTGACCCAGAGCTCAATATAGGAAGGGCTCAAAATGGTTAGTTCTAAATATCATTAATGTCTATATCAAAGCTGGTGTAATATTTCAAGATCAACCATATGTTTGCTTAAGTTTGTTGAACCTGGTGTAAGGTATTATTGCTTATTTTTTCCTGTAATAGAATGATTTTATTTTTGTATTTATTAAAATATATTGACATTTGTTCAGAAAATTACTACAGGGTTTTCTTTGAAACCCTAGATACTCTACTTTAAGTTTGTGTTTCTGCATGAAAGTTCTAGTGGTTTCTCTTAATAGTTCTTATAAATTTTTATTTCATTAGATAAGTTTAGTTATTTTTCACGGCTTGAAGTTTATAATATTCAGCTATTTGATGTTCATAAATATTTTAAAAATTATGGTTAATTGTAGTCGAATGCTTACATTTAGGGATGAGAACGGACAGGGCCGGATCGGGCAGGGCCGGATCCATTCAATGTCCAAAATAAAATTTTGGACTTTGGACTGATCCAAAGCCCAAATAGGCCTTTTTAAAAAAAAGTCCAACTCGTCCCAATGGACTTCAAACAGCCCATGGGCTTTTTGGATCTGCGCTTATCAAAATTCAAAAAAAAAAAATTAATGTTATGACCATAAAAGAAAGCATCACATAAAAAACTTCATTACAACTACAAACATCATTTACAAGAACAAAGAATGACACCAAATTAACACTGATCTCTGGTACCATGTATCAACATCTTCGTAAAAATAGCATTGGCTAAAACTCTAGAAGGGAAAGGCAAAAATATAAATGAAAAGCAATCTATGACAGGATGCAACTTTACTTCAAGAACAAAAAATCTACAACTTAGTGCACTCCAGAAAAATGATATAGATTTATAAGCCTGCAATGGTACTCAAATTAACCAAAATATCAACAATATGAAAGAACATACAACATACAATGTTCATCTACTTTTGGTTGTGTGAGATTATTTACATCAAGAAGTCCATAGCTAAGGAGGGCAGGGCACCATTGTGACTACATGTGCTGAAATATGCAACATATCAACGTATCTGGGGAGGCTAGCATCTTGATTAGAAAGGCGCTTGAAACTTGAACTTGGTTTCATGAATCCACCATTGTAAGAACTGCAAAACAATTCTTCATTATTTGGAATCATTTACTTTGACAACCTTTAATTTAAAAAGAAATAAGCAAAATTTGAAGAGTAAATAGATATAAAATGGATTGAATGCTATCAAACTAGAAACATCGTATTTAAGTATGTTATATATTCCAATTAATCCCATACTGAAGAGCCAAATTGCTAGAACAGAGCAAACATGAAGGCAACTTTGCCAGTCCCAAAACTCTGTATGCTGAACAAGGCCACAAGGACTATGAATGGAAACTATGACTACAGTATCTGCAAATAAAATACAAGCAGTTATATCAAAATCTCTGAGGATGTGCCAACTATACTTAAAGCTATAAAGTTTGGTACATTGGAATGCCAGCAAATGTTGAGAAAGCAATAGTCAAGTATAAACTCAGCCATTGAAAATTAAAATAATTATGCATTTAGAATTTGACATTACATACCATTCTCGACCTTCATTCCCCTAAGTATTCTATAATTAGCTCTTCATCATTAATTAAATTGGATGAACTTGAAGAATCTACACATTCATCTGCATGACATAAAATTAAGCAATAAAATAATGATTTGATAAATACATAAAAGACTAGATTATGCCAAATATAAATTCAATAAGAATACCTATATAATAATCCTTTCGAAGCCAATCTTGTGTGCATATTAAAGCCTCTACGGTCGAGCGACTCAATCGACTTCGATACTGATCCACAATTCTACCACTAGTACTGAAAGTCGATTTTGATGAAACGGTAGTGACTAGTATAGCTAAAATATCTCGAGTTATTTTTGAAAGCACGGGATAAACTATAGAATTCTTCTTCCACCACTCCAAAACACTGAAATTCATATAAGACATCGGACGAAGAACATCTTCTTCTAAATAACTGTCAACTTCATTTTTCTTAGCCCTTTTCATTGAACTTTGAGTCCAAAAGTCTGCAAAATTTGAATCTAACTTTCTTTTACCCAAAGAAGTTAAAGGAGTACTTGAGCCACCACTTATTAACTAACTTGATTCATCCGTCACCACAATTTTTTGTTTGACAATGATCTCATATTCACCATAAATTTTCTTAAGAAGAGTGGTAATTTCTTCACATTTCATTTTGCTCCCTATCTCTCTAAGTGTTAATACATAAATATACTCAATATATGCCAATTTTGATCTAGGATACAAAATTGATGCAATTGACAATATTATGTTTGGTTCTTCCCAGTACTTATTAAATTTTTTTTGCTTCCAATGCCAGAGATTTAACAATATTATCATCAAAAGTAGATACTTCTTGCAACACACGCCGAATGGTCCAAACTTTTCTAAAGTACAAGTTAGATGTATGATACTTTCCATCCGAAAATGCTTGAGTTGTATCAACAAAAGTATGCAGGAAATTAGTTACCACTTCGGCTTTTCTCCAATCATCAAGAGATGGAGCAACATTACAATGCAATTGTGCATATCTTATAAAGGCGTTCTTATATGACAAAGCATTGGCAAGCATTTGATAAGTAGAATTCCATCTTGTAGGCACATCTAAAGCCAAACCTTTTTTAGTAGGTACTTGAATAATTGTGCAATTCCATTAAAAGTTTGCATTCTAGATGGACTACTAACCACATACATAATAAGATTTCGAATTTGTTTAATAGAATCATCCATCATCTTTATTCCATCTTGCACCATTATATTTAAAATATGTGCACAACACCTCATGTGAATGTGTTCACCATTAAACAGTAACTTTTCACCAAAATCTCTTTTGAAGTTTCTTACCAAATTATCATTTGTGGTAGAATTATCAAGTGTAAGAGCAAACACTTTTTCATCCAAATTCCATTCAGTAAGGCAACTTCCAATTATATCATTGAGAGCATAGCTAGTGTGAGGATATGAAACTTTCTTAAAGTTCAAAATCAACTTGCTCAAAACAAAATCATTATCAATATAGTGAGCAGTCAGCACTAAGTATTCAAGCTTTTTATTAGAAGTCCATAAATCTAAAGTAAAACTCATACGACAATTTAAATTCTTCATTTTTTCTTGAAGCTTTATCTTCAATTCTTGATATAAAACTATACAGTCATTTCTAATAGTATGACGACTAACCATAGTAAATAAAGACTGTAAGCTCTTCACAAAGTTAATGAATACTGGATGTTTCATAATTTTAAATGGAAGTTCTGCACAAATCACTAACTTTACTAAGCACTTTCTACTTCTGGATCAAAAGTAAAAACTACACCATCAGATCTAGGAGATTTGCCAAGAATCATATGCTCTATGTCTTTATAAGGATTTTTCTTGCAAGTAAATTTGATATGACGATTTAAATGGGTTGTCCCATAATTTTTCTTGCAAACCAAGGGTTTTTCACGATAATTATATATTGCTTTGATGATACCATCTATTTGTGTTTCAATCACAAAAGGACTCCAAATTTCAGACCTTCTATTTTTCATATATAAAGATTTTTTAATACTTTCAGTTTCAGTATTTTCATACATCTGTAGAAAGAAGATCATATAAATGCATATTTTTATATAAATATATCATTCGCTATAGCAACTCAAAAAACAACAAACAATTCATGTTGATATCAAAGAAAGAAGAAATTACCTCTGTGGAATCTTGAATAGAACGATTCGTTGAATTAGAAGGTGTTCGAGAGCTTGTCCTTATCATAGTACAAGATTCCTAACAAAACCATGAATGTACATCAAATTCTTTTGAGCTTGTCCTTGCCATAGTTTTTAATCTAGCCCTTTCTCAATAAGATAGAATAATGGATGAAATTCAAAAAGAAAATGTTCAAACAATTAAGATGCATTCCTAAATTACAACTTGAATATGTGGTTTATGATACAAGGGTGACGGACTGCAAGTCCATGAATCTTTAATGAAACTTTTGTAGGCCTAAAGTCAATTCCTCGAGCTCGGATGGGGGCGCTGTAGACAAATAGGCCTAAAGTATATTTTCTTGTTATTTGAGTGTAGTGGTCAACTATATACATTGAAGTACTAATATTATTTCCAATTTGCTTCAATTATTATCCTCGCAGTACCTGAATTTTATTGATTTTTATAATCTACATTTTCAACTTTAGTTAATATGTTCGATGATTTATTTTATTGCTATTGAATTAGACTCATGTTACACTTACTAGAAGTCTACAATTCTAATGCAGTGGATGCCATTGTGATATTATGAAGATAAATTTGACTGAACTTATCATGTATATGTTTCCGTTGAACCAGATTCCTGCATATCAATCATCCTAATGAGAGAAATATTGGACTTACTAGAAGTCTTTAATTAAACCATTTAAGACGTTCGAAAACGAGAAACTTTTCTATATGAATTTGTTTCGAGATAAAAAAAGCTACATATTCTTCCTCAGCCTTACCTGATCATTCCTAACATTTTTATATAAAAATCTCAAGGACTACATTAAACAAATAATTGAAAAGTCATAGTTAATTGGCGCAATGTCCATACATATATACGATATTACTACCAATTATTAATATCACCATTGCAATTCAACTACAAATACAACAAAGCTGCCTAAATTTTGATAGGAAATTGTTTTTGTCTCAAGCATGCAATATTTCGAAAATCTGCAACTCAAACTTTCTTTTATAAATTTTAAAAAAATTAATTTTTCATTGAAAAATGTAATTTTGAAGCCTAATAAAAGTACATAATTGCAAATTTCATAAATTTTAGCACGAACAGCGCTCAATTGAAAAAAAGGGGTGAACTCCTACAGTAGAGCAGAGAAAAAGGAAAATAACCCTAAAGATTAGAAAAAAGAAATTAAAAGAGATTTGAGAGAAATCTCACCGAGATCGATCGAAGGAGATGGAGGTGATCGTGACCGAACCGCTGCGCCCGCTGAAGATCACGAACTCAGGCCGATGAACTAGGGCGAACAAACTGTTGCGAACGAACGAGAAGAGAGAGAGAGAGAGAGAGGATCCTTTGACGTTTGGGGATAGAGTGAAGAAGGGGATGGAGAGGAGAGAGAAGAGGATTTTCGAGAGATTTGGAGAGAGCAAGCAAGAGGAGAGAGAGGATCCCTCAGCGGCGTCGGCGAAATAACTAAACTAAGGCAAATTTAATGCAGAGATTTTGGGAAGTGGATTGGGCTCGTTTGGGTTATTTTTTGGGCGGGTTTGGACACAAAACCCAGCCCGATAAGAAAAAAACTGAAATACCTTATACCCAATTGGATTTATTTGTAAAACGTGCGGACTTAAATCTAGCTTTTTCGGGCTGGCCCGATTGGGCTTTGGACAGACCTGAACCCATTATTATCCCTACTTACATAGGTAGTTGGATTAGCAATGCACTTCTTTCCTTGTGTTGGAGAGCAATGCCTTCAGGTAAGAAGCACTCTCTTCTTGTTATGGTAAAGAGAGCAGTGTATAAGTATTACATAGTGAAATAGGAGAGGCAGTCTAAAGTTATATTGAAGGATACAATAAAACTAGATTGGCCGACCGGAGGGATGTTGTTTGAGGTGGGTCCACACAAGAAGTGAGGTCATTGACAAAATTGAGGAATGAGGGAAAGATAATCATTATAGCATTACTTATTGGAGAGGGAATCTGGATATTACATTTTGAAGTAACTAAAGGAGTGACTTTAATATTGGATTATTTTCTCTGAGAAGTTCTTATTCCTCTTTGAAAAAGGACAATCAACAACATAGAGACAATTTTAGTTAGACAATTTTAGTTTTGACTATTTGCACTTGGTATTGGAGATACAGATCCTTACACTAAAGGATGCATGATCTCATAAAATTTAGCTGTTAAGCTCTGGTTATCCCCCAATTTTATTGATCACAATGGATTTGTCTTCTGTATTCTTCTTCAAGTGTAATTACAGGATAGCATACTGATTGTTGGTTGATAATTACTACTTGTTTCGCATACTTTACGATGGACAGTATAAGTTTGTGAGCTAAATAGAAGTTCCTACCTCTTGAATTCTGGACTTGATACATAGTGGAACTTGAAACCTATGTATATCCGTCTTTTGTTGTTGATCAATGTTAAACCCTAGCAGTAATTTATGTAGGATATGAGGTCCCGTAGCTTGCTAATATTTGATACAAACCCAGAGCATAACCTTTATACCTGCATTCTTGGAGTCTTTGTTCTTCCTTGGCTCACGTTGTTTTTTAAGGATTTGAAATGTGCGGCATCAAGCAATTAAGGTATCAAATAAGTTAGATCTTTGAATTGGTTAGCTGAAGGAGTTGAACTCCTAGATCTTGATAAGGCTAAAGTAATAGAAATCCCAATAAATAATTTTATGTTATCTAAACCCCGCAAGCTTTTATATTTCACGAAAACTCCCAGACAACGTTAACAACAAATTTAATGGACGAAAATACCTGCTTTATAAACCATCAAACACCCACGATCGATTGTAATCTCAATTAATAGGAAACGTGGGTTTGAACAATAAAATTTGGCAAGTGAGATTAACACCTAATGTAGGTAATTGGTGGATTTATAGAGGAGGGTATTTAGTTCTTTAAATTCACCATTACTGCCCTTTGGGATTTTTGTGAAATTTAAAGTTCATGGGGATTTAGATAATATAAAATTGTTCACAGGGGTTTTAAAAAAAAAAAAAACATGATAGTTCATGGGGGTTTATATTACTTTAGCCTCTTGATAAAAAATGATACAACTGGTTTTTCATCATTTTGATGGAAAAAATGATGATGATGGTGATTGTGATGTTGATAGCCTAATTATTATCCAATTTCGAAACAAACTTAATAAAATCAAATAAATTAGAGTTTGAGCCTTGGATGTTTCTCTTGCTCCTATTCTCTATATGCTTGATTTAAATTTCAGTTTATATTAGGCAGAATTGACACCTTCTCATTTTTCCATTTGCAGGCAGATTTGTGAACTACCTCAGTCCCATCTAGTGATGTCAAAAGCATGCTCGTACTTAACCTTTGGTTCCCCCAGCAGAGCAGCACAAGAACTTTAAACTCAGATGGGGAACAAAAACTTTGTTTATCATCTTGTTTAACTCCACCTTTTAAAACTTGTATGCTTTTGGATAATTTACCAATGATTGCAGTCAGAAAATTTTGGTGGGGAACGTTGTGTTATACAGCTCGTTTTAATCTGATTTTTCATGCCATTGTGGCATTTAAGTTTGACTATGTATACATTTTCCTACATTCCATGACTGCTAAGATAATAATGCCAGAATCAAATACGAAAGGCACCTCTAAGAGTATAAAAGGCAATTTGATTGCTCGAGATTGTGTAGTGTATGCGAAGGGTTTGCCTGTTGAAGAGCATTGCTTCCAAGAGAATTTGCCTGATATCTAGATGGAAAGTTACCCTTGTGGTCCCAAAATGTAATTCAAACTGTGTAGCTTTGTTATTAACCATTATATTTTGGCTATCTGATGACAAATACTTTGGGGGCAAGGTTTCAAGACAACATATATGTTGGAATGTGCTTTTTGTTTGAACTTTCTTTCTTGCCGATTTACTTAACAGAGGAGGGGATTATTGTGGGCAAGGTGCAAACCAAAATCATTACTAGCTTTCTCAAACCACCAGATGTCTGCATCTTTATGTATCAGAAACGAGGTTTTGCACAATGAGGTTTGAATAGGATAGTATCTTCCTTTGGTTGAGAATTCCTTTGGTCATTGCATTTTGGATATGGGATCTTACATAAATGGTGAATTTAGGGGGAATTTGATTTTATTGTTCTTAGCTTGGACCTGAATGTTGGGCTGGGTTCCTTCTGTCAGCTTGAACCCGAATGGAGGAGCATGACGAGACACGTCACTTGATGGGTTTGTTATGACTTTATTGGCACTTTAAGTACCTTTCCGCTGTAGCATAATGGTGAGTATTCTCGCCTGACACCCAGGCGACCCGGATTCGATCCCCGGTAACGGCGATATAAATTTTTAACTTTAATCAGAATATTTATTTTTGTCCATAATTTTGCGTCGCGTCAAAATTACTGATTTAATTAACAAAAAAATGAATATTAGTGTGCATGTGACTGATTTTGCACAAGCCTCTTCTTTTTCAAGAAGATTAAAGAATGATTCAGTAATAAATCCAGTTAAATCTACAAGTAAAGCTACTGATGGGTTTGAAGGGAATATAAAGAAGTATCATATATATATATATATATATATATATATATATATATATATATATATATATATATATATATATATATATATATATATATATAATGCAAGTTATCTGAGCTGCAGTTCATTTTCACTACTTTCAATAATATTTTTAAATTTTTTTCCTGAGATTATGATCTCGACCCCATAGGGTTCACTCATACCCAATTTCTTGAGTTTTACTTTTGATTTGGTCCTCCATCAAATTAACACAAAATTAACGATTTTCAATGAATAAAAGATTTTGTATGCACTTGATGAAAAGGTAAATAAACTCTAAATTTTATGAAATTTAATCTGAAACAAGTTAAGAGATAGATATAGTAATTGTAAAAAAAAAAAAGAAGAAAAATCATTGGATCATTATAGTTTTGCCGCTAGCTCACGTAACTTTTTCTGAGCTGGCGGCTCGGCTCACCTACAATAATCCATATATATATATATATATATATATATATATATATATATATATATATATATATATATATATATATATATATATATATATATATATATATATATGCTTCTAGTTTTTATATTTTCAATGATTCCGACAAGATACTTATGCACGTCTTCCATATTTACGTACCTTAGCTCATTAAGAAGAGGGATTAAACCGAATGTGTTTTCATAAAAGATGTGAGTGAAACCAAGCGTTTGGTGCAGGTGAAAGTCGTACTACTCTACATTAATCTAATTACGGGGTATTGTTGACTTTATATATAGTAAGCAGTTATTTTTTTTCTTTTTTAAGGAAAATTGCTAAGGAGTTGGTCTGATCTGGTGCCTAAATAACTTCCTTAAATCTTATATTTATAAAGTTTCCAACATCTAGCATTTGTAGTAAGTTATAACCTCCAATAGACTAAATAACTTCATTAAATCATAACTAAATAACTTCTTTAAATTAATCTACATGTATAAATCTAGAAATTGTAGCACGACCAAATGCAAAACCACCTAATCGATTAACAAAATTCACTTCAACATCCATACATGCTTCCTACAGTATATAAGTGCAGCCATTCTATGAATCAATAGCTTGGCTACTTCTTTTGCCTGAAACTACTGATCCATGCTCCATTACCACTCGGCCCGACGAAAAGCCTGCCTGGATCTCGGCAGCATCAATCTGAGCATCATCAAATCATAACCATGCATGGCGCCGATGTCATAAATTTCATTTAATTCTATATTTGTTTTTGCCAAAGTAAACTGGAATAAGTTGTCACATGGGATTTGCCATTCCCTTACTTGAATACTAATTAATTCTATCTCCCATTAATATTATCAATCTCTTATTTTTATCACTTAGATATATTTTTGTTACTATTATTTGCTTCTAAACACAAACATTACTCTTTTTAACAATCGAAACCATTTTAAATTTATTTTATCTCCATTTAATATTGCAAATGAATGCATACATGATTACTTGGATTATAATTAATCCCAGCTTCTCCCTAAAATTAAGTCCTAAATCCCAGCTTCTCCCTAAAATTAATAATTCTTCATTTTTATCTCTTTGAATCTGGATATCACTAAGTATTTTGGTTCTAGTTATTTGCTTCTACACACAACCATTTCTATTTTAATCTTTTAGATTCAGATCCTCTTTAAGGCAGAATACTACAAGAATTGTCCAAAACATAATTTCGATCATCAATTAGTTGATGATTGGCTAAGATTTCTTTTTTTTTTTTAGTGTAAACCAAATATTAGTAGAAATCATGACAGGTATGGTAAGTGTTAGTTTAAAAAAAATTTCAACCATCTACTAATTTAATGAACAATTAAGATGCACCTAAAGCTATTAAACACTCCATATTAATTATTAACACAATATTAAAGTTGGTTGAAGGGATTATTAGTTTCAGGATTAGCTATTTTGGAACTAATATCTTTATCCTACGTTCGTGAATCAAATATGGCCTAATAGTCAAATACTTGATCATGTTATGTCGATGTAGATTATATTAACGTTTGATGACTTATTATATAGCGAAATGGCAATTAACTGTGAATGCTATGCGACTCGAACAAGTTGAAACCATTCTTGTTGTATGGGCCTCTCCTGCCTTTTCGGTATACTAGAAAAGAAATTTCTCATATTATACATAACTTATCTTAAATTCATATCTTCTTGTTACAACTCGATTTTTTTTCTCCCTTCAGAATCTTAACATGCATCTAATACACGTAGCATTCATGTAACTATTTTCCGATGTTCTTGATGCTCTGGATTCTAAAATAAGATATCTCATTTTGATTGATTTTTTTCTACGAAGAGGTTGCACTTTAATTTTCTTTTTGGCTAGTTAAACAACGCCCATATATATATATATATATATATATATATATATATATATATATATATATATATATATATAATCCCAATTGAGTTTTTATAGAAGTCAAATTCATAAGGTTTAGACAAATCTTGACAGATTACACTAAAATTGATATCTATTATATTATACAACACGAAAAATTCATGCAAGACATCACCTTAAAATAATTTTGAAATGTGAAATGCAACGTGCCACTTTTTATGCTCTGGCTCCATAATATCTTCTTTTATATATTTTTCAAAGAGTTATTAAGGAAAATCTGACTTTAATTGTTTTCATATGTGCCAGAAAAATATTTTTCTGCTTGCTTCAGTCATTGACTCATAAAGTTACTGGGGCTTATTAACTTAAGTGGGGAACTTCTAAAGGGGCACAACTTTTTTCCTTGTGAGCCCAGATTTCCTAATGAGCCTAGTAAATTTTTGCTAAAAAGGGAAATTTTCTTAGTGAGCACATATTGTATTCCCAAAATGCCCTTCCCCTATATCTCCTCTCATCTTCCTCTTCTCTCCTCATTTCTCCTCCAATTCCTAACCCAAACTTCCACTCATTCTCTCCCACTTCCACTCATCCTCTCCATCCTTATTCTCTCCTCATTTCTCCTTCCAAATCTTCCTCTCTCTCTCTCCCATTCCTAAACCCCTGCTACTCTCCCTCACGCCGCTGCAGGCCGCCGCTGCCGAGGTCCCGCCACCGCCTTCCCGCCATTACGAAGTAAATTTTCCAAATTTAGTAATATTTATTTTAAAATTTAATTTTTATTATTTTTGGATTAAACAACTCTTCAAATATTAGGGTTTGGTGATTTTGTTGGATTTGGAAGGAGAAAGAGTGGATGAGGTAGTAAGTTTAGTTGTAGCATTTTTTGTTAATTTTAATTTTTAATATTTAGATTATAATTATTAAGAAAATTTAATATTGTAATTCCAATTGTAAAATATGCGAAATTTAGTTATTTTTTATAATCATGAACGTTAGTATTAAAATTTATTAGTTAATTATGAAGTTTGATGGTATTGTCCTAATGGTTGATTAAGTTGCAAAAGACGGTTTTAGTGTCTTTAAAATTTAATATTATACTATCTTGCAGTAAAAAAAAAAAAAAGACAAAAAAAGATATTTGTAGCAAATTTTACTTTGTAAGTTCATACTTACATGTACAGAAGAACCAATCAGAAGAACCACCAGAAGAGCAAGCAGAGGAACAAAGACAAGATCAATCCACTCCTGATGCACCCGATACGACATTTATGTCTCGAACCAGAAGCAGACGTCAATCCCCGAGGAAGACAAGGAGACAGTGATTAGATTATATTAGTTGTGTATTGCTATGGATATTGTAAGGAACTTCAAGTGGCCGGTGTAATTGTTTTTTTCAAACATTTTGAAGAATTTGTAGAATATATGGTTTTTGTTTGTAATAAACCCTATTATTTGCTTTTTGTTCGAGGAATATATACACTACGTTTGTATTTGATCTTATTTCTTTAATTTGTATGTGATCTTGTTTGTTTTATACGTAGGGGACCTTGTTTATAATCTTCACTATATCATTGTATCAGTTATTGTATCGTTGTATCATTGTATCGGTGTATCAGTGTATCATTGTATCGTTATATCGGTGTATCAGGAGTATCATTGCATTTGTATATCAGGAGTATCATTGTATCGTTGTATCAGTGTATCAGTGTATCATTGTATCGGTATATCGATGTATCGTTGTATCATTATATCGGTGTAGTAGTGTATCATTGTATCGGCGTATCGATGAATCAGTTGATCCATATATTATTGCATCGGTGTATTAGTGAATCATTGTGTCGGCGTATCATTGTATCATTTTGTTTCCTTCACTATATTTTTGTAATAATATATAATTAGTTGTTAATATAAGTCCGTAAAGTGACGTTAAATTGGATAAACTAATGATATATCAGTTTATTATATAAATAAAGTGGGTGAGGTGTCCGGAGTAGCAGATCGGGTCAAGCCCCTGTCTGGACTGACAGTCCGAACAGGGGAGACCTGTTCGGACTGTCAGTCCGAACAGGACTGGTCCGTTCGGACTGACAGTCCGAACGGGAACGGAGCGGGAGAAGGGGAAGGGCAAAATGGAAAATTTTTTTAGAGGGTAAACTTGATATTTTTTGAAGTTATTAACTGGGCTCACTAGGAAAAAAGTTGTGCCCCTTTAGAAGTTCCCCTTAAGTGAGGTGACGCACATTCCCAGGTTATTTTCACCAAAAAAAAAATAATAAATAAAAAAAATTAAAAGAAGAAAGAGAACAAATTGATTTCCCTCTTTTTTTTTTTTTTTAGGGTAATTTACTGATTTGTCCCTCATATCTTTATATATTATGATTTAGTCCCCAAAATCTTCATATTTATATTTAGTCCCCAAATCTTCTAAATTACTACAATTTAGTCACCTCACTAATTTCCTTTAATTTTTGACCTGATATTACTATTTTATCCCTCGTTATTAATTTTTTCTCTTCCTCCTCTCTTCTCCTCCTCTCTTCCTCCTCTATTCTCCTTTTCTTCATTATTCCTCTTATCTTCTCCTTCTCTTTTCCTCTTCTCTTTTCCCAATGAAGAAAAAAAAGAGGAAGAGAGAAGGAAGAGAAAAGAGAAATAATGAAGAAAAGGAGAAGAGAGGAGGAGAAGAGAGGAGAAGAGAAAGAATGAATAATGAGGGTAAAATGGTAATATCAGATTAAAAATTAAAAGAAGTTAGAGAAGGGACTAAATTGTAGTAACTTAGGAGATTTGGAGTCTAAATCCTAAAGATGAAGATTTGAGGAACTAAATCATATATAACGATCGAGGGACATATCAGTAAATACCCCTTTTTTCTAAGGTTGTCTCCTTCTCAAGTCTAAAGCCAGTATTTTGTGGTCCAACTTTAACTCTCTATCCCCAAATGGGGCCACCTCTCTTATTCCTCCTCCTCCTCCTCCTCTCCTCCGCCACCGCCGCCGATCCCGACGTCGCCGAGCTCCTCCGCCTCGCGAAAGGGGATTTTGATCTCCTCCTATCAATCCGGAGGCGGATCCACGCCCATCCGGAGCTCCGATTCCAAGAGCACAACACCAGCGCCCTCATCCGCCATCATCTCGACCTCCTCGGAGTCCCCTACGTCCACCCCGTCGCCGGCACAGGCGTCGTCGCCACTGTCGGTTCCGGTGGGCCCCCTGTCGTCGCCCTCCGCGCCGACATGGACGCACTCCCTCTTCAGGTTATTTGCGTTAGTTTGTGGTTGAATTTGTAAATTTTAGGGTTTTGCTATTGGGGGTTTCTGATTGAATTGTGGGGTTTTAGGAAATGGTGGAGTGGGAGCATAAGAGTAAGGTGGATGGGGTGATGCACGGATGCGGGCATGATGTGCATGTCGCGATGTTGCTCGGAGCTGCGAAGCTTCTAAATGAGAGGAAAGACAAGCTAAAGGTATTGCCTTTTTTTTTATTTCTAGAGTAAAGTTTTGATTTTTTTTTTTTCCTTCTCTTTTTAGATGGTAAAAAAAAAAAAAAAAATCTCTTGACATGTTTAGTTGTTAGTTAACGGGTAGGTTAATAATAAGTCTCTTGACATTTTTAGCTGTTAATTAACGGGTAGGTTTTTTTTTTTCTTTTTAGATGGTAGAAATATCTTGTGATGTTTAGTTATTAGTTAATGGGTGTTATAGCAAATTGTTTTTGCCATATCTGAATTGTGTTGAACTTTTTCCTCCATCAATAGAATTCTGTTCTGACCAATTAAGAAAAATAAAATATTAAAGATTAAAAAGAATGCTATCTACTCTGATACCTAATTAAAGGGAAATTCTAGCAAAAAAAAATGATTTTGATTTTTGTAGAGTTACTCAAATCCATAGCTTACCAATATTCGCCTACCAAGTGCACCTGATTTTTTTCCCTGGTCATTTTCATTCAATATGGTTATGGCACCACTTAACCGTCCATTATGGAGGCTTCGTTGTGATTCTTCTGAATGTTACTCTTTTGGTATGTTTATGTTGAAGGGAACCGTGAGACTTCTTTTTCAACCTGCAGAAGAGGGCGGAGCAGGTGCGTTTCATATGATAAAGGATGGTGCTCTTGACGGCGTTGAAGCAATCTTTGGCATGCATGTTGACTACCGATCACCCTTAGGAACCATTTCTTCACATCCAGGACCTACACAGGCTGCTGTATGCTTCTTTGAAGCAAAAATAGAGGGAAAAGGTGGAAATGTTGCGACCCCTCACTTGAACATGGACCCAGTAGTTGCTACTTCATTTGCGATTCTTGCATTGCAACAGCTCATATCTAGAGAAGATGATCCTCTCCATAGCCAGGTAAGTTGTCGTTATTGATCTCTATCTCATTTGCCGAGTTATCTTTTTGGAGTTAATTTGATTCATTATTATGCCACCCAGCTGAGCTGATTCGGTTGCAGTTTCATTTTCCTTCTTCTTAAGCAATTCGAAATGCATCTGTGTCGACTTAGTTGGAGCATGACAAATATCTTTAGTTGTTAGATATTCAACATTATATTAAAAAGCATGCAATATTGCCGTTTTTTGGAACATTTGTAATGCATCAAATCCTACACGGTTGTCCAGGGGGAAGTTCCTTGGAATTATTTTCTGGACTTTCCTTGCTTAGATATTGCAAGCACTCTTCGCCATACTGAGCTGAACTTTTGATCTTTGCCAACAAATGGATCCTTTTCTTTCCTGAGGATTGGCCAAATTTATATGACTGCTTAAGTTATTCTCAACACATGCAAGATAGTTGAGAGAGAATGCAACAACGCCAAGTAAGCAAAGTTGTGATACAAGGAGATCTACTATATTGCATCACATAGTTTAAGCTCCTGCAAATGAGAAGCAAAACTAAACTTTCCCATTGTTAGCTGGGGAACTGTATCCATACTCGCAAAATGTCAAATTAGAGACGCAACCTTAATGAGTCTTATAATTATTGTTACTTTTTTTTACCAGACATCTGATAATACTTTACGTTGACCATTTGAAGGTACTGTCTGTTACTTATGTTAAGGGAGGAGGAGGAACATATGGCTCAACACCTGCAGTTGTTGAATTTGGGGGAACTTTGAGGAGTCTTACGACCGAAGGTTTATATAGGCTTCAGAGACGAGTTAAAGAGGTTTGATTATTTATCATTTCGCTCCTGTTTGAAGTCATCTTCCTTCACAATCAGTTCAATGGCAATATGTTGTTGATGCTGCTTCTTGGTAATGTAGTTATCTTCTGCAACACGTACAGCATTTAAAAATGACTATGATCAAGTCTACCATATTTCTGGCTTTTCGAACTATTTGACCTTGTCGCTCCTAGTTGTCCTGTGTACATATTTTTCGTTTTTTTGTTCTTTTATTTGGTTAAAAACTAAAAATTCTTGCACTGTGTGCAAGCAGACATGCTTCTTTTCAAAATCAGTGCATTTTGCATGAATAAAACCCCCTCTCTAAATGGTCCTTATAATCCTTTCTTCTTGGTTTCAGGTAATAGAGGGTCAGGCACTAGTGCACAGGTGTAAAGCTTTCGTTAGCATGAAAGATGACGAATACCCAGCATACCCTGCTGTCGTGAATGATTATAAATTGCATCAGCATGTGCAGAGGATCGGCAGTCTTATGCTTGGTCCAGATAACGTGAAGATGGGGGAGAAAATCATGGCAGGTGAGGATTTTGCATTCTATCAGCAGCTGATCCCCGGCGTGATCTTTGGCATTGGGATGACGGATGAGAAAGCAAGCATCATCCACCCTGCCCACTCCCCGTATTTCTTTGTTGACGAGAATGTCCTTCCTATTGGAGCAGCATTGCATGCTGCGATTGCAGAAGCATATCTGAACGAGCGGAGTAGCTAGAGACAGTGTGGATGTGTATTCTGATGGCATTCTTTTGAACTCTTTAAAGTATTGTAAATAATCATGTTGGGCATAATGACATGGTAACAAAAATAACAGTAACCGTGTGCATCAGCATTGGTCTGATATTAACATTTGGTAATAAAGAACATGCAGAAGAAAATAGGAGGTACAATTAGAAGCACAGTGGAAAAGTTCTCCTTTGTTTCCATTTAAAGTTTCGTTTGGTTGGGGGCATGGTTTGAGATATTGGCTGAGCCCGTAGATGTCAGCTATATTGTATCAGATTTTTGAAAGCATTGTTTGAAGTCTTGGCAGTGCCCATATGTGTCGGTTGTATCATAACAGAGTTTAAGCATTTTTGCTGCATGACTCAGAATATTTCTGATTCGAATTGTCAAAATTTCTGATACCAATACAAAGAAAATGTCTAGACATGACTATCCCCATTCGAAGGATTCTAAGAAGTGATCTCCTACGAGCCTCCTCAATTGAGACTGTTGGGTGGACAATAACTCTGTTCCAAAGCACGGATTGTTTTAATTTGAGATGTTTGTGCAAACGAGCAAAATTACAGAGGCCAGCAGTTGGCAGAGTGGGGAGGCGAGATCTATAATCACAATTGTAAGCACAACAACCCAAATTGGCATAGCAGCAGCTCAAGAGGTCATCCATCAAACCAGGAAATCCAGGTCAAGCTGAATTAAGAAAGTGGACTAAACAGAGATGAGAACAATGTAACTGATCTCAAGTTAAAAAGCTTTGCTGTTGTCTATAAAATTTCGACCTTGAAGATAAAATAAGTAGACGTAAGGCTGCATTGAAAGCTTAGGACATGAAAATACAATAAATACTGAAGATAAAATCATTGGATCAACTTGCGGGGATCAAAATAAATAATTTTGTACTCAAAAACTGATGCTCCGAGACAGACAAGACTAGACAAATATGGCAAATGCATTGATTTAGATCATGAATAATTAACTTCGATCGATTTATCCAATATCAGCATTCAACATCCCTCGCCCATGTAACAGCAGTTTGCAGAACTCCACATGCTCTAATAAGATTGAAATGCAAAAGTGCAACCTCACAGTAAGCACTCTAAAAACTCCCGGGGATCTTCTTCCACAGAGATCGATTGGCCGTGAAAAAGATAAAAATTAATATTGACTTTCCAGCGAAGAATTATTCTCTTTTTTAACAAATATATCTCTACAAGTCATCCTCCCTCATGTCTGTCCTCCGCTTAGCCTGCAAAGCCAGGCGGGCATCACGTTCTCGTTCAAATTCTCGCATGTCTGTCCTTTGTAAGAAGGAAACTTTGTCTAGGTATTGGTTGGAGCTCTTCTTGTAGGCATCCAGCTCGTCTTCAAGCCCCTTGGTCTCCTCCTTGAACTCACCCCAGTCTTTCTTGGTCTTATCAAGTACACTTAGCTTTGGCTTCTTCTTTATTTGTTCTAGGATGTTGTCAAGGGCCGAAGGAGGAGCGCCCAGTACCTTAGCCTTCTCCGCTGCCTCTTTTGAGTCGGCATCGACAAGCTTCTTCATCTCTATCTCCTCACCGGCAAAGTCCCGAACCTCAGTTATCTGTGAGGTCAAAGACAAGAAATATGGATATGACATGAGGACGGTCAATTAAAGGTTTACAGGATTGAAGAACAGAAATATTCAAAACCAAACTTTTGAAGAATGTGAAAATGAGTATAGTTCATTATTAGAACAATGAAAACAAAGATTAGATCACTAGATAACTGCATTGACTAAAGATTTAGTGACATGTCATGGTTAAGGACGAGAGCATTTAAACTGGAGTCATAATTTGAATCTACAAAAGGTTGGTGCTCATAAGGCCGTCAGTTGCACTCCCAAGTCTTTCTCACTTCATCAACATGCGCAACTACTAAAAACTATGATTTTAACTTGATTTTAAAACTCAAAGGAATAGAATTCTAAGATGAAACGAACAAGTTCCTAAAGATAAGCACTTGTGCTCATAAGAAAGCACATGAACATTCTGAAGGTAATGCATCAGAGGCATGGGTCTATGGTTGATGCGAGGGCAACAAAGCAGCCAAGAGGCAATTGAGAAGGTAACAACAGTTACAATAAAAAATAATAATAATAAGGATATATATATATATATATATATATATATATATATATATATATATATATATAGCATTAGTATGCACATATCCAAGTAATCGTTTGTTCTATTAAACCATAATAAAAACACAATTTCTGTTTTTCTTTAATACAATTATATGCAACTCATTTTACTTTCTGTGATCATATATTTTTCAACAAAAGTGAGTAGAACTCATTCACATAAACAAGGAAGAAATCATTTTTGAGATTACTGTTCTAAAACATGGTCTATGTGGACGCATAAGCACCCGCATAATCGTATGCGCTCACAAAACGCCCAAAGATAGCAAAAATCGCCCCGTCCATGCAGACACGCGGTTATGCAGTCGCATAATTAGATTATGCGGATTATGCGGCGCATAATCCGCATAATCGAATTATGCAACCGACCCATTAACGTTTTTAATCAGCGAAACCCGACCCGACCCGCCTCTTAACCCGTTGTCAAATCCCTTTTTATCCTTCTCCCCCCGACTCCAGAACCTAATCACGCGACAAAAAGTCGAAAACCCTATTCCCGTCGGAAAAAAACCTTAATTCCCGTTCTCCTCAACAACGATCGGACATCCTTCACCACAAATCGGAGCTCCTTTCTTCGCCTCTAGCAGAGTATCCTCTTTTCTCGCCTCTGGCCCCAAAATTGGCCGATTCTCCTCTCCTCCGATTGGCTGATCTCCTCTTTCTTCGCGAAATCAACCCGTCTTCTTGGGGTGCCAATTCGAAGGGTTAAATCCTCTCGGCCTTGAGTCGAATCGGAGGTCCAAGGCCCCACCGGCTACTTGCTCCTCTCTGGTTCCTTCTTCGGTGGTCGGCAACGTCGCAGGTAATCTTTTTTTTAATTTCCATCCTGATTTGTGTCTAGCTTTGCTGAATTAGAATTTAGAGAATGAAATTTTGAAGAGAAAAACGTTGAAAAAAAATTGTTAAGGAACTTGATACATTCTAGTTTGTATCCCATTAACGAATCCCTTTTTTTTAATTTCCATTCTGGTTTGTGTCTTTCTTGGCGAATTTTTTTTATTTTTTATTTTTAATTTCCATCCTGGTTTGTTTAATTGTTGCAGCATTTTGTTACAACAAATACAATCACTGCAGTAGTGGTCAGTGGTCACAAACTTGATACAAGTTTTCTAAGAAATTACCCATTATAATTTTAATCAAATATGTTTTCTAGTCAAAACTATTTATGCATATTGGTTGATCTTCATGTAAGCATTACAGTGGTTCCACTCAAGAATGTACAGCATGAAGGAATGAATAGAACATATTGCAATAGGAGATAACTGCTCTCAACATGCTAAAATATCCTATGCAGTTACTTGCCTCTTTTCACTATTTCAAGTACATCTAATGTGAATAATCATCCCGTAAAGATCAAACATTTATGACTTAATATTTGATAATATATGATTGCTCTAAACCAATTTACCATTGTCAAAAAGTTAAAAAATTATTTCACTAACATTAACAAAGCCTTAACTAATTTATCTTCATTTTACATTCATACAGTTATTATTTTATAACACTTAATATATCCATTTTTTATAATTATTATATTAATATATATTAAAATATTAATATTCTGCATAATTCCGCGTAATCCGTTTAATCAACGCGTAATCCGATTATGCGTTATACGGTTCTCAACCACACGCATACTGAAAACGCATTTTAGAACATTGTTTGTGATGATTCAGATGGAATAAAGCTCATGGACTCTCCATTACTTTGTTCCCTCATTTGGCACTCAGAAACTCATCTAATAAAATTGATAATTATTCATAAAATGGGCAGAAGAGTTGCACAGGAAAAGGGGTAGCGTTCAATGTGGGTAATAAACAAATACTTACTTCAATTTTCCCTCTTCCTGCAGCAGCAGCAGCAGTGGCCGCATTTGTAGCAGCTCTAACAGCAGAAAGAGCAGCTGCAGCTAGCCTTTTAGCTTCCTCACTAGTTCCATTTTCAACAATGGCTGGTTTTTTCTGCAATGGCTCCTGATTAACTTTCTTTGGCGCAAGGCCAAGACTCATCATCCAATCCTAAATAACATGAATATCGCAATTTTAAAAAAAGATCAAAATCTTCTAAACAAAAGACCCAAAATACACTAAAATTCATCTGAGAAAGAACATTTACAGGGGTTTTCTTTTGTGCTGGTTTATTTCCCAATGTACTGGGCTTATTGGCAAGAACTTTGGGTGTCTTAACAGGTAGACCACTGTTCATTTTTTCCCATGCAGCATTCACCCGAGCTTTCCTTTCTGAAAATATAAGAACATATTCTCGTTATAAGGGTTTTTTTAGGTAGAAATAAGCAAGAAATTTTTGAAGCAGAAATAAAGTGCACCAGTGTAAGGACAGGGCACAATATATTCAGTTTTATTGAAGAGAGTTCAATAAAAAAGTAGGACCATAGAATGGCATCAACTGAGCTCTAGATGGGTGCAGAAACACATGGGGCCTTGGTTTAAGATAAGATGGGCATTGCAGCTATAAATCATGAAAACAACATGGATTAGGAAATAACAAGCAAATGAAATAGTGATAAAGGATGTGAGGATAAGCAATTATGCAGGAGGGGTGACAGAGAAATTGCACTGATGTAGAATTTAAAAGGATAAAACAATAAATTTACCGGGCAAAATTTATTGGCACAAAAAGATTGAATATTCAGAAGATATATAACAAAAGAAACTCATATGATACTCACCATTTTCTTCAAATTCATCCAGCAAGCTAGGAGTTCCACCAACTCCTTGTCCATTTGAAATTCCACCTCCGCTGGCTGCATTAACTCCCACATTAGAAACCATTAATATTACATGGAAATAATTATCTACAGTCGTTAAATAACAATGGATAGATGTATAAAAGATCAGCTATAAAACAAAAGACACTATCTTGTAAACAAGACTGATCCAAAGTAACTTATCAGCAAGAACCGCTTGCTGCTAGTTAAGCCAGCTTGCTGCTAGTTAAGCCAGCTATACATCACCCTTATGGTAAATGTAATCAAGCAAATAAATTTCCAATTATAAGACAATGAGAAAAGGGTTTGATCCAATAAGATCATAGCATATAGAATGCGGATTGTGAAGGTTTGTTAACCCCATTTCTTAAACTATTTGACAATTAAAGAGGCCCTAAATTTGCTAAGACAATTATCAGAAACTAATCTAAAAAACCCATGGCGTCCTCATCAGAGATGGTCAGAGACACAACAGTGGTTTGCCTTCCCACAGTATCCATGATTCAGTAAGCATGCTTGTAAGTCTCCACTAACTGCATGATTCCCATAGTATCCATGATTCAATAAACAGTGGTTTGCCTTCCCATAGTATCCATGATTCAGTAAACATGGTCAGAGACCCCTTTTAACATTAGAATGTCATTGCAGCTAGCATGCACCTCCCTGCGCTCTCGAATGTGATCAATATGTAATGCATGATAACAGTTAAAACTCATCAGCTATAAGATTTGATGCCAGTTTGATGCTGCTGGTGCTCCGTCTGGAGCCGACTTATTTTAAACCCAAGTAACTTCAGAAATTCAAACAAACCAACTTTCTTTAGAACTAGTATCCCAAACCTAAACCCATTTCAAAGATAAGAATCTGGTGTACTGTGGGAGCAGAAGAAAATATTCGGGGTTGCAATCTTTCAAGATCTCTTTTTTACCTGCGCTCACACTCCTCACTTGGTTTATCAACTTTATTTTTCCCAGCTCAAGCACGAGAACTTTTGCAATCCTCCAAAATAAGAGCCTTGTAACCAAGTGGGGGCCAAGGACGAACAGAATGGCTGAACAGCTAGGGTGCAACTAAAATATGATTCTCCACTGAATGAACAATTGAGTGGATTACTGACATCCTCCATGATGATCCAAAATATGATTCTCTTACATTATCCATAGAGGTTATCTAGAAAATGAGAGAAAGTACAACTGAATAGCATCATGGTGTCACATTTCTTTTTTCATTTACCTCTTACCAACAAATAAAGACCTCCAACATGCCCAGTTCAGCAACAGATTACAGTATTAGGAAGAAAACAATTTTTGCATACATAAAACTATGATCAAACTTACTGCATAGGAAAAATAAGTGAAAATAAACCTCCACTAGCATCTCCCTTCCATGAAAGTGGTTTCATCATCGGGCGATCACGAAGGATGGCAGGCATCGGAGGAGGGGGGACATAAATAAGCAAACATAGACCTTAAATTACTATATACATTTCAACTAAAGTTTTAAATATTGGCCTATTACCATTATATAATGGATTGTATCAGATATTGAACTAACAAAACAAGGTATCACCTATACAAAATTAGTAACACCCATCAATGATGGCTGGTACAAAGTGTATTCGGTAGCAAAATCGGCAATATTGGATGATATCTGCTAGTATTAGCTTATATATATGATATCAAGTTTTAAAAAAAATGAATAGCAGTAGGGCATAAAAGCACTAGGTTTCCCGGAAAGAAGGAATGGGAAGAAAACAATGGTGTTGAAAAAGAACTAGGAGAAAAAATTGCAATCTATAGCTGTATAATCCAAATCCAAATCCAAAAAGGAAACATGGATGCTGCAGAAAGAGGTCGATATTTTTTTTTATAGGTTATTTTGAATATTTACCTTCAATTAGGGCTTCGTTCAAGGCCATGGGGATAGATTGAAGACTCTTGAACTCATGCAAAGTTGATTTATTGAAGAGTTTGTAGTGAGAGATTCACCACAAGTGGAACACGAAGAGAGAATGAGGACAGATTTGAGTACAATCCATAGTAGAGAGGGCCAGGAAGCAGGGTAGTAAGCCTTGTTTTTTTCCCTTCCCAAATTATAGTTGGCCGCTTGATACGATGGATAATAGTTGGACGCTTGATAGCCATCCATACAGTGATGGCTAGGATTTGGGTTTGATCTAGACCTAACCCAAACCCAGCTCATAGGCATAAACTATCTTGATGAGTTTGGGTGTTAATAATGAGTATACTTCCGCTATTTCATTTGTATATAATATTTTTTTATTAAACTCTGGTTTCCCTAATTGCATATTAGACTCTTGATGCTCATCTATATAATGATGGTTGGGATAAGGATTGGATCTGGACCTAAACCCAAACCAGCCTATCAACTAAATTGATAAGTTTGGGTGTTTATAATTGGTACACTACCACTATTCCTTTTGTGTATAATTTTTTCTTTATTAAAATCTAATTTTCACAAAAGAATTTATTAATTAGGTTTTGATATAATACATAAGTTTATTAATCTTTTTGTAAATGTAATTAATTGCTTTAAAAAAACAGCCATTTTAATTTAAACTATTAATTTGTTTATTTAAGCTAGAAATTAAGAATATGTAGTAAGGTACGAGTTATACAACTAATTTCCTATATCTACTTATAACTAATTTTTGAGAATCTACAAGAATGGGTAAAATGTTATAAATTGTCCTTAACTAGTTATTTTTTATATAACTTTATTAAGGCAGTTGGTAGCAGCATCGGATATGGGGATACGATAGGGCCAACATCCCAAAACACACTATTCCAGTACAAGACTCACAAGACAATACCAATACCGATACAGATATTTAAAACTTTGATTCAATTAACGCACTATTGCTGAGTGCAACTAACCAGTCTAGCCTATTTTCTATTCTCATGATCATCTCATAGCAAATGCTGGCCCAAAAATAGTAGTCGTGGTCCATCCAAACTATTTAAATGTACTTGAAACTACTCCACACTCGGCACAATTCTAATTCCTATATTTTCTGGCATTTCCATTCTTCTTGACTTGTTGACCAGATGGGACTACTCTCCTATAAATAAATACATTGTTTAGTCCATTGTAACAGATATTTAAATTATAATATTACTCAAATAATATTACTCTGTAGTGTAACCTATCCCAATCGGTAGCATTTTATGCCAAATTATATCGCATATAACTCAGTTATGACATATTTTTTAGATGATAACATTTATAAGGTAATTCTCAAGTATAGATGATACCATTAAACAACAGCACCAAACAGCGGGATTTTGCGAAGTATAAACACTGTTTTGTCAAAGATGCATTTAAAGAAGATGATTGTTGCATTGACCCATTTACGACAGCCACATCATCGAAAACCTCATGAACATAGTTTTAGCAAATAACTACTTATTACTTTCCTCCATCATTAAACACCCATACACCAAACAAAAGCATAAAGTGCTTCACTCTTTGTGCATTAAACTACTTACTCCAATTTTTGCATTGTCATCCACTATACCTAGTAGTAGTATTTCATAACTAGCAGTGGCAGATGACTTGCACTGATTACTGAGAGAAAAGAGAGCCTATGAACAAGCAGATACTACTGCTATCTCATCAATAGATAACAAAGGTGAAATGGAAGTCCATATGGCCACAGCCAATCTCAAGGAACAGAACTTTTAGCAAAATGAATCATTCAAATGAATCCTGGAAAGAAACAATAACGAGTTCAAACTTGTAACCAACCCTCAGCTCAGAAACTCGATAGCAAACACAAGAGCAATGAAGAAAGGTAAAATCATGACAAAGTTCAAACATCTCCGCATGAAAGATCAGAGAGGGAAATAAATGGACGATAAATTTGCAATCAGAAAAAAGAAATAATCAAGCAACCAAAAATAAAAAAACAAGATGCAAGAACTAGTCACATAAGTGGAAGTTACTATTGGAAAATATTTATATGAGTGAAAGGATGGAATTAAGAAATAATTTGTCAATAACCAAGTAAAAGATTAATGCAAGAATGAGGGGAAAAAAGAAGCACAACCTGAGAACTTTTTGCGAGACAATGCATGTGCTGAGCTGCCTAATAAAACTGGAAATTTTGTTGTGTAAAGATAGTTACTCAAGATCCCTTGGGAAGTCGGGGGTCTTACACACAAAAGAAGTGGTTTCATATGGAACCCATGACACCATGCAGTCAGTACCAGGATCACTATAAAGCTGAAATGTTTTGGTCACAAAGGATGCACAGAAGTGAGTTGACAGGTTCAATTTCCCCAGCACTGATTAACTGCATAGCTATACTAGCATTATCCTTCTAGAAACTTTTTTTATTTTTTTAATTTCATATTTCTTTGTATCCATAACAGAATCTATCCATCATTAGGGATACAAAGAAGTGAGATTAACAGATCCAATTTCTTCCGCATGGATTAACTGCAAACAGCAATACTAGCACATATCCTTCTAGGTTTATTTCTTAAATTTTTATTTTGTGTGAATAGCAGAATCTATCCATCAGTAAAACCTAGCATTAAGTTGAAGATTGTGGAATTCATGTCACAAGAATATCATTCTATTCATTATTAATATATTAAACAAAATATAACTAAAGTATAACATCGTAATGTCGATGACAACATACCTAATTAGACATAGCATTCCTGCCATCTATAGCATATCTTTCTTCGGCATACATTTACTTTGTAATTATAGCATTACATTTGTAACGTTTGACTTACAGCATAGTTTCCTTTTCATGGCAGCTTCAGTGGTTGTGTTGTTTGTAGAAAAAAAAATAACCAAAATAATACAAATATATAAATCAAAACTTCCATAAAGATGCAAATAGAAATGCATAAATGTACAAATAAACATCACCTCCACCAAGTGCCGTTCCTGAGTTACTAGCCAACAATAGGATATCAAGTGAACAACATTTGAAAAACTGAACTTTATGTGATTATCTTTTAAATGATGAATAAAATCTCAGGTTCATCTCTACATCTCATGCTAAACTACATGTTTATGTACATCCTTTTTTCCCACATGTTTAAGATGCATGCAATACCTTCCTACATGCAGAGAGAAAAACTCTTTCTGGACATTTGTTGATGGGCTCTGGTCAAGTATACCACTGAGTGAATGTCAAGTATACCCATAAGAAAAGACGACTCAGACAGTTCAGGATCAACAACCAACCTTAGGAGAAGTGCTCAGTCTGAGGATGACGATATTTGCTTTCTATATTTCAGATATAACTACAATGAACTCATCAAGTAATTGATTCAGGCTATGGAAGCCAACACGATTTCCTAGCAACACCATACTTCAAAAAAAAAAAAGTAGTATATTTGAGAAAGCATTCACAAAGCTAAGCTCAATGCTGGGGAGAAGTATTTTGCTTGCCAGCACCTAATAGGCTAATCATTATTTTGTAGCCTTGCAGAAAACCATTCTCACATTCCAACAAGGTGATTTTACATTAGAGAGAGAGAGAGAGATAGAGAGAGAGAGATAAGTGCGGTTATATGGTAAACTGTATTTTCGTATACAAAAGTCTGAAAATCAACTATTATGCAATCTAGGATGTTAGCATGAAAAAGAGGGAGAAGAGATTAACTGAGAAGATACGTGTCACAGAAGAATGGGAGAGATAAAAAGACAAATAGAGAGTGAGAAAGGTACTACGTTCAATGTGTTGTGAGAAACAGTAACCATGAATGGTACTAAGACTCCGTTTGGATGCATAAGAACAAAATCACAATATTTTATTTTGTGGGTTACTATTTCAAAATAAAGTTGTTCTTCGAAATTTTGATAAGACTTTAAAAAAATTATAATATATTTTAAGGAAATTATTTTCGCGTGTTTGGCAATCTAGCACTTTCAAAGGTTATGTGGATTGAAGTAAACCCAGAAAATCTTTCAAGATATGGGATAACACAAAAAAAAGAGAGCCGAAAAAACAATAGAAAGAAAAAGAAAAGATCGTGACATTAAAATTTCTACCTTGAATAGAAATTTTAATATCACAATCTTGTGGGAAAATTATGATATTCAAATCTGAGATTTGGTTGCCAGGTAACTTTTTTCAAATATATATACACACATACGCACACGCACGTATGTATCTACATATGTGTGTGTACACACACACACATACATATGTAGATACATGCATGCACCCATACATTCATACATACATGCATACATGCATGCATACATACATACATACATACATATATCATAATATTTATGGTTATCCAAACTAAGCCTAAGTTCATGGTATTGTTTCTACTAGAAGCAATTACAGGTTCCTCAAAGACACTAACCGTGAACTTCAGAATATGGGTTCCACCTTAAATAGTAACCATGAATCTGATTAGTGTTTCTATAATAGATAAATAGTCAAAATACAATAGTAACTTGAAATTGTATTTTTCTTGCATGTCATACTGTATGTTTTAATAGCATCAGATCTGAAAGTTCGGGGACAGAGATACATAGGCTTTAAAAAATGAATCAGTTTTAAATGATGGACACAAAAATGTTCTTCCCTTTCGAAGTAAACCGATAAAGGAGAAAGCAATGTTGTTATGTGTGAACAACTCTAGCATTGAAAATAATAAAGTTGAATTTATACCAAATTGTGTTCAGAAAGTTAGGTGATATGCCCCTCAACATTGCTTTCACCTAAAAATTCCAAATTGCTTAAAGAAAGTGTTTTATGGATTTTCAAAATGGAGAAATCCTCAAAAAAGATTATTTCTTCCTATGAATGTATACTGAAATAAGAAATAAAATTCTCACTGTAGCAAAACGCCATTTTTCAAGGAGACATTTTAGGCACAGAAGTTGATAGTAGACCTCGAGTTGTCACATAAAATATAAACTCTAATACATTTTATAATAAGAAAAACGAACATAAACAAAACAATAGTTTAAACAATTGCTCAAATCCATGTTGAAGTTTGGAGAGATGTCCAGACAATAATCTAGTGAACATAATTACTTCTATGCATAACTATGTCAGCAATCAATTGGAGGTAAATAAATTGTTACATGATATGCTGATTGTTACAAGCTAATGAAGTATACACAGACACGAGATAAAGGTATAATACGACATGAATAAAGGAATATGACAAATCCGAAAAAAGTAAGACACGAGGACATGGCAAAATAATGCACGTATTTATGCATGTGATATATATAATATGCATCCAAACTAGTAATTGTCAAGACATATTCTCTTTAAAGTAGAAAGAAATAAGTCTTAACAATCTAAATATAGACTATAATCAAGTAACTATATTGAAAAAAAAATTGAATTCAGTCCAACATACCAATATTTTGAATAAAATATTTGAAGTTTTTATTTTTGTAATGCATTTAGGGCCTATTAGCATAGTATTCCTTTTGCGTTACAAGAATTTCCTTTTTAGGTAATGTACGACTTCATACTGCTCAAAACGCAATCTTTATGACTCGCTGAAAGCAGATACGGTCCTGACATGTAATCTATACAACTTTCAGAAAGCAAACAAAGTTCCAACATGAAAGAATTTAAGTTCTTAAGATCTGATACCGGTTAGACTTCAATGCGTGTCGATATCTGATATACGGAGACAGATACTACACTCATTTTGAAGTGCTGTACTTTGTTGGTTACAAGTATGTTAAAATGCACATCCATTAACCACCCACCCTCACCACAGTAGTCCCTTGGATGCATAACTAGGTTGAATTAATGATTCAAAAACTTAGACAGCTTACGTGATCTCCCACAAATTCTTTTAACAAGCCTTTTCGTAGGTTCCCCAGGTATAAAACTATAAAAGTCATCTAGGCTAGTAGGTTGTTAGTTATATGGTTTCTTTTCCACACTGCAAATGCAATCACGTGGTATGCAAATAAAACCACCCCATATACAAATGTCAATATGAGAAGACGATTCATGTAGCAAGTCCCAAATATTTTATATTAAAGCATTACCATTATTGTTCTTGTTCTAATTCCAACATAGATGTAGCAGTCTACAAGTTCCACATGTACAACACAATAAAATTTTACTCAATAGTTCGTTGAGTCCCTCAACCTCAAAGCATCAGTGGAGAATTAGCCTAGGCATAAGGTCATGATCATGGCTACATATCTGTGAATATGTATATCCAGCATACTTACCTATATTCGTGTTTCCATATTAAGGAACCTTAGCGAAGAAATTATCAAAGAAATGAATTATTACATTCTTTTTAATAAACGAAGGGATGTCACACTTATTTTATTAGGTTTAGTTGAACAATGACCAGGACAGGTTAATAAGCATGCAAAGAGGAATGGGAATGTGAGTCATGCTATGACAGATTTACTAAATTCTATTAAGGGGAAGTGTCTAGAATATAATAGTTTCCTAAGAAATGCAGACCAAGAGCATAAGAAACAAACTTATACACAATGAAATTATCCTACTCTAAATACTCTTGATTAAGCTATTAAGAAAAAGGCTTCTTAAGCTGTGAAGTTCTGAAAGAAAAAGAGGTGAACTGAGAATTATTGCTGGGGAACTCTCAGTTAGCAAACAATAATGACTGCTTAGGTTAGAGTTACAGTTCTTTTGACCCCCTCAAAAAAATTTCACAAACAACAGAACAAATTTAACAAATTTAAAGGGCAGGGGACTCACAATGCCCACTCATATTTGAAGTAATCACCACCAGTCCACCGGTCCTCTATTCCTGCAGTAAAAATGTAATAACCCTTAATTTTCTTTAGACTTAAATAAATAAATAAACACAATATTAATAAGTATGATCTTTCATTTTTTATAACCTCCAAACCATTATCCTCTATAACTCCTAAACTTTTTATTTTCTAACCTCCAAACTTTTCATCTTCTCCATTATTTCAATAATGAAACTCCATATTTAATTCTCAAAATTAAACTTTCTAATTAAACTAAAACCTTTCATATTCTAAAACCTCCCATTAGAAAACTATATAAACCCTCATCTCTAACCTATTTAAAACATACAAATTTTTCTCTAAAATTTTCCCACTAAAATTCTCTCTTCCTCTCATCTTGCGAGAGTCGTCGTCACCGCCAGAGTCGTCGCTGCTATTGGGACTGCTACTATCATCCAGTGTTTTAAATACCGGCCGATATACCGGTATATCGGCCGGTATATCGCTAAAATTGAAGAAACGAGACGGTATGCAGTTTTTTTTACCGTTTATCGTTTTGGACCGATATGGGCTGATATATCAGCAACATGGCGATATATCGGCCGGTATCGAGATGAGAAATACCGGCCGGTATTAGGTAATATCGGTTAATGGGTTTTGGTTACGGATTAAACCCATTAACTTGTTGAAATCCGACCCGTTAAGAAATAAAACGGGCCGGGAGGGGGAGAGAAAGGGTATTTTTTTCGTTTTCTCTCTCTCTTTCTCTCTCGCGACGAAAAAGCGATCGATCCTTCCCCGCGAGTCGCGACCAAACTCTAACCCTAATTGAGCAAACCAGCCCTAAATCTCTCTCTGATTTTTCTTCTCCCACTCTCTAGCTCTATCTCTCGTTCTCTCCCAGCGTTCGTCGGCCGATCGAGCCGAACCCTAACCCTAATTTCCCAACAAATCCATAAATCTCTCATTCTCTCTCTTTCTTTTTCGCTCTCTGATTGCTCTTCTCCCACTCTGGGAGTCTTCAAAGGGTTCTCGCCGTTCTCCGCCGACGCTGCCATCTCCAGTTCGTCGGATAGTGGGGCAGTGGCCGCCGGCCAGGTAAGTCAAGTTTGATTTTTTCATGTTAATTTGATTTAGAGTTACAAATTTCTTCAATTTCTTTTATAATTGTGCTATTTAGGTTTAATTGATTGCGATTTATGTTAGAAATTTTTTTTGGTGTAATTTGAGACTAATACTTAAGTTGGGAGGGCTGAATTAGTGATTGTAGTTTACAGTGAATTTGTCAAGTCACTGATTCACATTGAATCGGTGATTCGGTTCACTGGTTCACATTGAATCAGTGATTCGGTTCACTGATTCACACTGAATCAGTGAATCGAATCACTGATTCACACTGAATCAGTGAATCGAATCACTGATTCAGTGTGAATCAGTGGTTCGAATTCACTGATTTTGTGTGTTTGTGTGTATGAGCTTCATGGTAGATAAAATTTGTAAATTTGTATTAGTATTTACTATTTAGTAAAGGAAGAAATAGATTATATAAGATAAATTTGAATTTACTATTTAGTATTTACTATTTGTATGTTAGATAAATTTGTAAATTTTTAAATTTGTATTAGTATTTACTATTTAGTAAAGGAAAAAATAGATTATGTTAGATAAACTTGAATTTACTATTTAGTATTTACTATTTGTATGTTAGATAAATTTGTAAATTTTTAAATTTGTATTAGTATTTACTATTTAGTAAAGGAAGAAATAGATTATGTTAAATAAACTGGACAAAGCAATTCGAGTAATTAGCTAATATAAACGGTATCTGCAAATTCGTAAGTTGAATGTAAATAAGCCAATGTAAGTACTATAAACTTATTTTATGTGTTTTATTATGTTCTATATAACCAATTATATGATTATTCTTTAAGTGGTATGACACCGATATGACACTCCGGTATTTAGGGTCATATCGCGATATCCCGTCCGGTATCCGGTAACCGGTATGTAATTTGCTGACCGGTACGAGACCGGTATACGATATTTAGAACACTGCTATCATCACCGGAACTTCGCCACAGAGGAGTACTTTTTCTTTTTCTTTTCACGTTTTCGACTTCTCACTTTTTAACAAAGAGATTGCTCCATTAAGCGATATTGGGAAACAAAATTCAGATAAGTTCATTTTTAGACTCACTAATTATTCTAGTTTATATATTTGTTGTTCAATTACATTGTTTATGTTATATAAATTGTTTTGGGATTTATTAATCACTTATGATTTTGTCATTTTGTTATTAAATATATCAAATCACATGGTTAGACTTTAGAATAAATGAAATATACAATATTTTATAAATCAAATAAAAACTATAATCATGGAAAAATATTATTTGTAATATTATTTTGTGTTGGTGTCTAGAAAAGTAGTCTTGTATATTGGTTCTCAAATTCAGGAACGTGCGTCGTACGGAAAACCTCGCAACACCCATACATTTGCCTGACCGATATCTCTATAATGTCTCAAATCAGTAAAACCTTGATATAGCCAATTGCGATATATTTAATAAAATATGAATCAAACATCTTTGAATTATATTTTCAATAAACTAATATACCTGAATTGAAATATTGTACCTGATATAATACATATACAAGTTGTGAAAACCAAAATTTAGATCAACATGAACTATATTGAATGATACTGGGTTGGGGGAAAACTGAATGATGGAAATATACTCTGTTTTGATTGTAACATGTTAAGTTATACAACTAAATAATTTGCACACCATGGGTGCGTGATGATTTGCTGGATCATACCTTACTATTATTCTTGTTTTCCTGACGGCAGATCTGACTCAGTACCGAACATTCCATGTGACCATTTCCTGGGTCTGTACAGGAGACAATCGAAATAGTGGTATCCCATTACGTAGTTTTTCTAATTACATGATATGCTAGACAAAAATATCCATGTTATAAAGTTGACTTCACTAAAATGACATTAAGATAACCTAAATCAATTAATATCATTATTACAGACATCTTATTACATATTTTCTAAATCTTGTGCTATTATTATGTTTGGACATAACCATTATATTTCACATTCTTTTTGCGTATTTTGTTTTGGTCACAGTCTGACGATCTGGATGTACATGCTCAGAATTACCGATGGACGTACAGAAAAATAATATAGGATCCAATATAATTTGAAGAGCAGATTGAAGTCAAAGAGTTGCCCTATTTTTTCTTATTTAATTCATTGTATTAATTATTATTTCAACTGTATCAAACTTCGTTCCAATAAGTGAAAAGTCAAACTTTTGTTGAATTTTTCTATCGTAATTACTGAGTATTATTGTGGTAAATTTTACTGAAAGTTTTACCATATTCAAACCGAATATGTTACTGGTATCAACTATACATACTCGTATACTGTATATCGGGAGTGGGTGTGACAAAAAATCAATAATAGAAGTTAGAGTACAACTTTTGTAAGCTCTAGTCACAATGTTTTACAACACAAAGCCACACTTTCTTTTTTAACATGAGCTAACATGGAGTGAAATCGTTGTTTTTTGTTTTTTTTAATTCTCTCGAAAGCTTGAAAAGAAATCAGAAGATTCGACGAATCACATTGTATTTATAGCGTCTACTACTTGAGTATATTAAATTAGTATTTCTGAAGGTTTTATACGAAATTGTTAAGATGTTGAAAATTGAGTTCAAAATCAAGGCTAGAATTTTTTGTTTGATCCAAATGACAAAAATAAAAAATTGTTAAAAAAAAAACACACAAGAAATAGGCAACAGATGTCAGAACTAGGAAATTTCCACCACCGTGAAACCAACAAACGATTTGCCACCCCGGGCGCCCGGGGCACCAACCACCGAAAAAAAAAGGTAAAAGAAAAATCTTGATAGTCTCATCGATTTTTCTCCAAAAAACATTTTTTTTAAAATTAGTATTAGGGTTTTAATGTTCTCGTAACCAAATCCTGTCTATTGAAACAAAAAAAAAAAAAAAAAAAAACTTTTACCTTTTTAATCCTCTCGCAAGAGCTCCAGAACCTTGAGAACCGCTGGCGCTAGGGTTCAGGGATAGGGTTTCGACGACTCACAATTGAGAGGCAACGAGATGCTTCGGATCTCAATGGAGGGAGAAATTCGAGCAAAGCGAAGTTAGGGCGAGGTGAGCGAAAGCTGCGAGAGGAAAGAGGGAGAAATCGAGCAATCGAACAAGCGAACTAAAACCAAAAATAAAAATAACGGAAGCTCTATGTTCCCAAATTTCCTAGAGTTTCCTAAAGCCCTAAGCCCACCATTTTATTGACAAAAGGGCCTGATTGGCCCGCTTTCTGGCCCAATGATAATTTCGATTAATGAATTGATAAATAAGTTTTTCCTCCCGAGGGTAAAGCATGAGCTTGGACCAAGAGCTTTTCTATTTATTTATTTATTTATTTATTCCCTTTGCGTTTTGAGATTACTCTCTTAAATCATCATTGTGCACTTTTTATCATTTAAATAATATTTACCCAACATATATAGATCTGTCTACATAAGTAGATTAGTAAATCTCTATTTATTCTGAATTTTTTAATTATGTTGGTTTAACTTTTCCAACTATTTGTCAAAATATCATTCTGGCAACCTAAATTATTCCATACGTTCTTAATCCATATGGAGACTAAGTTCACATCAGTTGTTGCACAGTTAAATAAAAAATTTACTATCCTATTATTTCTTCTTTTTTTTTTTTTTTTTTCTTTTTTGAGTTTTAATACTAGAACATGTTACAACAATATTATTCGCCCAAAATCTCTACGTACGCATAATTTTATTGTCACGTGAAGGAAAAAAAAAAAAAAAACTTAATGGCATATATGCCTCTATAATCCATGAATTTTTTATACATTTGTCGAATATAATGGACAAAACTATATCTAAAAATTAAGTATTTTATGTTGAGACGTATGGCGCGTGCATGTGGGATCTCGCAATTTTATGCTTAATGGAGTTATTTATTTTTATAAAATGAGGTTTTGAGCATATTACCGCTTAAGAACTATCTAATTCTAGTGCATTTAAAATTAATGATATTAGGCATTTTCTCTAGGAAAAACAATGTTCATATCTATATTGTATTTGCCTTTTCATTATTTATCCTTTTCCATTGTTATCTACCTTTTTCTTCCGCCATATACAATATCTGCCTGACATATCTTTTGTTGTGTGGTCTCTCTCCATTTGTCGTTAGACTTCAAATAATCCCATATAAGAGTTTATATATATTGTTTCTAATGATTTCATGAACTCAAAAAACTGTAATTAAGATGGATTAATCCTAATAAAAATATAGGTCATATGTCCTCAACAGTAGTAATATGATTGTTAGTAGAATATTCAAATGCTAATCAGCCTTGTTTTTAGTGCTATCATAAGGGAAATTCTATTTGCGCACTACATTTTACTCTTGGCTTCCTAAATATTCTTTACACCAAACTCCTATTTTGAAATACTATCATTTTACTCTCTGCACCCAAATTTTTTTCCAAAATACCCTTCCTCAAATATTTTGGTCGGGTATTAATACCCGACCAAGAAACGTGCTGGTCGGGTATTAAAACCCGACCAGCAAATGTAACACCCCAAAATTATCATGTTTATTAAATTATAAATTATCAAGTTAAAAATTTCTTTCTATACACCTTCAAATTTAATTAGTTTCTAAGGGCACCCCCTTTGGCATTTTGTGCGGATGAATTGTTAGAAATTACACGACATGATAACAAGTTCTAGTATCTTTATTACACGACATGATAACAAGTTCTAGTATCTTCATTACACGACATGATAACAAGTTCTAGTATCTTTATTACACGACATGATAACAAGTTCTAGTATCTTTATTACACGACATGATAACAAGTTCTAGTATCTTATTTACACGACATGATAACAAGTTCTAGTATCCTTATTACATGACATGAAGTACTCTTATGATACATGTATACATGATTCCAAATCTTGATTCCTGAACTCTTGATTCTTGTGAAATGATATGTATACAATTTGACATGAAAGTCCACGTGTTTTCTTTAATTCACGTATATCATATGCATTACTAACATGGGAAAAACTACATGATGGATAGATAAGTACTGTATTGTACAAGGATGTTGTTGGCCAACTTCTTGATTAGGTGCTGAGGGTCTTTTTACTAGCAGCACTGGGTGGTACTGAGCCACCATCTGATATATGAGTCACCATATGAGTGATGCCCGTTACTTGTTTCATTTAACGGGGTCTGACTTGTAGCACCTAGCGGTGTGTCATGGTTCAGCGCCATGAGTTAGAGGCCGGGTCCCGGGTATGCACGGGCACTTGTACAATATGAGAAACTGCGCGCTATTTTATCCATCATTGAGTTTCAATTCCAACACTAACATGATATGGACCTGTTAAATTTTACACGAAGCTTGCGAATGATTTACATTGTTCTGGTTATATGCAACATGATTGATATTTACTTCGCTTACACTTGTCACCTTTACATGATTTGTTTCTGCTATTTGAATGAATAGTCTTACTCAATTCATTTTCAGTATTCTTAGGATACGTTTGTACCAACGCAATTTATTTATTTTTTTATTTATTTGTACTATGATAATACACGTGTTTCTTACTTTTGTATTACTTGCTGGGTTAATCCCCTGGGTTTTCTTAAGCCCAGATCACGAAAGAAGAGAAGGGGAGATTGCTCCAGACAACGATCCTTACTTCACCAACCAGGTCGAGTAGAGGATACTAGCACAATACTTTTTGGGTACTTCGCACTTCTTGTTCTTGTTTCCTTTGTCACTTCTTGTTCTTGTTTCCTTTTTCTGGGCACTGCTTTAACTTGTAGTATTTAACTTTTTTGTGTAAATATTTAAAGCAGTGTGCCATTCTATGTAATCAACTCTCTGTATAAATGAAATCCTTTCAGTTTCAGACATGGTTATTCATCTTGACATGGCAGTAGTTACGGTTATTCTAAGATCATGGGACTGTTGGGTTATTTATAGTATTTAAGCGGCGTCCCCTGTTTTGAGGGAAAAAAAAATATAGAGTCGAATTTGGGGCGTTACAGATTTGGTATCAGAGCCTAGATTTAGGTGGGAGACCATATGACTACTGCCACATGAAAACATGTCTAAGATATACTCTTGACACTTCTTCCCTATCTTTAATATCCATCAGATCTAGTATCATGCCTATTTTATTGTTTCTAATTCATTTGGAATATCTATCTTGAAACTCCATCTGATTAATCTTCCTTAGTCCGTCACAGAATGATGACGACCCAATCTTCTACTAGCGCGAGCCCAAATCTAATGAGTGAAGAGTCTGAGCTTAGAAATATGGTACAAAGGGTAGCACAAACGCAACAAACCACAATAATGATATTAGAAAGGATATTGCAGTGCCAAAAACAAGAGAGAATCAAAATGGTGAACCTTCTAAGGGTGGCGAATAAGAGGTCAGTAGCATTTAAAGGGTCATATAGGCAAGGAGCAAACCCATTGGCCAGGAAATTTGATGGCACACCAACAAGGAAGCAGGTGATGCCTAATCGAGGTATAATAATATATAATCATTGTCATAAACCAAGACATATCAAGAAAATGTGTAGAATAGCTCAAGGGTTATGTCTGGTGTGCGGATTCACTAGTCATCAGTTGAGAGATTGCCCAAAAACTCAACAGTCGGCAAAAGCTAAGGTCCCATGTCAGGCAAAGGACAGACCAACAAGCATATCAACCCAGAAGATTTCAGGACCAGATCAGAAAGGGCTTTTGGAAAACTAACAACAAACTCATGCCAGCACCCGAGGAGGAACAGAATGGAGGAAATGGTAAGTTAAGCTGATGAATATGGAGAAAGTTCAAACCACTGTAAGAGTCGTGGCAGGTATAATTTTAGTTGGAAATATACCGGCCATTGTTTTATTTGATTCCGGAGCGTCACACAGTTTCATCACTAGCATATTTGTTTCCCGCAATTTTATCGATTTTACAATCTTACCTGAGAGGTGGGATATTAAGACCGGGAATGATAGTATCATAACCAATAAAGAGTATAGATTGTATTCCTTGGTGATTAATGAATTTTGTGCCAACTTATTAGTTATTAGTGGAGGATAATATGATGTTATCTTAGGTATTGATTAGTTGAGTACCTTCCATGCAGTAATAGGTTGTAGAAGAAGGAATGATCTCAGTAGTGTCAGAATTCTTAAATATATTTTCTGAAGAGATATCTGGACTACCACCAGCAAGGATAGTAGAATTTACTATTGATATTATACCTGGAGCTGAACCAGTTTGTAAGCCACCTTATTAAATGGGGATTGCAGAACTAGAAGAAGTCAAGAAACAAGTGGGCGAGTTAATGAAATTGGGTTTTATAAGACCCAGTGTCACCTTGAGGAGCTCCGGTACTATTAGTAGGAAAGAAGGACGGAAGTAAAAGGTTATGTATAGACTACATAGGTTTGAATGCAATAACAATTAAGAATAAATATCCATTGCCAAGGATAACTGATCTGTTAGATCAACTTGGAGGAGCGAAGATATTTTCAAGAATAAATCTTCGTTCAGGATTTCATCAAGTAAGAGTCCGAACAGAAGATATCCTAAAGACTGCATTTAGAACCAGACATGGTCATTATGAATATTTAGTGACGCCATTTGGGATAACTAATGCTCCAGCGGTGTTTATGAATTTGATGAACCATGTTTTTACTCAGTATTTGGACAAATTTGTGGTGGTGTTTATTGACGATATATTGATCTACTCTACGAATAGAGAAGAGCACGTTAAACATTTGAGGATAGCATTACAAACTTTAAGGGAACAAAGGCTATACGGAAAATTGAGCAAATGTGAATTTTGGTTGAATAAAATTGCTTTCTTGGGTCATATAATATCTGAAGATGGTGTATCAGCAGATCCTAAAAAGATAGAGGCTGTGATGGATTGGCCTGTACCAAAATCAGTATCAGAAGTTCGCAGTTTTCTGGGGATGGCTGGATATTACAGGCGGTTTGTACAAGATTTTGCAAAAATTGCGTCTCCTCTAACTAACTTGACGCGAAAAGGAATCGAATATCTCTGGACAGAAGGATGCGATAAGGCATTTGAAGAATTGAAACAAAGACTGACAACCTCACCTATGTTAGCAATTCCAGACAACACTGGAGGAATGAAAATCTATAGTGATGCTTCAAAACTAGGACTGGGATGCGTATTGACTCAGCATTGAAGAGTGATTGAGTTTGCATCAAGACAATTAAAACCTCATGAAAGAAATTATCCCACTCATGACTTGGAACTAGCATCAATAATTCATGCTTTGAAAATTTGGAGACATTACTTACTAGGACAAAGGGTGGAAGTGTACACATCACAAAAGTTTGAAATATATTTTCACTCAAAAGGAACTAAATATGAGACAGAGACGATGGTTGGAGTTAGTAGCAGATTATGACTTGGAAATTAAATATCATCCAGGAAGGATCAATATAGTGCCAGATGCTCTGAGTAGAAGACCTGCAATAGAAAGATTGATTCAACAAAAAGAATTGTTGGCAGAAATACAAAGAATAGAATTAGAAATAATTCTACCAGGAATGATAACACAACTTATGGAAATGCGACTACAGTCACCATTGATAGAGCAGATCAAGCACGCCAAGTCGATGATGAAAGCTTCCAAAGGTTAAAGAGCAAACTTGAGACAGGTAAGAGGCCTGAGATGAAGATACACTCAGATGAGACTATTAGATTCAGGGAGAGGTTATGGGTGCCTAAGAGAGAGACAAGGAAGAGAGTTTTAGAAGAAGCTCATAAATCAGCATATTCCATTCATCCCGGAGGCAATAAGATGTACAAGGATATGATGAGGTACTTCTGGTGGCCGGGCATGAAGAAAGAAATTGCAAGACATGTATCCATGTGTTCTACTTGCCAACAAGTGAATGTCGAACATCAGAAAATAGCTGGATTACTTCAACCCTTAACAATTCCAGAATGGAAGTGGGAACAAATATCAATGGATTTTGTTACAGGATTACCAAAGAGCACTAAAGGTAATAATGCGATTTGGGTGGTAGTGGACCGACTGACCAAGTCAGCTCATTTCATCCCATTTAGGGTTGGTCAGTCAACAGAAGCGTTAGCAAAAAGATTCATGCAGGAAGTGGTGAGATTACATGGAGTTCCATTTAGAATTATCTCAGATAGGGATACAAGATTTAGATCACAATACTGGAAGAAATTGATGGATAGTTTAGGAATACATTTAGACTTGTCTTCAGCATATCACCCACAAACAGATGGACAATCAGAATGAACTATCCAAATACTTGAAGACATGCTTAGAGTATGTATGCTAGATTTTGGAGGATTTTGGGAAGACCATTTATATATGACGGAGTTTTCTTACAATAATAGCTATCAAGAGAGTATCAAAATGACACCATTTGAGGCTTTATATGTCAGAAAGTGTAGATCTCTATTATGTTGGAACGAGATTGGAGAGCGAAGTATTTTGAGACCTGAATTGATTACTCAAGCAACAGAGCAAGTAAAGGTTATTAGAGAACATATGAAAGCTGCACAAGATAGACAAAAGAAATGGGCAGATCGACGTAGAAAATCATTGGAGTTTGAAATAGGAGACAAGGTATTTATCAAGATATCGCCAATGAAAGGAGTGATTAGATTCGGCAAGAAGAGAAAGCTTAGTCCAAGATATATTAGACCATTCGAAATTACAGAAAGAATTGGGAATCTTGCATACAGATTATCATTACCTCCTGAGATGGAAACTATTCATGATGTATTCCATGTGTCACAATTAAGGAAGTGCTTGGGCAACGAATATAAGGCTGTAGACTTGTCCGAAGTGGATCTGCGATCCGATCTAAAGTATGAGAAACAATCTGTAGCAATCATTGATCGACGGGAGAAAGTCCTAAAGAACAAAGTGATACCGTTGGTCCTTATTTTATGGGATGCACGATCACCTGGGGACTCCACTTGGGAACTTGAAGACGATATCAAAACAAAGTACCCGTACCTATTTTCATCACCAGGTATGTAAGTTGACAACACGTATCTGTATATACTAGTTTACTTTTGAATTTGGAATTTCGAGGACGAAATTCTTTTATTAGGTGGGTAGAATGTAACACCCCAAAATTATCATGTTTATTAAATTATAAATTATCAAGTTAAAAATTTCTTTCTATACACCTTCAAATTTAATTAGTTTCTAAGGGCACCCCCTTTGGCATTTTGTGGGGATGAATTGTTAGAAGAGAGTGAGAGATGGCACTCTAGTTGACATTTGTCATGCATGCAAGAAGCCTTAGGGTTAGGCTAGAGGACAAGATGACCAAAATGCCCTTAGGTATATATAACCTTATTCTCTCAAAGAGAACTCTTATCAAAAGAACAAAATAAAAAAATTCACTCTTTACCCTTAGTTCTTCTAGTTCGTTGAGCAAAGGAAATAGAAGGGAGACTTTGCTAAAACAAAGGAGGAGACTAAAGGGAATAGAGGCACCTTGTTCTTGTTCTCTCTTTGAATTGTATTTGAGTGCAAGTAGCAAGTATGATTTTTCTTGGAAATTATTGATTTGAATTTTGAGTACATGATTCCTTTTTCTTTATGGATAATTCTACATCATTTCGGATCTGCATACTTAGCCTGATTTACGGATGTTGGTTATTTTTGGCATAGCCTCGCGTTTGGCTATTTTTAGCCTCGTGTTTGGCTTTTTTTTAGCCTCGCGTTTGGCAATTTTTAGCCTCGCGTTTGGCTATTTTCTGCTTCCCGTTTGGCTATTTTTTTAGCTTCGCGTTTGGCCATTTTTAGCCTCGCATTTGGCAATTTTTAGCCTCGCATTTGGCTATTTTCTGCTTCCCGTTTGGCTATTTTTTTAGCTTCGCGTTTGGCGATTTTTAGCCTCGCGTTTGGCAATTTTTAGCCTCTCGTTTGGCTATTTTCTGCTTCCCGTTTGGCTATTTTTTTAGCTTCGCGTTTGGCCATTTTTAGCCTCGCGTTTGGCAATTTTTAGCCTCGCGTTTGGCTATTTTCTGCTTCCCGTTTGGCTATTTTTTTATCTTCGCGTTTGGCCATTTTTAGCCTCGCATTTGGCAATTTTTAGCCTCGCGTTTGGCTATTTTCTGCTTCCCGTTTGGCTATTTTTTTAGCCTCGCGTTTGGCAATTTTTAGCCTCGCGTTTGGCAATTTTTAGCCTCGCGTTTGGCTATTTTCTGCTTCCCGTTTGACTATTTTTTTAGTTTCGCGTTTGGCCATTTTTAGCCTCGCGTTTGGCAATTTTTAGCCTCGCGTTTGGCTATTTTCTGCTTCCCGTTTGGCTATTTTTTTAGTTTCGCGTTTGGCCATTTTTAGTCTCGCATTTGACAATTTTTAGCCTCGCGTTTGGCTATTTTCTGCTTCCCGTTTGGCTATTTTTTTTAGCTTCGCGTTTGCTATTTTTAGCTTCGTATTTGGTGATTTTTAACCTCGCATAAAAACTCCTCGTTCAAGAGAAACACGGATTTACACACTTGGTATGATTCGCGGATTTATGATAACATGATATATGAATATCAACATGATATATGAAGGCAAGATTGTTCATGAAAACAAGTTCGAGTATCTTTATTACACGACATGATAACAAGTTCTAGTATTTTTATTACACGACATGATAACAAGTTCTAGTATCTTCATTACACGACATGATAACAAGTTCTAGTATCTTTATTACACGACATGATAACAAGTTCTAGTATCTTCATTACACGACATGATAACAAGTTCTAGTATCTTTGTTACATGACATGATAACAAGTTCTAGTATCTTTATTACACGACATGATAATAAATTCTAGTATCTTATTTACACGACATGATAACAAGTTCTAGTATCCTTATTACATGACATAAAGTACTCTTATGATACATGTGTACATGATTCCAAATCTTAATTCCTGAACTCTTGATTCTTGTGAAATGATATGTATACAATTTGACATGAAAATCCACGTGTTTCCTTTAATTCACGTATATCATATGCATTACTAACATGGGAAAAATTACATAATGGATAGATAAGTACTGTATTGTACAAGGATGTTGTTGGTCAACTTCTTGATTAGGTGCTGAGGGCCTCTTTACTAGCAGCACTGGGTGGTACTGAGCCACCGTCTGATATATGAGTCACCATATGGGTGATGCCCGTTACTTGTTTCATTTAACGGGGTCTGACTTGTAGCACCTAGCGGTGTGTCATGGTTCAGCGCCATGAGTTAGAGGCCGGGTCCCAGATATGCACGGGCACTTGTACAATATGAGAAATTGCGTGCTATCTTATCCATCATTGAGTTTCAATTCCAACACTAACATGATATGGACCTGTTAAATTTTACACGAAGCTTGCGAATGATTTACATTGTTATGGTTATATGCAACATGATTGATATTTACTTCGCTTACACTTGTCACCTTTACATGATTTGTTTCTGCTATTTGAATGAATAGTCTTATTCAATTCATTTTCAGTATTCTTAGGATACGTTTGTACCAACGCAATTTATTTATTCTTTTATTTATTTGTACTATGATAGTACACGTGTTTCTTGCTTTTGTGTTACTTGCTGGGTTTAATCCCCTGGGTTTTTTTAAGCCCAGATCACGAAAGAAGAGAAGGGAAGATTGCTCCAGACAACGATCCTTACTTCACCAACCAGGTCGAGTAGAGGATACTAGCACAATACTATTTGGGTACTTCGCACTTCTTATTCTTGTTTCCTTTGTCACTTCTTGTTCTTGTTTCCTTTTTCTGGGCACTGGTTTAACTTGTAATATTTAACTTTTTTGTGTAAATATTTAGAGCAGTGTGCCATTCTATGTAATCAACTCTCTGTATAAATGAAATCCTTTCAGTTTCAGACATGGTTATTCATCTTGATATGGCAGTAGTTACGGTTATTCTAAGATCATGGGACTGTTGGGTTATTTATAGTATTTAAGCGGCGTCCCCTGTTTTGAGGGAAAAAAAAAAATATAGAGCCGAATTGGGGGCGTTACAGCAAACGAAGTCTCCCTCGTAAAAGAACACTAATTAACGATAAATTTCAAACAAATATGCATAAACTTAAAAAAAAAATTCAAATCGTATCTTAAATTTGTTCTTTGACACCAATTACATATTGAAATTTTTCATTTGCATAAGAAAACTCAAACTCAAATTCCAAATCTAAATTTCACTTGTCACGGTGAAATCAAAGAATTTAAAATTCTTTTAATCTTTTCAGGAACGTTAATGTAAAAATTTTAAGGGGTCAAGAAATCAAATTGATGATTTTGTAGAAGATGTGTTTTTATTAAATACCAAAAAAAAAAATTATTTAGGGTTTTCAGAGAGAAAATAGAAGAGGAAGACGATAAGTCGTAGTTTCAAATTTTAAGAAGTTTTAATTTAGAATTTATAAGGGTAACTTAGCCCAAAAAAATAATGGCAAACTTGTAATTATTTATAAGTTTCAAAACCGTGCCTCAAGAGTAAAATACCGGGTGCAAATAGAATTTTCCCTATCATAATTTATTAGTGAGAGTTTTTAAGTTCGACTCCTGATTGTGATTCAATTTAGGTAAAATTGTAAAAAATATATATGTATGAATTTGATTAGAGTAAAATATTCAAATTCTAAATTGAGTTAATGTGTGCAAATTTAGGTCATGTGCCTCAATCTGTCTAGGGAGGAAGTTTTCCATTGGGATTTTAGGAAGCAGAGTGAGAATGCAGTTGAATGCTAATCAGCCTAAAGCAATTAAATTAATTTGTCAATCTACGTCCAAAACATTTCTGTCGGGTTAAAAAAATCCTAGGTTCGGGTTAACCCGATCCACTGTCACCTCTAAACTTCTCAACAAAGGGAGTTTCCATAGGAGCACACCATTTTTCCTAGTGAGCCTACTTTTATAACTGTTGGCTCAAAAATAAGTTTAGACTTCCGTTCTTTCGTTTTCGCGGTAACTGGCCCCCATGGCTTCTTCTTCCATCTTCTCTCTCGCAAATCGCCTGAGAGCAGCAACCCGAATCCAAATCCGAACGCGAATCCAAAAACTAATTCTTCAGCCGCTCTTATCGAGCAAACACTCCTACTGCACCCAGACTCAACGAGCTCCTCGCCCGAGTCTCACGTCCACGATTATGCCTTTGGGCCACCCCAGCATCAGCATCGTACCGGAGCTCGACAGGTGGATCGGTAGAGGGAATAAACTCAGGAAGGTCGAGCTACAAAACTTGGTTCGAGATCTCCGGCGGCGCCGGCGGTATAAGCAAGCTCTGGAGGTTCGTGTTTTTTTTGGCTTGCCCATGAACTGTTTGTACTTATTCCTGTTAGAATAATCTTGTGTAAGTGTTCAGTTTTATAACATTCTAGTGGTAATCAAGGCTAGTTTATGTGCTAGGCCTCTGAGTGGATGAAGGACAAGGGCGAGGTGCCATTCACTCCGAGCGACCACGCTGTGCAGCTGGATTTGATCGGGCAGGTCCGCGGGCTCCCCTTCGCCGAATGCTACTTCAACAGCTTGCCCGAGAGTGACAAGACTGAGAAAACATATGGCGGGCTCTTGAATTGCTATGTGAGAGAACGCCTAACTGATAAGTCTTTGGCCCATTTTCAGAAGATGAAAGAAATGGGGTTTGCCTCCTCGGCTCTTCCTTACAACGACGTCATGTGCCTCTACGCACATCTCGGGCAGTACGAGAAGGTTCCTTTGGTTCTGGCCGAAATGAAGGAGAACAAGGTTCTTCCCGACAATTTCAGCTACAGGATATGCATCAACTCTTACGGTGCAAGGTTGGATATCGATGGCATGGAAAAGGTTCTAGTGGAAATTATGTACCAGCCTCAAATCGTCATTGATTGGAATACATATTCAGTTGTTGCAAACATATACATCAGAGCAGGGCTTGCTGACAAGGCGACCTCAGCACTAAAGAAAGCCGAAGAGAGACTAGACAGAAACAACGGTCTATGTTACAATCATCTGATATCCCTTTACGGCCAGCTAGGTAACAAATCCGAGATGCAAAGGATATGGGAGCTTCAGAAGGTGAGGCTTGGAAGGTTTATTAACAGAGACTACACCACCATGCTCGGGTCACTGGTGAAGCTTGGCGAGCTGGAAGAAGCCGAGGTGTTGCTGAAAGAATGGGAGACCAGCGGGAATGCTTTTGATTTCAGGGTTCCAAATATTGTTCTTATCGGGTATCGGCAAAAAGGGTTGCTGGAGAAGGCCGAGGCCATGCTTGACGACTTCCTGAAGAAAGGGAGGAAGCCGCCATCTAGTAGTTGGGGTATTGTGGCTGTAGGCTTTGCAGAGACGGGTGAGATCGAGAAGGCTTATGAGTTTATGTTGAATGCTCTCTGTGTTTATGCTCCGAACAGCAGTTGGGAGCCAAGCTGGGATGTGGTTAAGAGTATATTGTGTTATCTTGGCGATGAAGGTGGTGTAGAAGCTGCAGAGACTTTTGTTGGTTTGTTGAAAAATGTGCGTTCAATTGATAGAGACATGTATCACACATTGATCAAGGCTAATCTGAGAGCAGGAAAAGAGATTGATGAGATCTTGAAGAGCATGGAGGCAGATGGAATAGAGGTGAATGAGGAGACACGGGAGATTTTGAGCTCCAAGTCTGAAAGTGCTGCATCCCTTTTTTAACTACAGCTCCGAAAAATGAGTGAGAGAGGCGTCACGCATTAATCAAGATATTTTTGAAGGAAAGGGAGTTCTAAAAGAATTTCATATTTTAAAAACGTGAAAGTTGAAAGGTTGTGCATTCATTCTGTTATGAAGAGCTTACATCATTGGATAAAAATGGATGGACGTGAAAGTTCTACCTTTTTTGAATGTAAAGGCAGCAACTGTGCCGCCCCCTTCTACTAATTAGTAGAAATAGAAACAAAGTATATCCATAGCAAAGTCTACAAGTCATACACAAAATATCAATGTCTCTAAACATGGCCTCTAAATCCTGACCTGATACACAAAATACAACTACTGAGCTCACATCAAGAAAGAAGTAGCAACCCTTGCTCCGCCCTTGCATACCCACCCTCTGTATCTCTGATCAGTCTGGTTTCTACCGGCCCCCATGAGAGACCTGGTCCTAGTGAGAAACCTCCTCCCAAAGGGTAATCTTCCCATTGAGTCTCGTCCTTTGTGCCGGCTCCTGAGTTCCTGAAGAAGCCATTTTTTTTTTAGCATAAATGGTGGGCAATAGACTACTGAACTCTGTTACTAAGATATAATGAAACAAATACATAATATAAAATACGAATGAAGAAGCCAATGTTGTCAAAATAGTTCTGCGGAATCCTGACTAACAGTCCCACTTGAACAATCTTGTACCTGCGTTATCACTGGAATTTGGCTAATATTGAAAGATCTAGTGCAGGCCAATATGAGTATATGGTCAATGAGATAGGTTGGAGGAAAGATTGATAGAACTCTAATCCTGAATAGCTTCAATATGCATTTTTTTTTTCCTTTTCTTCATCTTTGTAGAAGTATCTTTCTGATTCGTTGTGTAGATATGTTGAAGACGGGATGTGTTCAGTGTCCCTGGCTATAAGTAATGCAGCTCGTGAAGCCGGGGCTCATATTTTAACTAATGCAGGGGTATACTTCTACACTTTGTGGGTTCATATAGCAGCATCTGAAACAACCAAACATAGTTAAATTACTCATAAATATTTTAAAATTTCCTCAATTTTCAATAATTGACTATACAACCTCTCTTTTTGCTGGTCTCTCCAACCAATCATAATCTTTTTTGCTGGTCAGTTTGATCTTTATTTTACAACTTTTAGTATTTCTAGGTTCTGGTTGCTCAATTTTATTACAACAAGTTCATGCTTCAGTTTACTCACATTTTGATTTATTTTGCATGTTCTCTGATAGTTTTCAAGTCATCTCCTGTCTATTACAGCATTTGCTATGTCTGAAGGCAGTAACTTGTCTGCAGCTTTGTTGATTATGTTTCTCAAGTGCTAGTGGATGAAAAAATTCGAGAAGCGATCGGGTTTTTCTTGTTTTGTTTAGCATGTAATATGGTTTTGTATTTTGGTTTCTTATAATTTCATGTATTTGGTTCCATTACCCAGGTACAACTGGCTGATGGAACAGAGGAGCATTCTTCAGTTGTGCTGTCAAATGACAACACCATATAAGAGACTTTTGTGGTAAGGTTAATTTGTGATCTCATTTTCTTTGTTTCTTCAAAATATGATTGGCAGCATTTGCAAAGTGTAGACACAAAAAAAAAAAAAAAAAAGAAAAGAGAGAAAAGAAAGAGAAAAGAGAAAATAAAAGAAAAAGAAAAGAAAAAAAAAAGGGGTGGAGCCCATGGCCCTGGGCCCCACGTGCGCAGCAACCGGGGGTGCTGAGCCCCACGTGCGCGCATTTGCGGGGTGGGGCCTGCTTGGCCCCTACTCGCTCGCAGCAGCACACGGAGGATGAAAAAGAATAAAAAAAAGGAGGCTTGCTAATGGAATGCGGAGGGCTTCCGCTTGGCCTTCACTCGCACACAGCAGCGTGCGGAGGATGAAAAACAATAAAAAAAAGGAGGTCTGCTAATGGAATGCAAAGGGCTCCCGCCTGCCGTTTTACTTCAAAAAAAAGGAGGGTTGGTGCCAGCGCACCCTGCGCGCAAGAAGGAAAGGCAAAAAAACTGTTCGCAGGAGACCTGCGAGCGGGGGCGGGCTGCGCGCACGACCCACGCGTATGGAGCCTGCGCACACCTGGGAGATCCACGCCTTCTCTGTGCATTCAGGGATGCCCGCACGCGCAATTCTGAGAACGTAGGTGTTTCCGTTTTACGTGAGTTTCGCCCATGATGTTAATAAATGAGAAGTAGAGCTTTCAGAAAGACAGAAAATTTTCAGATAACATAGAATTCCCAGAGAGTTCCCAGAAGGGAGAGTTTAGAGAAGGAAGAAATTCAGAGAGAAAGATAAGTCTCAGGAGCGTCTCTTTCTTCCCAAAAAGAAAGTTCCTGGTTGGATTGTCAACGGAGTGCAGAAATAAGCTTCCATCGCTGTCAAAATCTACAAAATTAAAAGGGGAATTGAAATCAATCATTCCCCATTCTTGTAACACTGATCTATTGTTGTAATTTTTCTTTTATTGCTATAATTCAAAAGTAAATTAGTCTCAATTTTTGGACAGACAAGAATTGGCGACCACAGTGGGAGTCTCGACAGCGCAATTCGATTGTAAAGCTCCTCTGGTTTGAACCTAGACGTTATCGCTGGGTGATGACAGAATAAAAAATGTGAGGCGTTATCGCCTGTCAAAAAAATAAATAAATAAAATAAAATATGAGGCGTTATCGCTCATAAGAAAAGACAATACGCCCCATTTCCCGGAGGGATACGGAAACGGAGTGCGTTACCGGCAGGCACGTGTAAGTCGACGTGCACGAGGCCTATAAGTATGTAAAAGAAGAAATGAATGGAACTGAATACTAGTCATCTACTAGAATCTTGGAAGTTAGTCTACTGCCATATAAAAGAGAAGATATACATGTCTAAAATAAAAAACAACAAGTACAATACTGATACAAAAGTTGAAAATAAAGTCCCAAAGGGGTGATACATACCAAATCAAAAATACAAAGCGGAGGCCTATAAATTTACTGCTGCTCGGCCTGCTCTAGAAAGTACGGATCATGCAATAGCGGATTCTCACTAACATTTTCAGTACCTGAGCGTGTGGGGGAGCTCAGGGTCAAACCCGGCAAATAAAACAATAAGAAGTACGGAGCGTGTAATATAAACAATATATGTAAGATATGAGTGTGGATATGAAAATATGCGCATGTGTGAAAAATATTAAACGATCAAGTAACAATATCAAGCAGAGATATACATGCATATCAAGTCTAACTTAATATCTTATTTTAGTTTATGTTTTGAACTGAATGGTGAAGAAATAGACTATTATCGTAGGGAGTGTGCAATATGCACTAGCAAATAAAATATGAATTGATGTAAAAAGCACATGCACATGCATGAAAAATAGTAATGATTAAGTAACAATATCAAGTATGGATATACATGCATATCAAGTCTAACTTAATATTATATTTTATTTTATCTTGAACTAACTGGTGAAGAAATAAATCTGTATCGTAGGGAGTGTGCAGTATGCATTAACAAGAAAAATATGAATTGATGTAAAAGCATATGCACATGTATGGAAAACAGTAATGATTAACAATATCAAGCAGGAATATGAATGCATATCAAGTCTAACTTAATATCATATTTTATTTTATCTTGAACTAACTGGTAAAAAAATAAATTTGTATCATAGGGAGTGCAATATGCACTAAAAGTAAAATATGAATTGATGTAAAAATCATATGCACATGTATGGGAAAAAGTAATGATTAAGTAAAAATATCAAGTAGGGATATACATGCATTCAAGTCTAATTTAATATCATATTTTATTTTATATTTGAACTAACTGGTGAAGAAATAAACCTGTATCATGAAAGTACCCGAGCATACCCGGGACCAGGCCAAGATGCTGGCGCTGAACCAGCCGTGCAGCTAAGCACTCAAGCAGATACCGATTACTGAGTAATCGGTCGTCCCATCAACATGGACTAAACAAGAGATTATGGTTTAGTACTATCCGGGCGCCCCCCGTGGATGACCCCTATTTCGGTTGCGCAATCTATCCTAAATTTTTCACGATACAATATTTGTCCACCCTTTAGTTCTTCCATAACCCAAGGTTTCAAGTTATATTACATGGAAATCAATCCGGAATATGATGAACCAATCATGTCAAGGTTAATACATATACATGTCTAGTAACAGGTAAGATGTGGTCCATGTCAAAATTAAGTTAACAGGCAAATCAGGATCCATGACACTATCAAGACATGTGTATGTACTAATAAGAAAAATCCGGCATATTTTCATGTATCTTGTACAAGTAATTAGTATGTATATGTCAAGGCAAGTATGATGGAATGTCAAAATCAAGTTAATAGGCAAGTCAAAATTCATGACATTATCAAGACATGTGTATGTACTAATAAGAAAAATTCGGCATATTTTTATGTATATTGTACAAGTGACTAGTATGTATATGTCAAGACAAGCATGATAGTCATAGAATACTAGAATGTGTTATAGAAATAATGATCATGTATGTAAATCACACATATATATAATTATGCATATAAACATGTATGTAAGTGGGCATTAGGGTGTAAACATATATTTGATGATCATGCATGTGAATCATACATATACAATTATGCATATAACCACATATTTGGTAAGTGGGTACTAAATTGTAAAAATAGAAATTAAATAGGCTTAACACTTTTATAACAATTATTTTAACAACATATTGATTTTCTAAATTCTAGCATGATTTCATAGTATAGAAAGTAGGAAATTTATTAAATCTTACTAATGTATATATTTTTCAAGTAAATATGGATTAGCATAAAAAGAATTATGACCTAACATAATATCTCGTATAAAAAAAATATTTTAACAATTTAATATATAAACTTATTTGAAATCTTCTCTTTAAAACATGATTATGAATACATATATATATATATACCTATTTTCTAATGGCAAGTGGAAAATGATTTTTAAATCATTATATTATACACAAAGAACTTATGTAGAGAACTTCAAATTTATATCCAATATGATGAACATTCATAAATGTGGTATTTTTATAATTTAAAAATTAAGCATATAGTTTAACTTTACAATTTGTAGTTTAAGAATGAGAGACTATAAATAAAATGATAAATTCGATACATAAACATAGAGTAAAGTGTAAAAATCATATTTTTATTTTTCTAGAATAATCATAGAGATTTTTGTATAGAGATATTATCTTTTTAAGTCTTAACAAATCAAGATTCTAAGTTAACCATAAACAATTAGAGTTAGAAAAAAATATAAGAGTGGATGTGATTTTAATTGCCTTGATGGGTAGGTAGATAAGCCTATTTTGAGGCTAAATAACTTCTTCTCCTTTTCTTCTTCTTTTTTCTTCTTCTCTTGAGTTGGAGTAAAAAAAAAAAAATATAAGGAAGAGATGAATGAAAAATAAAGGAAAGAAAACAAATGAAAAGAAGGGAAGAAAAAGATATAGACAAAAGAGAGATATGGGGGTAATATGATGGTTTGTCATGCTTGGCCAACGGACAAGTATGGTGAAGGAGGTATGGGTGAATAAAAACAAAATAGGAATAGAACAAATGACTAATAATAATAGGTTGTTAAAGTTGTTTAAAGCTATAATTTCAAATTAAACTAACCCAAATAAAATCAAACTTCATCTTTACAAGTCAAAAAAAGAGAGACTAGTAAAAATATGTGTAGGACCCACCGGTGATTAAAATAATATTATTTTAAGTGACTATCTTAAAAATTTCAAGAAAATCACAAAAATATAGAAAAATAAGACAAACACAACACATTTATTTTGTGATTAATCTGATATCAAGAATGTAAGTTATGATGAAATTAGATTGTTACATCTGTCAATAAAAAAAAGGCGTTATCCCTTCTAAATGAGGATACAATCCTATCCTCAATCCAAACTCATTTTTAACGCAGTCACAAAGAGAAATCAAGACCGTAAGAGAAGATACAAGACCAACGGGCACGCCTGAATATTACAAAAGAGGTTTTAATTGACAATTACAGCCGAAAATGCTCTACACAGATAATTCGTAGCCTTTGTACGCCCGAAGGCACGCGCGCAAAAAAATAAAATAAAAAATAAAAAATCTTTAATGTATGATTGTGAGGCCGTGATATCTCTAGAAATTCAAACTCTTTCTCTTCAGGTGGCATTAACTACAAGAATGACCATCGAAAAAAAACATAGCCAACGACTTCAAGAAGTAGAAGCGTTGGATGAAAAATATTTAAAAACTCAACAACAAATAGAGTTCGATGAAGCGCGAATATTCCGAGCCTTCGAGAAGAAAGTGAAGGAAAGGATTTTTAAAGTTGGTAATTTGGTCTTAGCAGTCAGATGACCTATAATCCTGACGCATAAGACTAAGGGTAAATTCAGCCAATGTGGGAGGGCTCATTTGTAGTAGAGACGGTCTACTCAAATGGAGCATACTAGTTGATCAATCAACATGATGATCGGATGATAATACCAATCAATAGAAAATTTCTGAAGAAATATTATTTTTAAAGGAATGAAGTCACCTGACCTCTTCTTCAACACAGTAAATGAAGAAACGTTGGCTCACTGCTAACGTGCAGCTCTGCTCCCCAATTGGGGGTACAAAATGAAAATGAATCCTACGTCTCTATGACTAAAGATAGAGAAAAGGTTTGGCATGTAAGCCCAAATGAAGTCCTCGCTAACCCTATCATGCTGGGATAAAAGTATAAACCGCCCAACGCCATCAAGTCAATGGGAAGAGAACAAGTTTCTCGCAAACCCCATCATGCTGAGGGCAAAAGTATGAACTGTTCAACGCCATTAAGGTAATGAGAAGAGAACAAGTTTCTCGCAAACTCCATTATGCTCGGAGTAAAAGCATGAATGCCCAACGCTGTAAAGGCAACTGGAAGAGAACCAGTTTCTCACCAACCCTATTATGCTAGGGGTAAAAGTATAAACTACCCAATACCGTCAACCCCATCTTGCTAGGGGTAAAAAATATGAATTGCCCAATATCGTCTAGGCAACGAGAAGAGAACAAGTTTCTCGCAAACTCATCATGCTCGGGGTAAAAGCATGAACTGCCTAATACCGTCAAGGTAACGAGAAGAGAATTAGTTTCCGCCAACTCATTATGCTGGGGGAAAAGTATGAATTGACCCAAGCTGCTAAGGCAAAGGAAAGAGGAGAAATTTGGCATATAAGCCCAAACGAAATTCTTGACAACTTACCATACTGAGGGGAATAATATGGATAGACCAACCCAAACGGTAGTTGGTAAAAGCAAACCAAATCCATTGATAACTGAGAATTTGCTAAAAATTCCATGACAAATCTATTACAACCATATCCTTATTCGATTACAAGTATACATCATCGCCCAAAACTACAAAACCAAAGAGGAGGAAAAGTTTGGCATGTAAGCCCAAACGAAATTTTCGTCAACATCATAATGCTGAGGGAAATAGCATGGTTAGTCCAACGCAAACGGTAATTGGTAAAAACTAACCAAATCCGTTGATAACTGGGGATTTGCTAAAAACCTTAATGAGATCAATCTTCTGTCACGTTAAGATTTCATCTTTAACAGTAAGATTTCTCTTGTCACTTTTCTCCCAGCAGATTTAGTGACACTCAAAATATTTGTCACTTTAAAATCATACCTGTGACACCAGAGTACAAAATTGAATTTTTTCTCTCCATGAGATCAAATCCAATCAAATCTCCTGTCACGTTAAGGTTTCATATCTGACAGTAAGATTTTTCTCGTCACTTTTCTCCCAGCAGACTAAGTGACACTCAAGAAATTTGTCATGTTATAATCATAGCTCTAACATCAGAATACAAAATCGAATCAATTTTGTCCTAATGAGATCAATCTCCTGTCATATTAAGATTTCACCTCTGACAGTAATACTTCTCTCGTCACTTTTCTCCTAGCAAATCCAGTGACCCTCATAAAGTTTTGTCACGTTAAAATCATAGTTCTGACATCAGAATATAAAATCAAATCAATTTTTTCCATGAGATCAAATCCAATCAAATTTTCTATTACGTTAAGTTTTCACCTCTGGCAAAAAAGACAAAATCATACTTCATCAAGTCTAACATTACAACCTCTGATAAATTTGTATTTGACATAATTAAGTTAAACATTATCTCTGACAAACGTCATCTCCCTATCAAGTTAACAGTTATCTCTGATAGTCAGATTCCAAAACTGAACACGTTAACAGTCACCTTTATTTAGTCAGCTTACTCCTATCATGACCAGATCCTCTGAATAGGTCGAGTTTTGAGGCATGTTTAATGATACCTCTGTCCTCACTTAAACCCCATTATACTAGATGTCACTGAACCGGTAGATTAAGCAAGTTAAACCCTAACTCTGTTTAATCGGTTCATTACTGTCAAGTTCCGAACATCTGAATAGAATGAATCATAAGACATGTATAATGGCATCTCTGTTTTTCCTACTCCGTCATACTAGATATCACTGAATGGTTAGGATTCTAATGAGCACATTAACATCATATCTTTACTTGTCATTTAATGAGCATGTTAACATCATGCCTCTGCTTGTCATTTAATGAGAATGTTAACATCATACTTTTGCTTATCGTATATAGAGCATGTTAATATTATACCTCTGCTCATCATCCATAAGACATGTTAACAATTACCTCTGTGTATCAAATTCATCACTTTGTCTGTCATATTTTTAGCCACTGAACACATATAAAAAATGTCTCAGACTGCAGACAATAAATTTCCTGGAAACAAAACTACAAATTGAAGACTGGCTGGGCAACACAAATACAATAGCCAGCATCGAGAAAGATTCACTAGAAGCAATTTTTGATACCTCAAAGAGGTTCAACAATATACCTAGGAAGATAAAAAAAATTTGTGAATCAGATTTGACAAGTTATACAAAGGTTCAACAATACACCTCCAATAACAAAACAGTTAAAAAATAACGATTTCAGAAGATGGTTCATAAGACACCATAAAAAATCGCACTACATAATAAAGTCTACAGAGCCAAAATCAAAAAAGTTCAAAGTGTTTCGAAATTCGTTACAAATCAACGACAAAGTTTCAAAAACTTTGGAGGGGGTTATGCAAACAAAAAAAAGAACAGAAAAGAAAAAAGAAAGAAAAGAAAAAGAAAAGAGAAAAAAAGAAAATAAAAGAAAAATAAAAGGAAAAAATAAAAAAGGGGTGGGACCCACGGCCCCGGGCCCCACACGCGCAGCTGCGGGGCGGGGCCAGCTGGGCCCCTACGCGTGCAGCAGCGCGCGCCTGCACGTGCAGCTATGGGGTGGGGCCCGCTGGACCCCATGACCGCGCAGCATTGCGCGCTTGCTGGGCAGCTGCGGGGTGGGGAAGGGAAATAAAGGAATAAAAAAAGAAATGCCTGGTGCCAGCTGCGCGCAACAGCATGCGGAGGATGAAAAAGAATAAGAAAAAAGGAGGTCCGGTGCCAGTGCGCAGGTCCGGTGCCAGCTCACCCTGCGCGCAGGAAGGAAGGGAAAAAAAAAAGACCTACGCGTAGGCCCCCGCGTGCAGGGAGGGCTGCGCGCACGCCCTACACGTTGGGAGCTTGCGCACATCCGGGAGATCCGCGCCTTCTCTGCGTGTCTAGGGACGCCTGCATGTGCAGTTTTGAGAACGTGAGTGTTTTCGTTTCACTTGAGTTTCGCCCACAATGTCAATAAATGAGGAGGAGCATTCAAAAAGAGGGAGAGTTTTCAAATAACATAGAATTCCCAGAGAGTTTACAGATGACGGAGTTTAGAGAAGGAAGAAATCGAGAGAGAAAGAGAAGTCTTAGGAGCATCTCCTTCTTCCCTAAAAGAAAGTTTTCGGTCGAATCATCAACGGAGTGTAGAAATAAGGCTCCATAATGGCCAGAACCTACAAAATTAGAAGGGGAATTAAAATCGATCATTCTCCATTTTGTAGTACTGATCTATTGTTGTAATTTTTCTTTTGTTGTTGTAATTCAAAAGTAAATTTGCAATGTAAAGAAATTCTCAATTTTCGGGCATACACAAAGGTGGCCTTTAATATAGTCAATGAAGAGAAGGATTCATGTAGCCAACCGTGAGAAATTGGGATAAAGGCTTTGTTATTGTTTTTCTAGTATATCTAACACGATGCATGCTGTCTAATTGTATTCTGATTGGTCAATATAGCGTTACAAAGTAACTGTTATATTTGACAATTAACCTTCTCCTGCGCAGGATTTACTGACTCCAAATGCCCTTCCAAGGAATTTCTCTACGCTATTAAAAATTCTGATTACAGTTCAGTAAGATTCTCCCTCTAGAAATCTTACTAATACCAAGTGATGGACAATATATTTTTTTTTTTTCTATGATCATCATTGCATTTCCCTTCCCTGAACTCTTTCCGAGGATGATTATTGAATAAAATTATTTGAAAACCATTTTCAACATTATGGGATTTTATTTTATGAACTGATGAATATTTGAGTCTTTAGCATGATTTATATTTATAACTGCAAACGAAATAGAAACTAGATGGATTGGCATTCTTGGTATGCTTCGAGATTTTATTTCCAAATCTTTGAAAAAGATTACAGTCACCTCACCTGTGTGATAATTAGTAGATTTAGGTCTTTAGCCAGTTATTTGCATTATTAAAGAACCGTCTACGAGCTGTAGGAAAAGGGTATGGAGGATGGTGATAGAAATTAATTGTTTATGACATTTTGTTAATGAAGGATAACAAACATAATTTCCTCTGCGTGACCAACAAAACTTGCCTCATCATCTATGAACAATGGACACTTCAAAGTGAATCTTGTATCTGTGTCTGTCAGATTTCTGATACCTACATTTTCCCAACAAGAATCATGCACATTGCAGTCATGTCAGCAAAAAACCAAAATGTTGCCTGTTCAACCGTACCAACTTTTAAAAAGAAGTGAAAAATCTCAAGGCCGTATGATGCCCTGAAACAGTTTTTTTTTTTGCCCCCTAAAGCTAAACATTTGGCTATAACCCTCCGCAAATTCCATTAAAAGGGTTTTAAAGAAACCAAGCTGCATATTTACTAGGATCCTTCACATGGAGAGGCCTACATGCATACTTAGAGTACATATAGCTAAGATACAGAACAAAATAAATTAACTGTTGTTGGAATGCCTTGAAATAGATTGTTACTTGCACATCTATTATGGTTCTTAGAATGCGCACAAAAAATGTTCCTTTTAAGTGATACTATTTTAGCAAAGTCTAGCACGCCGAACATGTAAGAGGCACAATAAGCTCATTTTTCAGGTTTGGATTAGACTTTTAGAAAGTTGATTTTGTGGCTTCTGTTTGTTATGGACTAAAAATCATGAAAATTTTTCCAACTTTTATTGGAAGTTCAGGAGTAACGTCATGAGAGTTTTTTTTTTTTTTTTCTTTCTTCTTTCTTTCGTATATAACTTGGAAAAAGTTATAATATAATAAATAAAAAGGATGTGGTCACATTGACCTCATTGCAGATATGTAATTTGTGATTTAGAAAGTTTTTTGTTGTTAATGACTTCTTGCGTTTTTCTCTTTGCTTCACTCGACTATAGGCACAAGCAATGAAGGAGCAGGCTCGCCTGAGGGAAGAAATGGCAATATCAGTATATAGATTGGGAAATTTTGAGGTGACCATTGTGTACTCTATAAAGATCTCCTTGTTTTTGTAGCTTCAAAATTTTCCTGGTAGCTGAGCCTTCATGTTTTTTCCTGTTTAGCCTGCTGCCACCATCCAAAGAAGATTGGATCCAGATGTTGCCATGCAACATAAAACATTAGTTTAACAGTTACGAAAGAATCCTATATTGTTTAACAGAAGAGATGTGATATAAACTCCGCGCTTCAGGATATTGCCTTGAAGAATTTTCTTGTGGCCACCGTAACTGTACTAAGATTTGTATGTTCTTAAAATTGCTGGTTGGTTTATCAGGCTTAGATAATATTTGTGAGTCCTTATGTGAGGTGAATTGAATATCTATGCAATTTTCGTTATTTAGGTAGCGCAACGGAGATGCCATAAGTTTTCATTTGCTTGGAATGGGGAAAACTATCTTTGTTCAGATGTGTTTATGAATGGTATCATACATTGCCCATGCCCATGGTTCACCAAAAAAACACATGAAACTAGAAAATCATTTGTGTCTGGAATCTGTGGGCATGCAAGATGCTCACCTTGATCAAATTGAAATTGCTTCCAAGTCTCAGTTAAGCTTGTTGAGGTGCTTTTATGGGTTCAGCTATATCAAGGTAGATTAGATCACGACGAATTGATGAAACAAACTTTCTTTTTTTTTCGGTGTTAAAATTAGAACTTCCTATTATTTAGCCTCCTGGTCCACCTGGGAACGATATCTGGTGGCTTGTGCATGAGAGTATAGGAACTTTCGGCTACCTTTGATTGGCTTTTCATTTGATTTGCACTGAAAGAGCGGATTAATCAGCTACTGCCGACCAAAACTTGCTAGTATAACACATAACCGAGTATCAGCTTCTTATTCTGCATGTGCAAATTAGATAAGCCTGTTCATGATATTAAAAAAAGAAAAGCGAAGAAAACGTGGCTGCCCAAGAATTAGGCTGCCCAAGAATTAAATCAAAAGCGAGTGAGTCAAAATCAGGCGCCTGCACCGTCCGCACTCAATTTTTCTCAATCATATTCTAAAGAAGCCTCAAATTCTTCCATTTGAAGACAAAATTCAACTATCAAGTATCTTTTCGTTGCTCCTTGGTCTTCCCTTTGTGCGCAACAATGACTTGAAGTTCCCATAACATCCAAATTGTACTCCGACAGTCCAAGTTATTTAGTCACCAAGTTAGTTTCCCTTTCTATGCTACTTTTCAATCACTAGAGGGGAAAAAAAGGAAAATACTTTATTCAAATTTAAATAAATAACAAGACAAATGATAATCAAAGAGCAAAGCCGCCATATATTGCTCCTATGATCAGATTGGACCGTCTCTTCTTCCATGTAGCTAGCTACTCTATCTCCACTTAGAGAGTTGAGACATGCCGAAGAGTACAAGATGCTTGGCTCCATTTTTGTCAAAGACATACGATCTGATCGAAGGATCCGGGGCTCCGCACATCGTGGCGTGGAATGATGAGGGGACGGGGTTCGTGGTGTGGCTGCCTCAGGAGTTCTCACAGTCGGTGCTGCCTCGGTATTTCAAGCACTGCAACTTCTCTAGCTTCATCCGGCAGCTTAACACCTATGTATGTATACATGTGATCGTATGTCTAATTTGTTGTCCACTTCTTTCCAATATAAAGATGATGAACATCTAGATGCACGATCAAGTTCTAAAGAAATAGTTGGGTACTTTAGTTTGTTGAGCCGAAGATACCTTCCTTCTTGAGAATTATCATTCATCGGCTTATTCATAGCCCATCAACAACAAACAACAACTAAGCCTTTTATTTCAAGTATTTGGGATAGGCTATATGGAAAAAAAAAAAAAAAGAATCACTCCGGATCGATTACTTTGATGGTCCTTGAAAATCTAAAATGATATGGTATCTCTTTATTACTCTGCCAAACACAAATAAAGACATAGTAATTAATTAGTTTATTTTATTTTTGGGGTATTTACAGGTTTGTTCCTTAAATTTTTATAAATTATGATTTAGTCCCCCCAAATCTTCATATTTAGGATTTAGTCCCTCAAATCCTCTAAGTTACTACAATTTAGTCTCTCCGTTAGCTTTTCCGTCCAAATAAATGGTAGAATTTAATTTTTATTTTTTTAAATAATAAATGACTTAAATATTCCTATGAAGAAAAAAAAGAAAGAATAGAGAGATAAAAGAGAAGAAGAAGGGGAAAAGCCAATGAACCCAATAAAGAAAAGGAGAAGAGAGGAGGAAGAAAGAAGAAGAAGAGAGGAGGAGGAGGGAAGGAAAAGAGAGGAGGAGGAGGGAAGAAAAGGAGAAGAGAGGAGGAAGAGGGAAGGAGAAGAGAGGAGGAAGAGGAAAGAAGGAATTAAGGAGGGGTAAAATGGAAAAATCATGTCAAAAAATAAACTTGGCTAACGGAAGTTAGGAAGAGGGACTAAATTGTAGTAACTTAGAGGATTTGGAGACTAAATCCTAAATATGAAGATTTGGGGGACTAAATTATAATTTATAAAGGTTTAAGGAACAAATCTGTAAGTACCCCTTTATTTTTTTTAGAGAAAGACAATAGAGTATCATCTTTTACATTTCAATATAAATTGAAATAGTACAAAGGTGAATATTTACAGATTAAAGCAAAAGAGGTGAATATATATATATATACAGGTTAAAGGGGAGGGAGGGCGGGGGAGACCAGGTCCTAATGTGAAGCCTCGCATGTTGGAGCTCAGTTTATGTTAACAATGAAAATACTTCCAATCGATTAGCACTTCTAAGATTTACCAAGGAATTGTTTTAGAAATTGTGGCATGCCGAAGAGCATCACTATCTTTCTCAATCCATTCTTTGATATTTGTGGTCATCTATGAACATTATTAGCTCAACCATCGGCCTTTAGGGAGTATGAATTCTTCTGGTACTTCCATATATCTCCATGTCAAAGAAGTATGTTTTCGAAGGAGAAAAACGATGGTATATACTATAGAGATGGTGATTTAGTTCCTTGTATTATTGTCTAAAAAAGGAACACACAAGATATATATATTTACTTTTAACATAGTTTGTAATATCCATAGCTCGAATAGTCCTACATTGGATACTAGAGAAGAATTCATGTTGTTATAATGATTTTCATTAATTCATAAAGTAATCGTAACTAGACTTTTTGTAGGAATAAAAGAATATGTTGACAGCATTTCTATCTCCATTTCTTATGTAATTCATATAATTCATATAACAAGTTGTATTTCAAATAATTAACAAGCACAGGGATTCAAGAAAGCATCTTCAGATCGTTGGGAGTTCCGGCATGAGAAATTTCAGAGAGGCAGAAAGTATTTGTTGTCGGAGATTGTGCGGCGAAAATGCAAAGCAAGTGCTTTCCCAAGCTTTCTCAAAGCCTGCGAGAAGAGCCAAATGGACGAGATAAACAGCAATGATCATCTACTCGAGGAAAACAAAGTGTTGAAGAAGCAGAACGAAGAGCTGCAGTCACAGATTGCATATTACAAAGCACTCGCAACACAGCTGCGGGCATGGCTGTCAGAATTTGCTTAGGTTATATGACATGCAAATTGCGAAATGTTTGAAAATGTAGAAGAGAGGACAAAAAGGTTTTCTCAAAGATTTAAGAAACAAAACAAATGCAATAATGATATCCACCATGAAATTTCTGTTTGTTTCCACCGCGAAAACTTGTTTAATGAACAAAAAAAGAAAAAAGAATCAACAAAAGAACATCACAATCCATGTAGGACTCACATATCTTACATTTGTTAACTGTAAAGTATTGTAAACATAGAGTCTCTAAAATTATTTTTTTCCATAAATAGTGGTCTACTGACACAGACTCAGCAGCATGTCGCACTTATTCTCAAGGCTACTAACTTAAGCCATCTCCAACGTCACATACCTTGTGGACTTCCAGAGAGCCAAATAAACACTAGTTGATGTAAGATACGACGACCAAGATCGTCAGGAAACACTTTAATCAGCTCTAAACGAAAACGCCATTGGAAAAGATAACACCGCAACATATGTTTGTTCACCTAAACACCACCTACTCAGACAGAGTTGATTGGAGCTCGCCATTGTTATGCAGTTCCAGTATGATATCACAGCCCCCTATCAGCTCACCTTTGTAGTAGAGCTGGGGGAAGGTCGGCCAGTTGGAGTACGTCTTCAGCCCTTGCCTAACTTCCTCATCACTAAGAATATCGAAGGACCCAAAGCTAATCCCTTCCTTTTTAAGGGCATCAACAACCTTTGAGCTGAAACCACAACGAGGAGCATCAGGTGTACCCTTCATGAAAAGCATCGTCGGGTATGATGAGATGAGATTCTTAAGCCGGTCCTCCAGTGTCTCACTGGGAAGGATCCCTTTCTCAGCTACAACTTTTTTTAGCTCACCGCTCTTCTGCATCTCCAGCACTATATCAGATCCTCCAATGAGCTCGCCTTTTATATAAAGCTGCGGATAGCTCGACCAGTTGGAGTAAACTTTGAGCCCTTGCCTGACTTCCTCATCAGAAAGAATATCAAAGCTCCCAAATGTAATCTTTTCCTGCTCGAGAATTTCAACAACCTTCCCACTAAAGCCACATTTGGGCTCCTGTGGTTTCCCTTTCATGAACAACATGACAGGAGTTGAATTGATCAGACTTTCAATACGAGCAGTCAAGGCAGCACTCAGGCCAGTGGAGTCGGTGACACCCCCACCTTTTGCAGACTTGCTTGTCTCGGAAGGTGGTTGATCTTTTGATGAATCTGGTCCCTCGGTTTGCTTGGAAACAACAGAAACCCCATGATCTATAAAGACATCCTTCAATTCACCACTTTCATGCATAGCAACTACAATATCACATCCACCAAGAAGTTCTCCCTTGCAATAAAGCTGAGGAAAGGTGGGCCAGTTGGAAAACTGCTTCATCCCATCACGCACCTCATTGTCTGTGAGTATATCAAAGCTTCCAAATTCAACACCTTCATCTTTCAAAATATTAACTACCTTACGGCTAAAGCCACACCTGGGCTGCTCAGGAGTTCCTTTCATGAAGAGGAACACAGGGTGAGAATCCACAAGCTGCTGCAGTCGGTTCTTCAGTGAGTCAGTGAGGCCTGTGCTTGGAACATTTGGGTTGGAGGATCCATTTTCTTTTGCTAGCTCTTTCACTGTTTCCAGAACTGTAGGGCCAGCAGCCAGTCCAAGACTGGCAGGTGCAGCTGATTCTGCATGATCAGCAGATCCAGCAATTTTTGCAACTTTGTTGGCTAGACTGGATGGGTCAGCGCCCTCCAGAGTATCAACAGTTTTACCATCCTGTGAGGAAACAAAAAAGGATTGGATCATCAATAGTATTCTGAAGGGCCATGTTCAGTACCATGAAGATCAAATTTCTCTCCATTTAGCTCTACGAAATCAACAAAACAAATCTTGTAGGAGTACTTTGAGTATGCAAATGTGCTTTGTTTAATTTCTATATTTCCTACTATATCGTGTTAAATAACTTCATAACAACTCTAGATGGGTATGCCGCTATATTGCATGGATACTTCTACAATGAAGATACAATGCAAAACGAGAGCTACTGCTTAGTGTGTTCATGTGTGACTTCAGCTTGTTTGCATTGCTTTTCTGTCGGATGCGTATATCAAATGTACTTTCAGAATTTGCAGCATGTCAATGTGACCAGTCCATGCCGGCATTGCCTGTGTTTCTGAATCCTAACAGGACTCATAAGTGAAATGAGATATATGACATATAAACACTGGACAACCAAAATAGAAAATCACATGAAGACTTCTAACATTAAAATTAACATTCAGCGGGATATGCCAGCATCTAGGGTAGAAAGTCCAAACTTCATAACCATTATAAGTATTATTGACAATAATGTTTGAAATTTATTACTACTAACAAGGGAATAAGAAAAAGAAGATGTGCACCTGTGAATTTGAGAATTAGGAGGGGCAAGGAGATAAAAACTCGAGGCATGTTCCTTGAGGGTCAACCTTGTGCAAAAGGACCTCGTTCTCCATAAAACCAGAGAACATTCCCAACAAAACCATTTCTTATTGACATCAGTTAGTGGACACCTAAAGAAGAATGGATATGACGACTGTGGTTCTTATAATGAAGCACAGTGCATGTTATATATTCAAGTGGGTTCCCTTTGATAACTATAATGATAAAAGATAATTAAACTGCTACTGTTATAGTGTATAAGAAGAGGAATATGTTGGCCATAAATAATGAATGCTATTTTGAAGGACCAAGAAAGAAAATGATTATATATTCCAGTGCAATTTTTCGGTTGATGAATAAAGCAGCAAGTACAATGGACACATCACCATTAAGCAAACTAAATAACGAAGTCATTCAAAATGATGAAAAGGTTAGTATACGCACCCTCTACTTGTTGAGTAGTCAGCGAAAGTACATTTGGAAATGGCGAAACGAAGAGCCAACGATGTATTTGCATGACACCTTATAAGCATACAAAATTGGACATGCCTCACGAAAACCACAGTAAATGAAGGGCACGTTAAGCCTATTCACAGGGCATAAGTCTGGATGGACTTCCAACCTTCTAATTCCATATAAACCCCAATAAATGGGCAATTTTTAACTGAATAAAGACACCATGGCATATCCTCATGCAACTTGACTGTTAGAACTAGAAGATTCCAAAACTACACTTAATAAAGACATCACCATTAGAAGTGACCACTCGGAAACCAAGATGAAGCCGAATACATACCTAAGGACAACCTGTTGGCTTGAGCATCCGAAATGCTAGAACAGGTTCGGTCCTGCTCCTATTTGACTAGACATTGACCTGATTAATTACAAGTGGATTCGATAAAAAAAAATATTAAATGTAAATTGACTCATCATGTATTAACTTATCATCAATCCTAAAACGGGCTTGACTTAATTGAACCAAACATTAACTAGATATGCCATGGATCTACTCCATAACTTCCATTAAGGCACCGAGTCAAGCTGTACATTGGTTTCAACTTGAACAATCATAAATCAGATTCCAAATGGTAATCCCTAATCCATTCAAGCCTTATCATCTGAAGAGATAAAACTCAAGACTTGCAGATAGACTGTTGGTGGATGATAGCTGTATCTAGAAATGTTCAACAAGGAGTATATTTCCTCAATATTTATAGAGATCTGGATTTGAGAATCATAGGAAGCAGATATAGAATTTGAAAGCTAAAATTTGAAGAAACCTAATCCAGACGTCTGCTTACAACAAATGCCCTATAGACCCCCATGATCACGACTCTTAAATGGGCAGAAGGTTGAAACAATAATAAGCTTCTACAGTTATCTAGATAAAGGATAGATTATCACAATAGCAATAGTGTTAACCAAGTGATCGAAAGGCCTATACCTTTTCTCTCATTAGCCCTAGATTCAGACTCAAAGATGCATATCACATCTATCTAAAATAGAAACATAAGAATAGAACCATATAGCACATTATATATAACGAGGTTCATGTTTGTAAGAAGTAAAATTAACCAGTGAAATAATTGTAACTTCGGTATCAAAAAAGGATAAATTATATACCTCACCTTCACATAAACTTCAAGTGAATTAAATGGACTTGCTTGTAACAGTCGAAAGAAGTGTCGACATGGATAAATATCTATTTTAGTATCACAAACCTTAATATCAGTTTTAATTACTGTCACTTTATCACTCTTTTCAAACCTTTAAAACTTCTTGTCTCAGACCAACTAGGCAACTACAGCTTCATTCAATAATATCCCTAAAGTATAAAGTACTTCTCATTTTTCTGCAACGAGATATCAGAACTCATGTATGATAATAATTCAATTCACAGTCTCAATTATTCCTCTCCTCTTAAGTTCACCATGAAACCAAAAGGCTCCAATATTCCATAAGACTTCCCAATTCCTGTAGTAGTTGAGGATGGCATATCTATTTCTAGATTGATCCAAGGCTGAGAAATAATTCTCTTCCCCATCAAACTCATATCATCACTCAAGGAAATAGGCAGACAATGACTATGACCAGTAATAAACAATGAAATTGATACCTAATGATTGTTTCTCATAGACCAGAATAAAGTGATTGCTCATCTACTTTATTCATGTTACAGAAATTTATCCAAAATATATGTTTCCATGGACATTATGTAACAGTCATTCAACTTAGAAGGAACTACTACACAGGAACAACTGCACTCAAGGAAGCTTATGATACCTATCCAAGCAAGTAGGTGCAGACCTAGGCACTCAAAACAGGCAGGGGGGTGGGTGGTGGGGGTTGGGCGGTGTTTGAGGGAAGGGGTGAGGGAGGTGCAGAATTGCTCATGTATTTCAAAGGTATGGATAATATTTATTTCAAAATTTTGTTAACCATGATGAGCCATGCATAGCTATTGCCATGTAGAGTTATTTTGGGGTCAAATTGTCGGGACAGCTTGTGGTGGGTGTAGGACACAAAGTGTCCCTGTCGGGGGTGTGAGGGCGGAGCCCCCGACCTAAAAAAAATTCTGCATTATAGCAATATAATTCAACATCCCCAACTATAATGAAAATCAATACATGATCAACACGTAATTTTTGATAAATTATTTCAAAACCTTAAAATTGACTAATATATCCTTCAATTTTTAAAATAACGAGCGAAAAAATACCCGCAAATTCTGGAAATACCCGACCACAATCCAACGTTTTAGAAATGAAGACCGAAGTTCCACCAGCGAATTGAAGGAAAAAAATTTCTAGAGTTTCATTTGTGAGGGAGTTGGAAAGAGGCATTAGCAAGGGCCAAAAGATGTCAAAGAAATACTGCAAACTTAAGTATTGACTCTTGAGACTTGAGGGGAAACACTTGTAAATTTGAAGGGATGCAAATTTATAAAAAATATAGACAGAATTTTTTTTTGGGGGGAGGCTGCCCACCTTGGCGTAAGAGTGAGTCCACCTATGTAAGCAAGCAAGTGGGATTATCCTTTACGATTACCACATGACAAAATCAAAATCATCATCCCCTTGGCTATCAATTATGCAAAAGTATTTGGAAAAATCAATGTAATTCAAGAGTGAGAATGCATAACCAATGTTTATATCAGCTATGAAGCATGGACGCGAATACTGTATAGTGTATACAAATACGATATGACACGGATACAGGGATACGACAAACTCTAAAAAGGTAGGATAGGGGAACACGACACATCGACATAAATATGCACGTATTTATACATGTGATATATATAATACACATAAAAGTCATAATCATTAAAACATATTTTCTTGGAAGTAGAAAGAAAAAAAATCTTAATGATTTAATCATAAATTCTAATTAAATAACTATATTATACAAAGAATCTGAATTCAATATAATGGACCAGCATCTTAAATAAAATATTTGAAGGTTGTATCTTTGCAACACATGTGGGATCTATTAGCTTAGAATCTTTTTTATGTGAAAAGAATTTGTTATGCCTTTTTAGGCAATGTATAACTTTATAATGCTCAACATGCAATCTTATATGACTACTAAAAACAGACACGAACCTGACATACGATTTATATGACTTTTTAAAAAGGAATACAGCTTTGCTACAAAAGTTTTTGGTTTCAAAAATTTGACACCGCTTCAGCGTGTCCAATACGTATCAGCAAGTATTGTGCAAAAGTTAAGCCACTGAAAAAGTTAAAAGTGAGTGAAAATAGAAAAGTAGATAGCATAGCTTGCCATTTAAGTGGCTACTTAGGGTCTTAGGCAGCTGCTTTAATGATTATATTTTCCGATGAGGATTTCCCAGGTTCATATGAAGCCAACCCTGTATACCTGCATTCTAAATAAATACTAAGAATCTTTTAAAGCATGATGTGAAATTCCAAAATCATAAACATTTACAAGCTTCTAATAGTTCTAAATCTAATATTGCAAAGTTAAATTTGTACTGATAATATAAATATAGGCAATGAGAAGAATATAATAAATATCAGTTACAAACGACTTAAACTAAGTACAAAAAAAAGAATACAAATAATGGCGCCATGTCTCAACTCTCAAAACTGAGTATGCAGTGTTTACTAACAACTAGTAACATGCCTGATTTTCATAACCATACAGCACTAAATGGACTACTTAAGTAACTCGGTGGGGGCAGTCCAAGACTTTTCACCCTCATCCTAGAATAACATAAATATAACTAGCATCATCAGAATCATTTCTTCCCATCAAAATGAAAGCAACAAAGCACACAAACTGAAGGCATAACAATTGATCACATGAGCGACTGGACGTCAACTCGAAGTCAACCTTCTAAATAAGTGTGAATTTCCCTGTCAACTAAGAAGGTCAATTGGTGGTGAAACAGTTTAAGATAAAAAATCATGGAGCAGTCATCTAGAAGGTCATTAAGGCCATAAAAGCCCGCTATAAGAACTATAGCGATCTACATATATTCACTCTAGCAGAACTCACAACTTACTAGTTAGCAACCTTATTATCTGATGGAGATCAGGATTAGATTAGATTTGATTTGATTTGATTAGGATTTGGATTGTACTAGATATTTGATTTGTTTAGGAGTTTGGATTTTATTAAGATTCTGTTTGTTAGGGTTTCCCTATATATAGGGGTTGTATGACGTATTGAAGGGATGAATAATATTTTGAAAAATTTTCTTGAGAAATCTCTGGCGTGCAATTCGCTGAGTAAAAATCTTTCCTCGTGGATTCGTGGAGAGTGGGCGTGAGCCTGGGTGGATTCCCAAATCCCAAAAGTTTTCCCCAATTTATCATTTCTTCCCAAATCCCTCTAGGAAAAACCCTAATTTCAAAACCCTAACCCTAATTACGCCTCCGTCCTGCGTCAAATTGGTATCAGAGCCTAAAATTATTTTCTCTTCTCCACCTAACCCAACCACCCAGCCACCCTCACCCTCACTCTCCATCAACCAGCAAGAGAGAGAGTAAAAAAAAAAAAAATTCAGATCAGATCTGCAGAGTTAAAAAAAAAAAAAAAACTCAGATCAGATCTGCAGAGTAAAAAAAAAATAAACTCAGATCAGATCTGTAGAGAGAAAAAAAAAAGATCTGAAAAAGAAAAAGAGAAAAAAAAGAGGAGAGAAAAAAAAAAGAAAAAAAAAAGAAAAGCGAGAAAACAAAAAGGAGAAAAAAAAAAAAATCTCCAACCAAAATTTCTCTCCATCCCCAAACCCACTCCATCCTCATCCTCTCCTTCGTTTCCACCCGCAGCAGCCCCCCAAAAAAGCCCCAAAACTCCCCAACTCAACTCCACCAAAACTCCTCCCCTTCAATTCCACCAGACGCCGCCCAAACCCCCCCCATCGCCGTCCAACTCTCCACCACCGCCCGCGTCGTCCGACCGCTACCCTCGTCGACCGGTCTCATCGCCAGCACCCTAGCCGCCTTCATCCAGCACCGCCGACCGACCGCTCGCCGACCTAGCCGCCGCCCACTTCCGCCCGCTGCTTCCGCCTCCGCCCGCCCTCTCCACCAGATCCGACCGAACCAGCGACGCCGCCGCCGCCTCCGACCCGCACCAGCAACGCCGCCGACAAGCCGCCAGCAACGCCTCCGCCCGCCTCCCGACCAACTCCTCTCCTCGCCGTCCAGCAACCTCCCGCCTCCACCCGCCCAGCTCCGCCCGCCTCCCTATCAACTCCTCTCCTCGTCGTCCAGCAACCTCCCGCCTCCGCCCAGCTCCGTCCTCTCTCCACTTCGACAGCGACCTTTTCTTCCACGGCATCCGCCGTCGCTTCCCCGCTAGCAACGCCGCTACCATCAGTGCAGCAGAATAGCAGTGCAGAAAGGAGAAGAAAACTATTTGGTTTTGGGTTTGTTTGATATTGGGTTGATTTGGTTCTGATTTACTTATTCAGACCCATATCCAAAAGAATAGAAGGTTGGAGTTATTTTGGGTCCGACCCGCAAGCTTCAGATCTGACCCACAGATCCAGATCCATTCCACTCTTGGTGCAGTTCAGTACAGCAGTGCAGATCCATTTACAGTGCAGACCCGCTAAGGAAAAAGTGGTGATTCGAAGTTTATTTGGACGTGAACTACTCATCCCTTCAGGTGATACTTAACTTGAACTGAGTTTCAACTACTAAATTCTTTGCAAATATTATTGGATTGCAATAATTTGTGACGGAATGGTTAATTGTTTCTCTCTAGTGATCTCATATTCATTTGCATTTAGCAATTGATTTATTGGAAGAAATTAATTTAATGCATGCATTTTGGTCGTCTGAGTTTTTGCACTATCATCTGTATACTTGACTAATTTGCATTGCATGATCTATTCTGTATATTAAACATATCTCATTTTACAATACAATCTAGTCGCCATTCGAAATCAAATAAGTCTCATTATATTTATGATCTGCGTGCTGCTAGAGAAATAATAGATGAAAAATTCTGGTATAAAGATCCTGTATTTGATGGTTATTCCTCCATTCGCGACTTTATTGATTGGTTAGTGAATATGGAATGTTACTTTGACTGTTATGAAATGTCTAGCAAACGTAAATTTCAATTTGCTAGGAGACGAATAGTGGGACAAGCCAAAAATTTTTGGATTTCAGTAGAGATAGATCGTGAGGAACATTATAAGAATCCTATAAACTCGTGGAAAGAGATAAAAGATATTCTTATTGAGGAGTATCTTCCTACGTATTATAGGACTCGTCTTTTAGATAAATTGGAAAATAGATTCACTTTAAAAGTTAGAACACAGTGCCCTAAATGCGACAAATATGGACATTCTGCCTTTCAATGTACCATGACCAAGTGTTCTAAGTGTCGCATATCTTGGCATTACGATTATGAGTGTCCCCTCAAGAGTATATCCATAGATATCATGCCTCCTAATCACGTTGACGATTCAGAAGTTATTGAGGTTCATGTTTCTAAGGAAAGTACTGTAGTTGAATCACAATTGGAATCGAACATGTCTATTCTTATTGCCTATACTCCTATTCCTTTTATGCTTAATGATGATATTATTAATGAGGCACAAGAGTCTAATACATATCCACCAACTGAGATTCATATTCCTATTGATATCCATGCTATTGTAAAGAGTACTACTGATACTACTGATGCTCAGAATGTTTTGGTAGAGTCTAGTGCACCCCCACATGATACTAGATTTTCAATTTTGGAGTTAAATGTAGATGAACGGACCGAGTATAAAATAGTTGACACTAATATTGCTACCGGTAAGTTTTTGAGCATCATTCCCATATTTTGGCAGGTTAATCCTAATATATTATTTTCTAGAGATCGTTTGGAGTTTCCTTTCGAGATTCATCAAATTCCCACACAGTGTAGTGATGTTATATTATTTGCGGTGATTGATGTATATCATCTTAGGGAACCAACATATCTATTTTTTGGAGTTGTACCACTTGAGTCTGTTGCATTGCATTTGCCTGATATGCATGTTATGCATAATGAGATCTCTAGACAGATGGCAATTTGCAATGATGAGTACAAATTTGTTGTATATCCACATAATATTTTGCAGGAATTTGTACTTGATAATGAAGTGAAAGTTTTGGTTCCCCCTGAGAGGTTGCTTCCAGAAATTGTGAAGAAATTATACGTTTCACATGCAGGTGTCTTTCCAGATCTACCGTGGTTCGATACAACTTGACTAACGAAGCCAGTTCCCCCTCCACTTTTATTCAGATGTGATGCACGAGCTATGGTTCCTCGACCACCACCATGGCCTAATTGGAATACTTTGTGGATGTCGATCAGTTCAACCCGGACGTGTTTATCATTACTTATCTCTACATTCATCGGGGATGACTGCTTTGAAGCCGGGGAGAATTGATGGAGATCAGAATTAGATTTGATTTGATTTGATTAGGATTTGGATTGTACTAGATATTTGATTTGTTTAGGAGTTTGGATTTTATTAAGATTCTGTTTGTTAGGGTTTCCCTATATATAGGGGTTGTATGAAGTATTGAAAGGATGAATAATATTTTGAGAAATTTTCTTGAGAAATCTCTGGAGTGAAATTCGCTGAGTAAAAATCTTTCCTCGAGGATTCGTGGAGAGTGGGCGTGGGCCTGAGTGGATTCCCAAATCCCAAAAGTTTTCCCCAATTTATCATTTCTTCCCCAATCCCTCTAAAAAAAACCCTAATTTCAAAACCCTAACCCTAATTACGTCTCTGTCCTGCGTCATTATCATTGACCATTTATAATCTGAGTACAAATTCCATCACCACTAGTTATAGGTGTATACAACCTAGTCTTCTAATCATTTGAACAAATTCCAGTCTGTTCTACTCCTTATCCTCTAATCCATTTCTGAACAAACTCTATAAGGCTATATATGAAAGAAATGAATCAACATTGTTGTAACGCCCAAGTAGAATCATCAGTTCGCTTTCAATCACAAGAGAATTAGGACATCAGATGATGATGAACTTTGGGACACCCGATAAAAACTCATGCTTTATTTATTTTAGGATAACTCATGCCTTATAAACAGAAATATATAGAAGAATATAACCTAAAACAAAAAAACAAGCCATAAAATATTTCTGAGACTGTGCAAAGGCATGACCATGTGACTATGATGATGCAAGAAACTAATTGCACAATGATACGTAGTAACCTCATTTCTTTATATTATACTAAACACCTCTGCAGCCACCAATTTTTACATAATAAGAATACAAAGAGTGACATAGACGTCAACAAGATTAACTCCCAGTCTAGATTTTGATAAAGATCAAATTTGGAAACTAAACATGATCTATGATATTGCTCTCAATCAAAGGAAAAGCATTAAATCATTCATGAACAAGAATCCTATATTTTAGAAGATCAAATCTAGGGTTTTATTTTGCATTCTAAAACATGGACAACTAATTTTAAATTTCAATATCACGGATATTATAGCAAAATCATACAGAAAAAAAGAAGAGATCTTTCTTATAAATCCTAGATTACACATGTTTCTACAAAAGTACAAAAAGAAAATAGAGCTCTAAGTCTACCTCTAATACCATGATATAGTTCATGATAATGTTATAGATCAAGCGGAAGCTAACAAGGATCCATATCAATAGTTTTAGGGATAGTAGAGACATGATGATATCTATCAACTGACAAAGCTTCTCGAACCTCCATGAAGCTCAAGCCCTGGTGATAGGGATCATTAGGAGAGCTCTCACTCACTGCTCACAACCAGAAGCCAACTTTTGACCCAACAAGAGCAACATTTGAGATTGGTATAAAAACTACAAGAAAGAGGATTCTCTTATTACTGTATATTTTCCAATAATGAAGGTCACAACATATAGCAACCCTAGTTCATGTAGGGTTGGGAGAGGTCAACTTGGAACCATCTCACTTATTTGATGAGATAGGAGAAATCCACATGATCGGTGCTCCAGATCTATCCTAGGTAGGCCAGCTTGCTTGGATTTGAATCGCACTAAGACTCGGCCAAGCTGAGCTCAGGCTGATTCTAAGTCCTTCGAGGACTCAGGTCTCATAGTAGCTTTTCCTACAGTGAGCATTGTGTGCAGATCAACAGTGTAGGCTTGTAAACTGCTGAAGAGTGGATCCGATCCTATATTCCAAACACTCCAGTGTTGCGCGAGTGACAACATGTTGGGTATGTGACCTGCTAAGGTGTCAATCCGCATCTATAATCCAACATTTGATATTCTTAAAAAAAGGATTATACAGCCACTAATGTCATTTGAAAGGGAACTCAAAAGGTCTATTATTTCAATAACTAAAAGTGGATTTTGAGAAATTAAGGATCTAAACTTACTTATAGACCTTAAGTTAGAACCACATACTAAGATATGTATTTATATATTATGTATAAAACTTTTAAACCATGTATAGATGAGTGTTATATCATCATCATTGATGGTCTATGTGAAATGATGTGAAAACTACAATATTTGATATTTTAGTCTAGGTTTTTTAAACGTTAATATTATACTTAATATTTTCAATATTTTCATATATTTATGTAATTTCTTTATTTTTTGGGGATTGTATAGCATTTACATAAGAGTATTGTTATATTTACGTATAATATTTTTTTTTTTTTTTGCGTAATTGTATGTAAATCATTTAATCACCACATAATTTGTTTATGCATTGTGCGCTGCGTATTGAAATCATATTTTTGAACATTGCCAACACTTCATTGAGCATTCATTACGAGATAGTAGCAAGCCCAACCCGAGTCATATTATGACTCAGGATCGACCTAGGCTTGGCTCGGAAGAGGCCCCCGTGGGACTCCAAGCCCAACTATGCTGCTCTACCCAGGGCATATCTTGCAAGGGCTGCTCCTCTCCCATTTGCTGAATAGGATTGCCCACATTGATATCTCTCAAATTCTTGATGAACTTAAGTTGCATCCACTATTTATTGTGGATTACTTTCTTAGAAAAAATTACATTAATAAGAGAATTCTCTCTCTAGTAGTTCCTTGGTTGAGTTAAACTGTCCGCTCTCCTTCGATGGAAGAACATTACACATGAGGGAGAGTTTTTGTGCTGATCCTCACTGTTAAGGCTCAAGTTTATGTTGAGGTTCAAGGAAATTTGTAGATTGATAGACAGCAATTGTAACTTTACGATCTCTAAGTCTAAGGTTAAGATCCATATTTTTCTGCTTGGTCGAGATTCAGACCATGAATTCTATCATGGTACCAGTAATGCACAAGCATGATTCAGATAAAAATCAAATCCTAGTTTAGATACAAGCAAAATCTTAGATAAAAAAAATTAGTCAAACAAGATGCAAAAGGAATAGGTTGTATAAATAAATAAGTTTGTCCAATGAGAATAGATTCCAAAAACCTTGTAGAAGATGAAATATGGCACAGCTGACACTGCATAAGCCTCAGAAATTTCTGGTTGCTCTTCAGCTTCAACCTGATAGAAAATAAATTAGAAAAACATCTTAGATCTAAAACTAAAGTCGTAGATTAACTTCAAGTTTCATTTAAAATATACAAAGAAAGATATTCATCAAAACAATGATAAGATGAGGACAGACATGTTCCTAAGCAAAGTTCAATATTTGATGTCTGCGATGACTAGGACTATAAAAAATAGTTTCTCTTGAAATGTTGGTCCCTGATGTTGATCAAATCTTTTCTCTAGTGGTTTGCGCGAGAGTGGGTATGTAATTTGCCAGCGTGTAAGGCCTAAACCTTATCTCATATTATTTTCTATTTATATTCTTCCCCAAATATCCACCAAAACCCTCAAGGCCTTGTGCTCTGCATCAGGAAGCCATTGCTAAGGATAAATGAGGGAGAAAGAAAAACATGGTTTAGACATGTGCAGCAGAAACTGACAAGTATGCCAATAGGAGCTATAGAATTGTTGTTACAGGAGCACAAAGGATTAGATATATCCTCAAAAAACAAAGATGGAGGCAATTGAAAAGTTAAGATAGTGTTGATAACAGACTAAGCGAAGGTAAAAGATTCATATAGTTAACCTCAAAAGCTTGAGATAAAGTTCCATTTGATGTTGACATTTAACATTGTTAACAACACCATGTCTATAGCCATGTCATCAACACAATACACCTTATGGTCTATTAAATGGTTGGAGTAGAATTAAGTGGAAAGATCAAGACTTTTCATGGTTGTACAGATTTATGTGTTCCAGTTGACCAATACAGTGAAGAGAAATTTAGTTTTAATAGGGGATAAAAGATTCTCATGAAGGTCTACCTACTAAAGATAGCTAATTCTGCAAATTCTATAGATTCCTTGTTCTTCAAATTCCATAAATTAACAGAGCATATTTACCCATCTGAAAAATATACATATAATATAGATATGTATGATTCAAATCCATTGAATTTATTGACATTTCAAGGGAAGCTTTAATCATATGAATATATGTAGTTGTTACGTAAATACATAAAACTCTCTTTTTCAGTTCAGTGGGGGTGAGGATGGTAGGGGTTGAGTTGGGGGACTGATCACTTTCTTGAACTCTAAGTAACATAAAGGATGACAATTTATAGAACTGTAGTAAGGGAATAAAATGCCAATTTGTATGAACTGTTCGAAGTCCCAGCACTTTCAAGTTCTAAAAGAACACCTAAAAACAACTAAATAATTGTAACAGCAGAAACTAAAGAGGGAAACAAGAGAGACAGAAATAAGAGAACAACAAGAGAGAGCAATGGAATGATGTGAACTAGAAGCAGTTACAGAGGAAATTCACCAGCATGTTTCTGGTTATTTCAAAGTAGTTTATGGCCTTTTGGAGGCTTAAATGCAGGGTAAGTACGAAAACGTAGAAGCTTATGACCGTATCAAGCTCTGTATTTCCTTCCTACTTCGTCATTTTATCCAACCAAACAACTACACAGGATCTGAATGACTTCCAACCATGACAGATGTCCCTATTAAAGTTGACCTCTTACAATCTAACAAAAAAAATCCTTCATAGTTAGAAATTGATAAATAATCCCCTGAGAGATAACTAACAAGGACCTCAAACAATTATCACTTCCCAAGAACCAGTTCCAAAGAACTTCAACTACACTATCACAAAGTAAGCTTCCACCACTTAATACTAGAGTTTGCTGTGAACACAGCCTTGGTAGCAACCATGGCACTGCAGAGTATGACACTTCCCAGGAACCAAATCCAAAGAACCTCACTACACTCACAAAGTCGGTTTCCACTACTTAATACTAGAGCTTGCCATGCACACTTAGCCTCGGTGGCAATCATATTATTGTCAGAGTATGATATTCACAGAATGTCACCAAGCATTTTAGCATCCATACTTGTTATTATTCTTGTCATAATGGGATCAGCTAATAGAACATGAACTAAGTCAAGATTGTCCCGGTTGAAGTACAGAAAAGAATAAAAATAAAAGTCCATACTAGTGAGCAATTTATGAGCTTGTGCAGAATTTCTAGCTGAGGAAATTACAGGTAGACCTGCATTTCACAAGCAACAGTTTAAGTACAAGTAGACATAGGGCAATCATCCAGATTGTCTAGACATGTGAAGTGTCTAAACAAAGAGGTAAGATGGTAAGATTCAGGTATAAGTACTCATCTTCGAGACTCATCTCCGAGGCATAACACCAAAGTGCCAAAAACAATCATAATTCCAAGTAGGAGAAGTGGTAACAAAGCTTTTAAATCACAATTGAGAACTGTTGGAGCTATGTCCATAATAATTGGAAAGGGACGTACACGAGCACATCTGATTGGGATGCCATAAGAAGAGGTTCGCAATGAAAAGGACAAATACATAGTTGTTATGTCCACAGTTAGCAAAACAGGATGCAACAAAACAGGACAGCGTTTATTCATGTTTAGTTCAAAGTTTAAGTAAAAATGTCATTTAAAACATGGAAAAAATAATAATGGAAACATCAAAAGGACAAGTAATTACAAATCGTTTTTCAAATGGCTCCATCCGAAAAAATGATGTACGATATATATATATATATATATATATATATATATATATATATATATATATATGAAATTTTATAAGCAGCCCACCTATTTTGGCACAAAAAAACATATTCCGTGACAACCTTAGCATAAAATTACTTTTGTCTCATTTAACTTATTTTAGATTACTTATTAGTTAAATATGTACATTAATAAAAATTTACTGTTAAATTACAATCAAAATTGATATATTTTTATAAAAAAGTCACACAATGAAAATAAATTAGGGTTTGATGGTGGTTAGGGAAGAACAAAGAGTTCGGCCCTTACTACCCAAATGGATCCACACCCTCTCTTTACGAATCCACGAAGAAAAATTTAATAAACTTATAGCAAATCAGCATGTTAGGGTTTTGAAGTTTTAATTTCTCATATCATCTATTAAAAACATTGTTATAAATATCGGATACTGCCGATATACCGATCGACAAAATTATATACCGGATACCAGACAATGTATCGTGATATGATACTAAATACCAGATATAATATCAGTGTCACATCGGTTAAATAAGACACATGTCATTACATACATAAAACATATTAAATTACTTAGAATAAGTTTAGGGTCACAGAGAATACTTACCTTAACTAATTTACATCAATATTTTAAATATCAGATGGTAGGCAAAATTTTATATCGGATATCGTATATTATGTGATATATCACGATATTTACTAAATATCAGATGTCATATTGAACGTCTTCTTGGATAATAAATATACATATCATACGGCTCATGCCTGCCTTAAACTTATTTAAAACAAATTAGGACCTTAAAGATATTTACCTTAGTAATCTGAATTGAACCTATAAATAACTTGACAATTATATAATCTATTTAAATGTATCATAAACATACCAGCTAAATATCCAACCTTCAAAACACAAAAATAAAATCAATATATAGTGTAGTTGTTAATCCCAACTCGCAATCGCCGCACGCGATGGAAAAAGGAAACGGTCATGAGACTACTAATCGAGTCTAATTCTCTCTTCCTCAAATATATAGGTAGTCAGATTTATGAGTTTATTGGTAGAATTAAGTTCTTATCATAATTGAATGAAATTTTTATTGTTTACTTAGCGATATTTTGAGACTAAAATATCGGGCGATATCTCATTTTTGAGCCAATATATCGGTCTATTTTGGTTCAAAACGCGAAACGATATAGAACCATACATATCGTATCGGTTGGAAGCAAAAACTGGGATATCGACTGTTATTTAAAACAATGAATTTAAAAATAACTTTATAAGCCATATGTATAGAAACTGCTAATGTGCACAACACTTGCAAATAACCACAACCAAATAAAATACAAATTGTAATCAAACTTTAACTAGAAATCTCAAAAAGACAAATGACTAGATAAACTAATCCTAATTCCCAATTAATCCCTAATCTCAAAAAGACTAAATTAGATGGGAACAGTGAAAATAGGATTAGTTACAGATTATGATTAGTTTATTTAGTCATTTAGCCTTTTGAGATTTCTAGTTAAAGTTTGATTAGGATTTGTATTTTATTTGGTTATGGTTTATTTGCATGTTATGTTCATAGGTAGTTTCTATATATATGACTGATAAACTTATCTTTTTCTTGATGATATGAGATATTGAATTTTTAAAACTCTTGCATGTTGATTTGCTAAAAGTTCATCAAATCTTTCTTTGTTTCTTTGTTGTGAGTGGTTGTGAATTCGTCTAGGTGTTGGGGTCTGAACCTTTGTTCTTCCCTAGTTTCCCACAATTTTAGGCACACATATACAGATTCACTAAAAAGAATAATAAAGGTTTTGTTTAAAAAACATCAAAACTAGTTTAAAACAGATTTAAAATGAATTGTCAAAACAACAAGTTTTCTTTGCCCATATTTCTTTTTAAATGGAATTATAAATGCAAAGTGATCAAAGCGCATTGTTCTGTAATAAAAGCGATTTTTACATGGAGCATTGCTAACTATGGTTATGTCCAACTAATTTGAGGATGAGGATCTCATACCGCATGCTAAAAGTTAAGGGGCACATGACTACTGACAGTCTCCTGCCAGGACGTGAATTTAGCAGAATTCATTTGAAATGAGATTACTTGAAAGAAGTCAAGTGCATTTATAACTTGTATAACTAAATATGCCTACGCATTTCAATCACTCATGGCAGGAGATACAGTAGAATCCATGGTCTAGTAATTACAGCTAGCACGTAATACAGACTACAGGCTATGTCGTTTCAGTTGAGTAGTTTCTTTACAGTGGGTGGCATGTCATAATTGATTTCAGCGTTTTTTTAGAAGAGTACCTGTTGGAGAGTTGAAGCATAATAGCTTTCCACCCATCATGACTATCTAGCATGTAAATTCAAATACCATGGTATGGACAACCCTTAAGTCCAATCAAATGGACCAGAGGTGCCTATGTGCATCTCCAAGCTAGTGCTACAGCTGAAATATAGGCTCCTTACAAGCTATAACTAAGTTCACTTGACATCTCATTACTTTAGAGTCTCTACGTTCAAGAGGGTGGCATGTAAATTTTGCATATTTAATTTGTAAGAAATTCAAGTTTGACGGCTTGTGTAATTAGGTTTGAAAATCATGTCCTGATACAAAAATGATATGGAGAATATCCAAAATGAAATAGATATGGAATTGTCCAGCTAGATTAAAAGAATAGAAAGGAATGTAAATCTGGCGTCTTTTTTCATGTTTTTAACCTCCTCAATATAGACGTATAGAAGGTAATGACTCATTTACAGAAACATTATGTTGAATTCTTCTGACAAGTTTCATATTTCACCTTCATTTTCCATACAAAACTCTACATGAGCCAAATTCTAGGCTAGGTATGTTCAAGGATGAGTAGTCGACTAATATTTAGAGTTTGCAACTCTAATCTAAGAGGTTAACAACTGGATCAAGGAATTCAAACTATCTTTTCAAATAAGTTTCTGAGAATCTAACAATAAATGCTCTCTATTACCAATAACTATCAACTAAGGCTAAGTACAAGCATTGGTTGATACCATAACCTTACTCTCGAATTATTAAAGTGATTTGATAGGGAGCCAGGATAACCATATGAAATCCTTGTCTTAAAGCATCTCCAATACTTAAGAGTAAATGGGGGCATGATAACAGCTTCTTCATTGGTATCTCATAATAAAGATTATTTGGCCCCACCAATCCTCAACAATTCTATATTAATCCTTTCTAATTTAGTATTAATATTATCAGAGAAACCTGCCAACATGTATTATTGACTTATGACATTTCAATTAAACGAACCAACCATACCTTCAATAATGAAAGCACATAAAAATCTAATATGTGCTGTGCTCTCTATAATGTAAGCTGGTTGCTAAACATCCTATCCTTTCCTTTCTTCTTTTTCTTGTTCCTTCCACTATCAAAAATCCTTTAGATCCTAACTCAATGCTTAAATAAATCAATCCTCTTGAACCACCATAACTTTGAGTGAGAAACTCTTGGTACTGATGCCACCAACACCTCTCTTCCTAGACACCCTCATTTTCTCTCTCTTTGTAGAATCACCAACTCAGAGATTTTGCACCAAATCCTAACATTATTTTCTCTTTCTCTCTTCCCAAATCATCCAAGCACCACACACCTTAACTCAGGTTAAAGTGATATCATCAGATAATTTGGAACCTCGCTCATCCAACCAACTCAGTCTACTATGAATTCAACCCTTATCTTGATGTAATACCAAGAAGTAAATAGTCCAGTATCGAAATGGTGATATGCAGTACCCCTACTCCCCTTTTTTTCCTTCCTCTCATTTTGGATGTGATGAGCTCCTAAACTTCCAGGAAAAAAGCAAGAAAAAGTTTTACATTGATATCCTATCATTAATTCATTATTTTGCAAGAAGAGTTAAAATGAATCTTTAATATTAAACAAATAAATAAATAACAAAACTAGGACTGTCTAAACAATACCACTCCACCCCCTAAATCTCTTTTTATAAAAATTATGCAAACAAACACTAGAAGTCCAAGAAGAGTTCTCCTCCAATATTACATGTTGGAAGTTACTTCTGGATTTTTTTCGTCACTTTTGGCGAGCCAATGAGGCCCTAAGTGTCACATAAAGCTAGGAATCAAAGCAAAGTGACATATCACTCAAGGATGTGGAGAGACACCTGTAGAATCCTCCATCGCCTAGTGAAATGTTCATCTAGGTAGGAAAACTATATGGGAGTATCTCATGCTTGAAACCCAAGTAATCACAAATTGGACGAAAACTAGGTGCATCGTGCATGATAGTTTTTGAACTCAAGGATTAATAAGGAAAGAATCATGGTAGAACTCCATAACAGTGTTTATAAAGGCTTGGTGAGTTCGAGATACTGGACTTGCTATCGAGTTGCCTATAGGGTGCCTAGACGAAAAGTTATAAAAAGTAAAGAGATTAAAGAAACAAAGAAAAGAAAATTGAGTTCTATTAAAATGACATTGCCATCCAATGTTACAGATTTAACTACAAACAGGTTCTAACCCAACCTACTTCTATTAATAGGACATCAATCTTTAACTCTTTCCTCCCCTAATCTCTCTCATGAAGGTGGCACAAGATTGAAGAGGGTAATAATGACGACGAGACGGATGCTAGCCCAAAACCATCGAAATAGGAATCGATGTGCTTCCAATGCCTGTTTAGGCCACTAGGGGGCAAAATGGCCAGCCATGACGGCAATTCTGCCTAAGTAACCACCTTTTGAAACACTACTGCATAGTTAAGCGAGCTCGGGCAAGAGTATTAGGAAGATTAGTGACTGTTTAACATAGCCACCAAATTGATATAGGAATCATGTATCATTACTTCTATATATTGTATCTTATACTGTATTATATATAGTACCATAAGGAATGTTCATCAATTTAAAGTAGGCAAGTAATCAAACACATAAGAATGCATGTTAATGAAAAAAATGAGCAAATTTAAAACATAAATTAACAAACAATGAAAGAGAATTATATAAGCCAGTAGAGAAATCACTATATATAAATAGGTAACTTACATCCTTTAGAGCCTCTTAGCAATGATAAAACCTCTTAGCAATTTTGCATTGAACCACAAACTTTAAAAGACCGTGTTAAGGATGTCATCGGCTTTTCATCTTTAAATATAAAAAAAATCAAAAGTGCAATGGCCATAAGGTCCTAGATTCATTGGAAGCTGCAATTTTTTTATTTTATTTTGTACACTTTTATTTCCTCCGCTCCCCAAACTTACCCTTCTTCACTATCTTCTCCTTTACTTTTCTTTGCATCTTTTATTGTTTAAAAAATGCATTGAAGTCAAAGTTGTCAAATCGGGATATGTATAGTGTATCGTTATCCCTATGTATCATATCGCATATCGTATTACATATCGTATCATAGGATACATTAATCAAAATATAGTAGGCAAGTAATAAGCACATAACAATATATAATATAACAAACATATGAGTATATTTAAAGTATAAGAAAACAAATAGCCAAAAACAAATACTAAAGCCAAAAATATATTAAATATAAGTCAATAGCTATATATAAATATGTAATTAACATTCAAACAGTTATAACTATAAGGTCACCAATCAAAATTATACTACACTAGCAAATACATTACTAAATTCACTTAAAATTGAAAATAACATTCATTTTTCTCATTCTCGTCTCTCTTACTCCATATAAACCTCCTCATTTAATATATCATTTTTTATCATCATTTATTGTTTACAGTTGCATTCAATCTTACGAATAATGATAAAATAATATATTAGAAACTATATATTATGAATAAACAATGAATTAATAAAAATTTTACAGTTATTTCTTTTGTTTCTTTTTTAGTAGATCTATTATTCATCCTTCAACTTAAAATATACATTGAAATCCATTCATTATATACCTTTCACTATGTAAAGTTCTTATTTATCATTAATTCATTCATAGTTAATTTTATATCCAACAGCCAAATTAAATTATATATTTTTCCAATCTCTTCCTTTTATGTTGCCTTAGTTTTGATTGTATGTTATTTCACAAAAACCTAAACATTGAGCAAAAAGTTTGTTATCCCTAAAAAATACAAAACAAATAAATATAATATCAATTAATCATCCTTTATAGTAGTATCATCATCATCCTTATAATTTTTTATTTTAATTTCTTCATCTTCAACTTCTCAAATTTATACACAATCTTTCTTTTATCGAGATTTTAACATATAATAAATAAGCTCTTTGGACAATTGAATTGAGAATCAGTAACTAAATAATTTATTTTGATTATAAATTAATAATATACCTCTTTTGATAATTTGCTTAAATGTTTTTATAAAGTAAAACAAGTATCTTAAAATTTGATATTTTTTTTGTTAAATGACTATACTTATCTGAAATTTGCACTCCATATTTAACTCAAAAGGTTCGCGTGAATGAGTTTTAAATCCATTTATGAACCAAGTTAGTGTATCGTAACATATCGCGTATCGTAAAATACGTATCGCATATCGTAGGACACGCTTACATATCGTAAGATGCATAACTCAATAGCATCACAGATAAGATATGTATCGATTTTCTTATGAATCGCCGTAAGATACGTATCACATATCGTAGGATATTGACAACTATGATTGAAGTTATGAGGTCAACGATTATTTTTAAATACTAATTAGATCCTAATTCTTCAGAATAAACAATTAATTTTATTTAAATTTTACTATTATCTCATTTCTTCCTTTCTCTTGTGTTAGATAGATCCTAATTCTTCAGAATATATAATTAATTACATTTAAAATTTACTATTACCTCATTTCTTCCTTTTTTTTGTGCTACACCTCCCTGGTCCTTCAACATCAAAACATTCATGAACAAAGTGAAATCTTCCGGTGAACATGATTATTTCATCATAATTCATCATAATTGGATTCCATATGTGATAGGCCAATCAAATCATATGTTTCTACTCTATTTCCTCTTAATTCTAATTATATATTGTATTTAATAAAAATCAAAGCATTGAGCAAAATCCTAGTGTATCATACCATGAAAAAGTATTGATTTTTATTGTGATTGTATCGTAAGATACGTATATCATATTGTAGGATATTGCAAAATGCAAAGCATGTTGTTAAGAAAGTCATCATTAGGGACGCTACACAAATCAAGTTTAGATAATTCAGGTTGAGTCTAAGCTAATGCTGTATAGATTTAGGTCGGGTTGGATCACAGATAATGAAATGTCTAGATGTTTTGAACTATCACGTTGACTTGTTTGCTATAATTTAAGATCTAAGGTGAAATTAGGGTGTGTTCGTTTGCATCGAAGTAGAATGGAAGTAGTGCAAATAAGGCTACTTCTGTTACTTCAAATGTTTGTTTGGTTAAAAAGGAAATTAAAAGTTAATTCATATTCAGTGAGGTGGTGCCTTACTTTCAAACTTTTCTTCTTTACACTTTTGGGTTGAAAGTAAAGGAACAAGGCAAAAAAATAGTTTTGCATGTAGGAAGTAAAGGAACAAAGCAAAAAGATATTTTTTTATTTATATACCATCATTATCATTCAAAGTTGTACTTTTATCCATAAAAACAAATAAAATAATATAAATAATATTTTATTTAATCAATTAAATAATATTCCTTTACTTCGGGTGTGTTTGTTTTCAAGGAAGTAAAATAGAAGTAGTCGAAGTAAGGTAACTTTCTGATAAAGATGAGATTAGTTATTTAGTTGGATTTGATTTGATTTGATTAGGAATTTACTTAGATTTTGGATTTTTAGAAATTTGTTATTATTTTATTGTTTTAGAATTTTCTATATATATGGCTTATAAAATCCTAATTTGAAATAGACAGTGAAATATGATTTCTTTTGAGAGCATGTGATTTGCTTTATCAAAAATTTTCTCGAGTGATTCGGGAGAGAGTGGGCGTGTAATTTGCCTAGACGTGAGATGCAAATCTTAATTTATTCTCCAAAACCCTAAGTTCTTTCCCAATTTCCCACCGCAAATCTTAAATCGCTTCCGTCCGCCGTTAAATTGATATCAGAGCTCAAGATCCGCATTTTCAGATATCAAACCTAACTATCCGCATCTTCAGATTTGAGAGAAAAAAAATCAGATTAAAAAAACAGAACAAAAAAATCGAGTGAGAAAAAAAAAGGAGAAAGAGATCAATAAAAAAAAAAAAAAGAAAAAACATCGAGTAAAAAAAGTCAAAAAAAGAGAGAGAGAAAAAAAAAAAACAAATTTCCCCTCTCCTCCCGCAGCAGCAGCAGCACGTAGCAGCAGCGCAGCAGGCAGTAGTAGCGTAGCACCAAGCAACAACAGGCAGCAGCAGCGCAGCAGCAGGCAGCAACAGTGCAGCAAGCAGCAACAAGCAGCAACAAGCAGCAATAAGCAACAACAGCAACAACAACAAGCAACAACAGCAACAAGCAACAACAACAACAAATCAACAACTACAAAGCACCCTCACCACTGCAGCGCCCTCCCACCGCCCGCAACCCGACCGAACCCAATTTGCTTCCAATGACACTGGATTGCGTCTAGCAAAGCATATTTGAACTATTTGTAAGATGACAGATCCGTTAAGAAGAATCTAGACCCATTAAGAGTTTTTGAAAGTGATTTTGAAGTCATTTGGAGTTCGGTTCACATCGGATTCGAGATATAATCGATACATTCCAATTCTGGTATTTTCTGAACTTGATTTAAATATGAGATTTATATTTTGTGGAAAATACATCAACACTGATGTCAATTTCAAGCAAATGGAGTGTGATATATATGATGTAGTCCCATATTTTTATGGTTATAATGATCCTAATGGTTATGATAATTGAGAGAGCAATTTGAAGCAATTTTTCTGTTACTTTCCGTTGAATTCAGAGCAGAAATACAATTATGCCAAATTAAAGTTGGTTAGAGAAGCTTCTGATTGGTACCTCAACAACTATAAATCTCGTCCAACTTGGAATCGTTTACAGTTTTTTCTTCGTGCACGGTATACTCCGCATCTTGTCTTCGAACAGTGCTCTAAATGTGAAGGATACGGACACTCGACTCATCAGTGTCATTCCATCAAATGTTCGGCATGTGGAGAATTTTGGCATTATGAATATCAGTGTCATTCGAAAAGTACAAATATCGACACATCAGCTTTCGAGAATTTAGGTTATTATGTTATGGTTGAGACCGAATTCATCATAGAGTCCGTCACAAGTCCAAAAGTTGTTGATCCGATTTTTCTGCTAGAGCCAACTACAAAAACATTCATCTGCCCTGTTCATGAGGATCGTATTTTCAGTGACTTTTCAGCTCACATTCCAAATTCTTCATTTTCTACAGAAGCGATAGATTTTGACTTCTCTCCAGACCTTCTACAATTGTTATTGTTGCCACCATGGAAATATCAGATAGCATACATTTGGCTTCCAAACTGTTCGATTTTCTTATATTTAGTTCGGTGGAAAGGTTTGCCAGATCTTGAGAATATTGACTAATTTCAGTTGACCATGCTTGACTTTCTTCTTATCGCTATTCACCAGGTAGTGAATATTTCCAAGCACGGAAGAATTGATAGAGATTGGATTAGTTATTTAGTTGAATTTGATTTGATTTGATTAGGAATTTAGCTAGATTTTGGATTTTTAGAGATTTATTATTATCTTGTTGTTTTAGAATTCTATATATATAGCTTGTAAAAGCCTAATTTGAAATAGAGAGTGAAATATGATTTCTTTTGAAAGCATATGATTTGTTTTATCAAATCTTTTCTCGAGTGATTCGTGAGAGAGTGGACATGTGATTCGCCTGAACGTGAGGTCCAAACCTTAATTTATCCCCTAAAACCCTAAGTTTTCCCTCAATTTCCCACCCAAATCCTAAATCGCTTCCATCCGCTATCACTTTCACTACTTCAATCGTTTTTGTTTGGCCAAGAAACGAATTAGAAATTACTTCCATTAGAGTGATGTGGATCCTATGTGGCACCCTTACTTCCTCTTTCCTCTTTCCCTCATTTTTATTAGAAGAGCTCTTGAAGATTAAGGAACTAGGTAAGATATTAATAATTTATTTATCTATCATGCTTACTTATCAATTCTAATCTAAGTAACAAATAGAATATTATTAAAATTATTTTATTAAACAATAAAATAATAATTTTCCTAGTCCACTTCTTACTTCCAAAAGTAAGCACACAAAAACTAGAATTCTAATGAAGAGCTCTCTTCCAAAACTTTCATTTTGGAAGCTAATTCTTTTTTACTTCGTTACTTCACTTACTTCCAAGAGCCAAACAGGGCCTTCCTAATACTCTTTCTTCTCAAAAAAATAGTAAACAAACAAAAGAAGATCTCTCCTTTTATTTTCATTTTGAAAGTCACATCTTAATTTCTCCCGAACTTCCACTACTTCTTATAGCCAAACACACCCTAGTGTCACAAAATTGTAGCCAAACACACCCTAGTGTCACAAAATTGTAGCCAAGCACACCCTAGTGTCACAAAATGGAAAGCTGAGGTTAGTGACGGGAGCTGCCTTGTTCATATACAGTCCAAATGATAAAGCAAACGATAAGAGAGGATCTGGCTCCTCAAATAACAATCAGATTTTTCAGAATCAATATAAACCACTTTCTTAAACACAACCAGTTAGAACTTAAAATATTTTTGTAGTTATAAAATTATTGTTGATGCCTATTTGTAAACTCATGCAATTATTAACTTTTCAAATTATCTTAGAGGTGATTAGTACATGAAATTTCTGCTGGAGTTAAGATAATTTCCTCAAATTTGGCAAATGCTTCATCTGTCATCTGCACCGTTAAACAATGTGTAAAAAGTGAAAATCTCTTATGGGAGCAGATAAAGGAACAAGTTTTACCAAATTCAAGCAACAAAGGGCAATCTTCAAAAGCAAATTCTTATTTCTAAAAGCAAAACAAAAAAAAAAAAATGAGAGGATTCAGCCAAAGAGAAATTACATAGAGCAACTATATCAAATAAGTAAATTTCATAGTCCTGTGCATTAAATCTAGTTTGAAGTTAGCGCAACTGCGAAGAAAGTCACGAGTTAATCATCAGATACTTTCAAAAAAGATGCAATTTTCTTTTCAAAAGAAACCGGAGTAGAGAAATTAAAGAAAATATCAAATAGACAGAATCACAGATGAAAAAAATCAAAATCCAAAATCAAAATAGGAAGCCAAAATAAAATCGAACCCGAAAGAAGAGAGCGTGAGGGAAGTCGGTGGATAGATGGGAGAAGACTTGATCCATCTGCTTCGACGCCTCGCACCACGACGCCCAGAAGTGGAGAACCACCGCCGACGATCCCTTCACCGCCTCCTCCACCTCCTGCTTCGATTTCGCATCCTTAACGCCGCCGCCCATCGCTCTCTCTTCGATTTTTATTGGTTTTCTTTCTGGAAGAAAAATTAAGAGAGAAAGAGAGAGAGAGAGATAGAGAGGTTTAAAGAGAAGGAGAGAGAATAAGAGAGAGAGAGAAAAGAAAAGAGAATAAAAGAGAAAGGTGTTTTCTATTGTCCGCTCTGCAATATAAATTAAAAAAAAAACCCCCAAATTTTTTTTTTTTTTTTCCCAATCTCGAAGAAAAGAATATTATTTGGTTAAGAAATAAGGAAAAAAAATATTATTTGGTGTTACTGTGAAAACAAAGAATCAAGAGATCTAGACCATAATTTTTTTTTTATTTTAAATTTTTAAATTTTCTTTTAAATTATATTATTTGTTTTCTCTCGGTGACAAGTAACAAAGAGAATCTTGTCTATTTTTAATTTCTTTTATTCTCCTTTTCATTTCTTATCCAACAAAATAATTCGCATTCGGACTGACAATTGGATGCAGAATTGATGGACGAGATTACAAGTCTATATAATATGGTTGTGAGCATTAGAATTATAGGAATCTATTCCTATCTCTCGATCTTCCCTATGGATCTAATCCAACCTATAACAAATGAGAATAATACCCGTGAGGAAACTCTATTGAAAGCTGAATGCTATACTATTTCTGCAATGATCTATATGGTTGAGCTCTCAGATCTACCAAGACAACATTGAATTTAAAAAAAAAAATTGCAAAGACGCAAGTAAAAGCTTCATTGGCTGCATGTTAACTTTAATCATGGAACCAAGAACTTCGCAAAAACTTACAGTACGAAACAACTTTTGCTAGATGCCAAAGTTTGGCTGAACATTTTAAAGAGGCAGATAGTCTGCTTAACTTACATACTGCATTAAAATGCCAGGGTCTTTGCAGTTATGATTTGGTGCACTAGCCGATTAAGAACTTTATGGAATTACAAAAATCAAACAAAAAGTTTCAGCTATAGATGAAAAATAACAATAACACAAAAACATCATGAATTATGTGAAAAATCCGAAGAGAGAAAAACCACAGGATGGAAGAAACCGAGCTCTCAATTACTCACATCACAATTAACCGTAAAACTATCAAAAGTACAAACTATGATAGAGAATTACCATTTCCAAACCGATAAAACAGAATATAACAGAAGTTTTACCTATGCACCAATTTTCACCTCGAGATTTGGCTAGCCTAATCTCTATTAGTTTGGATAAATAACTTAACAGTATGAAATCTTAGTAGTTTTTTTCTCTCTCCATCTCAAAAAAGAAGTATATTCTTTGACGACTACTGTAATAGCCTCTGTTCTGTTCAATTAAACTATATCTTCTATATATATATATATATAAAAGAAAAATGGAAATGAGCTGACAACTCACGCAAGTTATCTGAGCTGTAGTTCATTTCTACTATCTCCAATAAAAAAAATTTGGATTATGATCTCGACCCCCTAGATTCACTCATCCAATTTCTTGGATTTTAGTTTTGATTTGCTCCTCTATCAAATTAACACAAAATTAACGGTTTTCAATGAATAAAACATTTTGTATCACTTGATGAAAGAGTAAATGAACTCCAAAATTTATGAAATTTAAACCGAAAGAAGTTCAAGAGGTCATGATAATAATTGTTAAAAAAAATAAAGAAAAATCATTGGATCATTATAGTTTTGTCGCTAACTCACGTAACTACTCCTGAACTGGCGGCTCACCTACAGTAATCCATATATATATATATATATATATATATATATATATATATATATATATATATATATATATATATATATATATATATATGAGAAAAATAGAAATGAGTTGACACCTCACGCAAATTACCTGAGCTGCAGTTCATTATCACTATCTCCAATAATTTTTAAAAAAAATAAATCGTTTGGATTATGATCTCGACCCCCTAGGGTTCACTCATACTCAATTTCTTGGGTTTTAGTTTCGATTTGGTACTTCATCAAGCTAACGCAAAATTAACCGTTTTCAATGAATAAAACATTTTGCATGCACTTGATGAAAGGGTAAATGAAATCCAAAATTTATGAAATTTAATCCGAAATAAGTTAAAGAGGTAGAGATAGTGATTGTTAAAAAAAAAATTAAAGAAAAATCATTGGATCATTACAGTTTTGCCACTAACTCACGTAACTTTTCCTGAGCTGGCGGCTCACCTACAGTAATCCCATATATATATATATATATATATATATATATATATATATATATATATATATATATATATATATATATATATATATATATATATATATATATATATATATATATATATATATATATATATATATATGGGATTACTGCAGGTGAGCCGTCAGCTCAGGAAAAGTTACGTGAGTTAGCGGCAAAACTACAATGATCCAATAACTTTTTTCCAATTTTTTTTAACAATTACTAACATCACCTACTTAACTTCTTTCAGATTAAATTTCATAAATTTTGGAGTTCATTTACTCTTTCATCAAGTGCATGCAAAATATTTTATTCATTGAAAACCGTTAATTTTGTGTTAACTTGATGGAGTACCAAATCGAAACTAAAACCCAAGAAATTGAGTATGAGTGAATCCTAGGGGGTCGAGATCATAATCCAAAAGAAATTTAAAAAAAAAAGATTATTAGAGATAATAGAAATGAACTGCAGCTCAGATAACTTACGTGAGCTGTGAGCTCATTTCCATCTCTCTCTCTCTCTCTCTCTCTCTCTCTCTCTCTATATATATATATATATATATATAAAACGGAAAATTAACTGGCGGTAAAGAGAATTTCTTCACTAGTATTTAGGTGGCCTAATGTGACACAACTCAAAAGACGGTTAAGCGAGTTTTTTTATTTGTTAATTTGAGTGACGCCACGTATAATTATTTTATTAGACCATCTAAGTGCTAGTGAATAAACTCCTTTTACCGCGTCGGTAAATTTCCCGTTCTCATATATATATATATATATATATATATATATATATATATATATATATATATATATATATATATATATATATATATGGGGTATTTACAGATCTGTCCCTTAAATCTTTATAAATTATAATTTAGTCCCCCAAATCTTTTAAGTTACTACAATTTAGTTCTCCAGTTTATATTTTGGCCCGATTTTTCCGTTTTACTTATTATTTCCTTCACTTAATTCCCCCTTCCCTCTTCTCCCTCTCTTCTTATTTCTTGTTGGGTTCCCCCTTCCTCTTGTCTTCTCTCTCTATTTATTTATTGTATTCTCACTCTCTATATTGAGACCAAATGTATT